>OU975421.1:16443340-18943340 GCA_918857605.2 Philereme vetulata
ATATAATTTTAAATAATTCGAAACCCTCTATCGGTTTGTTTCATGACTGGTTTTCAGCTGGACCAATTTCGATGAAATTTGGTATACCGGAGATTATAAGCGGGATAGGGACACATGCTACTATTTACCCAACTGCGCATAAGGGTGTTCATCAGGCTCTTGGCAGATCATCTGCTCTCTCGGTAGAGCTGACACAAGGTTAAGATCCCTCTCAGAATGTTATGGCGCTCTCCAAAGACTAGCCCAAAACCATACAGTCACAATACTATGAACAAAAAGTCACGAAACATGCCTGAAAAACGATTGAGCGGACTCCTAAGCACAAGAGGGAGCTAAACTCAATCTAACTCCGCACGATATCAGCCCATCCAATCCACTAGCTGCGGAAATCAGGAATAGGTTGAAAGAAAACTCCAAAATAGAGCATCAGAAGATCTGGGAACGCAGAACTGACTGCAAGCAGACCAAAAAATTGCTTCCGATAAAAGACAGGAAGATAATCAACACGTATTGTTTGTGATGATAGTCAAGCGCTTGACCACTACCTCACCTGATGGTAAGTGATGGTTTAATCGATGATGAAGCACGCTTGCCTAGAAAGAACCTGTTCACTCTGGACTTGAAATCTCTGAGATTATAACGTTCCTGAAAAACATACGCCGGCATTGAGTTCCACTCCTTACTCGTCGTAACTAATGTTACTTTAACTTTAAACTCTTAGAAATTAAATAAGATAATATCCTGTTAAAAGAAAAGATAAAGATATTTTCTACCTATTTCTTTTCAATCTAGTTAAGTTAGCTAATATACAAAAGACTGTCATAAAGAGTTTCATTCATAGCATCTCAGATTCTTCCAGTAAATGGAGCGGAGTTAATTTTAAGTACAAATACTGAGAGTCCAAGAGCACTAGAGATTAAGTTGCATATGATTATGTACTATCAACAAGTATGTACATTTTCGTTTGTTTGAATGAAGCTAGCCCAGCCATTTATTTTTTGGTTTGACCAATGAGGGACATAAGTTATTTGGGTTAGAGCTTTGTCTATAAATAAAAAACGGCCAAGCGCGAGTCGGACTCGCGCACGTAGGGTTCCGTACCGTTTCCTATAAAAATGAGCAAAAAAAATCACGTTTGTTTGTATAAAAGCCCCTCTTAGATATTTGTTTTATTTAATTTGAATTAATAATTTTTAAAATGAATATTTTGTGAATATTTCAAGCGTCTATCTGTTATCAATATCGAGTAAAAACGAGCAAAAAAACACCTATGTTGTATGGAAACCCCCTTAAATATTTATTTTATTTTGATTTTAGTATTGTTGTTATAGCGGCAACATAAATACATCATCTGTGAAAATTTCAACTGTTTAAGTATCACGGTTCACGAGATGACCTGGTGACAGACGGACAGACAAACTTACAGACAGACTGAGGAGTCTTAGTAATATGGTCCTGTTTTACCCTTTGGGTACGGACCCCTTAAAATCATTTATAACATAACGTAAGGTTTGCGCCTTTGATTAAAGTAGGAAATAAATTTATTTTTTATGGTTTTGATTGATTTTATTTGATTAATGTCCACATTAATGTTAAGTATTTAGCCAAACCTTTGTTTAAATATGTGGGTATTCATCATCATCATCCACAGCCCGACTTCATCCACCATTATCTATAAAAAACGGTATAGGCCTTCCCAAGTTTGTGACGTCCTCCACGATCCTGCGCTAGTCTCATCTATTGACGGCCCGCGACTCTAACGATGTCGTCCACCCATCTCGCTGCCGGACGTCCTACCCTTTTACAGCTATTCTTCGGCTGCCATCCAGTTGCTACCCTGCTCCACCTGTTATCCACCACCACGTCTTGCCAAGTACCCCGCCCAAGACCGCCAAGAAATAAAAATAATTCAAAATACAATTAACACAGAATTGAGACTTATCATAACTAAAGGGGGACACTTGGTTAAACGTGGTGATGACAGCTGGAGTAAGGCAGCGACTGAATGGTGGCCGAGAGAAGGGTAGGACGTCCGGCGGCGAGATGGGTGGACTAGCGCAGGATCGTGGTGTATGATACAAACTTGGGTAGGCCTATACCCAACAATGGGTGAAATCAATGGATGAAGGCTGTAGAAGATGATGATGATGAACAATAAATTATCATAAGTAGAGTAAGTAGAGTTTTAAATGTTGTAAATAAAGTAACGCTTACTCCTGAAACTTGCAAAGTAAGTATACTGTTGCATTGTGAAAGTTCTTTCAAAGCCTTCTAAGGCTTTTACAAGTTGGCCTTTTGTTGATTTTCGCGAGGTTTTTTATGAGTTTTATTTGAGAGTCGAAGTTATTGTGAGGCGTTCGAGAAAGTACGGAAAGGTACAATCAGCACTAATTAACCACATTGTATGATTGTATTTGAAAACTATAATAAAAATGTGTAGGAAACATTTCCAAAATTAACAAAGAAAAATAAAAAAGAAGATATTTGGTAAAGTGCGTGTCGTACCACGCATAGTAAAGGATTCCGTTGTCATGACTGTATAATAATAATTTTATAATACAAAATTAATTTTTGTAGTTGATTTTGAGCATTTAGTGTGGAACTTCTATGAGCTCATTAATATAAATACGAGATTTATCACGTACCGTTTTATCGGTGTTTCGACCGACAATGGTTTGGTTCATTTCGTGAACCTTCATCAGGGTGAGTGTGATCCGCTCGGAATAACATCTCGCCTCGCACTTATTCGGAGCGCACTCACTCTGATGAAGGTTCACGAACTGAACTGAAACATTGTCGGTCGAAACATCGATAAAATGGTACGTGATAAATCCAGTATTTATACTAATGATTGAAATCAACCACGAAAGTTTTCTATGTAAAATTCTATTAGCGGTTTATAAACCCAACTACAAGCGTATTAACTTGTTTGGCTGCTTCTCGTAAATAAGCAGTCTACTCAATTATGATTTTTTTCTTACAACTACAGTACATATGCTATTTACTCGTAACTGTATATTCTGCCGCCCGATGGGCCGACTGGCACAATTTGGGTTCCGTCTAAATAGAGGAACTAGCAATACAATTTTCTGTTTATGACTATTATAGGAGAAAAGTAAAGAACAACACCAGCCGCTCTTTCTATGCTTTTTTGATTTAGAAAAGGCATTTGATAGCGTTCCCCGTGAGGCTCTTTGGGCAGTACTGCTAAAATCTGGATGTACGGAAAAAATTGTAAGGATGATAAAGCTGCTACACGTATATCCTGCTGTGTAACGGTAAAAGATGACAAGTCTGATTTCTTTTCTGTTTCCTGTGGTGTAAAGCAAGGATGCGTTATAGCACCTACGCTCTTTGTTTTAAACTTTTCCGTAGTTGTGAGAGACACCTTGCTTAATTACTCGAGCAGAGTCTACATCCGTTTCCGTACAGATAGCAAGCTATTTAACTTGGCTAGACTTAAAGCTCGCACAAAGGTATATTGTGACATCATTACGGAGATGATGTATGCCGTCGATCTATGCTTTGTGGCGGAAACTTCAGATGGCTTGCAAGAACTGGTATCAAGCCTGTTGCAGATTTGGATTGAAAATAAGTGTTACCAAAGCTAAGTGTATGGCAATAGATACATCGAACCATACACTTCTAAATCTGCAACTGGGTGGTCGGGGCTTGCAACAAGTTAGCAAATTCCGATACCTTGGAAGCACCTTAACATCTAAAGGTGATCTAGAACCGGAGATCAACTCTAGGATTGGTGCTGCATCTGCAGTTTTTGGGAAACTCCGAGAAAAGATTTTTCGTTCACATGATATAAAGCTAGAAACGAAGATCAAGGTGTACATGTCTATTGTATTACCAAGTCTTCTCTATTATTTGGAGACCTGGTGTCACAGTCGAAACAATTTGGTGTAGTCGATACATTCATTAGGAATTTAAATTTATTTGTCGGAATGTGTCCGGAACGTAGTCTCAGTAATCCAACAATCTGTTATGTTCATTTGAACCCTGTCAAACCACGGGTAACGAGGAAGTTCCCCCTGGAACGTTTAGTATACTATATCCTTTTAGATCGCAACTGCGACCGATCGCGAGCGCAAACATAGAGGTCAGTTTCTTAGGTACAAGGACGTCAGAAATAAAAAGATGTAACATTGAGCCTTCTTGTTGGAAAAAACTAGCGAAAAACCTCACGGAATGGAGGAGACAAGTCCAGCAAAATGTTTGGTCATTTGAAGACCACAGAAGGCGCAATCTTGACCAAAAACGCAACGCACTGAAAAATAAAACGCCTAGTGACATAATTTACCATTACGAGAATAATGCCCTTACGTGCAGTATCTGCAAACGCACGTTCACAAAAATTTTGGGTTTATAAGCCATATAAGAGCGTATGAACATTCATAAAGTGGAAGAACGGTCGCCGTGGTCAAAACCGGTCTGGATGAGATTATTATTATGTGCTGATATTGTGGGTACGTTTTAGTGATCCAAGAATAGATGAGGATGAGATCCCCACTAGATGGAAAGAAGATCTGTGTAACCCCATGCCAGATGATAGACATTTCCACGTAGCACGCCAGGCAAGCCAGCCAAACCAGCCATCTGATTAAAATTTACCGCCAAAGCACAAGCACGGTGATTGGTAGTGATGTCACTGCCCGCTTATCGTCTTTTTCACCCCTGATGTCGGCGGGGGAATAATCATTTCACAAGTGGTTCGCCCATAACTGAGATCTCGCAACTCTCTTTAAAGTTATTTGTAATCTATGACTATCAAAATAGTGCCACAAAATACATAACCAAAGTATTGACCTTGACCTACAGTTTCATTAAAATTACAGGTAACGGGGGTTCATGTAATTTGTTATTTTTTGGGGTAGAAAATGCAGTTATTCCGGATTTCAGACTTTTGCCTACATTTGTGTCAGTAAAGCTACAAGCATACCAAATTACAGTACTGTGGGGTCACTGGTGTACCCTGTAAATTTTGTCAAAGTTCAGTTTTTATTGTGGCTAATAACTTAAAAACTACAAAGTTTAAACTAAAAATCAAAAACCGGATCGAAATGTACTCACAAAGACCTTTTATTTGACGTGCCACTTGACCGGATAGTCCCATTTTGTTTATTTTTACCCCTCTTGAAACCCAAACTCTCTCAACAACCCCGCCACATTTTTAGCTTATTAATTCACACCAACATTGTGCTATCACTGCCTATCTAAATAATAAACTTCACGATGATCAGATAAACGCTTCGAAAATTATCCTCGGACAAACAAACATACAAACATACAACGCCGATATAACAAGCTGATTTGGAGATCTCGCTTCACTCGATCAAATACTCCAAGAGCTCATTTTGAGCTGTCATTCTGCACTTGGCACGACATTAGGCAACACTGTCAATTTATATTTTGTGATTATAGAAAACGGATCATTCACTGCGATTATTTTCACACCCTTTTCACCTAATAAAGGTTGCTGGGAGCCGTTGGGTGCAGACCGCACAAGATCGGTCGCTCTGTAAATCTATGGGGAAGTCGTATATTTAGCAGTGGACGCCCTTTGGTTGACTATGATAATTTCACAACTTACTAGGCGGCACATAATCGTATCACAATGCCGAACTTCAGCTTCACAGCACAATACTGACATCGTCTGGATCTTTACGGAAACTTCGTAACTTCTTGCCGACTGCTACCAAGATTACGCTTGCACAGACTCTTTTACTTCCAATCATGGACTACGCCGACTCCTGATCTTGACATCTGTGTAGCCCAACTGAGCAAACTTGAGCGCCTTCAAAACCTCTGTGTTCGGTTCATATTTGGCTTGCGCAAGTATGACCATATTTCTGATTTTCGCGCAAAGCTCAAGTGGCTCCCCATCTGTCTTTGCCGGAATGCACACATGCTGTCCCTTTTGTATAACATCCTTTTTAACCCTTCTTCTCCCTTCTATCTTAAGGAGCGTTTTGAGGTTCTCCACCAGGATAATAATCGCAATTTGTGTTCTTCAGATTCCCTCCAACTTAAAACTCCTGTCCATACGACAGAGTTTTATGGTCGATCGTTCATTGTAACAGCCGTACGATTGTGGAACGCTCTGCCCCTCTCTATAAGAACATCCAAGTCCATTAGTAATTTTAAAACAAAAGTGAACACCCATTATCTGTTCCTGTGTTGAAGTTGTAACTGCTTGTTAATTCATCATACCCATTTTTATAGTTGCTTCATCATCATCATCATCTTAGCCCTCATCTACCCACTGCTGGGTATAGGCCTCCTCGCTATCACGCCATTCTCTCCGGTCTTGTACCAAGTGCATCCTGTGCCATAGTTGCTTATTGTATTAAAATTAAATTTGTGTTAATACTAGTATTTTAGGTTTATAGTATGTAGGTATGTTTTTAATTTTATATAGATACACCGCCGTCATGTATTACATTATAATCCTGTCCATACAAAGGTTGTCTGGAAGAGATTGCTTTTAGCGATAAGACCGCCCATTGTACTAAATCTATTTGTAAGAATTATGTTCTGTATTTAACTTTGGTATACAATAAAGAGTTATATCATCTTATCTTAATACTCTACGAATAAAACAGCTGTTCCTTACTGGATAAACAGACTGACGGTCATAGAAACACTATAAGGTTCTCTAGTTTCGCTAAGGAACTGTAAAAACCAGCGAGTCGACAAAATAGTTAAATTACCCATGCTTCCTCGGAAACAAACGCCCTGCTGTTTCATTTTCTACCCCAGTAGCTTTGAGTTGACGTGGGGAATAATAAGGTTGTGGTCGATATGCCATGTGGCAGTTGCCCAAAAAGATAAGGATAGTTTGTAGTTTTAACCCCTGATCGGAAAAAGGTGTGTCGTATGTTTAAAGTTGTGTTGTAGTATGTCCATCAACCTTATCATTTTAACAATCTTATTCTATCTTTATGCCAAATGATAAAAATATAGAGGTTTGTACAGGGTAGGGAACGCATCGACAATACCCCGGGTGTTGCCGGTGTCAATAGACGATGGTGACCGCTTACCATCAGGTGGGTCATAAGCCAGTTTTTCAAAAAATAATGATAAAAAAACCGGTCAAGTGCGAGTCCGACTCGCGCACGAAGGGTTCCGTACCATTATCTATTAAAATGGCAAAAAATCATGTCTGTTGTATGAGAACCCCCTTCAATATAAATTTAATTTTAAGTTTAATAATTTTTTTAAGTTTATATATAATTCAATATTCTGTGAATATTTCAAGCGTCTACCAGTTGCCGTTATAAATATCGAGCAGTAACGAGCAAAAAAAATCACGTTTGTTGTATAGGATGGTATTTGTTGTTATAGCGGCAACAGAAATACATCGTCTGTGATAATTTTAACTGTCTAACTATCACGGTTCATGGGATACAGCCTGGTCACAGACGGACAGACAGACAGACAGTGGAGCCTTAATAATAGGGTGCCGTTTTACCCTTTGTGTACGGAACCCTGAGAAATGGTATATCTGTTATGTTGTGACAATGTTACTAACAGGTAGACAAGAGTTACTTTCAAATTTGTTATATTAGTATGGAATATTATTTATAAACATTTATTAAATAGGAATAATGTTGTGAATCTATGTATCTGAATCTTTTGTGATGTATAGTCTTGTCTTGTAGATAATCGTATGTTCTTTCTGTTAATAATAGTAGGTTATTTAACGAGGAGATAGTGTCTTGTGTCACGGGCGGTACATTATATCCCGAACGTAACGAAGGATTCAGAATTAACTCACGAGCGAGTTACCAGAATCCTGAGTCAGAGTGGGATATAAGCACGCCCAAGATGCAAACAGCTTTATCCACGAGGAGAATACTCTTCTTTTCACACTTTATGCGAGACAATTAAAACCAAAGATAGTTTGATGCAGTTTGTGCAGAGGTTAGTTCGATTTACGAATAAATTCTTATTGAGTGGGTCTCTGTCGTTGTCGTCACATTTTAATACACATGCGGTTCCATATTCAAATCAGGCGTACGGATTTAATCATCTGCTTTCGATCAGGTTTACATGACATATAATTTGACATCAAGCAGGGGGTGTGAATATATATATATATATAATTTATTAATTTTTGGAAATGGCCTTCGGACCAAACCAACTGTGCTAAACCCTTACTATACTGAATATTTTCCTTAAAATCATAAAAAGACTAGGTCACCCGGCAAATACATTGTCACAGGAATAGGGTCGCGAGGGTCCAAAATTGTTAGTTATTTGAGTTCTGATGTGCAATCTTGCGAAAGACGGTCAAGAAGCCCTTTAAATAGGTCACCGGACCAGGAACCAATTCAAAATCTATTTATTTTTGTTGTTTAGATATATTGGGCCTAGTGTTGCCAACCGTACTATAATATATAGTATTGTATTATATATTCAGTCTTTATACTGTTTACAAAATATTTATTACGCAAAAATACTATATTTTCAACACCGAAATCAAACAAACAGATCCTTCATTTTAAAAATTTATGAACTCTCCCTTGCTTTAACTTACTATCTGATGCGAAAGCATGTATCCGAATTCATTATGTCCTAATGCGTTCCGAACCTGTCCGTTATGTCAAATTGACGATGACAAGCTGTCATTGACAACGTCAAATGAATTTTTGGCCTATATTTTTATTTTGCGGTTTCGTTATTATCAATATTAAATGAAATCTTTGCAAATGTAAAAGATTGCAGTGAGTTTAGTGTTTAGCCCAAAAAAGGCAACATGTTATTAATAATAGTGAAAGTAATTAATTTCATTCCTGCTTTCTATTCTTGCCTTCATTCACAGAAAGGCATTCACAGAAAGGATATTTTCGTTTATGAATTCGAAGTGGCGAGAAGAAAGAAACATAATATGCGGTATCTCATTAATAAAAAGTGAGCTTTTGATTTACATTAATTTAAGAATTGAGTGTCATAAATAAATCACACTTTTATTTTAGACAAAAAATTGTTAAAAAGTGCAAGAAGTGTCAAGAAATACAGTTTTTATAAAAATAAATATGTGACAAATATTTGTTTATCCTTTGGTTTTTGGTTTTAAAATACTATAAGTACCTATAGCTTATTTGAAAAATACTATATTTCCCCGAAAAAATGTTGGCAATCCTAATTAGACCTCTCATGCTTGCTCAGCGTGCTATGAAGAGGGCTATGCTTGATATTTTTCTACGAGATCAAATCAGAAATGAGATAATAGTATATAGTATAGTATAGTAGATATAGTATAGTAGATATACCAAAGTGTCTGATAAATCAGAGGCAAGGGGATTAGCAAGTTGATGTTTTTTTTATTGTTTTTTTACACGTTTTTTTTTGTGTATATACTGTGATATTGCAAATAAATTATTTATTATATTCTATTCTACTTAGAGATGGAACAAACTTATGGTCCACTTGCTGTTAAGTAAAAAAAAAAGCCTTTAACAAAGTATTGCCTCGAAGGTCACGCATCTTAGGTACTGTGCCCTAATAGATATGCGAATCTTGTACTATACGAACCAGATAACAGGGAACAGATAGCTGATCTAAAAAATCAATAAAAAAATTAAAAATACATTTATGACGTTAAAAATGTCATTTTAACGATTTTTTTATAGTTACGTGTATATTTTGTTATTTTTTTGTAATAAGTAAGTTAATTTGATTTTAATTAATTTATTAAATAACATGTGGTTGCTTTGGAATAATTTGTAAGCTTTCACATAATATTTCGTAAATAAAATAACTGATAGAATACCCTTTTTTTTTAATTACATACTTTTGATAAAAAGAAAAATAACCGAACCTATAGTTAACAGTGATATGTGAGTTAACAGATATAGCCTATGGCTAATGCTTTCCGTTCCGCATCTTCTCTCTCCCTCCCTCTTAGATTTGTGTCTCTTAATCGAATAAACCGGGATTAATTAATTTCATGGGTTTTATTGAGATATCATAATGATGAAAGATCAAATTAGCAAGACATTAAGTGACATTAAAATATCTTAATTTTTGAACTTAAAACTTCTATAAGTGCGTTAAGCATTTTTTGAGATGGGAAAAAACCATTGAACTCACGGCACTGTTACTGAAACCTGTTACTGAAACCTGATACTGACTAATGACACTGACTGTTGACATCTGTCACTGACTGTATATCTGTAGTGTAGTCTGCTTTTATTCAAGTTTTCACTTCTGTCAGCACTCCCGGTGGGGTGCCACTTTTTAGAAAATGTTAGAGATAGAGAAGAATCTGTTTCCACGTCGAGGTTCTCGTTTTGACAAAAATGCTTACCTGCAGTACAATGATTTTATCAGAAAATTCCATCACCGTCCGTTTGGTTATAATAAAGAATACCGCTGTGTCCCAACATTTCGATCTTACTTTGTCACGTTCCTAATATCTGTAGAAAATCATTTCTTTATTTGCTCAGGTTATATTTGTTCGAGGTGATATTGTTCCTCCACGATTAATCTGCATTGCACTAAAAGTGGTAGAGTAATACACTAAAAGTGGTAGAATAATATTTATTACTCTACCACTTTTAGTGCAATGCAGATTATTAATAATAATTATTTATTAATTTTAATACATTTACCATCATCATCATCCACAGCCTGACCATTGTTCACCCATTGTTGGGTATAGGCCTCCCCAAGTTTGTGCCATCCACCACGATCCTGCGCTAGTCTCACCCACTGACGACCCACGACCTTTACGATGTCGTCCACCCATCTCGCTGCTGGTCCTCCTACCCTTCTATACCCGCTCCTCGACCACCATTCAGTCACTGTCCTGTTACATCTGTCATCACCACATGGGCGGGACACTTGGCTAGCCAAGTATCCCGCCCAAGACCATTTGGGATTCGAGTTTCCATAACTCGTCAACTCGTCGATTACAACGTCATGAACTTTTGTTCGTCTACGGATCTTGACGTTTGGAATTCGATCTAACAGTCTGATGCCGAGCATGAAACGCACCATGGCTCTTTGTGCAACTCTTATCCTGTAAACAGGTTCCTGCGTGAGCGTCCATGTCTCGGCACCGTAGATCATGGTGGGCAGAACACTTTGGTTGAATATATGGGTCTTCAGACACTGTGGAGTTTTAGGCGACCTAAGGATGCCGTCTAACTTGCCGAATGCAGCCCATCCCAATTAGATCCTTTTAGAGATATCCATCTGCTGATGCTCTTTACCAAACGACCTATTATGTCCAAGATAAACATACTGGTCGATTATGTCCAGCCTCTCTTTTCCCACTGTTAAAATAGGGTTTATGTTTAAGACTTTATTGCACAAAAATACAAATTACATGTACAAAAGGTGGGCTTAATTCTAATAGCATTTTCTACCTGCCAACCTTAGAGGTAACAAAAAAGGTTGGCATATTATTTAATCCTAATAAATAGTGTTATCCAGTCCCAAACTAAGCCAAGCTTGTACTATAGGAACCAGATAACTAGTGGTTCGCCCTAAACTGAGATCTCGCGAGTCTCCCATAAAACAAAAATATATTATTCGCAATCTTCTTCTATCCAAATAGTGCCACGAAATAAATAACCAAGTTACATGACCTATAACTGCATTCAAATTACAGATGACGGGAGTTCATGTACTATGGTTATTTTTTTGGGTACAAATTGCAGTTGTTCTAGATTTTAGACTTTTACCTATGTTTGTGTCATTTAAGCTACACGCATATCACATTACACTGGTGTACCCTTTGAATTTCATCAAAGTTCAGTTTTTAATATGGCTAATAACTCTAAAACTACTAAAACTTTACTGATGATAAATACGGAGTCGAAATATATTAATAAAAACCTTTCGTTTGATGTCCCACTTGACTAATAGTCTCATTGTCATTTTTTACCCCACTTAAACCCCAATATCTCTACAACCCCACCATATTTTTAGCTCATTTAGTCACACCAAAATTGTGTCATCACTACCTACCTATATATCACATTTCACGAAGATTGGATCAACGATTCGAAAGTTAAAGTCCTCGGACAAACAAACATACATACAAGGCAGATTTGCCCAAGTTGATTTAGAGATATTGTTTCGCTCGATCAATTAATAGAACACTTATATTACTGTTTTATATATTAGATAGATAACCCTTTATTGAAGTACCACACAGAAATAATAGAAAAATAATTAATAGGCTAGAATAAATATAAGGCAATACAATGAGCGGCCTTGTCGCTGAAAGCGATATCTTCCCGGCAATTTTTAGATTGATCGAAATTTACAATAAACCAATGTATAAATACTTGCACTATGTATATAGGAAAACACCTAGACCCGGAACAAATATTTGTATTAGAAAAATTTGCTCCGCGACGGGAATCGAACCCGCAACGTCTCAGCCAATTATTCTACCACTGGGCCACGAAGTGGTCAATTCACACACGATTTTATAAATAAATAAAATAAATAAATATTTCTGAACATTTCACATAGCGCTATCTAGCCCCAAACTGAGCAGAGCTTGTACTATGGGAACCAGATAACTGAAAGAATACTTATATACTTTTTTTTGCTAAATACATACTTATAATACATAGAGAAACAACCAGACCCGGAACAAATATCTGTAGATCATGCAAACATTTGTTCCGCAGCGGGAATCGAACCCGCTACCTCAGCCGGCTATTCGCCCACTGCATCACGGAGGTCGTCGGAGGTCAGTTATCAGAGTAAAGATACGTAGTTGATGGCAGCGTGAGAAATACACACCGGTAGCCTTATTACGTTAGCCATTAGTTGACGCGTCGCTGTCAAGGGTCATGCCGTCCCTAACAAACATGAGAAACATACTCTAGGTGTGAAAAGGGCGGCCTGACTAGCGATAGTGACGCGACAGCGCAAAGCTAATTTTCAAAACATATGCTCAATGCATAGATCAATTTATACCAAAAAATTATATGCGTGCCGTAAATAACTTCTCTACTCCAGCGCGTGCGAAGCGGAGGCAACAGCATCCTCCAGATGATTGTATCACGCCTGGACTGCCCAATCCAAACCAAATAATAAATAAAATAAATAAATAAATATTGCTGGACATTTCACACAACGCTATATAGCCCCAAATTAAGCAGAACTTATACTATGGGAACCAGATAACTGATAGAATACTTATACTATATTTTTTTTTTGTAAATACATACTTATAATATATAGAAAAACACCCAGACCCAGAACAAACATCTGCAGATCATGCAAACATTAGTTCCGCGGCGAGAATCGAACCCGCTACCTCCTGAGTCTCAGCCGGCTATTCGCCCACTGCGCCACGGAGGTCGTCATCGTCAAATGGATGAAAATTATGATGGGCTCCATATAACTTACACTTTATTTTATAATTTTAATTTTCATTATGTACACACGGCTACACATCCAGCTATACATTTCCAGTATAAGCTGACCGCGCATTGTGTAGGCTTTTCGTAGAATGAGAGGTCAGCTTATACTGGAAAGTGTAGCTTGATGTGTAGCCGTGTGTACCTGTTGTAATTCAATTCAATTTTATCTAACTTCAAAATTTAATATGCGTAGTCTGACATTTTAATTTATTTTAATTTAATATTTCATTTTTATTTTATTTGTTTTTTTTTGTGGTAATATTATGCATATTTATTGCTAAATTTTAAGATTGTGTGTTAGTTTTTTAAGGATTATGTAATTTATGAATGTATTTTATCTGAATTAAATTAATTAATAATATTAATACAAATAAATATTATTGGAATTCAAGATCTTTTAACTTAAAAATAAATAGTTTATGTTTGCGTTTTGTATTTTTCTTACTATAAAAATGTAAGATAAAAAGAAAATGGCCGTCACGGGTCGCCTAGCAGATTTTTATCATCTAAATTGATAGTTATTAAAAGATTTTATAATATTAGTATGTAAACCGTTTATAATCAGCTTATTTATTCAAACAAATTTTTCAACTGTTGATACACGACATCTTACCCTCAAGCCGCGTATGTAATGACATATTATATTCCAATACGCCTATTGGACGCATGTCCTCACGGTGTGATGTTATACTAGCCAGTCTTACCCCAAAGCGCGACAATAGATAGATAGACAGATAATTTCTTTATTGCACACCATTAAAAATAAAACAAACAAAAGAGAATACACAATTAAATCAAAGGTACAATGGGCGGCTTTATCGCTAAAAGCGATCTCTTCCAGGCAACCTTTGGATGGACTGGATCTGTGTGAACAAATGAGAACGGCGGCGTTAATCAATTAATAACTAACAGAACAAGTACATAAATTACTAAAATAAAATATACAATACAAATACACAATTTTACAAATTAATTTTTCCAAATAAGAATTTTATTTAGCATGATGTTCAAGCAGATTTAGCATGGCCGGACGATAAGGGCTACAACTTATACGAGTTTGTGACCTACTTTTCACGCGATAAGTGTGTGAGATAGACCGAGTTATGTGGAAGTAAAAAGTACAACCCTTTCACCTACTAAAGTTTGTCTAAGCTGTGATAACCGGTATCTAAACTGATCATCCATATAAAGAATGTTAACATTAACAATTGCAATAATCGTACACCACAATGTTGTACTGGGTTCTTTAATAGCTCGCGGTCGTACAGCGTCCTATGGAGAGGGCTGTGCTTGGTGTTTCTCCACGAGATCAAATCACAAACGAGGAGATTCATATACAACCTAAAGTCACTGAAATAGCCAAGGACGCCCCCCCCCCCCCCCCCCCCCCCACTATATGGAAAAAGTCGACCAAGTGCGAGTCAGACTCACGCACGAAGGGTTCCGTACCATAATATCTACATATAAACACGGCAAAAAAATCACGTTTGTTGTATGGAAGCCCCCCTTACATATTTATTTTATTTTGTTTTTAGGATTTGTTGTTGTAGCAGCAACAGAAATACGTCATCTGTGAAAATTTCAACTGTCTTACTATCACGGTTCATGAGATACAGCCTGGTGATAGACGGAGAGACAGACAGACAGCGGAGTCTTAGTAATAGGGTCCCGTTTGACCCTTTGGGTACGAAACCGAAAAAAGGACTGATGAAAGACGTTGGGTGCAGGTTGCACAAGATCGGTCGCTCTGGATATCAATCGAGGAGGGTTATGTTCAGCAGTGGACGTCCGTTGACTCATATAATAATAATGATGATGATGATAATATTATCAACAGAAGTAAATGGAAAAATAAAAATAATTTACGTTCCTCTGAGACATTGCTGGAAAAACAAAAGATGAGCTAAAAACATGTTTCATTAAAATTCATGAGCTGTCTCGAAGATCCAGAACGGTAATGGGTAAAAGATTTGAGTGTTCTTACATTTTACCCACATTATTGGGGGTATTCGTAGACAATGTTAGATAATCTTAATAGCCCAGACCAGTATTGATGATGATGACGATGTTACTTCACTAGCTGACCAATCCGCAGCTTCGCACGCGTAGGTATTCAATAAAAACATTACCCTCCTTCTGTTGGGTAAAAAGTAGCCTATTTCCCCCGGGGGATAGTGTAGCTTCCCAACATTGAAATATTTTTTTTTCCAGTAGTCCAGTAGTTTCGGAGCCTATTGAATACAAACAAACAAATCTTTCCTCTTTATAATATTAGTATAGAAATCATAGATTAGTATAGATTACTGCAGCGGCCAGCAAAAGAGGCATTGATGGACGAACGTGTAAATGTGGGCCGAGGTCCGAGGCACACACAGCCTTAACCACAACTAGGCATTGATGGACATACGTCCATCAATGCCTAGTTGTGGTTAAGGCTTGTTAGTACTTTTCTCAAATAATGCGCAAAAATTGTAAAATAATAAGAAATATAGGTAATTACTTTCCTCACTCAATGACGAACAACAATAATTTTTCCCGCGTTAAAGTGTTAATTTGTTTTTTTTTTCAATAAACAGCTTTCTATTTGCAAGCCAGTTCGAAATTTAAATTTAACCTTGAAAATCTTTGATAACTTACCTCCTTGGTTGCCATGTTTCAGAGTAAAAGATCGTTCCATTTTTAAATTACACAACAGATATGAGTTTGTAATTTATTTGGCCACTAAACCACGACAGATATGGATTTTCATACAACTTTTGCCGGCCGCTGCTCGCATGTATTTGGCCAGTACAGCGATTTCGATTTATCTCGAAGAAGGGTGTCAAATTATTGCTCAAATTTCCATGGCGGTTTTAGAAAAATAAATATAAATATGTAGTCTAAATAAGTTTTATGTTATTTTCAACATTCAACGGTCTTCATCAAACTTAGCGTAGCTTGCGTTGTGGATTAAGATAACACAAAATAAAAAAAACGACCACAACACACCCAAGACTTAAAAAGACTTAATAAGGCTTAAGGTTACTCAGCATTCTATGGAAAGAGTTATGCTTAGTATTGTTCTACGAGATCGAATCAGAAATGAGGAGATTCGTGAGCAAGCTGCAGGAGCAAACTGAAGTGGCAGTGGGCAGAGCACATAGCTCGAAGAACTGACGGCCGCTGGGCAGAAAGGTTTTTTGTTTGGAGACCATGCACTGGAAAGCAAAAGGTAGGACGGTCCACCACTAGATGGAAAGACAACCTGATAGAGGTGGCTTGGAGCCGTTGGTGCAGGCCGCACAAGATCGGTCGCTAGGAAACCTACGGAGGAGGTTCTACGTTCAGCAGTCTTGTGACGTCTTGTATTGTTATGATGATGATGATGATTGGAGGCAAGTATTGGCACAACTTAATCTAATTTTTGTTTTTATTGACGGTACTAAAGTGATTGCCGAACTTTGTTAGTTTGTGCCAACAGAATATAATAGCCCTCAATGTGTATATCTGTAGGAAGCTTGCAAAAGATAATTTTAAGTAATCGAGATAGAGTTCAATTTCCATTTGATGAAAATACAAGAGTTTTACCATCAGCTATCGTAATTACTTGATATTTGAAATTGATTCTAAACAAGTCGTGATAAAGCATATTGTTAAGTAAATGTAAAGAGAGACGTGTTCAGTAACTGTTTTGTTTTGGTAAATGGTTTTCATCAAATTAACTGAAAAATAATACTGGGAGGGAAGTAGAAGAGAAATTAAGTCGAACTGATCATTCAGGCAAAATGGTTATAAGTTTAGAGAAATAAATACTGGATCCCTGTGGATGGAAAGTACCTACTAAAATAAAAATAAAATGAATATTTAGATAAATTTATGATACGCTCAATGAAGCTGTAGAGGCTATCTTCTGGTACAAATCAATTTAATCTGGTAGTTTTAATGAGTCATTGACATGAGAAGAAGACAATGGGGTAGGGCCTACTTTCTGCATCGTAACCTTTTTACAGAATTCCGTACGTGAACGCACTTTGCACGCTCATCGCCGCTTATTAGAACACGAATAAATCACAATGCCTTAATATGTTTGATTCTGGACCATGCCACCCCCATAATACCTAAGCGAAATTACTCTCGCGTCGCTATCACTAACCAGGCCATCCCTTTCACACGTACAGTACTTACCTCATGTGTGAAAGGGATGGCCTGACTAGCGATAGCGACCCTACGATGTTTGCATTCACTGTGTTTCAACGCTCACAAGTTCGTGTAAAAAATCCACTGATACGAAAGGATTAGGCCCGGATTAGAACTCACAACTTCCGAGAAGTAAAGAACATCCCAACAGGCCATCGCGGATTTACAGTATTTACAGCGCTTCAATTCATTCCTTATATAAATATATATTATTACTAGCTACCGCCAACGGCATCGCACGCGTGTTTGTCAATAAAAAGTAGGCTATGTGTCAATCCCGCCATTTTTTTTATATAAAAAAAAGGCTGGAAACGACTTGGGCGAGAAAAGCAAGAGATAGATATTTGTGGAGAACACTCGGGGAGGCCTATGCTGAAAAGCAAGACAATCAAAAAACCGGGCTCTAATCTGGATTTATTATTTTTTATATCTATACTTAAACAAATTTTGTAGTACTAAGTAGAAATATGTGATGTGTATTTAAGATTTTTATTAAAAACTTTATTATTATTATGTGTCAATACAGGTCACAATCTAACGACATACTAAATTTCATCAAAATTGGTTCAGCTATTATGACGTGATTGAGTTACAAACAAACAAATATCCAAACTTTCGCATTTATAATATTAGTGTGATTCCTTTTGTGAAATTCCGTAGAAAATTTGGATACCGTAAGACCAAAGCTTTTAGGGATCCTTTGGAAAATTCAAGGCCCAAACGAGGGTCTAATGAAACGTGGTCAGAGGAATTAATTAATTCGGATTCTTGAACGGTTGATTTGAGCAAATTGTGGTTGCATTTACGGAAAATTAGCCAAATTACGGTTTTGTTGGAAATGTTTGATTGTATTTGAAGTCCAAATTTAACATAGGAAATTTTCGTGAATTATTCGCATATTTTTTCTGAATGCTTCATTTTTGATCACACCATCACTTACCATTCGAGGCGAACGATTGTCATCAAGTAATACTAACCGTTTAGGTTTTACCTAGTACAGTAGTTTGGGAACGTGGACCGTGATTGTTTTGATGCATTGCACTCACATTGGGCTAAGCTCGGTCCTTAACAGCCCTTTCACACGGCAACATCCCGGTTTTTGCAGGTACAGGTTTTTGCAGCATCCCGTTCAGTGTTTCAATACTAGCAGTCACAGGAGTATCCTGTTTACAGTATCCAGCAAAAAACCGATCCGTTCGGTTTTGCCACTACAACATGTCCAGTAAAAAACAGGATCCAGTTTAATTATACGTATAGTTTAATGGAAGTATTCCCACCAGCTTCCCGCGTATCGTGTTTTGCGTGATAGGGTGCAGGGAGGAAGAGGTGCCCGCCCCGCCTCGACCACCGCTGCCTGTTGACCGCGCGCGCCTCCTCACCACATATCGGTCGTTGTTTCAGAAACGTGAAACCAAAATATTCTTTTGTTACACTGCCGGCGGCGGTGGTCGATACTATATCGCAAGCGTGTTGACGTCCGTCCCGTCTGAATTTTTGTTTTAATCTGCCCAATCTATACCGCTCGTTGCTCTACACCAAAAAACTGGATGCAAACTACATTGTGGGAACACACCAGTGGTTTTTGCGGGATTCAGTAATAAACCGTTCCCGCAGAACTAGACGGCCGTGGGAAAGGGCTGTAAGGCCTATATGTCCACATGGGCGTAATTGACGTGCGCTTCACGAACAAGCGTTTACGGCGCCGTAGGTCTCGCGTTTGCACGTCGTCTGTGCGTTTATATGCCGAGTGAATAAACCATAAAGTTCTTTATAAACATGTGAACCTAGCAGCCAACCTAGGCGCTTATGCTACTTCCACACTACGACGATTCCCACGGCCTATCGACCTTTTAAGTGCGCTACACGTACAAACGTTTACGGCACTGTAGATTCCCAAAAAATCCTAGTTCTTATGAACCGCTTTTATAGTGCATTAGGGCACGTCATCTGCGCGTTTAAAATTTGCCTTGTGCATAAGGCATAAAGCTTTTTTGCAACAAGTTAAGCCAGCAGCCAACCTGCGCGTTTAAGCAACTTCCACACTGCGATGATACGAACTGCCTGTTGATCTGGCTAGGCACGGCCTGGCCCGTTAATATACAGGCCGTGGTGCAGGCTTAAGGAAAGTTTAATCCACAAAATCGACCGACAACTCAAATATTGAGTGAATTAAAACTTTGAGTGTTTCTCAAAAGTTGCAAGTTAAATTAATTTTATTTTCATCAGGAGTTTCGCATGTAAAAGGGCTTCTTTGAAAGAAAAAGTGAACTTAAATTGGGTAAGATATTGTGAGAGCCTCCTTTTATGTGGCTTCTCTTCATGTAATAGCAAAACTCTGCGCCATGATTCTCACCGTTTAAACTACAATCAACTTTCGTTTAACATTTAAAGACAGCGACTTTTCAGTGAATATCAAGCGTTGAAATCGACTCGATTTAATTACGCGAATGTACAGTATACATTTTTTTATATATTTTTTATTGATGATAGTGAAGAAAGAACACCAGAGTATCAATTCTGAACTGTATTTAATTATTCAAATGCAATTTCAGATAACACAATGTACTCAAGATAGTAACAATTAAAACTTTTACAGTAAAACTTGTTTCTAAGACCTGTGACTTGTGAATAACTTGTCTGGCTATAACTCTGAAATCATCTCCGCCGCGATAATAAAATCAAGAAAATGATCTGATTTGATACAGGCAGTCGTTCGTGATTGGCTCTTGTTGATTGCCAATCCCTAAGACACACGAGCTATATTTGCCAACATAAAATATGTATAAGGCTTAATTTGTCAAGTTGCCATTACAATAATAAATTATTGACTATCAATGTCAAAATCCCGACAATAGTCAAGCGCTTGACCATTGCCGCCACGCTTACCTTAACGCCATCGCTCCACTGCACGCACGGCCACCTGATATTCGAACTCCCTGGCGTCCATTACCGCGGGAGTATGCTCACCATCCTCTTCATAGCGTATACCACAAGAGGACCAACGTTAGCCAAGACATCGGCCACGATACCGTCCGAGAGGCCAAACTGCAAGCCAGGATGGCACTCCGGACATCATCCCGTGACTCAGAGATAGTCGTCTCTGACGTTGAAGCCCGGGTTAAGCACGAAAGTCCGACTCTTACCCACACTTCCCAAACAAAAATGGTCGAAGTGTTGAAGACCCATGATGATGATGATGATGACCGAAGATTGAACACGCTTGCCTAAAATAGCCTGTTCACTCTGGACTGGTATGGAATAATAAAAGTATTTTTACTCCTTATTTACCGACTGCCAATGCAAACTTATTTTTTTCGTTTGTATAAGTATTATATCATACCTTCGTTGCAATGATTCAATAGGATTATATGAATGGGGTGTCAAAAAAGTCGTTTAGCTCTCGAAGGGGCATAAGACTACGCGAAGAGTCACTATTGCGTAATAAATAAATAAATAATGCTGGACATTTCACATGTACAATGGGAACCAGATAACTCATAGAATAATGTTTCTTTTTTGTAACTACACACTTATAGAGAAACAACAAGACCCGGAACAAATATCTGTAGATCATGGAAACATTTGCTCCGCGGCGGGAATCGAACTCGCAACTTCTCAGCCAGCTGTTCGCCCACTGCACCACAGAGGATGTCCTAAGAAGATAACATTTTTTGTTAAAGGCAAATTATAAGTTTTAGTTTGAGTACCGCAGCCCATAAACTGTGTCCAAACAAAGAGATTAGGCTCAACTTCAAGTAATTTGGGATCTTTATGGTATCCGCGCTGGATATATTGTGAAACAAAGAAAAGCTTTTTGGGTACCGAAAATATATTTAAATACATTTGTGGCTGCATATTAGGGTAGACTAAAACACAATCTTTGTAATTGACCGAGTGAGCGAAGTGTGTCAGTTTCGAGATTGGCAAAAAATGCTTTTGTCCGGCTGTCTGTCTGTCTGTCTGTTCTCGCCTACAGGTCGCATTTTTCAAACCAATTTTGGCGAAAATTGCCACACCAGTTCCTTGATTGTTTTTATTATTTTATATTGGGGGGAAAATAGGGGGGAAAAGGGAGGAAGTTTTCTGCAGCGTTTTTTATCGACGGATTTCAATCAAATTTAAGACGCACCCTAAGGACTTCATTTAACATAAGATGTTGTGAAAAAAATTCTCAAAGGGTGGAATGGAGGGGGGAAAGAAGGGGAAGTTTAATGTAACGTTATATATGAACATATTTCAATTTTTATTTATTATTTTTGACCATTGTGGTAATGACCAACAGCACAGAGAGGAAAATAAAAGTCGAGGATGCATATGTCCAGGAGTATATTTACTTGGGCCAAATAGTCTCTTTCCAGGCGAGACAGGATAAAGAGATTACTCGCCGCACAGAAAACGTCTGGAAAAGCTATTGGTCAATGAAAGACCTTATGAAAGGAGATCTGCCACTATCTTTAAAACGAAAACTAATGGGCATATGCATTCTCCCCATTTTCACATATGGTGCACAAACTTGTTCCCTTACTAATATTCAGTCCCGCCTCGGTGTTTGTCAATGAGCTATGGAGCGCAGCATCCTCGGAGTCAGGCTCACAGACCGTATAAGAAACTCAACACTGCGCTCCAAAACACAGATAGCTGACGTGGCTCTGATATCCGCAAAATTGAAGTGGGACTGGGCAGGGCACGTTTGTCGTATGCCAGAGGAATATGGGCGAAAGCCACTACAGAATGGATTCCAAACGGGTGGCGGCCTCGTGGTAGGCCCAGGCGGAGATGGAGGGATGAACTGGATGCATTCCAGGAAGAGTCGCCGCAATTAGCCAATAACCGGGATTCGTGGAATGAGGGAAGGGAGGACTTTACCCTGCAGTGGGACTCTACGGGCTGATAATAATAAAATCTATAATTAATATACACTTTAATTAATATAACTTTTGAAGAACGAACTTTAAGAAACGAACCCGTAGACACAAGATTGGATTTCTTAGGACCAAGGGAATACGAGTAATCGCTAAAACTTATGCCAATATTTTCTACATAGGTAAGCTTATTGGAAAATACAAGCACCTGAAATTACTTTTTTGAGTTGGGACGCGAAGTCTACTGGTCTCACAGAACCACTAGTAATAACTATGACCATCATCATATTAGCCATAGGACGTCCACTGATAAGATAAAAGATAGAATAGAATGGAAAAATGAAAGGGAGGTCATTGCCCTGCAGTGGCATCACACCGGCTAGACATTTAATTTATTTATAATGGATTTCCAATTAGTAATATACTTACAATAAAATAAAATACAATAGAGGCGCTCCCTGTGCTCACTCTGTGAAGGCAGCCACAGCTACCGTATATAGATTAGATTAGATTAGTACGACATTGTGTTCAAATATTGCCACTGTTATCTCATCCTATACACAGCCTCCTGTGTTTACAAGATGAGATGAGATGAGTTGCTCAAAGAGCCATGGAGCGTGCCATGATTGGCATCAAGCTAATGGGGTTGGGGTTCGTATAACGGAATTAATATAGAGTTGGGCGAGTTTAGGTGGGATAGTTAATATGGTGGGGACCTGGCAAGGCAAAGTGACGACAGGTGGAGTTAAGCAGGTATCTGAGTGACATCCTCGAACAGGGTACAGAAACGTCGTCCGACCAGCAGCGAGATGGGAAGATGATCTAGCAAGCATCGCGGGTTGAAACTGGATGAGGCTAGCACGGTCCTGCCGTGGAGAATGGCACATGCAAAGGGAGCCCTATACCCATTAGCGTGTGAAGTTGGGCTGTGGATGATGATGATTCAATTTCAATTTTAAAAGTTCTTTATTAGATAATAAAAGCTTAACTAGTACAATTCCAGTGTGAATTTAATCCTAGAATGAACAAACATATGATAATAACGGTAATTAAGCTAAAACGCTTCTACAAATTTATACAAACAAAATTTAACCTATAGTAAGTACTTACTTCGTGTTACGATACATATTGTTTTAAATTTTTATGTATGAACATTTGAAAACATGTAAGCTTTGATGAGCATTACACTAAACATCCAGATGTTTATAACATCCCGATGTTTATAAATGATGATGAAGATTGCCACGGTTTACATAGATATAGACAATCATTTATTTGCCAAATAGCACACAATACACAGTCAAAAAATTATTTCCAATAATCATCATAAAAATAACCATTATACAGAGTGTTTTTTTAACTGTAACAGTACGGCAGCACCCATAACCAGAGGAGATACAGGTCTTTTAAAACATCGCGGTTTAGGTAGCGTTTCTGATACCACTTCAGCGCATTAGTTGGGCTTCGTCGGTTAAGGAAGTATGCTTCAGTTAAGTCTACTTTTTGCGTATTTGACAAAGCCATGATAGGAGAAATAAAATGATGCAATTACTGATATAAAAGTCCGAAAGGTGCAAGAACCATGTTCGAAATTCAAAATTGTTCTGAAATACGAAATGTTTTTGAATTGCTCATGAGAGCATGGAGTTCCTAAATTTCTTAATCGCTACAGTATTAATACTTCTTTAATGTGCAATTAGAATCTAATAAAATGTTAGTAGAAGGAATTTTGTTTGTCCTGTTGTATGAGAATACTTTTTATCAAATTAGAATAACTTTCGCTTTTTACATTTTTTTCATCCGATACAATAAAATGATCCTAACAAAGGACTGCATCGATCGGCATAAAAAAAATTTCAAACTTGATTCATTTTAAGGCGCTACTCACACTTGACCAAAAAATTTTTAATGCCAAAACGTTTTTCTTCGATAACGAGCTGATGTTTTAAAAGAAACTGCACCTGTATCTCCTTTGGTTATGGGTGCTGCCGTACTGTTACAGTTAAAAAAACACTCTGTATAGTACCTATATGCAAAACAGACACAAACAAACAATATAATATAACTATTAACTTTAAACATGAGATAGGTATGTTGTGTGCTATAACATTAAGAGGGTCTCGACTCAGCATTATGTCAACTGGGTTAGCAGTTGACGCTGTTATTCTGTTTACGTCAGCACACTGTATGTTATTTTGATAAAAGTCCGTGTAAAGTCGGGGCGGGTGAGCTAGTATTTTATGATCCGCAGGGATTATTAATTTTGGGAGCGCTCGACTACGCCAAGTTTGTGTTTGTATTCGCGATGTTCTGTTGTAGTTGTAAACAGTCAACTAGTTGTAAACGGTCGTACTCGAGCCGTCGTACAGTGCGGACGTCTCTGGGGCGTCGTTACGCTGCCCGTTGAATATACGAAGATTCGATCGTCGTTAGTGGTCGAGGCAACATCGCCTATAAAAGGCTCCTCAGATCGCGCGGCACGCATTCGATCGTCGTTAGTGGTCGCCGCTATAGCATGCAGCGGCCACACCTTAGGAACCTAGGCTGGTAGAGGGGGGCTCGAGTGCCGAAACACTTTGTTGTAGCAACGGCGTGTTTCGGCCCTCGAGTCGGCACGGTCACTCCCCGTGCTAGTGCTCGTTGCTTCGGCGTCAACGCAATCCACCTCAAGTGGCGAGGCAACCAGGCAACTGTAGAAGGCCTGAAGGTAGCGATAGGAGTTTTTATCGTTGCCAGATACTGCGTCCTGTTCCCTTCCAGTCGTAGCGGTTCTCCGTTCCACTGGGTCAAGGGGAGTAAGGAGGAGAGGGTGCATCTGTGTACGGCGCGCACACTTATGCAACTTAATATATCCTGCGCATCTGACTTGGCTTTGTCATTCCGAGTTTAAAAAAGTCCTGGGCTTGGTCTAATACCTGGACACGGGTGGCCTAAGGAGAGGAGAGTGGTCGCTCTAGCACTGCATCGGGGTGACAGTGTGGTTCGGCAGCACTCTTTGAGACAAAGCAGCTTTATTTAGAGAGGCACTGCTTTCCTCGCTCAGCCGGGGAGGGGGCTAGAAAAGGTGCCCCAAACAAACGCTCATTCCTCGCAATAAGAATAAATCTAAAAACATGCAGATGAATATGACTTTTGGTGCGTGGAATGTACGTACTCTTTTAGACCGACCCAACAACCTCTGCCCAGAACGTAAAACCGCCATTGTGGCTCGCGAGCTCAAACGCTATGACGTCGACATAGCCGCTCTCAGCGAAACACATCTAGCTGATGAAGGTGAGCTTGTTGAACGTGGTGGTGGGTACACTTTCTTCTGGAAAGGCACACCAGCTTCTGAGCCTAGACGGTCAGGAGTAGGCTTTGCTATTAAAACTACTTTAGCCTCTAAGTTGGAAGAACATCCAGTTGCTATCTCTGATCGTGTCATGTCCTTACGTTTCCATCTTCGAAACAATAAATACTTAAATGTTATCAGAGTATATTCGCCAACACTCGACAAAAGTGATGACGTCAAGGACAAATTTTATGAGGAAGTGTCAGAAGTGCTGACTAAAATCCGGCGCTGTGAGAAAGTTTTGCTTCTTGGCGACTTTAATGCTCGCATCGGACGTGATTTTGAAGCTTGGCCTCGGGTGATAGGGCGACATGGCATTGGTAACATGAACAGTAATGGGCAACTGTTACTAAGCCTCTGTTCCCAATTTCATCTGGGTATTACCAATACCATGTTTAGACTCCCAAATAAATACAAAACTACCTGGATGCACCCAAGGTCCAAGCATTGGCATCTTATTGATTATGCTATAGTCCGTCAACGGGATATAGCGGATGTCAAAGTAACGAGAGTAATGAGGGGCGCAAACTGTTGGTCGGATCACCGACTTGTTGTTACAAAACTATTTTTGCGTCTTAGCCCTTGCCGTAGACCTCGCAGGGCTAAGCCTAACTGTCTTCATCTGAAAAAGCTAGAGTCTGCTGAAATATTGGCAAATTACAGGGAAGCTGTCAATACCTTTACAGCAGGCATACACCCCGAAGATGAACAGTTAGACGAGGGCTGGAAACTGTTAACTACAAATACCATCAATGCGGCTACTGAGATCTTAGGCCAAAAACCTCGTGTCTGTGAAGACTGGTTTGACGAAAATGATAATACATTGACAGTCGCCCTAGAAAAACACCGCCAGCTCCTTCGAAAGGGAAATCAGACAACTGCTTCTGAAAAAATAAAGGAGAGTACGAGCCAAATAAGGAGACTAACTCGAAACGCAAAAGATGAGTGGTGGCTGAACAAGGTTCGCTATATTCAGTGGCTTGCTGATTCGAATAGACTCGGCGATTTCTTTAACGAGATTAAAAAGTTAGTAGGAAGTCCACATCGAGTAAACGTACCACTGAAATCACTTTCAGGTACCCTCCTGGTAAGCAAAGGAGAAGTTCTTACTCGCTGGGCAGAGCACTATAACAGCTTACTCAATGTGGATCGTTCTGCTGACATAAACTATTTAGCATCACTTCCTGCCTTACCACAAGCCGTAGATCTGGATCAGCCTCCTTCTCTTGAGGAAGTTATCATCGCCATCAAAGCGCAGAAAAACAATAAGGCTGTCGGCATCGATAACATACCAGGAGAACTATTAAAATATGGCGGAGATGAGTTGCACTACAAGATTTGGCAATTTTTCCAGCGCATGTGGGAAATGGAGTTCGTTCCTCCTAGTTTTGGCGTATCACTAATTTGCTCTTTGTATAAAAATAAAGGTGATCGATCTGTTTGCAACTCTTATAGGGGTATATCACTTCTGTCTACTCCAGGAAAAACTTTTGCCAGAGTACTCTTAAATCGTCTTATGGAGCTCTCTGAAAGTATATTGCCTGAAACGCAATTTGGGTTTAGACCCAATCGCGGCACATGCGAGGCCATATTCTCTCTTAGACAACTGCAAGAGAAAAGCAGGGAACAGTGTCAACCTCTGTTTCTCTGTTTTGTTGATCTGGAGAAAGCTTTTGACAGTGTACCTCGCGAAGCTTTGTGGATTGTGCTTTCGAAACTTGGTTGCACCGACAAATTTATACGCTTGATAAGACTTCTTCACGACAACATGACTTGTTGCGTAACCGTCAATGGTGAGCAGACAGAGCAATTCCCTGTCACTTGTGGTGTAAAACAAGGCTGTGTATTAGCACCCACTCTTTTTGCTCTGTACTTTTCCGTTGTCGTGAGGGAGACTTTACAAGCCAACACCGAAGGGATCCGCATACGTTTTCGCACAGATGGCAGTATCTTTAACCTGGCTAGGTTAAAAGCGCACACAAAGGTATCGTATGACCTCATTACCGAATTGATGTATGCTGATGACCTATGTTTCGTTGCGGAATCTTCTGAGGGACTCCAGGACTTGATGACTCGGCTTGACGCTGCGTGCTGTAGATTTGGCCTCAAAATTAATATTACAAAGACAGAGGTGATGGCCATGGACACTGTTAACCAAGCTCCACTGAATCTGCAAATCGATGGAAAGCCCATAAAACAGGTCGATACATTCAGATATCTGGGAAGCAGCATAACAACAAAATGCGACCTTGACTCGGAGATCAACAGCAGACTTGGCTCCGCTATGGCTGCTTTTGGTAAACTACGAGTCCAGGTATTTCGCTCCCATAACATCAAATTGAGTACCAAGATTAAGGTGTATATGGCTATTGTACTTCCTAACATCTTGTACTCGTCAGAGACATGGTGCCTGTATCGCAGACACATACGCACGTTAGACAGATTCCATCTGAAATGCCTCCGCGACATTCTTAACATCAAGTGGTCGGATCGGGTCCGTAATACCGATGTTCTACGACGGGCTAATGTCTGTGGCATAGAGGCATATTTGATGCGGCGTCAGCTGCGTTGGTGCGGGCACCTGTCTCGGATGTCTGATGAGCGAAGGGCGAAACGCATTTTCTTCTGTGAACTAGAACATGGTAAGCGGAAACGCGGAGGTCAGTTCCTACGTTTCAAAGACGTACAGAAGAGGCACATGAAGAGGTGTTGTATCGATCCGTCGCGCTGGGAGGCTCTCGCTGAAAAACGACCTGAATGGAGGCGTCATGTTCAGGACAAAGTGTACGAGTTTGAAGAAGAAAGGAGGCAAGAACTAGACTTAAAACGAGATCAGCTTAAAAGTCGACCGCCGGCTAATATCAATTACAACTACATTAATGGCGCCTTAACTTGTGTTCATTGTAACCGGACTTTTAGCGCAAAAATAGGGTACATCAGCCACATACAGGCTAAACACCTAGGCCAATAATCACAAAGTCAAGTCTCTGTAGCCGAAATCGGCTAGGAGGATTATTATTAAACAGTCAAACACGACTTTTGTTCAGAATATTACCGTATAACTAATTTGGAGTCGTAAAATGAACTATTAGGTTGGGGAAAAAGTTTCTTCGCATTTTTTAGGAAAATTCAAAACATTTTTTAATATAGTTTATTTACATTTAACTAAAGTATGTAGGTACCATTTCGTTCGATATTTTTTTGCCATCTTGTAGGTAGGGACATGATCCCATTGCTATAGAAATTTTGGGGCTTCTGATCATAATACCGCGACAAGTAGTTTTGGCAGTCTTCTCGTGATGTTAACCTGACACTGCTTAAATAATTCTGAAGGGACCAAAACAGGTGTAAATCTGAAGGTGCAAGGTCAAGACTATACGGCGGATGCATTAACACATCCCAGCCAAACTCTCTTAATTTTTGCTGAGTGGCTAAAGATGTGTGAGGTCTAGCGTTATTTTGATGAAAAACCACACCCCTTCTGTTGATTAATTCCGGCCGCTTTCTCTCAACTTCTTGCTTTATTCCCATCAGTTGTTCGCAGTAGAGTTTAGAATCGATGGTTTTACCTGGTGATAACAGCTCATAATGAATAATGCCCTTCCAATCCCACCACACACACTGCATCACCTTGTTGCGAGTTAACGGGTTTCGCCAGTCTGTGAAGCCTGACCGGCCTTTGACCACGACCTTTTTCGCACGTTCTTGTCGTACGTGATCCACTTTACATCAATAGTTATCAGCTTCTTCAAAAATGGTTTGGTTTCATTACGTCGTAATAAAGAATCACAAATGAGTACACGGTTCATTAGGTTTCTTTCAGTGAGCTCGTGGGGTACCCAAATATCGAGCTTTTTTGTGTACCCAGTTTTTTTAAAATGCGCCAAAACTGTTTTGTGGTCAATTCCCAGTTCTTCAGCTACGTTGTAACTACTGATATGCCGAACTTGCTCCACTTTTTCAAAAATGGCATCAATTTAATCCGTAATAGGACGACCAGAGCGACGTGCATCTTTGACATCAAAATTTCCGGATTGAAAACGCCTAAACAAAATTTGTGCTACTCTCACAGACACTGCACTAGGTCCATAAACATAGCAATTTTTTTTGCGGCTTGCGTTGCATTTTTATCTTTTTTGTAGTAAAATTTTAAAATGTATCGATTTCTTCATTAGATTGACTCATCTTAACAGTACGAAAAACAAATAAAAATCACACATTTTCCTAATTTGAATTTGGAATTATCTTCTTTAAAATTTAAACTTTGAATGATACCAAAACCAGCCAGATACAAATAGTACAGCCAAAGAGATTTTATTAGAAGTTCATGCATACTATAATGCGAAAAGACTTTTTCCCCAACCTATTATATCACAATTTCACAGACCAATTGCGTCACAGTTTTTACTGTGACGCAATTGGTTAGCGCATTCTCATATCAATAGAAGGGTTGTGGTGTCTAGTCCCGTCCGGCTTGAAAATTTTTGAGGTAGTTCTAAAAGTCTTGATATCACTAGTATGACAAAAAAGATAACTTTTGGGGACAGCACAACATAAATTATCGAACCAATATTTAAAGAAAATCTGTTGCTCAACAAACACGTTCAGTTGCAAAATGAGGATTATTTCAACAACCAACGACCTTTTAAATCGCAAGGAATACCTACCACAATCACTAAAACTCCAGTCTGTCTGTCAGTCTGTCAATAAGAACTAAAATTGACGGCTGTAATAAAATTACAGACATGGGTATTGACAGGAAGAAAAAGTTGAAATTGTCGAGAAAGAGATTCAGAATGATGAGTGGATTTATTTATTTTGAGATAGACTGCCATAAACATTGATTATTTTTCTTATATATTCTGGGATAACTATGTCCCAGAATATATACTTAAGTAATCAGGATAGAACATCACTCTAGAGTTCATATAATCCTGTTTTTTATTATAACTGTGGATTTCGCACCAACTGCCCATCCGCGGGTTACCTTAAACTCTCCAAATACAGACTAGTAAAAGGATACTAGTCACCAAATCTCTCCAAGATGTGTCGGTGCATCTGCCATTTCATAGCCTTAAAAAGGAAAAGAAACACTGGAATAGAAGTGGCCAGGTTCTACTCAATGTACTCGTAATCGTGACGACCTCCGTGGTGCAGTGGGCTAATAGCCGGCTGAGATGCAGGAGGTAGCGGATTCGATTCCCGCCGTGGAACAAATGTTTGCATGATCTAAAGATATTTGATCCCGGTCTGGTTGTTTCTCTTTATATTATGGGTATGTCATCATCATCATCATCATATTAGCCGTAGGACGTCAACTGCTGGATAAAGGCCTCTTTCATTGATCTCCAGGAACTGCGGTTGGAAGCGGTCTGCATCCAACGCCTGCGGTTCTTACCAATAGGTATAGGTATGTATTTACAAAAAAAAATATATATAAGAATTCTTTTAGTTATCTGGTTCCCACAGTACAAGCTCTGCTTAGTTTGGGGCTAGATAGCGCTGTGTGAAATGTCCAGCATATATAAAAAAAAAATGACAATTCAGTTTTGAACCTATAGATAATTAATTATGCATAAACCATTGACACGATAGAAGAAGATAGCAATCGAGGTTTCAACATGCGCCTGTTAACCTAAGACTTAGCATGGATAAATCGAAATGGCTATCATGCAATCATACGCAAGAAAGTCGTATCCCTACTCCAGCGTGCGCGAGGCCGCGGCAACACCATGCATATGATCGCAGCTCGTGATGACTGCCCCATTCAATATGAGTGGATGCGGATTGCTACGGGCTCCTCTTATATTAAAATGAAGTGAGGTACTCGGTAGGTAATTATAATTGTACATTTATGTAATTTAAAAGCATCATTTATTTATTAAATTTTGTATTTTTCTCTTTTATTTCAAGTTTAATTGAGTTTAATTTTGTAACTTCAGATAGCTGCTTCACATGCAATATTTGTTAACAAACAGTAGTTTATATGTTTATCCAGGTTATAATCTATGTAAATACCAAATTTAATCGAAAACGGTTTAGCCGTTACGACGCGACTGAGTAACAAACAAACTTTTGAATTAATAATATTAGTGTGATTATTTTTAAATTTCATTATTCAATTTATTGTGTGTTGTAATGTAACTATGGATATAATCTGATTTTTTTTTATACTAGTTATATGGCAAACGAGCATGCAGTCCACCAGATGTTAAGTGGCTACTGCAGCCCATGGATATCCACATAGAATTCAAAACAAGCTACTATGTTGTCTTGATCTCTATGTGGATACGTTGCCATACTATAGGACTTAGCTGTTATGCTTATGTGCCAGTAATTACAGGAATATACCATTACCATCTAACCGGAACACAGCAGAACAAGTACTGCTATTTGGCGGCAGATAAAGGTAAGGCGGTGGTGCCCACTTCCTCGAGCCCGTTCACAAAAGCTCTGCCACCAGTATAAAATTATAATAAAATAAAGTGAAATAAAATAATGATAAATTAATGAGTTAATGAGGACTCTGATGGCAGAAATAGGTATAAATTTACATAGCTAATTTGACCAAAATTGACTCTGATGGTAGAAATAGGTATAAATTTACATAGCTAATTTGACCAAAATTGACTCTGATGGCAGAAATAGGTATAAATTTACATAGCTAATTTGACCAAAATTGACTCTGATGGCAGAAATAGGTATAAATTTACATAGCTAATTTGACCAAAATTGACTCTGATGGCAGAAATAGGTATAAATTTACATAGCTAATTTGACCAAAACCGTACGTATATTTGGCGTTTTTTTTTTAATTTAAACCTGGTTTTATGTAAACTACAACTAATGCTATTAATATAAAATTGGAAAGTAACTCTGACTCTCTGTCGCTCAGTCTGTTACGTTTTCTAACGGTGTCTGTTGACTAAGATAAGGGTTATTTTAGGGTTCCGTACTCAAAGGATAAAACGGTGCACTATTATTAAGACTCCGCTGTCTGTCCGCCTGTCCGTCTGTCTGTCCGTCTGTCACCAGGATGTATCTCATGAACCGTGATAGTTAGACAGTTGAAATTTTCACAGACTAGTGGACCCCCCAAACTTCGTACCGCCTTGACATGCATATAACGCGGGCTGTCAATATACGTCACCCTGTTAGAATTGTCAATTGTTGTCCTCGGCCATCATTATGTATGAGAAAATAAATGACTTCCACAAATAATTCAATACCAAAATAAGCCAAATCGCTCCACCCATTCTCAAGTTTTAACGAGACTAACGAACAGCAATTCATTTTTATATATATAGCCAATATCTCGGGATAACTCTGACCGAAGCGTCTGTTTCAAACGATATTCATTTTTTTTACATACTCTTTGACGATATTTGCAGCACGCATTCTGTCAATTCTATGTCAAACGTCATAAGGTTACATTATAAAAGCGCTAAGGTTAGATTTTACGAGTATATAATTTTATATGGTGATTAAGTGTTCTTAAATTTTCTAATTTTGCGCGCTATTTTCTTAATTTTTTATTTCATAAAAACCTTCTCCTGACAATAAGAAATACAAAAAAAAAGAATTAGCGAAATCGGTCCAGCCGTACACGCGTGATGGCGTGACCAAGGGAAATAGGGATTCATTTTTATAAATAGAGATGATGTATATCTATTCCCGCTATAACAACAAATACTAAAAACAGAATAAAATAATTATTTAAAGGGGAATATTAAGTAATATATTCACTTTAAAAATATATAGTTATATTCAAATAAAACAAATATTTAAGGGGGGCTCCCATGCAACAAACATGATTTTTTTGCCGTTTTTATAGATAATGGCACGGAACCCTTCGTGTGAGCCCGACTTATCTGGTTTTTTATTCATCAACCATGTGAGTGAAGCCGCGGGCGGAAGCTTGTATTTCATAAAAATTTAATAAACTATCAGAATATTCAAAATATTTTACACAATTTTACACATTGAGTGAAATCCTCCTATTAAAGTTTCAACCCATATTTTGTTGCACAATATCACAGACAATACAGTTACAATACAACATAAGTTTTCATACATGAAATGAATGCAATTATTTTTACAGCTTAGAACAATTTTAGATAAGGTTACTAGATTGACGTTAGTTTTGCAATTATTTTGAGTCTTATTGCAAAGGCATAAGGTCGAGTTATGTTAATTTTATGCAACTTTAGCCAGTAGCATAATTTCGAAACTAACGTTAGTAGTTTGCTTTGAAGTGCATACGACGAATTATATTGTGTTTGTCATTATTAAACACATTACATTATGACGAATACAGGGAGCTTGTAAATTATATGTAGTAGTATAGTATTAGGTAATTAAATTAGTTTTCATCACTCTACTCTGAAAGTTGGTCATTGTTAGCTCGATACCTGATGCGTAAATGTGATTTACGCCCCTAGAGCCGTAAGTAAATATCAAAATAGAAATTGCTCATTGCACTCATAATATCAGCATCATCATAGCATTTAAAGGACATCAACTGCAGAACAGAGGCCTCATAATATTTTATTTTGCGAAACATGGGTTACATAAGGTTACCTTACAGCATGAAAAAGGTACCAATAGTATATTGTTCTATGGCCCGTAAGTAATTTATTATATTGTACTCGACATAGACGCTATGATGAGTCGAGGAGATAGTGTTATCATATCAACCAGTGCACCAAAGTCACCGATATATCACAAAGGATTAGCAAGCTAAAGTGGCAGTGGACAGGGCACATAGCTCTAAGAATAATTAATCTTCAACAATTGCCATGTTTGATTTCCATATATTCGCAACACCTGGTCCATCAACAACAGCGAAGCGAAGGAGAATACGCTAAATTTCAGTATATTAAATAGTATGTGGATTAGGCTTATTGCGGATACCACATAAAAAAAACGCGCCGCTTACTCTACCTCAAGTGTGGAAATGAGTTTTTAGCCAAAACGCGTGTTGGAGTACACTTTGCGGCGCTCGTACGCAAAAACTATTGACTTTAAGAAAAAAAGTGACAACATAATGTATAGGTAATTGTCTCTAGTTTCATTATATGTTTAACTATTTTTATCGTAATATAAGTCGGAAAGGAGGTATTGTCAAAAAACTGCTTTTAGGCTCCATTTTTCCAATATGGCGGCGCGAACGGCAAAAATACAAGGTGGCAAAGTCAAAAACTCGGAAAGAGCATATCTAAATCTATAAAATTACCAATTTTCAAAACTCCCGGAAAACTTTCCAGGTAACCACTATTTTTCGAACCAAATGACTGTACGACATGTTTGATTTCCATATATTAAATCATTCACAGGTTAAAGCTATTTATCATTCCTTTATCTTATCGGAAGTATCATGAATATTAATGAGCATACCTCACATATACCTGTCCTGTTTGTGACCTGCATCAAATCAAATTCTGGGGGGTTTGATTAAGGGTCCTTACTACCTCAGATAGCTTCGTGATGTTAATTTATTTTTATAAGGCTAGGCGCGCATGTAAGCAAAGGATATCGGCCGGTTATGAAAATAGCCGCGCATCAAGCGTTTGTTTCGTCGGCTTATTGACTTCGGCAAACATTGAACAATTTTTAACCAGTCAGTTAAACCGGATTTTTTCGGAATCGATGTTAATTTCATCGCAATTCGCAAATCAAAAAGCGTGAACCTCACATGAGGGCGATCGTCCAAATGTTAATCGGGCTTAAGCACGGACGCTCGTACAAAAATCCATGAAAACGCCATCGGCTGATCGAATCGGGTCGGAATTTTGTGTCTCGTTACGTATTTTAAAACCGGCTGATTCGATTAGCTACTATATACGGTAATTACATGAAACACCTGTGTTGCAGATTGTTAAGCCGGCCGAAAAAGATAGTCTCTATGCGCGCCTAGCTTAAATAATACTGCAGCATAGTTGTACTGAGAAAACACCAAGTTCTTTCCTGGTCTGGTCGTGGAAGAATAAAAGGTAAAATTGATGTTTTTTAATAAAGCTTGTAAATTTTAATGAAATAAAATAACTTTGACTTTGGTTCCATAAAATGTTCTCGAGAAGAAAAATACGCAATCAACCCGTAGAATTTAGATATTACTATGGACTGCGAATAAGAAACTTTTCGCACCACCCGGGGTGCACCCGTTCGATAATGTCATGTAAACCTCACCGAAAGCAAGTGATTAAATCCCTACGGCTGAGCCGGAAGTAAAGTTGTACTGAATTTCATTATACCCTCGTGGTCATAATGTTATTTAAATTTGGAACCTCATCTGTATTCAATTTTTGACTAAAGTGGCTCGCACAATATGAACTTATTCATAAAGCGAACTAACCTCTGCACAGAATGCACGAACCTTTGAGTAGATTTGGTTTTTATTGTCTCGCAGAAAGTGTGAAAGGTAGAGTATTCTCCTCGTAGATAAAGCCGTCTGTGTCTTGGACGTGCTTATATCCCTTTCTGCACTCAGGATTCTAGTAACTACCTCGCTCTACTCGTGAGCTACCACTAGAATTCTTCGTTACGTTTGGGATTCAATATAGCGCCCGTGACGTAAGACACTGCTTTATCCCCTCGTTCAATATTCTACTATTGCATAGTCATTGATGCTATCATGCAGGTAAGTAATATTGGTTTGACATTTTAAAAATCAATTGCTATATTGAGAAGACCGTCTTTCAGATATACCTCTCCTATTTATCTTTGGGTTCTTTATATGTACGAGTAATGGCCATATTAAATCGTAGAATAATAATTGGACAAGCGAGTGTCAGACCACGCACATAGAAGGTTTTGTAGTCAGTAGGCTGTAGCTTAGTCATTTTTAGGTTGTCATACCCAAAGGGTAAAACGGGATCCTATTATTAAGACTCCGCTGTCTGGCTGTCCGTCTGTCACCAGGCTGTATCTCATGAACCGTGATAGTTAGACAGTTAAAATTTTCACAGATGATGTATTTCTGTTGCCGTTATAACAACAAACACTAAAATTAGAATAAAATATTTAAGGGGGGCATCCATACAACAAACGTGATTTTTTTGCTCGTTTTAGCTCGATATTGATAACGGTAAGATGTAGACGCTTGAAATATTCACAGAATTTTTAGTTATATTTACTTTAAAAATATATAATTAAATTATAATAAAACAAATATTTATGGGGGGTTCTATACAACAAACGTGATTTTTTTGCCATTTTTTAGATAATGGTACGAAACCCCGTAGTGCGCGAGACCGACTCGCACTTGGCCGCTTTTTTAATAAAATGTTATACTAATACTAAGTGAACATCTGTTTCAGACGTAAATGTAGCAGACGTAGTATGAATTACGGTAAAAAAACTCAGTAACTTCGCAAATTGTCAGACTTACGATATTGAGTAAGAGAACAGATTCGATTTCCTCAAGAAGTAGCACAAATCAATGAATCTCAATACTAATCTATCACAATAAACTGAAAGTAGTTACGTATATAGAATAAAAAGGGCCCCATAAACTTGTATTTAACGAGCAAATAAAGGAAAAATATAGGAATTTCAGCCTTCCTTCCGCTCTGAAACGATATCGTACTCCTATAATCATAATTTTATGAAATTGTAAAATATTTTTGAGTGTATTCGATGCTTACGAATCGTCTGAAATGTTTCCATTTTATGTTATTGCTGTGTATTTACTGAAATCCGGCAGCACGCCTCGGAATGGAGCTTATTTCTCTGGTCATAAGTATTTGCGCTTATAAAAAAAGCATAAGCCTTGCTTAGGATATGGGAATTTAACCGCTCGCATAAAATATAATTGGGCAGGTTATGACATCTATACCTAATATTATGAAGAGGAAAGATTTGTATTTTTGTATGTGTGTAACAAATAAACTCAAAAACTACTAGTCCGATTTCAAAAATTATTTTACCATTATTATGCTATCATCATCATCATCAGCCGGGAGACGTCTACTGCTGAACATAGGCCTCCCCCTTAGATCGCCACAACGAGCGGTTGGTAGCCGTTTGCGCCCAACGGCTCCACGCGATTCTTACTAGATCGTCGGTCCACCTTGTGGGAGCCGGCCTACGCTGCGTCTTCCAGTCCGTGGGCAGTCCGCGGATTATTATGCTATGGTGTATGTGTATCGCAGGCATTTTGTGTGAATCTGCCGTTTGCATACGGCGTCGTCAGTTTAAAAACGCTCGCTGTTATGTAATATGCCGAAGGCATAATCACAACTCGTTCAATTGTTATAATTTCAACGTTGATTGTAGCTTTGGGGTGACCATAAAAAACACAGTTTGGACTTTATTTTAAATAAATATATATAATATACAGACACACCGTGTGGCAGTAAGTAGTTAGGTTTTTAATAAATAAAACAGAATTATAAAAGAAAGAAAGAAAGAAAGAAAAAACATTTATTTGTGACGGTACAAAACATACACAGCACACAAGTAAGATACACACAATATAACAAATTCATACACACAAAAACAGCAATACCCAACAAATGTGTGTCTCACAATTACCTATATATAAATGACCAACGCATGTACTTACACAAAAAGGCGCATGTATTATTGACCTATAATACATAATTATAACGTAGTGGCAGCAGACACACCGTATGGTAGTAGGTCGTTAGGTTTTTTTTTAATAAATAAAAATAATTATGTATTATTGACCAATGATGCTGTGTCCTCCGTGAACCAGATTCTATGGACACCTTAGCATTTTTTTAAGTGCCGGATAACCTCAAAAATCTTCTCAATTTTAATTGCTGCGGCATTAGGTAGATGGCGTTTAAATCTTCAATCAAATGTTTAGGCATAATATATAAAGACACGGCAATATATATTTTACCTTCGGCATATTACATAACAGCGAGCGTTTCCAAACTGACGACGCCCTATATAAACGGCGAATTGACACAAAATATGTACCTGAATATATGCACCATTATCCCGGAGTAACATAGGGTAATGCTTACCCAACTGCGCAGGAGGATAATGTTTTTATTGAAAAAACTACATGTGCGAAGCTTCGAACTGATCAGCTAGTATGATATAAAGAAAAAAACAAAGGAAAATTTATATTTGTAATGGCACATTCGGACTACGAAGCGAGACACAAACACACAAAAACATATAAGTTACTTATAGAAAGTATAAACACATATCTCCCAGCTACCTCAGAGAGCGATTTACGCTTGTATCAACTGAGGACAGAGCTGTGCGATCGTCTCGTCGTTTCCAATTGATTACTCCACAGCATAACACGGCTACTTACTCTGACTCTTACACCATAACCGCTACTCGTCTCTGGAATAATATACCACCAAATTATTTCGAGGCTACTTCAATGAAAGCATTCAGATTGAGAATCTATAGGCACATTCTCGGTCAAACCGACCAAAAATGAGCAACTAAATCTTTCCTTATCACTTCTTCTATTGTTATGTATGTATTTTTATTTGATATTGGTATAGTTTAGTCTATGATAAAAAGTATTTAAGTAGTATGTACCTATGCTATTTTTATAAGTCCTGTGCAAATTTTTCTTCAGTTCCCTTTCCTGTGCACTACCTACACATCTTTATCTACAATACACAAAGGTTTATCTGGAAGAGAATGCTCTTTAGCATTAAGTTCGCCTTTGTACTAGTTTTATAAGGGCAATAAAGTATTTTCAATCAATAAATATAATAATAACCAAAAAACTATTTCATTTTGTCCCCACGCAACACCACCATTGTCATTATATTATTGTACACTGTCTGTGGGAGCAAATAAATGTGTTTTCTTTCTTTCTTCTTTCATTAACGGTCGAAACACCGATAAGACGGTACGTGATAAATCCCTTATAATAATAATAAAAAACTATCCATTCATACTAGTATCTCTCAGCGCCATGCACGTGATGACGTCACCAAATGGTGTCCAGAACGTTGGGCGAATCTGGTCACCCATTAGATAACGAACGGGCGACGTAGCTGTGGTACGCCCAGAAAAGATGGAAAGACCTGGATGTATAAGAATTAAATTGGCCAGAATAAAAGATGATGCAGAGGAAAACGAGAGACCTTTGACTTACTAAAAAGATATTACTTCGACATGGGCATAACTCTACTCGACCACTCGCTAAAAATAGAATTGGGCAGACGTTGGGCGCATCTAGTCTCTCAGTAGGTACGGAACGGATGACGTATATACACACGGCTACACATCAAGCTATACGTTTCCAGTATAAGCTGACCTCTCATTCTACGAAAAGCCTACACAATGCGAGGTCAGCTTATAATGGAAATGTATAGCTTGATCTGTAGCCGTGTACATAGCTGGGGTGGGCTCAGAAAAAATAGATGGAATTACGATTGCATATTAAGCATTTAAACCAAATTGGTCAGAATAAGCTAAGATGAAAAGTAAAAGGACAGACCTTTTGACTAATAAAAATAAATAATAAATTTTGCTGAACATTTCACACAGCGCTATCTATCCCCTAACTGATAGAATACTTACATAGTTTTTTTTAATACATACTTATATTAATATATATAAAAAAACATCCGGACCTGGAACAAATATCTATAGACCATGCAAATATTTGTTCCGCGGCGGGAATCGAACCCGCTACCAACTGCGTCTCAGCCAGTTATTCGCCCACTGCGCCACGGAGGTTGCCGTAAAAAAACTGCTTACTCTTCCAAAGGCGAATAAAATGCGACACCTGAGTTAGCCCTAAGGTTATGCGATACTACCTATATCAAGCAAAGGGTTTATTTCCAACTGCCACTATCAAAACTCCCACTCTCATGGTCGACCTCATTATCGGTTAAACGGAAGTTGATTGAAGTCAATAAACGAAAAAAGGAAGAAATAATTTGAAACAGTTCATTCGTTTACTAGCATTGGAAATATATTTAGTAAGTTAGTATACCGAGCGAGCGAAGCATCTCTGTTTCCATATTGGCCAAAAATGCTTGTCGCCTACAGTTCGTATTTTACAACAGATTTTGACGAAAATTGGACAAGTTACTTGTTTTTTTTTGTTCATCGCAATTTTAATCGTGAAGAAAATAGGGAGGAAAAAGGGGGAAGTTTGCTGTAGCGTTATTTATCGACAGATTTCAATCAAATTCGAGAGGCACATTAAGGATTTCATTCTTCATAAGATGTTGCAAAAAAAATCAAAAAGAGAGTAGTTTAGGGGGGGAAAGGGGGTAAGTTAGATGTAGCGTATATGGAGGAATATTAATTTTTGATTTTTTTTCGACAAATTTATACCTACCTTTACCAATCAAACTACCCAGTCCAAAACGAACCCGTAGACACTAGGTTAGACTTAATAGGGAACGAGATTAATCGCTAATATTTGTACCAAGATTTTGCTCAAAAGTCTACATAGGTAAACCTATTGGAAAATTCAATCTAAAATTCGATTTAAAATTGCATTTTCTTCGATAATTCTGTTGCACATATTACTTTTTGGACTTGGAACGCGCGGTCTATAATCTCAGAACCACTAGTTTTAAACGTTGACAAAAACCACGAGATAACAGCCTTCGTTATCATGCGAGGTGCAAGTGATTAAGACTAGAACTATAAATACTTTGAATCGAATGCCATTTATCTAGGCCCTATGAAAGATCCCAATAATGGAAATGCCCTCTTGGTACTAGCAATTCGTCAGGGCATTTAAAGTGCGCTACAGATCAGACGAGCAAAATGTTCCTCACACAACGTTTAATTCAGTAAGGTTGCGATCACAATGGTCATTTGATTACTAACAATTTTAATAGGCTTACGATTATTCTCTATAATATACATCCTCAGAATAAATTAATGAATGAAAACACTTCATTCTATATCACTGTTAAAAGACCACATTTCGAGCATTTCGAGGGATTTCTCGCAGATTGAATAGGTGCTAAAATATACATACATATAATATGCTTGAGACGCGCTCCGCTCTCACATTGTGACATTGGCCTTAGTACACATTCCTTTAATGTTGCATGCACGGTGCGGTACACTTCTACGCACTGGTCCCATTCATGTTTGTTTCAAATACAGAACTACCCACATATTTTTTTTTTAAAAGAGTAACATCAATATTTTTTTATAATTTGACTATAGTATTGACTTACACACATTTATAAGTATAAAACAGTTTGCTACGCTAAATGGCACTTTTAATTTTTTTTTAAGATAAATTGTAAGTTTCTCTGTAAGTGAATTTGTAATTCTTTTGAGAAATAAATGCTAAACCATATAAGAAATAAACATATATATAAAAAAAATCACAAAGCAACAAGTACAAGTAGAAGCGATTTCTTCCAGACAACATTTGGATGGAGAGGATTTTTGTAATATTAAAATAATGGAGGCTGTACATTTAAACATGTACAAAATGTTAAAACATAAACATGTACATGTAAAAAATAGCAAATCACTACACTGGAGCATCTGCTCAGTGTCATATTATGTATTTTTAACCGACTTCAAAACAGAAGGTTCTCAATTCTGGTGTATTTTATTTTATTTTTGTTTTCTGTGATAAGTGTCGTAAATTTTGTGCCTGCAATAAACGAATTTTATTTTATTTATTTTTATCTATTTATTAACAACACAATAAATGAATTTTAGGAGAGAGCAATAAGATTAACACGATATACATAAGTAAATACACATCAATTGACAATAATATACCTACAAAAAATAAAAATATATAAAAAAAACTAACAGCCAGAACAAATTAGAATAATGCTTTATGGAACACCAGCTATACTTAAAACAACCAATTAATGTTAATTACAAAAAAAAAAATTTTTTAAGGAGAGAGCAATAAAATAACACAAGTAAATACATAAGTATATACAATAGTATATAAGTATAATATATAAGTAATAATATATAGTATTAATAATATATATAGTAATAATATATACGTACTAGTGGACCCGCCGAACTTCGTATCAGCTTGACATGCATAGGTATAACGCGGGCTGTCAATATAAGTCACCCTGGTAGAATTGTCAATTGTTGTCCCCGGCCATCATTATGTATGAGAAAATGAATGACTTCCACAAATAATTCAATACCAAAATTAGCCAAATCGCTCCACCCGTTCTGGAGTTTTAGCGAGACTAACGAACAGCAATTATTTTTTATATATATATAGACAATATATCTCGGGATAAATCCTACCGAAGCATCTGTTTCAAACGATATTCATTTTTTTTACATCCTCTTTGACGATATTTGCAGCACGCATTCTGTCAATTCTATGTCAAACGTCATAAGGTTACATTATAAAAGGTTAGATTATAAATAGTTTTATATGGTGGTTAAGTATAACGGAATTTTCTTAATTTTTTCTTTCATAAGAACCTTCTCCTGACAATAAGAAATACAACAAAAAAAGAATTGGCCAAATTGGTCCAGGCGTTGTTGAGTTATGCGCTTACCAACACATTTTGCGATTCATTTTATATTATAGATAAGTATATACATAAGTAAATATACCTCAATTGACAATAATATACCTACAAAAATAAAATAATACAAAAAAAACCATCAGCCAGAACAAATTAGAATAATGCTCTAAGAAACACCAGGAATACTTAAACCAATTAATGTTACATATAGTATTACCCGTGCGCGATAAGTTGGGACCTGAGCGCGGTGACGTCATAGTGGCGTGTTTGTACCGCCCGCAAAAAAGCAAACATAACAAGCAGCCGCCCGCGGCTTCGTCTTTGTTTTTTTTAACCTAATTTATTATGTTACTCAGGGAGGACGCTGCTTTTTATCTAATCTTTTTTACACTATTTGAATAAAATAAAAATGCAATATTTAAGTTTATACATTTATTTTATCTAATATTTGCATTATCGCATCTTCGTCACTACTTAGTAGATTTATGCCTTCTAGAGGTTGTTCTTCTTCCTCAGTCTCACTATAGTCACTTGACGAAGAGGTATCCGATAAATTTACAATAAATTGCGATTCATTCGTCTCTTGTAAGACGAATCATCGTCCCAATACTTTTGTCGAAGCCTGTCCACATGGTTGACTTCTTTTTTCCAGACAACAAAACAATAACACAAACGAAAACTTAAAGAATTCCAGAGCGCGTCGTTACGTGACGTAGGCCAGTACGAGACTAAAAACCCTAGTAAAAAATAGTGATGCAAACGGTACAATACGGGCGCCATCGGGGAAGTGCAGGGGAAGCGGTCGGGGAGTCGCATTCCTAGCAGGTCCCAAGTTATCGCGCACGAGTAATACAAAGGTTAATATAAAAATAGATAGATAGATAGATAGAAAACGCTTTATGGTATACCACACATAAATTAACAAATCATAATTAAACACTTAAAACTAGACACGCGATAGTACAATGTGCGGTCTTATCGCTAAAAGCGATCTCTTCCAGTCAACCTTTGGATGGACTGGATTTTACGAGAACGTTAAATGACGGCAGCTTTATAACTTAAGCTTTTTATTTAACTGTAGGTATACTTACATAAGCAAAAGAATATAAATAGATACCAGTATAGGTAATATAATATTAATATATATATTATACATACACATTATATGATATTAAATATACTAATAATAAATAAAATACAATGATGAAACAGCTGTTATACAAACAGTAACAACGACAGATATAATAACAAAGTAAGATTACTCAGCTCTCTGATGCAGACAAATAGTGCTTAAACAATAGCGTTTTAAAAATAGGAAGGGATTTGGCAGATCTAATAGAAGTAGGAAGAGAGTTCCATAAACGGATAGCTTGTACAGTAAAGGAGTTGTCATAAAAGTTAGAACAGTGGATAGGAATTTTAAGTTTCAAGTACTTAGAAGAGCGCAACGGACGAGGATTAGATAGATGGAGATATTCAAAACGTTCTCTAATATGAGAAGGACTAGAAGGATTGAACAAAATACTGTACAAAAGAGTGAGGATATGAGTATTCCTGCGGTAGCGAATGGGTAGCCACTTGAGCTTCTTGCGAAAATCAGAAACGGTCATATTTTCGTAGTCCAGATATAAACCTGATACAAACGTTCTGAAGACGCTCAAGTTTTTCAAAATGTTTCTGAGTGAGATCCGGATAGCAGGCATCAGCATAGCCAAGAATAGGGATTGTGGCAGCGCAACTTTGGTGGATGTCGGCAAAAAGTTCCATAGCCTTCTCAATGATGCCACCGAAGCGAACAAATTCCGACATAGTTCGGCTAGATGAGGTCCCCATGACATGTCCAATAAGTACACCTAAATTTTTCACGTAGTTACTTATAGGTATATAGAGCACTTATTCAGTACACAGATCCGTGAAGATATCCTTATTTAATCCTAAACTGATTATAGTAGTCAGTTTTCTATATGTGGCAGGTGGCAGGTTGCAAGCCCATCGCTGCTTATTTTATAATTATATAAGCCACAGTATATGAGTATAATAAGCTGTGATAACGTATTATACTTCACACTAATATTATAAATGCGAAAGTTTGGATGTTTTGTTTATTAAACTGAAAACTTCTTTAGCCGCATTGGGCATTTTTTGAGTTGGGAAAAACCATTGAACTCGCGACACTTATATACAAAGTATACTTATATACAAAGTATCTCGTAATTGTTCAAGTTTTCACTTCTGTCGGCACTCCCGTCCCGAAATGCTACTTTTTTTATTTGTTTGTTACTCAATCACGTCGTAACGGCTTAACCGATTTCGATAAAATTTGGTATTTTCATAAATTAATACCTGGAATAACACATAGGCTATTTTGAATTGGCAAACCACGCGTGTGTAGCCGTTACGTTTATAATATTAGTGTCATACGGGATTTATCACGTACCATTTTACAGAGGGCTGCAGCGCGTAGTGCAAGGAGAGACGTTATTCGGAGCGGATTGCACTCACCCTAATGAAGGTTCACGAATTGAGCCGAAACGTTATCAGTCAAAACACTGATAAAACGGCACGTGATAAATCCCGTATTTAATATAATACTTGTAATTACATATTTTGTTATAAGCTACAGCCCTATAACGTTCTCGTGAAACCCAGTCCTTCTAAGGGTTGTCTGGAAGAGTTCGCTTTAAGCGATAATACCGCTAATTGCATTGCCGTGTGTCTAGTTACTTGTTCTAATATTGTTTGTTAATTCAAATGTGATATAAAATAAAGATAACTATCTAATACTTACTGATGGCACGACTTCGAATTTTTGGTTCTGTCATGTTGGTCTTCTCACGATGTTTTCCTACACCATTTTTGATGACGCTTGTATTCAAAAATATATTTTCGAGTAGATTAACCATTGATTCCCGGGATTCAAATCATCAATCAATGCATTGGTGTACATCTTACTAGACCAGAGATCCCCAAACTTTTGGTCTCGTAGACCACTTGCCATGTTTTTCAGTATTAAGCTAGGTTCATATTGCTGTGTTGAGGTGTGTCGGGGTGCGCCAGAACGCAATCGGTTACATGTGTTACCTATGACTAGATTCACATTAGTAGGTTGTGTTGTGTTGTGGCGCGTTCTGTCGCGGTCAAAATCGCTCGACGCTCGGTCGCGCCAGAGAGGTGGTGGGGGATCTGTCGCGCCACAACACGCCACACCAATGTGAATCTGCCATTACGACGCGTTACCGCGAGAGATGGAGTTCATTTCGTAACTATACTATAGGTAGTTATTTTTTTTAGTTATACCTAATTCTTGAACGAGACAGGGAAATGGGTCTCTTGTCTCTCTTAAGAGATTTATAGGATGAACCCAATATCTCTTTTTCTTTTTTTAAGAAGAGTAACCAATACCAATAATTGAATATCTTCATTAAAATCACTTTCAGTATCAAAAATTCCATTTTAAACCACGTATTCGCACCACAACACGCAACACAACGATGAATAATCTGAAAATGCGCCATATTGCGCCACAACATAACACATCAGTGTGAACACTCCGCGACACAACAGAAGGCACCCCAACACACCCCGACACAGCAATATGAACCTAGCATTAGTTAGACCTCCTGCTCGCCTAATATAATTTTTTTGTAAATTCATCGACTTCAATGAGTTATGACAGTTGTAAATTAGGCAAAGTACACATACTGTGAACACTCACTTTGAAATATTTATTATAATATCTGAATTATGAAAAACTTGAAAAATAATAGGTACGTTGTGTAGGTATGTGGATTTTTCTATTCATGAAAAGCCAAAAATAAGGTAAAATTAACCTGCTAAAACCATTAACACCTGCTTATTCCGTTATCGTCTACTCCAATTGTTCGATGACATGGATCCCTTAGAAATCTTAGACGACCCGGTGGGTCGATATAGACCACTTTGGGGATCATCGCACTAGACCAACACGACTCTAACACTATTGTAGACATATGATATATTATATGTATGTCATTGTGGCTGTTGGATGAGACTTGTGAGAGATTGGAGAGAACCGCATCTTAATCAGAAGATTTCTATTTGCCTAGCAGTGGCTGGTTGGATACCGAAATGATACTGATGTAGCTGAATGATAACACAAGATGGTTATGCACCTTTTGTGCACCGTCATGTGAATACAGCTTAAACCCGATTTATACCGTACACACGATTAAACTTGTTAATGTCACACTGAACTAGGCTTTATCGTGACGTTAATTAGTCAGAATGGACGGACAAGCAGATAACGTGGTTTTTAGATGCATTGCACGCATCCGCGATATCGCGTCCGTTTAGCGCCATTTTTGATCCAAATTCTGAGTCCAAGACCAACTATTGGATTCGTTATGCTTGATACTTTTAGGGAATTTTATAATGAGGTCAGGATCTTTAAGGTGAAATTTTTTGTTACAATGTTAAGCTTTTTCAACTGTTATTATTACTCGGAATTAAAATATAGACGTTCAAATAAACCTAGCTTCACATTGGCGTGGCGTGTTGTGGCGCGACAGATCCCCCACCACCTCTCTGGCGCGGCCGAGCGTCGCCACAACACAACCCAACACAACACAACCCAACACAACACAACAACAAACACAACAAAACGATTGCGTTCTGGCGCTCACCGACACAGCAATATGAACCTAGCTTAAGATTTACACCTGCTGCGTTTATTTTATCTAGGACCAGCCACCCGTCCCCTTCCACTAGGGGGTCACCCGTCCACTAGGCGGCCACAAGTACCCGCCTTCGCACAGGTAGACGTTAATTTTTTAAACAGTTTAATGGCTTATTTAGTTAGAAGTTTATTCATTACAAAAATACAAACATTTCCTCTTTATATTACTAGTTGTTCGCCCCGAACTGAGAACTCGCGTAATCTTTGACTATCAAAATAGTGCCACTAAATGCAAAACCCACAAACTTTACATACAGTTTTATTCAAATGACAAAAAACGGGAGTTTTTTGTTAATAACTTACGGGGTATAAATAGCATTTATCGTAGATTTCAGACTTTTCTCTATATTTGTGCTACTAAAGCTATACGCATACCAAATTTCAGTAGTGTGGCGTCACTGGTGTACTCTGTAAATTTTGTCAAAGTCAAATTTTTATTATTGCTAAAAACTATAAAACTATAAAGTTTAAACAAAAAATAAAACGGGGTCAAAATGTACTTACAAACACCTTTTATTAGATATGATATTTGACCGGATAGTCTCATTCTGTTTTTTTACCCCTCTTGAACCCTAATATCTCAACAAACCCCCCCCCCCCCTCCCCTATTTCACGATGATCGGATAAACGCTTCGAAAGTTATCTTCAGACAAACAAACATACATGCATGCATACATACAACGCTCTCGCTTCGCTCGATCAAATAGGCTAAAGTTTTAATAAGGCCGACTGGGAATCTGTACTGATATATCTTTTGAAAACCAAGAGGCAAGGCAAATACTATATAGACATTTTTATAACAAATCATTTTATCACATTCGTTTATATAACACGTATCTTATGTGCAAGCTGTATTAGCGATTATACGACCGTGTTATGTGATTTATTTTCACTTGTTACTCATGTTGCAAAATATGCTACTTAGCATATTGAAGCCATAGAAAAATATGCTATCAGCCATGCAGCCAATTTCCCTCACGAAAAACATGCAAGCGAATTTCACCCCAAATTTGAAGTAAAGAAAGTTGAGAGTTATTTGACGTGGTGCGTATTTATGTCATAAGTTAGAAGTGCATATTTCTTTTTCATATTTCAAAACGAGTGGTCTGGTCAATAAATCTGGTGGGTATCAAAAGTTTAGCGGATTTTTGGTTTTGTTTGAAAACAGGGATGTAGATTTTGTGACATCCGAGGATGCGGATGCGGACAAAGATGCGGACGTAGATGCGGATGCGGATGATTAAAAGCTAACGTCCATGGATGTGGATGCGGACCTAAAAATTTTTATGAGAAACTTCGTTTTGGTGCAGAAATAAAACAAAAATATAAACTACTAGTTAACCTCGCAACGTTGTTCTGCCATATAAATTATCAAAGAGATCAAAAGTTGAATGAAATGTCAAAGTGACGCGACACTTATTGTCAATGACTTAACGCCAATAAACGACGGTTAAATTATATGGTTATTGTTCATACAAAAATACTGAAATCGTGATTAAAAATGGGGAGTGGGTTGAAAAATACTTTGCGACCTATTCTCAAACCTTAGTTACCTTACCTCGCGATTAATTTTTATTTACACAGATTAACTGCAGGAAACTCGCTTAACATACAATACTTACTGTATAGGTACTCACAATAATACTAAAAATCTGCAATGTTCATACGATAATCGTAAGATAACACGTTATGATTTATTTACGTAATACAAATGATATATGTACAATAACAAACGCGTCGGATCTTGTCACCGAAATCTTCGCTACTACGAGGTTTCGGGAATCAAAGAAGTGACCCAACATTACTATTTAAAAATGTATTTATTGCTTATCGAAGTATTCTCCGCGATATTTGACACATTTTTCCATACGATGGAACCAATAATTGAAGCAACCATTCCATTCGGAAGTTGGGGTCTCCAAAATGACCGTTTTGTAGGCGGCCACAGCTTTTTCAGGTGATCAAAATCTCTGACCACGCAATTTATTCTTTATTTTAGGGAAAGTATAGAAATCATTAGGGCTTAGGTCGGGGCTGTACGGCGGATGGTCTAAAAATTCTAGGTTTTCTTGCTCTAAAAACTCTTTTGTTCTGTGCGCGGTGTGAGAACTCGCATTGTCGTGATGGAGGATGATGCGGCGGTTGCAGTTCTCTTTACGGAGTTCAGAAACGACCTGTGGCAAACAAATGCTAGCATACCATTCTGCATTAACCGTTTTTTGTCCTTCAAGAGGAATAGTCGCAACATGGCCGGTTTTGGAGATAAACGTGGCCACCATTTTTTTGCAACACTCCGTGAACGAATAATTTTTGTCGGCTTTAACTCATTTTCGAACACCCAAACTCGTGACTGGTTTTTTGTTTCGGGTTCGTACGCATATATCCAGAATTCGTCATCTGATACGATGTTGTATACAGCATTTGAGGATCCTGTGTGGAATCTTTCGAGAGTTCTGACGCACCAAGTAACGCGAGCCGCTTTTTGCTCTTCACAGAGCAAATGCGGTATCCTTCGGGAAAACAACTTTTTTACACCTAATTGTTCATGCAAGATTATATGTATTTGACTCATGCCAATTTCTAAAGTTGCCTGAATTTCGCCGTATGTCACATGTCGATCTTCCTCAATAAGCTTACGCACAGCATCAACGTTTTCTTGGGTGACTGCAGTTTTTGGACGACCTTGACGGGGATCATCACTGAGCTTGACACGTCCACGTTGAAATTTAGCAAACCAGCGATACATTCTGGTTTTGGATGGGGCTTTATCACCAAATGCAGAAATCATCCGGTCAACACACTGTTTTTGTGTTAAACCACTTCGAAAGTCATAATAAATCATCGCTCTTGAATTTTCTCGAGTCAATTCCATTTTCTCAACAACTAAACAAGTTTGACAAGACCTTGTGACAAGACCGAGAATATTTTTTTATATAAATAAATGGTATTTGATTTTCAAAACCAAGAAGTTTTCAATTAAAAAGATTTTAATATGACAGGAACAGTGGAAATATTCCATTCCCGATACTTTTAGTGCAGTCTATATATTAGTCAATCAGCACGTGCCCACGGCGGGCGCCACTCGCAAGCCCCACTCAATTTCTTTCTTGTCGTGACCTGCGCTGCATCGGCATCCAAATGATCATCTGCATCGATTAATGCGGATGCAGGTACCTAATTCGAGGCGGAGGTTCTGCATTTGCGGATGCGGATGTAAATATTCGCAACATCCCTGCATTCTGGGCTTTCGTAGTTTTAAACTTGACGTACGAAAAGTTTATATTGGCTTTTTTAGACTAGGTGTGATTTCTTTTGGTTTCAGAGACAAATTATCATGATTCTTATGATTATAGTCACTGAAGTATCATGAGCATAGTTTAACATTTTTAATCTGTATCAAAAGAGCCATCAAAACCTTATTTACAAGACAATTTTTATGATTGGGTATAAAAATATCAATTTAATATCATGAAAGAATTGAATCATCATTATATCAGCCAAAGTTGTCAACAGATGAACAAAGGCCACCCTAGATTTCTAGAGCGATTGATTGCACCCGACGGCTCCCAGCAACCTTTATCATGGTGACGACTACAAGCTTTTAGAAAAGCATCATGTTTCAGGAGCGTTTAGTTTTAAGCTTGTAGCGACATTCCTTCGATTTTAACAACAACACTTTTAAACATTACAGTTATAATCCCAATAATGTTGTATATTTAGTGTTTTCTAGTGATTACATCACGTTCAGTATAAAACATTGCGAAAATAAACACGATTTACTTAGAAAACTTTCGATATTGATATAAATCATTATTATAAATACCGGATTTATCACGTACCGTCTTATCGGTGTTTCGACTGACAATACGTGCAATGAAGAATGTCGACTCCAACAGTTCTGCAGTGGCGGAACATTCCCTAGTTATTCGGAGCGGATCGCACTCACCCTGATGAAGGTTCACGAATTGAACCGAAACATTGTCGGTCGAAACACTGATACGCTTTATTTGAAACGTTTTGAGTAAACGATTTACGGTGACGTCCCAAAACTGCTACGCCTTTACCTATAAAGTGAGCGTCGTGGTCTCCACTCAAGAATCTTGGTGCCCCAACGGCCGTCAGTTTTTATAGCTAATAATACAAAGCTGTTATTTTCAAACATGTAGACATCAATAATGAATGTGAACTCACGTTTCTCATAGTAGACAAGTATTGAAGTGCATTTGGCACTCCCGTTAGGGTTACGTGACGTGGTTCCCGAATACACAATATTGCGACTCCACGTGATATTCCCTCAATTTCACGATTTCAATATGCATTGAAAATATCCAAATTGACGGAAAAGTTATGGGTAGAAAGAGAATTTTTGATTTGAAATTTTCGGGTGCAATTTGTTGTCCGATAGGTATTGTCAGAAACACATTTGACAAGGATCGAGCGAAGCGAGATCTTTATATCAACTCGGGCAAATTAGCATTGTATGTATGTAAGTATATTTGTCCGAGGATAACTTTCGAAGCGTTTATCCGATCATCGTGAAATTTGATACATAGGTAGGTAGTGTGACTGAATGAGCTTAAAATGTTTAGGGGTTGTTGAAATATTGGGGTTCAAGAGGGGTAAAAAAATTAAAATGAGACTATTACGTCAAGGGGGCGGTCAAATAAAAAGTCGTTATTAGAACATTTATACGTAGTTTTATGTTTAGTAAACTCCTTATAGTTTTTGAGTTATTAAACATAATTAAAACTGAACTTTGACATAATTCGCAGGGTACACCAGTGACCCCACAGTGCTGAAATAAAGTTGGTATACGTGTAGCTTCATCATCATCATCATCAGCCGGTAGACGTCCACTGCTGAACATAGGCCTCCCCCTTAGATCGCCACAACGAGTGGTTGGTAGCCGTTTGCGTCCAATGGCTCCCCGTGATTCTTACTAGATCGTCGGTCCACTTTGTGGGGGGCCGGCCTACGCTGCGGCTTCCAGTCCGTGGTCTCCACTCGAGAACCTTTCTTTCCCAACGGTTATCGGTTCTACGAGCGATGTGGCCTTGTAGCTTTAGTAACACAAATATAGGCAAAAGTCTGAAATCCAGAATAACTGCAATTTGTACCCCAAAAATTACAACCATATTACATGAACTCCCGTTACCTGTAATTTAAATGAAACTGTAGGCCAAGTTATTGGTTACGCATTTCGTGGCACTATTTTATTGGTCAAAGATTGATATATATTGGCGTGTACAACGATACCTAAACGTATTTATTGACTAAAGATGTTTAACTTTTAAGTATTTGTATAATTTGACAACTCATTAAATTATATTTAGCCACTAAATACGTTTAGGCATCGATGCGCGAGTCGCCCTAACAATATTTTTAATTTGTGTTTTAGAAGACTGCGAGTCTCCTGAACATGAGATCTCAGTTCGGGGCGAACCACTAGTTAAAAATAGATAGAAAATCCTTGATGGCACAAATAATATACAATAATAATAATTAAAAATAATAAATGTTTTAGTGCAAATAACACACGTCAGAATGCCTTTATTGAAGTTGTAAGTAATATTGACAGACGGTCTATTCTTAAGTTGATCACGTTTGGTATCTAGTTTGCGCCTTCTTTCATCTTTAAATGCATATACATTAGCTTAGACGAGTCGCCTCCATTTCAGGCCGCATTTCAGCGACAGACTCCCAAGAGGAAGTTTAAATACAGCATAATATTTTCGTGTGTCTTCTGAATCATTTAAACGAAGGCACTGGCCACCGCTTTTTCGATTACCATGTTTAAGTTCGTTGAGTAGCTCAACGGGCAATGGAGCGTGCCATGCTCGATATATCACTCATTGACTACATAACATACTCAATGTCGAAGTCCGACGTCGCACAAAGGTTGTGGACGTGGGTATAAGGATCGCAGAACTGAAGTGGAGATGGGCTGGTCACTTGGCTAGGATGGATGACGGGCGCTGGCCGAAGGCGGTTACAGGATGGTGGACAAGGGATGCTCGTAAACCAAGAAGTAGACCACCCGTCCGATGCTTTAATGACATTGAAAGCGTTACCGGAAAGAATGGCGCAATAAAGAGGAGTCCTGTACTCAACAGTGGGTTCAGACGGGCTAAGATGATGATTATGATGTTTAAGTTCAGATATGAAGATGCATTTTGCCTTCCTCCCTTCAGACATCTGAGACAGATGCCCGCACCAACGCAGCTGTCGACGCATTAGCCATGCATCTGAAAGCTAACACTAATATAATAAATACATAGGCGAACTTAATGTTAGTCGGTAGTTTCTTCCAGCTAACCTTTGTAAATATTTATTAACAGAAAGGATAAACAAGACTAGAAAATCAATAAGAAAAAGTTGAATCCATTGCAAACGATCTATAGTTCAACTGCACCAGATCACCAGGCGGAAGTGTCCCTAAGACGCTGGCTGCATTGCCCTACTGAATAGCAATTATATACTACGTGTTATGATAAAGATAGATAGAGAATTCTTTACTGTTACACCTAATTACAATAACTTAACCTAGAAAACTTAAAGACATGGATGTACAATGGGCGGTCTTATTGCATAAAGCGACATCTTCCAGGCAACTTTATGTAAGACATTAAATGAAAACACGGGTAGAGCTAATGTTTAGTATTGTTGTAAATTTCATTCTCAAACAACCTTTATATTAAGTCTTAAAATGCCTGTATAAAATAGATAAACAAATCATATTCATTCATCATGTAAGTAGGTATCTGCTAAACTGTCAAAACGGAATATTCGCAAAGGCGCCGCCGATTTGCGCTAAAAATTATTTATTGGAAATATACCGATTACTGGATAAATATTCAGTGGGTAGAATAAGGTATACAGAGATGTTACAAAACTCTTTTTTCACAATATTAGATTAGATTATTTCTTTATTGCACACCATTAAATATAAACATATAACAGAGAACACACTTGCAAATCATAGGTACAATGGGCGACCTTATCGTTAAAAGCGATCTCTTCCAGGCAACCTTTAGATGGACAGGATCTATGTGAAGAATTAAGGACGTCGGCGTAAATTAGATATTATTGAACAAGTATTCATATTCAGCCAGAGTGTGTTGCAAAGTACAGGTCATTGATCGAGCGAAGTGAGATCTCTAAATCAACTTGGGCAAATCGGCGTTGTATGTATGTATGTATGTTTGTCCAAGGATAACTTTCGAAGCGTTGATCTCATCATTGTGAAATTTAATACGTAGGAAGGTAGTGATGACGCCATTTTGGTGTGACTACATGAGCTAAAAACTTTAGGGGGTTGTTGAGATATTAGGGTTCAAGGGGGGTAAAAGTAATTGAAAATGAGGCTATTAGGTTATGGGACGTCAAATGTAAGGTATTCATTAGTACATTTAGACTTTGTTTTGACCAAATTCACAGGGTACACCAGTGACCCCACAGTGCTGTAAATTGGTATGCGTGTAGTTTAAGTGACACAAATATAGGCAAAAGTCTGAAATCCAGAATAACTCCAATTTGTACACAATAAAATTTAACCACATTACATGAACTCCCGTTACCTGTAATTTGAATCAAACTGTAGGTCAAGTAATTTGGTTATTTTTTTGTGGCACAATTTTTATAGTCACAGATTACAAATAATATTTTTTGTTTTAATTGGAGATCCGCGACATCTCAGTTCGGGGTAAAGTTGAAAGTTCACAATCTCCTTCATTGCGGTGTGTTTAAACAGTGCCGGTTGTTTGTATTTGAGGAATTTAATTATCAATTTATAACATACTAGCTGACCAATTCGCAGCTTCGCACGCGTAGTTTTTCAATAAAAACATTACCCTCCTTCTGCGCAGTTGGCTAAAAAGTAGCCTATGTCACCCGGGGATAGTGTAGCTTCCCAACAGTGAAACAAACAAACCAATCTTTCCTCTCTAAAATATTAGTATAGATTTTGTTTTGGATATCTTTCAGGCTTTTAACATAAATTCCGTATTATCATTATATCATCCAAAGGACGTCTACTGTTGAAGATAGGCCTCCCTCAGATATAATATTCTTTTTAGGGTTCCGGACCTCAAAAGGTGAAAACAGGAACCCTTGTAAGATCACTCTATTATCCGTCTGTCCGTCTGTCTGTCCGTGTGTCACCACCGATTTTCTCAAGAACGGGTGGACCTAGCACGTTGAAATTTTCACCAACTACTGAGGTCTATAGTCCATATTAGGTGTATAAAAATCAAGGTCCTGAGTCAATACGATAAAAAGATATAGGCAAATATAGATTTTCGCAAAAACTTGTAAGTACCAAAATTTACCTTATTTTTACCTTTGTTTTATTTTTCGGAATTTTCCTTCTACTTGTGCTGTAAGACCTTCTTTTAACCAAAATTGAGAATTCTAGGTCAACCGGAAGTACCCTATAGGTTTTGGTTCGAAAGCCTATTATGGTAGTTCCCGTTGACCTAGAATCACGAAATTTGGCAAAAAGCCCTTGCTTTTTTATTTTTTGGAGGTTTTCCTTTATTTGTGCTGTAAGATCTTTCTTACAGCACATATAAAGCATAAATACCAACAAAAAAAAAAGTTGAGAATAAAAGGGTGTCCCTATACATACACGCCAATTAAGATAGTCCTCGGAATTGTACAGGCGCTCATATAAATTAGAGGACGAGCTTAATCGGCACCAACCTCAAATAAGGTAAATAAATAAAATTGTTCTTTCGAATAAAATAAATATTTAAGTGGGGCTCCCATACAACAGACATGATTTTTTTGCCGTTTTTATAGATAATAATACGGAAGCCTTCGTTTGTCCGTTTTTATTTTTTATGTGCATTGTAGAAGGCACATGCTTATGACCCACCTGATATTTAGTGGTAAGTCAGGTCTCAGGTCATGCGCCTTAGAAACGTGCCCTTCGATGCACTGCCTTGCGTACCGCACCGTCTTGAGATTTACAAATAAAAGTGTTTATTTAATATTATTGTTTGTCTCTCTGTCTATTTGTTACGTTTTTACGTCTAAACGGCTGGATCGGTTTCGATTAAATTTGGTACACACGGCTACACATCAAGCTATACATTCCAGTATAGGCTGACCTCTCATTCTAAGAAAAGCCTACACAATGCGAGGTCAGCTTATACTGGAAATTATAGCATGATGTGTAGCCGTGTGTACATAGATTGATTATGATCAGGCAGCACATGTGCTACTTATTTGAGTAGGCGAAATGGCTTATGGATTTGGAGGAATGAGGTACCTTTGAAATCATCTGAATCATAAGTGACTCAATGTCATGAAGTTTCAAACATCCATTTTCAAAATCCAAAACTTCCGTTAATTGAAATATAGAACCTTGTTCACCTCTTTACAGATTACTTAGCAGGCGGATTTTTTGTTTCATCAATTATTTTTTTTATAATTTTAAGAAACAGATTTTTTTTTATAATACATTTTTGATTCTTCATACCCATTCCTGAAAATTGTTGGACTGAAAATGATCATGTTTAATGAAAAGGAAAATAATTGATAAATCTGTCCTTGTTCGTTAGGGGCCAGTAGGTCAAAGGTATCGAGTTATTATTTCAACTCCTAGATAGAGGCGAACGTTTTTTTATTTTTTTTTTATCTGGATCGATCTTCTATTGAACACAATCTCACCTGATGGTAAGTGATGATGTGGTCTAAGATGTAGCACGAAGATCAAGAAAAAAACCTATTTACTCTTACCTTAAAGAGGCCCGGATTGTATTCTTTAGGAAAAACAGACGACGGTAAAGCGTTCCTAAAATAGATCATCAGTGTAAAAAGAATATTTTTTTGTATACAGTAAGGTATCAAATAAGGTGGTTCTAGAACTTTTCTGCTACAACGGCGGCCAGTTTTTCGCGTCAGAGAAAATAAAAAAAGAAAGATAAAGAATTTTTAGGACATACACAGGTTTTTATAGATAACACTACTTACTAAATAACATAATATAAAACACACAACACAATATAAATACAAAGGTAACTAGATACAAAGAAAGGTGTACAACATGTAGGCAAGAAAAAGTAGGTTATTTAAGTCAGGCCATTTTAATAGGTAACATTTGACAATTCATCAAAATTCAACAACGTAACCTTGTAACGGCGGGCATAAAATAATATTTTTTTCGTTTTGTTAGAACTGCACAATTGCTTAACTTTTTTCAATTACGATAATATATTTATTGTATTATTGACCAATACGAGTACGAGTACGAGTTGTACCGAACTGAACGACGTCAACAGACTTCAAATGTTACCTATTAAAATGGTACTTTAGTAAGCACCGCGTGCATGAACCAAATGCTCCTGTCTCAGCATAATGCTGTACACATGCATGGATGTGTAGCAGCGCTGGTTTTCAGACAGGACCAGGGTGACTTGACGAACGCACAACCTTGACGTACCATCATTAAATAGATAAATAAATAGGTGAAATGTAAATTATTAAACTATGAAAGTATACTACGTACAAGAAGAGTTTAATTTACTTACATACATAGGTATGATTTATGTTTGGAACTTTTACTTCAACATTATTTAATGCTATATAAAATACATAAATAACAGCAGTGGACAAAGACATTTTAAAAAGAGCAAGGAAACAATTAAGTAATATTAAATAATAAGAATAATAATAATAATCTTTTCTACCCCATACATGCAAGATGTGGAATGAGCTACCATCTGAGGTTTTCCCATTAGGCTACGAAATGGCACGCTTCAAGAGAACTGTAAAGAGGTTTCTACAGTGTAGGGAACGCATCGACAATACCCCGGGTGTTGCCGATGTCAATAGGCGACGGTGACCACTTACCATTAGGTGGGCCGTAAGCCTGTTTCCCAACAAATAACATAAAAAAAAAGATGATAGCCAAGCCGCTATTTCATGACAATGTGTACAAGTAGAGTACACACAATAAAAGCTTATGTAAGGTTTGATAAAAACGAGACAGTAAACAGCTTCGGATGGCATTGCCGGCGACAGCACGGCACCAGTAAGGCCATTAAAGTTGTTTACTGCGCCAGGGAGGCGCCTGCGCCGGTGGCAAAAAGTTATAAAACGGGCTGAACACTTGGCAAGGGGACATTCTGGTGGAAGCGTTTGACTTGAGTGGTCGTTTTGAATAATATAAGTTTTGAGTTGAACACAGAGTTGGTTATTTCTGAGTTGATATCTCAGAAGTGGGATTCGAAGGTACGTAAATATTTTAGATATTACAGTACAAATACCCACTATTGAATTTTCTTAATGTTATTTATTTACTAGAAATTTTTCAAACGACAATAGTGATCGGAATCGACTTTACGTATTTTACTCAAAATATACACCTACTACATTATTTAACTTTAGTTGAATGTTTGTTCGCATGGACCGGTCGGGATTAAACCGAGACTATCCGGTCGTGCTTACTTCTTTCAATCGGTAGAATGGTTGGTGCCTGTATTATATAAAATAATTGCAATTTGATTTTTTTTTATTCTAGACCGGTTTTGCTAGCACGGGCCGGTCGGAATCATTCCGAGACTATCGTTCTGGCTTAACATTCTTGTATTTCTAAAAGTAATTATCGGTAAAATTATTACTATTTAATTATTATCAGATATAATTTCTAGCAAATATGTTCCGGATTAGAGCATATCAGTAGACAATCAAAAGTCATTTATTTATTCAGATATCATTAACCTGTGACCTCCATTATTGACAAAGCTTATAGCTGCAACATAAAGAATTTTGTACCTTTAAATACCCTGAATTATCATTATTTTATGTGAATGTGATTTAATTTAAAATGAACATGGACAAGACGAAAATCATGTCGAATGTCCATGTCGTCCCTGCCCCAGTTATGGTTGAGAACTCGGCTCTTGAAGTTGTCGACGCGTATGTATACCTAGGACAAACAGTCCAATTAGGTAGGTCCAACTTCGAGAAAGAGGTCAATCGTCGAATCCAACTCGGAAAAGACGTTGCGAAGTTTCCCAAACGCTGCCCGCGTTTGGGAAACTTCGCAACGTCTTTTCGTCCAACATACCTCAGTGCCTTAAGACGAAAGTCTTCAATCAGTGTGTGTTACCAGTGATGACATATGGAACCGAGACGTGGTCCTTCACTATTGGCCTTATGAATAAGCTCAGAGTCGCTCAACGAGCTATGGAGAGGGCTATGCTCGGGGTTTCTCTACGGGATCGAATCAGAAATGAGGAGATACGTAGGAGAACTCAAGTCACCGACATAGCCCGACGGATTAGCACGTTAAAGTGGCAATGGGCAGGCCATATATCGCGCAGAACAGATGGCCGATGGGGCCGAAAGGTTCTCGAGTGGAGGCCACGGACCGGCAAGCGCAGCGTAGGACGTCCACCCACAAGATGGGCAGACGACTTGGTAAGAACCGCAGGTCGGCGTCGGATGCAGGCCGCTTCCAACCGCAGTTCCTGGAGATCAATGAGGGAGGCCTTTGTCCAGCAGTGGACGTCCTACGGCTGATATGATGATGATGATGTGAATGTGTATGCCAGTGAACTTTGCATGACTAAGTGTCCTATATTTAGTACCCACGATTTGAAATAAATGAATTGAATTGAGTGAACTGAGTGCGTTCACTAGGATAATTAAGCTGTAATGAATGAACTATTTATCTTTTTATTATTATTATTCATTTTTATTTTTATATTTTTCTTTCTACAAATTAGTTGCAACAAAATGAGTAGAAAGTTATCAGTAAAAAGCGATATCTCCCAGACAACCTTTGTTTTCTGTTAAAGTTAAATATTAACTATTTTTATTCTACGGCGAGTCTTAGAAAATGGATGGAAGAGATGGTACCAGCCGGAGCTATATAAACTCCTCACCGGAACCGATCACTCTCCAGAGGCAGTCGATCTGGTACATGTCGGAGTGACCGCAGCCGCAGTCACAGCCGCCACTTGATGGAGCAAGAACTGGCACTCAAGCGAGAGCAGGAGCGGGTTCGATTGTTGGAAAACGACCTACAAAAAGCACGTGATATGGGGCAGCATCGACATCGGAGCAAGCGGCGTGATACGCCTGATGGAACGACGCCAAGGAAGCGCCGTGAGGATCGCAGCCGCAGCAGGCTGCCTGGAGGGAGTGACAGGAGGGGTATGGACACCGCGGGCGCCGCTCATTGTACAAAAAGGTCATGTAGCCCTACTTTTTTCTCTAAAGATGTTATTAATATCATACAATCTATTAAGGAGGTCTTACCATCGCAGCCGTTAAACCAACGCACTATAAACATATAAAACGGGCTGAACACTTGGCAAGGGGACATTCTGGTGGAAGCGTTTGACTTGAGTGGTCGTTTTGAATAATATAAGTTTTGAGTTGAACACCGAGTTGGTTATTTCTGAGTTATCCTATACTTACACAAAGGCAATGCCGACCGACGTACAGAGAGAGGCTTAACTCTAACATGAATTCAGCGAACAAATAAAAATTAAAGTTTACATAAGCTATACAGATATACAAATACACAAATAATAATTAAGATGTTGAGACACCACACTACCATAGAAAACGTATTAGCCTACTGCCATTTCAGCTTGCAAATCCTTATACCTATGTCAATGACCTTGATTTATTTACAGATCCCCTGATTTCTGATCTTTTCATTTCAAAGCAATCGTACACTATTTTTTGGTGGAGAGTGGAAGGAGATAAGTTATTTACCCAAAAGGTGGCCTATGATAGGTTTGAAAAAAAAAAATCACACAGTTCTCACAAAAACATACTGTTTGTTTGATTTAAAACGTTATTATTAACAGAAATACATAAGTAACAAAATATCGTAAAACAAAGTTTAGGTATTAAAAACAACTAATAATCCAGTATATAAGTATTCTATCAGTTATCTGGTTCCCAAAGTACAATCTCTGGTTAGTTTGCGGCTAGTTTGCGCTGTGTGAAATGTCCACCAATATTTATTTATCTAATTTATTTATTTAGTGACTCGACAGACTGAAGCGCCTCCAAAAGTCTTTTGACAACATTGCTATTTAAAACCATATAACGTTGTAAATCTTGTATTTTGAATGCTTTTTAAGTCTAATAAATATTTTTTTACTAGTTTTCCGCGCCTTTGCGTGTTTGAAATTTCCCGTTCCCGTGGGAACTTTGGGATAAAAACTAAATAAAACAATCTTGTCAAAGTGACGCGACACTTCATGTTAATGACTTCACGTCAGTGAACGACGGTAAAATTATATGGTTATTGTTCAAACAAAAATACTAAAATCGCGATTAATAAATGAGTGCTGGGGGTAAGAGGGTGAAAAATAATTTACGACCTATTCTCATACGTACCAAAATAAAAAAATAAACATTAAAATAGGTCGACCGGTTTTGGAGGAATACGACCACAAACACCGTGACACGAGATTTGTATGTATTAGATGTGCACTTCGCCTAGCACACATTTTTAATTTTTAGTTGTGCCAAGCACTTTTACGCAGTCAGGCCCACAGAACATAAAAAACAATAGAACTAGCATGATGACTTTTTACTAAGAAAACCAGTGTAGCTAAACTCACACATGTAAAAACTAGCACACTTAGAAATAAAAGTTATAATTGGTTGAAAGAGAACGTTCAAAGAGGCCTAAAACCATAAAACCAATTTAACGGATATAAAACCTTAGCTACTATGGAACATGGTTTAAAATTCAATAAAAAAACAGTAACAAAAAATTTAAGTTTACTTCTTCTACTCGGCAAAAGAACTCTCTCTCGCTTTAGAAAATATTTTTATTTTAGTCTCTATTAATTAGAAATAAAACTGATAATGCAATAGCTGTTACTTGATTACCCACAAAACAAAGCCACTCAACAACAGATGGCGCTGTCGCTAACGACTTTTGTTATAGTCTCTAACAGCAAAGTATAAGATCGATAATGCATTGGCTGTTACTCGCATGCTCAAATAACAGTGCTACTCACTTAGTGATGTACCAATGAGCATACAAGACGAATGTATCGATATCACCTACCTACAACGGGTAACGAAATAGGTACGTCAAGTTATATTTGTGGTGGTCGAAATAAAAAGCTTTTCTTTTCTTTCTTTCTTAACATAATCACAGGTATCCAACTCATAAATACTTACTTAAAAAAATATTATATTACTGGAATATTATATACTGAATTAATATTTAAGAAGCACACTAAAAGTTTCCGGAGTCAATAAAAAAATACTAATAATGGTCAAAAATTTATTTATTGTTTCTCAAAATATTCTCCCTTTGCGTCAATGCACTTTTTCATAAGATTGAACAAATTTTGAAAACATTTGTGCCACTCTTACGGTGGTGACGTCAGATACATGTTATTCATACTCTTCGACAGCCTCTTCTGGTGATGAAAACCGTTGATCGGGTAATTGGTTCTTAATTTTTGGGAACAGAAAAAAGTCACACGGTGCCAGGTCATGCCTCTGTATGCTGAATGACTCATAAGTAGTACGTTTTTTTAATTTTTTGTCTTGCGCCTTGAGGAAACTGAAAACAGAAGTTATTATATTGTTTCACACCATAGGTCTAAAATATATTCAGAAAATCATCAATGAAACAACAAGGAATTAACGACCTAAAACTTATACACCTTTTAATAGGGGGTACCTAATTAAAGCTACCGATAACACATTCATTAGTTTATTGGAGTCACATCCCTAATTGAGTAGCTTAAGTTGAGGATTAAGAGAAACGCGACCTTAAGAAGTATGATTCACAGTCTATTTTGTTTGACGATTTTGCATTTTAAACAAAACTAACAAATAAAATAATACTTACCGGTGATAGGATATGGCCCCTTTTGTTAAATTTTTGGTTCGGCTATAATGTTTACACTCCAAAACGGCACAATATGGCATTATAATATTTTTTTGAAGTACGTTTACCCCACAGTAATTGAAACACGACTGAAGTGAGCGAAGCTTGTAGTGCGCGGAACTCCGCGTACTTGGTGTTACGCGGGCTCCGCCTGCCTACGACTTCTATGATTTTTTGTGTTCTGTGTCAGGCCACACCCAAACAAAAATGTATTAGACTGATAACTGACTTGTTAAATGCATTGTTTTAAAAAATATATCTCATAGTAGCACATACCTATACAACAGAAACATTATTTTTAGACAAATCTTAAGGTAGAAAAACCTATCACTTCGCTCGCCAACATTAACACTAAAATACACTTTCCATCAAAGGACAAGCAGGCGCACAGCTCAGTACCATCCGTACCTAGTTGATACACCACCCATTCGCACACACCGTTTTGGTTCTACGTTCTTGATGCGTACAGCTAAGATATGGAACACTTGACAGTCGTCTGTTATTCCTAAAGAATACAATCCGTGCCTCTTTAAGGTACGAGTGAATTCTTCTAGATCTTTGTGCTTCATTTTACACCACATCATTGCTTGGCATCAGGTGAGATTGTGATCATACGAAAATCTACACAGTTAAAACAAAATACTAGTTTAGTCTCTAGGTACACAATCTACAACTTATTTAGTTACTGCACGGATATAGCCATAAGTGTCGACTTATAAGAAGACCATTCTCGGAAGAGAAATAAGATATTCTGGGTGATTAGTTTTAATGAGGCATTGTATTTAAGATGCTTGCTGCTTCAATGCGGTAGTTAGGATTAATTCTTAATACGTACAGCTAAGGTATGGGACACTTTGCGTCGTCCGTTTTTCCTAAATCTGTATCTCTAAAGTAAGAGTGAATAAGTGTCTTTCAAATCTTCGTGCTTCACCTTTGACTATCGCTTACCATCAGGTGAGATTTTGGTAGCATGTATATCAGTTCATTATAACAAAAAAAAACCATTTCAATCGCATTTATCAGCTTATCTTTATATACCATATTATTAATATATAATATTTATTATAATTCAAATGTATATATTTTATGTAAGTGCATATGTTCTAAATGTATAATACTTATTTATACATTATTTGTATCATATATTTTTATGTTAATATTGACGCACTCTCTTCGTAAATAGTTTGGCCATAAATGTACACCCCCGACCATTATCTTTGTTATAACAAAATCCTCTCCATCCAAAGGTTGTATGGAAGAGATCGCTTGTAAGTGATAAGACCAATCATTGTACTATTTACTTTGTGTTTTCTATTTTGTTTATATTTTTTTTGTGTTTATTGCGTACAATAAAGTGTTTATATTCATTCATTCATTTAATCTTCTTCTTAGCGTGTCAATAGTTCTACTTATATTGTGTTAGATAGGTACTTGGCTACATTGATAGCGTCAGAAAAAGCCGTTTTCAAGTCTTCCATTGTGCAGGTGTTCGGGCACAACGGAAGATGTTTCATCGACTGTGCAGGATCACCACAGTCACATTGCGTTTGTCTAGGATCCCTGAAACCCCATTTGCACATATTGACTCTGCAGCGATCAACCTGTGTGCGAAGCCTATTTATGAACTTCCACACTAGCCACAGCAGATCATGCCCTCGTGGAAGCTGTTCTTGAGGAGGGATGTTCATAGAGGACTATAAACCAAGCCAAGCCATAAACAAGTGCTAGTAATTATGAAGAGTAATAGAAGTAACCACTTTGAACTTCAAACTTTTTAATTTTCATTTTGGAAACTTCGCCCATTGTTAGTATTTCGAAACTTTGCTTTCACCCCTACTTGCTATCATAAGGATTCTGTTCGAGTTTGTAAAGAAAAATCAGTATATACTTCTTAGCCCTCAACGCAAAACGAGGGGTGTTATAATACTGACGCCTATGCAAGGGCGGATCCAGCTTTGGTGCCGGGGGGGTGTCACATAGTCGTAGTCAAGTCACAAGATGTTATAATTTAATTTTTATAATCATAGATACAAGTAAAAAGTAGGTATTTTATTAATGTACCTACTTAGATACCTTAAACATACCTATATTTAAATAACAAAATCAATTTTTCAAATCAAAATTAATACTTATTTAATTAAATATTGAATGTACTTACATAAAATCTACCAATATTGTGACAAAAAATATATAAAAACATTATGTTTAACAATTTTATTTAGTGGTCCACCTAGGTCCTGGACCCAGCCCAGGGGGGGGGGGGGGTCATGACCCCCATGACCCTGGATCCGCCCTTGCGCCTATGTCTGTATGTGTGTGTGTCTGTCTTTGGCATTGTAGTTCATACAACGGATGCACCGATACAGATTTTTTTCCCTCATTTCGATCAGTTGGAGGACTATACACATAAAGTTCTCCAAGTGATCGAAATGCCTAACCTGTCTAGATCCCGAGTGCCACAAATAAACCAACTCATCCACTGATGAGTTGGTTTATTTTTTGCACTCGGGATCTAGACACGTTAATCCTTCTTCCCTTCGTTTGAAGCAGCAAGCAGGTTGTCCAAGACATGGACTCGTTTCAGCCGCTTTGTGTCAAAATGATTGTCCACCAGCGCTCTTGCCGGCGGATTATCATTGAGGTCCATTTCTTAGTCAATTATGGGAATTTCTAGGTACTCATGGATCTCCTTGTTGGTTGTGAACCATGAGGCTTTAGAGATGAAACGCAAGATTTTGTTCTGACAGCGTTGGATAATAGCACGATTGGATTTGCTGGTCGTACTCCAGATTTGTAGCCAATTTGTAGCTCGAGGTTCGTAGTTGTAGATCGTTGTGGACCGATGCAGATGCAATTTTTTTTAGTAGAAAGATAGTTTCCAGTTCAGTTTATCACTTTTAGACCCCCAACGTAAAAAGAGGTGTAAGAGATTTTTTAATTATACTTGTTTATAATAAAATCATTTATTTACATATTTCAACCAGCAAAGGATCAATTACAGTTTCATATTGTGTTAGTAGATTATAGTTAAATAGTAGTTTTAGGTTTTGTTGGTAGATACCGTTTTGACAGGGTGCGTCATCAACATTATCATCACTGCTGTTCTCTTTGATAGTTCTCGGTACAGGTAAACACACAACACTACGTCTCTACCAGGTTCACTCACTCCTCTGTCGCTTGCATCATGAAAAGATGGCCGCCAGGCTGGCCGTAGAACCAATCCTCTAACTGTTCGGCACACGACTTATTGATATATGATTGAAATTAATTACAAAAGTTTAACTTAGAAAACTTTCGTGATTAATTTCATCATTATTATAAATACGGGATTTATCACGTACCGTCTTATCGGTGTTCAAAAGTTTTCTAAGTAAAATTATAAAAACGCTATTTTTGCAGCCATTGCTTCAATTCAAGAGCGTTTTTAAAAAGCGCAAGACTTTTCCTTTCATTAGGTATTTAATAAAATCATAACGTTGTATAATTTTTTTTAAATATTAAGAATGTATCCTATTAAACAATTTGTTTCTTATTAAGTATTGAAATATACGGAACCATTTTTAAAGTCCATCAGGACAGAGATTTTTTTCAGGAATTTTAGAAACTTGATGAACATTTCCTTTGACATTTTCATTTAACTTTACAGCAAAGTTTTTTGTTGGTTTGTTTTAGATTTTTAGACCCACAGTAAGAAAGAGGAGTATACGATTATAAAGTCCAACTGTATCGATATTTGCGAGTCCTTACCAACGAGTTCTGTTTAGTTTATGTTATTCTTCTTTTGGTGCATTAGGAGAAACAGATCAGGGCCTTCTACTAAACCAATCGCTTCACTATCGTCACAAAATGGCCACTATAGATATTTGGTATCCCAGTAAAATTATTAATTAACTGACGTTCATGACGTCAATGCAGGTTTGTTAGCTGAAAACCAGCGTTGAGCAATAAGTGTATTGTTCAGCATAATGCTGAGCCATTCTCCTTTTTCGGCACAGGGCTCATAGTGACTGGGTACGTATCTTTTATTTTATTGTTTATGTTAACGTGTTTTTGATTGTCTATCTTTAATTATCCACTGTATTTAGTTTCTGTGTGTTTGTTACTTGTCTAGACATTCTTTTGTTTTTATTTTTTTATTGTTTATGTTAACGTGTTTTTGTTTGTCTATCTTCAATTATCCACTGTATTTAGTTTCTGTGTGTTTGTTACTGGTGTAGACATTCTTTTGTTTTACTTTTTTTATTGTTTTTGTTAACGTGTTTTTGTTTGTTTATCTTCAATTATCCACTGTATTTAGTTTCTGTGTGTTTGTTACTTGTCTAGACATTCTTTTGTTTTTCTTTTTTTATTGTTTATGTTAACGTGTTTTTGTTTGTCTATCTTCAATTATCCACTGTATTTAGTTTCTGTGTGTTTGTTACTGGTGTAGACATTCTTTTGTTTTACTTTTTTTATTGTTTTTGTTAACGTATTTTTGTTTGTTTATCTTCAATTATCCACTGTATTTAGTTTCTGTGTGTTTGTTACTTGTCTAGACATTCTTTTGTTTTTCTTTTTTTATTGTTTATGTTAACGTGTTTTTGTTTGTCTATCTTCAATTATCCACTGTATTTAGTTTCTGTGTGTTTGTTACTGGTGTAGACATTCTTTTGTTTTAATTTTGATATTGTTTTTGTTAACGTGTTTTTGTTTGTCTATCTTCAATTATCCACTGTATTTAGTTTCTGTGTGTTTGTTACTTGTGTAGACATTCTTTTGTTTTACTTTTTTATTGTTTATGTTAACGTGTTTTTGATTGTCTATCTTTAATTATCCACTGTATTTAGTTTATGTGTGTTTGTTACTTGTGTAGACATTCTTTTGTTTTACTTTTTTTATTGTTTATGTTAACGTGTTTTTGATTGTCTATCTTTAATTATCCACTGTATTTAGTTTCTGTGTGTTTGTTACTTGTGTAGACATTCTTTTGTTTTACTTTTTTATTGTTTATGTTAACGTGTTTTTGATTGTCTATCTTTAATTATCCACTGTATTTAGTTTATGTGTGTTTGTTACTTGTGTAGACATTCTTTTGTTTTACTTTTTTATTGTTTATGTTAACGTGTTTTTGTTTGTCTATCTTTAATTATCCACTGTATTTAGTTTCTGTGTGTTTGTTACTTGTCTAGACATTCTTTTGTTTTTCTTTTTTTATTGTTTATGTTAACGTGTTTTTGTTTGTCTATCTTCAATTATCCACTGTATTTAGTTTCTGTGTGTTTGTTACTGGTGTAGACATTCTTTTGTTTTACTTTTTTTATTGTTTTTGTTAACGTGTTTTTGTTTGTCTATCTTCAATTATCCACTGTATTTAGTTTTTGTGTGTTTGTTACTTGTCTAGACATTCTTTTGTTTTTCTTTTTTTATTGTTTATGTTAACGTGTTTTTGTTTGTCTATCTTCAATTATCAACTGTATTTAGTTTCTGTGTGTTTGTTACTTGTGTAGACATTCTTTTGTTTTACTTTTTTATTGTTTATGTTAACGTGTTTTTGATTGTCTATCTTTAATTATCCACTGTATTTAGTTTATGTGTGTTTGTTACTTGTGTAGACATTCTTTTGTTTTACTTTTTTATTGTTTATGTTAACGTGTTTTTGATTGTCTATCTTTAATTATCCACTGTATTTAGTTTATGTGTGTTTGTTACTTGTGTAGACATTCTTTTGTTTTACTTTTTTTATTGTTTATGTTAACGTGTTTTTGATTGTCTATCTTTAATTATCCTTTGTATTTAGTTTCTGTGTGTTTGTTACTTGTGTAGACATGCTTTTGTTTTACTTTTTTTAATGTTTATGTTAAAGTGTTTTTGATTGTCTGTCTTTAATTATCCACTGTATAAAGTTTGTGCGTGTTTGTTACGTGTGTCGAAATAAATGTCTATATCTATCTATCTATTACATAATTATTTTTTAAAGACCGTCATTTTTATGACAACACTATTGAAAATATTGCAGCTTATATAAGAAACAACCTTTATATTTGTTAAATAATGGTGTGTGGCTGTATAATAGTTTTTTTTTGTAAATAAGAATAGGACCCCAGAGTGTATTCACAGCTACGGAAGTATGTAACACTATGAAGTTACTTTTTCTGGTTTGAAGTTACGCATATGACATAATACTATTTATTCCGATCAAAGAAGTATATTAACTTCTTAAGTGCGCACGGAGTACACACATAGGTTTCTTATAAGAAGAGGAATAAACAAGGATAGCTTTATCGACAATGCAAATGAGTAGAAAGTAATTTTATTCCTAAAATCCATCTCCACCAAAGCTGTAGCCTCAGACGACATTCACATTCGAATGTTACAACTTTTATCGTCTGAGCTTGCTCCTTTCATCACCCATATCATAAATCACTCCTTAACAACCAGCTCTTTTCCTTCTGCCCAGAGTAAAGCTTTTGTCCTTCTTTTGCCTAAAATTTCTAATCTTACTGTTGTCTCCCAATTTCGTCCAATCTCCATTTTACCTGTTCTTTCCAAAGTCCTCGAAAACATTGTTCATAGGCAACTTACTCTCTTTCTTACTAAAAATAGCCTGCTGAGTCCATTCCAATCTGGGTTTCGACCTGGCCACAGCACCGTAAGCGCCCTTACAAAAGTCTCTGACGACATTCGTTGGGGCATGGACAAGAAGTGCCTTACTGTCTTAGTGTTATTAGATTTTAGTAGTGCTTTTAATTCTGTTGACTATGATATCCTACTATCTATCCTTTCCTCCTTAAATGCTTCTCATCAAGTAATCTCTTGGTTCAAATCTTATCTTTCCGGACGCTCGCAGTGTGTGTAGTGGAACGAGTCCTGCTCTGACTGGTGCGATATATCTGCTGGTGTTCCGCAAGGAGGCGTCCTTTCCCCTCTACTTTTCTCAATTTTTATTAATTCTATTACACTTGTTATTTTCTCTCATTGCCATCTCTATGCCGACGACTTGCAAATTTATCGACATTTTAAAGCCGAGGACATATTAGAGGGAGTTGACCAGATGAACGCTGATCTTGACCGCATTAACACATGGGCTAAAACCTTTGGTCTATTGGTTAACCCTTCTAAGTCCCAGGTTCTACTTTTAGGAAGTCCATACATGCTGAGTGTTGTCAACCAGTCTACCCTTCCTCAAATACAGTTTGATCAGGTGCCTATACCTTGCTCGAGCAAGGCCAAGAACCTTGGTGGCATTTTTGACAATCAGCTATCATGGGCCAGCCACATCAATGCAATAAGCAAAAGGGTGCATTTCTCTTTTCAATCCCTCAAACGTCTTCAGAAATTTCTTCCCTTTGAACCAAAAATTACTCTCACCCAAGCCCTGTTGATGCCCCTTCTCGACTATTCAGATATCTGCTTTCTTGATGCCACGGAGGAACTTCTCAATAAACTGGAACGTCTACACAACTTGTGCATCCGTTTTATTTTCGGACTGCGCAAGTTCGATCACGTATCCATGTTCAGATCCCAACTTAAATGGCTCCCTATTCGTCTTCGTCGTGTTCTTCACGTTCTCTCATTCTTATTTAAAGTATTATATTGTCCACTCTCTCCTCCTTACCTCCGTGAAGGCTTCGAATTCCTTGTCCCTCGTAGTGTGACATTCCGGTCCTCTGAGTCCCTTCTCCTCAAAACACCTCAACACACTTCAAGCCGCTATGGTGGCTCCTTTACCGTTTATGCGGTGAAAATTTGGAATGCCCTGCCCCATGAAGTTCGCGCTAGTCCGTCGTTTAACATTTTCAAACGCGGAAAGTTAAAGAGCACTATCTTTCACTGTAATTTTATTTTATTGTAGGCATATATTTATTTTTGTATATATTAGTCTATTTATTTATTTATTATATTCATTCATTTTATTACTTTATTTTGGTATATTTCGTTTTATTTGTTTAAGATATATGTACATATTTATGATTCTTGTACACGCACCTACCTTTAAAATCATCTCTCTCTAGCCTCAAAGGTTTGCTGAAAACTCTTTATAGGGTTAAGCTCGCTTTTGTACATGTCCTTTATTTCTGTACTTTATTATGTATTTTCTTGTGTACAATAAAGAATAAAGAAAGTAAACGCAATAGAATGTTTTTAATGCTTCTTTTAGAACATAAAAAGCTCGAAATATTTCCAAAAAAGCACAGGTAAACCACTAGTTACTAGTTAATTAATAATACCCATGCAGACATCAGCTCATTTTAAAAAGTGATCGAAGTTTTTGTGGCGTTTTTCGTTTTACAAGCTTTTTATAACCTTGCAGTGTAGTTCCTCTGCAGGTGTAACATAGCCAGGTGGGGGGGGAGGAGCTTTATTTATAAAAATACTTAAACCAAGCACTGACAACGTATAGTCGTGGCATGTTTTATAATATTTATATTGAACTATACAGTGTGTTTTTTTAACTGGGACAGTTCGGCAGCACCCATAACTAGAGGAGATACAGGTGCAGTTTCTTTTAAAACATCAGCTCGTTTTCGAAGAAAAACATTTTAGCATTAAATTTTTTTTAGTCAAGCGTGAGTAGCGCCTTAAAATGAATCAAGTTGGTAATTTTTTTTTGGATTCCGATCGATGCAGTCCTTTGTAAGGATCATTTAATTGTATAGGATGAAAAAAATCTGAGCCGCGAAAAATAGTCACATTTGATAAAATGTATTCTCATACAACAGGACAAAGCAAAATTCTTCCAACAAACATTTTATTAGATTCTAATTGCACATTGAAGAAGTATTAATACAGTAGCGATTGAGAAGTTTAGGAACTCCATGCACTCATGAGCAATTCAAAAACATTTCGTATTTAAGAACAATTTTGAATTTCGAACATGGTTCTTGCTTCTGTCGGACTTTTATATCAGACATTGCATCATCTTATTTGTTCTATCATGGCATTGTTAAATACGCAAAAAATAGACTTAATTGAAGCATAGGTACTTCCTCAATCGACGAAGCCAAATAATGCGTTGAAGTGGTATTAGGAACGCTACCCAGACCGCGATTGAGGAAGTATGATTCAGTTTAGTCTACTTTTTGCGTATTTGACAATGCCATGATGGGACAAATAAGATGACGCAATGACTGATATAAAAGTCCGACAGATGCAAGAACCATGTTAGAAATTCAAAATTGTTGTTATATACGAAATGTTTTTGAATTGCTCATGAGAGCATAGAGTTCCTAAACTTCTTAATCGGTACAGTATTAATACTTCTTTATTGTGCAATTAGAATCTAATAAAATGTTTGTTGGAGGAATTTTGCTTTGTCCTGTTGCATGAGAATACATTTTATCAAATTAAACTAACTTTTACGGCTCAGATTTTTTTCATCTGCTACAATAAAATGATCCTTACAAAGGACTGCATCAATCGGCATCAAAAAAAATTTTACCAACTTGATTAATTTTAAGGCACTACTCACGCTTGACCAAAAAATTTTTAATGCATAAATGTTTTTTTTTCGAAAACGAGCTGATGTTTTTAAAGAAACTGCACCTGTATCCTCTGGTTATGGGTGCTGCCGTACTGTCACAGTTAAAAAAAACACTGTATATTCATATTGAATAAGATTGTTGAGTGAACTATTGACTCGAAAGAAGATGATAGTTCCAAATGTATAAAAATGTGCTTAACTAAGTCAATCGCTAACAAAGTCGATTCTTCCACCCAATACTGCTATTACTATTTTTTTTATTACTAGCTAGAAATCAGTTTCTGAAACTAAAAGCCAATTGAACGAATTCTTTATAGGATTCGTACCTCGAAGTGATAAAAATTTACATCACATTTTCTGAAAGTTGGTCATTGTTAGTTCGATACCTGATGCATAATTGCGATTAATTTATTACAGCACCCTCGATTCATAGTGTCCTCGCTCGCTCTAGTTCGCTCGTACGCCAAATTATCTCAGTACAATTTATCCCTTACACCCCTTGTTTAACAATGACCACAAATTATATAGCCTGTGTCACCTGAACCATATTAACATTTTTCATCGATTCATCAAAATCAGATGAATAGTGTAGTCGCTACGGTAGAACAAACTTGCATACAAGCATACATTGTGTTAGATCGCTGTTTTCCCAGAACAAACGTTGTTCAGACCATGATCTACAAAGGGTGTATAACCTCAAATAAAATAAAATCGGTCTATGAAAAACTTAAAAGTTGTGAACCTAAAATGTCTATTTTACCGGTCGTCCTAGTTAACGGACTCTTACGAGGTTGCCGAGATACTGCAGTGCGTCGAGAATGTTTCCGACTTTTTCGCTATCATCCGAACTTGCGTAGCGTCGTTTTGGAGTAGGCTGAGTCGCTCCAGCAATAGCGTACTGAGGGCTGTCTCTGACCAAATATATAAAAATGGAATTTATAAGTATTGGATTTCCGTCCACTTGGACGGAAATAAAAAATGACTACACTGTGGCATATGCTGTATTTTAACCAACTTCTAAAAAGGAGGAGGTTCTCAATTCTGTTGTATGTAGTGTATTTTATTTTTGTTAGTTTTTATTTGTATGTGATATGGGTCGTATTTTTTGTGCCTGCAATAAACGAATTTTATTTATTAAGTATCGCCACAAAAATAATAATAGTAGGTGAGCTACGGCCAGCGTACCAATGAACTATATACCACGGCTAGTTTTTAAACAAAGTTAGACTTATTTGAAAAGGTCTAGATTTTTTTAATTCTCTTGTTTGATGCTATTAAACTGTTAGTAGACCATGGTCTGGACAACGTTTGTTCTGGGAGTACAGAGATTTAAAGGACACCGTGTATAGAATGCTAAAAATAATAACCCTTCGTTTTGGCTTTACCGCAGTCGGGTTAAAATAAAAACTAAAGCTGTTTGACCCAAGCTTGTAGTTCCAAAACAATGATATCCTATGTCAATAGATGCACCGTCGCTAAGCAATTTAGTTCATCAGAATATCAATAAAGAAAACTATGTCAAGCGTATGCTATCAACATACCAATTTAGCTTTTAGTGTCAGTGTGCTACGATCGTTATTACAATGACAGTTTCAGAAATTCCTGCAGAATAATATTTTTCTCAATATTTCCGTTCGGGGATCTACTTCCGCTGAATTAGGCGACACGAGAGATGCTGTTATGATGGATTTATCGTTTGAGATAAAAGGATGGAGGCGATGATGTAAGTTTATAGATGTCTTCTGTAGTAAATATTTTGATGGGATAATTATAATTAAATAGAGATAGATAGTTAAATCTTTACGGCTTGTGCAAACCGATTACACGCGTGAAGTGTGTGCATGTCGTGAGCGTGCATGCAGGGTTGGTAATGTATGAAATTGGAAGAAAGATTTTACATCGCCGCCATGGGGTATCCTTCTGGAAGTAGAGCCTTCTGGTCTCTTGCCAAAGCTGCTGAGGGTAACTTCTGCCAGTCCCGCTTACCATCTTTACTCAAGTCGGACGGATCTCTGGCCCATAGTGCAAAAGAGAAAGCCGATCTCCTTGGATCTCTTTTTGCCTCCAATTCGACCCTCCTCGACGGAAATGCTGCAGCACCGGTTATACCTCGGTGTCCGAGTTCCATGCCAGAGGTACGTTTTCATCAGAAAGCGGTACGGAAGGAACTCCTTTCCCTTGATGTGAGAAAGTCGAGTGGGCCGGATGGCATTCCAGCCATTGTGCTCAAAAAGTGTGCTCTTGAGTTGTGTTCTGTCTTTACGTCCCTCTTTGAATTGTCTTATACCACTGGTATTGTGCCGTCTTCTTGGAAAGTGACCCATGTCCACCCAATCCCTAAAAAAGGGGATCGAACCAATCCGTCTAACTATCGGCCTATAGCAATTACTTCCCTACTCTGTAAAGTGATGGAGCGAGTAATTAATACTCAGCTTCTTAGGTATCTTGAGGAAAACCAGCTGATCAGTGACCGCCAATACGGCTTTCGTCATGGGCGATCAGCTGGTGATCTTCTAGTTTACCTCACCCACCGCTGGGCGGAAGCCGTCGAGAGTAGGGGGGAAGCTCTAGCTGTTAGTCTAGACATCGCGAAGGCGTTCGATCGGGTGTGGCACAAGGCGCTTCTCTCGAAGCTTCCCTTATACGGCCTCCCCGGGAGACTTTGCAGTTGGGTCGCCAGTTTCTTATCCGGGCGGAGCATAAGAGCCGTTGTAGATGGTTCTTGCTCGGACTCAATGCCCATTAACTCTGGTGTACCCCAAGGGTCAGTGCTATCGCTCACACTGTTTATTCTTCACATCAATGATATGCTGCACATAAGCGGCCTTCATTGTTATGCGGATGACAGTACGGGTGATACTTTCTACACTGGTCGCCCTAATGTCTCTCGGTCGGAAGTGGAAGACAACAGACAAAGACTTGTGTCTGAGGTTGAAGGCTCTTTGGAGCGTGTGTCAGATTGGGGTAACCTTAATCTGGTCACCTTTAACCCAACCAAGACGCAAGTCTGTGCGTTCACCACAAAGAAGGCCCCTTTCACAATAGCTCCACGGTTCCAGGGCGTTCCTCTCACCGTCTCGGCGAGTATAGGGATTCTGGGAGTCAAAATTTCTAATGAGGTCCAGTATGGGAGTCACTTAGAAGCAAAAGCTGTGCTCACCTCCAAAAAACTTGGAGTCCTTAACCGTGCCAAACAGTATTTTACGGCACAACAACGGCTATTGCTGTACAAAGCGCAAGTTCGGCCGCACGTGGAATACTGTTCCCATCTTTGGCACGGAGCTCCAAAGTACCAATTGCTTCGTTTTGCCTCCCTTCAGAGAAGAGCCATTAGAATAATCGGTGATCCCAAACTCGCCGACAGGCTGGAACCGCTGAGTCAACGCCGTGACATCGGATCGCTCAGTGTATTCTACCGCCTGTATAATGGGGAATGTTCTGAGGAGCTATTTGATCTCATCCCGTCGTCGAGATTTTACCACCGCACTTCTCGACAACGTAATAAAGCTCATCCACATATAATCGACAATTGGGTATCGCGCACCACACGCTTCACGCGATCTTTTCTACCCCATACTTGCAAGATGTGGAATGAGCTACCATCTGAGGTTTTCCCATTAAACTACGACATGGCACGCTTCAAGAGAAATGTAAAGAGGTTTCTTCAGTGTAGGGAACGCATCGACAATACCCCGGGTGTTGCCGGTGTCAAAAGGCGACGGTGACCACTTACCATCAGGTGGGCCGTAAGCCTGTTTCCCCACAAATAACATAAAAAAAAAAAAAAAAAAAATGGCGTGCATATTATAACAACCATGCAGCAACTCTGACATCTTTACTAGAATTGTCTTAGGAATATCTAGCTTCATTGTCTAGCAACTGAGAGGAAAAAAACATAAGTTTAACCGCAGCTGGGCTATTTTGAAATTTCAGAATTCTGTCAGATCTCACCAATTTTTTAAATCGATGTCTAACCTAAAACGCTATTTCAAAACTATTTATGATTGACCACAGAGCACGGATATTTTACCGAAACTGATTCAAAGGTTACAAAATAGTTTGACAAAATATTCTGATTATAAATATATTGGGTTAATGAGTTACCAATTGTAGGGAATAACTATTCACAAATTGTCAGGTTACTAGCTATCCACTATCGCCATCACGTCGGGCACTATCTGGTCAACAGTCTTTAGTTCCTAGTCCAAGATGCAGAGGGAATGTAAACAACCGATGCGGATTTACTGAAGCACTATTTATTGTCCGTTACATTGCGTGAACCACTCTACTATGGAGGCTGGTGACGACTGCGGAAAGCGGCGGCTACTCATGCCACGTTGGGCCAAAACGCAGATTTGCATAAAACTCAGCCACAGAATATACTACAGTAGCTCTGCCCCCACAAAATACAACCTGAAATAAACTGCCGGACCGATCCGACAGCTTTCCGACGTTTTGTAATAGCCCCGCAGTTCTTTGGAGACTTATTAAAAAAATTCGGCCAAGTGCGAGTCGGATTCGTGCACGAAGGGTTCCGTACCAATATCTTTAAAAACGGCAAAAAATCACGTTTGTTGTATGGGAGCCCGCATTAAATATTTGTTTTATTTCAATTTATTTATTTATTTTTAAAGTGAATATATAATTAAATATTCTGTGAATATTTCAAACAACTACCTGTTGCCATTATCAATATCGAGTTAAAACGAACAAATCACGTTTGTTGTATAGGAGCCTTCCTTGAATATTTATTTTATTGTTTTTAGTATTTGTTATTATAGCGGCAACAGAAATACATCATCTGTGAAACTTTCAACTGTCTAACAATCACGGTTTATGAGATATAGCCTGGTGACAGACGGACAGACAGACGGACAGACATACAGACAGACGGACAGATAACGGACCCTTAGTAACAGTGTGCCATTTTACCCTTTGGGTACGGAACCCCTGAAAGTAGTAACAATACTACAATTTAGTTTTATCTTATTATCTTTACCCTGTTATCGGCCTCCACTCAACTGGTACAAAACTATTCTACCTAACATCCAAAGATTGACTGGAAGAGATCGATTTTAGCGATAAGGCTGCCCATTGTATCTATGTTTTAAAAGTGTATTTTCTTTTATATGTTTATATTTAAAGGTGTGAAATAAAGAAATTATCTATCTATCCGGTCTTACAGTACTAAATAGATATTTGTGTGTATCAGATACTAGTGCTGCAATTTCCCACCAGAACGCACGCGGATACAATTACATCATCTTCAGTTATAATGCCTGAATAGTAACGTGAAAAACCCATCTAATATATTACTTCAGTGGAAGCAGACTCGTTTTTATGATATTGTTGACTCAGCCTTAATTCGCAAATGTAGGACAATAAGGGCGTGCGAACAGAATTGTTTTATTGTAGAGTAGGGTTTGGCCCTGACTTGGACTATCTTTGTTTAATAAAAAAAACTTCGTTATATATAATGGTATCCTCTTCGGCCTTTTATTATCATAACTGTACCGTTTAAGATTATTTATGTCTAATAAGATTTACAAAACAAATCCCTTACAATTATTCTTAGTATTAACAATGTAAAATGTGCTAAGTATTATCCGGTTGCCGTGGGGCGCCGGCAATAGAATGTTGCCGTGGGGTGCCGGCAATAGAATGTTGCCCCTCCGCTCTTGCCCGTGGATGCAGTAGGAGTCTGCTAAGGGATACCTCCGAAAGATGGGCAGCAGCGTCTTTTCGTGTTTTCAAAACCTATACTGCGCTCGCCAACCCACCTGCCAAGCGTGGCGAGTATGGCAACAACCCCCTTATGATAAATTTACAACATAAAACCAGGCCCCGAGTCCCCGGCGGCCCCGCTAATCCTGGCTATGGTAGCAGTCACGGTAACGGCGGGGCCAGGGGTGCTAAGAATCCCCGGGCGACGATCGGCTACCAAACCCTACGACGACCACTGGCCCTGGTAACACACAACATCCGCACTTTGAGGACAGACGAAAAGATTGTTGAGCTGGAAGAAGAAATTAGTAGATTACACTGGGACATTTTGGGGTTATCAGAAGTCCGTAGAGAGGGTGAGGACACGATATCCCTTAAGTCTGGTAACCTACTATACTACCGGGAGGGCGACCAACAGTCCCAAGGTGATGTTAGGTTTCTCGTTCACAAGTCACTCATCAACAACATTATCACCATCGACAGTGTGTCGAGCAGGGTCGCGTACCTGACACTCAGAATATCTAAGCGATATTCGCTGAAGGTCGTTCAGGTATATGCGCCGACCTCTTCACACCCAGATGAAGAAGTAGAGTCTATGTATGAGGACATCAGTAGAGCCATACATACGAACAAAACTCACTTTATTGTTGTTATGGGGGACTTCAATGCAAAGCTAGGCATGAGAAGCGATGATGAGTTGAGAGTGGGGCAATTTGGATATGGGCAACGGAACCCCAGGGGACAGAGGCTGGCCGATTTTCTGGAGAAAGAAGGACTCTTTATGATGAATTCTTTTTTCCAGAAGCCGCCTCACAGGAAATGGACCTGGATGAGTCCCAACGGTTCCACGAGAAATGAGATTGATTTCATCTTGACCAACAAGAAACGGATATTCAATGATGTCTCTGTGATTCACAGGGTGAAAACCGGCAGTGATCACCGAATTGTAAGAGCCACATTGAATATGAACGTTAAACTTGAAAGGTCCCGTTTGATGAAATCTACGCTCCGACCCACTCGCGCTCATATCCAAAACCTCGAGAGCTTTCAACTCGAACTTGCAAATCGCTTTGACTGTCTAGAAGTAGATGCATCAGTGGACGAGATCAATAACAGGTTCGTAGAAACCGTCCATACGGTGGGGTCCCAGTTCTTTAAGACCCCCCGTACCAATAGACCTCAGAAACTCTCTGATGACACCCTTAACCTCATGGCTGAACGACGTTCTTTGCGACTGCAGTCTCCCGATGATGCTCAGTCACATAGGCAGCTCAATAGAAAGATTTGGAAATCCTTGCGGCACGATATTCGTACCTTTAATACATCTCGTATTAAAGATACGATAGAGCGGAATAAAGGCTCCAAAGTGTTCGCGAGAGATAATTCTATTGGGCAGAGCCGCATGACGAAGCTGAAGGGGAAGATGGCAGCATAACTTCAAGTAAAGCGGAAGTGTTAAGGGAAGTTGAAAGGTTCTATGGACGGCTCTACGATTCGGTCACTAAACCTGTTTGCAGTGCGGCCAACGACCCAAGAGCCAAACTGACCCGACATTATACCGAAGATATTCCGGACATCAGCCTGTATGAGATCAGGATGGCCTTGAAGCAGCTTAAGAACGACAAGGCGCCGGGCGAGGACGGAATCACTTCAGAGCTTCTGAAAGCGGGTGGATCACCGGTACTTAAAGTCCTTCAGAAGCTCTTTAATTCCGCCTTGCTTGAAGGTACGACGCCAAAAGCGTGGAACGGCGGCGTGGTGGTTCTGTTCTTCAAGAAAGGTGACAACACCTTGCTTAAGAATTACGGACCCATCTCGCTTTTGAGCCATGTTTATAAGCTGTTTTCGAGGGTCATTGCGAACCGTCTCGAACGCAGGTTTGATGACTTCCAGCCTCCCGAACAAGCCGGGTTCCGTAAAGGCTACAGTACCATAGACCACATACATACGCTGCGGCAAGTCATACAGAAGACCGAAGAGTATAACTTGCCGCTATGTCTCGCGTTTGTGGACTATGAGAAAGCCTTCGATTCGATCGAAACATGGGCAGTGCTTGAGTCTCTCCAACGATGCCGTATTGACTATCGGTACATCGAAGTGTTGAAGTGTTTGTATAAAAACGCCACTATGTCAGTTCGAGTACACGAGCAGAGCTCGAAGGCGATTCCCTTAAAAAGAGGCGTAAGACAGGGAGATGTAATCTCTCCGAAACTGTTTACGACCGCATTGGAAGATGCCTTCAAGCTTCTGGAATGGAAAGGACTGGGCATCAATATTAACGGCGAATACATCACTCACCTTCGGTTTGCCGACGATATTGTGGTCATGGCAAAGTCGATGGAAGAGCTCAGCACGATGCTCGAAGGCCTTAATCGAGTCTCTCAACGGGTAGGACTTAAAATGAACATGGACAAGACGAAAATCATGTCGAATGTCCATGTCGTCCCTGCCCCAGTTATGGTTGAGAACTCGGCTCTTGAAGTTGTCGACGCGTATGTATACCTAGGACAAACAGTCCAATTAGGTAGGTCCAACTTCGAGAAAGAGGTCAATCGTCGAATCCAACTCGGATGGGCAGCGTTTGGGAAACTTCGCAACGTCTTTTCGTCCAACATACCTCAGTGCCTTAAGACGAAAGTCTTCAATCAGTGTGTGTTACCAGTGATGACATATGGAACCGAGACGTGGTCCTTCACTATTGGCCTTATGAATAAGCTCAGAGTCGCTCAACGAGCTATGGAGAGGGCTATGCTCGGGGTTTCTCTACGGGATCGAATCAGCGATGAGAAATGAGGAGATACGTAGGCGAACTCAAGTCACCGACATAGCCCGACGGATTAGCACGTTGAAGTGGCAATGGGCAGGCCATATATCGCGCAGAACAGATGGCCGGTGGGGCCGAAAGGTTCTCGAGTGGAGTCCACGGACCGGCAAGCGCAGCGTAGGACGTCCACCCACAAGATGGGCAGACGACATGGTAAGAACCGCAGGTCGGCGTTGGATGCAGGCCGCTTCTAACCGCAGTTCCTGGAGATCAATGAGGGAGGCCTTTGTCCAGCAGTGGACGTCCTACGGCTGATATGATGATGTTGATGATGATTATCCGGTTCATACTCGTACTATAACCAAAATGCTATATGTTCAAAACTATCCATCATACAGATTTTATCTATTTATGACTATACAATATTAAAAACCGGCCAAGTGCAAGTCGGACTAGCGCACGAAAGTTTGCGTACCATTAACTATAAAACGGTAAGAAGATGTATGCTGTATGGGAGCCCTCTTAAATATTTGTTTTATTTTAATTTAATTATTTATTTTTAAAGTGAATATATAACTAAATCTGTAAATAAATCAAGCGTCTATCGGTTACCGTTATCAATATTGAGCTAAAATGAGCAAAAAAAGAGGTTTATTGTATGGGAGCCCCCCTTAAATATTTATTTTATTCTGTTTTTAGTAATTGTTGTTATAGCGGCAACATAAATACATCATCTGTGAAACTTTCAACTGTCTAACAATCACGGTTCATGAGATACAGCCTGGTGACAGACGGACAGACAGCGGAGTAATAGGTTGCCGTTTACCCTTTGGGTACGGAACCCTAAAAATGGTTATTGGATGTGTAAAAGCTATTGCATAATAATATCCTTGTAAACCTGTTTTGAAATTAGAACACCGAATTGAACTTGGCCCTTTTGACAATCAGAATGAACACATTTTAATTTGTTTTTCTTACAATAAAGGAGGGTCAAGTAATTTTATAACTATTGCAAATTTCAAATCAATAGCCTTAGTAATTGCTGAGATAAGTTGCGACAGACAGTCAAAGTCATACTAAGGGTTCCTATTTTACCATTTTGGCTCGGAAGCCTAAACTAATGACAAAAATAAAAATAGAATATTTTAATACTTACTTCTGGGCGTACTTACCTGCTTAGGTAAGTGGGTCTACCTAATGATTTATTCGTTTATAAAGTTATTTAAAAGTAAGTTAATTATTAAATACTGGACATACCTAATTACCTGGCATTTTGCAAGGCCATCAAGCAAATCCAATCTTGATGTAACTGCTCGCAAACGATCAAAGTATCTAAACCAGAAAAACCGCGTGAGATGGGCAGGTGAGCTGTCGGACTCGTGTAGGCTGGAGTGCGGGGTGAGGCAGGGAGGGTTGAGCTCACCCTCGCTCTTCAGCTTGTACGTAAATGGGCTGATCTAGCGACTCAGTGGCATGCCTGTGAGCTGCTACATAGACGGTGTGTGTGTTAACAACCTGAGCTATGCCGATAACATGGTGCTGCTGGCTCCCTCGATTAGCGCTCTCCGAAAGTTACTGGTGGTCTGTGAGTGTTATGTGACGTTACATGGCCTTATTTATAATGTAAAAAAGTCGGAGCTCATGGTTTTCAAGTCGGGTACCAAGTGCCCTACCTTTGTTCCTCCCGTGACTCTCAATGGGGCACCACTAAAACGGGTATTCCAATTTTAATATCTAGGGCGTCTGGTGACTGATAACTTGCGAGATGACACCGATATGGAGAAGGAACGCAGAGCATTGCCAGTCCGGGCGAGTATGCTGGCCCGCAGATTCGCGCGATGTACAGACGCAGTCAAAGTGACTCTTTTTAAAGCGTACTGTACATCGCTGTACTCCGCGAGTCTGTGGTTTCAGTATACACAAAAGGCTTACAATGCTCTGCGAGTCCAATTTAATGATGCGTTCAGGGCGCTGTTGCTGCTTCCGCGCTTCTGTAGTGCCTCAGGCATGTTCGCCAAAGCACGCGCAGACAACTTTGATGCTATCTGGCGTAAAAAAACAGCCTCACTACTGCGCACGGTACGCGAGAGCAGCAACACCATCCTGAAAGTCATCGCCAACAAACTCGACTGTCCTCTGATGTGGAAGCTCACGCAGAGGACTAAATCGCAATTAGTAATTAAGTACTAACTCCTCTAGATTTAAGCTTTTTACTAACAAAATAGATCCATGGTTGTATTTTAATTATTTTTATTTTTTAGGAATTTTGATTATGTGGCTATCTATTTGATTTAATTTAATTATGTAAGTGGATGTATTGGACCTATGAAATCTGAATAATTAAATAAACGATAATGATAATGATAAAAAACTACATCACCATCAAAAGGGTAAGCAAAGTAGGTAACCAATAAACTTGTGCACTAGCACTATCATAAACAGCATTGTAAGCTTTGTAAATCTTCCTGAAATTATTTGAACTGGCCGGGAGCCAGAGAAAATATGTACTTTTCAGCAAGTGTCACCACCATCGCACACGGAAAACTCTACCAGCCAGGTTTTCTTTTCTCTTTCCTAATAATAAGATTAAATTATTCTGCTTATATTACATTGCTATAATGAACTATATATGAATCTAACAGACAGGAACTCCTATAAAATGTACAATACGAAATTCAAAAGAGATTGCCTTAATCCAGTATTATAAGTAGCAAGAAATTCAGTGAATTACGAGAAAGTGTCCTTTGTTTTTGCAGGAATTGGAAAGGTCCTTGGTAAAATGGAAATTAGCTTTGGTCGCCGGGCTTAGGCGGTTACCATAGATGGTAAAATGTGAGGGGAAATATTTAAAAGTAAGCTTCAAATGTTTTTATTGTAATATTCCTAGTTGATAGAGCAAAGGGAGATCTTTAAGTCATTTTGGGTAAATCGACGTTGTATGTATGTATGTTTGTTTATCCGAGGATAACTTTCGAAGCGTTTCTCCAATCATCGTGAAATTTGGTATTTAAGTAGGTAGTGATAATACAATCCTGGTGTGACTAAACAAGCTAAAAATGTGAGGATTGCCGAGTTAATGGGGTTCAAGAGTGGTAAAAAAACAAAATGGGACTATCAGGTCAAATGGCACGTTTAATGAAAGGTCTTTATTAGTACATTTTGACTCCGTTTTTATTGTTATTTTAGCCTTGCAGTTTTTAAGTTATTGGTCTTAATAAAAACTGAACTTTTACGATATTCACAGGGTACACCAGTGACCCCTACAGTGCTAAAATTTGGTATGCGTGTAGCTTTACTGACACAAATATATAGAAAAGTCTGAAATGCAAATTAACATTATCTCCCGTTACCTAGAATTTGAATGAAACTCTAGATCAAGAAAGGTTTTCGTCGCACTATTTTGATAGTCAAAGAATACAAATATTTTCTTTTGTTTAATGGGAGACTTTGGAGATTTCAGTTCGCGGCGAACCACTAGTACAAATATTTATTTCATTGATTATCTTTATAGATAACTAGCTGACCAATCCGCAGCTACGCACGCGTAGTTTTTAATAAAACCATTACCCTCCTTTGCGCAGTTGGGTAAAAAGAAATGTTACTCAGGGTGAATGTACCTTTCCAATGGTGAAAGAATTTTTTGAAATAGGACCAGTAGTTTTTGAGTTTATTCATTACAAACATACACACAAAAATACAAATCTTTCCTCTTTTATTATTAGTATAGACTAGCTTTCGCACGCGGCTTAAGCCTGCCGGTTTCAATTCGGGTCATGATTTATATACCAAATTTCGGTGAAATCGGTCAAGCCGTTCAGTCGTTAAAACGGCGCAGAAGAGTAATGTTTTTATTGACAAACCACGCATGCGAAACAGGGAGCGGAAGTTAGTTATCTATAAAGATAATCAATAAAACAAAATCAGTCATCATCATTATTTTATCGACAGAACGTCCTGAACATGGGTCATAGATTTCCAGAGCGACCGATCGTGTGCAGCCTGTACCCAACAGCTCCCACCGACCTTTACAGGTCGTCTATTTATCTAGGAAGAAGGGCGTGCTACGCTTCCCTAAATTACTACATTTTACCACAAAAATTATAAAAATGTCAAGGATCAGGTTTAAGAGTGAAATACAAAAAATAGGTATAAATTGGCACAGCAATGAAAGGAGAAAATGGCCTGATTCGATAACAAAATCTTATATGTACTCATTTGATCCATCACATTTGACTGAGTCGTGTACGTGTCCTCAATTAAGGGCGACGAATCGGGCCAGAGTTATTTTATGGTGTAAAATACCTTGTCATATTCACGATGTGACGCTTAAGTCTGGGTATGTGGGGAGAAAAGTGTTAACCGTTTTGATAATAATAAAATTAGGTTGAGTTAGCTGCCGCTCGCGACTACGCGTGGGTTGTCAATATAAAGAAGCATATGTCTCGATCCATTCAGTTCATAGTCTATCAATGACTAATAATACCAAGTAGGTTATTGTAAACTCAATAACAGCTCCGTAAATTAAATTTACGGCCCTAGCGCCGGATGTAAATTTAATAATAGTATGAGATGCATTGACAATTCCGTTATTCCATTTAAAAATGAAAGAAGCCGCATACATAATTATGCTATAATGAAATACAATCTCCATGACAAAAATCCGTAGAGGCCTTAAAGGCTTAGTGAAAAAAAAAAACAATCAGTACCGGGAAAGAAAATTTTATTTTTAGCATCACTGTTATTAAAAGATTTTTTTAAGTGTCTTGCATTTGTGCTGAAAAAAATACTTGTTATACTCGGGTGCAAGCGGTTAATAACACCCTCGAGTAATGTCCTCACTTGCATATACATATTATGGTCTATATTAAGTACACCATTTTTTTAAATCATTATTATATTTAATGAGGATTTAATCATCATGATTATGGCACCCTCGAAAATATATTTAAAGCGAATCATCTTCTTATACATATTTTAACAACCTTAATTACCTTTATCGGAGCAAACCAAGATGTTATTACATATACCTACAGAAAACAAATCAACATCGAAGAGGTAACAAAACATTAATATTTCTGCTTCGTTCCGGACATATTCCACAATAATATGATAGGCATCTTCTATCACATCGCACTCAGCACAGTTTGGAGAACTGGTCGTTCCCATTAGGTATCCAAAACTATTTAAAGTAATGTATTCCGATCGAAGCCTCATTAAAGTTACGATGTCAGTTCTGGTCATACCCGAACCATCAAACCACGGCCATCAAACATAGGCCTGGTTGCACCGTCCTGTACCATATACCCTTTTACAGCGATCTCTCGTCAAAATATTATTTCCAGTCTAATCTACATCTTTGTTTTTATTACATATAAAATATCGCTGTGATAGGGTAAAAAGTGCACAACGATACCGTCTACGATAGCTTCCTTAGCGAGACAATCGGCCCCCTCATTGCCGGTCAAACCGACGTGTGATGGCACCCGTTGCAGCGTGACATGTTTGTTTTTATTCGACAACTTATCAATTGACTATAATATGTCGTACGCTATCGGTGCGCCACGAAAACTCGTGGTGAATCGAGCGAGATGATGGAGGGCACTTTTAGAGTCCATCAGAATAACATAAAGTATTATTAACACCATATTATTATAAAGCCTGTATGAAGGCGCAAATATGGAAGTCTCGACAGAGCTTACATATTTGAGCCATTTAGAGCTGGCGCTTATCTGGGTCAACGCATAAGCATTGCAATACAACTGGACAATGCAGCCAGTGTCTTGGAGACACTTCCGCCTGGTAGTGATCTGGAGCAGTTGAATTATCAATAGATCGTTTACAACGGTCGTTAGATAATTCTGATAACTGCTTCTTCTGTATTTTAGTCTTGTCAATATTTATTGTATACTAGCTTCCGCCAACGGCTTCGTGCGCGTTGTTTGTAGCCTATGTATGAATTTAAGTCAATCTATCAACACACTAAATTTTATTAAAATCGGTTAACCCATTACGACGTGATTGAGTAACAAACATCCAACCTTTCGTATTTATTATTATTAGTGTGATTATTTCAGTAAATAAAGGCACTTTGCCCTCCCTATATATTATTTTAAGTATCTTTTAACAGATTTTATATCAATTGTAATTGTAGTTTTATTTTAACACTAGTTCTTGCCCGCGACATCGTACGCGTTACACTAGTAAATTTGTAGGTAACCTAGAAATAAAGCTAAACTCGCTGTTGCAACTTGGCATGAGACCACATTTTTATCCCATGGAAACTGATTTATTGGATAAACGGTAGCCTATGTTGTAATCCAGGTTATAACGTACGTATATACCAAATTTCATCGAAATCGGTTGAGCCGTTACAACGTGATTGATAACGATAACAAACAATCAAATAAATAAACATAATCCCAACTTTCACATTTATTGTGATTAATGTGATATTATAATCAAGGCAGATGTAAAAAAGTGCCGTGTGGTCCCGGCGTAATGTGCCGTGTGGTCCCGGCGTAATAATAGGGCCACCCTTTCTCATCCCGCGGGAGCCGTGTGAGCCGGCAAAGGGAGTTGTTCCAGGGAATGGGTAGCAGCATTCTTCTGTGTACTAAACACCAACCACTGCGATCACCAAGCCGCCTGCCAAGCGTGGTGATTATGGCAAAACCCCCCTATGACAGACACAACACACAAACGGCCCCCAGTCCCCGGCGGCTCCGTCATCCCTGGAAGTGGTAGCAACCAGGGCAGTGGCAGAGCAGGGGGTGCTAAGAATCCCTGGCAGCGATCCAGCTACCACCACCGACGACTGGACCTGGCAACGTACAACACACGAACGCTCAGGGCTGACGAGAAGATTGTCGAGCTGGAAGAAGAACTGAGCAAGCTACGTTGGGACATCCTAGGATTGTCGGAAGTCCGAAGACAGGGTCAGGACACGATGATCCTTAACTCCGGTAACTTGCTCTTCTACCGGGAGGGAGATCAACTATCCCAGGGTGGTGTCGGGTTTCTCGTCCGCAAGTCCCTCGTTAACAACGTGACAAAAGTCGACAGTTTGTCGAACAGGGTAGCATACCTTATACTCAGAATTACCGAAAGGTATTCGTTGAAGGTCATACAGGTATATGCGCCGACCTCGACACACCCAGACGATGAAGTGGAAGCAATGTATGAGATCTCCGAGGCCATACATACTTCCAAGACTCATTTCACGGTTGTAATGGGGGACTTCAACGCAAAGCTAGGCACAAGGAAAGACGATGAGCTGAGAGTGGGGCCATTTGGATTCGGGCGGCGGAACCGAAGGGGCCAGAGACTGGCCGACTTCATGGAGAAGGAGGGCCTCTTCATGATGAACTCCTTCTATGAGAAGCGGCCAGCCAGAAAGTGGACGTGGATAAGCCCCGACGGTTTCACTAGAAATGAGATAGACTTCATTATGACGACCAAGAAGCAAATATTTGATGATGTCTCCGTGATCAGCAGGGTGAAAACCGGGAGCGATCACCGCATTGTTAGAGGCACATTGAATATCGATGTTAAGCTTGAAAGGGCACGTCTGATGAAGTCTGCGCTCCGTCCAAATCCTGCCCAAATCCAAAACCCCGAGAGCTTTCAGCTAGAACTGCACAATCGCTTCCAGTGCCTAGCCAGCTGCAATGATATTGACGAGATAAACAACGGGTTGGTGGAAACTGTCCAAGCGGTGGGATCTAAGTTCTTTAAGGCCTCCCGCCGAACTAAGCACCAGAAACTCTCAGATGAAACCATTAAGCTAATGGAGGACCGGGATGAAATGAGATTGCAGTCTTCAGCTGATATGTCGGCATACGGCGTGCTTAATAGACGAATCTCGAAATCTATGCGACACGATCTGCGTACCTTTAATACATCTCGTATTAAGGTCGCAATAGAAAGGAACAAAGGTTCAAAAGTGTTTGCAAAGCATTCGTCTATAGGGCAAAGCCAAATGACTAAGCTGAAGACCGACAGCGGCACTATCATTTCGTCGAAACCGGAGATTCTGAGAGAGGTCGAAAAGTTCTATGGACAGATGTACACCTCAACACAAAACCCCGTTGGTCAGTTGGCTCAGGACACCAGAGCCAAACTAACCCGACACTATACCGAAGACATCCCGGACATCAGCCTGTACGAGATTAGGATCGCTCTGAAACAGCTTAAAAACAACAAGGCACCAGGTGAGGATGGAGTTACGACAGAACTTCTGCGAGCGGGTGGAAAACCGGTACTTCAAGTCCTCCAGAAGTTATTTAACTCCGTCGTCCTCGAAGGAACCACGCCAAAAGCGTGGGATAAGAGCGTGGTGGTGCTTTTCTTTAAAAAAGGTGATAAAACCTTATTAAAGAACTACAGGCCCATCTTGCTCTTGAGCCACGTTTACAAGCTGTTTTCGAGAGTGATTACGAACCGTCTCGCACGCAGGTTCGATGACTTCCAGCCTCCCGAACAAGCCGGTTTCCGAAAAGGCTTTAGTACCATAGACCACATCCACACGCTACGCCAGATTATACAGAAGACCGAGGAGTATAATCGGCCGTTATGTCTAGCGTTTGTGGACTATGAAAAAGCCTTCGATTCAATCGAGACCTGGGCGGTACTGCAGTCTCTTCAGCGATGCCAAATCGACTATAGGTATATCGAAGTGTTGAAGTGTTTGTATAGTAACGCCACTATGTCAGTCCGTCTACAGGACCAGAGTACGGAACCAATCCAATTGCAGAGAGGCGTGAGACAGGGAGACGTAATTTCTCCGAAACTGTTCACAAACTCATTGGAGGACGTTTTCAAACTCTTGGTCTGGGACAGACTTGGCATCAATATCAATGGCGAATACATCACTCACCTTCGTTTTGCCGATGATATAGTCATTATGGCTGAATCGCTCGAGGAACTCGGTACCACGCTCAACGACCTCAGTAGGGTCTCCCAACAGGTGGGTCTTAAAATGAACATGGATAAGACGAAAATCATGTCAAATATCCATGTTGCGCCCGTACCGGTAGTTGTTGGGGGCGATACTCTCGAAGTTGTCGACGAATATGTATACCTAGGACAAACTGTCCAATTAGGTAAGTCCAACTTCGACAAAGAGGTCGCACGAAGAATCCAACTCGGCTGGGCAGCGTTCGGAAAACTTCGCGATATCTTCTCGTCCAAAATTCCCCAGAGCCTGAAGACTAAAGTCTTCAACCAGTGTGTGTTGCCAGTGATGACCTATGGCACTGAAACGTGGTCCTTTACTCATGGCCTCATGACCAAGCTCAAGGTCGCTCAACGAGCTAACGAGCTATGGAGAGGGCTATGCTCGGGGTTTCTTTGCGTGACAAAATCCGCAATGAGGAAATCCGCAGAAGAACTAAAGTTGCCGACATAGCTCTCAAAATTAGCAAGTTGAAGTGGCAATGGGCAGGCCACATCGCTCGTAGAACCGATAACCGTTGGGGAAGAATGGTTCTCGAGTGGAGACCACGGACTGGAAGACGCAGCGTAGGCCGGCCCGCCACAAGGTGGACCGACGATCTAGTAAGAATCGCGGGGAGCCGTTGGGCGCAAACGGCTACCAATCGCTCGTTGTGGCGATCTAAGGGGGAGGCCTATGTTCAGCAGTGGACGTCTTCCGGCTGATGATGATGATGATGAAAAAAGTTCAGTATTCTTGTTTTTTGCAGTAAGAAACTTTTTCATTTTCATTCACTCGCTCGTAAGCCAAAATATCCCGTGTTGTAATAGATCGCTTACTGCCCTTGTATAACAATGTACTGTTACATAAAATAGCATGTCATTAGTCGTAACCACTTCTCTCATCGCCTGTACTCCTTCACTTCCAACATGACGGATGTATTATGAAATTTAAGCGCTAAGAGGATAATAACACAAGTGAAGCGAAATCTCGAAATGTGCAAGGATTTCTCGATTTTATTTAAGAAATAGGGAATTGTGTATTGATTTTTTGAATGAATGCGAATGAATAGGTTTTAGGGTATTCGAGAGCGGAGATTTCGTTTTTGGGATTTTTGTTCACTTTACGTCGTTGACCTGATTTGAGTTCTCAATTGAGCTGCGAAAAAATTTGGCTAGGAATTGACGGTTTATTTTTGAAATCCCTACCGCTACGTACCCATCTGTACGTAGATGTCTTGTAACTTGACAATTAATACAAACGTACATTGTGTAACACGGGTTTGGGTATTTTTATATCATCATCATCATCATCATATCAGCCGTAGGACGTCCACTGCTGGACAAAGGCCTCCCTCATTGATCTCCAGGAACTGCGGTTGGAAGCGGCCTGCATCCAACGCCGACCTGCGGTTCTAACCAAGTCGTCTGCCCATCTTGTGGGTGGACGTCCTACGCTGCGCTTGCCGGTCCGTGGCCTCCACTCGAGAACCTTTCGGCCCCATCGGCCATCTGTTCTGCGCGCTATATGGCCTGCCCATTGCCACTTCAACCGTCGGGCTATGTCGGTGTTATATATTTTTATATGTATTAATATTATTTTGTATGTATTTACAAAAAAATGTATATACACGGTAATCGCTTACCACCATGTTGGTAGTATGCTTATTTGCAACCATAAAAAATAAAAAATAACTTACTATTCAAAATACATGTATTTTAAACGTTTTTATTAAGCTGCTTGGAGTGTTGATTAACTTCGATTAAGGCTTTCGAGATATCATAATAATGAAGCAACCCATAATATACTGATTAATTATTTTCTTGATGAGGAGGTTGGAATGGATAGATGCATCTTCTTATTACCAATTTATATTTCCACAACTGTACATGTTTGAACTGATTGAACGGAGAGAGACGACTGATGCGGGCACACTACAATACAACAGCGATCATCTACTTAGGTACGACTTACGCGAGTCAGCTATTTTGTATGTAGTGTGTCCCTACACTTTGTAATACTGATTTATGCCTGTAAACAAGTTGTTTTGTTATGTGTGACATTAATTTAAAATACACATCTGGAATCGTATTATCTGATTTGATAGGTGGGCTTAATACCGGTAGCTTGAATATTTATCCAGTAACCGATAAACATTTTTTTATATAAATCGACGGCACCTTTGAACGATTCCGCTTAGTCAGTTTAACAGGCACCTACTTACACGATGAACCATTACTACTTACTTTATACAGTCTGTTTCATTAATATTTTAGGAGTATGAGAATTCAAAATGTTGTATGGTAATGAATTTGAAAAAAAAACTATTTTACAACAAAACTAGCCATTAGCCCTACCCGTGTTTTCAATTAATGTCGTACATAACAACACACTTTATATATACATTTTGGTGAAAGGCCAGGGTAAGAGTACCCTAAACCGATGAGCATGTACACCCGGCTACACATCAAGCTATATATTTCCAGTATAAGCTGATCTCTCATTCTACGAAAAGCCTATACAATGCAAGGTCATCGTATACTGGAAATGTATAACTTGATGTGTAGCCGTGTGTACAAAGAGTGTGGTGAGAGTGAATGAGACAAAAGAAGTATGTCAGGAGCGTAGCAAGCGGTGATCCGTGGCCTCTGCCTACCCCTCCGGGATAATAGCGTGATAATATGTGTATGTGTAAATATATAATAATATACATATTGAATTATTAATTATTTTAATAAATAGTTATATAAATAGATAAATAACAATCAGAGTGAACAGGTTCTTTCATTGGAAAGCGTGCAAGGTGAGGAAATGGTCAAGAGCTCTTGACCACTTCCTAACCAACTATCACCAACAACACGTAACTTTTTGACAAAAATAAAAAACGCCCAAGTGCGAGTCGGATTCACGCACGAAGGGTTCCGTACCATTATCTATAAAAACGGCAAAAAATCATGTCAGTTGTATGGGAGCCCCACTTAAATATTTATTTAATAGCACCATATTATTTATTTACCAAAATTGAGGTTGGTGCCGATTAAGCTAGTCCTCTAAATTGTATGAGCGCCCATACAACTCAGAGGACTATCTTAATTGGTCAACTGTGTATGTATGGGGATACCCTTTAATTTCAAACTTATTTAATTTATGGAATTTTTCCTGTATTTGCGCTGTGAGAATTTTTTTTGACTTTTTTTTGCCAAATTTCATGATTCTAGGTCAACGGAAACTACCATATAGGTTTTCAACCCAAAACCTACTGTACTACTACTAACCCTAAATTTTGGTACTTACAAGTGTTTGCAAAAATAAATTTGCCCATATCTATTTATCGTGTTGACTCAATTGACCTTGAATTTTATATACCTAATAGGGACTATCGATTTCAGTATATGGTATAAATTTTAACGTTCTAGGTACACCCGTTTCTGAGAAAATCGGTGGTGACACACGGACAGACAGACCGACAGACGGACAAGAGAGTAATCTTATAAGGGTTCCTTTTTTACTTTTTGAGGTACGGAACTCTAATAACTGACTTAACCAAACTACTGAACTAATTTTTATGAAATTTCTATGGAACTACTCTGAAAGTATATTCTTTCAAATAAAAAATAAATCAATTAAATAAATCAGTTTATAAATGACGGCGTTAATGAGGTAAAAAAATGTTTGGTCTGTCCTGTCAGGATCTGGTGATGGGATCCCACAAAAATCGAGTGCAATCCTAAAATTTTATAGCGACGCAATTCGGTTTTATGATAGAACAAACATTTGTTATCTCAGAATGCCGTTATTTATAAACCGATTTAGATAATTGTTTATTTTTATTTAAAAGGATATACTTTTAGAATGTTTTTTACCATAGAAATTTCAGCAAAATTATATAGCGACAAAATTATATAATTTTATAGCGACGCATTTCGGTTTTACTTAAAACCACATTGCGTCGCTTTAAAATTTGAGGATTACACTTGAATTTTTTGGGATTCCATCACCAGATCCTGACTTGGTGAACCCTAAAATAAAATAAAATAATTCCTCAAATCGGTCCAGGCGTCTTTGAGTAATCGGGGCACAAACATAAATAAAAAATTCCGACGAATTGACAACCTCCACCTTTTATTTTTAAGCCCGTTAAAAAGAGGTGCATGTTAGGACGCAGCAACCAAGTGGTAACTTATATGATGTTTGATAATTACTTACTTCCGTCTGCGAATTCGAACGAAAGGTTTGTCAGTAATAAGTAGGCTACGTCTCAATCTAGGTCATAATCTATCTTTAAACCAAATCACATTGAAATCTGTCTTGCCGTTTAGTCGACAATCAGAAGGATAGAGACAGAGTTACTTTCAAATCTAAATATAAGTATAAGATTTTTTAATACTTATTAACAACCAGTATAAATTATGTTTCCTTGAGTATTAGTTGACAAAGATCACAAAGCGTCCCTGAAAACTCATGAAGCCTGAATGTTAATGAGGTTTTTGTTAATTAAGGTCATTATAATTTACGAAGGAGGAAAAATTCAAGGATTCGTAATATGAATTTATGTCATTCACTGTTGATTGACATTGATACTCGTATTTGTTCCGGGTCTGGTTATTTTTCTAGAATTTAATTCAGGTTTTCTATAAGTTTAAAACGAAACCTGGTTTTATTATTACTTTAAATAATCTAGTAGTCCTTTATGATCATTATTATAAATACGGGATTTATCACGTACCGTATCGGTGTTTCGACCGACAATGTTTCGGTTTAATTTGTGAACCTTCATCAGGGTGAGTGCGATCCGCTCCGAATAAAGTCTCGTCTCGCACTACGCACCGCAGCCCTCTGCGCGCGAGTAGACGGGCGCGGTGGTGGGGATTGCGTCAAAAGTGGCCTAGAATGTTGCAAGGCAACGCCATCATCATTATCATCACTGCTGCTCTCTTCGTTAGTCTTTTATGGTTGTTGTCATTTGTCAGAGGAAATTAGGTAAGAATGTAAATAACTAGTCTACTCTTTAATTTGATGTTTTTAGGGTTACGTTTCAATGATAAATATTTTATGTGTTATCCAAATTCTAGTTTTTTTTGGGTCATAATACGGATTTCAAATATTGACAATAGATTCGTTATAAGGGAATTTATAATACCCTTTTGGCTTTAGGTGTCTTTTTGTAATATCCTGTAAAACTGTAGATCATGCAAATATTTGTTCCGCGGGGAATTGAACCCGCAGCCTCGTGTTTCCAATTCGTGGGCTGAGACGCAGCCGGCTGTTTGCTTACTGCGCCATGGAGGTTTAGTAATGTGAATGAATTATTAAAAAATATTTACGGCACAAAATTAAAATAATCTGTAAATAGGCGTCCTTTTTGTTATTCGGATAAAGAGATATTGTAAATATCAGGGTATGAATGGGCAACGCGACAAAACTTGACAATAGCTTTGAAACTACCATTATCATAGTTCAAACCATAATATCTATCTTGCAGTAACGGTCGACGCAATGCAATACAGAATGGGCTATTCGAATTTTATTAAAAACGGACAATTTTCTGTATTATGGACGGCAATTTGAGAATATTGCAGCAATGCAAGGAAATCTACGGACAAGTGACTTCAGCTTCAGTCGTCTCAAAGCTGTGAGTTGTAAGGAAATAGCAGCGTCTAGAAAATAGTTGAAAACGTTTATTTCTTAATGATAAGCAGTATTTTGAAAAGTTGGAAAAGCAAAACTGCAGAAGCTGAAGTGGCAGTGAGCAGAGCACACAGCTCGAAGAACTGACTGCCGTTGGGGCAGAAAGGTTCTCGAGTGAAGACCAAAGATTTCTGGGAGCCATTGGATGCAAGACAAGATCGTTCAAACTGGAAATCTATGGGAGATAAATCTATGGGTCTTGCCTTGCCTCAATGCGAGGCGAGTCGTAGTTCGGAGCGGATCGCACTCACCCTTATGAAGGTTCACGAATTGAACCTAAACATTATCGGCCGAATCACCGATAAAACGGTACGTGATAAATCTCGTATTTATAATAATGATTGAAATAAATCACGAAAGTTTTCTAAGTCATCATCATAATATCAGCCATAAATTTGGCAAACAAAACGATTTTCGAATAGGGTTTTAGCACGTCTATAGTCGTCTTGGGTGTGGCCTTGTTGAGGCCACATTCTCAGGCAGCAGGCCTGCAGGTAGTAGGGGATAGGAGACACCAGAGAATGTGGGAGATTGACTGATTAGAAGCTGCGCAGTCGCATTTACTCGTAGTCCGACAGGAGTCACACATTCCCTATTTGCAAAGGTTTTTGTCTGCAACGGCCGACTTTTCTGTCTGTTAATCGACTTCCAAACTTACCACTGCAGATGACCTGGGGGAAAATGTTATCTGCTGAACATCATCATCATCACCCTACAGCAGTCCACTGCTGGATAAAGGTCTCTCCCAGTGTCATTGGAAATATTGCTCATAAGCGCATGGGCAAGGGTTGGCGATCGCAGGGGCACATATTGTCAATCCGGCGGATACTGCTGCTTTGTCAACTGCCAGAATCTAGATGATACCAATCTAGAAAGGGCTATACCGTCATCAACCAGTCGTCGGTTGCTGCAGGATTCACCGCGTGCAGGTGAAGTTGGCATTAGAAGCATTGGTGGTGGTTGCTCCCTTACATCCCTGCTAAACATAGATAAGTATTTACATAGACAAGACATAAAAAAGCAGGTGTTTGTTACTATAGCACAACACAGACCTTTCCTATAGATTTTTAGAGCGATCTAGTGCGGCACCCAACGGCTTACAGGAACTTACTAGGTCGTATTTCTGTCCATTTAAGCCATACTACGTTGCGTTTTATGAAACGAAGTTATTTTTCTGGGTTAAAAACCTGCAGAATTCAACAAAAACTGAAAACTGGTGTTTTCTGAATATGAGGGATTATTACTTTTTCTAAAAATGACTTAATAAATAGATAAATTAACTCTGTTATTTATAAAACACCGACGGAATAAATACAAGCAGAAATACGTAAAAATACTAAAACTACCAAAAACAATATAAAAACACAATGGACGGCCTTATCGCTAAGACTAGCTAGTTAAAAGAAAATACTAGCAGGTAGGTTATTTTGATAGTCGTTTATACAACCTTATAAGTTTTTGTAAGTACCTATTTCGTTTCTATGTTTAAATTAGACCTTATTAACAGTAGATTATTACACGAGTATATAAAACAGTGTCTTACGTCACGGGCGCTGTATTGAATCCCGAACATAACGAAGGATTCTAGAGCTAAGTCACGAGCGGAGCGACGGAACTAATAGAGTGCAGAGTGGGGTAATATAAGCACGCCCAAGATGCACACAGCTTTATCCACGAGGAGAATACTCTACTTTTCACACTTTCTGTGAGACAATATTATATTGTATTATATTTATTTTAATTCCTTATTGATACTTTAAATGTACACTAGGAAACGTCACAGAAGGATACATTATAAAGAAACTTTAACAGTATCACTATCAGTACCTAAAATATAGGTAGGTACAATAAAAAAAATATTATTCACACGTACTAAAGTATGTGATAAAGTCATCAGATAGTGCTTCGTCAATATCATAATATGATTTATACAATAATAACTTACTAATTTTAAAATTATATTCCTTACAATCTAAATCTCTTATAACTAAAGGTAACTTATTAAATAATTTTATGCTTAGGCATAAAAAGCTTTTATTTATTTTGTCAAGCCTGTGTGATGGAACAATAATATTGTTTTTATTACGTGTATTGTAACTATGTATGTCTTTGTTTGCTTTGAAATCGTCAATATGTAATTTAGCATAAATTAAATATTGAAAAAGATATTCACCAGATTACCAATAAAAACCAAATCTAGGTTTGTGCATTCTGTGAAGATGTTAGTTCGATTTACGAATAAGTTCTTATTATGTGCGTCTTTTTGGTTCAAATTTTAATACAGATGAGGTTCCAAATTCAAATCACAATTCAGTACAACTTTATTGCCAGCTCAGCCGTAAGGATTTAATCACCTGCTTTGGGTGGGGTTTCCATGACATATAATTTGACATTGTCGAGCAGGTGGTGTGAAAAAATACTAATTGGCTGTTGCAACACAATCAAAACGTTGGGATGCCAAATAAAAAGGTTCACACGCGGATACCCGTTAAAATCAGTAAATAAAATTGTTCAAGTTTAGAATAATAAAAACAGTAAATAAAAACACAGTAATAGAAAAAATCCAAAATTCGCGCGACAAAGAAAAAGTTAATCAGGTTCATTCGGGAAAAACGCCTCAAATGCAAAAATTATCTCAGTATAAACGTCAAATTTATATTCGCAAGTACGGACGCATGCGTAGTACAAGCTACCCTCGTATCATTGGGTGGGGGTTAGATCTACCCGCGGACGAGACTGGGTGGCCGTTTCTACCCCCTCAGCGCAATTTTCCCGATCGTAAGTGAAAATGCAGTGAAGTGACGTGTGATTTTATAAGTGTTAGTGAATTGGTGGGTTGTTATTGACAAAAAAGTGTGGCTGTGGAATGTGTGTCAGATAAAAAACGGTGAGTTTTTACATAATATTAAATTTATACAAAGCAGTCAGTGTGAAACGGTATTTATTTTGTATTTTTTGCGTATATTTTTTGAATCTTGAGAGTCAAGTTACGTAAGTACAGCAGAATCGTAAGTTTTCGCGAACACCAAGTTTTCTGAGCGTGTTTCAGGCGTTATTAAATTTCTTTTGAACTTTTTCGTAGGATCTCTAAATAACTACTTTATTATGTTTATGGGCTAGATAAATCAACATTATAATTTTAGTTAAAAACGTGATTTGCAGCGGTACATTTTAAATCAGAATGATAAAAGAAAATATTATTTTTTAAATTTAAAATTGGCATTTATAAATTAAATAATGATTAGGTAGCCGTTACCCGGCAAAAAAATGAGAGTCAGTATGTACCTACTAGTTTGAAAGATCAAATAAAGCGATGCAAGAGATTCGTCGGACATAATTTTCTCATTTAAATTACCCCCTAAATAAAAAAAAAATCGAACTAAATACACAGAAAAGGCTCATACAAAAATACTCATTAGTCTTTGTAAGTATCTATATTTTATCAAAATTCTTCCCTTAAGTTCAAAAAAGTGAAGTTCACGATTCTATTCCCCATTGTGGCCCAAACCAATTACCATAATGAAAACCAGACACAATTCAAGGTAGGGTCATCTTGATCCATGTCACTTATCATCATCATATCAACCATAGGAAGTCTACTGCTAAACACAGGCATATCCATAACTATGTACATAACATGAATTTTCTAAAAACAAACTATTTATTAAATAAATCTCTCAACTCTCAATCTCTCGACTCTCAATTTCGGCTCCTACATTGAGTCGAAAGCCCAGTTGGCTGCTATAAAGCTTGGTATATTTGCAAATTTGAGGCACTACTTCACATCGGGACAGTTGCTCAACTTGTACCAAGCACAAGTCTGATCGTGTTTGGAGTACTGTTCTCACCTCTGGGACGGATCGCGAAGTACCAACTTGAAGCTCTGGAATCAATTAAAAAAAGAGCCAAGAAGCTCATAGGCAACGATGAGCTAGTTGATGCAAGGCTCCTCAGCCTGGAGCATCGACGAAAGGTTGCTAGCCCCTCAGTTTTTTATCGAGTACATTTCGGGGAGTGTACGGCGGAACTTTTCAACCTGATCCCACCATCTCCATTCTATCAACGGACAACCAGACGCTCTGCGGTGCGCCACCGCTATATGGTAAAAATACCTCCCATTCAAACAAAGTGGTTCTCTTAGACCTTTATTATGCGCACCGCCAAAGAGTGGAACGTCTTGCCAGAGTCTGTGTTTCCAGATAGCTACAGCCTGCGTATCTTTAAGTCGCGAGTGAATAGGTTTCTTCTAGGCAAGCGTGTACCATCGTAGACTGCATCATCGCTTACCATCAGGCGAGATCGTGCTCAAACGCAAGCCTATAATGTACATATATAAAAGAAAATATTAATAATGCTGAACATTTCACACAGCCCCAAACTAAGCACAGCTTGTACTATAACCAGATAACTGATACCATACTATTTATTAACACACTCACTTCCGGTGTATGTTTTTCCGGACCAGTATAATCTCGGAGTCGAAGTCCATAGTGTAGACTGTGGTTATTCTGTGGCATCACACGCTTGGCTATCATCAATAAAAAAACATAGGTACGTATTGTGTTACAAATATCTGTAGATTTGTTCCGCAGGGGATCGAACCAGCAACCTCATGCATCACCGCCGGCTATTCGCCCACTGCGCTTCGGAGTTCGTCATTAGGTCTTTTTCTTGATGGGTTTCAGTTTGTGACTACGCAACGCCCTGTTTTACTTATGGCCTACTATTTATTCCATAACTCAGCTGTCCAAGGCACCTTAATAAATCGTTCCCTGTAAAAGAACCTCGTGTCCATATCAAAATTAGCTCAACTGTAAAAATGTTTAGGAAAAGGATTTTGGTATTATCCGCTGACATACTTATTATACTTAGGGCAACATGCGCAACGATGCCAAAACGTATTTACTGTCTAAATATAATTTAATGAGTTGTAAAATCATACAAATACGTAAAATTTAATGTTTAGTCGCATGTTTAGTCGCTAAATATGTTTAAGCATCTACTGTCTACCAATATTGTTTCTTATGAAAGTAGACATTTTGAACATTCTGGACGACATGCGTAACGATGCCTAAACGTACTTAGTGGATAAATATGCTTTACCGAGTTTTCAAATCATACAAATACATTAAATTTAAACATTTTAAGTCGCTTATTACATTGGCAAGCATTGATTTACGACCTTTTATCGATTTCACGATGATCGATTATCCTTTTATCGATATTTTACGATTTAACCAACATCAAAAAAGGAAGATGTTCCAAATTTGTCGGAATCTTTTTTATGTATGTTCCCTGATTACTCGAAGATGCGTGGATCGAAGTTATATCCTTTCATATAAAAAATAAAATTCAAATCGGTTTGATACTCGTAAATGACAGAGTACCGAGGTAAAAACATAAGACCGAATTGGGTTCCTATAAAGTTTGAGAGTTGCCCTCAATTTTTTTGGGATCCCATCATCAGTCCCTCACTTAGTAAATCGTTTAAAGGGCAAGGTGTTCGCTTTTATAACAAACTCCCAAGTAATGTTCAATAATTGACAATTAACAAATTTAAAAACGCAATTAAACAAAATCTTTATAAAAAAACCTACTATAAAATATCGGATTATTTAGATGATAGAGAAGCTTGGGATTGAAATTGCGCTAACTCGTTCAAAAGGTTACATTTTAGACGTATGAATGAATGAATGAATGAAAATTATTTATTATACCTTACAAGCTAGACACAACAGATTTAAAGAAAAAAACAAATAAAAGTAAGGATAATGCGCGGTCTTATCGCTTAACAAAGCAATATCTTCCAGACAACCTTTGGACAACCTGGTTGTTTTTTTTAATGATCCCTTTAGAATACATAACAATACAGGTAATAAATTACGTCTAATTTAAAAAAAACAACTAGCCTTGTTGTCTTGCCTTTCTTTCCTGGCTTGGTCGCGAAGGAAGAGGCAGTAAAATTGACGTTTCAAAGTGATCCTTGTGATTTTAATGAATAAAAGATTTTGACTTTGGTTTCATTAGGAACACCCGCAAAGTATACTCTTTTAAACAAAAAAATTCTCGAATCGGTCAAAACTTCATCGACTAATCGGGAACTTCCTGCTTTTTTTGAAGTAGGTTAATAAGGTAAGGCGAGTTTCTAAGAACGTGTTTGGATGTTGCTAACCGGTAACACGTCTGTATCAAGTATCAGAGGCCGACTCAAGAAGTGATGGCACATGTTTTTGAGTTCATGTTATTTACGATATTTTATACGTTAAAATATATAAGATAAGATAGCTCTTTATTGTACACCAAAATAAAATACAGAACATAATTCTTACAAATAGATTTAGTACAATGGGCGGTCTTATCGCTAAAAGCGATATCTTCCACACAACCTTTGTATGTATCACATGACGGCGGTGCATCTATATACAATTAAAAATATACCTACATACTATAAACCTAAAATACTAGTGATAACACAAATTTAATTTTAATACAATAATAATAATAATAAAGCCTTTATTAACAATCTTAAATACACATTAAATATTTCTACTTAGTACCTACTACAAAATTTGTTAATGTGTACATATAATATACAATAGTTTCAGATTAGAGCCCGGTTTTTTGATTGTCTTGCTTTTCAGCATAGGCCTCCCCGAGTGTTCTCCACAAATATCTATCTCTTGCTTTTCTCGCCCAAGTCGTTCCCGCCACTTTTTTATTATCATCTTCCCATCTACAATAGACAATTTTAATACAATAAGCAACTATAAAAAGGGTTATGTTGAATTAACAAGCAGTTACAAGTTCAACACAGAGACAGATAATATGTGTGCACTTTGGTTTTAAAACTACTAATAAGTCTATTAGTAATTTCTATGATGGATGTTCTTATAGAGAGAGGCAAAGCGTTCCTCAATGTACAGCTGTTACAGTGAAGGATTGACCATAAAACTCTGTCGTATGGACAGGAGTTTTATATATTTTTCATTCTAATCAATTCTGCAAAGGCAACCCTTAAGTTTAAAAAATAGTAATTTAAAACATTTATTTAGGAAAAACCTAACGAGTTCAATAATGTAATACTAAAGTGACCTAAAATGTAGGTCGTGTCCTATAAATAAATTGCCTTAGTATCAAGTTGAGGTGGCGGGCTATTTGCCAACCTGACGCGTAATTAACGGAACATTCGAGACTTATTCGATTATGCGATAGAAGATAGATAAATTAAGTCTTTAAGATTTTTAAATTGTTAATTGATTAGCATTGCATCCTCGTATCAAGAGTGCGGGTCTAACTAAAAAGCATAGAATGTGCTGTAAGTGTCAGATAACACTATACATATAAAAGTCTTCATTATCATATCATTTATGATAATTAAGGTTATTCATACCATCCACCAACCATATTCATTATTATTTATGTATTTAAACTGTGGAACACTGGAAACATTTCATCATCATCATCATCAGCCGAAAGACGTCCACTGCTGAACATAGGCCTCTCCCTTAGATCGCCACAACGAGCGGTTGGTAGCCGTTTGCGCCCAACGGCTCCCCGCGATTCTTACTAGATCGTCGGTCCACCTTGTGGGGGGCCGGCCTACGCTGCGTCTTCCAGTCCGTGGTCTCCACTCGAAAACCTTTCTTCCCCAACGGTTATCGGTTCTACGAGCGATGTGGCCTGCCCATTGCCACTTCAACTTGCTAATTTTGAGAGCTATGTCGGCAACTTTAGTTCTTCTGCGGATTTCCTCATTGCGGATTTTGTCACGCAAAGAAACCCCGAACATAGCCCTCTCCGTAGCTCGTTGAGCGACCTTCAGCTTGGTCATGAGGCCATGAGTAAAGGACCACGTTTCAGTGCCATAGGTCATCACTGGCAACACACACTGGTTGAAGACTTTAGTCTTCAGGCTCTGGGGAATTTTGGACGAGAAGATATCGCGAAGTTTCCCGAACGCTGCCCAGCCGAGTTGGATTCTTCGTGCGACCTCTTTGTCGAAGTTGGACTTACCTAATTGGACAGTTTGTCCTAGGTATACATATTCGTCGACAACTTCGAGAGTATCGCCCCCAGCAACTACCGGTACGGGCGCAACATGGATATTTGACATATGGAAACATTTAGTTACGTCAAAATAAAATCAATAAGAAATGGATGTGGCTAAATATGGTTTACAATGTCATTTAGAAATTAAATAGATTGTAGCGGCTATATAGCTTTGTCAATAAAATAAATTTTATAAAAATACAATATCACAGATTTCATTCGGCTTGGTTATTTATGCAGTATGTTGGGTGATCAGTGGGCTAAGCTCACCTTTGAGTGGAACCCCGACACAACCCAAAGACGTCCTGGCAGGCCAAAGAAGATATGGAGGGATGAGCTCACGAATTTCCGAGCGGACTGGACCACCTTAGCGCTTGAAAGAAGTGTCTGGAAAGAATGGTGGGGGAGACCTTTGCCCAGCAGTGGGACACAGTGGGCTGATAATAATAATAATCACAGATTTCGATAGCGATCGATTTTATGCGGCCTGCATCCAACGGCTCCCAGAACTAAGAGATTTTAAATTACTAGTCCCAATACAGTTTTTTTACAGTAGATTAGCTAACTCAATCCGGTCAAATCCAAACAAATTTATAAGATTGAAATAAAAGCCTATACTCGTAAATACAGCACACTTTTTTTTCTGTATAGATCTTCGTTTGACCTCAATCTCACCTGTCTATGAAGCACGAAGATCTTGAAGAAACCTATTCACACTTACCTTAAAAAGGCTCGGATTGTATGCTTTGGGAAAAACAGACGACGGCAAAGTGTCCCATACTTTAGCTGTGCGCATCAAGAGCGTAGAACAAAATCGGTATGTGCGAATGGGTGGTATATCAACTAGGTACGGATGCGTGCGCCTGCTTGTCCTTCGATTTAATTTTTTATTTATTTTTTTTTCTTCGGAAAACATACAGTGATAAAAAAGCATAATTATTAGTTTACACTTATAGCTAATCACCATTAGGACGTTTTCGCATATTGAGCCTATTGGCTAGCTTGAACGTTAAAAAAAAAGAAAAGGAGTGGCGGAATCAGATCGTATAGTTCCTGGGCACATTCCCTAAAATGTATTATGTAAAAGATCGATAGGCTTGCAACTTTACGGCGGTGTTCGAGACTTTAGGTCTTAGTCTCCGCCATATATTGCTCACCTATAAGCCTAAAAGCTCTACGATCTATCGACTCTACCTTTAGCGAGCTGGTAATTAGCCGAACCATCCCAAAGGTGGCAGCAGTACTCCATACCAGACCGGACTTGTGCTTTGTAGAGACTAAGAAGCTGTCCCGGTGTGAAGTATCTGCTGACCTTGTTGAGGATGTCCAGCTTCATGGTAGCTGTTTTAGCCTTAGACTCGAAGTATGACCTAAAGTTGAGGGTAGGCGTGAGCGAAACCCCTAGAAGCTCGAGGTGACCTTTTACAGATAACGGTACATCTCGGAAAATGGGAACTTGGAGAAACAGACTCTTTTTCGCTGAGAAGAGACATGCTTGGGTTTTTGAAGCATTGAATTTGACGAGATTGGCATCGCCCCAGTCAGAGCCCTCAGGAATATGTTGGCTTTATACCATAAATAAATGTTTAACATCAGTCGAACTGTTTAACCGCGAAAACGTGACAACGAGACAATAAATTTCGAATTTATAATATTAATAATAATCATATCATTGTTATTTATTAAAGTTAATCAATAAATAAATATTGCTGAACATTTCACACAGCGCTATGTAGCCCCAAACTAAGCAAAGCTTGTACTATGGGAACCAGAGAACTGTTAGAATACATAAATACATTTTTTTGTAAATACTTATAATATATAGAGACACAACCAGACCCGGATAAAATATCTGTAGATCATGTAAACATTTGTTCCGCGGCGGGAATCAAACCCGCTACCTTTTGCATCTCAGCCGGCTATTCGCCATCTGCACCACGGAGGTCGTCGCAGCTTCTTAGAGAACCGGATGTTTGTTCTTGATTAATGTCGTGGGCAGGATGTAAACTTAATTTGTAGTGAATTATAATTAAATTTCTTAGAATTATTTGGAAACACAATTAAAATTTCAAAAGGCAGAGACGACAAAGGCAATTGACATAATAATTATTGTGCGCACAATTAATTTTGAGTTATTACCCGTTTGTGTAGTGAAAGACGTTCGGAAAAGCTCGTGTATTGGAATAAGCATGTTGTTATTAAAGTACCTTTTATTTTTAATAGGTATTCTAAAGTTTTAGTGTGTAAAAGTGGTTTATTGATGACCTCCGTGGCGCAGTGAGCGAAAAGCCGGCTAAAACGCAGGAGGTAGCGGGTTCGATTCCCGCCACGGAACAAATGTTTGCATGATCTACAGATATTGGTTCAGGGTCTGGAGGTTTTTCTATATATTATAAGTATGTATTTACAAAACAAAAAGTATATAAGTATTCTATCAGTTATCTGGTTCCCATAATACAAGCTCTGCTTAGTTTGGGGCTAGATAGCGCTATGTGAAATGTGCAGCTATATTTATGTATTTATTTTAATTATTTATCAGTGGGATTGGGCTGGCCACGTCTGTCGCATGCCCGAAGATCTATGGACAAAGATAATATCTGATTGGGTCCCTAACGCAACACGCCCACGCGGCTGACCACCACGGAGATGGCGTGATGACTTGGATGTGAATTTACCAGACTGGCCCACTACAGCAGGGGACAGAAAAAACTGGAAAGAAGGGAGGGAGGCCTTTGCCCTGCAGTGGAACAACACAGAGTAAAAATAAATAAACAAATAATATTTATATATATAAATGCGTATCGCTGAAGAGTAGAACGTCTGAGTGCTGATAACTATTACCTAGGGGACTTGAAGTCGCAATTGAAGGTTTCTTCTAGGTAAGCGTGTACCATCGTAGTCCGCTTACCATCAGGCGAGATTCTGGTCAAGCGGCTATCTTCTTATAATATATAAAAATCTCGTATCACGGTGTTTGTGGTTACACTCCTCCGAAACGGATAGACCAATTTTAATAATATTTTTTTTTGTATATTTGGTAGGTATAAGAATAGGTCGTAATGTATTTTTCCCCCTCCTACCCCACGCTTCATTTATTAATCGTGATTTTAGTATTTTTGTTTTAATGGTGGGCAGAACACATTGGTTGAATAAGCGGGTCTTCAGTCACTGTGGAAATTTAGGCGACCTAAGGATGTTGTCTAACTTGCCGAATGCAGCCCATCCCAATTGGATCCGTTTAAAGATCTCCTTATGCTGATGCTCTTTATTCATTTATTTATGTTCATTTCATTTATTTATTGTAAAAATGGGTACGCACGGCTACACATCAAGCTATACAACATGGTAACATCAATGTCGACCTCTCTTTGATCTAGTCATCCAATAACTCTTTTTACATAAGTTTAACTAAATCAATATATTTTAAATAGTTACCCATATTTATTTATATATATAACAATTTACCATAACCTTAGAAATCGTAAGAAAGTTCATAAGTTGTATGTTTATATATATAGGTATGTAATATTATTTTAGTAAAGTATGTTTATAAAATTTATATTTACATTTAAACAAAACTCTACACACCTTTTATTTAATCACTTATTTATTTATTTATTTTTCTACGTAGCTGCTGCAATACCTATTGCTTCTGGTTTCAGCTGAAAAGCAGCGTTGGGTGCTTAACATCCAACATTATGCTGAGCTGAACGCCATTTTGGTACGCAGACACATGAGTCGAACTTGTTTTATTGGATTCAATTGTATTTACTGTTCCTTTAAATTGTTTCATGTGTCATTTTGTGTGTGCCAAATAAATGATTATTCTATACAATTCCAGTATAAGCTGACTTCGCATTCTACGAAAAGTCTATACAATGCGAGGTCAGCTTATACTGGAAGTGTATAGCATGATGCGTAGCCGTGTGTACAAGTACTTAGCGGCGTATAATAAAATAATCATAAAATTTTGATCCTTCATAATCAAATGCAAAATTAAATAATATATAATATAATTATCTTGACGAAATTCACAGACTGTCCTTCATTTTCTAAGTAGGACTTATTTAGTCTAAAGTATAAATGAGGAGTAAATTGAACAAGGGAAGCGAGATCTCAAAATCGACACGGTCAAATCAGCGTTGTATGTATTTATGTAAGTTTGTTTGTCCAAAGATAACTTTAGAAGCTTTGATCCGATCATCGTTAAATTTGATATGTAGGTAGGTAGTGATGGCCAAATCCTGGTGTGTCTAAATGAGCTTAAAAATGTGGAGGGGATGTTGAAATATTGAGCTTAAAGAGGAGTAAAAAAATTAAAATGAGACTTTCAGATCAATTGGGATGTCTGATGAAATATCTTCATTAGTTTATTTCGACCCCGTTTTAGTTTTTAGTTTAAACCTGGTAGTTTTTCTATACTAATATTACAAAGAGGAAAGATTTGTTTGTTAGTTTATTTGCATTGAATAGGCTCCAAAACTACTCAACGGATTAAAAAAAAACCTTTCACTGAGGAATCTCCTCTATCCCCGGGTGACATAGGTTACTGTTTATCCAACTGCGCAGAAGGAGGGTAATGTTTTTATTAAAAAACTACGCGTGTGAAACTGCGGATTCGTCAGCTAATAAGTAATAAAACTGAACTTTGATGAAATTCACAGGGTACACCAGTGACCCCACAGTGCTGAAATTTTGTATGTGTAGCTTTAGTGTATATAGGCAAAAGTCTGAAATCTAGAATAACTGCAATTTCTACCCCAAAAAAGACATTTATTTGCTACCATGGCATACACAAATTCACACAATACAATCAAAAGGTATCACATCAAAGAGAAAGCACAAGTAAGAGAAAACAGAAAATTACTTACAACAAACATAGGAACAATAGAATGAAATAATAAATTTACAATGTAGTCAGGAAAAAATTAAAAAGAGGCAAGTAGGTGTGTATGTGTTACTGCAGCAAATGGGTTCCAGCTCAACATTATGCCTCACCACCGAATGACAGCTCGGCTCTGTTATTCTGCAGAAACCTTTTTTAGGCAAGTCATTAGAACTCGAAAGAACGAATGTGTTTGCATACAATTATGATAGGCTTCATTTGATAATTATGATAAGTAGATAGAAGAAATAAATATATTATGTAAGGCATAATAATAATGATAAGAAATGTTAGAGAAGAAATTATAAATAATAATACGAATAAATATAAATATACTAGGAGTTTTAAAGCTTTTAACACATAAGGTCCCGTTTGACCCTATGGGTACGGAACCCTAAAAAAGCTTTGTGAGATAAGCTAATAGTAGTAATATGTTTTGTAATATCAACAGGGTGAGAGGGATGTCAGGAGCAAGTCCAAAGAATATTGAATACTAGTTGTTGCCAGCGGCTTCGCCCGCGTTGTTCTGGGGTGCAAAATACATATATAAACTTTGACATCCCAGTTTTATGGGGAACTGATTTATGGAATAAATGGTAGCCTTTGTGGTGATCCAAGTTATAATCTACGTTTATACCCAATTTCATCGAAATCGGTTCAGCCGTTACGGCGTGATTGAGTAACAAACAAACACCCAAACTTTCGCATATATAATATTAGTGTGATGTAATTAGATCACACAATACATACAACATTATACTTATTAATATTTATCTACTGATATATTGAAAAGTTGTTAAATAAATACATATTGCTGGACATTTCACACAGCGCTATCGAGCCCCAAACTTAGAAAAGCTTTTGCTATAACCACCAGATAAAGTAGATAGAATACTATTTTTTGTAAAAACCCGATCAAATATCTGTAGATCATGCAAATATTTGTTCCGCGTGTAAATATATAATACACATATCAATATTACCCTCCCCTTTTTCTATTAAATTTTTCTTATAATGTTTTTTAAATGTATATTTTGATTTTATTAGCCGAAAAGGTGGCGGTATGTTATTCCAACACTATTCAAAAACTGTAACCAATATCATAAACACCCATTACCTGTAATTTGAATGAAACTGTAGGTCAAGTAAATGGTTAATCATTTCGTGGCACTATATTGATAGTCATAGATTACAAATAATATATTTTTTTGTTTTTATGGGAGACTCGCGAGATCTCAGTGCGGTGCAAACCACTAGTTAAGGTTTTTCAGTGCCGCTTTGATGTTACACTCTAATGGCTTTGAAAAAATATTAAGTAAATAAAATAAATATATAAACATACACTTTCTTTGTAAATCTGTGCAAAATATTATAAAACATCCACATTCCCTTTCGTGTGATGTGAAGCATGCAAAGGCTATTGCGGTATGTTTGCTCTGCCCTTATGAAGCAGTCTGAATGTTTACATCAAAAACAGTTCGGTCTAGGAGACAACCGGCGGATTCACTCCTGATCTTTTGATCTGCTGTAGCCAATTGTTGATTTTAATTGTTTATTTCAAGGGTACATAATACTTAAATCAATATAAAATCTATACAAAACAAACAAAAAATCACAAAAAATAGAATATTAAATGTACGTTTAAATTAATGAATGTGAAATTAAGTTATCGTAAATAATAGTTAAGATTAATATCGGGAAAGAAATAGGCTGAAAGAAATAGAAAGAGAGAAAATATATTTATTTGCAGACATAACAAAACAAAGACATACACAGTAACAAAAATAATACGACAGTAGAAGTAGCAATATAATATAACAAACAAAAATAGAAAACATAACATATACATAGGCAGTTAGTATGTCCAGGTTATGAGCGTCCGCAAACTAGGATCCGGCTCAGCATTATGCGCCACGCACTAGTAAATACGAGTACGCAGCGCGCTGATCTTCCGCCGGCTCCTACATTCAGTACCGGATAGGCCAATTTTATTAAAAATAAAATTATATAAACTAAAAAAAGATAAAGACAGATATACAGAGAGTTTTTTCTAAGTGTGCACAAATTTGCACAGGAGGTTCAGACTCTGTAGTATATGCGATTATTGAAATAAAAACACTGTTTTATTTTCAAAAAAAAACCATTTTCTTCCTTCAAATACAGAACTCGTGGACAATGCGAAAATCATTCATTAAATTGTGTGCGTCGTCAGTGAGTTTTGTTATTTATGAATGACCGCGCGCAGAAGGAAAAGGGTGTCCATAAATCACGCACTTTTTTAAATATTTTAAAATGAAAATAATTAACTAATTAAGAGTTAAATTAAATATTTGACTTTTTATAAATAACATTATTTATGTCTAGAATGTTATAAAAAAAATTGTGCACACTTAGAAAAACTTTCTGTATAAAAATAGAAATAAATAACTAATGCTAAGAATATGTGTCTGTCATTTGTAATATATTTTTGACATGAGAATCAGCAATGTAATGTTATGCTGTATACATTGATAAAGAAATAAGTAAGTTGCGAAGTATAATCGGTGCTTTTATCGCTAAGAGTAATTTCTTCCAGATAATTTCAGGATGGAATAACAGCATGATATTAAAATGGTATCGGACCCATGACGTTACTTAATCATCTTTTTCCTGTAATTAATTGTTGCTGTAATTACTGGCACTTAAGCATAACAGCTTAGTCCTATAGTATGGCAACGTATCCACATAGATATCAAGACAACATAATACCTTGTTTTGAATTCTATGTGGATATCCATGGGCTGCAGAAGTCACTTAACATCTGGTGGACTGCATGCTCGTTTGCCATGTAAGTTGTATAAAAAAATCTTTAATAGTTATTTTTATATTATGTGGAGATCGAAGAAGCTTATGGCCCACATGATGTTATGTGGTAACCATCGGTTATATCAGAGAATTGCCTCGTAGGACACGCACATACAGGCCCGTTATGGTGAGGATTAGGACGGTAATGTTTATTGATTATGAAAAAATAAATTAATAAAAAGGTTAGTTTATATTTTCACCTATCTTTTAGACTATAATTGCGCCCACTCGTGTGCACTCATGAGGCGAAGTTTTATTTGTTTGGACCGCTATAACCTTCCTGAAGAATGGACGTAATGTTTCTTTTTTCAGGCCGCAGGCAGGATTTAATTGTACGGTATTGTATATTTTTAAACCGGAAAGTAAGGTGTTATGAATTTGAAGCTTTTTAAGCATCGGAGCGGACGGATGAGCGTTATTTGACGCCGATTTTATCATATTTATGGTGCCTCTACACATACGTGCATGCTTGATAAGCAAGTATGCTCACATCAAAGAGTGCAATCAAGGAAACTAAGCAGGAACTGTGTCATCATAGCCGACATCTATATTTATAATAATATTATAAAGAAAAAAGATTTGTATTTTTGTTTGTAAGTTTGTAATGAATATCCTCAAAAGCTACTGGTTAGATTTCAAAAACTCTTTCACCATTGGAAAGCTTACATTCACCCTGAGTAACATAGGCTACTTTTTACCCAACTGCGCAAAGGAAATTAATGTTTATATTGAAAAACTAAGCTGCGGATTGGTCAGCTAGTACGAGTATGTATATAATAAATAAATATTTCTGGACATTTCACACAGCGCTATCTAGCCCCAAACTTAGCAGAGCTTTTACTATGGAAACCAGATAACTAATAGAATTCTTATATACATTTCTTTTGTAAATAAATACTTATTATATTTATTATATAATATATATAGGTAGAGAAACAACCAGACCAGGAACAAATATATATAGATCATGTAAACATTTGTTCTGCGGCGGGAATCGAACCCGCTATCTCCCGCGTCTCAGCTGCTATTCGCATACTGCACCACGGAGGTCGTCGATATCAACATCGTCATACTTAACACAAAACGTAAAAACGTCGGTTTCTTCGACTTGTATATGCTTTGTGGGCATTTCGGTTCAACTTCGAATAAAATCTTAAGTACGTCTTTTTTTTTATCCGTCTATACATTCGATATAGCTCGATTAGACGCAAAAACATCGAGTATTTACGCACTTTGAGAGTTACCATAAATTTCGTACATAAATATATTTAGGATTTTACCTTGTTATCAAAAAAAAGTTAAATAACTATTTCATCATCATCATCATCATCATATCAGCCGTAGGACGTCCACTGCTGGACAAAGGCCTCCCTCATTGATCTCCAGGAAATCCATGAGGGGGTTGTTGCCATACTCGCCACGCTAGGCAGGCGGGTTGGCGAGCGCAGTATAGGTATTGAAACACGAAAAGACGCTGCTGCCCATCTTTCGGAGGTATCCCTTAGCAGACTCCTACTGCATCCTCGGGCAAGAGCGGAGGGGCAACATTCTATTGCCGGCGCCCCACGGCAATAGAACTGTTTAACGTGCGTTAAAAAAAATCCTTGCCTATTTTTGTATATGATTTTATTAAACACCTGCAAGATGTAGAATGACCTTCCTCCGGAGGTTTTTCCGGTGGGCATAAAAATGAACGCCTTCAAGAGAGGTGTAAATAGAGTATTAAGTGCTAGGCAACGCGATTGCAGTACCACGAGTGCTGCAGAAGTTTATAGGCGGCGGTGACCACTTAACATCAGGAGGCCCGTCAGCTTGTGTGTCTACAAGTTTAATATCAAAAAAAACGCGTGCTAACCAATGATTTGGTTGGTATGACCCTTATTGTGTAATATAGAACTAAGTCCAGTTCATAGTTTTTAAAATATAAGCGTTTCCTTAAGTATTGGATAAGATTAAAATTAAAAATCAGCTCTACAGCTTCGAACTCCCATCCATAGTTCACAATTTTATGGTGACTCCTTTACAGTACAAGCTGTGCGACTGTGGAATGCCTTACCTTTGTCTGTAAGGTCGTCCCAATCTCTTCCTATTTTCAAAGTCAAGGTATACAACCATTTCCTTTCGTTGTCTCGTAACTGCTAGTTAGTGTTTATGTTATTTATCCTCTTTATGTAGTGTAGTTTATTTATTCTTATATTATTTGTATGTTTTAAGTTTATGTTTATTAGTATAATTAATAGTTATATTTTATTTTGTGGGTTCTGTTTATGTCTGTAGGTACTCTTACACCGCCGTCTTTTGATTTTGTTTATCCTGTCCATCCAAAGGTTGTCTGGAAGAGATCGCTTTTAGCGATAAGACCGCCCATTGTACCTTTATTTATTGTTTATTTCCATTATTGTATTTTTATTTGGTGTGCAATAAAGAGTATTTCATTCATTCATTCATTCTTCAATTGTAGGTACCAAGTAGAATGTTGCCCAGATATTATTATAAGGTCATATCGAAGTTTTTATGTATTTTGACATGTTATTTTTGACGTACTTATTTGTGAAATGATTTATTATTAACTGTAGTATATAGTATTAATTATAATTCAATTCAAATAATTTATTTTTCAGACATGTTCTCCATTTTGACGAACTCCATGGTGCACTCGCCGTAAAGCCGGCTGAGACGCAGGAGGTAGTGGGTTCGATTCCCACCGCGGAACACCGGTGGAAACCGCGGTTGTTTCTCTATTATAAGTATGTATTTACATTAAAAATGTACATAAGTATTCCATCAGTTATCTGGTTCCCATAGTAAAAGCTCTGATTAGTTTGGAACTAGATAACGCTGTGTGAATTTCCAGCAATATTTATTTATTCATTTAATTTTATTTTATTTGTTGGTAAACACTAATTACACAATACATTCTTAGAATTATATTAGTAGACAATTGCAATTAAATATAATACATAAAAGTATAAAAATCGATTCACATTTACTAAACAAATAATAATAAATTAAAATTCAGACACATAATAACTGGGTTAAACAAATAAATAATATTTTAAAATAAATATTGATAATTAGATGAATTATAACGTATTATAAAAGTTTATTGTGGCTCCAATAGTTTTTCTCGGTTACTACTTAAATAGTAACTGCAACAAATCAAAGCGAATCCAAAGGTAAATACAACCCTACGCTACAGCTTAGAAGACCTCTAGGGAGGCGCTGTCAATACTAAGACCCTAGTTCAAGACCGTGACATCTAGACAGGGCCTAATGACCTTAATTAAGATCGGATCTGGACTCTGGTTCCATTCCCCGGCCTGACAATTCGATTGGTTTAACTACGTTGAAAAATTAGGGTCGTAATGGATTGATATAGGTCGTAATGTACTTTTTGGTGACATTTGAAGGTTCATTCTCGAAATCTCCACCACTACGTCTCTATCAGTGCGTAGAGACGTTGTAACTTGGACAAATAATAATATATGCATTAACACGCGCAACTTGTTTTCATATAGTTTAATAATAAATTGGCCGTCTTAATGTATGTAACATCATCATCATCATCAGCCGGAAGACGTCCGTTGCTGAACATAAGCCTCCCTCTTAGATCGCCACAACGAGCGGTTGGTAGCCGTTTGCTCCCATCGAATCGCGGCTCCCCGCGATTCTTACTAGATCGTCGGTCCACCTTGTGGAGGTCCGGCCTACACTGCGTCTTCCAGTCCATGGTCTCTACTTGAGAATCTTTCTTCCCCAACGGTTATCGGTTCTACAAGCGATGTGGCCTGCCCATTGCCACTTCAACTTGCTAATTTTGAGAGCTATGTCGGCAACTTTAGTTCTTCTGCGGATTTAGTCACGCAAAGAAACCCCGAGCATAGCCCTCTCCATAGCTCGTTGGGCAACCTTGAACTTGGTCATGAGGCCAAATATTCATGTCAAATATCCATGTTGCACCCGAACCGGTAGTTGTTAGGGGAGATACTCTCGAAGTTGTCGACGAATATGTATACCTATGACAAACTGTCAAATTAGGTAAGTCCAACTTCAACAAAGAGGTCACACGAAGAATCCAACTCGGCTGGGCAGCGTTCGGGAAACTTCAAGATATCTTCTCGTCCGAAATTCCCCAGAGCCTGAAGACTATAGTCTTCAACCAGTGTGTGTTGCCAGTGATGACCTATGGCACTGAAACGTGGTCCTTTACTCATGGCCTCAATGTATGTATGTTTGAAGTAATTGCTCAGTTACAAAACCTCTATGGACCGATGGGGGTTTCAAGAATAAACCCAAATAAGATGTTTTGATAGAGTTTTAATGGAACATTCGTAGCTAGCTACGAAATTTCGTAGGCGTCTACACCATTTTCGTAGGCAGCTACAAGTATACGTAGGAGCTACGGTGTTTCGCAGGCGGCTACGTATTCGCGTAGCAAGCTACGAATCTATTTTTTCCGGTTATATTTAGCTTCAAGCTTTTGGAATGGTAAGGACTGGGCATCAATATTAACGGCGAATATATCACTCACCTTCGGTATGCCGACGATATTCTGGTCATGGCAAAGTCGATGGAAGAGCTCAGCACGATGCTCCCAACGGGTAGGGCTTAAAATGAACATGGACAAGACGAAAATTATGTCCAGTATCCATGTCGTGCCTGCCCCAGTTATGGTTGAGAACTCGGCTCTTGAAGTTGTCGACGCGTATGTATACCTAGGACAAACAGTCCAATTAGGTAGGTCCAACTTCGAGAAAGAGGTCAATCGTCGAATCCAACTCGGATGGGCAGCGTTTGAGAAACTTCGCATCGTCTTTTCGTCCAACATACCTCAGTGCCTTAAGACGAAAGTCTTCAATCAGTGTGTGTTACCAGTGATGACATATGGAACCGAGACGTGGTCCTTCACTATTGGCCTTATGAATAAGCTCAGAGTCGCTCAACGAGCCATGGAGAGTGCTATGCTCGGAGTTTCACTACGGGATCGAATCAGAAATAAGGAAATACGTAGGAGAACTCAAGTCACCGACATAGCCCGACGGATTACCACGTTGAATTGGCAATGGGCAGGCCATATAGCGCGCAGAACAGATGGCCCATGGGGCCGGAAAGTTCTCGAATGGAAGCCACGGACCGGCAATCGCAGCGTAGGACGTCCACCTACAAGATGGAAAGACGATTTGGTAAGAATCGCAGGTCGGCGTTGAATGCAGGCCGCTTCCAACCGCAGTTCCTGGAAATCAATGAGGGAGGCCTTTGTCCAGCAGTGGACGTCCTACAGCTGATATGATGATGATTTAGCTTCAGAGCTCTGGACTTGATGCCGAATCTTGCGACAGGCGTTTGGTTTGAAATGGGGACGTTTGACGGCAATGAATTCAAGATTTACGACTGGTGTTAACTTGGTGTGAGATACGTAACTAGAGGGATTCTATCCCATCTAAGAAATGTTAAAAGTATTAAGTTTGAGTGTTTGAATTGGTTATTACATATACATTTATATTTTTTTTTTTTTTATATGTTCATATACTTATTTTTAAATAATTTATAATAAATACTGTTTTAATATTTTTTTTTTTATTTTTTTTTTATTCTTTATCATTAGATGGGGCATAGCCTTGTGTCAGCATCTTACACAATATTAATAGAAAAAAACAAAATACCCGACCGCAAAACAAACCTACTTGCAACTATACATCGATTCTAAGGCTAAAACAGCTGCCATGAAGCTGGGCATCCTCAACAAGGTCAGGATACACTTCACACCGGGACAGCTTCTTAGTCTCTACAAAGCACAGGTCCGGTCTGGTATGGAGTACTGCTGCCACCTTTGGGATAGTTCTGCCAAACACCAGCTCGCTACCTTAGACTCGATTGAACTTAGAGCTTTTAGGCTTATAGCTGAGCAGTATATGGCGGAGACTAAGACCCAAAGTTTCGAACACCGCCGTAAAGTTGCAAGCCTATCGATCTTTTACATAATACATTATGGAAAACTTAACGATCTGATTCCGCCATCTCCTTTTCATCAAAGGACAAGCAGGCGCACGGCTCAGAACCATCCGTGCCTAGTTGATATACCACCCATTTGCACACACGGTTTTGGTTCTACGTTCTTGATGCGTACATCTAAGGTATGGGACACTTTGCCGTCGTCTGTTATTCCTAAAGCATACAATCCGGGCCTTTTTAAGGGAAGAGTAAATAGGATTCTTCGTGATCTTTTAACGAAGATTTATACAGTACACAACCTCGGATTGCTATAATTGAATGATTTTAGTGTAATCACGTCACAGTGATAAATAATTACGTAGATCGTTATAGATGAAAGACGAAAATTAAATATCATGCTTAAGGTACTTAAGTGATTCAAACAATTTCTTGGTTTTCTTTATTGATGATAGTCAAGCACTACATTTGATGGTGAGATCGAAGATGAAGCACGCTTGCCTAAAAAGAATCCGGAAAAAACATATGCCGAAAGTGAGTTTCACTCCTTACTCGTGCCGGTAGTTGGCGCTGTTGTCGAGATCTAGAAAACTGCAGATGCAGTCGCGGGCCTACAACTAGTCACTACATAGTATAAAACAAAGTCGCTTCCCGCTGTCTGTCTCTATGTAAACTTAGATCTTTAAAACTACGCAAAGGATTTAGATTTGGGTTTTTAATAGATAGAGTGATTCAAGAGCAAAGTTTACATGTATATACATGCATAATATAGTAGAAAATATTGAAAATTCTAGAAGTTTCTAATGTGATGTCGTAAATACTCTTAATACTCTTTCAAAATATTGTTACGCCGTTGCTGTTACAGACTAAGTAATAGTCGGCTTCTCTCGAAGTTATACGTACTGTGTCACAGAACAGGTAATACTTGGTATGGTTTATACCTACATGCTACGTTTTTACCTATAGTTGCACAGAATAAGAAATAGTAGTCATTCGAAATACCTACACTTTTCTAGTCGCCAGTGGAAATGTCAAGAAACTTTGAGATAGTACTGGCGCGGTATAAATAGTGCGTAGAGACACCCAAAAGAGTCGGTCTAGTTTTTGCGATACGTGCAATAATTTAGGTGACTTTTAGGGGCTTATTGTGCGACCGTGTTGTGAGTTAGTGTAATGTGATTACTTGAGATTAAGTGCGTGTAGTTATTGTTTCAGTGTAGAATAAACGTGTTATTTTGGTTAGATTGAGTTTCGTTATTTTATCCAAACTCTTAGCTCGTAACAATACTATTTCAAGAGTAACCTCTAAAGAAAACATATTTGTTATGTTCAATGACAAAAAAAAACTGTGAACCTTGTATATAAAGACATTCTGTAGTATATTCAGTATCAGCATTGCATCCGTGCGAAGATGGGGCGGGTTGCTAGTATAGTATAAAGTTGATTCGACTTCTCAGCGTAACATAGCATAATACTCGTATTACGGTCAATTTGTTTTATTTTTGACCTTAGAATAAAATAAAGGCGTGTCAGACAACGTCTTTGTCTCAAACAGATGCCAAGCTAAGACAACTCCATTATTATTCTAAGCGATAGCGATCCAGACGCGAATTAGCATTAAAAGTAAATTCATCATTGTTACATACAGATACTTAAAGAGTTTGTGGTACAGACAAGTTTTATGAACATAATAACACACAAATATTTACATGGCTACAAAAAATACAACTGAAGTAGTTATAACATCTAGACTTTGCAAACGATCTATAGATAGCTCAACTTTTTTTTAAATTTATAGGCTACACGCTTGCCTAAAAGAAACCTATTTATTCGCAAATTAAACACCTCTAGGTTGTAGTTATTAGAAAACACAGACTCAGGCAAGGCGTTCCACTCCTTAGCGGTGCGCATAATAAAGGTGGAAGAGTACCGCTTTTTGCGTAGAGGAGGTGTGTCCACCATGTAGCTCCAGATCAATACCAGGCGGAATTTTCGTCAATACACTGGCTAAATTTCCACAATATATCGCAATTACGCAATAAGTTTAAAGAAATAAATATTATGACATTCCCTTGTCAATACATCTATGAAAATCTGATGTATGTTCACAAAATATTAATTTGTTTATTAAAAATAGCGGTAATCATAATTTTATTACTAGAAATATAGATAAACTCGCTGTTGCCCCTTGTAGACTCCATAAAATTAGTAAATCGTTTAAAGGGCAAAGTGTTCACATTATAACAAACTCCCAAGTGATGTACAAAAATTGGCAATTAACAAATTTAAAAACGCAATTAAACAAAATCTTTATAAAAAAGCCTGACATAAAATATCGGATTATTTAGATGATAGAGAAGCTTGGGATTGAAATTGCTCCAACTCGTTCAAAATGTTACAATTTAGACGTAATTTATTTTCTGTATTGTTATGTATTCTAAAAGAATCATTAAAAAAAACAACCAGCCTTGTTTCTTGCCTTTCTTTCATAGCTTGGTCGCGAAGGAACAGGTAGTAAAATTGACGTTTCAAAGTAATCCTTGTGATTATAATGATTATGACCTTAAGTTTGAATGCGTATGCCATTCAGTAGTTGGGAAAATACTTACAGCCCAGAAGAAGGCCGATTTACTTAATTTTAAAATATAAAATTCAAGCTTGATATGATAAATGTCATATACGGTATTCACTTAATGACAATATAATGGTATGAGCTGACTGACTGGCGATTATAGACTTTAATGATACCAAGATAATACTGTTATATTAGTAGAACAGAATATTAGAATTTTATCATTTCATAAACCAATCCCGTTTGGGTCGTTAAGATTTTTAGTTATGTTATAGGGGTTTCGCTCACGCCTACTCTCAACTTTAGCTCATACATCGAGTCTAAGGCTAAAACAGCTGCCGTGAAGCTGGGCATCCTTAACGAGGTCAGGAGATACTTCACACCAGGACAGCTTCTTAGTCTATACAAAGCACAAGTCCGGTCTGGTATGGAGTACTGCTGCCACCTATGGGATGGTTCGGCCAAATACCAGCTCGCTACCTTAGACTTGATAGAACGTAGAGCTTTTAGACTCAAAGGTGAGCAATATATGGCGGAGGCTAAGACCCAAAGTCTCGAACACCGCCGTAAAGTTGCAAGCCTATCGATCTTTTACAGAATACATTTCGGGGAATGTGCCCAGGAACTTTACGATCTGGTTTCGCCATCTCCTTTCCATCAAAGGACAAGCAAGCGCACGGCTCAGTACCATCAGTACCTAGTTGATATACCACCCATTTGCACACACGGTTTTGGTTCTACGTTCTTGATGCGTATAGCTAAGACGCTTTGTCGTCGTCTGTTTTTCCTAAAGAATACCGAAATCTAAAGAATCCGGGCCTCTTTAAGGTAAGAGTGAATAGGTTTCTTGTAGATCTTCGTGCTTCATCTTAGACCACATCATTGCTTTCCATCAGGTGAGATTGTGGTCAAACGAAGATCTATTGAGTTTAAAAAAAAATGTTCTTACGCGAATTGGCCCCCAGAACGTCGCTCAATTTTTTTCTACTAGATTATTACACCCACATATTTTTTAGTATAATATAACTTTGTCTTAACAAAAGTTAAATATTCCGAGAATATATATGTTTGTATTGCTCAACAATTAATTAAATTCCGGAAATTGGTCTATCAATATTGAAACTGTTGAAATTCTGAGATTCTTAAGTAATTGTTTTGTTAATATATTATTTTATATCAGAAGCTATAATTAGTTCTAAGAAACTTTGTATTCATAGCCAAGAAGCTACCTAACCGCAACTAAAAGTTTATCTATACTAATATTATAAAGAGAAAAGATTTGTTTGTTTGTTTGTATTGAATAGGCTCCGAAACTACTAAACCGATTTAAAAATTCTTTCACAGTTGGGAAGCTACACCATTCCCGTGTGACATGGGCTACTTTTTACCCAACTGCGTAGAAGGAGCGTAATGTTTTTATTGAAAAACCACGCGTGCAAAGCTGCGGATTGATCAGCTAGTCTTATATAAAACTAGCTACCTCGCCCGCGGATTAGCACGATTGAAATTTCCCGTTCCCGCTGACACTTCGGGATCAAAATTATATAAAACACTCTTGTCAAAGTGACGCGACACTTCATGTAAATGAGTTCACGTCAATGAGCGATGGTTAAATTACATGAATAATACTAAAAACACGATTAAAAATGGGCGGTGAGGGTAGGAGGGTGAAAAATACTTTACGACCTATTCTCATACCTACCCATTTCGGAGGAGTGCGACCACTAAAACCGTGACCCGAGATTTTTTTATAAATTAGAAAGATATGTGATGTTTAAGCTGAAGTGCGAGTGGGCGGGGCTCGAAGAACTGACGGCCGTTGGGGCAGAAAGGTTATCTATAGGAGACCACGCACTAGAAAGCGCAGCAAAGGACTACCTCCCCCACTAGATGAAAAGACGACCTGATAAAGGAAGCTGGGAGGCATTGGTATCAGGCCGCGCGAGATAAGTCATTCTGAAAATCTATGGAGGAGCCATATGTTCAGCAGTTAGACGTGATATAATTTTTCTTTCGTTTATATATTATAGGCTTGCGTTTGACCACGATCTCGCTTGATGTTAAGCGATGATGCAGTCTACGATGGTACACGCTTGCCTAGAAGAAACCTATTCACTCGCGACTTAAAGATACCCAGGCTGTAGCTATCAGGAAACGCAGACTCTGGCAAGTCGTGATATTTACAATGATGTGATAATGTACACTAAGCCGACACCCATCCATATAATAAATAAATCAATATTGCTATACATTAAAACAGCGCTATCTAGCCCCAAAACTAAGCACAGCTGTATAAGCTGTGCTTAGTACACGGCTACACATCAAGCTATACTTTTCCAGTATAAGCTGACCTCTCATTCTACGAAAAGCCTACACAATGCGAGGTCAGCTTACACTGGAAGTGTAAAGGTTGATGTGTAGCCGTGTGTACTATATGCAGTTAAACTGACAGAATACTTATATACTTTTTTTTGTAAATTCTTATAATGTATAGAAAAACATCTAGACCCGGAACATTTGTAAATCTATAGTTTATGCACACATTTGTTTTTGGGAATCGAACCCGCTGCCTCCTGTGTCTTAGCCGGCTATTCGCCTACTGCGACACGTAGGCTAAGCAAGCTAGTAATAAAGACGTAGCTACGGTAATAAACGACTAAGCAAGCTAAATTACAAGCATTTCAACTTAGTATGTTAAGCCTCTGCTATTCTAGTATTATTGCATGAGTGCTACATAAGTGCCTTGCTTCAGTTATACGAGTAAATATAAATTCAGTGACGATGTATCTGCATTATGTTTCTCAAGCAAAGTCGTAAGCTGACATCAAAGCAACTGTTAAATATTAACTTACTGTTATCTTAGGACCTGTTTTCCTAGAAACTTTCACTGCCAATATTCGATACATAGCGGTGAATATTTGACAAATCTAAGTTTTAGAAATTACCCACAGAGTTGCCACCAAGCTATATGATTTAATTACATAATGTCAATCGATTTGTGACGCTGATTTTTTAAAACAAACATGTTCACTTTTTATAAACTACTTTTTATTTCTTACTAGTTGGCTCGGCAAACTTCGTACCGCCTTGACGTGCATATGGCGCAGGCTGCCAATGTACGTCACCGGTAGAATTGTCAATCATCATTAGCTGCATCTATGTATGATGAATTGAGAAAATGAAGTTATTTTAATAATTATTCTGCTATTCGAGGCGAAGACAAGCCCAACAAATCAAAGCTCATCAAAATCAGTAAAGCCGTTCTTGAGTTATAAATCTTGGAACTAAGCGGACTTTGTTTTTTATATAATATAGATTATTTGATAAGTTACTTTCTAAATAATTGTTTTTGACGCAACCTGCTCGACAATGACAAGTTATATGTCATGTAAACCTCACCGAAAGTAGGTGATTAAACCCCTACGGCTGAGCAGAGAGTAAATTTGTGCTGAATTTCATTATTCCCTCGCGGGTATAATGTGTTTTGAATAAGGATTTTGATAAGAATTGAACCTCATCTGTATTAAAATTTGAACCATAAAGACCCACACTTACTTACTTACTATCCTGGCGCATCAACCCCGAAGCGGGTTTTGGGCTCCGACACTAAAAGACGCCACTTATTGCCAGTCTGATACTTGAAGAGCGTGCAGATCTTTCTCCACCTCATCCTTTCAGCGATATCTGGGTCGGTCCACTGGTTGTCGGCCGATTGGCATTCCTAGGTAGGCACGTTTGGCAGCACGATCGTCCCCCATTTGCTCAACGTGACCGAGCCAGCGTAATCGATGAGATTTTATTTCGCCTATGATGATGTTCAGTTTAGTTCAGTTCAGATTCATTTATTCCACACAGATACCACAGTACACTTGGAAAAGTCAATATTTTTACAATTATAACAATAAAAGTATCGCCATATGGACAAAAATAAAAAGAAATTAACTGACTTAAACTAACATAAAACATTGAGTACAAAGTAGAAATTTATATTTCAAATAATTTAACAAAATAATAAAAATAAAATAAATTTACAGTGTACTATCATCAGCAAGTGCTTCGTCAATCGTATAGTATGATTTGTTCAATAAAAACTTTCTTATTTTGTTACTGAAGTCGGCATGACTTGTATTCCGCAGATTATGTGATAATTTATTAAATAATTTAACACTTAGACAACGGAAAGTATTTTAGACCCGCATATCTATTTCATCCTCTCTTGTGTTCGTGTTTGTTACAGTACAACCTAGGTTCTTGAATCTATCAACTCCTTTATAGGTCGTGTCGCCAACTATCAGGTCTCCTCGTCTTTGTCGGAGATTTTTGGCGCGTCGCATGTAGACAAATTCGGTTTTTATTTATTAATTCTAAGACTGAAAGACGCGGTTTCCTTTCCCAAAAACTGAGTAGCTCCTATCACGTCTGTTTTGCTAGCGCCTAATAGAGCTAAGTCGTCTGCATATCCTATCACTTTATGGTGTCCATTCAGTTTTACTCCGCCGCTCAAAGAGATCACTTTGTGTATGAAATGTTCTAGGGCCAGATTGAACAATATAGGTGACAGAGCATCACCCTGTTTCAGCCAGCTTACGATTTCGAATTCACCCGCACTCTTGCTTTACTTCTGTTTGTTGCTACCTCGATCATTCGTACCAATTTTTTCGGGTTTTTAAAATTTCTAAGAATAGTAAGACTAGTATATTAGGGTGTTTCTATCTACGCTATATATGTGCCTTGGAAAAGTCCAGAAAAAGCGAGTGGATGTTCTGTGCATACAACTACATACAAACTTATTCGTAAATAATTCGTTAATCGAACTAACCTCTGCACAGAATACGCCAACTTAGATTAGGTTTGTATTTTCCTCGTGGATAAAGCTGTCTGCGTCTTGGGCGTGCTTCTATCCCTCACTGCACTCTGGATTCTACATAGGCTGCTATTTAAGAATCCGGAACTGGCCACTGCATAAATAATATTTAAAAAGAAATTATCACGTTTGAAAATGGAACTCTTTGGCTGTAGAATGCAGGTTATTTCGTCCGTCTGTCAATTGTTTTCATTGTGTGGCGCGATTTCAAAAATTGCGTGTCATTATCACAATGGATTTATCTCGAGAAAATTTTCGTGCGATGATTTTTTATGATTTTCGACGTGGTCTAACTCAACAGCAGTGTATTGATCAACTCAGTTCGACTTTTGGGGATAAAGCACCATCAAAGACTACTGTGTATCACTGGTTTAGTGAGTTTAATCGTGGACGTCGTATGCTCACGGACGAAATTAAAGATGGTCGGCCTAAATCAGTTGTTGTGCCACGAAACATCGACGCAGTGCGTAAACTAATAATGCAAGATCGTCATGTGACATATCGAGAGATAGAGGCGATCTTGGGCATTAGTATGACGAGTATACATAAGATATTACACGAACACTTGGCTGCAAAAAAAGTTTGTTCGCGTTGGATACCGCACAACTTGACAATAGATCAAAAACAGGCTCGTGTCGATTGGTGCAAAAAAATGATAAAAAAATACAATCGTGGTGCATCAAAAGCTGTATATAATATCTACACAGGTGATGAATCCTGGATTTATGCATATGACCCCGAAACTAAGCAACAGTCAACAGTTTGGGTCTTCCAACATGAGCCGAACCCAACAAAAGTTGCTCGTGCGAAAAGCACTTTGAAGCAAATGGTCGCCTGTTTTTTTGGTATAGATGGACACGTGGCTACTGTACCCCTAGAAAATTGTAAATCTGTTAATTCAGAGTGGTACACGACCATTTGTTTGCCAGAAGTCTTTGCAGAAATCAGGAAGAATAATCCACAACGCAGAATCATTCTCCATCACGACAATGCAAGCTGTCACACTTCGGGTGAAACGACCCGATATTTGGAGGGTGAAACGGTGGAATTAACGGGTCATCCGCCATATAGCCCTGATTTGGCACCCAACGACTTCTTTTTATTCCCAACCGTGAAGAATAAATTACGTGGTCAACGATTTTCAACCCGAGAAGAAGCCGTTGAGGCATTCAAAAATCATGTTTTGGAGATACCGTCTTCCGATTGGAAAAAGTGCTATGAAAACTGGTTTCACCAAATGCAAAAGTGCATTGATCATCATGGCGAATATTTTGAAAAGCAATAAAACCATATTTAACAGTCAATGATAGTTATTTTATTTTATTCCGGATACATAAATAGCAGCCCTCGTAGTACCTCCTTCGCTCCGCTCGTGAGTTAACTTGAAGAGAAATTAGAATCCTTCGTTACGTTCGGGATTCAATATAGCGCCCGTGACACAAGACACTGCTTTATCCTCTCGTTTAATAGTCTACTATTAAAACCAAAGAAATTGCTTTATGACAAAGTAATTTTAAATAAAAATTATCCATATGTTACCATTATTGTGTGTTTTTGTGTTAATAACCATGATAGTTACAAAAGTTATAACCATGTGAAGTCAATTATTTATTTATAAAGGTAGTGTGTAAATTCGATCACATACAACTTTTTACTAAAGACAAGCCAACAGTCACAACATTTTCATACATTTATTTTTTTAAATCATCATTAATACCAAAAACGAAACAGAGTGCTAGATCTCATTTCAGGGCGAAGGAATAGTATCACTTTTTACTATATTATGACGTATGGTTTAAAATTGATGTGGCCGCTTTATAACGATCGTTACAAGTCTTAGAATACTATGTCTTCAACAACATTGTGTATGTTCTACTGAATATACATAGTTACAACAATGTTTGCAAACTCCCGTGCAAGCTAGAATTTCATTTGGAGCTAAGGCCAGATTAGAACAGTAAACACTAGATAAATCTATACATTATACATGAAACCTTAGACTTCGTGTTTTGTTATGTACGACATATACTATACCATATTACACGGGTGGTACTAATAGCTAGTTTCATGTTTTTAAGACAAAACGGATCTTTTCGCGCACAGATTTATATCAAAAGGTTTTCTGAATCGCACGTATCACTGTTTAGACATACAATACTAGCAGTATCTGAAGTAACGCGTGGATCTAAATCACGACGTGTACACCTAACTATAACTGGATTCCACGATGCAGATAATCTAAAGCCGTCCTCACGATTAGAATTGTGATATTTTTTATCACGACGGCTTCTCGAATGATTCTTGGTTAATATTGGCATTCGGTGAAGAGAATTTTGGGGGCGTGAAGTTCTATCCGGTTGTTTGTTCCAGATTCATGTGTATAGTTTGCGAAAATTTAAAAAGTTCTATTGCTAGTATTGTCTTAAATCAGGAGTTTTTAAATTCGTTACCGAAGAAACTTTTAGATTTTCGAACAACCTTAATATCAAGTCTTAGAAATATAAATGAAACAGCGTGTTCAAAATAGGTAAACATATCATATTCATTCATCATGTAAGGAGACGAACTAAGCGGTATCGATTTGATAATTAATTTGTTAAAAATTGTTTATTGGAAACGTATCAAATACTCGATAAATATTCAAGCTACCGGTATTAAACCCTCTTCTAAAATCAGTTCCGATTCCAGATGTGTGTTTTAACGCGAAGTGCGTAAGGTTCAAATTTTTAATACCAGGCGATAGGTTGGGTTTTTTAAACCCGAAATGGTTACTGAAGCAAATCTTTTAGTTTTTCATTCAGTACTAACTTTTATTAAGTAGTATGAGTGTTTAGTCTGCGTTATATGTATATATTAATAAATACAATCTAGAAATAAAACAAATATTATTAGTGATTCTTCTTATTTTAATCATAATCAACATATTTGGTACTTATATATTTTTCCTGTGGGACTTTAATTAATCGCTTTTCAATATAAGCTAAATAAATTCAGAGTAAAGTTAAACATTTTATTAGTTATGAATGCTAAGTCTAACATTATAACCAACAAATAAATTGAAGTTAAAAAGATCAAAAACGTACGTGTGCAAATAAATAGTAACAACGAGCGCTAGGTGAGTCTAACTCACCCACCGATCACTTTGACGCCGTGTATCTTCCTCACCGCGCGACGGCTGACTAAGCGGTGTGACTCAGTGCTTCCTAACCTCCCCCCGCGCAGCAACTCAAAGTCACAGCGGTATTTAACGCACCAAATTCAAAATATCGAAGACAATTAGATACCTCGGGTGTATTACACCCAACCTTACGCTCGCCGGATTAAAATAATGTCGTACATAACATTACAGGTTAAACTTCTAGAATAAGACTAGTTTCCGCCCGCGGCTTCAAACGCGTGGTTTGTCAATAAAAAGTAGCTTTTGTCTCGATCCTGAAACCAAAAAATCATGTTTGTTGTACAGGAGCCCCCCTTAAATATTTATTTTATTCAGTTTTTAGTATTTGTTGTTACAGCGGCAACTGAAATACAACATCTATAAAAAAATCAACTGTCTAACTATAACGGTTCATGAGATACAGCCTGGTGACAGACGAACAGACAGACAGCGGCGTATTAGTAATAGGCTTACGTTTTATCCTTTGGGTACGGAACCCTAAAAAGATACATGAAATAGTAGATATGAAAATATTTGGTAATGAAGTAAATGGGCCTTGACGACTGAGCCGATGATTAAAATTGATTGATATTTTATTGTTGCTTATTAGAATAAATAATAAATAAATAAATATTTCTGGGCATTTCACACAGCGCTATCTAGCCCCAAACTAAGCAGAGCTTGTACTATGTGAACCAGATAACTGATTTAATACTTAAACACTTTTTTTTTGTAAATACATACTTATAATACATAAAGAAACAACCAGACCCGGAACAAATAATTAACTGGCTTGATTGTAATAACCTAAAGGTTAATTTAGAAAAAACGAAAATTATGCATTTTGCACAACGCTGTCGAATACCGAATTTGAATATAACCTACAGAAGCCAGCGCGTAGAGAATGCTAAGAGTACAAAGTTTTTAGGACCGGTCATTGACGACAAACTAAACTGGTCTATACAAGCCGAAAATTTATTAAGGCACTCAGTAAATATGCGTATATGAGCATATAAGTTACGTAAAGTAGTCAGTTTGGATGTTCCTAAAACAGTTTATCATAGCGTAACAAAGCGTAACGTATCTACTAGATTGACTGAACACATACATACGTGCAATGAAGAATGTTGACTCAAACAGTTCTGCAGTGGCGGAATATTCCCTAGATTCTGATTCGACGCACTACATACGTTTCGACAAGGCCCGGGTTTTAGCGAGAGAGAAGTTCTTCGTTCCTCGCAAGATCCGCGAGGCGATAGAAATAAGTCGTGTGCCGAACTTGAACAGGGATAGAGGATGGGTTCTACCGCCGGCCTGGAGGCCATGTCTTCATGATGCAAGTGACAGAAGAGTGAGTGAACCTGGTAGAGACATAGTTAGTGTTGTGTGTTTGCCTGTACCAAGAACTACAGAAGAGAGCAGCAGTGATGATAATGATGATGACACAGCGGATCAACGCACTGTGCTTTCGTTGACCCAATCCCCACCACCCCGCCCGTTCACTCGCGCGCAGAGAGCAGCGGCGCGCAGTGCGAGGCGAGACGTTATTCGGAGCGGATCGCACTCACCCTGATGAAGGTTCACGAATTGAACCGAAACATTGTCGGTCGATATACCGATAAGATGGTACGTGATAAATCCCGTATTTATAATAATTATTGAAATCAATCACGAAAGTTTTCTAAGTAAAAAGTTTACCATAGTTACGTGTCCTCTAAGCATGGTTAAGATGTTATATTCTGGGGAAATTGTACAGAGAGAGAAAATATATTTAAATCCAAAACCAAAAAAGGTGTATCAGGGCAATGTATGGTCTGAAAACAACTGATAGCTGCAAACCTACTTTCTATCACTTAATATTTTAACTTTACCCTCACTATACATTTACGAAATATCAATTTTTGTCAAAATGAATCCCGACTTATTTGAAAAGCCTACCCATTCACGCAGCAGACGCGACATATACCATCTGTGCCTAGTTAAAAGCAACACTGCTCTTCTTAATAAAAGTGTATGCGGTATGGCTCCAAAAATATATAATAAAGTACCAAATAGAATAAAACAATTAAATTTGACTGAATTCAAGCATGAATTATTTAAATTTTTGAGAATTAGATGTTATTATACTGTGGATGAGTTTCTTATGGACAAAGACATGCAAACTCGATAATAGCGTAATTTATTTAATTTTTAGAGATTTGACTTTGACTTTGATTGAATTCAATTCTAGAAATGTTTCTAATAGACTAAGGTATATTATATTAACTGCATTTGCATGCCAACTAATATGGTAAAACATGTCTGGAACCTATATATGGTATTTGTCACCTGTTTTTATACATATTTACCCATGTTTGTAAACGAATAAATGAATTATTATGAATTAACAAATAAATGTAGATCATGCAATCATTTTCTCCGCAGCAGGAATCGAACCCGCTACCTCCTGCGTCTCAGCCGGCTATTCGCCCACTGTACCACGGAAGTCGTCGAATAAGAATAATCTAATTCTATCAGTGGAGACTTTCAAATGATCTGTTCATTACTATTTACCGTAAATATTGTGTTTAATATGTGCCGATGGTTTTCGTAAAATAAATAAAAACCTAACTTAAATCCTTGCCCTATATGTTAGGACATAAAAACCAGGGCCAAGGCGAAACGGCCTTACCTTAACATCCAGTGAGACTTCTTAAGCTCCCTAGAGATCTTCACGATTACATTACGACTCGAACCTAGATAGATAAGTTCCACAATTTGTTCTTAACAACTTTCGCCTTTCAAACGTTCTGGATTTCTTAAGCCTTGAGTTTTCTTGGTGGATGTGTTTGGGTTTAAGGTGACCGTTGAGGTAGTATGCTGAGCCCCGCTGCCGACTACGACTGCCGAGTGCACGTGTAGCTACCGCAGCGCTCGGAACGTTATAGAAATAGTGGTTCGCCTCGAACTGAGATATCGCGAGTCTCCGATCAAACAAAAAAATATTATTTGTAATCTTTGACTATCAAAATAGTGTCATGAAATAAATAACTAAATAACTTGACCTACAGTTTCATTCAAGTTACAGGTAACGGAAGTTCATGTAAGTGAATACTCTTTTTTGGGGTACAAATTGCAGTTAATCTATATTTCAGACTTTTGCCTATATTTGTGTCACTTAAGCTACACGCATATAACAGCCCTGTGAATTAGTTCAAAGTTTAGTTTTCATTATGGCTAATAACTCAAAAACTATATAGAGTTTACAAATAATAAAAACAGTGTCTAAATGTACTAATGTATACATTTCATTTCACGTCCCACTTGACTAGTTAGCCTTATTTTCATTTTTTTTACCCCTCTTGAACCCCAATGTCTCAACAACCACCCTAGATTTTTAGCTCATTTAGTCACACCAAAATTGTGCCATCACTACCTACCTACGTATTAAATTTCACGATGATCGGATCAACGCTTCGAATGTTATCCTCGGACAATCATACATACATACAAACAACGCCGATTTGCACAAGTTGATTTATGGCTGGTTCCTATATCCGTCGGTTACCAGCTACGACTCGTTTCTCCTTGAAAACATGTCAAACTAAGTTTGACACTTTTTCAATGAGAAACGAGTCGTAGCTGGTTACCGACGGATCTAGGAACCCGCCATTAGAGATCTCGCTTCGATTGATCAAATACATACAAACCAGTAGTGCCGCAGCTGCACGCATCATCATCGCTTACCATCAGGCGATATTGCAGTCAATGAAGATCTATTCGTGATAACCTTTATTTAAAGTAGTAGAGTTCTTTGTGAAAGAGCTCGCCCAGGAAAGTACTACCACCATACCTATTTCTGCCGCCAAGCAGCATTGCTGTGTTTCGGTTTGAAGGGAATGGTTGCCGGTGAAATTGCAGGCACATGAGGCTTTACACCTGTATGCCTCAAGTTGATGGAAACAGGGCAGTGCATCGTAGGGCACGTTCCTAAGGAGCCTGACCTACGAGGCGATACTTTGTTATAGGTGATGGTAACCACTTAACATCAGGTGGGCCATATGCTTGTGCCATCTCCAATTCGTATAAAAAAAATATGGCTGCTACGGCAGTTGCATTCGGCAACATCCTTCGGGAGCACTTCGTATGGGAAATCTATGTGGGACCTATGTACAGCAATGGACGTCCTATATCTGATATGATGACAGTAACCCCTAATTTTGAGGTAACTTTGTGGATTTTAGTAAGAAAACTTTCGTGAATTATTGCAATCATTATTATAAATACGGGATTTATCACGTACCGTTTTATCGACTGATGTTTTTGTTCAGTTCGTGAACCTTCAACCGGGTGAGTGCGTCTCGTCTCGCACTACGCACCGCAACCCTCTTCACACGAGTAGACAGGCGCGGCAGTAGGAGCTGTGTCAACCAACGGTCGCCCACCGTGTTGGAAGGCTGCATCGTTATCGTTATCATTACTGCTGTTCTCTGGCATTTTACTAACTATTGTAAATATTGCTGGACATTTCACACACAGCGCTATCCAGCCTCAAACTAAGCAGATCTTGTACTATGGGAACCAGACAACTGATAGAATAATTATGTACATTTTTTTTGTAAATACATACTTATAATAAATAGAGAAACAACCAGACCGGGAACAAATATCTGTAGATCATGCAAACATTTGTTTCACGGTGCGAATCGAACCCGCTACCTCCCGCGTCTCAGCCGGCTATTCGCCCACTGCACCACGGAGGTCGTCAAAATAGTTATTAGGATACCATTAAGGGCTTTATTTATTTACGCATGCTAAGCCGGGTCGGGGTATTTAGTCTATAATATGTTGTTAACCCTTTTCCGATAATATTCAGATCACATCCTAGCCGAGAGCTGAATACTAACATTGTTTCTAGATTCCAGAATACAAATTATCTATTCATATGGAACTCGGTCGTTTTTATGGAACTCGGCCGTGGCACATCAAATATATTTCGTATTGTAGAAACATGTTTTACCAATACCAATGCTAGTAGCCCGTGTGTACTTTAACAAAAGTTAACGAATTTAAAACGTCTATAAATTCAATTTATCACATATGTCAAAAAGTCTGTCAAGAGCGAGCCCTTTTACAAGGAACTCTAACTCTACTAGAGTTAGAGTTCCTTGTAAAAGGGCTCTAATTCTACACAATATTTACAAGGAACTCTAACTCTACTACAGTTAGAGTTCCTTCTAAAAGGGCTCTAATTCTACACAATATTTACAAGGAACTCTAACTCTACTACAGTTAGAGGTCCTTCTAAAAGGGCTCTAATTCTACACAATATTTACAAGGAACTCTAACTCTACTAGAGTTAGAGTTCCTTGTAAAAGGGCTCTAATTCTACACAATATTTACAAGGAACTCTAACTCTACTAGAGTTAGAGTTCCTTGTAAAAGGGCTCTAATTCTACACAATACTTACAAGGAACTCTAACTCTACTACAGTTAGAGTTCCTTCTAAAAGGGTTCTAATTCTACACAATATTTACAAGGAACTCTAACTCTACTACAGTTAGAGGTCCTTCTAAAAGGGCTCTAATTCTACACAATATTTACAAGGAACTCTAACTCTACTAGAGTTAGAGTTCCTTGTAAAAGGGCTCTAATTCTACACAATATTTACAAGGAACTCTAACTCTACTAGAGTTAGAGTTCCTTGTAAAAGGGCTCTAATTCTACACAATATTTACAAGGAACTCTAACTCTACTAGAGTTAGAGTTCCTTGTAAAAGGGCTCTAATTCTACACAATATTTACAAGGAACTCTAACTCTACTAGAGTTAGAGTTCCTTGTAAAAGGGCTCTAATTCTACACAATATTTACAAGGAACTCTAACTCTACTACAGTTAGAGTTCCTTCTAAAAGGGCTCTAATTCTACACAATATTTACAAGGAACTCTAACTCTACTACAGTTAGAGGTCCTTCTAAAAGGGCTCTAATTCTACACAATATTTACAAGGAACTCTAACTCTACTAGAGTTAGAGTTCCTTGTAAAAGGGCTCTAATTCTACACAATATTTACAAGGAACCCTAACTCTACTAGAGTTAGAGTTCCTTGTAAAAGGGCTCTAATTCTACACAATATTTACAAGGAACTCTAACTCTACTAGAGTTAGAGTTCCTTGTAAAAGGGCTCTAATTCTACACAATATTTACAAGGAACTCTAACTCTACTAGAGTTAGAGTTCCTTGTAAAAGGGCTCTAATTCTACACAATAATTCTAGGCAATATTTACAAGGACTAAAGGTTAGAGTTGCTTGTAAAAGGGCTCACTCGGGGAAGTGCCACCACTACTATTTCTACCGTCAAGCAGCACACTGTGTTTCGATTTGAAGGGAATAGGTTCCGGTGAAATTACAGGCACATGAGGGTTTACACCTGTATGCCCCAAGTTAGCAGTGTATCGTAGGACACGTTTCTAAGATGCGTAACCTACGAAACAATATGTTGTTATAGACGATGGTTGCCACTTAACATCAGGTGGCTCATAAATCAAATCAATCAAACATGTTTTAGTGGTTTTATACCATTTTTTACAATTCTGGTTGACGCCCTGGCTCCTGAACTAGTGTGAGCTGTATGTCAGAAGTTCTTCCCACATTAAATGATAAAAGAAAATACATAAGTGGTACAATAGTTACAATGATAGATAAACAGTCAATATAGTTTCAATATAATTTAGGCGTGTTCCATCTCCGATAAACATATATGTAAAAAAGACTTTTCTCGAGACTCATTATCTACCACAAACCGTAACTCACCTTAACGCCATCACTGCGGCCATCCGGCAGTCGAACTCCCTTGCGTTTATTAACCTGCCAGCGCCTGACAGCTGTGCTCGCCATTCTCTCCATATGGCGTGTGAGATGCGCAACTCACATAAGAAAACCTCGTATCATCGCTATCACTAGGAACTCTACTCGCTCTCAGCGATAAGGTCGCCCATTGTATCGCCTTTTTAGTTTTATATTAGTGTTATACTAGCTGCCGCAGTTTGCCAATATAAAGTACCCTATATTTTAATCTAGGTCATAATCAATAAACATACTAAATTTCATCGAAATCGTTTACACCGTTACGACGTGATTGAGAAACAAACAAACAAACATTTTTCGCATTTATAACATTAGTGTTATGGTGTTAAATTGTTCCTGTGTGGTAATTTCAATAAAGGGTTATCTTATCTTATCTACTTTTTTATTCTAATCTATCTCGACCCATTGCTGGGCAAAGAGGTCCCCCAAGTCTCTCCAAGCATCCCTATCTTTCGGTATATCCTACCATCCCCTTTCGAATGTGTCGAGCTCGTCCCGCCAACGCTTTCTCGGCTGACCCCGACGTCGCCATCTTATCTACTTCTCTTAAAAAAGTGACAGAGCAGGAGCCGATAACTTTAGCAGAAGAAAATTCACAAAGCAACACACAGTTTCCGAAAATTACATACAAAATAGCGCACGTGACAAAAGGGTTAAAGAAAATATTTAATCTTTATTCCAACTTTCATGTCGGTGATCCATTTTTTCATAAAATATTTGATACGTGTTGGAAATACAAAATTACCAGCGCATTTTTATACTTTTTGTACAAGTTTGAGTCGTTTTAAGGCGCCGAAATTTCGTCTTGAACTTATCAAGGTTTTTGACTACCTCCGTGGTGCAGTGGGCGAATAGCCGGCTGAGACGTAGGAGGTAGCGGGTTCAATTCCCGCCGCGGAACAAATGTTTGCATGATCTGCAGATTTTTGTTCCGGGTCTGGTTGTTTCTGTATATATTATATGTATGTATTTAAAAAAAAAGTATATAGGCATTCTATCAGTTATCTGGTTCCCATAATACAAGCTCTGCTTAGTTTGGGGCTAGATAGCGCTGTGTGAAATGTCCAGCAATATTTATTTATTTATTTATTTTTAACTTCAGTTTCAAGTCTAGTTTTTATATTACCCAAAAATGGGTAAGATTAATCCATTTCTTCCGTCCACTCTATCTCAAGGTTCTCTGGAAAAAATTGCTCTTGCGATAAGACCGCCCATACACCATATCTTTTATGTTATATAGGTTTGTTGTTGTTGTTATGTACTTGTTGTTATATAGAAAAAAAGAAGTTATCTATCAATCTTAATCGATGTCAAGAGAAATTAAAAATTAAATATATTTTAATTCATAAAAATCACAAGGATAACTTAGAAACGTCAATTTTACTGCTTGATCCTGCGCTACCAAGCCAGGAAAGCAAGGCAAGGAACAAGGCTGGTTGTACTCTTCAATGATCCGTTACAATAGGTACTTATCCATAAATAAACTAAATTATGTCCAAAATGTAACATTTTTGAACTAGTTGGAGCAATTTCAATCTCAAGCTAGTTATGTTGCCAATGCCAACCAGTCAGGCTATCTTTAATGCTTAATCAGCGCGTTCCTGATTGTTTTGCTCGTGTGCCCACGCACTATCTCACAGCCAGATTTGCTGACATTGAATTTATTTCATGGTAGATGTAAGTCTTAGAGCGCGCAGTCGCGATTAAGTTGTCACTTGTTAAAGACATTTTATAATTCAAAAATCAATTAAATTTTAACTTAAATTTTTTATGTTATTTAAAAACATTTACACGGTTTCCCCGTACAAGTCTAGCTTCTCAATTATCTAAACAATCCGATATGTTTTAGTAGGCTTTTTATAAAGATTTGTTTAATTACGTTTTTAGGGTTCAATACCCAAAGGGTAAAATGGGACCCTATTACAAAGACTCCGTGGTCTGTCTGTCCGTCTATCACCAGGCTGTATGTCTGAACCGTGATAGTAAGACAGTTGAAATTTTCACAGATGATGTATGTCTGTTGCCGCTATAACAACAAATACTAAAAAACAGAATAACATAAATATATAAAGAGGGCTCTCATACAAGAAACGTGATTATTATGCTCCTTATAGCTCGATATTGATAACAGCAACAGGTAGACGCTTGAAATAATCACAGAATTTTTAGTTAAATATTCAATTTACATATATACTTACATTATTACACACATATTTACATACACATACATATTTATATACATACATATTTACATTATGCCATGCACTATCTACAAAAATATTTTTTCAACACTACGCAAAAGTTAACTGGAAGAGAATGCTTGCTAGCATTAAGTTCGCCTGTGTACAGATTTAAGTATTTTGTGCAATAAAGAATTTTCAATCAATCAACCAATTTAACAATATATAATAAAATTAAAATAAAACAAATATTGACCTACGGTGCCGAGACGTGGACGCTCACGCAGGAGGCTGTGCACAGGTTAAGAGATGCACAAAGAGCCATGGAGCGTACCATGCTTGGCATCAGACTGTTAGATCGAGTTCCAAACGTCGAGATCCGTAGACGAACGAAGGTTCATGACTTTGGGATTCGAGTTATGGAGCTCAAATGGTCTTGGGCGGTACACTTGGCTAGACGTGGTGATTACAGAGCAGGACAGTGACTGAATGGTGGCCGAGGAGCGGGTATAGAAGGGTAGGACGACCAGCAGCAAGATGGGTGGACGACATCGTAAAGATCGCGGGCCGTCAGTGGGTGAGACTAGCGCAGGATCGTGATGGATGGCACAAACTTGGGGAGGCCTATACCCAACAATGGGTGAAGTCAGGCTGTGGATGATGATGATGATAATGAAAACAAATATTTAAGAGGAGTGCCCATATAACAAACGTATTTTTTTTTTGCACATTTTTGCTCGATATTGATAACGGCAACATGTAGACGCTTGAAATATTCACAGTATATTATGCTGAGTAATATTGCTCACATAATATTTAAGGGGGGCTCCCATACAGCAGACATGATTTTTTGCCGTTTTTATAGATAACGGAACCCTTCGTGCGCGAGTCCAACTCGCACTTGGCCGGTTTTTATATTAGTTAATTGTAAATTTGTGTAAATCACTTGGAGTTTGTTATAAAAGCGTACACCATGCCCGTTAAACGATTTGCTAACTTTATAGAGTCTACAAATGGCAACAGCGAGGTTATCTTTACTTCCAGTATTAAAATTGTGATGAAAACTGTGTACACCTTTTTAAGCATATGTCACGCACGGGGGAGTTTGAGATTTGGCATAGTTAAAGTTAATACGGAGAAGGGACGGATGCAAAATTGTATTGATAAAAAAATTACTTACTGTCGGAAACGACTGGTCACAGTACTAGTAATTGATCGAGAGAAGCGAGATCTTTATCAACTTGGGCAAATCGGCGATGTATGTATGTATGTTTGTCCTAAGATAACTTTTGAAGCGTTTATCCGATCATCGAATCATCGATCATCTTAATAAAATCTTAACTTTGACAAAATTCACCGGGTACACCAGTGACCCCACAGTGCTGAATTTTAGTAGCTTAAGTAACACAGATATAGGCAAAAGTCTGATACCCAGAGTAACTGCAATGTGTATTCCAAAAAAGCGTTCCCAAATAACATGAACTCCCGTTACCTGGAATTTGAATGAAACTGTAGATCAAGAAGCTGGTTATTTATTTCGTGACACTATTTTGATAGTCAAAGATTACAAATAATCGTTTTTTGTTTTAATCGGAGACTCGCGAGATCTCAGTTCAGGGCCAATTACTTGTTAATAAGTATATGTAGTCAATTGTTTTATTAACAGTTTATCCGCTAGAATTCGCAAATCTATAAACGTTATGAGGCAACTTAGGAACGCAGCTAACTCTGATACCCTGAGATCTACGTACTTGGCTCTCTGCCAATCCCTTTTGACATACTGTATCACCTGTTGGGAAAGTGCTCCAAAAACAACGCTTATACAGGTAGAAAGAGCACATAGATCAGTTTTAAAGACTATGTTAAAAAGCCCTTCAAGTATCCCACTGCAGAAGTTAACGAAGAAAGTGGTGTTCTCTCCGTTCATCAACTTTTTGTTCTGAACATTTCTCTTGCTGTTCACAGGACTGTACTCAACAGTTATGTATATCAAGACATGTTAACTCAGGGGGTTTTTAAAATTCAGACTGCACCTGTGAATACGTCCTTCTTCAAACGTTTCATCGTTTCATCTTTCCTATACAATAAAGTTGTCAAAGCATGTGACATAAAACATTATACCGCCTCCAAAGCGAAACATATGATAACAAATTGGCTTACAACTCGTAACATATGACTGCACTGAATGCCTATATCATATATTATATTAATAAAATTACGTATTTACATTAAAAATGTTCAAACACCTTAGTGAGCGAAGCTGTCAACCGAGGTTCATAACTCTTTATGTTAAATTGTATAGATACCCACGGTACAGATTATTATCTGGTGTGGGTATCAAAGGAAACCGTATCATGATTCCCGCCAGCAAATCAATTAATTTCTCTTAAAAAAAACAAGGTACATATGTGTTAGTGTCTGTTATTATTATTGAAGTATAACTTCTTTACGCACACTTAACTTGGGGAGTAAGCTGGTGAATGCGTTACGAAAAGTGCGAAAGGAAGTTGAGGGGGAGATATGAAGTTAGTAAAGATAGAAAAAGAGAGAGCTAGGTTTCATATATTACTGAAAAGGCAAGATAGAAAGGTGCGATCACACATTTTCTTACTCTCTTTCTCTCATAGCCAGTTTATTTGTCGCATATCTCCTATCCCAAATTAGCCTAAATCATATATATATTCTCTCTTTCTTTCATATCCAGTTGATTTGTCGCATATCTCCTATCCTAAATTATCCTAAATTATACAAACTGCAATCGCTTTTAGCGATAAGGCCGCCCATTGTACCTTTGATTTAATTGTGTATTCTCATTTGTTTGTTTTATTTTAAATGGTCTGAAATAAAGAAATTATATATATATCTATATAAAATATAGATAAACATATACACACGTACAAATACAAATACCTAGTCAGGTCATAAGTATTGTCACACAGTAAAAACTTTTCTTTTAGAATGCTGGCAACAAAAAAGTTTATAGAATTCGAATTTCGAATTGTTCATGAAAATAAAAATGAATACATTTTAGAATTTTACTCATTTTTAAATATGGAGTGGACGCTTAAAGAAGACCGTGTTGCAGTTATTGCGTTGCATCATTGCGGTTACGCGCCAATTCAAATTTTTGACATACTGAAAAATTTTAATATAACTAAAAGATTCGTTTATCGCATCATCAACCGATACAATGAAGACTCTAGTGTAGATGACAGGTCAAAAAGTGGTCGCCCTCGGTCTGTTAGGACTCCAGCAGTGATAGAAGCTGTGAAGGCGCGAATTCAAAGAAATCCCAAACGTAAGCAGAAACTGTTGGCCCTTCAGATGGGGTTAAGCAGAACCACGATGAAAAGGGTGTTAAATGAAGACTTAGGGCTTCGGGCATATCGAAGAAAAAAAAGGACATCGTTTGAATGCTCGTCTAATGGACCTGAGACTGAAGAGATGCCGCGCTTTGTTGAACCGGTACACGGGAAAAAAATATCGGGAAATTCTTTTTTCGGATGAAAAAGTTTTTACTGTAGAAGAGAGCTACAACAAACAAAATGATAAGGTGTACGCACACAGTAGTGAAGAAGCGAGCAACCGTATTCCGCGTGTCCAACGAGGTCATTTTCCATCCTCGCTCATGGTATCGTTGGGAGTTTCTTATTGGGGCTTAACAGAGGTACATTTTTGTGAGAAAGGTGTAAAAGCGACTCGTTTTTTTTTTCTTATATCAGTCTATGTAGCTATATTTTATTACTTTATTTATATAAATATAAATAAATAAATAAATATTGCTGGACAATTCACACAACGCTATCTAGCCCCAAACTAAGCAGAGCTTGTATTATGGGAACCAGATAACTGATAGAATACTTATATACTTTTTTTTTGTTAATACATACTTATAATATATAGAAAAACAACCAGACCCGGAATCTGTAGATCATGCAAACATTTGTTCCGCAGCGGGAATCGAACCCGCTACCTCCTGCGTCTCAGCCGGCTATTCACCCACAGCGCCACGGAGGTCGTCATATATTTGTAAGAATAGATTGCTATTGTTGCTTGTGTTTATACACAGTGTTTTTTTAACTGTAACAGTACGGCAGCACCCATAACCAGAGGAGATACAGGTACAGTTTCTTTTAAAACATCAGCTCGATTTCGAAGACGAACATTTTGACATTAAAATTTTTTTGGTCAAGTGTGAGTAGCGCCTTAAAATGAATAAAGTTGGTAAAATTTTTTTTTGATGCCGTTCGATACAGTCTTTTGTAAGGATCATTTTATTGTATAGCATAAAACAAATCTGAACAGCGAAAGTTAGTCAAATTTGATAAAAAGTATTCTCATAGTTCAGGACAAACAAAATTCCTTCTACAAACATTTTATTAGATTCTAATTGCACTTTAAAGAAATAATAATACTGTAGTGATTAAGAAGTTTAGAAACTCCATGCTCTCATAAGCAGTTCAAAAACATTTCGTATTTCAGAATAGTTTTGAATTTCGAACATGGTTCTTGAATTTGTCGGACTTTTATATCAGTAATTGCATCATCTTATTTGTCCTATCATGGCATTGTCAAATACGCAAAAAGTAGAATTAATTGAAGCATTCAAAAACATTTCGTATTTCAGAACAATTTTGAATTTCGAACATGGTTCTTGCACCTGTCGGACTTTTATATCAGTCATTGCATCATCTTATTTGTCCTGTCATGGCATTGTCAAAAACGCAAAAAGAAGACTTAATTGAAGCATGGTTTTGCTGTAATGTATATTGTTTCATTTTTTTCATTTTATTATATTAATTTAAATATATGCATACCTAACTATGGTTAAACATAATAAACTTTATCTTGTCTTGAATTTTTTCTTTCAATATCATCGTCATCCATAATTATCAGCCATCCAGTAATCTCGATCTTGTTATTCTCTGGGTTCAAACAAACGTATATATTATAAATTCAGACAAGTAACTAACTACTTATTAAATTGATCTGTCGATACAAAAAGTTACAGCATACTAAACTAAAAAAGAATCGGCGATCGTAATAAAAAAAACTATTATCTATTTATAAAAATATTCGTGAAAATGAAATCCAGAATTTTCCAATACAAAAATTCACACACAAAACGGACGCGAATGAATGAATGAACAAAAGAACGATCGTTGTAAATGTTCGCTCTTTGTTTGGAATACAGGCTGCCAGAACCTCCCACAAAAGACCTGTGTGTATTAGATTTAAACGTTTACTTGTAGAGGTAAAACAAAATGTTGAAGTTTTGTGATTTATTTTTGTAGAAACAGTTAGCGATTGATTATAACCTCATTTGACGACCTCCGTGGCGTGGGTTCAATTTCCGCCGCGGAACAAATAATTGCATGATAAACAGATATTTATTTAAGGTCTTGTTCTATGTATTTACCAAAAAAGTACATAAGTATTCTATCAGTTATCTGGTTCCCATAGTACAAGCTTTGCTTAGTTTGATAGAAGGCGCTGTGTGAAATGTCTATTTATTATTTGTCATTTATTTGTCATTATTTATTTATTTGATGGTAAGTAATGATGTGGTCGACGATTGAGCATACTTGCTAAGTTTCAGTTTACATCGCCCGATTTAAGAGCATTATCACACTGACGATTTGCGAGCGTGTTTTCAGCAAAGCAATTTGTGAACGTGCTCGCCGCGAGCGCGTCGCGATTTCGTCGCGCACTCGCAGGGAGTTCGCGGTTACAATACGTAAATCATACGTTTCGTTACAACAGTTTCTACAAAATAACTGGCTTAATGCTATTATCTAGCTTTTAAGAGTTTTTTTTTATTAGATTTTGCTGCTTTTGTATTGAGGCCTAGTGTGATCGTCAATTGTGTATAATCCACCTCTAGCTCATGGGCGCGTTCATAGTTCATCATTATGCCTTACAGCTGTTAGAAACGGAAGGGTATTCTTAGGGGTGATAGCTGTTAGCTCCTCTGGCTGAGGATGTGTTTACTCAGATGAATGCTACGTTTGCGCATTAGTGCAGCACACTCGCCTAACATATGTAGAGGCGATTTAACCGCCTCCTTGCAGAATCTGTAGGTTTGTGTATCGCAAAGTCCTAGCTGGAACATGTGCTTGTTAATTTGACTGTCTCCAGTTAGGGCTTTAACTATAATGCGAAAATTATTTCTGTTAAGAGTTTAGTATGTTTCAATCTTACGCGATCACTATACATATACAGTGTTTTTTTAACTGGGACAGTACGGCAGCACCCATAACCAAATGATCCTTATATATGACTGCATAGATCGACATAAAAAAAAAATTACCAACTTGATTCATTTTAAGGCGCTACTCACGCTTGACCAAAAAAAAAATTATGCTAAAATATTTTTCTTCGAAAACGAGCTGATGTTTTAAAAGAAACTACACCTGTATCTCCTCTGGTTATGGGTGCTGCCGTACTGTTACAGTTTAAAAAACACTGTATACTTATACTCGTTTATCCGGGTATTTATCTCGTATGTACCTTTTTTATTTGTCATCCCGTTTTAACTGTGTTGCAATAGCCGTGGTCGAGGGCAGACACGCGACGGTTTTAAGACTTTATATACACTTATTTATGCAAATATTGCCAATAATTAAATGCTTGATATGGATGGGCATAAAAGTATTGCTAGTATATTGACGAAAACAACAAAGTTGGAAGAAATGACGAGGCGATCAATCACCACTCGGCGGGCTCCGAAACAATTGATTTGATTTATAGTCGTTTCTGACCTACAATTTTCGGTTTTAGGCATCCGTATTGTTTGGTAAGATTGTAGAATCCATTATACTTGTTATATTTTTTTTTGTTTTATATAAATAATATATAAATAAACTCTCTAAACTTTCGGTTTATGAACGATATTAAGGGCGACTTGCGCAACGGGCTAAATACAATTTAAGGAATTGTCAAATCATACAAACACGTCAAATTTAAACATGTTTTAGTCGCTAAATACGAGGATCATTGTGCAAGACTGCCTTACTCGTATAAGACCTCATTGCAATTAATACGATTTTAAAATCATCGCAAAAACTACGAGCTGGATGGGACTTGAACCTGCAATCTTCCGACGGTTCTGACTGGTATCTAAACGATATTAATTTCATCACGGGCTCAATGCTTGTCAAGCGCAAAACTACTGAGATGTTTCTTTTACGGCTTTAAAGTGTAGTAAGCTCCATCTACATAGTATATACCTGCGTCTGTTTTTCCTAAAGAATACAATCCGGACCTATTTAAGGTAAAAGTGAATAGGTTTCTTCTATATCTTCGTGATACATCTTAGACCACATCATCGCTTACCATCAGGTGAGATTGTGGTCAAACGAAGTTCTATCCAATTAAAAAAAACTGTACATTTTTACGTTTAATTGATCTCTTATAGGGAACCCAGAGAATATATATTTATTTTACAAAAACATTTCTAAAGGATAAGTATATAAAAACTACTATCATTTTTCGCAATATTAGTTTAAAGATAATATCGTTTTTGACTGTTTTCAAACCGTTTCTAAATCAAAGATCAGTTGTACTTATATCATTGAAGTTACAGAAAATGAGACCTGATCTGTATGTCTCAGGGTAACAACGCTTGAGTGCTACCTTTTTTTTTGCAAGCTGGATGTAGCTGTCATACGGAACCATCGTTAATACACCCGTCTCGCACTTGCCCAGGCAATTTTTCAGTAGACGTATTGTTACGAGTCAATAAAATATATTTGACGGTGAAATGAGTGGTGGAGGCTATTTCAGTATGAAATGGTTTGAATAATACCTTTTTCAATGCCCATAATGGGGTATTGGCATGCAAGTGTTATGTATTGTGATAAATGCAATACGATAAATTACCAAAAAAGCCAGTTTTCTAAATAAATTCTCAATATTTATACTAAAAACGGGATATTCCGGATCACGGGTAAACTGAGTTTACCGCGCCATGATCAAGGGTAAACTCAGTTTACCCGTGATCATGGCGCATGCAACTGCGCCGAAATATCGGGATACTCAAATACTCACAAATCATGGTAAATATCCCGTTTTTAGTATAAATAGTGTTCATAACCATGATAGTTTCAAAAGTTAAATTCTCAATACCAAACACCTACTTGTATATTTTTTTAATTTGCTAGCGTTTGACCCCGATCTTGCCTGAGAGCAATGAGGCAGTCTGCGATGTGCTTGACTGCATACTGCGCTTCACGCTTGCTTAGTACACACGGCTACACATCAAGCAATATGTTTCCATTATAAGCTGACATCTCATTCTACGAAAAGCCTACACAAATCGAGGTCAGCTTATACTGGAAAAATTATAGCTTGATGTGTAGCCGTGTGTACAAGTAACTTTTTAAGTAAATATAACCGACTTCAAATAACAGTAAAAACCAAACTACTCTACTAATTGTGATAAAACTTCCAGGGGATTAATCTAAAAGTATATCCTTTTAAATAAAGGACTAATTTTCCAAATCAGTTGATATATAACTGAGTTCTGAGCTAACAAACATAAGATAACATAAAATTAAACAAATTTAAGACTTATATGGTTTTCTCATGGATGCCATTGTCAGATTTGAACCAAATGAAAATGGGACTACATGGGAAGCACCAGCTTTCAAATAAAAAAGAATCATCAAAATCGGTTCACCCGGTCAAAAGTTATGAGGTAACAAACATAATAAAAATAAACACATAAATACATAAAATGCCCAACGCGCCTAAATAAGTTTTCACTGCTTATATACAGAGGTGTCGGTAACAGTAACAATGTCACGAGTTCAATGGTTTTTTTTCATCTCAAAAAATGTCCAACGCGTATAGAGAAGTTTTCACATCAAGAAAATGTTAAACATTTTTGTATATGAATTTTTTAAACACCTACTGAACAGGGTTTAAGTTTTTGTGTGGCGGATTTGAATAAAAAACTTTCTTTTTTAGGGATCCAGACCAAAATTGTAATAACCAAACCCTTATGATGAGACTATTTTCGTCCGTCCATACATCTGTCACAGCTAATTATTTCAGCAACTATTGAACCTTGAAGTTTGGAATAGTTATACATTACATTGACCTTCCCGTATTGCAGTTAATAAAAATCTAAAAATATCTTCAGAGCCGTCAAAATTTCAAAATAGGGCTATTAGGTCAAGCAGAATATCATATCAAAGATACTGATTAAAACATTTATAACCCATGAAACAAGATATAAACTTTTTATTTTGTAATTGTTGAGTTATGATGAAAAATTTCAAGACTAAATGGCTAAGCCGATTTCGATGAAATTGAGTATATAAATAGATTATGACAGGGATTGAGACATAGGCTACTTTTTACCAAACTGCGCAGTAGGGTAATGTTTTTATTGACAAAACACGCGAGCGAAGCCACGGGCGGGTCAGCTAGTAATATAAATAAATATTGCTGGACATTTCACACAACGCTATCTAGCCCCAAACTAAGCAGAGATTGTACTATGGGAACCAGATAGCTGATAGAAAACGTATATATACGTTTTTCTTTTGTTTGTAAATACATACTTATATAATACACTAGTGGTCCGTCCGGCTTCGCATGGACATTTTATTTTTTAAACTTTATTTGGCAATTTTTTTACACCTTTGGTTTTTTTTATTATTGAAGTTCCCTCCCCAATTTTTTCTAGAAATAAATAGAATTTATGTTACTCAGGAATGTAGCATTCTAATGTTAATTTTTTTTTTAATCTGACCTTTAGTTTATGTGTTTATTCGTTACAAACATACAAAAATACAAATCTTTTCTCTTTATAAATTTTGTGTAGATAGAGAAACAACCAGAACCGGAACAAATATCTGTAAATCATGCAAACATTTGTTCCGTGGCGGGAATCGAACTCACAACCTCCTGCGTCTCAGCTGGCTCCCACTGTGCCACAGAGGTCGTTAACATATACTACATGTAAATGGATCTAGAATATGAGGTTAATGGAGGAGCCAAAACTGGTATTGACGTTGACCGATCTGTGGCCTAGATTTTGTATCAAAGAACTAAGAAATACTTTAAGTAAAAATGTAGCACTTTCAGTATTCAGCTCATATTAAATATGAATATAAAAAGTCTAAGAAAGAATAAACTTTATGTAAAATATTTAATTGTCAAATTATAACTTTCTGAGAGCCGTTGAGGCCAGGGCAGTGTATCGTAGGGCACGTTTCTAAGCTGCGTGACCTTCGAGGCAATACTTCGCTACACACGATGGTTAACTAAGTGTTAACCAACTCAATTTGTGCCATACGCATGTTCCATCACCAGGTAAATGACAAAAAAAAATAAGTAGGTTAACTAACTTAAACAATAATATAACCGACTTCAGATAACAGAAATAACAAACTACTGAACAGATTTCAATGAAATGTCTATATAATTAATCTGAAAGTATATACTTTCAAAAAAAAATTTTTTTTTGAAAGTATATACTTTCAAAAAAAAATTTTTTTTAATCTGTTGATAAATGACGGAGTTATGAGATAACAAACATAAAAGAAAATACAGTCAAATTGTAAACCTTCTCCTATTTTGAAGTTGGTTAAAAAAGGCTCGGTCAATGTAAATTGAGCCTTAAACAGATCGATTGCATTCCATATTTGCAAAATGAACTTCAAAACTAAACATAATGCGCCCTTTTAATGCCCTCAAAGGTCTCAAAAGGTTTTCAGGGTAAAAGAGCACTTTGTTTATTTCAAAGAATCACCATTGGTATTACACAAGTTGACTTGTAAAGAAAGATATTACAAAAAGCCCCGGGCGAGGTTTTTGGGTTCAATACCTTCTATGACGATTTATGATATGAAAATGTTGTGGGTAAAGTGTGAAAATCGTATCATTTTTGGGTTTATAAAGAAGATTAATATTTGATAACGCCATCTATTAACTGTATAAGGTAACTTTTTTCTTGGCCTATATTCACAAAACCGTTTCCTTTACTGTGCGCTTGTTCCTGCTGGGGACGCTACTGAGAAGAGACTGACAACTACGCACTACTGCGCGGGCTGGTCACAGTTATTGATCGCAGTTCACGATCGCTGGTTTATAAAGAAGATTAATATCTGATAACGCCATCTATTAACTGCATAAGGTAACTTTTTTCTTGGCCTATATTCACAAAACCGTTTCCTTTACTGTGCGCTTGTTCCTGCTGGGGACGCTACTGAGAAGAGACTGAAAACTACGCACCACTGCGCGGGCTGGTCACAGTTAATGATCGCAGTTCACGATCGCTGAGAAACCCGCTGAAACCGCCGTTATACCACAAACAGCGGAATCAAATCGCTGAACTCCGCTGTTTTTATACTAATTTTTAGCAAAGGCATTGATATAGTCTCAAACTTTATATGGTGACGTTGTATAAAATACCGCGACTTCCGTGATTTTCTCGAAGTCTGCACGTAAAAGACCATCATCAAGGCGGTTCCAGGATTCCAGAAGTCAGTGCGCACATTCCTTTATCCTCAATTTCCTCTCGGCTTACCGTATGAGCTCCCACGAGTTATCGAAGGCGTAAGGTTCTGACAAAAGAGCGTCATCAATATCAAAGAGTTAGGCAGTAAATTATTTAAAATTTATGAGCATGTTTTGAATGTTTATGAAAGTTTCAAAGGCTTAAAGCTTTGTACTGTTGGTCCAGTTAATTGAGTTCAAATTCAGCCTAATATAATCTATGTTACTGATGTTTGAAAGTTTTAGTTGACATATAAAAATCTATCCATATTATCGACTTGTTTGTAACCATGGCTTCATTGTTTTTACTCTTAGTTTTAGCATTTCTTATATTTTAACTAGAATGACATTCAGTTTTTTAACATTACTTCTAAACACAACTACTTACTATCAGATGAGGTAATGGCCAACCACTTGACTATCACCAATATAAAAAAAAAAAAAGAAACTCAAAATTTCATAAAATAGCTTACATAATGGAACACTTTATTGAAGGCAATCTTGGGATCTTTAAAGGTGAAAACGAGTAAAAAAGTGTTGTACTGAAAAAATATTTTTGCTCCATCTGTTGCGATTCTAGGCAAGCAAATAATAGATGGATGATGTCTTTATTGCACACCATTAAACATAAACAAATATAAGAAAATACACTTTTAAATCATAGGTACAATGGCTGGCGTTAATGCTTTAAGCGATATCTTCCAGGCCACCTTTGGATGTACAAGATCTATGTAACAAATAAGGATGGCGGCGGCGTAAATCAGAATATTCGTTATAAAAATAAACACAGCACATTTTCTGCCTCAAAGTTTGATCAGAACGTGATTTTCAGAACAGTTACTCAGTTTGAAGCTTTCCTCAAAGTGACGGATTTAAAACACTGCCTACAACGTGAAGTCACGATAATTCCATTCAATTTGGAAGGATCACCTTTTCATTTTGAAAATTGCTAAAGCTACAAAGGGAAAGGCTGTTTATTTTGCTTAACGCCGGAATTTCCTCAATGTAATGGATACACTACACATAAGGAAGGCTCAACAATAGGCTCGATATAGACAAGAATAGGCTACTTTCCCATTAGTTCCTCTATTTTATAACTACATACTTATAGTATACACAAAAACATCCAGACCCATAACAAATAAAGTAACATAAAGTTTGCCATTTTGGAGCAACCTGTATGTTTGTGCAGATAACGATGGAATGTGAGCTGGCGCACGGCTGGCCATGGGTCAAACGTACAGAACAAAACATATGTCTATAAAAATTTCGTACATGTAAAAATAGTTATAAATATATTAAAGAGGAATGTCGAATTTTCACTTAGGACAAACCTGCTAAGGTTTTTTAAGTGTTATAATTGTATATTATCAGGTCATGCAAACATTTATTCCGCGGCAGGAATTGTAGCCGCAACATCCTGCGTATCAGCCGGCTAGTCGCCCACTGCGCCACGGAGGCCATCAAAATCGGATAAGTAGTTTAGTCGCTACGGTGGAACATAGGTAAATACAAATATACATACATAGAATGCTAAAAACATTACCCTTCCTTTTGGGTTTGACGTAGTTGAGTAAAAATTAAACAATTGTTTATTAAAGATTAGATTAGATAATTTCTTTAATGCACACAATCTTCTCTATCTTTACACATCGTAGTGTAAATGAAGTCGCTTCCGCTGTCTGTTACCTTAGATCTTTTAAACTACTCAACGGATTTTAATATAGTTTTCTGTAATAGATAGAGTGATTCAAGAGGAATGTTTATGTGTTTATATACATATTATAGTAAAGAAAAGGCCTAAGGCGTAAGTTTAAACCTTACGAGATAGATCAGATTAATGTACTACAGAATGGCATATCTTAAAAAGATCGATTACCTGACTGCAAAGAAGTTTAATGTTTTTGAAAAAAAACGTATGCGAAGCCGGTCAGCTAGTTCAAAATAAAACAAACAAAAAGGAATTATATCATAGTTACAATAGGCAGCCTTATCGCCAAAAGTGATCTCTTCCAGGCAACCTTTAAGAAAGTACCGTTAAGAAGACATAATTTTACAAATTTACATATTGTAATTTAATCCTATTTTATTCTGTAAATATTATTATATTTCTTTTCAAAATTGCATAATAAAATTTCAACTTTAAGACTAATGACAAAAAGGTTTCATAGATTCGAAAAAGCAGCACCCAAATCAATTTCACCACTAATACAACTCACAAAATCTTTTTAGACCTACAACAGTAAGTATATTAAAAAGAAGTGTGTTTGCAAAAAATAACCTTATTATCAACCACCAAAGAGCCAAAGACACAAAAGATACGTTTATGCGCACAGAATAAGTCCCAAAGAAAATGGGCCGCTTTTAGCTTATTACTCCAATCAAAGTAATAAACTCGAAAATCCACATAATAGAGAATAACAAATAGCATTGTAGCCAAAACTACTTTGCTGTAAATCTGAGGGTTAACCCAGGATTTCGATGTAGCGGCGACTGTTATCTATCGGACGTAATATAATGACGATTAAAAGATTAATAAAAAAAAAAGTGTGTGTGTACTTATTTACGCACGTAAGAAGTTATACTTCTTTGGCGTAACAGAAAAATTTAAAGATTTTTTTTAAAGATTTCATCCCGTATGCCACAACTCTTTGTTTCTAGCTAACTTCATCATGTTGCTTTTTGGCTGTCGATGTGCGCGCGCATGAGACGGTTATCAGCTAACTTCACCATGTCGCGTTTTGGCTGTCGGTGTCAGTGTGCGCGCGCATGAGACAGTTATCAGCTAACTTCATCATGTCGCTTTTTGGCAGTCGGTGTGCGCGCGAACGAGACAGTTCTCAGCTTACTTCATCATGTCGCTTTTGGCTGTCGGTGGCGGTGTGCGCGCGCATAAAACAGTTATCAGGTAAGTTCATCATGTCGCTTTTTGGCTTTCGGTGTCGGTGTGCGCGCGCATGAGACAGTTATCAGTTAACTTCATCATGTCGCTTTTTGGCTTTTGGATAAAAATTACTGTTCGTCGGCTACTTATTCACTATATTACGATAAATAATGTTCGCTGCTTTATTTAAATATTAGTTTTACTATATTGGCACTTTAATTATAAAGCATACGGTTGAAAATCGAGTGAACCGTTATAATAAGACCGTCATTGACGGTTGACACAAACTGTTTATAAACCAGATCTATAAGAAACCCTGGCCCTTTTCCTCACACTCAATTCTAACGGCCTCGGTCTGGATGGCAGTATGCGTAAGTCTCTCATAAAAACATACGCTAAAAACGTAGAATTTTTTCAGACTACATGGTTTGTTATGTACGACATTAAATGAAAACACGAGTAGAGCTAATGGTTACTAATATTGAAAAATAGGTTCATTTTATGGTAAACCCTTCACAGTACAAGCTGTGCGACTGTGGAACGCCTTACCTTTGTCTATAAGGGTAATAAGGCGATTATTCGAAATAGCATACTGAAGTTTTGCATTGATGAGACATGTGCCCGAAATAGCAAGCCCCTTCCCGTTATGGTTATTTTTAAGGTTCCGGACGAAATGGCAAAAACGGAATCCTTACGATGCGAGTTTGTCCATCCATCTGTCACAGCTCATTATCTCAGCAACTACTGAGCCTATCATGCAATCAGTCAAGTCATACCATTTTATTTTTCTAGTCATGTGTATATTGATTATGATATTAATCATATTGAGACCAGATAGAACCTTGAAATGTACTATTTTATGTTTCGTAAATAGTCCTTCTGATTCACGAAATAAACCGAAACATTGTCGGGGGTTAATCGGATCGGTCGTAACACCGTTATAACGGTACGTGATGAATCCCGTATTTACAATAATTGATCAAACGAAGCGAGATCACCAAATCAACTTGGGAAAATCGGCGTTGTATGTATGTATGGGTGTTTGTTTGTCCGAGGATAACTTTCGAAGCGTTGATGCGATCATCGTGAAGTTTGATACATAGGTAGGTAGTGATGGCACAATTTTGGTGTGACTAAATGAGCTAAAAGTGTGGGAGGATTTTTGAGATATTGGTGTTCAAGTGGGGTAAAAAAATGAGACTATTAGTTCAAATGGACGTCAAATGAAAGTTCTTCATTAGTACATTTCAACCCAGTTTTATTTTTGGTTTAATCGTTGTAGTTTTTGAGTTATTAACCTTAATATAAATATAACTTAGACAAAATTTACAGGGTACACCAGTGACCCAACAATGCTGAAATTTGGTATTCGTGTAGTGACACAAATATAGGCAAAAGTCTGAAATCCAGAATAACAGCATTGTCTACCCTAAAATATAACCAAATAACGTGAACTTCCGTTACCTGTAATTTGAATGAAACTGCAGGCAAGTAAGTTAGTTGTTTATTTCGTGGCACTGTTTTGATAAACAAAGATTAAACGTGTGAAATGTCCAGCCATATTTAGTAATATTATTATTATTATTACGAATAATATTATTATTGTTTTTATGGGAGACTCACGAGATCTCAGTTCAGGGCGAACCACTAATTTATTAATCAAGTAATTTCGCTGAATGTACTGCTGAAAATATATACAGTAAGTAAAAGAGATAAGCAACACTTTACTGTGCTCAAGTTTTGTCTCCATGTGGCAACGTTATTCAAGTTTTTGGCTCGACGCTGCAGTTGCAAATGTCTGCTTATTCGTTTAAAGTCCAACTAAGTCACTACTTAGCCTACTTAATAAAGGTTTACAATGTAATCATCATCATCATCATCATCATATCAGCCGTAGGACGTCCACTGCTGGACAAAGGCCTCCCTCATTGATCTCCAGGAACTGCGGTTGGAAGCGGCCTGCATCCAACGCCGACCTGTGGTTCTTACCAAGTCGTCTGCCCATCTTGTGGGTGGACGTCCTACGCTGCGCTTGCCGGTCCGTGGCCTCCACTCGAGAACCTTTCGGCCCCATCGGCCACCTGTTCTGCGCGCTATATGGCCTGCCCATTGCCACTTCAACGTGCTAATCCGTCGTGCTATGTAATATTTGACTTTTAATTCAATATAATGATATGGCTTTTGAAGTATTTATAGTAATAGCTCCGTAGAACCTGACAAAACAAACAAAATTTATATTCGGCAAGGTGGTATGCCGGCCAAGTATGGGTGGTACTTCTCGGTACGTCTGTTTGTCCGGTGGTGAAGGGGGAAGAAGGGATAAGGTCATGAAGATCTTGCGCACATTAACCAAAATGAATCTTGTATAAAACTGAAAGTCTGGCTACCTGGCGCCCGTGCTCTAGACTGATGAATCCAATGAGTCTAAGCATGTCGCTCAATCGAATCAAGGGCTTCATGCTGATACTTTTCTGAGCCATCCCAGAGATAGCAGCAGTACTCCATACAAGAGCGAACTTGTGCTTTGTAGAGACTGAGCAGCTGTTCCGGTGAGAAGTACCGCCGAACCTTAGCTAGGATACCCAGTTTCATAGCAACAATTTTGACCCTAAATTCGATGTGCGAACCGGTTGGACGTGAGTTCGAAGTCCAACCAGCTCAGGCTTTCAGTAATTACGAGTGGTATGTCACAAAGGGTGGTAATGGGATGAAAGGGAGACCGTTTTGCGGAAAAAAAACATGCCTGAGTTTTAGTGACGTTGAACCTGACCAGGTTGCGTCTCTCCAGTCAGACACAAACTTCAGGTCAAGGTTCAAACGTTCCACCATATCCGTACGTAGATTTGTCAGAACCTGCGCGTAGACTAGACAAATACCTTTCAACCACTGTACTGTAATCCGCATACCCATAGATACCGGGTTTCTATACAAGTCCTCTTCGCAGTATATTAGAAGATAAAGAAACTTCACCCTGGATATTAGAAGTGGAAACACCCAGACCCTGAACAAATATCTGTAGATTATGCAAACATTTGTTAAGTGGCGGGAATAAAACCCGCAACCTCCTGCGTCTCAGTCCACTATGCGCCCACTATAAAGGTCGTCCAAGCCTTCGGCAAAAACTAAAGTTATTTTTCTGTTTGACTGCCACTCTCTTACTTAATGCCATTCAATCCACAGTACTTTAACGAAGTCCATAATATGTTAGTCGTGGATCGATACTGTCTTTTGGGAGCCTATCTTCAAGATTTTATTTATAAATTTTGTCTTGAGCGCTACCAAGTTTGTGCGACCTGCAACCAACGCTCCCAGAAACCTTTATCAGGTCGTCTTTCTATCTAGGGGGAGGAAGGAGCACACCTTTATTAGGTCGTCTTTCTATCTAGGGGGAGGGAGACCACTTTATAAACTTTCTGCCCCAACGGCCGTCAGTTTTTTGAGCCACGCCCACTGACACTTCAGCTTGCTAATCCTAACGGCTATTTAGACTAGATTTTTTTTTAATTTTTAATAACATAATGCCTCATTATTGAATACTTAAATTATTTATATTTATTTATATGTATATTTTATTTTAGTAATTTATGTACTAATTCTGTTAGTTATTATTTGATTAACGCCGCCGTTCTCATTTGTTCACACAGATCCTGTCCATCCAAAGGTTGCCTGGAAGAGATCGCTTTTAGCGATAAGGCCGCCCATTGTACCTTTGATTTAATTTTGTATTCTCTTTTGTTTGTTTTATTTTTAATGGTGTGCAATAAAGAAATTATCTATCTATCTATCTACTTTTAAAGTATGTATCACACTAATATTAGAAATGCAAAAGATTGGATGTTTGTTTATTTATTTATATGTTTGTTTGTTACTCCATCACGTCGTAACCGCTGAACCGATTTCGATAGATAGATAGATTTCAATTTCGACTATATACGTAGATTGTAACTTGAAATAACACATTGACTACGTTTTATTACCTAAATCAGGTTCTATGGGATAAAAATGGGGTGTCAAGTTGCAACAGCGAGTTTAGCTATATTTCTAGGTTACCTGCACATTTGGTAGTGTTACACGTACGAAGTCGCGGGCAACAGCTAGTACATTATAAGTATGTATCACACAAATATATATATTTTTTAATCTATTTTTTATAAGGACCTTTGCGTCGTTTAACGACGATGTCAGCTCCATAGTAAAATACGAGTACACCACATCTATAATTAATTAAACACTTTCATTTACCAGCTCGTATGTGAACCGATAGAGCATCTGATGATTGTTCAGCTAACACGCTCTGAAATAGGCCCACATTGAGCCAGTTGGCTTTGTACACTCCCAACAGTTCCTCTCTCATAGATGTACTCCGGGCACATTCCACCAAAAGGTGGTATAGGTCATCTGTCACTCCACTCGTATCACAATCAGGGCTATCGACCTTCCTCATTAAGAATTTGAAGATATTTAGCGGGATGTGTCCAGAGCGCAGTCTATGAGCGGTCACAATATGTTTACTACTTAGTGAAGTATTAGCTAACCACGGTATGTGAGAGGGTTCGCACTGGATCATCCTATACCAGATACATTTCTCTCGAGAAGCAATATCAAAGCACTCTTTCCATTTTATCCTTACCATCCTCTTATATTTAGGCATCATCTCGGAGTATTCCGGTTTCATATGTACTTCAGATCCATTTGATATTGCTTCCCGGGCCAGCATATTTACCACCTCATTACCATGGATGCCAACATGAGATGGTATCTATTGCAACTTTAGAGACGCTCCCTGAGAAATCAGTACTAGGACTTTACTTAATATTTTGTAGGACATCGATGTGCCTCCAGAGGTGCAGCGAGCCACATGCTGCAAGGCACTTCTGCTATCTGTCAGAATAATCACACGAATATTATAATTGCGAAAGTTTGGATGTTTGTTTATTTAATTATTTGTTTGTTTGTTACTCAATCACGTCGTAGCGGCTGAACCGATATCGCTAAATTTGGTATATACGTAGTTTATAACCAGGATCACCACATAGGCTACCTTTTATTCCATAAATCAGGTGCCACGGGATAAAAATGGGGTGTCAAGTTGCAACAGTGAGTTTAGCTTTATTTCTAGGTTACCTTCACATTAAGTAGTGTAACGCGTAAGAAGACGCGGGCAACAGCTAGTATATAGATAAATACCCAGACCCGGAACGAATATCTGTAGATCATGCAAACATTTGTTCCGCTTATCATAATACTTTCTTATTCTCTATCATTTTACTTATTCCAGCACAAACAACATTTCCAATAACAAAGACAAATAGGGCGATACCACAGCAGAGAAACACGTACGGAACAGCCTCCCTTAGGACGGTATCGATCAAATACGCCCGCGACTAACATAATAAGGGCCAAACTATTGGCTATTGGATGGTGTTATGCTGAAGTGCAATAGTAAACTAGTGGTTCGCCCCGAACTGAGATCTCGCGAGTCTCCGTTTAAAACAAAAAAATATAATTTGTAATCTTTGTCTATCAAAATAGTGTCACGAAATAGTGTCCAAATAGTGTACAGTTTCATTCAAATTACAAGTAAAGGGAGTTCATGTATAGGATTTTCCATTTTGGGGTAGCAATTGCAGTTATTCTAGATTTTAGACTTTTGCCTATATTTGTGTCACTTACGCTAGATGCATACTAAATTACAGCACTGTGGGGTCACTGGTGTACCCTGTAAATTTATTCAAAGTTTAGTTTTTATTATGGCTAATAACTCAAAAACTACAAAGAGTTTACGAAAAATAAAAACGGAGTCTATATGTACCTTTATCTGAATACCTTTTATTTGACGTCCCACTTGACCAGTTAGCTTCATTTTAATTTTTTTACCCCTCTTGAACCTCAATACTTCAACATTTTTAGCTCATTTAGTCACACCAAAATTGTGCCATCACTACCTACCTATGTATTAAATTTCACGATGATCGGATCTTCGCTTCGAAAGTTATCCTCGGACAAACATACATACATACAACGCCGATTTGCCAAAGTTGATTTAGAGATCTCGCTTAGCTCGATCAAATACTACATTTGATCGCACGACATAACCGCTTACTTGAGTTGCCAGCCCAGTTGACCGCTAAAAAGTTGATCCGATCGTGTTTGGAGTACTGTTCTCACTGAAAAAAAGGAATATTGATAAAATAATACTAACCTTCCTCTATTGCTAGTGAAAATATTCAAAAAATAATTTATATTTGAGCATGTCAAAGAGATTGATTTAAACATTCCAAAATCATTTTTTAATTTTGTTCAGTTATGGAGTTATGATGAAAAATTTCGAAACATCTGAATAATCAGAATAATCAATTTATTGGTAAAATAATTTACAAGTCAAATTCAATTTCAACAAATTATTCATATTAATAATTTACTTTAAATTCACAATTAATTAAAATAATAATGAAATGAATTAAAATAAAATAAAAAACAACACAAAGGTGGCGATTCTGTTGTTTACACTGACTAACTAAAACTGTGTAAAACACGAACGGTCTTATTTTGTTTACGCTAAAGATCAAATTAGAATGAAATTTAAAGTGACATTTCTAAAATTAAGATATTTTTGTTACGACAGCGTGTTTTTGGGCTAGTTTTAGTCAGCAGGCAAATTGGTGTTGATTAAAACTAGCCCGAAAACACGCCATATTAGTAAAAATTACTTAATTTTAGAAATGTCACTTTAAATGTCATTCTAATTTGATCTTTAGCGTAAACAAAATAAGACCGTTCGTATTTTACACAGTTTTAGTTAGTCAGCGTTAACAACAGAATCGCCACCTTTGACTAATTAATAAAATAATAATAATATCGTAACATAAAATAATAAAATAAAAATTAGCTGAATTTTATGATTGAATTGAAATGATCTGAAATTTTATGATTGATATATTTTATACTAGTTGTCCGCATCTTCGTACGTGTTGCACTACTAAATGTGTAGGTAACCTTGACTTGACACCCCATTTTTATTCCATGGGAACTGATTTATAGGATAAATGGTAGCATATATGGTGATCTTGGTTATAATCTACGTATATAGTAAATTTAATCGAAATCGGTTCAGCTGTTACGGCATGATTGAGTAAAACATCCAAACTTTCGCATTTACAATATTAATGTGACTAGCTTCCGAACGCGGCTTTGCACACCTTGTTTGTCAATAAAATGTAGTTCATGTTAGAATTCAGGTTGTAATTTATCAACACAGCAAACATCGAAATCGGTTCCGCCATTACTACGAGATTGGGTAACAAAGTCCGTGGTAACAAACAAATAAACAAGCATCCAAACTTTCGCATTTATAGTATTAGTGAGTTATGCAATGATAACATAAAAAATACAAACAAGTCTCTTTATCTAGAACAGTTTTTTTATATATCAAAGGGCTTTTTCTTGCTTAGACTTGCCTCTGAGTACCCCTTGTGGGATATCTTCACTGGTCTACCTACTTAGTAAAATATCCGAATAATATTAAGTCCCATTTACTTAATATTATTAATAAGTGTTTGCGTTGCAAAATACGACAGGCTGAATTACATTTTTAGCCTGTTGTAAAGAAAGTCTTCATGCATTACGCATAACACTTATATAGTGGGATTTCAATATGAACGTGAGTTTTATGACTGTCTTGGCTAGGGTTGTGACACTATCACTTCGAAAATATCTTGAAAAGATTGGGTCTTTACTCGGTTAGTAGATTCAGTCCTTGATTAAGATAGATAGATATATAATTGGTTATTGTTACACCAAATTACAATTACATAACCTAAAAACAAAATAGTAGATTATTAAACGAGGGGTTAAAGCAGTGTTTTGCATCACGGACGCTATATTAAATCCCGAACGTAACGAAGGGTTCTAGAGTTAACTCACGAGCGGAGCGTGGGAGTTACTAGAATCCTGAGTTCAGAGAGAGATATAAGCACGCCCAAGACGCAGACAGCTTTATCCACGAGGAGAATACTCTAGTTTTCACACTTTCTGCGAGAGAATAATAAAAACCGAATCCAGGTTGGTGCATTCTGTGCAGAGGTTAGTTCGATTTACGAATGAGTTCTTACTGTGTGGGTCACTTTGTTTCAAGTTTTAATACAGATGAGGTTCCTAATTTAAATCACATTATACCCGCGAGGCCATAATAAAATTCAATACAACTGTATTCCCGGCTCAGCCGTAGGGATTTAATCATCTGATTTCGGTGAAGTTTACATGACATAATTTAACGTTGTCGAGCGGGTGATGTGAAAAGACTAATAAGTAATGCTAAATGCACAAAAAACGGCGACACAGAAGACTAGACTGTAGTAGTACACACGGCTACTCATCAAGCTATATTTTTCCAGAATAAGTTGACCTCGCATTGTGTAGGCTTTTCGTAGAATGAGAAGTCATCTTATACTGGAAATGTATAGCTTGATGTGTAGTGGTGTGTACAAATTGTATGCTTCTTCAGCATAATCCTGAATGGCGACTGTTTTTACTGCCACGAAATGTTTAATGTATTCTGTGCTGTATTTAATGTGAACTTGTGACGCAAAATAAACGTAGTAACCAATAGAGCGGAGCGAGATCTCCAAATCAATTAGGACGAATCGGCGTTATATCGTCGCTGTTCTAACTAAGTGACGTAACCGACATTTTAGAAAATATTACTAAAAGTCGTAAGTGTACTTAAGATACTTCGAACGATTTATAATTTTAAAGTATATAGATACGTCAAACATACATCTAACTAGACATAGGTAGAAGATACAGATACGCCGATTAGATAGATCGGTTCGTCTTCAAACGTAGATAAAAGTAGCATTACAAATGTCAGTTACGCAAAAATGTCGGTTACGTTACTTAGTTAGAACAGCGACGATATGTATCTATTTAAGTATGAACGTATGTATATAAGTATGTTTGTTGGTCCGTTTGTCCGCTGAATCAACATGACCCGGTACAAATATCTGTAGACGCTGTACTGAGTTTCGGACGGCTATTCAAATAATGCGACGTGGAGGTTTTATAACTAATTATAGGAAATAAAATGCAGCATTTAAATCATGTTTTTTTATTAAAAACAGTGTACATAGAAATGTCGCATTCAATAAGTCAGTTTTAAAAGTTGTAACGCTTAGAAGAACATTAGAGTCAAACTGAGTTTTCAAACTGAGTCAACTTTCAGAATTCAGTATGTTTCAACCCTAGTGAGGCGCATCGCGTTTTATAATAGCATTATCTCGGGGCTTGATAAATGTGTGAGACATCTGTTCACTAAACTTATTTCATTTATAAGTGATAAATAGTTTTTCGCGGTTCATCATCATCATCATTTTAGATAGAGAACGTTCACTGCTAAACCCTCTCCCCATAGATTTCCAGAGCGACTGATCTTTTGCGGCCTGCACCGAACGTATGCAGCATCCATTATGGGGACCTTTCTGCCCCAACGGCCATCAGTTCTTCGAGCTATGTGCCCTGACCACTGCCACTTCAGCGTGCTAATGATTTGTGCTAGGTCAATGAGTTTTCACGATTTTTTTTTATTTCGAAAAAAATCCACAGCCCCTAGTTTATAGGTATTATAGGTGTAACTTAAGATAAAACTTACAGCCAATCAAGGATTTACATTTAACAATATAAATACTTAAAGATTAACAACGTAAATCACTTCGCATTCAATAAGTCCATGATTTTAACAAAACAGAGTTACAATAAAGATAAATATAATTTACACAATATCAACAAACACACACGCACACCACACATTATTGATATACATTCATGTATGTATGAATTTACACAATATCAACAAACACACACGCACACCACACATTATTGATATACATTCATGTATGTATGAATTTACACAATATCAACAAACACACACGCACACCACACATTATTGATATACATTCATGTATGTATGAATTTACACAATATCAACAAACACACACGCACACCACACATTATTGATATACATTGATGTATGTATGAATTTACACAATATCAACAAACATACACGCACATCACACATTATTGATATACATTCATGTATGTATGAATTTACACAATATCAACAAACACACACGCACACCACACATTATTGATATACATTCATGTATGTATGAATTTACACAATATCAACAAACACACACGCACACCACACAATATTGATATACATTCATGTATGTATGAATTTACACAATATCAACAAACACACACGTACACCACACATTATTGATATACATTCATGTATGTATGAATTTACACAATATCAACAAACACACACGCACACCACACATTATTGATATACATTCATGTATGTATGAATTTACACAATATCAACAAACACACACGCACACCACACATTATTGATATACATTCATGTATGTATGAATTTACACAATATCAACAAACACACACGCACACCACACATTATTGATATACATTCATGTATGTATGAATTTACACAATATCAACAAACACACACGTACACCACACATTATTGATATACATTCATGTATGTATGAATTTACACAATATCAACAAACACACACGCACACCACACATTATTGATATACATTCATGTATGTATGAATTTACACAATATCAACAAACACACACGCACACCACACATTATTGATATACATTCATGTATGTATGAATTTACACAATATCAACAAACACACACGCACACCACACATTATTGATATACATTCATGTTTGTATGAATTTACACAATATCAACAAACACACACGCACACTACACATTATTGATATACATTCATGTATGTATGAATGTATATCAATAATGTGTGGTGTTTTTTCACATTCATACACAGTGCCTTAAGACGAAAGTATTCAATCAGTGTGTGTTACCAGTGATGACATATGGAACCGAGACGTGGTCCTTCACTATTGGCCTTATGAATAAGCTCAGAGTCGCTCAACGAGCTATGGAGAGGGCTATGATCGGAGTTTCACTACGGGATCGAATCAGAAATAAGGAAATACGTAGGAGAACTCCAGTCACCGACATAGCCCAACGGATTAGTACGTTGAAGTGGCAATGGGCAGATCATATAGCGCGCAGAACCATCTTGCAGATGTCCACCTACAAGATGGGCAGACGACTTGGTAAGAACTGCAGGTTGGCGTTGGATGCAGGCCGCTTCCAACCGCAGTTCCTGGAGATCAATGAGACAGGCCTTTGTCCAGCAGTGGATCAGCTTTGTCATATGGCTGATATTATGATGATGATGATGATGATTCATACATACATATAAGCAGTTAATGCAATCCCACTGTCTTCCAGGACTTTCGCTCGCGTGCCAAATTCCACCAATCTGTCTCGAAGGCATCGAGATCGTCACGCAATGTCTACTAGGCCATCCTCGGCGCCATCGCCCGTCTTCAGGCACCCACTCCGTGACGATCGTTGCCCATCTATCCGGGTGTATTCGTCTTACGTGGCCCGCCCAATTCCATTTTAGCCTGGCAGCCTTATTTCCTGCATCAGCAATGCCGGTCTCTAAACGCAGCGTGGTGTTACGGATTCTGTCAATGTTTATTAACCACATAAATACCTACAAAGACCAACGCACATCCTTAATACAACAATCCATTAAGGGTCCATTCACACAGACCGGCTCGGAGAGCATCGGCGCGCATTTTTCTTTTCACACAGACCGGATCGTATACGCTTGGAGCGGAGCCGCCAACTATTTCACATAGACCGTTTGGAAGCGATCTGAAAGCGGATGCACTCCGAACGGCTGCGCGAACGAGAAAAAGTACGCGATCGGAGCCGGTCAGCTCCTTTTATTATTTCACACCAAGCGCGTTCAAGCATTCATAATGACAAAAGCAGTGCACATGCAAAAATAAACCTTACTACAAATACTATAAACTCTGTTTTCAATGTGATAAGAATCTGCTCTCCTCTCCCAGCCGGTCTGTGTGAACAGACCCTAACCCGGCGTGCGTAAGGTTCAAATTCGTAACACCGAGCATTAGGTTGGGTTTTTAGGGTTCCGTATCCAAAGGGTAAAATGGGACCCTATTACTAAGTCCCGGTGTCTGTCTGTCCGTCCGTCTGTCACCAGACTGTATCTCATGAACCGTGATAGTTAGACAGTTGAAACTTTCACAGATTTTCTTCAGAACATTCAGAATTCAGAATTTCAGAGAGAGACAGAATTTCTGGTATCGCTTTAAAAACAAAAAATGAAAACAGAATAAAATAAATACGTAAATAAATACAAGAAACGTAATTTTTTTCCTCGTTTTTGCTCGATATTGATAACGGCAACAGAAAAAGACGCTAGACGCTTGAAAAATTTATAGAATATTGAGTTGGTATATTCACTTTATTAATAAATAATTAAATATAAACAAAACATATTTTTAAGGGGGCTCACAACAGACATGATTTTTTGCCGTTTTTATAGATGGTAGAGAACCCTTCGTGCGCGAGTCCGACTCGTGCTTGGCCGGTTTTTATTATATTTTAATAAATACAATCTAGAAATTAAACAAATATTTTTAGTTATTTTGCTTATTTTAATCATAATCAACATATTTTGTACATTTTTTTTGTGTAGGGCTTTAACTAACCGCTTTTCGTTATAAACTAAGAGTTCAGAGAAAAGTTGAACATTTTAATTGTTTAGTCTGAAATTAAAACCAAAAAAAATTACATAAAGTTAATAAGAATAAAAATGTAGGTGTGCAAAATAGTAAAACCGAGCGCAAGGTTTGTCAAACTCACCCGCTGACCACTTTGACGCACGCTTTGACGCCGTCTATCTTCCTCGCCGCGCGACGGCTGACTAAGCGGTGTGACTGTGGTCCCCGGTTTCTGAGGTACCAAGCTAAAGTCTCACTAGTTATCGATTCGATAAAGTTATGTATTAGATAAACGTCAGTTAACTGACGCTGTGTTTCTGAATATGCAACCAGCCATTAAATACCTAAGGAACCTAGGTATAGCCAATTTCTAAATCTGGATCTTTTCTAAAGATCAGTTTTAAAATTGATTTTAATGTTTCAAATCGTAAATTATTATTAGTTGTATTAAAGTAATATACTTTTCGAAGGTAAACAAAACTCCAAAGACTGTAATAATTATTCAATTACCAACAGAGTAAAAATTACGACGCCATTTTCAAAATGGCATTGCGTCAGAAAAGAGAAACGTCAAAATAGTAAACAAAACAAACTTACATTTGACGACCTCCGTGGCGCAGTGGGCGAATAGCCGGCTGAGACGCAGGAGGTAGCGGGTTCGATTCCCGCCATGGAACAAATGTTTGTGTGATCTACAGATATTTATTCCGGGTCTGGTTGTTTCTCTATAAATTATAAGTAAGTATTTACAAAAAAAATGTATATAAGTATTATATCAGTTATCTGGTTCCCATAGTACAAGCTCTGCTAAGTTTGGGGCTTGATAGCGCTGTGTGACATGTCCAGCAATATTTATTTATTTAAACACACATGCTTAACATAACTATCCATTAATATCCTAAATATACTTCTCAGTAGTGTATTACTAAATACTCCGTCTATATCTGTACTGACAATGTGAGCTTTAGAGCAGTAGGTTTTCATAGTTCTTTGTCACAACCTCCGAATCGGAACCGAACCGGTTCGTCTGCGAATCTCTTATTTTTAAATAAATCTTGTAAGTTACGTACATCTATATTCTACATAGTCTATGGAAATTCATGTTTTGTTCTTCTCTCTGGTAATGGCGTCCTAAGTAGTACTGTGTAAAATTGGTGATAAAGTTGGTGATGATTAAAGAAAAGAATTAAAGATGAATTGCTTTCTTTCTATCTAATTAACAAATCTCATAGAGAAGTATCAAGCAGAGCCCTCTCCATAGCACGCTGAGCGACCTTGAGAATTCTTATGAGACCCAGAGTGAGAAACAACGTAGACAGATGTCCAGAGTGATCGATGGATCTTGTGTGGGCTCCACTCAACGGCACCCAGCTATCTTTTTACAAGCTTTTATTTAGTTTCACCTGTCCCTGTGTCTGTCTGTCTGTAATCAAATCTTGCAAGTTAAATTTGACCCACTTTCCGGTTTCGCTTGAGCTGAAATTTCGCATGGATATGTAAATCGACAATGCAATATTATTTTGACATGGAACTGATCTGATGATGGAGCTGGAAGGTGGGCATGGAAACTCTGTAGTAAAACGACGCGACCTCACCGAGTTTAGGCCCGTTTGATTCGTCTTGACAAGTACTCTGGTCCTAGATGATATCCAGGGTCTTATAATGGAACCGAAAGGTGGCCATGGCAACTCTTATAAAAGATACGTTATAAGGAACGGCTGAACCGATTTCGATGAAATTTGGTAAGAACGTAGATTATAACCTGGATTAACACATATGCTACGTTTAGTTAACTAACCACACGTGCGAAGACGCTGGCAAAAGCTAGTATTATAAATGCGAAAGTTTAAGTGTTTGTTTGTTACTCAATCATGTCCCCGCCACTATAATCAAATATCTCTATCTTCAAAGGTTTGCTGGAAGAAAACTCTTATTAGGGTTAAGCTCGCCTTTGTACATGTCCATTTTGTAAGCTATTTTTGTCTGTAAATCTATTTCTGTACAAAAATCAATAAATATGTATAGATTTATGTGTGGATGTTTGTTACTCTTTCACGTCATAACGGCTGAACCGATTTTGATGAAATTTGATATGTAGGTAGTTTAGAACCTGAATTAAAACATATGCAACTTTTAGTTAACTAACCACAAGTGCAAAGCCGCTGGCAGAAGCTAGTATTATACATGCAAAAGTTTAGATGTTTGTTTGCTCAATCACGTATGTATGGATGTATGTGTGGATGTTTGTTTCTCTTTCACGAGGTAACGGCGGATCCGATTTAAATAAAGTTTGATAATGTACGTAGATGTGCGTAGATGATAATGGCCGATGGGGCCGGAAGGTTCTCGAGTGGAGGCCACGACCGGCAAGCGCAGCGTAGGACGTCCACCTACAAGATGGGCAGACGACTTGGTAAGAACCGCAGGTCGGCGTTAGATGCAGGCCGCTTCCAACCGCAGTTCCTGGAGATCAATGAGGGAGGCCTTTGTCCAGCAGTGGACGTCCTACGGCTGATATTATGATGATGATGATGAATGTACGTAGATTATAACCCGGATTACCATATAGGCTACTTTTTAGCTAGTGAATTTTATAAAAGCTTGTTTTGAATAAGTAATTGTTCAACAAAGAACTTATTTAAATCGTATTTCTATTTACTATCGTCCTACTCGTGGTAGATTATAAAGCCCTATCATTTAGCAACAATACCAGCTTTTAATGAATACTCTTCATTAATTTTGATAAGGATTTACGATTTTATAATTAATCCAGAAAGAAGCGGTGAATAACCTCAGTATTTTACTAAGCTCTGAAACTAAATTCTGATATACATAAACCCTAAATTACCCTGCTACACTTTACAGAAGAATATACATTTTTAATACTAGTGGTTCGCCCCGAACTGAGATCTCGCGAGTCTCCTATGAAAACACTAAAATATTTTTGTACCTAATCTTAGACTATCAAAATAGTGCCACGAAATGCATAACCAAACTTGACCTATAATTTCATTCAAATTACAGGTAACGGAAGTTCCTGTAATTTAGTGACACTTTTTTGGAGTAGAAATTGCAGTTACATATTCTGGATTTTAGACTTTTCTCTCTAATTGTGTCACAATAGCTACACGCATACTAAATTTCAGCGCAGTGGGGTCACTGGTGTACCCCGTGAATATTGTCAAAGTTCAGTTTTTATTATGGCTAACAAAATAACTTAAAAACTACAAAGTTTGTACTAAAAATATAAATGGGTCCATAATGTACTTACAAATACCTTTTATTAAACGTGCCACTTGACTGGATAGTCCCTTTTTTTACACCTCTTGAACCCCAATATCTCAAGAACCCCTCCACATTTTTAGCTCATTGCGTCACACCCAAATTGTGCCACCACTATCTACTTATATACCAAATTTCACTATGATCGGATAATCGCTGCGAAAGTCATCCTCGGACAAACAAACATACATACATACAACGCCGATTTGCCCAAGTTGAATTAGAGATCTCGCTTCGCTCAATCAATTATCTCTTTATAAATACAAAAGTATCGTTTGCGTAATTAACCACTGCGAGAAGCGTGTTTTTCAGTTGATCTGAAATTTATTTTATTTGATATATGTAATTTAAATCCTGCACAGAGTCGTTATAAAATATTTGAAACTATGATTAAAGCCTCACTACCATAAAGCGTTCTGAATGTTATCATACACGCTGTAAAAGCGTTTCAAACGAGCCATAACGATCTTCATTCGAAATGTACGCGTTTTACCCGCGTCCTAACATTGGTAGGTATTCCCAAATCCCTGAATAGCAGTCCTGTATCACAGTCTAGTGAAAACAGCACGACTATTTAACATTTATTTAATACTAGCTGACCCGCCAGCGGTTTCTCGCGCGCAAAAACTAAAATCATTTTTTTATAGAATCTTTTATACCCCATTTTTATCACATGGGACCTGATTTATGGGATAAAAAGTAGCTTATGTGTTAATCCAGGTTATTATCTACGTACATACTAAATTCAGCCGTTTCGACGTTATTGGGTAACAAATAAATAAACATCCAAACTTTCGCATTTTTAATAATAGTCTGATTTTATCCTTAGTGTAGGGTGTTATGTATGTATCATACATAGTATTTTTATTTAAATAAATAAATGATGCTAGACATTTCATAAAGCGCTATATAGCCCCAAATTAAGCAAAGCTATTGGAGTACTAAGGAAACCAGCTAACTGATAGAATACTTATTAGTCCTTTTTTCAAATTCATTACCATGATTTTTTTTTTATATTCCGTCTACCATAATTTTAAGTCCTAAAATATCACAGAAACATCCTGTATAAAATAGGTCCACAAATCATATTCATTCATCATTTAAATAGGTACACACGGCTACACATCAAGCTAGACTTTCCAGTATAAGCTGACCTCTCATTCTACGAAAAGCCTACACAATGCGAGATCAGCTTATACTGGAATTGTATAGATTGATGTGTAGCCGTGTGTACCTGTTAAACTGACTAAGCGGTATCGGCTCAAAGGCGACGCCGATTTACGTGATTTTTTTTTATTTGAATTATATCGATTACTGGATAAATATTCAAACTACCGGTATTAAACCAATCTCTCTAAAATCAGTTATTAAGATTCTGCATATGTGTCTTTAATTATTATCCTGAATGCGGTGACAGACTGTATCTAGAGAAAAAACCAGACCCGGAACAAATATCTGTAGATCATGCAACATATGATCCGCAGCGGGAATCGAACTAGCAACCTCCTGCGTATCAGTCGGCCATTCGCCCACCCACTTATTACACAGTCTACGTACCCCTTTAAACCTAATGCATCTTCTTGGAATGAGCGAATAACGTTATGTGAGCAAGCTGTATGTCTTACACTGTGCCCAAGATGTAATATATAAAACATTAGCTCAGCTCAGTTGGACCACATCCGATTGTTTCTGAACTAAGTATAAGTATGTTTGAGAGAGTAGATGCGAACCTCCAATTCTCGAAGTTTTAGTGAACTTCAGTTAACTCACACCGTGTCTGTAGACGAACGTCTTTGGCCAGTGTGTGTTACCTCACTATAGACCTCTTATGGAGATTCGTGATTGCTCAACGTTCTATGAAGAGGGCTATACTTGGGGGACCTGTGTGGCGCATTGGCCGAACTGAGACGCAGGAGGTTGCGGACAACATTTTTGTATAATCTATATAATATTACTACTAATATTTTATATATAACCTGTTTTGTTATGTGCAACATTAATTTAAAACACACATCCAAGATCGTTTTAGAGATGGGTTTAACACCGGTAGCTTGAATATTTATCCAGTGTTCGATAAATTTTCAATAAACAATTTTTAACGTACTCGTAAATCGGCGGCGCCTTTGCGACAGTGCCGATTAGTCAGTTTAACAGGTACCTACTTACATGTTAAATGAATATGATTTGCTTACCTATTTTATGCAGACTGTTTCATTGAAGTTTTAGGTTTTATTATTAAGGTTGCTTGAAAATTTAAATTTTCTATAGTAATTAATTTTTAATAAACTTTTTACAACAATACTAGCCATTAGCCTTATCCGTGTTTTCATTTAATGTCGTACATAACAAAACACGCAGTATTATTATATTAGATTTTTGTGTATCCTGTCCATCCAAAGGTTGTCTGGAAGAGATTGCTCTTAGCGATAAGACCGCCCATTGTACCTATATTTATGGTTTATTTTCATTGTAACTGTATTTTTGTTTTGTGTGCAATACAGAGTATTTCATTCATTCATTAATTATTGTAAGTATGTATTTACAAAACAAATATGTACTTAAGTATTCTTGTATTATGGGAACCAGCTATCTGAGGAGAACGTTTTTTTTTGTAAATATATACAAAAACATCCAGACCCGGAACAAATATATGTAGATCACGCAAACATTTGATCCACAGCGGGAATCTAACCCGCTACCTCCTGCGTCTCAGCCGGCTTTCGCCCACTGCACCACGGAGACATAGAACAGAAGATTAACAAGCTAAAGTAGCAGCTGGCGGGGCACATAACTTGAGGATGTGACGGTCGTTGGGTCGGAGACCTAATAAGGTTGCTGGGAGTCGTTGACTGCAGACCGCACAATATCGGTCGCTATAGAAATCGATGACTGAAGGATAATGTTCGGAAGTGAACGCCCTAATTCTATGTAAAATGCTAGATAAATACTAGTAGTACATAAGACTTTACAACTTTTTATTTAAAAAAAATAAACAAAAAACAAATGAAGTTACAAAATGTATTCGTTTGTAAAATTTAAAATCCTGATATTTTTAATATGAAAAAAAGTATTTATTATTTATACTGCGTGTCACCGCATTTACGACATTAATTTAAATCATGAGTAAGGCTGATATCTAGTATTGTTGTATACGAAACTGTTTTAATTTTCAATCTACTTTAATTTCAAGTCCTAAAATGTCAGTGAAACAGCCTGAATAAAAAAGGTAAACAGATCATATTCATTCATCATTAAGTAGGTAGTTGTCGTCTTTGTCATCGTCGCAAAGGCGCCGCCGATTTACGTTAAAAACGTTTATTGGAAATGTATCGATTACGGGATAAATATTCAGGCTACCGGTATTAAACCAATCTCTAAAATCAGGTAATACGATTCTGCGTATGTGTTTTACATTAATGTCGTGAATACGGTGACAGACTGTATAAGAAGTTTATTTTTTGAGTTACACATTTTCCTAAAAACGATAGTGAGCGTTGTCTGTCAATTAGTATAAATAATCATAGCGACAACATCAACAGAATATTTTTGATAACCAGATGTCCTAGGCCACGCTCAATTGGAAGGTTTCCAAACAAAAACAATTAGTTTAACTACGACCGACTGGTACATTAACCTACATTTAAGTTTTGCAAAAGCTACTGGGAGGAATTGATAATAGCGCCATCTATTAAAGCTTGTAGTAATTACGGAAAGTTATGGGAAAGCACAAATTTAGTAAAAGTGCAAAGGCGAGACGTTGTTCGAAGCGGATCGCACTCATCCTGATGATGGTTCACGGATTGAACCGAAACATTGTCGATCGAAACACCGATAAAACGGTACGTGATAAATCCCGTATTTATAACTAGTGGTTCGCCCCGAACTGAGATCTCGTGAGTCTCCCATAAAAACAAATTTTGGAATTCAGACTTTTCCTTATATTTGTGTAACTAAAGCTATACGTATACTAAATTTTTGCCAGCCATGTGGGGTCCCTGGTTCAGTTTTTTTTAGCTATTAACTTAAACACTAAAAAAACTAAAAATAAACTAGAAATAAATCAAAATGTACTTACAAAGACTTTATAAAAGACGTGTATTTTTGCCGTATAGTCTCATTTTATGGTTTTTTTTACCCCTCTTTAACCCCAATATCTCAACCCCCCTTCTACACACACATTTTTATCACATTTAGGAACACCAAAATTTTGTCATTACCTATGTACCAAATTTCACGATGACCGGATAAACGGTTCGAAAGTTATTCTCGGACAAACACACCAACTTACCTACATACAACGCCGATTTGCCCAAGTTGATTTGGAAAACTCGCTTCGCTTGATCAATAATAATTTAGTTAGAAATTATGAGTTCTCAATAAAGCTTTGTCTTACTGAAAGTGATACATGTTTTTTGTGTATTTTTTTGGGTTCCGTACCTAAAGGGTAAAACAGGACCCTATTACTAAGACTCCGCTGTCTGTCTGTTTGACTGTCCGTCTGTCATCAGGCTGTATCTCATAAACCGTGACAGTTAGACAGTTGAAATTTTCACAGATGATGTGTTTCTGTTGCCGCTATATTAACAATTACTAAAAACAGAATAAAATAAATATTTAAAGGGGCTCCCATACAACAAATGTGATTTTTTGCTCATTTTTGCTCGATATTTATAACGGTAACAGGAAGACGCTTGAAATACTGACAGAATATTTAGTTATATATTAACTTTAAATAAAATTAATATTTAAGGGGGTTCCCATACAGCAAAATTGATTTTTTTGCAGTTTTTTTAGATGGTGGTACGAAACCCTTCGCGCGTTTCCGACTCGCGCTTGACCGGTTTTTTTTAATTAAGGACTCATTTCTACTTCGTAGCACAAAAACTTTAATGTAGAATTATGCAAATGGAGTATCATTATAAATCTTTGAGTACTCGAAAGTGAGAGAATTCAAAAAAACCTGCACACACAAATTTTGCTTTATGTGATATACTTAACTCCGACTAACGATACCTCCACGAGTTCTTGAGAAAAAGGGTCTTGACAGACAGTCGGATCACTTTGTGCTTCTACAAAAAGAGGCCGGAAGGTACAGTTTTTCTTTTTTCTTTCAGTTATGGCTATATGGTTATTAAAAAAAGGTGACAGCACTTAAAATCTTTGTTAGAAATCAAAGAATATATCCTTAACTCAGACACAACATATGGTATAACGGGTTTGATAGTCCTTATCAGGGATGTTACGGAGCTTCGGCTCCGACTCCGATAAGTCGGAACTTCCGATTGATATTACACCTCCGGTTCCGACTTCGGCTCCGACACTATTAAATCGCAGGTCAAAGCATTGCCAATAGCGGCGGCGGCGGCCAGCAAGCACGAATCACACTAATATTATATAAGCGAAAATTTAGATGTTTGTTTGTTAGGCGGTTGACACACTGCCGCGCACCACGCTGCATGTTGCGTGTCGACGCACCTACGCGTGTACTTGCGGGAGTGCAGATCTGCATCATCGTGCGGGTTGTTTACGCACTCCCACGCGTAGTTGCGTTTTGTGGACCCACGGCGGCTCTGACTCATTTCATTCAAAGCTGTTCGCTAGTGCAGTGCCAAAATAGTGCGCTTCCAAAAACACGCACGGCACTGCGGGACTATGTGTTCCATACCTTGCGTCTCGCTCCGCATCTACACGCGGGGGTTCATGTTTCTCCGCGCTTGAGCGCATGATCTGCATGAACGCGCGTGGATGCATTTTCTGTGTGTTCGACTGTGCGTGCTTTCTATACAAACGGAGATACTTACAAGCAACGTTAGAACACGCATTCACGCGTGGCAGTGTGTTGAGTGCCTTACTCAATCACGTCGTAACGGCGGAACCGATTTCGATAAAATTTGGTATGTACGTAGATTATAACATGAATTAACCATAGGTTACTTTTTGTTGACCAACAACGCGTCCGAAGCCGCTGGCGGAAGCCAGTAGGTTTACTCATGTCACGCGGGGAATCTCCTTCCCCGCGCGCTTTCTGTCATCCATTACTCTCTAACTAAGTTATTTGTTACGCAATATAGATAATGTATTTTGTTTTGTGTTGTTTTAATTCAAGTTATCTGTTGATTTGGACAATCAACAGAAATCAAGTGTTATTTGAAACAACCTCCTACTCCGACTCCTATTCCGGATCCGACAAACCACATTTAAAAACTCCGATTCTGACTTCGGTTCCGTTAAAACAACCTCCGTAACATCCCTAGTCCTTCTCGCTCAAAATAATCACTTATTACATCCAGAAAGAGCATAAAGAAACTTTGGCAACGCGATGACGTATTTTCATAACACGTTAATGTATACATAAAATTTTACGAGCCCGTATGTTTATGTGTGTTAAAATGTAAATTGATTGTTAGGTATTGAATATACACACTCAAATTTCATGTCTATCTTTTATTTCTTATGTTGAAGACCTCCGTGGTACAGTGAGCGAATAGCCGGCTGAGACGCAGGAGGTAGCGGGTTCGATTCCCGCTGGGGAACAAATGTTTCTATGATCTACAGATATTTGTTCCGGGTCTGGATGTTTTTCTATATATTATAAGTATGTATTTACAAAAAAGTATGTAAGTGTCCTATCAGTTATCTGGTTCCCATAGTACAAGCTCGGCTTAGTTTGGTGCTAGATAACGCTGTGTGAAATGTCCAGCCATATTTATTATTATTATATGGAAGATTTATGTTCAATACAACTACAAGTATCAATTTAAAACGTCGATTTTACCGCCTACTCCTTCACGGTCAAGCCAGGTAATAAACAGAGCTGGTTAGTCTTTTTAATGTTATTTAAAGTACTCATAACGGTGTAAAAGAAAGCATTGTATAACAGGAACACTGGTACTTAGTTAACCCTACACGTATTGGCAATGCCTTTCTCAATACTCCACACACAATCGTTAAATTCAATCAAATTATTGTATCACTAGCTTTCGCGACGGCTTCGAACGCGTTGTTTGTCAAAAAACGGTGGCCTATGTTTGAATTTAAGTCATAATCTATCAGCACACCAAATTTCATCGAAATCGATTCAACCGTTACGACGTGATTGAGTAATAAACTAACAACAAACATCCAAACTTTCACTTTTATAGTATTAGTGTGATACCACATCTTAACGCCCCGCTCCCCTGGCTTCGCACGGAGTTCATAATAAAATATTGTCTGTAGGGTCTTGAGTTCATAGAAAAAATAATTTCTTTTCTTGCCAACTTTGCCAATTTTTCTTAGACTAAAAACCTTATTCGTCCTAATAAGATATTGAAAAAAAACAGTGTAATCGGTCTAGCTGTTCTCAAGTCATGCGCTTGCCAACGAACACTGTTTCATGTTTATTTACAAAGATTATAATAATAGCTGTTACTTAGGTACATATCATCATTATATCAAATATATCATCGCTGTTCTAACTAAGTGACGTAACCGACATTTTGACGTAACTGACATTTTGTAATGTTACTTTATCTACTTTTGAAGACGAACCGATCTGTCTAATCGGCGTATCTGTATCTTCTACCTATGTCTAGATGTATGTTTGACGTATCTACATATCTTAAAATTATAAATCATTCGAAGCGTCCTAAGTACACTTACGACTTTTAGTAATATTTTCTAAAATGTCGGTTACGTCACTTAGAACAACAACGATATGACGTCCACTGTACGTATAGAACACAGGTCGCTTATACAGAGTGACGGATTTTGTACGGCCTACTCCCAACGGTTTCCAGTTACGTTTAACTCAGAATCAGAGTTTTTAGCTCCGAAGATCAGCAATCTGAAGTGGCAGCGGGCCGGTCATATCTGCCGCAGAACTGATAACCGATGGGGTTAACGCATTCTGGAGTGGAGACGACGTAGTACAAGTATAGTGAAGGACGCCCCCCGACTAGATGGAGCAACGATTTGCGCTTTGTAGCTGAAAGACATTTTAAGAGAAAACCAAAAAAGAGGAGATCAATAACGCACCTTGGGAGAGTGTTACGTCCAGCAGTGGACTGCTAAAGGTTGAAATCCGGTTTCGTCGGGATACTCATATAATCTGTCTTCTTTATAACATCCTTCAAAATCTTCTGTCTCCTTGCTATCTTAAAGAACGTTTTTCTCTCCTTTTTCCATCTGATCGTCCTTCTCGTTCTATCATATCTATAAAACAATCTATCAATAAGTTAAAATCATACCTATTTCTGCCGCCAAGCAGCATTGCGGTGTTCGGTTTGAAGAGTACTGATGCCGGTAAAATTACAGGCACATGAGACTTTACACCTGGAAGTCCTGGACGCAAGGCAGTGCGCCTTGCGTCCAGGACACATTTCTAAGGTACGTGACCTACGAGACAATTATCTGTTATAGGTGATGGTTACCATCAGGTGGGCCATAAGCTTGTTCTGTCTCGAAGTAGTATAAAAATCATTTTAAAAAATCTTTTCAAATACTAAGCAAAAATATTTTCTCCGCTCACTTTAATAAAGTGAAAATTGAATTTTGCTCTAAATATGAAATTAAGACAAAATGAAGTAGACAGCAATATCCTGTTTTCAGCTTGCAAAATGAGTTTGTAAACTGATGATGTCACGACTTCATAACTTAAAACAACTTACTTATTTTACGGCGCAAAATATTATTTATCTCGGACAATCACGTACTAATTAAGTGTTATCTTCGATGGGTTTATGGTAATAATATGTATTCCACATGTTTTTGATACATTAATACCTAAGCGCTTGCTACACTGATTTTCATAGAACGAAAAACATCATATTTAAGTAAGACACTTTGTTCTTGTGTTCTTAATGAATAGCACTAACACTGACACTATATTACACTATTGTACACTATAATAACTCAAAAGGTTTTGTACTTTTCAGTCTTCTCACTATATCCGTGTTGTCGAGGAGCTGGATTGCCTCGACGTTCACATGATGGTGAAGTCTTTGTTCGTGAGCTTATGCATATTTTCTTATTACTCTATCGACGACCGCTATGTTGAGGTCCCGGTGAAGGTCGTCATTTCTAATATACCAGGGTGCATCTGAACACAAGAACAAAGTCTCTTCCCCTTAAATAGAGACTGCAATAAAAGTGCCAATGGACACATTCTTTATCATAATTCTATTATCAAACTAAGTTAGCATAAAATTGCTCATTAGCTTACTTCTAATTAAACTAGAGTACACTTATGATGTATGTAGGTACTTAACATTAAAAAAAATATTTAAGTAAGGGCAATGAACAAAATTTTCAAACAAACTCGTACATAGTAAATCTCTACTGCATATGAGTGTGTCCGCGAAATTTTCACAGCAGGTGTTATTCTGAAGTTTTAATAAGGTATTTCCTGTTAGCGATGGAGTTTTGGATATTCAGAAAGTTGGACAATGGGTTGAATTTAAACAGATTATGTAACTTTTAAACGTTTGTTCTATTACTGGTTTATTTTCGGACACTCAGTATTATAATATAAAAACCGGTCAAGTACGAGTCGGACTCGCGCACAAAGGGTTCCGTTGGGTACAAAGGTACGTTTGTTGTATGGGAGTCCCCGTTAAATATTTATTTTATTCTGTTTTTAGTATTTGTTGTTATAGCGGCAACAGAAATACATCATCTGTGGAAATTTCAACTGTCTAACTATCACGGTTCATGAGATACAGCCTGGTGACTGACGGACAGATAGACAGAGAGCGGAGTCTTAGTAATAGGGTCCCGTTTTAGCCTTTGGGTACGGAACCCTAAAAACTATCATAAAGTCTTTATAACCCCTATGCGATCCGATCCGAAACAAATAATTGTAGATCATGCAAATAATCTACAATATTTTGTTCAATGTAGATTGATGTAAGGCGAAAGAAAACGGCCTAATGGACTGGAATAATGGAAAGAAATATAGAGCCAAAAGACGTTTGATTCTCGTTTGACCACGAGCTCATCTGAAAAAAAGCGATGATGCAGTCAACGAAAATGCTTGCCTAGGAAAACCTGTTCACTCTTGACTTGCACGTGGCCCGTCATGACCAATGTGAGTATGGAGATGTAAGGACCCTTCAAACCAACGCTTGAGTATTACGAGCTAAATATGGAAGTTACATCAAATTTCCAAAGTTCCAAATGTCCTAACTTGTGAATTCAATTGTAACGACCAGTGCTACGTCGCTAATGATCGATTTCATCAATTGCAGCCTCCAAGTTTAAGCTCACTTTGATGTGAATCGAATGTGCAATTCAATTGTTTGAAATATCGCAAAGTTTGGATTGAAACGTCATTTGCTGATAATTGTGGAACGTTCTTTAAACAAATTGTGATTTTCCGTAGATTTTGCAATGATTAATATTAGCAAAGAGCAATCCTTAAGGTATCCACTTTTCGACCCTTTCTCTATCCAACCAACTTATTATGTAAGTCGTGTAAAGTTCTAACAGTTAGGCAGCTATTTATACTAAACATAGTTTTAAGACAACACAGAACACTTCTCTATAGCACTGAAAGTACTAACAAAAGACGAAAAGATATCGTCCGCACTAACAACACCCCAGTAAAGCATGCTTTTGCATCCAGATTTCTAATGTTCCTAGGACCATTGCTGTACAACAGGCTAAATCGTAAATTGAGCATCCACTTAATGAACTTCTCAAACTGTAAAAGAGCCTTAGAGTCTGCTCTATCCAATCTATCCTACGAGAAAACTGAGGAATTACTAACCGTAATACAGTAAGATTTTAAAGATACGTATATTCATACCTTCCATGTTTGCGCTTAGTTTATTTAGTTATTTTTATTTTTTTTGAATAAGTAAATAGATTTAAAGTTTTGTTAATTTGAGTATTCATAAGTTACCCCAGTCCAGCCTTATTCGCCTGAGTTACAGGTTTTCCTAGTTCAGGCAATGTATAAAATCTTACCTATATGTAGATAATAATTCCTAATGTTAATCTTAGAAAATATGAAAAATGAATAAAGATTTATATTATTTATCTTTTTATTTGAATTTTCTTTTGTTTTCTTTGAACCTAAAAACAAACTCTTCAAATTAATGTAATGGGGATATACATGATGCTAATTTTTCATATAAGATAGTAAGCTAAAAGGCATTGAATTTGGCACATAGCTCGAAAAACTGACGGCCGTTGGGGTAAAAAGGTTTTCGAGAGGGGACCCCGCACTGGAAAATTCAGTGTAGGACGGCGCCCCACTAGATGGAAAGACACTAATGATAAAAATTAAAGCTAAAAATATGTAATAATTTGAACTCAATCAATCTATCCTGGTCATCTACAGGCTCGATCGCGTAGTAGTGTGCGGGGTGGACGCACAACTAATGCGTTTGAGCTGCAGGTGAGTAGCCCATCACCCTGGCTTCAACTTGCGGAGACTACTACCTCCGGGTCTCTGGGCTCAGCTCTTTGTGGCCTTCATGGCTTGTGGCAGGTGGCTCTTAGGAGCTTTTCGTTGGCCTATTTCGCGGCGCGGTGTAAGCGGCCGCGTGTTGGCGGGACGCTGGTCTTAGTTTTTTTTATTTTTCTTTGTGATCCTCGCCGGTGACGTCGCCAGTGATCGGTGAAATCGTTAAAGGAGAAGAAGAAAAAGCAGTCGGGGGGTCCAGGAGCTCTCGAGGTAGTGGACGCCACGGTCTTTGGTGGTCTGGTGGCCGCAATTTGAACTCAGTGACATAAAAAAGGGCAGTCATATTTGTCAGCTATGACGCTCAGTATGTGACTGCCTCTTACTCTGCGTAATAGGGATACGATACGTTTACGACGTATTGCCGCGAATCGGTCAGCGCATTCGCAAACGAATTGAGGCAGACCCAATAGCATTCTGAAAATATTGTTGTATTGGACTCAAAGGGCGCTGAGAGACTTCTGTGTATACCTAACCCACAGACAGTTCGTGTAAAAATATTGGCAAAAAGCTTTAAAACGCGTGACTTTTACTGGAATTGAGCAACGAGCAAACCTACGGGCTACCATGTTGCTTCTAACTGCCAACGCCCTACGTTCCCTCTCTATATCACAGTCATCCTTGAGGTCAGGTCCTTTCCACTCAGTGGTATAGTAGGAATACATTCTGGTGCCTTGTTTTGACATTTGTAAAAACGAGCACTTGTATATAATCTTTGTATTATAAGCTAACCCATGATTGGAAGCGTATGTTTAGCATACCTTTACTAGGTCTCTCAGACCACTAATAGACGGGTTACGCACCATATTATCATATGCATAGCTTATATTATTAATTTTCAGACCATCATCTTGTATGTCCGCTGCTGAGCTCAACCACTAGTTAGTTCACGTATATGTTGAAAATAAACAATTTACCGTTGGCATCAATACACTGTGCCGTGGCTTGCTTAGCGCATACAGCGCGGAGAACTTATACTCATTAACCTGCTTAATTTCGTACTCACTTATTCTTTCACTTCTTGTGTGTTACTTGTGTTAGCGACTATTTGTATTTAAGTACTAAATTGGATAATTTTATGATTACTACAGCAATATTTATTATATTGTTATTAGGTAGCTTCTTTCGAAAACAGGCAGGACAAAGAATCGCCCAGTCTCGGTCACTGACTGAATCTCAAAAATCCAAGCTCGAGGTTTGCCAAAGAGTGATGGAGTGCAGCATTTTAGGTGTCAAGAGAATAGACAGGATTCGGAACACCTCGCTGCGCTCAAGAACCGGCATCGCTGACGTCGGTATCAAGGCTGCCAAGTTAAAGTGGGATTAGGCGGGTCATGTCTCCCGCATGCAACCAAATAGGTGGGCTAAGGTCGTAACTGGATGGATCCCTGTGGATGGAAAGCTACACCGTGGAAGGCCTAAAAGTGGTGGCGCGATGATTTGGACGCTTTTTATAGAGACTGGCGGGATTTGGTACAAGATCGAGAAAAGTGTAGAGATGAGGGGGAGGCCTTTTCCCAGGAGTGGTACGGCATAGGCTAGATACTTGTTTTTATTAGTGTTTAAACAGAAGTAGCTTTTATTGATCAATCACCACCATTGGGGTTTTGTCGCCTTACGCCGCCCCATTGCGCACTATTTGAAGCAATGACGGCTGTTGGTAAACTCTCAGACGTTCCGCGTCAGTCGTCCTGTTCAAATTCATATTAATAATTCAATTAGGGTAGTCATTGTGTTTATGCTGTTCTTAAATGTCTACATAATTGTTGATTATGTAAATTCATGTAGGACAAGATTGTTGTTATAAAATAATGTGAAATAAATACGATATCCCCATTGAAGTTGTTGTTTCTTACACTTGTGTTTTACTGGTTGTCTTATGTACTCTATCCTGTGGTTTTTTGTATACCACTAAAATAGCAAACCAGCATACGACGTACTTGGTGGTAAGCGGTTACGAACGTTTTTTTTTTGTGTTGTAAAGGTATCAAATGCGCGTAGCCAACCCTTTAAAATTTCAAAACGCCTTCTTCAGAAGATACAATGGGAAAAACCTTGAAAGGTGCCAAATAAACATATTTTCCTTCTATGTAAGTTCTGTATCAAAGGCTCTGGAGTAATTACTGTCTTATTTGATACCTACTATTCAGATTACTTACTTTAATACTGTTTTGTTGCTGACTTTACCACTCAAGTAACAATAAACCTCAGCTCGTTAACACAACAATAGCTAGACACCCCCTTTCATCCCCTTTTACCCCGTTTAGGTGCTTGACAAGTATTGTGACTGAAAATTTAGGTATACACATTTGATTGTCTTTACTTTTGGGTTTATCAGTTAGGGAATAACGGATCCATTAGATATTCGTATAAGTCCGTTTATAATTTTTTAAACTTCACCTCCGCATTTATCTTGTTCCTATCAACTAATATACATTTTCATCCAAATATCTCAAACTTTTACTAAAAGAAAGAACATACAATTATTGAGGAGACTAAAATAATAATAAGAATAATTTATTTAGGTCTTAAAATTGTTTGGTACTAATAGGTATTTGGTTACATAAAATATTAGCCTAAATTACAAACAATAACAATGTCCAGACAAATGACAATTTGATATGGCATGTATATGCATATTTGAGTACAGTACCTAACGTAGCTCTGTTTCTCACACTAGGTCTCTAGTGAGCCTGTGTTGTGAGGATTACAGTGATTCGCTTCGGACTCACGTCAAACAAAAATAGTAATTGACCCACTTTGATTGGCTATGTACATAAATTATAATCTAAATTAGAAGCTAGAATTAAAGTACTTAGGTAATAGTTACAATGAAATTAAGGAATGTTTAAGGTCCAACATACAATTCATCAACATTCAATCAACATACAAGTCATTCTTTGACGCCTCGGCAATCGGTTAACATTGTTTACTTATTCACTCCGCACAAATATCGATTATACTGCTAAAACTACGAGATATTTTTAATAAATTTACTTCCAAACTGTTGCTAAACGACTTTTATAAAGATTTATGCAATTCTTTAGTGCTTGAAACTAAAAAAGATATCTGCCACCTAAAGACTAACAAACGAGAACCACTAGAGCTCCTCCGGGCACGTGATATTACCGACCCTAAACAGGAACTCAATACCTGCAAGGAGCATTTTTTTACTGTAGGACAAACTTTAGCACATACAATTCTAACTGATTTACGCAAAACACAGGATTTTTAGCCAGCGAAGAAAGGCCATACAATAATTTATCCAACTCCTTCTTTATGCACCCTACGGATATGGTGGAGGTAGATATACTTATCTATAACTTGCATAGTGACAAGGCCCCCGGCATTGACGGTATAACAAATCTACTTATAAAACAAATAAAAGATTCCATAGTCTTGCCATTAACTATTGTATTTAACAAAAGCCTTTTAACAGGAGTCTTTCCGGACTCCTGGAAACTAGCTACGATCATACCTATTCACAAGACTGTTCCCAGAAATCTCCCGGATAACTATCGCCCCATCTCGCTCCTGGGTGCATTTTCCAAACTTTTGGAAAAATTGGTGAATAAGCGACTTGTTCAATACCTTGAATCCTTTAACATTTTATCAGAAAGATAATTCGGTTTCAGACAAGGGAAATCCACCGAAGGAGCCCTGTCTCTCTTGCTTTCTAAAATAGTTTCCCATCTTGATGAAAATAAGAGCTGCATAGGGGTATTCCTGGATCTTGCCAAAGCTTTCGACACTGTTTCCGTTCCTATATTGCTAAAAAAGCTAGAAAATTCAGGGGTAAGGGGAATTCCTTTACAGTGGTTTAAAAGCTACACAGAGCGGAAACAGTGTCTGTGCGTCAACGGCATGTCAAGTGCTCTACTGCATATACAATTTGGTGTTCCGCAAGGGAGTATTCTGGGGCCCACGCTTTTTATACTATACATTAACAGTATACACAACATTAGATTAATGAATGCAGATATTATTTGCTATGCAGATGACACGGCGATAATTTTTCATGGATCAGACTGGCCGAACGCTATCTTACACGCCGAGCAAGGCATGGCAACTGGTGAACCACTGGCTCCAAACAAACCTTTTGACCCTCAACATGCAAAAACCAAGTTTATCTGTTTCCATAAGACTCGCGCATCTTCGCCTCCGGAAAACCTTTTAACTATTAAACTTCACATATGCAGCAATGAAATTTCAGTAAACTGTAACTGCGAAGAGATTGGCCGAACTAGGTTTATGAAATATTTGGGTGTCCTTGTAGACCAGAATCTTAATTTCAAAAAACACATTAACTGTTTATCCGCTAGAACTCGCAAAATTATAAACGTTATGAGGCAGCTTAGAAACGCAGCTAACTCTGATACCCTGAGGTCTACGTACTTGGCTCTCTGCCAATCCCTTTTGACATACTGTATCATGTTTGCAGAGTACTCCAAAAACAATGCTTATACAGGTAGAAAGAGCACAGAGATCAGTTTTAAAGACTATGTTAAAAAAGCCCTTCAGATATCCCACTGTAAAAGTTTACGAAGAAAGTGGTGTTCTCTCCGTCCGACAACTTTTTGTCCTGAACATTTCTCTTGCTGTTCACAGGACTGTACTCAACAGTGATACCAAGACCAAGACTTGTTAACTCAGAGGGTTTTTAAAATTCACAATGCACCTGTGAATACGTCCTTTGCCAAACGATTTAGCCCTTTCGTTTCATCTTTACTATACAATAAAGTTGTCAATGCATGTGACATAAAACATTATTCCGGATCCAAAGCGAAACATGAGATAACAAATTGGCTTACTACTCTGAGTGTACGCAGCAAGTAGTATAATTACAGAAGAAACAGTTAAACCATCTAAAGACCGTTGCAAATGATCTATATAATCATCCAAGTATTGTCTGTCAAGGATCTCTTATAATGATTTGACTACATATACATAATAATTCCTTTCTTATTTAGAGAAATTAAAATAAATATCTACTACTTTTTTTTTGTGTTATTTGATTTTAATTTACTTATTAACAGAACAAAAAAACATGTATTAAAAAAAACCTATCGCAGCGGTACCATTGCGGTACCGAGTAGCCGACTGAGACGCACGAGGTTGCGTGTTCGATTCCCTGCGGGAAAATTCTTAACTTGATCCGCCAGTAGTATTGGGTCTGGGTGTTGATATTGATACTCATGATACAGCAAATCTTTGGTTCAGAATGACGTTCGATACAAAACTTTTTTAATATCTTTTCGTAGCATTTGCAGAGGTGCTACGAGAACGGTTAACAACAACAGTTAAACTACAAATAACGCTCTAATTGGCAAAGCCAGTTTAATTAACCTAATTAAATGTTTACAGAACTAAGCCGCAAATAGAACCACAGCCATTACTGAAATATATCTGATTGTAATGATAAAATTTAGATACAGGGAAATAACTTGTTTTTCGTGCGGCTTGGCTCGGGTACACCTGTTTGTAGATAACTACGGAAAAACGTTTGTAAATTACAAAAATTGATAAAAAAAAAACAATTATTAACTGGTATGTGTGTGTGTGTGTATTGATATCTCTTCTATTTAATATATTTTCTCATTTATGTGTCGTCTACCTTACCTGTTTATAGTATATTACTATTAAATATAAATAAATATTATAAATATTGCTGGACATTTCACACAGCGCTATCTAGCCCCAAACTAAGCAGAGCTTGTACTATTGGAACCAAATAACTAATAGAATACTTATATACTTACATTTTTTTTGTAAATACATACTTATAATATATAGAGAAACAACCAAACCCGAAACAAATATCTGTAGATCGTGCAAACATTTGTTCCGCGGCGGGAATCGAACTCGCTACCTCCTGCGTCTCAGCCGGCTATTCGCCCACTGCGCCACGGAGGTCGTCAATATTCATCAAGGTCATCAATATCACTATTCATCTCTTACCTTATCTGCGGAAACTTTTAATTGTCCTTCTTAGAATAAGTAGCATTTATTGTTGTTAATTTTCTACTCAAATACCTTTTCTGTAACTTAGCAGTAGGTTTTTTTTTTTTAATTCTAAAAATAAATAAAATAAAATAGATAGTACTCATATTCGTAAAAGAACCAAAGTCACTGACATAGCACAAAGGATTAGCAAGCTGAAGTGGGAGTCAGCACATAACTCGAAGAACTGACGGCCGTTGGGGCAGAAAGGTTCGTACTGGAAAGCGCAGCATAGGACGGCCCCCTCTATATAGAAAGAAGAACTGATAAAGGTTGCTGGGAGCCGTTGGGTGCAGGCCGCACAATATTTGTCGCTTGGATGATAAGGAGTACTCATATTTTCGGACAAATGAAAAAAAAACTAATCAAAAAGGTGCGACAGGTAAGTAAACAATTGAACATGAATTATCTTCATCATCATCCACAGCCCGACTTCACCCACTGCTGGGTATAGGCCTCCCCAAGTTTATGCCATCCGCCACGATCCTGCGCTAGTCTCACCCATTGACGGCCCGCGACTCTAACGATGTCGTCCACCCATCTCGCTGCCGGACGTCCTACCCTTCTACAGCCATTCCTCGGCCACCACTCAGTTGCTACCCTGCTTCACCTATCATCACCACGTCTTGACAAGTGTCCCGCCCAAGACCATTTGAGCTCCATAACTTGATTCCCAACGTCATAACCCTTCGTTCTTCTACGGATCTCGACGTTTGGAACTCGATCTAAGTGTTTGATGCCGATCATGGTACTCTCTATGGCTCTCTGTGCAACTCTTAACCTGTACACAGCCTCCTGCGTGAACGTCCATGTCTTGGCACCGTTAGTCATGGCAGGCAGAACACATTGCATAAATAAGCGGGTCTTCAGACTCTGTGGAGTTTTAGGCGACTTAAGGATGTCGTCCAGCTTGCCGAACGCGGCCCATCCCAATTGGATCCTTTTAGATATCTCCTTTTGTTGATGCCCTTTACCAAAGGATAGAATATGTCCAAGATAAATATACTGGTCAACCATCTCCAGCTTCTCATTCCCCATTGTTACCGCAGGATTTGTGAATATGAAGGCCGTTAACATGAAATATAAATCCAGTTAAATTTAAATCGTTACTTTATGAAAAGTTTGATAGTTAGAATTAGACTCAACGCTTGAAGCTCAATTCAAATAAAACTTTGTTAAAGTATCGGCACAGACGAGTCAAGTGATGTTCAAGTTATTTTAAGCCTGGCTTTTAACATTTAAAACAGTTTTATGTAAATTGAGTAAAGAATAGGTCTACTTATTATAGTCGCATGTATTTTTTATATCACTAAGGTAGCAAACATTATACCATTTACACACGGCTACACATCAAGCTAAACAATTCCAGAATAAGCTGACCTCGCATTGTGTAGGCTTTTCGTAGAATGAGAGGTCAGCTTATACTGGAAATATATAGCTTGATGTGTAGCCGTGTGTACTAACACAGACTGTACCTTTTACATATTAAATAATACTCAATCGTTTATTGTATTCGACAATGTAATAATGGAGGTAATTGATAGGTACATGATCATAAGGGACCCTGTTGGACGCAACAATCATTGTTTCTGTTAGATTATATATATATTTAATAAATAAAACAAAGTCGGGTTAGTTACATCATTTATAACTCAAGAACGGCTGAACCGATTTTGATGATCTTTGATTTGTTGGATATTTCTCCGTCTCGAATAGCAGAATAACTATTAAAATATTAGAAAATTCACGCAAAAAGAAATTATGAAGAAAATTCATTTTTTACATATGCAGCTAATGATGGACGATTGACAATTCTACCAGGGCGACGTACGTTATCAGCCTGCGACATATTAGCCTGCCTAGGCGGTACGAAGTTCGGCGGGTAAGCTAGTCCATTTTAAAAATAAAACATTCAAATCTAATATCAAAGTAGGTAGTAGGTAGGTATCTGAAATTTGTAATTAAAATATTCGTCAATTGTTTATTAGGTTTTAGTAGTATATAGGTATATAATGAAAGATTTTTAAATCCATCTCAAAAATTATCATTTCATTTCATTTATTCTCAAACAATAAAATATTGTGTCGGAACTTTTGACATTCTACAGTTAGAAAATCTTTAACAAATTCGTAATTAATGCGAAAGAACAACGGTTTTGGTACATACATAATAAAAAATAATAATAATAACCCGTCAAAAAAAATTAAAAATACATTATGTATGATATAACATGTCAACGAAATATGATACTAATAATAAATAACATGTCAACGGAAAATAATAGTAATAATTAATAACATGTCAAGTAAATTCTTAATACTAAATGGTATGGATAGTCAAAATATAAAGTTTAAAAATTATTACAATGCCAAAATAAAAACTAAATTAGAAATAAAAGATTTGTGTCAAAATATAAATTAAAAAAATATATTACAATGTCAAAATAAAAACTAAATTAGACATAAAAGATTTGCGTCAAAATATAAATTAAAAAAAATATATTGCAATGTCAAAATAAAAACTAAATTAGACATTAAAGATTTGCGTCAAAATATAAATTAAAATATATATATTACAATGTCAAAATAAAAACTAAATTAGAACTAAAAGATTTGCGTCAAAATATAAATTTAAAAAAATATATTACAATGTCAAAATAAAAACTAAATTAGACATAAAAGATTTGCGTCAAAATATAAATTAAAATATATATATTACAATGTCAAAATAAAAACTAAATTAGAACTAAAAGATTTGCGTCAAAAAATAAATTTAAAGAAATATATTGCAATGTCAAAATAAAAACTAAATTAGACATAAAAGATTTGCGTCAAAATATAAATTAAAATATATATATTACAATGTCAAAATAAAAACTAAATTAGAACTAAAAGATTTGCGTCAAAATATAAATTTAAAAAAATATATTACAATGTCAAAATAAAAACTAAATTAGACATAAAAGATTTGCGTCAAAATATAAATTAAAATATATATATTACAATGTCAAAATAAAAACTAAATTAGAACTAAAAGATTTGCGTCAAAATATAAATTTAAACAAATATATTGCAATGTCAAAATAAAAACTAAATTAGACATAAAAGATTTGAATCAAAATATAAATTAAAATATATATATTACAATGCCAAAATAAAAACTAAATTAGAACTAAAAGATTTGCGTCAAAATATAAATTTAAAAAAATATATTGCAATGCCAAAATAAAAACTAAATTAGAAATAAAAGATTTGTGTCAAAATATAAATAAAAAAAATATATTACAATGTCAAAATAAAAACTAAATTAGACATAAAAGATTTGCGTCAAAATATAAATTAAAAAAAATATATTACAATGTCAAAATAAAAACTAAATTAGAAATAAAAGATTTGCGTCAAAATATAAATTAAAAAAAAATATATTGCAATGTCAAAATAAAAACTAAATTAGACATTAAAGATTTGCGTCAAAATATAAATTAAAATATATATATTACAATGTCAAAATAAAAACTAAATTAGAACTAAAAGATTTGCGTCAAAATATAAATTTAAAAAATATATTACAATGTCAAAATAAAAACTAAATTAGACATAAGAGATTTGCGTCAAAATATAAATTAAAATATATATATTACAATGTCAAAATAAAAACTAAATTAGAACTAAAAGATTTGCGTCAAAATATAAATTTAAAAAAATATATTGCAATGTCAAAATAAAAACTAAATTAGACATAAAAGATTTGCGTCAAAATATAAATTAAAATATATATATTACAATGTCAAAATAAAAACTAAATTAGAACTAAAAGATTTGCGTCAAAATATAAATTTAAAAAAATATATTACAATGTCAAAATAAAAACTAAATTAGACATAAAAGATTTGCGTCAAAATATAAATTAAAATATATATATTACAATGTCAAAATAAAAACTAAATTAGAACTAAAAGATTTGCGTCAAAATATAAATTTAAAAAAATATATTGCAATGTCAAAATAAAAACTAAATTAGACATAAAAGATTTGCGTCAAAATATAAATTAAAATATATATATTACAATGTCAAAATAAAAACTAAATTAGAACTAAAAGATTTGCGTCAAAATATAAATTTAAAAAAATATATTGCAATGTCAAAATAAAAACTAAATTAGACATAAAAGATTTGCGTCAAAATATAAATTAAAATATATATATTACAATGTCAAAATAAAAACTAAATTAGAACTAAAAGATTTGCGTCAAAATATAAATTTAAAAAAATATATTGCAATGCCAAAATAAAAACTAAATTAGAAATAAAAGATTTGTGTCAAAATATAAATTAAAAAAATATATTACAATGTCAAGATAAAAACTAAATTAGACATAAAAGATTTGCGTCAAAATATAAATTAAAAAAAATATATTACAATGTCAAAATAAAAACTAAATTAGAACTAAAAGATTTGCGTCAAAATATAAATTTAAAAAAATATATTGCAATGTCAAAATAAAAACTAAATTAGACATTAAAGATTTGCGTCAAAATATAAATTAAAATATATATATTACAATGTCAAAATAAAAACTAAATTAGAACTAAAAGATTTGCGTCAAAATATAAATTTAAAAAAATATATTACAATGTCAAAATAAAAACTAAATTAGACATAAAAGATTTGCGTCAAAATATAAATTAAAATATATATATTACAATGTCAAAATAAAAACTAAATTAGAACTAAAAGATTTGCGTCAAAATATAAATTTAAAAAAATATATTGCAATGTCAAAATAAAAACTAAATTAGACATAAAAGATTTGCGTCAAAATATAAATTAAAATATATATATTACAATGTCAAAATAAAAACTAAATTAGAACTAAAAGATTTGCGTCAAAATATAAATTTAAAAAAATATATTACAATGTCAAAATAAAAACTAAATTAGACATAAAAGATTTGCGTCAAAATATAAATTAAAATATATATATATTACAATGTCAAAATAAAAACTAAATTAGAACTAAAAGATTTGCGTCAAAATATAAATTTAAAAAAATATATTGCAATTTCAAAATAAAAACTAAATTAGACATAAAAGATTTGCGTCAAAATATAAATTAAAATATATATATTACAATGTCAAAATAAAAACTAAATTAGAACTAAAAGATTTGCGTCAAAATATAAATTTCAAAAATATATTGCAATGTCAAAATAAAAACTAAATTAGACATAAAAGATTTGCGTCAAAATATAAATTAAAATATATATATTACAATGTCAAAATAAAAACTAAATTAGAACTAAAAGATTTGCGTCAAAATATAAATTTAAAAAAATATATTGCAATGTCAAAATAAAAACTAAATTAGAAATAAAAGATTTGCGTCAAAATATAAATTAAAAAAAATATATTACAATGTCAAAATAAAAACTAAATTAGACATAAAAGATTTGCGTCAAAATACAAATTTAAAAAAAAAATATTACAATGTCAAAATAAAAACTAAATTAGACATAAAAGATTTGCGTCAAAATACAAATTAAAAAAAAATTATTACAATGTCAAAATAAAAACTAAATTAGACATAAAAGATTTGCGTCAGATATTAAGTGATTTGTTTTTATTTATAGTATTCGTCTATGGAGTAGAAACACTTTTTCAACAAGAATTCCTTCAGTTTAATTTTGAACTTACATGAACTGTACATGGTTTTATAGATGAAAGGCAAGTTATTAAAAAGCTTTATAGCTTGGTACCGAACACTATGTTCTGAGATTCTCAGCTTGGGTACGAACTCATTTTTATATCTTTTCTTCTAGTGCTCTCTCTGACTGTTCTTTCTTATATAGTTTCGAGCTTATTTAAGTTTTTTATCAGATCTGTTAGAATTACTAAGATGTAAAGACACGGGACCGTAAGTATCCCAAGTTTAATAAAGTGTTATTTACAGGATTCTGTTTGCGATATGCGTATCATTGTCCTTATAGATCTCTTATCAAGCCTAGACGGGACTTAAACCCGCAATCTTCCTCCTTATACGAGGATGCACTATTAATTAGGCTTGTCACGTCAGGGTCAAAATTATAGCTCTATCTATAAAAAAAAATTATACAGTTTTTTCAATATATTAGTATTGATATTGCAGTTGTTTGTTATTCCATAATAAATAGAACTAAAAGATAATATGGCAACTTTAGGACACAACAGTACTCAGAGTCACCCACAATACCTGTCTAGTACCTCTCTAGAATTAAAACTTCGCCATTGTTGTAATAACGATCTGTATTGTTATTTGAAAACCTACATCAAAGTGCTGGAATACTCATTTTTTGTTATTTTATATTTATTTCGAGTAAAAGGTATTTTCGTAATGTATACGCAGAAATGTATAAAGCTGCTTATTCGCGCTTCCGTCACTCGAGTTTTCACCATTCGCAGATTAAAAAAATTCCCACCACCCAATTCCTATATTCGCGACGAAACATTTATTTATTCGCGAACCTAAACGGTATATCGGTACATGCATACATAACTTGTGGTTCGCCCCAAACTGATATCTCGCGACTCTCCCAAAACACAATACAAAATATTCTTAGAGCGACTCGCGCAACGATGCCTAAACGTATTTAGTGGCTAAAAATGATTTATGGAGTAGTCAAATCATAGAAAAACGTAAAATTTAAGTATGTTTAGTCGCTAAATACGTTTAGAGATTGTTGTGCATCTTTGACTAATAAAATAGTGCCACGAAATGTGAAACCACGAAATTGACCTACAGTTTCATTCAAATTACAGGTAACGGCTACAGTACCATAGACCACATACATACGCTGCGGCAAGTCATACAGAAGACCGAAGAGTATAACTTGCCGCTATGTCTCGCGTTTGTGGACTATGAGAAAGCCTTCAATTCGATCGAAACATGGGCAGTGCTTGAGTCTCTCCAACGATGCCGTATTGACTATCGGTACATCGAAGTGTTGAAGTGTTTGTATAAAAACGCCACAATGTCAGTTCGAGTACACGAACAGAGCTCGAAGGCGATTCCCTTATAAAGAGGCGTAAGACAGGGAGATGTCATCTCTCCGAAACTGTTTACGACCGCATTGGAAGATGCCTTCAAGCTTCTGGGCTGGAAAGGACTGGGCATCAATATTAACGGCGAATACATCACTCACCTTCGGTTTGCCGACGATATTGTGGTCATGGCAAAATCGATAGAAGAGCTCAGCGCGATGCTCAAAGGCCTCAATTGAGTCTCCCAACGGGTAGGACTTAAAATTAACATGGACAAGACGAAAATTATGTCGAATGTCCATGTCGTGCCTGCCCCAGTTATGGTTGAGAACTCGGCTCTCAAAGTTGTCGACGCGTATGTATACCTAGGACAAACAGTCCAATTAGGTAGGTCCAACTTCCAGAAAGAGGTTAATCGTCGAATTCAACTCAGAGCGTTTAGAAAACTTCGCAACGTCTTTTCGTCCAACATACCTCAGTGCCTTAAGACGAAAGTCTACAATCAGTGTGTGTTACCAGTGATGACATATGGAACCGAGACGTGGTTCTTCACTATTGGCCTTATGAATAAGCTCAGAGTCGCTCAACGAGCTATGGAGAGGGCTATGCTCGGGGTTTCTCTACGGGATCGAATCAGAAATGAGGAGATACGTAAGAGAACTCAAGTCACCGACATAGCCCGACGGATTAGCACGTTGAAGTGGCAATGGGCAGGCCATATAGCGCGCAGAACAGATGGTCGATGGGGCCGGAAGGTTCTCGAGTGGAGGCCACGGACCGGCAAGCGCAGCGTAGGACGTCCACCTATAAGATGGGCAAACGACTTGGTAAGAACCGCAGGTCGGCGTTGGATGCAGGCCGCTTCCAACCGCAGTTCCTGGAGATCAATGAGGGAGGCCTTTGTCCAGCAGTGGACGTCCTACGGCTGATATGATGATGATGGTGATGATGACAGGTAACGGGAGTTTTTTTGTTCCAGAAGTTGCAGTCATTCTGTATTTCAAACTTTTGCCTATATTTATGTAACTAAAACTACACGCATACCAAATTTCAGCACTATGAGTTCACTGGTATATCCTGTGAATTTTGTCAAAATTCAGTTTTTATTATGGCTAATAACTTAAAAACTACAAAGTTTAAACTAAAAATAAAAACGGGGGCGAAATATACTCACAAATACTTTTATTAGACATTGCATTTGACTAGATAGTCTCATCAGGTTTTTTTACCCCACTTGAACTCCAATATCTCAACAACCCCCGCACATTTTTAGCTCATTTAGTCACACCAAAATTGTGCCATCACTACCTACCTATATACCAAATTTCACACTGATCGAATAAACGCTTTGAAAGTTATCCTCGGACAAACAAACATACATACATATATACATACATACCTATATACATACATACCTACATAAATATTAGGTTGGGGAAAAAGTTTCTTCGCATTTTTTAAGAAAATTAAAAACATTGTATTATATAGTTTATTTACATTTAACTAAAGTATGTAGGTACTATTTTGTTCGATTACTTTTTGCCATCTTGTAGGTAGGGACATTATCCCATTGCTATAGAAATTTTGGGGCTTTTGTTCAAAATACCGCGACAAGTAGTTTTGGCAGTCCTCTCGTGATGTTAACCTGACACTGCCTAAAGAATTCTGAAGAGACCGAAACAGCAGGAAATCTGAAGATGCAAAGTCAGGACTATACGGCGGATGCATTAACACCACCCAGCCAAACTCTCTTAATTTTTGCTGAGTGGCTAAAGATGTGTGAGGTCTAGCGTTATCATGATGAAAAATCCTTCTGTTGATTAATTCCTGCCGCTTTCTCTTAACTTCTTGCTTTAATCTCATCAGTTGTTCGCACTAGAATTCTGAATCGATGGTCCTGCCTGGTAGTAACAGCTCATAATGAATAATGCCCTTCGAGGTTGATGCGCCAGGATAGTAGTAGTAATTCTATCAGTTATCTGGTTCCCTTAGTACAAGCTCTGCTTGTTTGTGGCTAGATAGCGCCGTGTGAAATGGCCAGCTATACTTACTATTATACTTATCGTGGTCCTTAGCTGATTTTGGTTAATCTGGTATGAAATGTCATTCGTCAAATTCAATACTAAAACTGTTTTATAAGCGATAGATCGTCTATCAAAATCATAAATAAAAAAAACCTAAATGCCTAAATATGCACCTACACAGCATTTTTAATACAAAAAAACTTGAACAATCACGAGATACTTATATACAGAGGTGTATTATACAAGATTCTCATTTTCTCGCTCACTACCCCCCCCCCCCCCCCCCCCCCCCCCAATAATATTAAAACATGGAAATGGATGTGACCAATTTTCAGGAGTGATCCAATACACAAATATATCAGTGGGAGATAGCAATTTGAATTCCATACCTTTATGTAAAACTAAGCTACTCGTATGTTGAGCAATTTATATCCACCGCACATAAAGCCACTGGTTTTAGCCATAGTAGCTGAATACGGCCACACAATGTTGAATTAGATTAGAAAATTCTTTATTGCACTAATAAAAGGGCGACCTTAATGCTAATTATCCTTTTTTTCCAGCTAACCTTTGTAAAATGAAATCAAACAAAAATGTTTTAATTTCCTAGCATTGTATCGTCCATAACATTGTTTGTACACTTGGAAAGGTCATAAGTTTTACAGAATTTAAGTAATCATACAAACAAAATACATAAATTCATTTTAAAACATTTAATGGCAAGTTAGCAAGTACGTAAGTCGTAAGTACAATCAGAAACACATGTCATAACAAATTAATTAGGGGTTCATTAATACATATGTAATTAAATAATACTATAGTCATCAGCAAGAGCTTCGTCAAGGGTATAGTAGGACTTATCCATCAACAACCTTTTGACTATATTGCTGTGTAGACTAGTGTGGATTAAGAGACAGTGCCAGAAAATGGATAAAACATGTTTAACTAAGGTAACTTTAACATAAAAAAAATAATATATACATACGATATACATAAAGTGCTCAATTTTATTGATAATAATGTTGACGGGTCTAAAGTGGTATAGGTTAGGTAATAACGTCTTGATTGATTGAAAATACTTTATTGCACTTATAAAACTAGTACAAAGGCGAACTTAATGCTAAAGACCATTCTCTTCCAGATAAACCTTTGTGTATTGTAGATAAAGATGTGTAGGTAGTGCACAGGAAAGGGAACTAATGAAAATTTGCACAGGACTAACAAAATATCATATTATAGGTACATACTACGTTAATAACCCTACTTAAATACTTATATGATAGACTAAACTATACCAATATCAAATAAAAATACATACTTAATAATAGAAGAAGTGATAAGGAAAGATTAAGATGCTCATTTTTGGTCGGTTTGATCGAGAAGGTGCCTATAGATTCTATATCTGAATGCTTCCACTGAAGTAGCCTCGAAATAATTTGGTGGCATATTATTCCAGAGACGAGTAGCGGTTATGGTGTAAGAGTCAAAGTACGCCTTCCTCTCTCCTTGATAGTATTGTGTCCAACAGAGTTCCTAATGATCACATTTATACGTACCTAATTATAGTATTATATTGTTACGAGCTGAGGGGTTTGAGATTAAATAATGAAAATCAATCTTAGCAAAATAACACTTTTATTCCACACTAAAACGATAAATACACGAACTTAATCACAAGTATTCACAATCCACTAAATAACAACACGGTTGCACAATAAACCACTAAAAGTCACCGAAATATCGCGAAATCATGACTCTATGTCTCTACGCACTATTTATACCGCGCACATTACATATCTCCAGAACCTTCTCGATCGTTCCACTGGTAACTAGAAAAATCACAGAACATAAAAAACAATAGAACTAGCATTATGACTTTTTACTAAGAAAACCAGTGTAGCTAAACTCACACATGTAAAAACAAGCACACTTAGAAATAAAAGTTATAATTGGTTGAAAGAGAACTTTCAAAGAGGCCTAAAACCATAAAACCAATTTAACGGATATAAAACCTTAGCTACTATGGAACATGGTTTAAAATTCTATAAAATAAACAGTAACAAAAAATTTAAGTTTACTTCTTCTACTCGGCAAAAGATGGCGCTTTAGAAAATATTTTTATTTTAGTCTCTATTAATTAGAAATAAGACTGATAATGCAATGGCTGATACTTCATTACTTGATTACACAAAACAAAGCCACTCAACAACATATGGCGCTGTTGCTAACGATTTTTGTTATAGTCTCTAACAGCAAAGTATAAGATCGATAATGCATTGGCTGTTACTCTCATGCTTAAATAACAGCGCTACTCACTTAGTGATGTACCAATGAGCATACAAGACGAATGTATCGATATCGATTATCACCTACCTACTACGGGTAACGAAATAGGTACGTCAGGTTATATTTGTGGTGGTAGAAATAAAAAGTTTTCTTTTCTTTCTTTCTTAACATAATCACAGGTATATCCAACTCATAAATACTTACTTAAAAAAAATATTATATTACTGGACTACACTGTATGCTGAATTATTATTTGAGGGGCACATTAAAAGTTTCCGGAATCAATAAAAAATACTAATAATGGTCAAAAAGGAATTTATTGTTTCTCAAAATATTCTCCCTTTGCGTCAATGCACTTTTTTATAAGATTGAACAAATTTTGAAAACATTTGTGTCACTCCTCCGGTGGTGACGTCAGATACATGTTATTCATACTCTTCGACAGTCTCTTCTGGTGATGAAAACCGTTGATCGGGTAATTGGTTCTTAATTTTTGGGAACAGAAAAAAGTCACACGGTGCCAGGTCATGACTCTGTATGCTGGATGACTCATAAGTTGTACGTTTATTTAATTTTATTTATGTCTTGCGCCTTGCGGCAACTGAAAACAGAAGTTATTATATTATTTCACACCATAGGTCTAAAATACATTCAGAAAATCATCAACAAAACAACAAGGAATTAACGCCCTAAAACTTATACACCTTTTAATAGGGGGTAACTAATTAAAGCTATCGATAACACATTCATCAGAATATTGGGGTCACATCCCTAATTGAGTAGCTTAAGTTGAGGTTTAAGAGAAACGCGACCTTAAGTAGTATGATTCACAGTCTATTTTGTTTGACGATTTTGCATTTTAAACAAAACTAACAAAAACAATAAAATAATACTTACCGGTGATAGGATATGCCTCCTTTTGTTAAATTTTTGGTTCGGCTATAATATTTACACTCCAAAACGGCACAATATGGCTTTTTTATATTTTTTTGAAGTAAGTTTACCCCACAGTAATTGAAAGACGACTGAAGTGAGCGAAGCTTGTAGTGCGCGGAACTCCGCGTACTTGGTGTTACGCGGGCCCCGCCTACTTACGACTTCTATGTTTTTTTGTGTTCTGTGAGAAAAATGTAGGTATTTCGACAGACCACTATTTTTTAATCTGTGCAATTGTAGGTAAAAACGTAATATGTAGGTATAATCCTAGCCAAGTATTACTTATTCTGTGACACAGTAAGTATAACTTCGAAGAACTGACTATTACTTATTCTGTAACAGCCTCGGCGTAACAATATGAATGCAACCAACTATTGTATAGTATTGAGTAGGTGTTTTTTTTTATTTTATCTTAGGTTTCATACGTATCTTTGTAGAATTATACTGTAAATTGATTTAAATCAAAGTCAAAATCTTTTATTCATTAAAACCACAAGGATCACTTTGAAACGTCAATTTTACTGCCTGTTTCTTTGCGGCCAACCCAGGAAAGCAAGGCAAGAAACAAGGTTGGTTTTTTTTTTAATGATCCTTTTAGAATACATAACAATAAAGAAAATAAATTACGTTCAAACTGTAACATTGTTGAATGAGTTGGAGCAATTTCAATCTCAAGCTTCTCTATCATCTGAATAATCCGATATGTTATAGTAGGCTTTTTAATAAAGATTTTGTTTAATTACGTTTTTAAATTTGTTAATTATCAATTTTTGTACATCACTTGGGAGTTTGCGACGTCACGCGACACAAGATGTTTGCCCATGTCGCACGATGTCCGGCGACGTTGCACATGTCGTGTCTCTTGTCTCGCGACACGTGTTCCGGAACCTTTGTTGCCTAGCGAGTACGAGTACACATCACATACAAATGTTTGCATAATATCATTCGTCACAAAGAGTACATTGAAAACGTGGATTTGGGTCCATGAGTTTTATAGCGATTCAAATTCCGTGAAAAGATATCCATTAGACACGATTAATCTCTTTGACATTGTTACAATGAAAAATGCTTTCGGCAAATGATTTTTAAGGGAATTCGGGAATGGGGGTTCGTTTTATCTACAAAACATTAGTCGTTTGTTTGCATTTTGTTTGTTAAATTCAGTTGGTATTTAGGATTTTTAACGCGCTTCTTCTTCTATCGTGTCAATAGTTTATACATATACTAGCTGACTCGGCGAACTTCGTACCGCCTTGACATGAATGTGACGTGGGCTGCCAATCTACGTCGCCGGTACAATTGTCAATCGGTCATCAGCTGCATATATGTATGAGAAAATGAATTTTCTTCGTAGTTTTTTTTGCGTGAATTTTTCCATATTTGAATAGTTATTCTGCTATTCGGGGCGGAGACAAATCCAACAATCAAAGATCATCAAAATCGGTCCAGCCGTTCTTGAGTTATAAATGATGTAACTAACCCAACTTTGTTTATTCTAAAAACGGGACATTTACCATGCTTTGTGAGTATTTGAGTATCCCGATACTTCGGTGCAGTTGCATGCATGGTAAACTCACGAGTTCAGAGTAAAATCACGAGTTTACCCGTGATCATGGCGCATGCAACTGCACCGAAATATCGGGATACTCAAATACTCACAAATCATGGTAAATATCCCGTTTTTAGTATAAATAGTGTTTATAACCATGATAGTTTCAAAAGTAATAACCCAACTTTGTCTTGTATATTATACTAGCTGACCAATTCGCAGTTTCGTAGGTTTTCAATAAAAACATTACCCTACTTCTGCGCAGTTGGGTAAAAAATATCCTATGTCACCGGGGGATAGTGTAGCTTCCCAACAGTACAATATTTTTTTAAATCGGTCTAGTAGTTTTGGAGCCTATTCAATACAAAAGAAAACAAATATAATAAATTAATAAATATTGCTGGACATTTTACACAGCGCTACTTCGCCCCAAACTAAGCAGAGCTTGTACTATGAGAACCAGATAACTGATAGAATACATAAATACATTTTTTTTTTGTAAATACATACTTAAAATATATAGAATAACAACCAGACCCGGAACAAATATCTGTATCATGCAAACATTTGTTCCGCGGCTGGAATCTAACCCGCTACCTCCTGCGTCTCAGCCGGCTATTCACCCACTACGCCACGGAGGTCGGAAATCTTTACTCTTTATAATATTAATATAGATAGATATAGATTACAGGTTTGAAACTTTAACATCGAATAGAACCCGGCCACGGTCGTCTTTTGTGCAAGTCGCAGGCCACAAAGGACAGCTAAGCAGGTGAGGCATGGTCTGGATGGGGTGCCCACAATCACAGTTGGTTAGTGAAGAGTCTCGCATTCCCCACCTACAGAGGGTTGGATTTCCAGATTACAATTGTTAAGCATACGTTTTTCACACACCTTTCGGTTTCAGTATGTTTTGAATCCCCGTTTTTAGGGTTCTGCACAAAAATGGTAAAAACGAAATCGTTATGATGTAACTTTGTCGGTCCGTCCGTCCGTCTGCCTGTCACAGCCGATTATTTCAGCAACTTCAAGTTTGAAATACCTAGTTATAAATAATACTTCTCCACCACTGTTGTTAGTAAGAAAAATCTCACAAATTCCATTTTGATCATCAATGGGCCACTTATACTAGTAAGCAACATTGAAAAACGTATTATTAGGTCAAGTGGGGTATCATAGGAAGGAACTTAATTTACACAATCTTAAACTATTTTATTTATTACTAGCTTACCTGCCTGCGGATTCGTACGCATGGTTTGTCAATAAAAATATTACCCTCCTTCTGCGCAGTGGGGTAAAAAGTAGCCTTTTTTACTAATATATATATATAGAATTCTAATGGGAGAAATCATTTTTGAAATCGGACCAGTAGTTTTTGAGGCTATTCGTTACAAACATACAAAAATACAAATATTTCCTCTAATATTATTACAGATAGTATATAGTAAAGTTTTAGTGTTAGGATAATTATATAATTATAAAAAAGTATAATCTTCATCCTTTTCCCATATATTCGAACTTTTGATAAGCGAAAATCTGATAATAATGGTTGATAGGAAAATATGCATAAATTACAGAAAAATAAAACATTTACTATTTTTTAAAAAATCCGACTTGTTAAACATTTTATTGATTTTTGCGTAACATTTCTAGACGGCGTTAGTAAATTAACATTAATATAGGTAGGTACAGAACCCTCGGTGTGTGAATTTCACTCGTACTTGACCAGACTTATTTCCTAATAGAAAGTACTAGTGGTGCGCCCCGAACTTAGATCTCGCAAACCTCCTATAAAAACAAAAAAATATTGTTACGAGCTGAGGGTTCGGGATAAAATAATTAAAATGAATCTAATCAAAATAACACTTTTATTCAACACTAAAATGATAAATACACGATCAAGTAAACCACTAAAAGTCACTGAAATGTTCGCTCGTATCGCCAAATCAAAACTGGCTCCTCGAGCGTCTCTACGCACTATTTTTACCGCACATTATTTCCAGAACCTTCTCGATGTTTCTACTAGTTACTAGAAAAGTGTAGGTATTTCGACCAACTACTAATTTTTAACCAATGCAAATGTAGGTAAAAACGTGGTATATAGGTAAATTCCATACCAAGTATTACCTATTGTGTGACACAGTAGGTATAACTTCAAGAAGTTGTCTATTACTTTACTATTACATATTCTGTAACAGCCTCGGCGTAACAATATTATTTGCAATCTTTGACTATCAAAATAGTATCACGAAATTAATAACCAAATTACTTGACCTAGAGTTTCATTCAAGTTACAGTAACGGGAGTTCATGTAATGTGGAAATACTTTTTAGGGGTAGAAAGAATTTGCAGTTATTCTGGATTTCAGACTTTTTCCTATATTTGTGTCATTAAAGCTACACGATTGCCAAATTTCATCACATTGGGGTGTACTCTGTGAATTTCGTCAACGCTCAGTTTTTATTATGGCTAATTTAATATGGCTAATTAAGCTCAGTTTTTATTATGGCTACAAGCATTAAACTAAAAATAAAAACGGGGTCGAAATAAACTAATAAAGACCTTTTTAATAGACGTCCCATTTGACCTTATAGTCTCATTTAGATTTTTTTACCCCTCTTGAACCCCAATATCTCAATAACCCCCCAACATTTTTAGCTCATTAATCACACCATAGTTGTGCCATTACTACCTACCTATATACCAAATTTCACGATGATCGGATCAACGATTCGAACGTTATCCTCGGACAAACAAACATACAAACATACATACAACGCCGATTTGCACAAATTGATTTGGAGATCTCGTTTCGCTTGATCAATTAAGTATTGTTGTTATATCTATAGATTTAGCTAAGAAAAGCGACATTGTTCGGTCTGGACAAGATGGGTCGAAAATTTACAGGGCAGGATATAATCAGAAGTAATAGATAATTCACACTTTTTAGATAATTCACTTTTAATTTTATTTTCTGATAAAATTAACAACAACAATTAATGTAACAATTTGTTTTTATTTTTGACAGATGTCAAAAAAGGAACGATGTTCTCAATTCAATTGTTGTCTTATTGTGTTTGTTACCTAAGAACTCCGTTATTTATCAAACGATTTGCAAAGTTCTTTTCAAATTGGAAAGAATATATTTACAGATTAGTGCTATATTAATTTAATAAAATCGGTTAAGTAGTTTGGTTTCTTTTATTATCTGAATTTGGTTATAACTTTATTAAAAATCTACTTCTCCTTTTCCTACAATACGCGGGGTCGGCACAACATGTATTCATCCTCCACATCTCTCTATCAGCCGTCATCTCCGCTGTCACTTACTTTCTTGCTTAGGTTTAATATTCATTTATTCTCAAAAAGATAACAATTTAACAAATCAAAACAAGATAACAAAAGGATAACAGCCATCGAACCTCCCGCAATCGGCAACAGGCTCACCCACTTATTGTAGATGTGTGGAAGTCTCACACGGTGCATTTTACCCGCTCGTTTCTTCCACGCACCTGCAACATGTGGAATGACCTTCCTCTGGAGGTTTTTCCGGTGGGCTTCAAAATGAGCACCTTCAAGATAGGTGTAAATAGGGTATTAAGTGCTAGGTAACGCGACTGCCAACGGTGACCACTTTACATCAGGAGGCCCGTCAGCTTGTGTGTCTACACGTATAATATAAAAAAAAATATATCACTTACATGAGAATCAGTACACTATATCATTCTTTACACAGTCCATTTGTCTCTTGTTCGGCCTTTCTCTACTTGTACATCCATCCACACTCATATCTAACACTCTTTTAGTCACATGATTTTCTTGCCAACACATGACATGCCCATACCACGCTAGCCTCTTACTCCTGAATTTTTCTATCACTGGCGCTACTTTCAAACTTCCTCTAATATACTCATTCCTTATCTTATCCATTCTCGTTACTCCACACATCCATCTCAACATTCTCAACACTCAGAACCATACATTACGACAGGTCTTAAGATCGTCTTGTAAATTTTCCCATTAAGGTTAAAGTCTATTATTAAGAAGATACATGTCTGTTTTAATTATATTTAAAATTTGTAACGTTTGATTACCAAAAATCGATAACTTTTCCTATTACATTAACTGATTGATCATGCATCATTAATTTTCAGAAGTCTGCTACCAATATATATTTAGCACAAAACAGTTCTGCTCTACATTTCCGTATAAGTACTTCCGTAATACTAGGTTTGTGAAAGGCATGGTAACCTTAGTAACGGTGAACGCCATATGACGGACATAATAATTAGTGAGGGGTACCTATTTTATCGTACTAAAGCAAATATTAAATAAATAAATATGTATGTAATTAATATGTGTATATATAGGTATGTAATTTATGTGTAGGTTAGAGAATTATTTTTATATAAATATAAATTATTTAAAGTAATGTGAAGAGGATCCCCACACTTATAAATAAATAAATAAATAATGCTGAACATTTCACACAGCGCTATCAAGCCCCAAACTAAGCAAAGCTTGTACTATGGGAACCAGATAACTGATAGAATACTTATGCATATTTTTTTTGTCAATACATACTTATAATATATAGAGAAACAACCAGACCCGAAACAAATACCTGTAGATCATGCAAACATTTGTTCCGGGGCGGGAATCGAACCCGCTACCTCCTGCATCTCAGCCGACTATACGACCACTGCACCACGGAGGTCGTCAAAGTATGCTTATAGAACTATGCTTGATATTTCTCTACGAGATCGAACTAGAGAGGAGATTCGTAGACAAAGTTAAGTTACTGAGAGCTCGAAGAACTAAAGGCCGTTGAGTGTGGAGGCCACGCATTAGAAAGCGCAGCGAAGGACTAAATCATCTGCTAGATAGAGTGTTCGATAATATACACACAAACATGAACTATGTTATTTTGATGAGCATGATAAATAAATTTATGAAATGTTTAACACAGAAATGTGAAATTTATTTTGGCATTTAAAAACAAACACTTTATTAAACTAATGTTGTGTTATTGCTTAATGCTTGCCATCTAACCACAGAAACTGTATTGATGTCTCGAGATATCTCTTTTTGTCCCTTTCTAACCCAAAACCCGCAGCCATTTCCAAAAAAGATATCAAAGATTTCAATCGGCCTTTGATTGTGATGTTTTATTTAGAAAACTTTCGTGATTGATTTGAATCATTATTACAAATACGGGATTTATCACGTAGTTACTTATCGGTGTTTCGACCGACAATGTTTCAGTTCAATTCGTGAACCTTCATAAGGGTGAGTGCCATCCGCTTCGAATAAGGTTTCGCCTCGCACAGAAACATTGTCTGTCGGATAAGACGGTACGTGATAAATCCCGTAGTTATAATAATGATGTTGTTAGACGCAGGGCAGTGCATCGTAGGGCACGTTTCTAAGGCGCGTGACCTATAAGGTAATACTTTACTATAGGCGATGGTTAACATCAGGAGGGCCATAAGTTTGCTCCATCACCATCCTTAATAAAATATATGACGGCTAGTCAGCCGTTATATTTAAACTACCGTTATCTAGGAACCAAGGCTTAGGTAGGTTTGTCAGTGGAGCGGTAAATAGGGGTCGTAATAAGCTTTAGTTGTCAATTACCCTGTCACGAAGGTTACCGGGTTCAGGCTGGGTTAATTATAGAGAATTTGGTTACTGGGAAAGGTATAATTCAGCTGACTTTAGCATTGTTATTACAGAATTTTATGTGAGATCGGTTATATAGGTAATTGAAAAGGTTGTTGATTACTGAGCGAGCGAAGCGAGATCTCCAAATCAACTTGGGCAAATCGGTGTTGTATGCTTGTTTGTCCGAGAATAACTTTCAAAACGTGTACCCGATCATCGTGATATTCGGTACATAGGTAGGTAGTGGATGGCACAATTTTGGTGTGACTAAATGAGTTAAAATGTGTGTGGGAGGAGGAGTAGGGGGGGGGGGGGGTTGTTGAGGCAATAAATATTCATTTATTCACCATTTCATAATATTGGTATGTCAAAAATATATTACAAATTATGTCAGTTAAGTAATAGATATTATGGTTCAAAAGGGGTAAAATATACACAATAAGACTATCCGGTTACTTTGCACGTCTAATAAAAGGTATTTGTGAGTAAATTTCAACCCCGTTTTTATTATTAGTTTAAACCTTGTAGTTTTTAAGTTATTAGCCATAATAAAAACTGAACTTTGACATAAATCACACTGTACCTACACCAGTGAACCCACAGTGCTTAAATTTGGTATGCGTGTAGCTTAATGACACAAATAATATTGAAAAGTCTGAAATTACTGAAATTTCTACCCCAAAAAAGTATAACTAATGTACATGAACACCCGTTACCTGTAATTTGAATGAAACTGTAGTTCAGGTATAAGATAGACTTACTAAATTTATTTCTATGTTTAGTTAGGACAATTTTTAATTATTGATATACAATTTTTTTATTAAACAATATTTATAATATATTAGGTTTATACCCCACAACATTTACATCATCATCATCATCATATCAGCCGTAGGACGTCCACTGCTGGACAAAGGCCTCCCTCATTGATCTCCAGGAACTGCGGTTGGAAGCGGCCTGCATCCCACGCCGACCTGCGGTTCCTACCAAGTCGTCTGCCCATTTTGTGGGTGGACGTCCTACGCTGCGCTTGCCGGTCCGTGGCCTCCACTCGAGAACCTTTCGGCCCCATCGACCATCTGTTCTGCGCGCTATATGGCCTGCCCATTGCCACTTCAACGTGCTAATCTGTCGGGCTATGTCGGTGACTTGAGTTCTCCTACGTATCTCCTCATTACTTCATTAACATAACATATTTTAACATTTATATAACTAATTGATATATTTTCCAAATCATAAGCCATAAGATTTTCGTGTTCTGTGACCTGTGATTGTGACTACAATTTACTATTGATAGAAAACTATTGATAAATCTTAGTCCAAACGCAGCGCGGTATTTTTTGCGCGCGTTTTTTTTATGTGCACGCTTCTGGCAGAACAGAGGGTATAACTGTTATTAATCTTGAGATATTAACATAATCATACCTAACATTGACATAATTTTATTATACGTATAAATCCGAACTCGACTATAATTACAGCGAGCTGCAGGGTGCATGTACACACGGCTACACATCAAGCTATAAAATTCCAATATAAGCTGACCTCGCATTGTGTAGGCTTTTCGTAGAATGAGAGGTCAGCTTATACTGGAAATTATAGCTTGATGTGTAGCCGTGTGTACATGGTACCTACTTAAGCTAGATTTAAGACCTAAAAACTGTAATGAATAATTTTACATATCGGCAATAAATTAAATACTAACCCAGTTAAAAACATTACACTAAATTACACACATTATTTCTTTTTTACATCAACTGCTTGAAAATGAAAAATTATATGTCATGTAAACCTCACTGAAAACAGGTTCTTAAATCCGTACTGCTGAGCCGGTAGTAAAGTTGTACTGAATTTCAATATGCCCTCGCCAAAATCTGATTTTAACTTGGAACCTCATCTGTATTAAAATTTGAACCAAGGAGGCCCACACAATAAGAACTTATTCGTAAATAGAACTAACATCTTCAAAGAATGCACCAACCTGGATTTGGTTTGTATTGTCTCGCAGAAAGTGTGAAAAGTAAAGTATTCTCCTTGTGAGTAAAGCTGTCTGCATCTTGGGCGCGCTTATATCCCTCTCTGCACTCATAATACGCCGAGGCTCATGGGCTCAGGTACAACGTGAATAAAAGTGAACTGCTTGTATTCCAATCGCGGGGTCACAAGATCACCGATGTACCACCCGTCTCTCTTAATGGTGTCGCCTTACCCCGAGTTTCACGTTTCAAGTACCTGGGCCACTGGGTCACGGAGGATCTCACTGACAATGAGGACATTGAGAGGGAGCGCCGGGCTTTGACTGTCCGAAGCAACATGTTGGCTCGTAGATTTGCACGGTGCACGGGAGCAGTAAAGGTAACTCTCTTTAAGGCCTTCTGCCAGTCTTTTTACACATGCAGTCTATGGACCAACTATACGCAGAAGACAATCAATGCCCTACGCGTTCAGTACAATAACGCGTTTAGGATGTTGTTGGGGCTGCCGAGGTATTGCAGTGCATCAGGCATGTTTGCAGATGCTCACACGGATGGATTTCATGCCATTCTACGCAAGAGAGCCGCCTCGATGCTATGCCGTGCCCGCGGCAGCACTAACACTATTCTACGCGTTTTGGCTGATAAAGCTGACTGCCCAATATTGTGGCACTTAGTTCAGCTACATGTTAGTAATAAGTATTAGTAGGAAATAAGTATTCAGTTTTTATTTTTCATATATTTTATCATTATTTGACATGTATTTTAATTTATTTTATATTTGATTTAAAAAATTTAATTTGTTTTGATTATAATTTATTTTGCCCTTTTTCATTATTTATTTTAAATTTATATTACTAACATAGATATAGGTAAACAAATGTAGTGCTAACCATATATGGACATAATAACGTCTGAAATAAATTTTATTGAATTATTGAATTATTTATTAAAATATAATTCTAGTATCTCATAATACGATAATTTTAGAATCCTTCGTTACGTTTGGAACTCAATATATCACCCGTGACGCAACACTGATTTATCCCCTTGTTTAATAATCAACTATAACCTCTACCTGTTCCTTGTTTGTTTGTTCCTGGAGATCAATGAGGGAGGCCTTTGTCCAGCAGTGGACGTCCTACGGCTGATATGATGATGATGATAACCTCTACAGTGACTATTGAGGGTTTTTGTTTCAATGTTGGTATCTGTTCCAGGTGTCAGCAGCGATGAGTGTGGAGGGCCGGAGGTGCCTGTGCGTCGTGGTGCTCCTCATTCACACCGTCATCGGCGCTGGAGAAGGTGAGCTTTATCTTCACTACCATTATGTTGAAATTAGCTTGAACAGAGCCTCTGCCAGGCTAATAGTCACTCTACACGATGCGTTGCGGCGACACACACCGGACTTGCAACTAGCGATGGAACGTTTCACGCCACAGCATTTGAAAAATGATATGACATGAAAAATTATTTGTCACATCTGCTACTTTCCTTCGCATAACTTGCTAAAATAATTCATATGAAATCACTTTCTGCTTTTATCGTAAATTGGTCGGAGTCATTCGGGTCTGCTACTAATCACAGTCGTGTCGTTTGCGTTTTTTCGGAATTAGTCGAGTGTTTTCGTAAATAACAGATCATTCGTTTTTCCTCGCAAGACTTTCTTTGGTCGGTTTCGTGCCATGCACTGCTAATTATAGCATAAATAAAATCATTGCCTGTGATTTTTCATATGTGAAATAGCAATAGAAAGTGTGACACCTTAATGAAAAATCATTGCCTGAGATTTTTCATATGTGAAATAGCAATAGAAAGTGTGACATCATAATGAAAAATCATTGCCTGTGATTTTGTATATGTGAAATAGCAATATAAAGTGTGACGACATCTTAATGAAAAATCATTGCCAGTGATTTTTTATTATATGAAATAGCAATAGGAAGTGCGACATCATAATGAAAAATCATAGCTTGGGAACTTTTATATGTGAAATAGCAATAGAAAATGTGACATCATATAGAAAAATCATTGCCTCTGATTTTTATATGTGAAATAGCAATAGAAAGTTTGACATCATAATGAAAAATCGTTGCCTGTGATTTTTTATATATGAAATAGCAATAGAAAGTATGACATCATAATAAAAATCATTACCTGTGATTTTTTATATGTGAAATCGCATTAAAAAGTGTGACATCACAATGAAAAGTCATTGCCTGTGATTTTTCATATGTGAAATAGCAATAGAAAGTGTGACATCATAATGAAAAATCATTGCCTGTGATTTTTCACATGTGAAATAGCAGTGATAAATAATAATCATTAATACCAATAATTTCCATACCTACTTGTAACTTGGGAGACGAGGAGGCGAGTGGTCTACGAGTTGCGATGCTGGAATGGTACCGTTCTGGGGACGCGTTGTCGAACTTTTGCGGCTCATCGTAGCAACGTTGCGGAGCTGTAACGCCCGTGTGTCCGTTAATGCGACAAATTTTTGCGGTGCGGTGCCACATTGTCGTACGCGTCGAGAGGCATGGAACCTCTCGACGCGACGGCCAGTTACTAAATCAATTTTAAGAAGCACACCAAATGTTAGGCTAAAATATGAAGTTATATTAGCCTCACTATAGTACTTACTGTTTACTTTGTTAGGATAGTTACAAACCGGCTCACTTCCGGCGTATGTTTTTCCGGACCACTATAATCTCGGAGTCTTTAAGTCCAGCGTGAAGAGGTTCTTTTTAGGCAAGCTCAATCTTTGATCACACCATTACTTATCTACCACCAAGTGAGGTAGTGGGCAAGCGCTTGACTATCATCAATAAAATAAATAATAAAACTGGCTAAGTGCGAGTTGGACTCGCACACGAAGGGTTCCGTACCATTATCTATAAAAATGAGCAAAAAATCACGTTTGTTGTATGGGAGCCCCCCCTATATATTTATTCTTTATTCCTTTATTCTTTATTGTACACAAATAGATTTACAGATAAAAATAGCTTACAAAATGGACATGTACAAAGGCGAGCTTAACCCTAATAAGAGTTTATTATATTTATTATTTTATTCTGTTTTTAGTATTTGTTGTTAAAGCAGCAACAGAAATACATCATCTGTAAAAGTTTCAACTGTCTAACTATCACGGTTCATGAGATACAGCCTGGTGACAGACGGACAGAAAGACTGACAGACAGACAGACGGATAGACAGATAGACTGCGGAGTCTTAGTAATAGAGTCCCGTGTTACCCTTTGGGTACGGAACCCTAAAAAGCCACTATCTCTTCATCTACATAACTTGTAGTTTGATGCGATAGGTATCTACAGTCGTATTTTTAATAATTTGTGCCAGCAACGCGGCGTCAAACAAATCTTCACAAATCCTTTGCGCAGATAAATCGTTGTCGTCTGTGGCTATGAGTTAAGGAAGGCTTAGTGCTCTAGGCCATGCGGAGTATCTGGGTTTTGCTTTGCAGTCGAGAATTTTCTCAGTGCGACAACGTTTGAGTCCTTTACCCGGCTAATGCCGCAAATTGCCACCAGCGTTGGATAAATTATCTTCAAATGAGAGATGTACTAGTGGTTCGCCCCAAGATCTCGCGAGTGTCCCATAACTGAAATAAGTTTTTTGTTGAAAAATTACTTTTTAAAAAGATTTTATAAAAATCATATTCGGAACCGCAAGCAGATTCAAATGAGCCCAAGCACTACTATAATCCATATCGAAGTTCCGTTGTCTAGCATCCGTCTCCATCATGAGACCACCTCCATGGTGTCATAATAATTCATTGTCACCGAAGTTACATATTTATTTCAAGATTCCACCCGAACCCGAAAAGAAATGCACTACCAAATTACTTGACCTACAATTTCATTCAAATTACAAGAACGGGAGTTTAGGTTATTTGGTGCTTTTTTTAGGGATATAAATTGCAGTAATTTTGGATTTTTGACGACCTCCGTGGTACAGTGGGTATAGCCGGCTGAGACGCAGGAGGAAGCTGGTTCGATTCCCAGGGAACAAATGTGTCTATGATCTACAGATATTTGTTCCGTGTCTGGTTGTTTCTCTATACAGTCAAACCTGGGTAAATGAGAACTGGATAAGTGAGAAAACTCTATAAGTGAGAGTAATAGCCAAGATCCGTCATTTTAGGCTCCCATAACCTCTATTAGCGAGAAACACAAACCTCTGTAAGAGAGAGTCGTTTTTCCCTCATGGACCTCCGTAAATGAGACTGCTACTTATCTATACCTCTATAAGCGACAGTCGAGCTTTATTTACAAATTTAACATCTGCTATTTTATAACTCATTCTTAACTTTCGTAGAACTTCCTACCATTGTTTTTGTATTGTTTTCTCGTCAATATTGTACCTATTCTATTTCGTGGAACTAAATAACGTTGTTATTTTATCGCATTCTTTTGGAATGGACACATCTGCTATTTTATAACTCATTCATAGCTTTCGTGGAACTTCCTATCATTGTTTTTGTATTGTTTTTGTTATGAGTATGTCACATCACTAGTTATAAGTACTGAGGACACATGACTAGTTGACAAGCGGTCGGTCTGTCATGGAGGGCCCACGAGCCCCGGTGTGAATCTGTATTGTGGAAATAGCTAATAAACCAAGGTAATTGAAGTCCAGTATTATTATTTACTAATACACTGGTTCTCGAGGTTCTCGAAAGGTTCTCGAGTGGAGGCCACGGACCGGCAAGTGCAGCGTAGGACGTCCACCCACAAGATGGGCAGACGACTTGGTAAGAACCGCAGGTCGGCGTTGGATGCAGGCCGCTTTCAACCGCAGTTCCTGGAGATCAATGAGGGAGGCCTTTGTCCAGCAGTGGACGTCCTACGGCTGATATGATGACGATGATGATGATGAATACACTGACCAACACATGGTGTTAGTAATTGGGTTCGTAATATACGTATCGTAAGGTCATTGTGAAATGCTCATGTGAAAAGTCGGCGTCATGTCTGATGAAAATCAAAAGCACAAGAAACTTTCGGGAATGCCCAGTCCGCAGCCCATGGTGATGAATGGTAACTTGGGTCAACAATGTGAAAAATGGGTGCAGTCATTTAAAATTTATTTACGTGCGTCTAGCATGGATGAAGAGAGTGATGGCAGGAAGGTAGCTTTATTTCTACACGTCATTGGTGAAAAGGGCGTTAATGTATTCAATACGTTTGGAAAGGCGTGGAATCGTTAAATACGACGAGCTCATAAAGTTATTTCAAAATCACTTCGCCCCAAAAGCTAACCTCACTTATGAATGTCATAATTTTTTCACATACAAACAAGGTGAAAATGAAACCTTAGACGACTTTGCTTGCGCACTAAAATTAAGGTCACAAAACTGTGAGCTAGGACAGCTGCAGGAACGCCTAGTCAAAATAATGTTTATATGTAACATGCATCAAAAATACAACTATATCAGGGAAAAAATATTGCTTGAAGATAAGCTGGATCTTCATAAGGCCTTAGAGATGGCAAAGGCAGTGCTTGCTTCCAGACATCAAACGGATGAATTGTCAGCAGAACAAAGTTCAGTCTTGTATAATACGAGTCAGTCACACTCAAGATCAAAGTCTAACTCAAGCAACGTCAGTCAATAAAGTCAGCAGTCAAGACAGGAAGTTTGTACAAGGTGTGGTCAGGTGCATCGTTTTAAGTGTCTAGCATTAGGTGTAAAGTGCAAAAAATGTGAAAAACTCGATCATTTTGCAATCTGTTGTCGGTCAATTCAGTCAAAAAAATCATTCAAGTCAGTTAAATATATACAGTTAGAAAGTGATATACAACAGGTACAGTCAGAACAAGATGAATTGTTTATAGGACATATTCTGTCATCCAACTCAAGTGAATCGACAATTAATTTATATATAAATAATTCACAAATAAATTGTATTATTGATAGTGATGTCAATATTATGTCAAAAAGTGTTTATGATTCACTTAATACTAATAGTTTATTGTCTAAAACTGATGTAAAAAATAAGTCATACACTGGTAATAGTCTAGAGCAGGGATCCCTAAACTATTTTGGACAAGTGACCCCTTTTCCAAAATGAACTGTTACCTCAGACCCCCATGGCCAAATTACCTACTTTTAAGATCAACTCCCTTATTCATAATGGTCCGCTAACTTAAAACAGCTGATACGGAGTGTTATTTTTCATTCTGACTAAGGTCAATAGAAGAAGACAGAGTGAGAATTAGCAATGCTTTAAATTAGTTAGCAGACCATTATGAATAAGGGGGCCTATCTTTCGTTTTTTCCTATTGATACAAAATACCTAGGTACTAAGGTACCAATTGGAAAACTTTGCACTTGGTTAAGTGAGTAAAGTTGACTTCATCAAAATTTACAAAATAATAAGACATACAATTCAGTAAATATCTAGTTTAATTTATAATGATTATTACAAATTAAGCACTTAAAGAATCTTGAGTAGGTAGGAAATTATATTTAAATAAGTATTAATTCGCAAAGAGAAAATAAAACATTCAGTGTGATGGATGAACCTGGTGACTATCTATCAATCTAGCTACATCCAGTTCAATATTGGTGAGTTGGAGCCTTAAATCTCCACGTTCGTTGATTTTCAAACGGTTTCTTTGTTTCGTCAAAATGTTTGTTACCACACTGAAACTTTTTTCAACTAGGTATGATGATGGAAAAGCGATAAGGTATTTTTCACAATGTAGGATACTGTGTTTCAATGTTGCGTTGCAACCAGAACTTCTGATAGCCTTGGTTGAACTTCTGCTTAAGCTCTTCGTCTGTGCTGATGGTAATCAACTCTTCTTGCATTATCACATTGGCTTCTTCTATGGCTGTGGTATTGTACGGATTTATTATCCATTGAGGAATTTGTAAATTTAAAAGATCCTTAAACCTCTCCGTAAAATCCTTGTGTAATGCGTCCAAGTGAGTGACATATAATAAAATGTCATCATCTTGAAGCATTTCTGGTAGTTTTGACAAATGCGGAAACTGCGAATATTCTTTTCTGCCTAAATTTTGTTTATAAAGGATTAGTTTACCCACGAAGGCCGATATTATTGATTTTGTTTTAATCAAGTTAAGATCGTCACCCTGCAGCTGCAAATTAACTTTGTTGAATATTCCAAAGATATCAGTCAAGTTATAAATATCTGTTTTACAATGGTTCAGGTTTTCTTTCAAATTCGGATCTTTTTCTTGTAAAAACTCCAACACAGATTCAAAAATTCCTGAAAATCTTTCTAAGCAAGAGCCTCTTGATAGCCAGCGAACTTCAGTGTGCAGAAGTAATCGAGTAAAGACTTCGTCGTTTTCCTCACATAGCTGAGCAAATAACCGAGAGTTCAAAGAATTGCTTCGAATCTTGTTGATAGCATTTATTACATATTGTAAAGACTTATGCAATCTAGGACTCTACTTTTTTGCTACTAAATGCTGCCTATGAATCACGCAGTGAATGACCAGTACATCAGGCAGTTGTCGCTTTAAGTGAGCTATAAAACCACGATGACGACCAACCATAGACGGTGCACCATCAATCGCAACAGAAACAATGTTTTTCCATGGAATAGCTTTGTCAGTAAAAAAATGTTCCACGGCCTGAAAAATCGATTCTCCTCTGGTATCAGTCTCTAAATATGTAGCAAAAAGCAGTTCTTGGCATATATTTTCATCTTTGATATATCGAACATATCCTAACAACAGAGCTTCATTGCCGGGTAATGTAGACTCGTCCAACTGGAGAGAGAATCTGTTGGTCTGTAAGAACTTGCATAAAACGTTTTCCACATCCCGTCCCATCTCGTCTATGCGTCTCTGAACGGTGTTATTGCTCTTTAAAATATCATGTGCGGGTTTATGCAATACATTGTTAAGGACCTCCGCAAATCCGAACTCCGAACTTCAAGTAGTCCAAACTGTATTGTCTGCATTTTTTTTTTCGTGGCCGCCATCATAAAACTCTCAGTAATCCTGCAAATAAAAAAATAAGAAACTACCTAAATAAATAACAATAATAAACTGTTAAATTTACGGGTAATTTTTTACAATTGAAACAACTAAGGCAATTGCAAACTGTTGCAAACAATCTACACACAGCTCAACTGATCACTATCACACAGTGGGGCAATGCTGATGCGCTGTGCCGGATAAAAACTGTTTGGTACTTACCCTGTTAATTTTTCATAAACTGCATATATTGTATGGTTACGCTATTAACTCGCGTAGGGAGCTCAGCATTTTGTAAATTCTTTTTCAATCACTTTACTTCACTTAATTTAGCTATGTTATAACTTTGTAATCTCTTGAAATAAATGAGTACTTATATGAGTTATTATCGTTCAAGCTCCAACGAATTTCAAAACGCAAATGAACTTTCAACCTAAGTGCAAGCTCGTTAAATAGTAAAATATCAGGAACATGTTTGGACTTGCAACTTGATCATGAATTCGTTCGTATTAAATCGCGTAAGCGTCAAATAGAGAGCAAGTCAAAACGCGCCTGAAAGACGTACGCTCGAACTCATTATCTTGCACAAACTTGTCCACACTGACTTGCCGAGTTTTTCATCTTGTACGAACTTGAGACTTTACATTACTACAACAATGCTATTACCTACAAAAATATTATTTAAAAATTAAATTTTAAATTAAATTTACAAAAAAAAAATTAAAAATATTAATTATTCTTAGTACACGTAACACAACATAAACAATACAGTACCTACCTACCTATCTTGAAAGATTTAAATAAGAATTTGTGTTAATTAAATAGGGGTCGATTTTTAGACCTCGTCGACCCTCAAAATTAGTTTTCGTTTATGTCGACCCTTAGGCAACCGATATCGACCCTAAGGGGTCGATGTCGACCACTTTGGGAATCCCTGGTCTAGAGGTACTGGGTCAACAAAACTTAGAGTGTAAATTCCAATTTAATGACCTCTATATGACAAAACAAATTCATTTTATAATTGCGAATGTTATTTCCCCAACTGTATTAGGTAAACTTACGTGTTCACAAATTGGGCTTATTAAAAGAGTTTTCTGTGAAGACACTACAAGCATGCAAAAGTCAGAAGGTGATATTAGTCAAATGTCTTTTGAAATAAGTCAAAATGAGTCAAATTCAAGTCAAGTATCATGTCCTAAAGTCACAAAAAGTCAGTCTCAGTCATTTCCATTACAGTCAAGTCAGTCACAAAAGGTAAATTTAAATAAACTTGTAGAATGTAATAATTCTCTTTTTACCGGTTTTGGTTGTCTAACTGGTAAGTGTCAAATAAGTACAAATCCTGAGGTACAACCAAAAGTTGATGCTCCGAGGAAGGTACCATTTGCATTACATAATAAACTTCAAAAAGAACTTGAGAAGATGGAAAAAATGGAAGTCATTACCAAGGTTACAGAGCCTAATGAATGGGTGAGTTCTTTAATCTTAATAGAAAAAAAAATGGTCAATTAAGGGTATGTCTAGACCCCCGTAATTAACAACAGTAAACAGTAATCAGTTCACAAACAGTAAACAGTAGTCAGTAAACAGTAATTAACAACAGTAATCAGGCAATTAACAGGACTCATTATCCTATTCCATCAGAAGAGATGGTCCGCGCCAAGGTGGCTGGTGCAAGATTTTTCTCCACCTTGGATGCAAGTAGTGATTTTTGGATGTGCAAATTGAGTGAGAAGAGTTCGTACCTCACAACTTTTAATACCACTTTTGGTCGATACCGCTTTAAACGTCTTCTATATGGAGTGAACTGTGCTCCTGAGTACTTTCACAGAATTATGACAGAAATATTGGGTGACATATCAGGGGTGGCAGTATACAGCGATGATATTTTAGTAAGTGGTCAAACACTACAAGAGCATAATGAGCGTCTTAATAGTGTATTTAAAAGAGCAAAGGAAAATAATGTCAAGTTTAATAAAGAGAAATGTACATTCACCAAGGAGAGTATCAAATATCTGGGTCATATTTTTTCAGCAGACGGAATCACAGCTGATCCAGACATAGTCAGAGCAATCAAAGAGATGCCCTCTCCTACCTGTCTAAAGGATTTACAAAGATTTCTGGGCCTACTTAATTATTTAAGTCCTTTTATTAAAAATATGTCAGGAGAGACAGAAATTCTACGCCAATTATTAAAAAAATCAACTGACTGGCAGTGGACTGCCAATCATGAAACAACATTTTGTTGTCTGAAGCAATTAATATGTCAAGTTCCAGTGTTGTCACATTTCAATATTCATGATCCTATTGTCCTACAAAGTGATGCTAGTAAGAGTGCTGTCGGAGCGGTGTTGGTACAAAATCAACATCCAGTATATTATGCTTCAAAAACTTTAACAGATACACAACAAAAAATGGCTCAGATAGAGAAAGAACTTTATTCAATAGTTTTTGCCTGCATCAAATTCCATCAATTTATATATGGTCAAACTGTAACTGTAGAGACAGATCATGCTCCTTTAATAACATTGTTTAAAAAGCCTTTAGTCGAGGTTCCAACACGTCTTCAAAGAATGATGTTAAAAATACAACTCTACAGTCTAAATGTAGTTTACAAGAAAGGTAGTCACATGTACATTGCTGATACCTTGTCAAGAGCAGCACTCTCTGAAACAAGTTCAGACGAATTAGATGATGATATCATTGTTCATGTAAATTTACTGATTTGACATTACCAGTCTCATCAGAACGTCTACAGTGGTTAATCAAAGGCACTAATGAAGAAGAAAGTTTGCAGATTTTGAAAAAATACTGTAAAGAAGGTTGGCCATCAAGTAAAACTCGAATTCACGAAGATTTGCATGAGTATTGGCAGTATAGATTTGAGTTACACACAGAAAATGATTTAATTTTCAGAAACAACAGTATAGTCATACCTAAAAAATTAAGGCCCGATATTTTGAAAATAATACACAGTGGTCATTTGGGAATTGAAAGGTCAAAAGCGTTAGCTAGAGGACATGTACTTTGGCCAACTGATGTGTCAACTGATATAAAAAACATTGTTCAGTCGTGTCATATTTGCTTGTCACATAGAAGTACAAATGCTCCAGAACCACTTATTCCACATGATGTTACATCACTTCCATGGGAAAAAGTTGATGTTGATTTTATGGATTATAAATCTAAAAAATACATAGTATTACAAGATTATTACTCAAATTATATTGAATTAATGGCAGTGGCAAGTACTAACGCCAAAACAGTAATTGTTTGTCTTAAAAGTATTTTTAGCAGACATGGTATCCCAGTGGAGTTATTCTCTGACAATGGACCACCATTTAATTCGGCAGAGTTTAAGAATTTTATTTCAGAATGGGGAATACATCACAATACATCAAGCCCCTACTTACCAAGGTCAAATGGGTTGGTAGAGTCGGCAGTGAAGATATGTAAACGTTTTCTTACCAAGTCAGAGGAGTCAGGAACAGATCCATATCTTGCTTTGCTTCAATTCAGAAATACGCCTAGAGGAAATCTACCATCACCGGCACAGTTGTTAATGTCACGTTCACGTAGAACACAATTACCAACAGTCACAAAAAACTTAAAACCAAGAACAGTCAAATTTCAAGAATATGTCAAAACTAAGGAAGAAAATAAAAATAAAATGAAGGATTACTATGATAGAAAGACTAAATCATTACCAGAACTACAAGAAGGAGATAAGGTATATTTTAAGAAAATGCCAGATACTCCATGGATTACAGGCACAGTAAGGTCCAAATGTGATGAGCCTAGGTCTTATACGGTCGAAGGGTCAGATGGATTTATAGGAAGGAGAAACAGACAGCATATTTTGAAACCTCTGCAGTCACCTCAAACGGTATCTCAAGATATGCTACAAAAAACTCCAAATATCAAGACAAGTCCTAGTTCTCATACAGTAACACCATCTATTGAAGAGCTTACAGCTCCAGTTGAAAGGCGCACTAGGTGTTGAAGAGTCATAAGACCACCAAGACGGTTAGATTTATAAAAGTTAATAATTTGTTTCTTAAGATAACATTTCGGCAATGACTGTGAAGCGCTGATTAAGTTAGTTAAGTCTAGAATATTATATTATATAGATAGAGACTTAGTTCCTCAAATTGTTTTATTTTTAGTTAATTAAACAGGCTTTGTTATCAAAAGTTATTGATAAGAGTTTGTAAATTTTTGTAAACTTAGGCTGTAAAATTATAATAACTTAACTTTTCTAATAAGGAGGATGTTATGAGTATGTCACATCACTAGTTATAAGTACTGAGGACAAATGACTAGTTGACAAGCGGTCGGTCTGTCATGGAGGTCCCACGAGCCCCGGTGTGAATCTGTATTGTGGAAATAGCTAATAAACCAAGGTAATTGAAGTCCAGTAATATTATTTACTAATACACTGACCAACACAGTTTTCTCGTCAATATTGTACCTATTCTATTTCGTGGAACTAAATAACGTTGTTATTTTATCGCATTCTTTTCGAATGGACACGTGTGCCTGTGTACCGTCCTGTTTGTCGGACTTACTCAGTTTATAGTTAATCTATTGCGAAGGAAAGTTCTCTTCTGCATCATGTCAAAACGGAAAATTAAAGTACTGTAATTAAGTGATAAACTTAAAATAGGGAATGCGTTTGAATCAGGAAAATCGCGAAATAAAATTCAGAGGTATTTTAATTTACCAGAATCGACCTATTATAAAATTGCATCACCATAAGAGAGAAACGCTACCCATGTACGCATTAGCGAGAAACTCGGGTTAGTGAGGAACCTCTATAAGCGAGAATGAGATTGTGCTCCCTTGAACTTTCGCTTATCCAGGTTTGACTGTATATTCTATCAGTTATCTGGTACCCATAGTACAGGCTCTGCTTAGTTTGGGGCTAGATAGCCCTGTGTGAAATGTTCAGTTATATTTATTATTATTTTCCTTACATGTTTGTCACTAAAGCTACACGCAAATCAAATTTAGGCTTCACTAACCTGTCGGGTTACTGGTGTATCCTGTGAACTTCGTCAAATTAAAATTTTTATTTTGGCTAATAATATAAAAACTACAAGGCTTAAACTAAAAATAAAAACGAGGTAGAAATACATGGGATATTTTATTAGCCCTCTTAAACCCCAATATCTCAATAACCCCCCCACACATGTTTAGCACATTTAATCACACCGGGATTGCGCAATTATTGCCTACTAGCTGACCAATCCGCTACTTCGCACGCTTAGTTTTTCAATAAAAACATTACCCTTATTCTGCGCAGTTAAGTAAAAAGTAACCTATGTCACCCGGGGATAGTGGAGCTTCCCAACAGTGAAAGAATTTTTTAAATAGGTCGAGTAGTTTCGGAGCCTATTCAATACAAACAAACAAATCTTTCCTCTTTATAATATTAGTACAGATTTTCTTAATTTCATGATAATCGAATCAACTCCTCCAAAATTATCTTTGGACAAACAAAGGTACATGCATACATATAACACCGATTCGTCCTAGTTGATACAAGATATTGCTAATACAATTTTACCATAAGGTCGTAAAAACGAGGTTATGGCATTTTACTTCTTTGACCTTTACGAGCATCGTAAACTACTGATTTTAAGACTTTAAACTTTGTTCCTAAATACATAGTTGCAAAAAAATATTGGTAGCTACAAAGCAAATCTGAGTCAAGAAAAATCTAATTCAACCACACAGCAAAAGTTAAGATGATTTGAGCAACATTTTGCTAAAATTTGCTCAAAACTGAACTCTATTTCAATATAGTTAGGGTATTCAGTTTAGAAGCCGTATTTAAGCTAGATTTGCTGTTTCAATTCGGACGTTTCACTTTTTGTAAGTGAAATTTTGTTAAACTTAGGGAAACCTACGTTTTCTAATGAAATCTCGAAGTTATTTCTATGAGTTTGTAGTAAATTGAAATTGATTATTTTGCTTGCTAAAAGACTTGATTTTTAGTGTTCCATACCTCAAGAGATAAAAAAAGGAACCCTTATAAGATCACTCTCTTGTTCGTCTGTCTGTCTGTAAGTCCGTGTATCACCACTGATTTTCTCAAGAACGAGTGTACCTAGCAAGTTGAAATTTATACCAGATACTGAGGTCTATAGTCCCTATTAGGTGTATAAAAATCAAGGTCCTGAGTCAACACGATATAAAGATATGGGCAAATTTTCGAAATTTTTAAATTCACGAAATTTGTAAGTACCTAAATTTACCTTAATTTTCAACCTTTTCTATTTTTCGGAATATTCTAGTGCTGCTTTGCTTTTAACCAAACTTGACAATTCTAGGTTAACCGGAAGTACCCTATAGGTTTTGAATCGATAACCTATATGGTAGTTCCCGTTGACCTAGAATCACGAAATTTGTCATAAAACAAGGCAGCACAAATAAAGGAAAAATTCAAAATAATAAAAAAAGTTGAAAATTAAAGGGTATCCCCATATATAAGTACATAGTTGACGTCAATTAAGATAGTCCTCGGAGTTATATGGGCGCTCATACAATTTAGAGGACTAGCTTAATCGGCACCAACCTCAAATAATGTAAATAAATAAAATTGTGTTATTGTATAAAATAAATATTTAAGTGGGGCTCCAATACGACAGACATGACTTTTTTGCCGTTTTTATAGTTACGGTACAGAACCCTTCGTGCGCGAGTCCGACTAGCACTTTGCTGGTTTTTATTACTTCTTACTTCTTGGATTTACGATTTTTTAAGGATCTGAATGTTTTTTATGATGTACTTAATTAACGGCCTTTAAGTTGTTTTCTTTATCTAGCAGCATATGATTTTTTTTATCCAGTTTGAATTATTTTTAACGTCTGATTTAACTTCAGTCAAAGCATGGTCGAAACATAGAAATGTGCATTTAACATTTGTTGAAAATTTTTCATTATCGAAGTACACCTATTTAATCTTCGAGTCTTCAAGTCCAGAGTGAATAGGTTCTTTCTAGGCAAGTATGCTCCATCTTCGATCACACCTTCACTTACCATCAGGTGACGTAGCGGTCAAGCGCTTGGCTATCATAAATACGAATGGCCATGTACGACGTACAGAACAAAACTTAATTATAAAAAATTTCGCACATGTAAAAATAGTATAAGTATACTAAAGAGGAATGTAAAATTTTCACTTTGGACAAACCTACTAAGGTTATATAAGTGTATTAATTTTATAAGTATATGTTTACAAAAAAAAAAAACAAAAAAAAAAATAAAAAAAAAGTGATGGGCGGTTTCCATATCCGTCCGTAAAGTATCAAAATTTTATCAAAATATTAAGTTTAAGTTATGTATCAAAAGTTTGTAACTTTTTCGAAGCGAAACGAGCTGTTATCAGTTAACGTTCGACGGCTTTTTAACGATTAGACATATAAATATTTTTTTACAATAATGATGTCTATAAACAATAAATCTCAATACATAAAATCGCTCAATAATAATGACGTATTATTTAAATCAATTTAGAATCTAAATAACTGATTATTCCTTGACAATATCTATTTAAAGCAGCTAAAATCCTAAGTAACTAAATAGCGTATATTAAGATCGTGTATTGTCTATTTCTAGCACCTCCAAAAATTTTGCATTGACCTACTAGGCACTACCCAAAAGTTGCCAATGTAATTGCATTTATACCATGGCCTTATATCACCTACATTAGTACATATCATGACTTCGCCGACTGTTCCATTGTGTTTATAAATAAATGATATATAGAAAATCGGCCATTTTTGTTCATGTGGAGATATGCCTTCACGATAATCGCACTAAATTTAGAAATGTGAAAGTTTTGAAGAAAAATATTTTATAAGTATTCTATCAGTTATCTGATTCCCATAGCACAAGCTTAGTTTAGTTACTTAGTTTGGGGCTAGATAGCGCTGTGTGAAATATCCAGCAATATTTGTTTATTATTATATGGTTGTGGATCCTCACCGAGTAACTCAACATCACACTCATATTATAAATGTGAAAGTTTGGATGTTTGTTTATTTTTTACTTAATAACGTCGAAACGGGTAAACCGATTTCGATAAAATTTAGTATGTACGTAGGTTATAACCTAAATTAACACATAGGCTATAAATCAGGTCTCATGTGATAAAAATGAGGTGTCAAGTCAAGTTGCAACAGCGAGTTTGTGTGAGCAGCGATTTCTAGGTTACCTACACATTTAGTAGTGTAACGCGTACCAAGTCGCGGGCAACAGCTATTTTCGATGTAACTTCTACGCACGCTTGACTTGGGGAATAAGCTGGTGATTGCGTTACGAAAAGTGCGAACGGAAGTTAAGAGGGAGATATAAGTTCGTGAAGATAGAAAGAGAAAGATTTACGTTTCGTATATTTTTAAACGTTAATGTGCGAGTGCGAGTTGTGTCTGTCCAGAATGAACATAGACTGATCGACCTGCAGACGTGTGGATAATTTTATAATTGAACAATTTCATAAATGTTTTGTTATACATTCTGTGAACTTTTTATAATAACGTGAAAGCTAGAGTCACGTTCATTTATAAATAAAACACATTGCCAACCGACCCATCTCTATTATACTCTCATTCATACAACTACTCTCATTTGTGGTGACTAAAAGCTGAACAACCATAAAAACCAACTCCTAAAGTTTACAACTGTATAACTTTTAAATTGAGCATTTAAAACCACCAGCGCGCTCAATTTGTACAGCCTGAAAAAAATACGGGGAACTGACCACAAAAAGTTGATGTTACCAAAACGGCGGATAAATGAATATACACACGGCTACACATCAAGCTATACTTTTCCAGTATAAGCTGACCTCGCATTGTGTAAGCTTTTGTAGAATGAGAGGTCAGCTTATACTGGAAATGAATAGGTTGATGTGTAGCCGTGTGTACCTTTTTTGGATTCAGAGAATTTTTGTGTTACTTTTCCGTGGTCACTGTTTTGGAAAGCGGGTTTTTAAAGTTGTTGTGGTTTAAAATTGTGAACCAAAAGGTACTGAGTGGATTTTTTTTGTAACATTTAACTACGATGGACCTATCATATTTGTAAAGGTCGCTGATAGTTTTGCAAATGTGAAGGTCTATTTTCAGCAATTGTTACTTTATGCCGGTAGTGATGAATATTGTTTAATGTTGTCCAATAAATATGGGCTACATATTGAATATTTAGGTTTTTACTTACATAAAATACCCATAAATAATGCTAGATATTTCACAAAGTGCTATCCAGCCATCAGGCGAGATCGTGGTTAAACACTTGTATATTTAATTTAAAAAAAGGTGCACTCCGGGAGTGCCGGCAGAAGTGAAAACTTGAACAACGGTCGCGATTTCAACGGTTTTTTCCCATCTCAAAAAATTTCCAAAGTGCCTAAAGAAGTTTTCACTTCAAAAAATTGGATGTTACAAAATGATCATGATGGATGTCGCATAAACATGAAAATTTACTAAATTTACGAAATTTGTCTAAAGCCCCTCCACAGACTAAAAAAAACAAATTACATACAGAGGTGTTGGTAACAGTGTCGCGAGTTCAATGGTTTTCCTATCTTAAATTATGTACAGAGGTGTCGGTAACACTGTCGCGAGTTCAATTGTTTTTTCCCATTTCAAAAATGCCCAACGCACCTAAAGACGTTTTCAATACAAAAAAAACTAAGCAAAGCTTGTAATACGAGTATATGAACCATATAAGGTTTTATACCCTGTGAGCTTCAAGTGATGAACACAAGACAATGGATCGTAGGGCATCCTAAGGTAACCATCGCATATATCAAAGCATTGTCTCGTAGATCACACACCTTATGAACGTGCCCTACGATGCACTGTCCAGCGTCCATCAACTTGAGGCATACCGGTGTATCTATGAAAATCTGATGTATGTTCACAAAAATATTAATTTGTTGAAGAAAAATAGCGATAATCGTAATTTTAATACTAGAAATAAAGATGAACTCGCTGTTGCCACTTGTAGACTCCATAATGTTAGTAAACCGTTTAAAGGGCAAGGTGTTCGCTTTTATAACAAACTCCCAAGTGATTTACAAAAATTAACAATTGACAAATTTAAAAACGCAATTATACAAAATCTTTATAAAAAAAGCCTACTATAAAATATCGGATTACGTATTTAGATGATGGAGAAGCTTGGGATCGAAATTGCTCCAACTCGTTCAAAATGTTACATCATCATCATCATCATATCAGCCGTAGGACGTCCACTGCTGGACAAAGGCCTCCCTCATTGATCTCCAGGAACTGCGGTTGGAAGCGGCCTGCATCCAACGCCGACCTGCGGTTCTTACCAAGTCGTCTGCCCATGTTGTAGGTGGACGTCCTACGCTGCGCTTGCCGGTCCGTGGCCTCCATTCGATAACTTTCCGGCCCCATCGGCCATCTGTTCTGCGCGCTATATGGCCTGCCCATTGCCACTTCAACGTGCTGTTAATGTTACAATTTAGACGTAATTTATTTCTTGTATTGATATGTAATGTAAACGGATCATTAGAAAAAACAACCAGCCTTATTTCTTGCCTTTCTTTCCTGGCTTGGTCGCGAAGGAAGAGGCAGTAAAATTGACGGTTCAAAGTGATAAAAGATTTTTATTTTGACTTTGACTTTGTAAAGCCTAAATATGCCTGTAATTTCCATCCATAAAATCAAAACACAGCATTTCGGGCGTTATAAATAGACATGGTGGTATATTTAGGTATAAGTATAAGTATAAAAAGTTTATACGTTGTAACAAGTATTGGTACATAGTACAAAGTTACAAATTACAATTTGGTTATATTAAGATTCTTAATTAGGTACAAGTACATCTTAATCATACCATCGCTAGCTCCCACCCTAGGAAAACCTGTATTGCGGGTAGCTAGCCTCTTTCGATCGCTGTGCCCATAAACATCATAAAGAAATATGCAGATATACGTTTAGAGAGAGTGCGACAAAATGACGATTACATTCTATATTTAAATTTTGTAATTTTTTGAATAATATTAGGGAAAAGTTATGTTGTGTGAGATAGTAATGGGAGAGAAACTCTTATGTTTAGGTGTAGTGCAACATTAAATAAATAAATATTGCTGGACATTTCACACAGCACTATCTAGCCCCAAACTAAGCAGAGCTTGTATTGTGGAAACCAGTTAGCTGATATAATACTTATATACCTTATTTTTGTAAATACATACTTATAATAAATAGCGAAACAACCAGACCCGGGACAAATATCTGTAGATAATGCAAACATTTGTTACGCGGCGGGAATTGAACCCGCTACCTCCTGCGTCTAAGCCAGCTGTTCGCCCACTGCGCCACTGAGGTCGTCATTGATTATTTACTTACATTAATTAGGATAGGATATGAAGTAAGTAGGTGTTTGAATAGTTCTTTGAAAGTGTTTGTGTGTAAGTGTGTGTGTTTGTGTGTTAGTGTAAAAATATATAGAAGTGTATATTAACAATAAGCATGTACCTTCCTAGTTTATAGATACAATATTTTCTGTTTCGGAATAGTTTTTTGTAGAGAGCCAATCAGAGGTGCTCTTCCTACACTTTGTTCTGGTAAGAGATAGAACGTGAGGTCCAGTATGGGGGTCACTTAGAAGCAAAAGCTGTGCTAACTAACCAAAAAACTTCGTCCAAAAAGAATCATCGGTGATCCCAACTAGCCGACAGGCTGGAACCGCTGAGTCAACGCCGTGATATCAGATCGCTCAGTGTATTCTACTGTATAATGGGGAATGTTCTGAGGAGCTATTTGATCTCATCCTGTCGTCGAGATTTTACCACCGCACTTCTCGACAACGTAATAAAGCTCATCCATCTTCGACAATTGGGTATCACGCACCACACGCTTCACGCGATCCCCATACTTGCAAGATGTGGAATGAACTTACCATCTGAGGTTTTCCCATTAGGCTACGACATGGCACGCTTCAAGAGAAACGTAAAGAGGTTTCTACAGTGTAGGGAACGCATCGACAATACCCCGGGTGTTGCCGGTGTCAATAGGCGACGGTGACCGCCGTAAACCTGTTTCCCCACAAATAACATTAAAAAAAGTTAAGTTTTTTACTGAGCCTTGAGTATAAGTATGGCCCTAAGTAGTCGTAACATCTTTCAGGTATTATAAATTTGTTAGTGAGGATTTCAGTATATTGGTGTAATAATGTTCACACAGCGCACATTAAATAACATTTTATATTGTAAGTGCAATCTAGCAGAATATGACAAACGGCTCTGGCAACGGCATGGGCGGAGCCGCTGAGAGCCCCAAGATAAATGCCCTCTCCTCTGAACAGTACAACGCAGTTTATCTTACTGACATATACGCGGGATGTGTATTAAGTAAGCGGGGTTTTGGGTCTCAAATTTTATTTATGTGAATTCATGCCTTGAGTTGCAATTTTTCGTCGGTCTAACGGTGCGTCCACACTGAAGTTACATTTTGTGGAGCAACCATTTACAACACTAAGCCTGACTTGCACAAGTTGCATAACGATCCTTAAACGTATTTCATCATCATCATCATCCACAGCCTAACTTCACCCATTGGCCTTCCCAAGTTTGTATCATCCATCACTGACGGCCCGCGACCATTACGATGCCGTCCACCCATCTTGCTGCCGGACATCCTATCCTTCTAAACCCGCTCCTCAGCTACCATTCAGTCACTGCCCTGCTCCATCTGTCATCACCACGTCTAGCAAAGTATCATGCCCATGACCATTTGAGTTCCATTACTCCAATCCCAACATCATGAACCTTCGTTCGTCTACGGATCTCGACGTTTGGAACCAGATCTAACATTCTGATGCTGAGCTTGGCGCGCGGCACGCTCCATGGCTCTCTGTGCAACTCTTAAGAGGAAACACAAGGGCCGTTTTTCTATACAAACGTAGTTCCCTGTTTCCTCCCTGAATAATGCCAGTACCTACAGAAATATTTTTTTTTCAAAAATCAATGGCCACTATTGGCATGTCCCTATTTTTTCCATTTTTTCATAAATTTATTTTTAAAAGAGATATAAACATTCAAAAACGTATAAAATTTGTCAGATTTTCCGCTGTGTTCAAACATCCAGAAAACAAATTTGACTAAATTATATAAAAAAGAAAAACATAGGAACACGGTCAAAGCCTATTTTTAATTTATAATGAAACAAATAGTTAAATCGGTCAAGTTTTGGAGAAGAAATCAGAGGACTACGAGTCGTTGATTTTGTGTAATTTTAATAGGTATTTTCGGTCCAATCTGCAGTTCTCTCTATCGCGCATACTGCGCCATACTGCGCGAAGGCAATACATTTTACAAATACCTATTTTACAATTCTCTAGCCCTTGGTTTTCCTCTTAACCTGTACACAGCTTCCTGCGTGAGCGTCCATGTCTCGGCACCGTAGGTCATTTTGAGCAAAACACATTTTAGTAAAAAATAACGCACTAAACGTATTTAGCGCGCGTTATGTAACATTCGAAAACAGATGGACACCATCTGCACAAATATACAACAGTATCTCAAGAATAACGAGTTATCTGGCGGTCGAAGGGACAGATCAATATATTTTTCAGGTAGTCGTCTTATTCGTCAAACAAAGCCTAACTGACAATTGAAAAATGTGTACGACGTTCGTATTTGATAGCAATAAAAATGTGTATCTGTATATCTGTTTCATCGCTTCCGAGGACGGATATCAAACACCGAGAACTCGCGTTCCTACGCCGCAGTGTTTATTTGGCAAATAAATAAACGTTTTTATGATCTCAATATGTATTTTAGGTTAGGGTTTATATCTATTCGCCGTATAATAAGTAATATATCACAATTTTCATAAAAACGGCATATTATCTCATCTCGATCGTAACTCGATTCCAACACACAACATTCGTATTAGGTACATTTCGCGTTTTTATTGAAAAAAGTGTTCAATAACCATCATATTTTAGGGTAACTCTACAAACAGAGCAAAGGTTTTTCTATAAACAACAATCATACATATGCATATGCGCTATCGCAGAAAAATTGAGGAGTTGGAAAATTGATTGAGGAAGTATGCTTCAATTATGTCAACTTTTTGCGTATTTGACAATGCCATGATAGGACAAATAAGATGATGAAATGACTGATATAAAAGTCCGACAGGTGCAAGAACCATGTTCGAAATTAAAAATTGTTCTGAAATACGAAATGTTTTTGAATTGCTCATGAGAGCATGTAGTTCCTTAACTTCTTAATCGCTACAGTATTAATACTTCTTTAATGTGCAATTAGAATAAAATAAAATGTTTGTAGAAGGAATTTTGTTTGTCCTGTTGTATGAGAATACTTTTTTCAAATTTGACTAACTTCCGCTGTTTAGATTTTTCAAAGAAAAACGTTTTGGCATTAAATTTTATTTTGGTCAAGTGTGAGTAGCGCCTTAAAATGAATCAAGTTCGTAAAATTTTTTTTGATGCCAATCGATGCAGTCCTTTGTAAGGATCATTTTATTGTATCGGATAAAAAAATCTAAACAGCGGAAGTTAGTCAAATTTGAAATACTTTTTTCAAATTTGACTAACTTCCGCTGTTTATATTTGAAATACTTTTTTCAAATTTGACTAACTTCCGCTGTTTATATTTTTTTTATCCGATACAATAAAATGATCCTTACAAAGGACTGCATCGATTGGCATCAAAAAAAAATTTTACGAACTTGATTCATATTAAGGCGCTACTCACACTTGACCAAAAAAAATTTAATGCCAAAACGTTTTTCTTTGAAAACGAGCTGATGTTTTAAAAGAAACTGTATCTCCTCTGGTTATGGGTGCTGCTGGACTGTTACAGTTAAAAAAAAAACACTGTATAGTAAGTACATATCTACAAAAAAAAATATATAAGTATTCTATCAGTTATCTGGTTCGCATAGTACAATCTTTGCTTACATGCGTACTGTGCTGGCAGTTATCCGTGATATCTTCTTTTTTTTAATGTTTCCAACGGAAGATCAGCGTTGTGACGAAAGCACAACCACGGTAATATTATTTAGAAAACTTTCGTGATTGATTTCAATCATTATTATAAATACGGGATTTATCACGTACCGTCTTATCGGTGTTTCGACCGACAATGTTTCGGTTCAATTCGTGAACCTTCATCAGGGTGAGTGCGATCCGCTCCGAATAAGGCGCTCCGAGTGCGAGGCGAGACGTTATTCGGAGCGGATCGCACTCACCCTGATGAAGGTTCACGAATTGAACCGAAACATTGTCGGTCGAAGCACCGATAAGACGGTACGTGATAAATCCCGTATTTATAATAATGACGGTAATGTTATATGTAGCACAACAAATGCAAAGTTGGACGCCTTGTTTGACGTTGGTCGTTTAAGTATAATAATGAGACAAGCATTTGTTGGGAATTGTTGGTTATTCGTGTGTTTTGTTTGTGTGAATGTTTTCTTGTGTGTACCTTACTAATACGCTGTGTGCTTTGGTCCGTCACAAATAAAGGTTTATCTTTCTTTTCTCTCTTTACTTTGGAGGTAGATAGCGCTGTGTGAAATGTCCTGCATTATTTACAGTTGTATATGGGTCGGGGGTGCACATTTCTAAATGGTATTCAAAAATAAGTGCCACTAATATCTATTAATTATAGTTTAATTCCCTCAACGAGCTATGGAGAGGGCTATGCTCGGGGTTTCTCTACGGGATCGAATCAGAAATGAGGAGATACGTAGGAGAACTCAAGTCACCGACATAGCCCGACGGATTAGCACGTTGAAGTGGCAATGGGCAGGCCATATAGCGCGCAGAACAGATGGCCGATGGGGCCGGAAAGTTATCGAATGGAGGCCACGGATCGGCAAGCGCAGCGTAACACGTCCACCTACAAGATGGGCAGACGACTTGGTAAGAACCGCAGGTCGGCGTCGGATGCAGGCCGCTTCCAACCGCAGTTCCTGGAGATCAATGAGGGAGGCCTTTGTCCAGCAGTGGACGTCCTACGGCTGATATGATGATAGTATAATTTAATTATTTATTAATATTTTTGTTATTTTTCAACTAAGCATGTCTATATTTTAGCTCGCTCAAAAAACAGATACAAAAACTAGATTAAGAAAAATATTTACAATCTTTCCGTAGATGTACACATTTCATAATAAATTATTTGTAGAGAAAACGTAAGCTTCTAATTAAGCAGAGCTCTAAAATCTCTAAAATTAATTCGAGCTTCTGTTTCACCTTTAAATAATTAGGTTTGGAGCATTTGTTAATGACGGTTTAGAGCCTTGATAAATAATTTAATTTGTATTCGATGTAGATAATTTGATTTTAAATTTAATTATTTTTGTCTCATTACTTTGCGTTATCAAAGGGATTGTAGAAAAAATATCAGCAGTGTAATTGATGAGCCAAAACAATTTAAGTTCCTAGGCCACTGGGTAACTCATGATATGTCGACGATGCTGACATCGAGAGGGAACGTAGGGCGTTGGCGGTAACACGCAATATGTTGGCTCATAGATTTGCGCGTGTATTGTAACCTTTTTTACACGTGCAGTCAATGAGCCAATACCATAACGGCTTCAGGATGTTGTTATCTGCCAAGGTTCTGTAGCGCATCAGGGATGTTTGCAGACGCGCGTACCGATGATATCTACGCGATCATACGCAAAAGAACCGCATCCCTGGTGAGCCGCATGCGTGGAAGCACCAACTGCTTCCTGACCGTTGTTGCGTGAGCGTAAGCTCATCTATCACGACGCGCTGGATGGCTTTGCTTAAGCCGATCACATGCCTGGTGTCTCAGGAGATGCGCTCATGCTCCAATATTGCCGTATTTTTTTTTATCTTGTCTTTTTGTATACCTACTAACAATATTTTTAAGTATGATTTTTACTGTGTTTACTAACAAAAATTATGGATATCTGTCTGGTCTGAAATAAATGTTTTTATTTATTATATAAAACTAGGTTTAAAGTCAAATACGAGCACGTATCCATAAAAAAGTATATGCGCACTGTTTTTATTAACTATTTTAATTTTAATGCTATTAATATTTTTGTTTTTATTTATGTGTAATTTGGGTGAGACTAGCGCAGGATTGTGGCGGATGGCACAAACTTGGGGAGGCCTATACCCAGCAGTGGGTGAAGTCAGGCTGTGGATGATGATGATGTGTATTTTGTGGGAAAGTTACATTATTATTGCTAAATTTAATTTTGAAAGTGTAATTGTGTTGTGTGTGATAATAATTTTACTTATGTTTAGTGGTTGTTATTGAAATAATGAAATAAAATATTTTTTAGGGGTCTGTACCTCAAAAGGAAAAAAATAACCCATAAAGGACCACTTCGTTGCTAGTCTGTATACCTGCCTGTCTGTCAAGCTCCTTTTTCTCAGAAATGCGTGGAGGTATCAATGTAAAATTAAAGAAAAATAAAGCTTTTAAGTCAACACAATCGATAAATATGGCCATTTATGCCGCATATTTTGAAACTCGCAAATAAATCCCAACCTATAGGGTACTACCCTATAGACCTAGAATTATGAAATTTGGTAAGAAGCAAGGTCTCACAGCACAAGTATAGGAAAACATCCGAAAATCGTTAATTAGTATTATCACATAAAAACCGGAACCCGCCGTGCACAAGGCAGACTCGCGCTTGTCTAGCTTTTAATACCACTGAGGTGACAAACACTTTATTACGGAAGACCAAAGGCATCACTCGCGCGTTGTCACCCTGAGTGGCATATTAAGCTTGTTATTTCAGCGGCACCCATATCCTACAATCCACTGCACATCAGTACTGCTTAGTGGCAGTAATAGGTATAGTGGTAGTACTTCCCTGGACAACTCTTTAATAAAGACAAACTACTAATATGAGTATAAATTTATTTAAAAAAAAAGATTAATTACTTATTAGCCTGCTTGCTTCAGAAAACCTAGCAAACCTTTCATCAAACTACCCGCAATTTCCGTGATAAATATCCTCCGTACGTTACATTCTGTCTCATTTCTACCCTAAAATACCTCTCATGATTAAGCCTCGCCTAAGCGTAAAATTTACACAGACTGCGGGTGTTTACGGTGCAGTGCGGAAAAAACGTGTATTCCACTTGACTAGACTAGTTGACTAAACCTTGGTAATTGTCTCAATGACTATGTTTCCAAATCTATACCAACTATGTTTTTTTATCTAGCCTATGCTGTCCCACTGCTGGGCAAAGGCATCCCCCTCATCTCTGCACTTATCTCGATCCTGTACCCAATCCCGCCAGTTCATATAAAAAGCGTCCAAATCATCGCACCAACGCATCTTAGGCCTTCCACGGTGTCGCTTTTCACTTTACCTTGGCAGCCTTGATACCGATGTCAGCGATGCCGCTCTTTGAGCGCAGCGAGGTGTTCCGAATCCTGTCTATTCTCTTGACACCTAAAATGCTGCGCTCCATCGCTCTTTGGCAAACCTCGAGCTTGGACTTTTGAGATTCAGTCAGTGACCAAGACTGGGCACCGTAGGTGAGGACAGGCAGAATAGGTACACATATCGATTAGTTGACGTTTTAGTGATAATAGAAGGTCGGCTTTTATGAATGTTTTCATGCACCAGTAGCTCAGGCATTGTCGACACGACGATCGATCTCTTTGTATTGCCTGTTTTTGAATGAAGCTAACTGGCCTAAGTAGATGTCGTTAGTAGTCACGTAGTTAGTACTAATGTACTCATGAGTACTAACTACGTATGTGAGTTTTTTTTTTGGAAAATTGATGTAGAGTCTTTTGAGATGGTTTTCTTTATAATTTGTATAATACTAGGTTAGTGGCGTTTTAAGATTTTACAAACTTAATTTAGAACACGTTAAGTAAATTGGAGATCTCGTTACGCTAGTTATACAGCGCTAATTAGAATGAGCGTATTATTTAAAAGATCTTTATCAAACAGTGAGTGCTTGAGGCTGTATATATCAATAAAACCAAAATTGTATTAGCCACATTGAACTTACAAAATATAACGTGTGTAAGAGTGTTAACTTCGCTTTAGTCGTAATCTGAATCATCTCACTAATTTCGATCCTGACGTGACATAACCTGGTAGCACAATTGGATAGTGCATCCTCGTATCAAGATGAAGATTCGAGCGAGCGAAGCGAGTTCAAGTTCAAGGCTTGAAACTTTTGAGATGGTTTTAAAAATCTTGGAATTTTTGGTGTGTTCGGATAACACTATAAAAAATAAGGTATTTGATTTAAAAAAGACGTGATAGTTGTGGTTTTTTTGGTATATGTAAACTAGAGGTTTGCCCCGAACTGAACCTCGCGAGTCTTCCAAAACACACAAAAAAAATTCTTAGGGCGACTCTCGCAACGATGCCTAAACGTATGTAGTGGTTAAATATGATTTAAGGAGTTGTCAAATCATACAAATACGTAAAATTTAAACATGTTTAGTAGCTAAATATGTTTAGGGATCATTGTGCAAGCCGGCCTTAATCTTTGACTACTGAAATAGTGCCACGAAATGAGAAACCAACATACTTGACCTACTTACAGTTACGTTCAAATTACAGGTAACGGGAGTTCATGTTTTGGTTATTTTTTTTGGGGTACAAACTGCAGTTATTCTGGATTTCAGACTTTTGCCTATATTTGTGTAACTAAAGCCACACGCAAACCAAATTTTAGCACTGTGGGGTCACTGGTGTACCCTGTGAATTTTGTCAAATTTCAGTTTTTATTATGGCTACTTAAAAACTGCATGGTTTAAACTAAAAATAAAAACGGGGTCTAAATGTAGTCACAAATACCTTTTATTAAACGTGCCACTTGACCGGATAGTCCCATTTTATTTGTTTTTACCCCTCTTGAACCCATATATTTCAACAACCTGGGAGGGTTGTTGATTTTAGGACATTTTTAGCTCATTTAGTCACTCCAAAATTGTGTCATCACTACCTATGTACCAAATTTTACACTGATCGGATAAACGCTTCGAAAGTTATCCTCGGATAAACAAACATACATACATACATACCTACATACATAATATATACAACGCAGATTAGCCCAAGTTGATTTAGAGATCTCGCTTCGCTCGATCAATAAATATAATAAAATAAAGCCGTTTGGGTGAACAATTTCGTACATAAATCGAGCTTTTTATTTTATAGGGCAGTAGGCTTGTTTGCTACCTTATTAGAATAAAATACTTTATTTTAACCCATCAAGAATCACGCCATTACATTTTGACAACCTTCGTGGCGCAGTGGGCGAATAGCCGGCTGAGACGCATGAGTTAGCGAGTTCGAGTCCCGCCACGGAATAAATGTTTGTATGATCTACAGATATTTGTTCTGGGTCTGAATGTTTTTGTATATACTACAAGTATGATATTACAAAAAAATATATAAGTGTTCTATCAGGTATCTGGTACTGGTTTGGGGCTAGATAGCGCTGTGTGAAATTTCCAGCAATATGTATTTGTTTTTATATGGTTGTGGATCCTGATCGAGTAACTCACATCACACTAATATTATGACTGTGAAAGTTTGGATTTGGTTTATTAATTTATTTGTTTGTTACTCAATCGTGTCGTTACGGTTGAACTGATTTAGATGAAATTTTGTACATACGTAGATGATAACCTGGATTACCACATAAGCTGCCTGTTATCCTATAAATCAGTTCCCATAGAATAAAAATGGGGGGTCAAGTCAAGTTGCAACAGCGAGTTTAGCTTTATTTCTAGGTACCATACATTTAGTAGTGTAACGCGTACGAAGTCGCGGGCAACAGCTAGTATTTCATATAATATTTACCTTGTTCCGCACCGCATACTGTGTGACCGAGTCTAAAAATACTTGCAATAAACGAGAAAAGGTTTTTCCGGGTAAATAAAAACAAATGCTCCATTCCATTTAATATACCTCCATCTCTTTTCCTCCTGCCAAATTTTGTACGAGGATAAAAGAGGTATGGAACTTTTACGGATAGTTTTAAGACTTTAAGACTACTTTGGATTGTTATATATAAATGTGTGCTCAAAATTCACGAGTTTTATGAAGGTCCCGATGTGAAAATGGCCTATAATAACATTAATAAAAATATACCATTACGGCAAAGCTTTTCAGGTGTTTTACTAATAATAATAATAGGTAAGTAAGTTCGGAGCGGCCAACTCTGGTGTCCGTATTTTTAGGGCTCCGACATCGTTTGGCGATTTAATAGTTGACTATACCTCAGCCCAAACTCGAATTTCACCCCCGCTTCTCCGCGCGGGAGAAGCGGTCATCCTATCTCGCCGTGGTTCATATGTTTGCCGGTTTTTTTATCATCCAGTCTCTTCATTTTCTTGTTGTGCTTATTTCTCATTACTGCGTCTTCACAAAAGCCAACATAATATTATCTTCTACTTATGAATTACGTGATCGTTTGGAGCAACAAGCGTCACGGGTGCCCCGTCTGAAAGCTGAGGCCAGACTGAATCGCGGACTGGGCGTCTGAAGCGAATGATTTCATTAGTGCAAAAATTAGGTATTTTCATTTTATGGTAAAATCAAAAGGTATTTTGAAATTTTAAAACACAGGTGCCCTTATTTATGTTGTCTAGAACTACTGTATAAAGTTTCAAGATCTAAATTGAAGTATTCATCGCATAAGAACGGTTTTAAGATAAATTTGGAGTCATCTTTGGATTTTTTTCCATTGAGAAAATTTTACGGAATCGTGTTTTCACAACACAAATAATCTAGCGCGTATCCTTAACTATAACATATATGAATTAAAGATTAAAAGCACACAATTTGTTGAACAAAACATTGTTTCTCAATAAGCGATTTATCGTCTCCCCAGGTATAGTACGCCCTTAATTTGCCGGCACCAAAATCTTAATGCACATTGCAAAGAGTTCAGTTGGAATTGCTACTACCGGCCAACAATTCATGTTAGTGACCGCGTTGAATAATGTAATTTTAGCTAACGAGCGCTTATTTTTACCATACCTACATAAACTAGTGATTCGCCCCGAACTGAAATCTTGCGAGTATCCCAAAACAAATAATCTTAAGGCGACTCGCGCAACGATGCCTAAACGTATTTAGTGGCTAAATATGATTTAAGGAGTTGTCAAATCATACAAATACGTACAATTTAAACATGTTTAGTCTTTAAATACGTTTAGGGATCGCTGTGCAAGCCGACCTAATAAAATAGTATTTTACTAATAAAAAAGTGAATTAACCAAATAACTTGACCTACAGTTCCATTCAAATTTTAAAAAAACGGGAGTTCATGTAATGTGGTTTTTTTGGGGTACAAACTGCAGTTATTTTGGATTTCAGACTTTTGCCTATATTAGTGTTACTAAAGCTACACGCATACCAAATTTCAGCACTGTGGGGTCACTGGTGTACCCTGTGAATTTTGTCAATTTTCAGTTTATATTATTGACTCAACAACTAAAAAGAGATTTGACGTCCCATTTGACTATTTAGCTTCATTTTTATTTGTTACCTTCTTGAACCCCAATATCTCAACAATCCCATAACATTTTTTGCTCATGTAGTCACAGAAAAATTGTGCCATCACTACCTACTTAGGTAATCAATTTCATGATGATCGCATCAACGCTTCGAAAGTTATCCTCGGACAAACATACATACATACATTACAACGCCGATTTGCCCAAGTTGATTTAGAGATCTCGCTTCGCTCTATCAATAAATAATAAATAAAGCTGGCATTCGGGAAACTTCGTTAAGTCTTCTCGTCCAAAATACCTCGTGTCTTAAAACTAAAGTCTTTGATCAGTATGTGTTTCCAGTGATGACGAATGGTACAAAACGTGGTCTTTCACTATTATGGACCCTATACTCTATTTTTATAAAGCATATAGTATACACTGTTGTTGCAATTCAGTCAAAACGTCGGGTTAACAAATAAAAAAGGTACATACGCCACAAATATCCATTTTAATCAGTAATTAGATAGATAGATAAATAACTCTTGATTGAATTACCACAAAAACAGAAATAATACAAAAATAAGTACTAGGCTATAATAAATAAGGCAATACAATGGGCGGCCTTATCGCTGAAAGTAATCTCTCCCAAAGTCAAAGTCAAAATCTTTTATTCATTAAAATCACAAGGATCACTTTGAAACGTCAATTTTACTGCCTGTTCTTTCGCGACCAAGCCAGGAAAGAAAGGCAAGAAAACAAGGCTGGTTGTTTTTTTAAATGATCCTTTTAGAATACATAACAATACAGGAAATAAATTACGTCTAAATTGTAACATTTTGAACGAGTTAGAGCAATTATAATCCCAAGCTTCTCTATAATCTAAATAATCCGATATTTTATAGAAGGCTTTTTTATAAAGATTTTGATTAATTGCGTTTTTAAATTTGTTAATTGTAAATTTTTGTAAATCACTTGGGAGTTTGTTATTAAAGCGAACACTTTGCTCTTTAAACGATTTACTAACTTCATGGAGTCTACAAGTAGCGACAGCGAGTTTATCTTTATTTCTAGTATTAAAATTATGATTATGATTATCCAACCTTGTAAGGTTGACAACCTCGGTAACTTTGTATTTTTCAAGATTTCGCAATCTGAGTAATTATGTACAGTGATCGCTTAATACGTTCTTAAAATTTACAAAGAAACACCTACACTCGAAACAAAAATATTTGTAAATAATGCAACGCAACGGCCATGGACAATTGTAATATTACAATAATAATATTAGAAATAAAAACCTGACAAGTGCGAGTCGGACTCGTCCACCAAGGGTTCCGTATTTATATAAAGACTATATTTTTATGATTTAATTACAAATGTATAGTTTTCAGATTTTTCCCTGTACTTCAAATCAAATCAAATCAAATATATTTATTTCAGTAAACTTAATTTATATACATTTCATGGGTTTGGGACCCTCTTTTAAGTATAAAATACCTGTGTTAGAGGGTCTCGCTCTTCCGTTAATTCGGTATACAATTAAAACAAAATAAATATCGATATTGATAAATAAATATTAATATTAGGCGTACGTGTGTGCGTGTGTGTGTGTTAGTGTGTATGTGTACGTGTGTGAATGTGTATGCCGGTGTGTATTGTGCATACGCGTGAGTATCTGATGTGTGCGTGTGTGCATGTATTCGCGTGAGTGGGTGCTCCGGATCACCAGATCTCATAGGAGCATGGGTATTGTAGGAGCAACCAGGTGTGAATTGAAGATTGTGTGAAGTTTGTGTATCCGTATGTTACGAAACAATTTCCATGAGTTTTTCCGCTTCCTCATAGCTTAGTGACAATAACCATTCATTAAGGGATTTTTAGCATATATAATTATTCATAGGGTAGATATTTAAAGTTTTATTTACAGTGTTGTAGAGGTAGGTAGATTGCGTGGCATATTGCCGAGATGCATACTGAGACCGAGCAGTAATTTCAATAGCTACTCTATCTTTTCTTCGCTTATTGAGATTTTCGGGGTTGTACACAAGAGATCCATGCAACCTCAAGACGGCACCCAGGATATAGAGTTTCCTGACTGATAATAGTCCTGAAACTCGGTAGAGCACATCTGTAGTGTATCGGTAGGGTTTGAAAAACCTCACTTTTAATAGAGACCTCTGTGCTCTTTCAAGTTCCAAGAATTTTGTCTTTGTAGCTCCTCCCCAGACTGGTATACAATAATTTTGAATTGATTGTGCCAAAGATGTATAGATTTGTTTGAGTAAGTCTTCTGGCGCAATATGACGTAACATTTTAAAAATCCATATTAATTTACGAACCCTGTTCATCAGTAGTTCGATGTGAGCATGCCAGGACAGACGTTGATCAATCATGATTCCTAGGTATTTTGTGGCTGTTACTTTATTTATGCTAGGGCAATCACAAGAAGCGTCAGTGAGGTTACATTTATGTATTTTTAGGCTAAAATCGAGATTGGGTTGGCTGTTGTTATATTTAGTAAAGGTCATAAAGTTCGTTTTTGAGACATTTAGGGTTAGTAAATTTAGATTAAGCAGATCATCGATAGCAGTAACATCTGCATATGAAAAAATATTCGCGTTGTTTATTTCAAGGTTACAAAGATCATTTATGTAGACTAAGAATAAAGTAGGCCCCAGGATGCTCCCCTGAGGTACCCCATAACTAATAGTTTCGTCATTACTAATATATTCACCAATTTTAACACGTACTTGTAGTATAAGATGATATTACTTGCCAAATTTCATAGTTCTAGGTCAACAGAAAGTACCTATAAATTTTGATTCCCTTGAGAGTGTCAATATATACGTTTTTAACGTTAATCTGGAATTTTGATTTTTTTACAGCTTCAAGGAGCTGTAAAATAAATAAATATTTATTATATTTATTTTTTTAATTAAATAAATATTTCTGTACATTTAACACAGCGCTATCTAGCCCCAAACTAAGCAGAGCTTGTACTATGGGAATCAGATAACTGATAGAATACCTATATACTTTGTTTTGTAAATACATACTTACAATATATAGAAAAAAAACCAGACCCCGAAAAAATATATGTAGATCATGCAAACATTTGTTCCGCGGCGGGAATTGAACCCACTACCTCCTGCATCTCAGCCGGCTGTTCGCCCTTTGCGCCACGGAGGTCGTCAGACTTGAGTATATAGTTTTAATTTCAACTCTATACCTCCATGCATTCTCAAGTAAAAGGGTTTTGACAGCCAGACAGAAGGAAAACAGAGTGATCCTATAAGGGTTCCGTGTTTTCCTTTTGAGGTACGGAACCCTAAAAATAGGAACATCCGGGCAAGTAAATTAAACAGTACAAATCAATAGGCTGATGTATTAAACAAGAATTTGAATAAATACGTTAACATTGTTATTATGTCATATTCAGGCCTAAGAAGCGTTGGCGTTGACGATGATTTGGACACTTATTACAGGGACTGGCAGGATTTGGTACAGGATCGAGATAAGTGAAGAGATAAGTAAGAGGCCTTTGCCCAGCAGTGGGACAGCATAAGCTAGCATTACGCAATAAGTTTAAACAAATAAATATTAAGATATTCCCTTGTTAATCTATGCAAATCTGATGTATGTTCACAAAAATATTAATTTGTTTAAGAAAAATAGCGATAATGATAGTTTAATACTAGAAATAAAGATAAACTTGCTGTTGCCCCTTGCAGACTCCATAAAGTTAGTAAATTGTTTAGAGGGCAAGGTTTTCGCTCTTATAATAAACTTCTAAGTGATGTACAAAAATTTACAATTACCAAATTTAAAAACGTAATTAAACAAAATCCTTATAAAGAAGCCTACTATAAAATATCGTACTATTTAGATGATAAAGAAGCTTGGAACTGAAATTGCTCCAACTCTTTAAAAATGTTACAATTCAGACGTAATTTATTTCCTGTATTGTTATGTATTCTAAATGGATCATTAAAAAAACAACCAGCCTTGTTTCTTGCCTTTCTTTCCTGGTTTGGTTACGAAGGAACAGGCAGTAAAATTGACGTTTCAAAGTCATCCTTGGGATTTTAATTAATAAAAGATTTTGACTTTGACATTTGAGCCAAAAAAAATAAATCATAATCGTAAACAAATATGAAACTAAACAAAAAATATTTCTTGTACCTTGTTACCATTTTGGTAACCCTAAAAACGTATATGTTTTTAAAAGAGATATCTTTTTCAGGTTCCACATCACCTGTTCCATCATCAGCGCCAACCGTGAAGTCAGAACACAATGAGCTCACCGTCACCTTTCCACCTCTAGAAGACATCTTCAACAGCACACCAGAAAAGCTGTTCCAGACTGAAAATAATACGGTTGTGACGTCACAGATTGGCTCCACGGCGCTTGTTCCGTGCGTTATCAGGAATATTGGAGATGGCATTGTGAGTCTTATTATATAGTACTAGCTGACCCACCCGCGGCTTCGCATGCGTGGTGTTTTAATAAAAACATTACTCTCCTTTTACGCACTCGAGTAAAAAGTAGGCTATGTCCTTCCCCAGGATTTAATCTATCTCCTTGTCAAATTTCATTACGATCCGTTCAGCTGCTTAGTTATGACAAGGTAACAAGCAAACTGACAAACAAATAGTTATTTTCGCAGTCATTATGTTTGTTTTATACATATAAGCCTTCCTCTTGAATTACTCTATCTTTTGCTGAAAACTGTATTAAAAGCCGTTGAGTAGTTTAAAAGATCTAAGCGAACAGACAGCGGAAGCGACTTTATTTTATACTATACTATATATATATATATATATATATATGTTATAAGTGTGTTCTTAATTATAGTTGTTAGTATTTATACTCAATTTTCAATAAAATTAATTTTATTTTACACAAAAAATACCACACACTCCTCTACCAAACATGCACTACCTACAATAACTGTTTGTCCACATTACACAAAAATCAACTGGAAGAGAATGCTATCTAGCATTAAGTTCGCCTGAGTACAAATTATTTTTATTTTGTGTAACAAATAATTATTCATTCATTCATTCACTGCACTCAATAAACTGAACGCACTGTCCAGCCTAGAATAGAGTCATCCATATTGCAGCAATTACTTAGACAGAACTCCCAGTGTTCGATTCGAATGTATACTAGTCAGAGAGGATCTAGACAACCCTACCCGACAGATACTGGGCTTCAATAAGTCAACGATATCGTCGCAAAATAGCCGCTATAGATACCTTTTGGTACTACTAACACAATATTTTGTCAATGACCGCCGTTGCTATGACAACCCATTGAAAATTTGACAGCTTATAACAGGAACAACACTCTTATTCGATAAACTATGGTATGGCACCATATTCTTTTTTCATATAAGTTAGCAGAATTTAGCCTCAGAGTAATAAGTAGTCATAACTCTTAATCATAACTAGTGGTTCGCCCCGAACTGATATATCGCGAGACTCCCAAAACAAAAAAAAAATTCTTAGGACGACTCGCTACGATGCCTAAACGTAATAAGTGGCTGAATATGACTTAAGGAGATATCAAATCATACAAATACGTACAATTTAAACATATTTAGTCGCTAAATACGTTAAGGGATCGTTGTGAAAGCCGGCCTTAATCTTCAACTAATAAAATAGTGCTACGAAATGACCAACCATAGTACTTGACCTACAGTTTCATTCAAATTACAGGTAAAGGGAGTTCATGATTTTGGTTACTCTTTTTTCGGGTACAAATTGCAGTTAATCTAGATTTCAGACTTTTGCCTATATTTGTGTTACTTAAGCTACGCGCATACTAAATTACAGCTCTGTGGGGTCACTGGTGTAACCTGTGAATTTAGTCAAAGTTTAGTTTTAATTATTGCTAATATCTAAAAAACTATAAAGAATTTACGAAATATAAAAACTGAGTCTAAATTTACTAATAAATACCTCACTTTGCTCTCTCAATAAGTTTTTTATAGAAAAATCACTTTTTTCAAAACAAGCTTTTATAAAATTCATAATTGGAACCGCAAGCAGAATAAAATGAGCCCAAACACTAGTAGCCTACTATAATCCATTCAGAAGTTCCGTTGTCTCGTATCCATCTCCATCATGAGACCACCTCCATGGTACCATATTATTGCATTGTCACCAAAGTTACATGTATTCCAAATTTTAGCTCAATCGGTTAAGAGGAACGGGTTTAAAATTCAGTTGCAAGATTCCACCCGGACGTATATACATTGCAAGTTAATAAAAAGCTTGTATTATAGGCTTTTTTTAACCTTAGGAATAATATTTTTCATGATTGATCGCTAAGTTATTATTAGAATATATATAAATAAGTTTTTATTATATCCAGACGAAAGTCTACAATCAGTGAGTGTTACCAGTGATGACATATGGAAGAGACGTGGTCATTCACTATTGGCCTTATGAATAAGCTCAGAGTCGCTCAACGAGCTATGGAGAGGGCTATGCTCGGGGTTTCTCTACGGGATCGAATCAGAAATGAGGAGATACGTAGGAGAACTCAAGTCACCGACATAGCCCGACGGATTAGCACGTTGAAGTGGCAATGGGCAGGCCATATAGCGCGCAGAACAGATGGCCGATGGGGCCGAAAGGTTCTCGAGTGGAGGCCACGGACCGGCAAGCGCAGCGTAGGACGTCCACCCACAAGATGGGCAGACGACTTGGTAAGAACCGCAGGTCGGCGTTGGATGCAGGCCGCTTCCAACCGCAGTTCCTGGAGATCAATGAGGGAGGCCTTTGTCCAGCAGTGGACGTCCTACGGCTGATATGATGATGATGATGATATCCAGACTAATAACACATATATTATAAATGCTAAGTTTGGATGTTTGTTTGTTACTCAGTCACGTCGTAACGACTTAACCGTTTATGCTGAAATTAAATACATAGATAGATTATGACCTGGATTAAAACATAGGCTACTTTTTATTCACAAACTACGCGTGCAAAGCTGTGGGTGGAAGCTAGTATGATATGGTTGATAGTAACTGTTTCTCTGTCTGTTTGTATCATTTTTACGACTAAACAACTTTACCGATTTTTATGACTAAGAAAAATGCTTGTTTAATTCGACTGTGCGTTAGGTTTTTTTTTGTTTCTTCGACCTGGAGATGGAACAAGCATAAGGCCCACCTGATGTTAAGTGGTAACCATCGCCTATAGTCGCCTATAGTAGGTCACGGACCTTAGAAACGTGTTCTTTCGAAATGTAAAGCCTTATTATGTGCCTGCAATTTCACCGGAAACCATACCCTTCAAACCGAAACACAGCAATACTACTTGGCGAGCCCTTTCACAAGAAACTCTACTACTCTTATTTTTATTGATAAACTAGCAGTTGCCCGCGACTTCGTACGCGTTACACTACTAATCACACTAATATTATAGATGTAAAAGTTTGGATATTTGTTTATTTATTTATATGTTTGTTACTCAATCAAGTCGTAACGGCTGAACCGATTTCGATGAAATATATTGTGTACGTATATTATAACCTGGATTAACACATAAGCTACTTTATCCCATAAATCTGGTCCCTTGAGATAAAAGTGGGGTGTCAAGTCTATTTGCAGCAGCAAGTTTAGCTTTATTTCTAGGTTATTTACACGTTTAGAAGCGTGCGAAGCCGCGGGCGGTAGCTTGTTTATTTATTGTCATTATCATTAAACCAAAACATTATCGGTCGTAACACCAATTAAACGGTACGTGATAAATCCCGTTGTAGTTTTAATCGAGTATATTATGATTTTATATTAGATGCATGTTAGTTATCATAATTACTATTATTTCTTAATTTAAATCCATACAAAATTCTTAAACGCTAACACACAATATTCACAAGTATAATATCAAAAGAATAAAATAATTATATAAAAACCCGCCAAGTGCGAGTCGGACTTGCGCACGAAGGGTTCCGTACCCTCAATTATCTATTAAACGGTAAAAAAACGTTTGTTGTATGGGAGCCCCCTTAAATATTTGTTTTATTTTAATTTAATTATTTATTGTTAAAATAAATATTCTGTGAATATTTCAAGCGTCTACCTGTTGCCGTTATCAAGATCGAGCCCCCCTTAAATATTAATTTTATTCTGTGTCTAGTATTTGTTGTTAAAGCAGAAATTAAAACTGAAATACATCATCTGTAAAAATTTCAACTGTTTTACTATCACGGTTCATGAGATACAGTCTGGTGAAAGACGGACAGACAGACGGACAAACAGCGGAGCTTAAGTAATAGGGTGTCGTTTTATCTTTTGGGTACGGAACCCTAATAATTAATAATTAAGCATGAAAATTATAAAAAAGTTTTAATATACAAAATTTTGATAAATAACGCAAATAACTTATCCCTCGCCCCCCCCCCCCCCCCCCCTCCCCCTATTTTCACGCCAATCAAAAACTGCGATCGTTTAAAAAAATTAAACAAATCAAAGAATTTGTGTGCCAATTACCATCAAATTCGGTTGAAAAATGCGACCTGTGGACGAAAGCAGACAGACAGACAAAAACATTTTTTGGCCAATCTCGAAACTGAGACGCTTCGCTCGCTCGGTCAATTACTATTGGTTGACGGTACAAACCATTCCAATTAGCTCACTAGCCAGAACATGCATTGCATACAAGTTCAAATGAGGTAGGGACAACCTTGAAAGCCAATTCACGTAAGTTTAAAATTTTCAATGCATTAATTAACGGTCAATTTTAGATTTACTGTAAAAGAAGTAACCAATTTAAAAGCAAGTTATTCCTTAAACAAAATTAAAATTCTGTGCGGAAAATTAATTAAATACAATAAAGAATTAAAAACAAAACAAGATACTAATTACGCATAAATCAACTATTATTGTACAAAAAATTCAAAAAACCTACCAATTATTCAACATAAAAATTCCAATTCAAATTCGTTTATTTCCACTCAAATATAAAAGTCAAAGTCAAAATCTTTTATTAATTAAAATCACAAGAACCACTTTGTAACGTCAATTTTACTGCCAGTTTCTTCGCGACCAAGCCAGGAAAGAAAGGCAAGAAACAAGGCTGGTTGTTTTCTTTAATGATCCTTTTAGAATACATTACAATACAGAAAATAAATTACGTCTAAATTGTAACGTTTTGAACGAGTTAGAGCAATTTCAATCCCAAGCTTCTCTATCATCTAAATAATCCGATATTTCATAGTAGGCTTTTTAATAAAGATTTTGTTAATTGCGTTTTTAAATTTGATAATTGTCAATTTTTGTACATCACTTGGGAGTTTGTTATAAAAGCGAACACCTTGCCCTTTTAACGATTTACTATCTTTATGGAGTCTACAAGGGACAACAGCGACTTTATCTTTATTTCTAGTATAAAATTATGATTATCGCTATTTTTCTTAAAAAAAATTAATATTTTTGTGAACATACATCAGATTTACATAGATGTGTTATGTGTGTGTGGACTGAGTGACCACATGGTTTTTTATGTAGTTTTTTTAACTAAAAGGTTTAGTAAAAGTTCTAAAACATTTGAAAAACGAATATTGGAGTTTGTAAAGAATTTAATAAAAATGATATACTACCTAATGTGTGGTCTCTCAGTTCACACACTTGCCCTTCCAAATCTGGGTAAGTATATCGTTTACAGGCATGTTTTATACCCAAATGTTTAGTAAAACATGTATAAACGTATTTACAAGATAATAAAACCTAATGCGGCTAGGATATATGGAATTACAAACTTATTTATATGGTCACTCAGAGACTACATATAAATCACGTATAACTTATTAATTATATCATAAAAACTGTATAACTGTTTCTCTGCTAATATTTAGTAAAAGTTGCAATGGTGTTTGTAAAGGTTAAAAACGGGCAAAAGAACGGGCTATTTTCGTAAAATTCATATTTAATTGTGGTCTCTCAGTCCATACAAACGAAAAACTTTATATGGTAAAATATCATCAATTATAAGAAATTATAAATATTGGGCCTTATAACGTTTAGTAAAAATGTTTGACTATAAAATTGTATGTTTTTATCCCCAGATCATCAAACCAGATTTGGAAGGGCAAGTGTGTGAACTGAGAGACCACACATTAGGTAGTATATCATTTTTATTAAATTCTTTACAAACTCCAATATTCGTTTTACAAATGTTTTAGATCTTTTACTAAACCTTTTAGTTAAAAAAAAACTACAATAAATCATGTGGTCACTCAGTCCACACACACATAATGTATTGACAAGGGAATGTCAAAATATTTATTTTTTAAACTTATTGCGTAATGATTATCTAACGTTACAGAATAATATAATAATAGATACGCTGTATTTAAAAGTGCTACAAAAAATACAAATTAAAAATTACAAACAAAATAATATAATTATACCTACATAATTCTCTAAAGCACAGAACCACTCAATTGTATGTCACTAGCAGTCACTACGTGATGACGTCACCAAACGCCACCAAACAAAACGAATCAATTACCAAGTTTATAAGGAAAAAAAAACTTCTAGCCCCTTTTTAGGTTTCCTCGCCAAAAAGGTAAAACGGGACCCTATTACTAAGACTCCGCGGTCTGCCTGTCCGTCTGTCACCAGGCTGTATCTCAAGAACAATGATAGTTAGACAGTTGAACTTTTAACAGATGATGTATTTTATGTTGCCGCTATAAGAAAAAATACTAAAAACAGAATAACATAAATATTTAATGGAGGGGGGCTCCCATACAACAAACCTGATTTATTTGCTCGTTTTTGCTATATATTGATAACGGCATAAGGTAGACGCTTGAAATATTCACATAATGTTGAGTTATATTATTCACATTAAAAATAAATAATGAATTTAAAATAAAATTAATATTTAAGGGGTGAGGGGGGCTCCCATACAACAAACGTAATTTTTCCAAATTTTCTCGGTCATAATAACGTTATCAGGTAGAAACTTGAAATATTTACAAAATATATCTCGCGTCTCAGCCGTCTATTCGTTTACCATTCCATGGATGGCTTCAATTGCGGTTTACGTTACGCGCGATAACTATTTCCGTAGCCTTATTATCTAAGCCAATTGCTGTCGTGTCGCTATCGCTAGTCAGGCCATTCCTTTCACACGTACAGTACATACTGCAGGTGTGAAAGGGAAGGCTTGACTAGCGATAGCGACGCGACAGCAATTTGACTTAGGTAATAAGGTTACCGGCCGGCGCGGTGGCGGTGGCAGCGCGGCATGAGTGTGGCGGAAGGTGCGGTTGGTGCGGAGCTGATAGCCACGCCCATTCGCGCAAGGTCATCGGCTACTGTTAGCGCCTTAATATAAAAATCAAATATTTTTTTGCTGTTTTTATAGATAATAGTACAGAACTCTTCGTGCGCGAGTCCGACTCGCATTTGGCCGGTTGTTTGCTTTGGGGATTAAAAACTGAGGATGCCAAGAACCACTCCAAGTATTAGCTTTCTATTAAAAAATCCGCGTCTAAAAATATATATTATCGGTTTTGGGCCTACGATGCCACAGAAAATTATCCTCTCTTTTCACGTCAGAGGATAAAAATGAACTAATAAAGCTATAATCACTTTTAATTAGGTATTAATAAAGCAAATTATTTAATTAAAGTGTTCGCTGAATTAAATTCAGGGAAAAAATAAGACTTGAGTCTTGAGATGACCAACTTTTCCAGTGCCTCTTCAAATTATTTCACTACTACAGCTTTCTCAGATTTTCCCGGATAAAATGGAGGTAATTCTAACAAAGGTACTTGACTTTCCGACTGCTGGGAAGAAAGGAGGCTCTATTTTATTGTTGTCGTACAAAGTTGCACAATAAAGTACTATCATGGCAGATTTTTGTTTGTTACAATCTAGTCATTGTTTGTCCGAGGATAACTTTTGAAGCGTTGATCCGATCATCGTATAATTTTCTATTATGTGCACAATCTATGGGATTAAATGATCTAAAAATGTTGGAAGGTTGTTGAGAATTTGCTATTTAAGAAGGTAGTGATGGCACAATCTCTGTGACTAAATGATCTAAAAAAGTGGGACGTTTAATTAAAGGCCTTCATTAGTACATTAAGACCTTGTTTTCATTATTAACGGACTTCAAAAAGGAGGAGGTTCTCAATTCGACTGTATTTTTATATGTCCTAAGAACTTTCGACTGGGTGAACCGATTTTGATGATTCTTTTTTTATATAAAAGCTGGTGGTTTCCGTGTAATTCCATTTCCATTAAGTCCAGTTCTGACAATGACATCCATAAGAAAACCATATAAGTCTAAATTTGTTTAATTTTTATGTTATGTTAGGTTTGTTAGCTCAGAACTCCGTTATTATATCAACCGATTTGGTAAATTAGTTTTTAATTTGAAAGGATATATTTTTAGTGAAAATTTCATAGAAATTTCATCAGAATTGGTAGAGTAGTTTGATTTTATACTGTTAACTGAAGTCGCTTATATTTTTGTCAAAAAGTAACATGTTTGTTAAAACTTTGTAGTTGTTGAATTATTAGTTATAATAAAAACTGAACTTTGACGACATTCACAGAGTACACCAGTGATCCCACACTGCTGAAATTTGGTATTCATGTGACTAGTACACAAATATAGAAATAAGTCTGAAATCTAGAATAACTGCAATTTCTACCCGTAAAAAGTAATCAATTAATATGAACTCCCGTTACTTATAATTTGAATGAAACTGTGGGTCAAGTTTTATGGTTTTATTTCTTGGCACTATTTTATCAGTCAAAGGTTATAAATAATATTTTTATTTTTGGTAGACTCCCGAGATCTCAGTTTGGGGCGAACCACTAGTTACGTTTAGTAACTACACGGCGTGCACTTGGCCATTATTATTACTACGGGATTTATCACGTACCGTTTTATCGGTGTTTCATCCGACAATATTATTTCCCGTATTTATAATAACGATTGAAATAAATCACGAAAGTTTTCTAAGTAAAACGCTCACAAGTGTAAATTGCTCGAAATATTAATTTTACTAGATTATATGAATTGACATCCTAGTTATATACTAAATTATATCATAGAGACTACATAAACTCAACTATGAGTAAATTTTAAAGCCAATGTAATAATGAAATATCAAACAAAAATACGAACTATGGTCCAGTCAGACGTGTCGGAATCGGAAAGGTTTTAAGCAGTCTACACACCAAAGCCGCTGACCCGCCGACACAATTCGCTGGCATCTTGTCGGCGGATAAAAAAAATTAAATTAAACTTCTTTATTTCATAGTACATAACAAATTACAATTTATCCCTGCTTACCAAATTAAGTACTTAAAAATACTTGTGTTTTGGTAATTAGTGCTATCCCTTAGATATCATTATAAATGTACATTGTTCGTGGAAGTAACATATTCACAATACATACATAGTTACAATATATTAAGATAATCAAATTAAAATTCCAAAGATCTATAGATTATTTTAAAATTAAAGCTAAAATCTACAAATAAATAAATAAATATTGCTGGACAATTCACACAACGCTATCTAGCCCCAAACTAAGCAGAGCTTGTATTATGGGAACCAGTAATACATACTTGTAAATACATACTTATAATGTATAGAAAAACAACCAGACCCCGAACAAATATCTATAGATCATGCAAACATTTGTTCCGCGGCGGGAATCGAACCCGCTACCTTCTGCGTCTCAGCCGGCTATTCACCCACAGCGCCACGGAGGCCGTCAAATACAAATTAACAACAAGATGCAAACAACCGAAAAATACAATACACGATATAATGTAAGTCAATCATGTTGATGACTTGCACCCTCGCGTGCTACCTAGCAACGTGCCGCACGTTGCCAGGTAGCACGCGTGTCGACATGTCGGTGATTTTTGTGCGCGCTCAGCAATCACTAAATGCCAAAATAAGTTGCTGATTTCGTGCTGCCAACAAAGCTTTCATAGACGTGAAGTCGGCGGGTGGCCGCCGACCAACCTGTCAAGAACAACAGAATAAAATAAAATAAAAATGGTTTAATTCAAGGTACACATACGATACGTACGCGGACACGAGGAATTATCAGTCACAATGCTGCCGAGCCGTGTCGGCAGATTGGTGGCATCAGTGTGTAGACTGCTTTAGAACTGCTTTCGCCTCGAGCAAGGCAAAAGTAATCACTGTGTCCGACGTTACGTAATAAGGCTGTGATCGAAAACTAAAGCACACGTAATATTCAAAACAGCTGGGTCACTGTAACGACTTACGAACTCGTACTACCTTGTGCAACTGTCTCATTCGAAATGAAAATACGCGCAGTGCGAGGACTATTTCAACTTAAGCCATTAAATTGTTTTAAATTAATAATACTTAATACAGCAAAACTATTGGATATGTCAATTTCAAAAATTGATAAGTTGATAAGTTGTCGAAGAGACTTAGTTCTGCGTCATACGCAGTCAAAAAGATCCGTCTTTTTACAAACGTAGACACAGCTAGACTAGTTTACTTCAGCTACTTTCACAGCATTACGTCATACGGTATACTGCTGTGGGGGAGTGCTGCAGATATAAACACCGTTTTTGTGCTGCAGAAGAGGGCTGTTCGTGCAATTTATAATACGGGCCCCAGAGAATCATTACGCAATAAGTTTAAAGAAATAAATATTATGACATTCCCTTGTCAACACATCTATGAAAATCTGATGTACTCGTATGTTCACAAAAATATTAATTTGTTTAAGAAAAATAGCGATAATCATAATTTAAATACAATAAATAAAGATAAACTCGCTGTTGCCACTTGTACACTCCATAAAGTTAGTAAATCGTTTAAAGGGCAAGGTGTACGCTTTTATAACAAACTCCCAAGTGATGTACAAAAATTGACAATTAACAAAATTAAAAACGCAATTATACAAAATTTTTATACAAAAAGCCCACTATAAAATATCGGATTATTTAGATGTTAGAGAAGCTTGGGATTGAAATTGCTCCAACTCGTACAAAATGTTACCATTTAGACGTAATTTATTACCTGTATTGTTAAGTATTCTAAAAGGATCATTAAAAAAAACAACCAGCCTTGTTTTCTTGCCTTTTTTTCCTGGCTTGGTCGCGAAAGAACAGGCAGTAAAATTGACGTTTCAAAGTGATCCTTGTGATTTTAATGAATAAAAGACTTTGACTATGACTTTGAAAAACTTTTTTTTTATTTGCGATAGTCAAGCGCTCGACCACTTACTTCACCTGATGGTAAGTGATGGTGTGATCGAAGATGGAGCACGCTTGCCTAGAAAGAACCTATTCACTCTGGACTTGAAGTCTCCGAGATTATACTAGTCCGAAAAACATAGGCCGGGTGTGAGTTCCACTCCTTACAGCTAACAAGGAAAGTTGAAGCAAATCGTTTGGTACGGTAAGTTGGTATGCTGACCAGGTGTGGGTGGCAATTTTCGGTGCCAGCTTGTGCGGCCTGCATTCAACAGCTCTTACAAACCTTTATCAGGTCATGATTCCATCTAAGATAAGATAAGATACGTCTATTGTACACCAAAATAAAATACAGAACATAATTTTTACACATACAATTAGCACCATGGGCGGTCTTATTGCTAAAAGCGATCTTTTCCAGAAAACCTTTGTATGGTCAGGATAATAATTTATCATATGACGGTTCCTGCCTGCGCTGCGTATTCCAGTGGGTATTATATGTATTATTGACGACGTCTCATATAGGGGCCTTTTTAAAGAACTAAAAATCCTACCTCTGCCATGTGAGCTTCTGTATGAAGTGGCCCAGTTTACCTTCACAAATTTGGACAGGTTTCAGCGTCGAGTCGTTAACAAACCAGGTGCCCTATGCAGTAACAAATATTTATTTTATTCTGATTTATTAGAGGCAACAAAAAATTATACCTAAATATTACTAGACTTAATAACTAGTGGATCACCCCGAACTGAGATCTCTTGAGTCTCCCATAAAAACAAAAATGTATTATTCATAATCTTTGTGTTCTAAAATCTTCAATCTAATCTTCAAAATAGTGCTACGAATAATAACAAAATAACTTGACCTACAGTTTTATTTAAATTACAGGTAACGAGAGTTCATGTAATTTGGTATTTTTTATGGGGTACAAATTGCTGTTATTCTAGATTTCAGACTTTTGCCTATATTCGCACAGTTAAGCTATACGCATACTAAATTTCAGCACTGTGAGGTTACTGGTGTACCCTGTGAATTTTGTAAAGTTCAGTTTTTATCATGGCTAATTACTTAAAAACTAAACTATAAATAAAAACGGGGTTGAAATGAACTTACATAGACCTAAATGTGCAATTTGACCGGATTGTCCCATTTTATTTTTTTACCTATCTTGAACCCCAATATCTTAACAACCCCACCACATTTATAGCTCATTTAGTCACAACAAAATTGTGCTATCACTACTTATTATTCCAAATTCTATGATGATCCGATTAACGCTTCGAAAGTTATCCTCGGACAAACAAACATACATACAAATATCGCCGATTTGCCCAAGTAGGTTCTGTCTCGTTTCGCTCGATCAATGATTACATAGTATACGTTTTTGTACAGACATAACAAGCACCTTGTCCATAGATTATCATCAAAATATCGTTATCATTTTGTAACACCGCCGCACAAATTGACCAAATCCGAGAGCTCCGTATACATGTGGTCATCGGTTTTTAAGAGAAAACACAAGGGCCGTTTTTCCATACAAACGTAGTCCCCTGTTTCCTCCCTGGATAATGCCAGTACAGCAATAATTGTTTTCTCAAAAATCTATTACCACTATTGCCACTATTGGCATGCCCCTATGTTTTCCTTTTTTTCATAAATGAATTATTATAAGAGATATGAACATTCAAAAACGTATTAAATTTGTCCGATTTTCCGCTGTTTTGAAACATCCAGAAAACAAATTTAACTAGATTATATAAAAAAAGGAAAACAAAAAGGAACACGGTCAAAGCCTATTTTTAGTAGTAGTAAAATGGGTCAAGTTTTGGAGAAGAAATCGGGGGACTACGAGTCGTTGATTTTGTGTAATTTTAATAGGTATTTTCGGTCCAAGCTGCAGTTGTCTCAATCGCGCATACTGCGCCATACTGCGCGACATCAATAGATTTTACAAATACTTATTTTTCAATTCTCTAGCCCTTGGTGTTTCCTCTTAATAGATTGCCAGAATCGATAAGGGCAGCAGCGTCCGTGTCTATATTTAAGAGTAGTCTTAAAAATGGTTGTTGAGTGGGATATTCTAGTGTAAATGAGTTTTATGAACTACCTACACTGTAGAATATTGCACCAGGCCTAATATACATTTTATTATCATCACACTATTTTAAATGTGAAAGTTTGGATGTCTGTTTATTTATTTGTTTGTTTGTTACTCAATCACATCATAACGGCTGAACTGGTTCCAATGAAATTTTCTATATACGTAGATTATAACGTGTATTACCACGTTTACCCCATAAATCAGTTCCCATGGGATAAAAAACGGGGTGTCAAGTCAAGTTGCTACAGCGAGTATAGTTTTATTTCTAGGTTACCTACACATTTAGTAGTATAACGATAAAAAGTCGCGGGTAACAGCTAGTTAAATGATATACCTTTATTGTGATTTATGTTAATAACTAGCTGTTGCCCGCGACTTCGTACGCGTTACACTACTAAATGTGTAGGTAACCTAGAAATAAAGCTAAACTCGCTGTTGCAATTAGACTTGACATCCCATTTTCATCCCATGAAACCTGATTTATGGGATAAAATGTAGCCAATGTGGTAATCTGGGTTATAATCTATGTACGTATTAAATATTATTAAAATCGGTTCAGCCGTTACGACGTGATTGAGTAACAAACAAACACACATCTAAACTTTCGCATAATTTTAGTGTGATAACAAGGACGTGTAACTATGGAGTTATAAATAAATTATTTTATTGTTTTGTTATAATTATTATTAATATACCCAGTATTGGTTGAAGTTGAACTGTGGATGATTTGATGATAAGTAAAAGGAAAATCCTTTGATTATGCCGTTACCAATCTCAGCTGTTGTTTGGGGTATTTCTCTTTGGAGTTTCATTTAGCGCATTTGAAAGTGGTCAGAATTCAATTTGGGGTCTTTTGAATGATATTTTGAAGTATAAGGAAAATAACTGAATCGAGAATTCAAATAAGGAAAATGTTTCTCGATTAAGATCTATATGGACTAATTGCCAGTCCACAGTGGTTGAAGTTCAACTGAAATTCTGTTTTTGAAGTAAAACTTCTTTACGCACGCTTGACTTAGGGAGTAAGATGGTGAATGCGTGATGAGAGCTTTACGAAAAGTGTGATCAGGCGAGACGAATGGAAGTTGAGAGAGAGATATAAGTTAGTGAAGATAGAAATATACATACATATTATATATATACATAATAAATTGGGTAAAAAGTCTTTTCGCATTATAGTATGCATGAACTTGTAATAAAATCTCTTGTAATAAAACTATTTGTATATGGCTGGTTTTGGTATCATTCAAAGTCTAAATTTTAAAAAAGATAATTCCAAATTCAAATTAGGAAAATGTGTGATTTTTATTTGTTTTTTATACTGTAAAGATGAGTGAATCTAATGAAGAAATTCGATACATTTTAAAATTTTACTACAAAAAAGGTAAAAATGCAACGCAAGAAAAAAATTTGCGATGTTTATGGACCTAGTGCAGTTACTGTGAGAGTAGCACAAATTTGGTTTAAGCGTTTTCAATCCGGAAATTTTGATGTCAAAGATGCACATCGCTCTGGTCGCGATAATTAAAATATTACGGATAAAATGGATGTCATTTTTGAAAAAGTGGAGGAAGATCGGCATATCAGTAGTTACGACGTAGCTGAAGAACTGGGAATTGACCACAAACCAGTTTTGGCGCATTGAAAAAACTGGTAACACAAAAAAGCTCGATATTTGGGTACCCCACGAGCTCACTGAAAGAAACCTAATGAACCGTGTACTCATTTGTGATTCTTTATTACGACGTAATGAAACCGAACCATTTTTGAAGAAGCTCATAACTGGTGATGAAAAGTAGATCACGTACGACCAGAAGGTGCGAAAAAGGTCATGGACAAAGGCCGGTCAGGCTTCACAGACTGTGGCGAAACCCGGGTTAACTTGCAACAAGGTGATGCTGTGTCTGTGGTGGGATTGGAAGGGCATTATTCATTATGAGCTGTTACCACCAGGCAGGACCATCGATTCTGAACTCTACTGCGAACAACTGATGAGATTAAAGCAAGAAGTTAAGAGAAAGCGGCCGGAATCAATCAACAGAAGGGGTGTGGTTTTTCATCATTATAACGCTAGACCTCACACATCTTTAGCCACTCAGCAAAAATTAAGAGAGTTTGGCTGGGAGGTGTTAATGCATCCGCTGTATAGTCCTGACCTTGCACCTTCAGATTTCCACCTGTTTCGGTCTTTTCAGAATTCTTTAGGCAGTGTCATGTTAACATCACGAGAGGACTGCCAAAACTACTTGTCGCGGTATTTTGATCAGAAGCCCCAAAATTTACATAGCAATGGGATCATGTCCCTACCTACAAGATGGCAAAAAGTTATCGAACAAAATGGTACCTACATACTTTAGTTAAATGTAAATAAACTATATTAAAAAATGTTTTGAATTTTCTTAAAATAGCGAAGAAACTTTTTCCCTAACCTGATATATGTATATTATACATACATACATACATACGTACATATTTATATAATGCGTACATTTATGACATACAGAGATGCTTTGCCTCCGCTTTGATCTTCTGTATGCTGATGACAAGAAAATATTCTTTAAAATTAATAATCAACATGATTGCCTTAATTTTAAACACACACTTAATACTCTTTCTGAATATTATAAAAGCAGCAATATAATAGTGAATGTGTCCAAATGAAAACAAATTTAATTTACTCGGAAACAAAAACCTTTTGAATTTACATATAAACTAAATAATATTCCCATAGAAAAGGCAAACGTTACGAGGGATCTAGGAATCCTTCTGGATAGCAAACTTACTATAGTCTGTCAAATGAAAGTATTCTAGACCCTGAAAAATCGCGGCAAATTCATAAAATATCAGCGTGGCAACCCATTAATTATTAAGCCACTTGGAATAACACAACTTGCTACACAACGATTCTCATTTTCCCTAATCTGTTGAAAAAAAGTCACGAGTACCTACCTTAATCGACTACCTATTTAAAGAATAAAGAGAGTGACTGAAACGAAAGAAGTAAGTCAAATTCATGGGAAATGGTCATCGATGGTTCCTGCCTACATCTTCTGGAAAAGGCATTTTTTGCCTATTTTTCCGGTTCAGAATGACAAAACCTATAAAATAGTTCAATATTATTAATCTGCAGTTGATAAGAGTGGGTTACAATTCGTTATTATTATAGTTATTTATAGTACGTGCAATTATTATTTTATACCATCCTAAAGATCATTGGGTGGTTTTGACCCACTTTTTTTTTCGCGCACAGTGTTCAAATCACTTTTAAAGTAAAGTATTCAATTCCACTTTTCTAAATATGTAAATTTTTTTTATGTATCTGCTGGAGGAAAAATGTTATGTAACAGTATGTATGTGAGTCTAACTATAATTCTATTAGACTAAAAACTAAAGATTTTACTGTCAGCATTGTGAAAATGTATGTACAAGCATAAGAAAAATGTTTGTATCGCATAACAGATTGTATGTCTCTCTCGCTCGCACTTTCGACAGGTAGAAAATAACAGTAAGGTATCGAAGTGCGCGTGCGACGCGCCGCCTGCGCCCCACCCGCTCTGACCGCCCCGCAGTCGTACGTCATCCTTCGTTTCGATCTGTGCGTTTAAACTCGTGTTTCCGATTTTTGCATTTTATTGATTACTTGAGCGTGTTTTATGGACCCCTGATTTTGCTTGACGATTGGTTTACATTAACATGGAAAGACAAAATAGTTGCGTGTCGTGTAATCGATCTGTTTTACGTCGACGAAAACACATATTGACAGTTCTCTTTTTGGAAAGACAAAGGGATCTTGTAGATTTATTATTGCAAGAAATAATACCACGTGAGGTAAGTACACTACACTGTCATCGTATGTGTATGACTCGTCGCGTGCTCTTGATTGTACAAATGTTGCTTTGCTCAATGTAATGGCTCATTTTACTTCTTGATAAATGGAGGAATATATATTTTTTTTTTCAATTGTTTCAGATTACTTTTAATGGCTCACGGGCCATGTGCCATGCTTGTTGGTCAAGGTTAGATCGTCGTTTACGGAATCAACCCGTACAAAATGAACAAGTACAAAATATACCAGTACAAGATCAGCCAGTTGAAGAGCAACCAGTGCAAGATCAAGTACAATTGCAGCCTAGTTTTGTTACGCCTAGAGGATATAAGCGAGCATCGAATACAGCGAGACATTGTATTTTTACAAACTGTAGAAATGTAGTGGCCCATAATGTTCCACTATATGCTAAGTTCCAACTCTTACACAATCACAATTTTTATATACCAGAATTAGCTCGGGTTTGCAATGCTCATTTTATGAGGAATGATTGGGTAGACTTGCTCAACACTACATCCCACGAAAACTTTGACAGTACTCATGTTGTTGGTATGATGAATTTATATAAATGGGGTATCGAACAAAGAAGCAACCTTGATTTCGAAAATATTGAAGAAATAGAGGACAATGAATTTCACTTTTGGACGGGACTAACAAAATATCAATTTAATGTTATTTTGAACCAAACGCCTTCACTGGGTGATCGATCAGTTCATCCTGCCACAGTTCTTGGAATTTTTTTAACAAAAATAAGAACCGGTGAACCAGATGAGCGATTAGCCACTAAATTCAATATGTCGAGGAGAACCCTAGAAAGGAAGTTGGCGATAGCAAGAGAATGCTTAAGTAATGATTTTGTTCCACAGCATTTGGGCTTAAATCATATTACTAGGGAAGATGTGGTGGCCAAGAATCTTGCAATTCCAAGCCATTTTTTTGGTGGTAACTATAATGAACCGGCGGCCATTCTCGTATGTGATGGAACATATATTTATCTACAAAAGAGTTCGAATTTCCTTTTCCAGCGCAAAACTTACAGTCTTCATAAGTTTCGGAACTTAGTAAAACCCTTCCTTATAGTATGTACCGACGGCTACATAGTAGATGTTACGGGGCCTTACACTGCGACTACTTCGGACGCAAGCATTATGCGTGACCTGATGCAAGAAGATTCTCCGATTCATGGGTTCTTGAGAGTTAATGATGTTTTTATATTGGATCGTGGATTTCGGGATTCGATTGATAAAATTGAGGAATGCGGGTATAATCCTCACATGCCGCCTACAAGAGTAAGAGGAGAACAACTGACGACACTAGATGCTAATAAATCTAGATTAATAACAATGATCCGGTGGGTAGTGGAAACCATTAACGGCAGATTCAAGAAAGATTTTAAAATCTTCCGCCATGTATATTTTAACGTTGCCATGAGAAACATGATGGTCGACTTCAAAATAACTGCGGCCATAATTAATGCTACTCGCCATCCATATGAGGACCATATGTATGCGGAACAATTCATAAGAATTATAAATGAACGAATGAATGAACCCAATGAGATGGCAGAATATGTGATTAACCATAATTTAAACAGGCAGAGAGTAGCGTTTGTGCGACTCGATGGCAATGATCCGGATTTTGATGACTTTCCTCGGCTTACATTTGACGAATTAATATTGTTTACGTTGGGATCATACCACTTGAGAATCGCAAGATCGTATTGCCACGAGCACATGCGTGAGGATGGTGTATACACTATCGAACTATACCGGCACCAAGAAATGATTGAAAATAAGATATTGATAAGAGGCAGAATACAGTCACGACACGTCCGTGCAAAGCAGTACTACACCTATATTTTAGTAGATCCTACCCATATTGGAAGAAATAGCATCCAACAGTATTACTGCTCGTGTATACACGGCCGTCGCACTGTCGGAAGCTGTGCACATGTTGTAAGCGTCGTATACTTTCTGTCATGGGCCAGGCATCAAGACGTGATAGACGCGCCTGCAGCCTTTTTAGATGAATTAACTATAGATTTTGATAATGCAGAATAAAAATATTATTACCGCAAAATGGATTTTATTTTCGTATTCCTGGAAATTGTTCAAAACAACTGTTTTACAAAGTATTTTTACAGTCAGGCCAATAGTTTTTACTTAGTTCATTATAAAAATGCTATAATAATAATTTAAAAATGCTATAATAATTATTTTAAAAATGCTATAATATTAATTAAAAAAATTTTTTTTGCGGTTCTCCCATATCCTGCAATAATGCGACCCATACCATTAAGTAACATATACATTTAACTACATACCTAGCCCTGTTTCGTTTTTGTGCGCCGTGGGTCATATGTCCGAACAAAATGCCCAATGACCTTTACCCAGCTGTAGAACATAGCGTCCGTAGGTGAAAACACATTAGTATTGCCATGTAAAAAGTTACGAAAAATTGCGAGTTGTCAACAATAATGTTGACTACATAACAACCAAAGCATACCAGAACCTTGGCTTTGTGATTCGAACATGTAAGCCTTTTTACGATATCAATTGTCTTAAGTCAGTCTATTTTGCTTATGTTCGCAGTTTACTGGAATTCGCTAGCTCCATCTGGGCACCAAACTACATTACTTACAAACACAAAATTGAAACTATTAAAAAAAAAAAATCAAACACTTGAATTACCGTCAAAGAATATTTTGTACTTATGAAGAAGGTTGCATGCGAAATAAACTTTTGTCATTAGATGATAGACGCACACTTTTAGACATGATCTTACTCTATAACATTTTAAACGACAATCTTGAATCCTCGACCCTACTTGAAGCTATTAATTTTAATGTGCCTGGAAAGCGTACTCGTCACACACCACTTTTTTCACCGAATCTTAATAATACTAACAATGCTAAGAATATGTTAATAAATAGAATTTGTACTGTTTACAATAAGCGCTTCTCGAATGTAGATATATTTAATAACAGCAAACAATCGTATCGGAATAAAATTATGGGCATCATGCTTGACACGGAACGCTGAACTTTGTATCTTTGTAAGTTACTTGACACATAGTAATTTATTAAAATTTTGATAAACAATAACTAACTTTATATGGTTATCTAAATTATTTTTTTTTGTGATAATTTACCTCTATCGAGAGAGACCTGTAATTGGCTGTATGATCTTTAACTAGATATTTAAGACACTTACTTGTATCATTTAAGCTGTTGGTCTCTTCAATAATTAAAATAGAATATAGAAGGAGCTAAAGAAGTTTTAATTCAGTCGTCTGGTCTAAGGCACACTCATTTTTTTTAGCCTAGAATATTTATTTGTCCTGCCTTCGTTATTGTTACACCAAATTACAATCATCATCATCATCATCCATAGCCTGACTTCACCCATTGTTGGTATAGGCCTCCCCAAGTTTGTGCCATCCACCACGATCCTGCGCTATTCTCACCCACTGACGGACACGACCTTTACGATGTCGTCCACCCATCTCGCTGCTGGCCGTCCTACCCTTCTATACCCGCTCCTCGGCGGATCACCACGTCTAGCCAAGTGTCCCGCCTAAGATTATTACATAGTTACGTGGTTAACTTAAAGACTATTACCGGATGTTACAATGTGCGGCCTTATCGCTTAAAGCAATCTCTTCTAGTTATCCTTTGAATTTGTTGCAATAAATACCAATTAAAGTAGGGTAAAAAATAAATAAATACCTAGACTTAAAATATACCTACATATAGAGTGTTTGATAATATACGCACAAAAATGAAAGGGGTTATTTTGATGAGCATAATAAATGAAATGTTTTCCATAGAAATGTGAAATTTAATTTGGCATGTAAAAACAAACACTTTATTAAATATATGTTGTGCTATTGCATAATGCTTGCCATCTAACCACAGATACTGTATTGGTAACGTCTCGAGATATCTCTTGTTGTCCCTTTCTAACCCGCAACCATTTCCGAAAGAGATATCCAATCGGCCTTTATTTTTGGATGTCGATTGCAGGAGTAGGCAGTAAGTTTTATATCGAATTTATCACCTAAACTTATTAAATTTTTTTAAATTTGATAATATAACTTGTAGTTTTTTTTTTCAAGAAGTCTTTTTCAAGAAGTCTAGTTTATGAGAAACCGTCACTTGAATATCGTCAGTAATTACGAAAAACCCTGTATAAAATTTAGCAATATCTCCGTGCGCACAATAAACTTAAAATGGGGTTATTTTTTCAATACATCCAATAGAATCGTTGAATAAGTTTTTCAAAATCACTATGAGTTTTCAACAACTTTTTTTTTAACCTGCATCTTGCCGCTGCTGGGTAAAACCATTTTATATAAAAAGGATAAATAATTTCTATCAAATGTAAAAATACTTTGGTAATAACTCCCCAAACTGACTCGCGAGTCTCCCATAAAAACCAAAATATTATTATTCGTTATCTTTGACTATCAAAATATAAATCAATAACCACCCACTTGACCTACAGTTTCATTTAAATTACAGGTAACGGGAGTTCATATAATTGGTTACTCTTTTTTGGGGTATAAAATGCAGTTATTCTGGATTTTAGACTTTTGCCTATATTTGTGTCACTAAAAATACACGAATCCTAAATGTCAGAATTGTGGGGTAACTGCTGTACCCTGTGAATTTTGTTAAAGTTCTGTTTTTATTATGGCTAATAACTCAAAACCTACAAAAGTAAAACTAAAAACAAAAACAGGGTTGAAATTTACTATTAAAGACCTTTCATTTGACGTCCCACTTGACCCAATAGCCTCATTTTCATTTCTTTTACCCCTCTTGAACCCCAACATCTCAACAAACCCCCCCCCCCCCTCCCCATTTTTAGCTCATATAGTCACACTAAACTTGTGCCATCACTTATGACCTATACACCAAATTTCGCGAGGATCGGATGAACGCTTCGAAAGTTATCCTCGGACATACTTACATACATACATACAACGCCGATTTGCCTATGTTGACTCAGAGATCTCGCTTCGCTCGATCGAAAAGATTAATCATACAAGGATTTAGCAAAAGTTTGTGCCAATTTATATCAGTTAGAAATCCGAGCAATTAAGCCGAGAGTTCACGTAACAGGGAGTTTCTGTATAACTTATTAACGTGTTTAGCCGAAGTTGGATATTTCGGTAAAATTTAAACCTTTTTTCTGAATAATTTACGACTCTTCGCAATGAGAGAGGCTAATTGTGTTATAACGGTATCTTTAAGAGAATTCAGAAAGAAGATCTAATAATGAAGTTGAATTTCTAGAAAAAGTTAGTCCAGGGAAATATGCTATATGTTTAGATGTTTGACATTTACCAGTAGTTTTGCTATGATAATAATAGTGGATTATAAACGAGGGGATAAAGCAGTGTTTTGCGCTACGGGTGCTATATTGAATCCCGAACGTAACGAACGATTCTAGAGTTAACTCACGAGCGGAGCGAGGGAGTTAACTCTAGAATCCTAGTGCAGAGAGGGATATAAGCACGCCCAAGACGCAGACAACTTTGTCTACGAAGAGAATACTCTACTTTGAACACTTTCTGCATGACTATAAAAACCAAATTTAGGTTAGTGCATTCTGTGCAGAAGTCAGTTCGATTTACGAATAAGTTTTTATTGTGTGGATCTCTTTGGTTCAAATTTTAATATAGAAGAGGTGCCAAGTTCAAATTACATTAAAACCGCGAGTGCATAATAAAATTCTGTACAACTTTACTCCCGGCTCAGCCGTAGGATTTAATCATCCGCTTTCGGTGAGTTTTACATGACATATAATTTGTCATTGTCGAGAAGGTGGTGTGAAAAAAAATATTTATTTCAGATGTCACAATTAATGATATAAATTATAGATAATAAAAGTCCTAACACTATGTTAGGTAAATACAGTTTATGTATACATTAAATTGTAAAGTGTTACAAAGCTTAGGATTAGCGGGTAGGTTGCCTACACAGAACCCCAGAGCAGTGTTTTTTTTTATCGGCCCCAACACGTAAAGTACACAACCACGTTAAACTGACATAACTAAAAGTTTATCTAGGGGTTAAACTAGCGTTATATTTAAAAAACAAACTGCATCCAAATCGGTCCGTCAGTTTGGGAACTACAATGCCACAGACAGACAGACATAGCGCAGAATGCTGGCTACCGACATATTAATTGGAGCTCTAGATTGACAGTCCAATGCCGCGGTGCTGGGTGTTAACCCCAATGCTGGACAAATTTATTTTATTAATTAATCTTCTGTGTTGATTGTTTTATTCTAATTCTAATCTTAATGACATGAATATATTGTGTGATCAGTTAAATCATCATCATCATCAACCTATAACAGTCTACTGCTGGACGTAGGTCTCATTTAAATACCTGTCATATTATGTGTGGATGTATTTTGTCTGATTAAAAAGATTTTTTTTTGATGGGATAACGTCTTATAAAATGATGACCGCCGGCTGCACGCACGAAAAAGTGTCACATTTCGCTTGAGCCGAGCGTGCAAGCGAGAGCGCGGAACAAGCGATAGAAAGGCACGATCTATCTCTTTTCCACTCGTTATCACGTATATTTAACATCTGTAAACCTAATTTACAGACGACCAATTTTTATATTCAAAAAAGTTAAAGTTATAACACCCTTCTGTTTGCATCGGAGGTTGATAAATAGAATTAGGTTACTAGCTTACACAAGCTCAGGTACTTACTTTTTTACCGCCTGGTACCAGAGATAGGCATGGTACCTCGACAAATAAATTCTAAAACAATTCTTAGGTATCACTTATTTTTATCACTCCTTAAATTTTTTAAGGTTTACTTTCATAGTCTGAATTGCAAAAAAAACAACTGTTTTATTAGGGTACAAGGTTTATTTTATGAATTTCAGATAGGCTCTATTACGGCAGCAGTCGTAAAATGTTATATCTCGGCCCGTCGGATACCTTTCAAATATTCAATGAAACATTTTCTTTATGATAATAAGAAATTACAGTATCTTTGTCTATCAAAAAGTGAATGAGGTGATTAAAGTAATTCTATAAACGGGGTTGTTTTCCATAACGTTTCGAGGTACGAGGTAATGGGCAATACGATTTGCCCAAGTTGATCTCTAAATCAATTTGGTCAAATCGGCGTGGTATGTATGTATGTTTGTTTATCTGAGGATAACTTTTGAAGCGTTTATTCGATCATCGTGATATTTAGTATATAGGTAGGTAGTGATGGCATAATTTTAGTCTAACTAAATGAGCTAAAAATGTGTGTGGGGGAATTATTGGGGTTCAAGAAGAAAAAAACAGAATGAGACTATCCAGTCAAATGTCACGTTTAATAAAAGGTCTTTGTGAGTACATTTCGACCCCGTTTTTTTAGTTTAAACCTTGTAGTGTTTTTAAGTTATTAGCCATAATAAAAACTGAACTTTGATAAAATTCACCGGGACCTCACAGTGCTAAAATTTGGTATGCGTGTAGCTTTAGTGACACAAATATAGAGAAAAGTCTGAAATCAAGAATAACTGCAATTTCTACCCCCAAAAAAGATTAACAAACTAGCATAAACTTCCGTTACCTGTAATTTGAATGAAACTGTAGGTCAAGTTAATTGGTTACGTATTTCGTGGCACTATTTCATTATATATTAAGACCGGCTTGCATAACGATCCCTAAACGTATTCAGCGACTTAAATGTTTAAATTTTACGTATTTGTATGATTTAACAACTTTTAGGCATCGTTACGAGGGTCGCTCTAAGAATTTTTTTTTGTTTTGGTAGACTCGCGAGATCTCAGTTCGGGCAGTGGCGTAGTGTAGTAGGGGCGGCAGGTGCACCCTGCCCCGGGCGGCACCTTAAGGGGGCGGCAAAATTTTACAATAAATAATAATAATATCTTGTAAATATTTGAACCATTTCGTATTTTTGAGGCTTATGCAATGCCAGCTGTGAAAGAAGTTTTTCAAATTGAAATTGATCAAAAATGATTTAAGCTCAACAATGAGTATATAAAGGCTAACAAATCTGGCTATCTTGTCTATTGAACAAGAGGTGTGTGATGAGTTGATAGTGCGTTAAAAGACTTTACTCATAAAAAAGTATATATATAAAAGTTTATTTAAAGACAGAAGTTTTGTTTTTAATTTTAAAAAGTATATTAATTTTCATTTCATATTTTCTTAGTTCTAATTTAAAATATATTTTCGTTTTATATTCAATTCACTTATAACTTAATCTTGGTGATCGTCAAGGTATAATCATATGTTATATACTTGTTATATCAATGTAGGTGGCACACGTGTAAGAATTTTTTGTAATAAATGTGATAATTATACAGTCGAACAACTGACAAACTGACTTTTTTATTTGTAACCTGTACAATACACCAAAATGATGTCTGTTAGAGTCAGGTAGAATTTTTTTTCTCTCTTTAATTTGACATTAAACATCATCAATTATATTATGATCTGACATTATAATTAATTATCATGTAAATAATAACGTTCCATTGTTACCATTTTCATTCATTCATCTTTTAGAATGAATTTCCTACATAGGTATATATATATTTTACTGTACTAAATGTTCCGACACAATATGTATTATCTGCGAATAAATGAAACTGAAACTGAACTGGTATATACAGTCTTTTAAATTGAAATACATAAATAAGAGGGCGGCAAAATGATTTTCTGCCCCGGGCGGCTGACACCCACGCTACGCCACTGAGTTCGAGGCGAACCACTAGTAAATGAATACTAATTATTATTAAAGGGCAAAATACCTTTAATATCAGAAAGAACTTACATTGATTTAGAATAAAATACAGAATAAGCAGTTGAATCATCTAAAAACAGTTGCAAACGATCCATAGATAGCTCAATTGCTCCAGATCACTACCAGGCGGAAGTGTCCCCAAGACACCGGCTGCATTGCCCCGCTGAATAGCAATGCTTATGCGTTGACCCAGATAAGTGCCAGCTCTCGGATCATACGTCGCTTTGACCAGACGCCCAGAAATAATTATGAAAACGTGATTGGCCCTGGTACCCCATGGACCCAGGGTATCGACCCCAAATGGCTCAAATTAAAAAAAAAGAATTGTATTTATGAATAACTAGTGGTTCGCCCTGAACTGAGATCACGCAAGTCTCCCATAAAAACAAAAAAATATTATTTGTCCCTAATCTTTGACTATCGAAATAGTGCCCAGAAATGCACCAATTAACTTCACCTACAGTCTTATTCAAAATACAGGTAATGGGAGTTTATGTTCATTGGTTACCTTTTTTGGGTTAGAAATAGGCATTATTCTGGATTTCAGACTTTTCCCTATATTTTTGTCACTAAAGATACACGCATACCAAATTTCAGAACTGTTGGGTCACTGTTGTACTCTGTGAATTTCGTCAAAGTTCAGTTTTTAGTACGGCTAATAACTCAAAAACGAATTGAGAACCTCCTCCATTTTTGATTTCAGTTATAAAGAAAAGCTACAGATCAATAGATCATGTAAGCATATGACAAATACATAATATATTTCATCGTAAGGGGAAAACCCACAAAAAAGATTGCCAGCAATATTTCCAATATGATTCCCGAGATAGGGACAAAGATAGAATTTTCACTTCGTCAGCGAATCTAAGTAGAAACAAATGGCATACGAGTACAACGTTATCACAACAGGTATAGGACGTCAACTGCTGAATATGGGCCCCCCACCAGAGTGACCGATCTTGGACATACAACTGCTCCCAGCAAATTTTATCGGGTCACTGCCATCTACGGGGTGGGGGGGGGGGGGGGGCGTTTTACAGTTCGTTTTCAATGCATGGTCTCCCTTCTGCCCCAACGGCCCTCAGTTCTTCGAGCTAGATCAGTGACTTTCGCTCGTCTACGAATCTTCTACTCTAGGTCTAGGTATTTATTTATCCTACTTAAATAGGTATTTATTGTAACAATGCCTCCTCTCACGTTTTTCAACCCAGTCCATCCAAAGATTGCCTGAAAGAGATCACTTTTGCGATAAGGCTGCCCGTTGTACCACCACGTATTAAAATAAAAAAACGAATAAAAAAATATTGCTCGATATTTTGCACAGCGCTATCTAGCCCCAAACTAAGCAGAGCTTGTACTATGGGAACCGGATAACTGATAGAATACTTACTTATAATATATAGAGAGACTTATAATATATAGAGTAAATACATACTTATAATATATAGAGTGATAACCAGACCGGGAAAAAAATTCTGTAGTGTAGATCATGCAAAAATTTGTTCCGTGGCGAGAATCGAACCCGCTACCTTCTGCGCCTCAGCCGGCTATTCGCCCACTGCACCACGAATGTCATCTAGTTAGGAAGAGGAGTCTAGTCTTGTCTATTATTCTTTAAGTTTTCTAGTTTAAGTTATTGTAATTTGGTGTAACAATAAAGAATGATCTATAATATACTATTTTTTTCGAAACATAACGAAATAGTATTTAATTTCCGTCAATTGGAATTGGCTGGATAGAGTGGCATAGGTTTGTAAGGGGGAAAATAACAATAAAAAAGTTACATTGGCATTTTTGCCTCGCTCTTGTTACCCCATTTGTTTTGGACTTACAATTTTCCGTGTCAATTGGTGCGTGGATATATCTTGAGTGTTTGTATCGTTATTTTGTTGATAGATAAAAAGGTGTTTTTTTTTAGGTTTTTAGCTTGCAATGTTTGTTTGTAAGTTGGTTTAAGTCAAATCTTGCGCCATTCACCGACAGGGTCGCGGTTGAATCCAACCGGGACCCCGTAACCCTGTCAAGTGCTGGTGCAGCATCGACTCACTCATCTCAAGATGGGCGGTTTGATGATGCACTAGCACTGAAGTGCATGAAGGAATAGCGGTGGGTTTTTAGTTGGTATGCCGTTGGTTGTAACCTAAGGAGAGTCCGACAGACCCCTTCAACTCTCCCTGAGTTGGAAGAAATGCGTAAAGCATTTTCTCACCGTAAAACAATAAGGTCAAATATTGCGAGCTGAATTAGCACCACTTCCTCTTAATCTACAGAGTTGTAATGTGACATGTGGATTTAGTTCCGATGACAATACATTTTACTGGTAAGCATGACCTGATTCTATACCCCGGATTGGCTCCAGACGAAGGCCTTAACTGTCAACAGCATAGACACGAAATTTTGTATACGCATTTTAATTTGAAATACGTATGTGACTTTGGTGACAATGCAATAATATGGTACCACGAAAGTAGTCTCAAGGTGGAGATGGATGCTAGACAAAGTAACTTCTGAATGGATTGTAGTGGGCTAATCGTGTTTGGGCTTATTTGAATCTGCAGTTCAGATTATATTTAGTTATAGTTTGAGAACTACTCTGGAAGGAACCTTGAGTTTTAAGTCGCTTATAAAAAATATAAGTGGCATTATAAATTTTTTAATGAAATGTGTTTTAGGAAATATTTTACTAAAAAATTTAGCCAGTGCTTTGGATTCATAACATATTGGTTTTTTTAAAGAAGTCGAAAATAAATTTTAGATGTTAAAAAGTAATAGCAACAATTTTTCATCTGATGATCTGCTGTTGTCTCCGGCGGAAATGTGCATGTTGAGATGTGATGTGTGGGGTAACGAGAATGAGTATATTAGAGGGAGTTTGAAAGTAGCGCCAGTGATAGAAAAGTTGAGGAGTAAGAGGCTAGCGTCGTATGGGCATGTCATGCGGAGGGAAAAAAATCATGTGTCTAAAAGAGTGTTAGATATGAGTGTAGATAGATATTGAAATTAAGGAAGGCCGAAGTAGAGATGGATGGAATATGTGAAGGATGATATGGGTAAGAAAGAAGTGACAACGGAGATGACGAGATGATAGAGATAGAGATAGAGAGGTATGGATGAAAAATATATGGTGTGCCAACCCCACGTAATGCGGGAAAAGAGCAGGAAGAATTAGAAGTGGTCTGGTTCTTGTCTAACATCTTTTCGCCGTCAAAAGTTCTCACTGCACCGTGCACGCACCACGCAAGCATCCGATCCCCTACGTGACTTGCATGTGCTGCATGGCTTGTGCACCACTGCTGCCGGTGTAATAGTGCTAGAAGGCAGATGACACTCCACACGCATTCAATTTGCACCGCCCTTAAGACGCTGTAAAAATCTTAAAAAAAATTAAGACTGATTTTCCACTAGAGCTGTAGGTACATGGAAAAAAGCAACGGACTCTTAAGGTTTTTATTCATTAAAATCACATGGATCACTTGAAACGTCAGTTTTACTGCCTGTTCCTTCGTGACTAAGCCAGGAAAGAAAGGTAATAAACAAGGCAGGTTGTTAATTTTAATGATCCTTATACCTACATGGTGTTCTTTAGATCACTGTTTTTCCAGAACAAACGTTGTTCAGATCATGGTCTACAAAGGGTTTATCACATCAAACTAAAAAAAAACTAAATTGGTCTTTGAAAAACATAAAAAGTTGCAAACTTAAAACGTCTATTTTAACGTTACGCCCTGGACAGGACGTCTGTCGTGAACCCCTTGAATGCCGCCGTATCGCTACAAAATAAAAAATAGTAAGTAATACGCTACGGCTAGCGTGCCAATGAACTTTATGTCATGGTTAGTTTTTGAAGTTAGACTTGTTTGAGAACGTCTAGAGTTATTGTCTTATTTGATGCTATAAACTGTTAGTACACCATGGTCTGAACAGCGTTTGTTCTTGGAAAACAGTGATTTAAAGGACACCTTGTGAAATACACAACAATTAAAAAATAAACAACGTTTAAATTGTAACATTTTCAGCGAGTTGGAGTAATCCCAAACTACTCTATCATCTAAATAATCCGATCTGTTATAGTAGGTTTTTTTATAAAGATTTTCGTTAATGACGTTTTTAAATTTGTTAATTGTCAATTTTTGAACATCACTTGGGAGTTTGTTATAAAAGCGTACACTTTGCCCTTTAAACGATTTACTAACTTTAATGAGTCTACAAGTGGCAACAGCGAGGTGAGTACACATTAAGCGCTCGGCGTTGCGTTTGGCGCGCGTTAGTAGCGTACATACAGCGCGCTTAGCACAGCGTTTAATAAGCATTACCAAGGTGTCCATACTACTGGCTCAGTTTGGAAATAGACGTCGAAGTGATTGCTTGTGTATGGCTCCTATACCGTCGCTATATAATACGACGGCAAATAATACGAGGCAAAGGGAATTTTGGGTGCATCCAATATTCCAAATTTTCTTCACAATCACTGAACATTTCAACTATCACCTCCCAACGCGCGCTTGGTCAGAAGCGCGCGCTTGCATGTGTACAGCTCAACCGACCTCTTTATTCTTAAAACGAGCGTTACCAAAGCGCGCACTTCAAAACGCCTAATGTGTACTAGCTCTAATTCTGAAATTAAAATTATGATTATCACTATTTTTCTAAAATATATTTATACTAGCTGCCACCAGCGGCTTCGCTCGCGTTGTTTGTCAATAAAAAGTAGCCTTTGTGTTAATCCAGATTATAATCGACATTTATACAAAATTTCATCGCAATCGGTTCAGCCGCTCCGGCGTGAAAAAGTAACAAACATCCAACATCCATACATATAAACTTTCGCGTTTATAATATTAGTAGGATTTTTGTAAACATACATCAGATGTAATGTTCAAGGGAATGTCATAATATTTTTACTTTAAACTTATGGCGTAGTGACCAATAGTATCAGTTCATTTTTTCTAGACTAGCTCAACACAGCTTTGGTGGAAAAAAGCTAGCGGAGTAAGGTATTTGTACATACAAAAAATCGAGAGATGTGTAAGAGCGACGCGAGCGAGGCATATGTATGTTCAAGGTGGTATAGTAAGCTAAAGCTACTACCAGCCAATAGATAGTAACAGCGGAAAAAATCCGCTACGTGCCCTCGCACTACTCAGTTTCTCACATTTTTAATGGAAAAATAGCCTTATAGTCATGTAAAAGGCTCTAGTAATAACTGCAATAATTTGTTACAGGTATCCTGGATTAGAAGAAAAGACTACCATCTGCTAACAGTTGGTTTGACGACATACAGCTCAGACCAGCGATTTCAGGCCATACACTTACAGCATTCAGAAGTAAGTTTCAAAGTTTGATTTTTATAGACAAGTTCAGAAAACACGAATAATTTGCATAGATTATTTTCTAATGAAATAATATGATAATGAGACGCGTGGTTTGAATGATGACCAAACGCGAACTGAATAATTGATGATTTAGATGGCTGCCGTAAAGTGCAAGATGGCACAAATTATGTTAGTCTGTGTAAGTACGTGTGCGTATAATGGGTTTAACGTTAAAAGCGATTTCTTCCCGATAACTTTAGGATGGACAGGATAAACGAAAAGCAAAAAATGGCAGTGTACGAAGACTTATTATAATTTTATTATTTATAAGTTACAGAACGACAGAACGACACTTTATTCTATAGGTACCAAGATTTATTAAAATACCTAAATGAACTTAGTACACTGGCCTTATTGCGGAAAGAAATTTCTTCCAGGCAACTTTTTGGATATACAGTAATGAGCGAAGCAGTAATGGACGGTGGTGTACAGGGTAGTTATAGATTTTTATCTCGGGTTGTAGACGGAAATTTGGGAGGGTAGGTCGGTTTTAATTGTTCTAATTCAAAATAAAAAAACCGGAAAAGTACAAGTCAGACTCGCTTAGAGAGGGTTCCGTACGATGGCAAAAGTTAAAAATCTCCAAAAAACTTTGGTCCCCCATACAATTATGACCGCGCATACCGTTACTTAACCTCGATGATTAATTACGTACCTTAAATAAACACTATATTTTTTATGAGTTAATTACAAATGTATAGTTTTCAGATTAGTTCTTGTACTTGTAGTACAAGACGATATTACTTTCCAAATTCCATAGTTCTAGGTCAACGGAAAGTGCCCTATACATTTTTATTCCCTGGAGAGTGTCGAAATATACTTTTTTTGCGGCATAGACGGGCGCATCTTTTTTTACGTTAACTTAGAAGTTTGATCCCAGCTTTTGTGGACTGTAGACCTGAGTATAAGGTTTCAATTTTAACTCCATAACACGTTCCCGAGATAAAGGGTCTTGACAGACAGACACACAACAAAGGGATCCTATAAAGGTTCCGTTCTTTTCCTTTTGAGGTACGGAACCCTAAAAACAAAAAAAAGTTTTAATTCATTAAAGACATAGACATATACAATCATTTATTTGCCAAATAGCACACATAATAAAAGTCAAAAAAATATTAAAAATAATAGACATAAAAATAACCACTATGCAGTACCTACATGCAAAACAGACACAAACAAACAATATAATATAACTATTAACTTTAAACATAAGATAGGTATGTTGTGCGCTATAGCAGCAAAAGGGCCTCGACTCAGCATTATGTCAACTGGGTTAGCAGTTGACGCTGTTATACCGTCGAGACCGCTTAATCACCCACTAGACTCTGTGACAGCAAAATTATAATAATTGTGTGATGTCAAGGATGAAATATGTGATGTTAATAATGAAATATGTGATGTGTATCATAAATAAAATATAATCATGTCAGTGATATACAAATTACATGAATAAATTACAAAAATAGCATTAGAAATAAAAAATAAATTAAATAATTTTAATTAAATTAAAGCAATATAGAAAAATACCCTAAAACTAGCAGGTAAAGGCGTTCGCACCAGTTTTCTGCCTATCTATAACCACTCTTATGAAATGTTTTTTAAACGTGTATTTGGATTTTAAAATCTCTAAGATCACTTAAAACCTCAATTTTATTGCCTGTTCCTTAGCGATCAAGCCAAAATCAGTCAGTATAACTATACAATTAAGTTTAGATAAAGCTAACAGGTCTATAAGTAAGTAGGTATTTAGTAATGTGTAAAGGCTCGAGTGTCTCTAAGCACCGAGATAAGCCCTTGGGAGAGTACAGTGCTTTAATACAGTATACTGCTGCAATAAATACTAAAATCTTAACTAAAACTAATATTTTGTTTTAGGACTGGACGCTAAAAGTGAGATTCGTCCAGAAAAGAGACGCTGGAGTCTACGAGTGCCAAGTATCATCCCATCCACCCACCAGTATTTTCTTGAGGCTTGAAGTTGTTGGTGAGTACATGGAGTCCACATCACTTTGGTTGTCCGCTGGCGATTACATTGACCCAAATACTGACGTCTTTTTGTAAAATGTATGTTTTTCCGAACCAGTATAATCTTGGAGTCTTCAAGTCCAGAGTGAATAGGTTCTTTATATGCGTGCTTCATCTTCGATCCCACCCTCACTTACCATCAGGTGAAGTAGTGGTCAAGCGCTTGGCTATCATCTATAAAAAAACTTTCAGACAGTGTGTGTGTAGTGTCCAGAAACGTATGTGTATACATGTATAGTGTACAGAAATAATTTAATTCAGACAAATAAAGTTACCTACAGGATAGCAAATATTGTATTCAACGGCCCGTAGCCTTAAATAGATATAATAAAATGTATTTCTTCCAGATAAACACTGCCATTATCACACTAATATTATATATTTTTACCGCTAAAGAATGTAACATGAACTGTGTTCCTTGCCAGAAACTGTGATTCCTTATAGCTACAGTCTGGGTATCATTAAGTCGCGAGTGAATAGATATCTTCTAGGCAAGCGTGTACCACCAGGCAAGATCGTGGTCAAACGCTAGTCTATAATGTATAAAATATGTGAAAGTTTGGATGTTTGTTTAATTGTTTGTTACTCAATCACGTCGTAACGGCTTAACCGATTTCGATAAAATTTGGTATACATGGGGCATACTAAAAGTTATGCACTTCTAGCTAATCAGAACTATTTGAATTTCGGATTTTATATTTTTTCAAACGTTGCAACCTTCTTAGTAAAAAAAATTTGCGGGAAATCATTTGTCAATTGTTTTTTATCACACATCAAAGTTCTACGTACGCAACGAAAATGGAATTAAGTCGAAAAGATTTTAGAGCCATTATTTATTATGATTTTAAAAGTTATCTCTCTCTCTCTTCGCAAGACTGTGCCGCATGTCTTCAAAATGCTTTTGGGAGAGAAGCACCTTGTTTGAGCACCGTAAGGCGATGGTTTGCTGAATTTGAGAGAGGTCGGGTTTCTATACATGACGAATTTCGTGAAGGGCGGACTGCCGTCAACGAAAACAATCTGGCTACTGTTAAGCGGCTAATTGAAGAAAATCCGTGGATTACCTATGAGACAATTCGAGGACTATTGGGGATTGGAATGAGCCCAATTCAGAAAATTTTACACGAAGAATTGAAAGTTCGGAAACTTTGTTGTCGTTAGATCCCTCATGAACTGACAGCGGAGCAGAAGCGGGCTCGCGTGGAATGGTGCTCACGGATGCTACTGAAGTATGACCACGGACATTCTAATACTGTTTATGACATTGTCACAGGAGACGAAACTTGGATTTATTGTTTTGAATTCGAATAAAACAGCAATCTCTTGAATGGGTGTTTGAAAATGAGAACAGGCCAACAAAAGTGAGGCAGGCGAGAAACGTTGGTAAAAAAATGATCCCGTTTTTTTTCTCACCTACGGGTCCCATCTACACAATTCCACTTGAAGATTAAAAGAGTGTTAATGCCGAGTGGTATTATACCATTTGTTTACCTAGGGTGTTAGAAAAAGTTTGCGAAAGACGACTAAAAAGCCACGTTCTCCTACATCATGACAACGCTTCTTCACACACGGCCAACAAAACAAAGTCATTTTTAGCTTCCGAAAAGGTACAACTCGTCACCCATCCTGCACATAGCACCGACCTAGCACCATGTGATTTCTGTATTTTCCCCAAAATCAAAGATTTGATGAGAGGTATCACTTTTACCAACTCCGAAGAGGCTATGATAGCGTTCAATCAGCACGTAGAATATTTGCCTTCTGATCTGTGGTCCTCTTGTTTTAAAAAATGGTTCGATCGCATGAACAAATGTTTAAAATGTAAAGGAGAGTATTTTGAAAAGCAATAAACATAATATTTTGGTTATGACATGTTGTTTTTCTAAGTTACGCAAAATTTTTAGTGTGACCTACGTATACGTAGATTATAACCTGGATTACCACATAGGCTATGTTGTATCCCATAAATTAGTTCCCATGGGATAAAAATGGGATATCAAGTCAAGTTGCAACAGCGAGTTTAGCTTTATTTCTAGGTTACCTACACATTTAGTAGTGTAACGCGTACGAAGTCGTGAGCAACAGCTAGTAAGTTATAATTATCTAGTGTGTTAACTGTCGTTAAAAAAATTACAGACGACCAAGTTTTTTTTATTTATTTATGATAGCCAAGCGCTTGACCACTACCTCACCTGGTGGTATGTGATGGTGTGATCGAAGTTGGAGCACGCTTGCCTAGAAAGAACCTATTCACTCTCGACTTGAAGATTCTGACTTAGTTTGGCTTGATCTAACCACCGGATGTGACGTCCCAACCAGTGAAATAAAGATCATGTCTGGCCCGACAGCGTCCGCCCAGCCTACACGCGTTGCAATATGGTTGTATGTAACGTTACATCAGTTGATTGAGTCCATTCCAGACAAACTGGGTCATCGGTTAATGCTTTGGCACCCTTGTTTATTTTTAGGGTTCCGTACCCTATGGGTCAAACGGTACCCTATTACTAAGACTCCGCTGTCTGTCTGTCCGTCTGTCACCAGGCTGTATCTCATGAACCGTCATAGTTAGACAACTGAAGTTTTCACAGATGATGTATTTCTGTTGCCGCTATAACAGCAAATACTAAAAACAAAATAAATTAAATAGTTAAAGGGGGCTCCCATACAACAAACGTGATTTTATTGCTCGATTTTGCTCGATATTGATAACGGCAACAGGTAGACGCTTGAAATATTCGCAGAATATTTAGTTATATATTCAACTGGCAGACCAATCCGCAGCTTCGCACGCGTAGTTTTTAAATAAAAACATTACCCTTCTACTCCGCTGTTTCGTAAAAAGTAGCCGGTGTCACCCGGAGAAAAAATCTTTCACTGTTGGGAACCTACTCTAGGTTCCCAACAGTGAAAGAATTTTTTAAATCGGTTCAGTAGTTTCGGAGCCTATTCAATACAAATAAACAAACAAATTGTTTCGCTTCGTAATGTTACGAAGTTTTTTGTAGATATTTATATACTCTTTAATATTGAAGAACAAACTTTTGTTCTATCATCAATAGTTTCCGCAGCGCATGCGACGAAAGACGTTTTAGGGCACGTTTTTTACACCTTGGGTTACGTTACTTAAGTTTTAGTAAAGATTCCTAATTTTTTCTAGCAATAAATATAACCTATGCCACTCAAGGTGAATGTAGCTTTCTAATGGTGAAAGAATTTTTGAAATCGGCATAGTAGTTTTTGAATTTATTCATTACAAACATATACACAAAAATACATATCTTTCCTCTTTATAATATTAGTATAGATTTAAAAATAAATAATTATAATAAAATAAAACAAATAATTAATATATAGATAATACGGAACCCCGAAAGTTTTAAATTACCATGTTAACTCAAACTTTATCCTTGACCTTTATTTTATAAACATTGCCTAAAACGACCCAATATTCCCTCAAAAATAAAACTCCCATCAAAGGGTTCCCACATTTTAATATCTCTTTTTATCTCCATTACGCCAACCTTATTTATTTTTAAATCCGAATTTTGATGTTAGTGTTTTCTTAAATAACATTTTACATGCAAATAGCGCTCGACCCCAGTGTAATATCATTCCGCACCCAGAACACAGGGAAATAAGGGCAATTGGTTCCTTTAAAGGATTGCTCAGGGTCTACATATTAATTTATCATCCACATTTCAACACGTCTGAATGCATACTTACATATATAAATAAGTTATACTGAGCTTATTTCTTTTGTTTATAGACAAGTATCATTATTGCTATGTCTCAATCGTGTGAATAATCTATACTAATATTATAAAAAGGAAAGATTTGTATTTTTGTATTTGTGTGTGTATATTTGTAATGAATAAACTCAAAAACTAATGTGCCGATTTCAAAAATTCCTTCAATCATTGGAAAGCTACATTCACCCTGAGTGACATAGGCTATATTTATTGCCCGAAAAGATTAGGGATCCTTACTAAAACTTAAGTAACGTAACCCAAGGTTTAAAAAAGTGCCCTAAAACGTATTTCGTCGCATGCGCTGCGGAAACTATTGATGATAGAACAAAAGTATGTTCTACAATATTAAAGAACATATCAATATCTACAAAAAACTCTTTTGTATTATAAAGAGGAAAGATTTGTTTGTTTGTATTGAATAGGCTCCGAAACTACTAAACCAATTAAAAATTCTTTCACTGTTGGGAAGCTACACTATCTCCGGGTGACACAGGCTACTTTTTACCCAACTGCCGGAGAAGGAGGGTAATATTTTTATTAAAAAACTATGCGTGCAAAGCTGCGAATTGGTCAGCTAGTAAAAGATAAAGATAATTTGTTTCGGTAAAAAACTTCACAACACTAGGGTAGGTACATCAGATCCAGTATTTAAGTTAAATATTAAAATCTAGTTGCAAAAGAAACATATGCACCCAAAATAGGAAGACCTGTCTGATGGCATGCCTATGCCCCGAGTTACACTTGTACTAAAGAAGATTAACTTGTTTCGTACTTCCAAACTTATACAAAAAAAAACATAAGTTATAATTATAATATTTTAAGGAATCAGAAGCAGTTTTATATAAAAAAAAACAATTTTATTAACTTAGATATAAGTTAATCAAAAACAGAAATATTTAAAACTCTAGCCCAAAAGAAAATAAGAATTATACAACAAATATATAGGTGATACTCAGTACGTCCGTTCAGCACGATGATTCGCAGCGAAAGAAGACCCTGCTTTTTTTTCGAATGGACTAATCTCGCTGTTGGCCTCTGAGGCCGTTGCACGAACTTTTGGCGAGCGCATATGGCGCTCAACCCTGTAAGCTTTTGATGAGGCAACTAGTGCAAGGGCACCACTTAGGTACGAACCTTGACTTGGGTTGTTGCCAGGATGGGGATAGGAGAGAAATGCTCGGGTACGTGCTTGTACCTCGTATAGGCGGCGACTGAAGGGACTCTTTGACCTTGCCGGCGAGGTCAGTTTATCTGTGAAGTGTTTGCTCTGTATAATGTAGATGACTCAGAAATCTCTTCCGTGTTAGCGGAGGTGATTTCGTCATCCGGGTCTCCGAGAACGTGTCTCGGACGACGGAGGGTAAGAAGACCCTCTTCCTCGCGTCGTCCGTATTTATAGTGTTTGCCAGTAGGTACTTCGAAGCACTTCCAACAATATATTTATATTTATAAACGAATAAATTAAATATATAGTATGTATGTTTATATATATTGACAAAGGGTGTATAATTATTTTTGAAAATAAAAATAATGTTCACTTTTATAGCAATATCATAATAATTCGTAGCCAGTGTGCACAACAAACTCGATAAAGTTTGTTTTTAAATAAGTTTATTGAAGGAGCAGAAACCACTGTTTCTGGTAGAATGTTTCAATTATGGACCACCATGTTTCTGAGGAAGTAACGTGCAATCAGTGTGTCGATCAGAAGCACGATTTAATTTAAATTGGTGTCCTCGGGAAGGTTTTTTTTTTATATATTATAGGCTTGCGTTTGACCACGATCTCGCCTGATGGTAAGCGATGATGCAGTCTACGATGGTACACGCTTGCCTAGAAGAAACCTATTCACTCGCGACTTAAAGATACCCAGGTTGTAGCTATCTGGAAACACAGACTCTGGCGAGTCGTTCCACTCTTTGGCGGTGTGCATAATAAAGGTGGTTCTCTTCGCTTTGTGCGAATGGGAGGTATTTCTACCATATAGCGGTGGCGCACTGCAGAGCGTCTGGTTGTCCGTTGATAGAAAGGAGATGGAAGGATCAGGTTGAAAAGTTCCGCCGCACACTCCCCGAAATGTACTCGATAAAAAACCGAGAGGCTAGCAACCTTTCGTCGATGCTCCAGGCTGAGGAGCCTTGCATCAACTAGCTCATCGTTGCCTATGAGCTTCTTGGCTCTTCTCTCAATTGATTCTAGAGCTTCAAGTTGGTACTTCGCTGATCCGTCCCAGAGGTGAGAACAGTACTCCAAACACGAACGGACTTGTGCTTGGACTACGGACTTGTATTAAGTGCTGTCTCATTGTGTAGATGCTTAAACTACGGAATATCAAATAGGTACGGTTTGACGATCATTTTGCTATATTTTGCATGCCGTGACAACTTTCTATGAACATCTACACATCTCATTCAATTAATTGTTCATAAAAGAATGAACTAATTGTATTTTAAACACTATATACATTAAATACAAAAATAATCAATAACGTTAACACAACTCAAAATACAAACCATAACAAACCACATTTATATTACAATGTCAAAGAGTTAGTAATAAAAATATATACATATAAATAAATAAATATTGCCGGATTTTTCATACAGCGCTATCTAGACCCAAACTAAGCAGAGCTTGTACTATGGGAACCAGATAACTGATAGAATACTCATACTTATCTATAATATAAAATAATAGAATTAAATCATTTTAAATTTCAAGAAGAGTATCAATACACTGCCAATGCGTTGGCAAAGATGCGTCGATTGCATGGGTGATTACTTTGAATAACAGAAATAAAAAAAGTTTTAAAAAAAAGTACTTTCACTTATTCCATACAAAACGGCAATTTCAAAGGTAAAGACCTAATATTATTTTAATTGTATGTTCCACTCTTTTTCTTCCGAAATAAAGATCGGAGCCTTTATCAAATTTCTATTGTATTATATTCCTCTCCACTAAAATTTTTATGTGATATTAATTTTTATCAAAAGCTTATGTCATGGCTGATAAGTAAAATAATTGAGATGATTACCAGCCATTCTGTTTAAGCTGTGCCGTTGACGTGTCAGACGCAAAGTGGCATAACCGAAAAATAATTAAATCCTCTCTTAAATATCATCCGAAACTGTGGAATAGCATTATTTTTACGTTAATGCTATTTTTACCGCTGTTTTAAAATATCTATATCTTTACATAGTTTAAAAACGAAGTCGCCTCTGTTGTCTGTTCGCTTAGATCTATTAAACCACCAAACAGATTTTAATGCAGTTTTCAGCAATAGATAGAGTGATACAAGAGAGAGGGTTACATGTATAAAACATACATAGTAACTGCGAAAGTAACTGTTTGTTTGTTAGTTTTTTTGTTACCTTTTCATAACTAAACGGCCGAATGGGTCGTTATGAACTTTGGCAAGGATCCTGCCAAAGGAGGGTAATGTTTTTATTTAAATACTACGCATGCGAAGCCGCGGGCAGGTCAGCAGTGTCAGGGCAGTGACACCATTTATAACTCAAGAACGACTGGACCGATTTTGAAGATCTTTTTTTTTTGGTTTTATCTCCGCCCCGAATAGCACAATAACTATAAAATATCGGAAACATTCACGCAAAAAGAAAATATGAAGAAAATTCGTTTTTCAGCGGGTGATGTAGGCATTGGCAGCCCACGTCATATGCATGTAAAGGTGGTACGAAGTTCGGCGAGTCAGCTAGTTTGTCATAAATAGTAAATATGCACTGTTCTTCTTATCTTGAGATAGGCATGTTCTTCTGATCTCGCTTCGCTCGATCATTAAGATATTTTATTATCTTTTATTATTATTAAGAGCCTGTAGTGTCCCACTGCAGGACAAACGCCTCACTTTCCTCTCTCCAGTCTTCTCTATTTTGGGCTATTGTGGACCGATCAAACAAATTCACCTATTTTTTTTCTTTACTATATATGGTTCATTAAAATTAATTTTTAATAAATATCGTCATCATCACCATCAAATTATAAGTGTTAAAACACATGATCTATTAAATCAAGCATTTACATTATAATAAAACATATTATTCAAAATAATTCAAAAGGAGGTTGCGCGTTCGATTCCCGTTACGGAACTACTGATTGCATGATCTACAGATATTTGTTGCGGGTCGAATTGTTTTTCTAATAGTACAAACATGTATTTGTAAACATAAAACGTATATAAGTATTATATATTGACATTAAAAGTGTAGCTGGGTGTCAATGGATGAGACTCGCAAAGGACCGGAAAGAGGAGGCCTATAACCAACAGTGGGTGCATACGGGCTGAGATGATGATGATGATGAAGTATTATGTCAGTTATCTGGTTCCCATAGTACGTAGGTCATCCCATTTTTATCCCATGGGAACTAATTTATGGGATACAACATAGCCTATGTGGTAATCCAGGTTATAATCTACGTATACGTAGGTCACACTAAAAGTTTTGCGTAACTTAGAAAAACAACATGTTATAACCAAAATATTATGTTTATTGCTTTTCAAAATACTCTCCTTTACATTTTAAACATTTTTTCATGCGATCGAACCATTTTTTAAAACAAGAGGACCACAGATCTGAAGGCATGTTTTGTACGTGCTGATTGAACGCTATCACTGCCTCTTCGGAGTTGATAAAAGTGAAACCTCAAATCATATCTTTGATTTTGGGGAAAATACAGAAATCACAGGGTGCTAGGTCGGGGCTATGTGCAGAATGGGTGACGAGTTGTACTTTTTCGGAAGCTAAAAATGACTTTGTTTTGTTGGCCGTGTGTAAAGAAGCGTTGTCATGATGTAGGAGAACGTGGCTTTTTAGTCGTCTTTCGCAAACTTTTTCTAACACCCTGGGTAAACAAACAGTAGCATACCACTCGGCATTAACACTCTTTTGATCTTCAAGTGGAATTGTGCAGATGGGACCCGTAGGTGAGAAAAAAACGCGATCATTTTTAACAAGGTTTCTCGCCTGCCTCACTTTTGTTGGCCTGTTCTCATTTTCAAACACCCATTCAAAGATTGCTGTTTTTTTTCGGGTTCAATACAATAAAACCAAGTTTCGTCTCCTGTGACAATGTCCTAAACAGCATTAGAATGTCCGTGGTCTTACCTTAGTAGTATCTGTGAGCACCATTCCACGCGAGCCCGCTTCTGCTCCGCTGTCAGTTCATGAGAGATCCAACGACAACAAAGTTTCCAAACTTTCAATTCTTCGTGTAAAATTTTCTGAATTTGGCTCATACCAATCCCCAATAGTCCTCGAATTGTCTTATAGGTAATCCGCGGGCTTTCTTCAATTAGCCGCTTAACAGTAGCCACATTATTTTCGTTGACGGCAGTTGAAGGCCGCTCTTCACGAAGTTCGTCATGTAAAGAAACCCGATCTCTCTCAAATTCAGCAAACCACCGCCTTACGGTGCTCAAACAAGGTGCTTCTCTCCCAAAAGCATATTGAAGGCGAGAGGGACAGTCTTGCGGCGAGAGAGAACTTTTAAAATCATAAAAAATCATCGCTTTAACATCTTTTTTTTTACTAAGAAGGTTGCAATGCTTCAAAAAATATAACATTCGAAATTCAAATAGTTCCGATTAGCTAGAAGTGCAAAACTTTTAGTATGCCCCATGTCAAGCTTTGCTTAGTTTGGGATTAGATAGCGCTGTGTGAACCCCCCATTTGTATCTCATGGGAACTGATGTATGGAATAAAAGGTGTGTATTCAGGTGGTAATCCAGTTGATAATCTTCGTATATACCAAATTTTATCGAAGTCGGTTCAGGCGTTACGACTTGATTGAGTAACAAATAAATAAATAAACAAACATCTAAACTTTCATATATATAATAATGTGATTTATACATCAAAGTAAAAAGTCTTTGCTAAATGCTCCACGAGAAAAGCTTTGAGGCACAATTTTCAATTTAAGCTCTATAGCAGCAAAATTCGCAGGTAATTTTAAAGGTATTCGTTAATTAACTGTGTTACTTGGCGTGAAATGAGTAATTTCCTCGCAATTTTCATAGACACATTTAACGAGACAACAAGTAATTTTATAATGAAGTTAATAAAATAATGTTTTCCAAGGCTCATAATACGTTGTGTTTTACGAAATTTCGTATTTTTGTCCCACTGCTGAGATCTCCCCAAAATCCCTCCAACTATCTTATTCCTGCATGATGATCGAAGTTCTCTTTTTTCGCTTTTTTTTACTACTAAGGTAGCAAACAAGCATACGGGCCACCTGATGGTAAGCGGTTACCATAGCCTATGGACGTTTGTAACACCGAAGGACCCTTTAAAATTATCATAACACCCTTTTTGAAGAACATCATACTATAAACCCTGAGGAAAACCTCGGCAGGAAAACCAAACCACAAGCGAAGTGTTCGCGGGAGGAAATTCCTCTGGAACCTTACGGTGCGCGACCACATCATTCCCAAGGTGTGTGGATGAATTCCCTGCCGATGGAGAGCGGTGCGATGATAAAAAGAACCTGCAGGTACCATATCAAACAACTTCTCAGAACACAACCCTTTATACAAGCAGTAGAACGCATACAGGGAGGCAAAATCTCTCCTGAGACTCAATACCGCTTGTGAGAATAGGATCGTCAACAATTCTCTTCTCTCGTCTTTGAACAGAGTCAAAACGGTCCTAGTTGGTATCCTGGTGCTCCTGTCCATAAATGACCGCAGTACTCCAAGTGGAGCCGGACTTGCGCCTTATATAGAAGCATTCTTTGCCCCGCACTGAAGTACTGCTTTGCCTTATTGAGCACACCGAGCCACAAGATGCCAACTTTGCGTTGTTTTCTAAGTTCGATTTATAATATTGTATTCCTGAAGTTTATTGTGTCGATATAAAATTATAAGAGTTCTGGTCCAAATTAGTAAAAACGGAATTCTTATGGTGCGACTCTGTCTATCCGTCTGTCACGGCTAATTATCTCAGAAAGTGCTAAGCCTATCGGCTTATAATTTAGAATGGCTATAGATACCTAATACTGACCTTTCTCTATTACAAGTAAAAAAATATATTTTCATTTTGATGGCCAAAAGGGCCAAAATGGTAGGGGCAAAATTTCAAAATAGAGTTATACACTAAGTCAAGTGTATAACTCTTATCAAAGAGATTGATCCCAAAACATTGTTTTTTTTATTTGCTACAGTTTTGCGGCTATGATGAAAAATAACGAAAAAATACCCTTTATCTCCGAATGTTGCGGATTGAAAAAGCTGAAATTAGTATGCGAGTCCTGCCCGTTTTTGACTGGTCTTATTTTATCTTGGTATGTTTTTGTGGATAACTTTTCATTGACAAAAGCACCCCTTCTTACTCCTTTCTCGGAGTCTCCAAGTCCAGAGTGAATGGGTTCTTTCTCGGAGTCTCCAAGTCCAGAGTGAACGGGTTCTTTCTCGGAGTCTCCAAGTCCAGAGTGAATGGATTCTTTCTCGGAGTCTCCAAGTCCAGAGTGAATGGGTTCTTTCTCGGAGTCTCGCAAGTCCAGAGTGAATGGGTTCTTTCTCGGAGTCTCCAAGTCCAGAGTGAATGGGTTCTTTCTCGGAGTCTCCAAGTCCAGAGTGAATGGGTTCTTTCTAGGCAAGCCTTCTCCATCTTTAATCGCACCATTACTTACTAACAGGTAGTGGTCAAGCGCTGGACTATCATCAGTTAAAAAAAATTGGCAGTTCGGGAGTGCTGACAGAAGTGAACACTTAAACAATTACGAGATACTTATATACCGAGGTGTCGGTAACGGTAACTGTGTCGCGAGTTCAATGGTTATTTTCCCATATTAAAAAATACCCAACGCGCCTAAAGACGTTTTTACTTCATATGCAGAGGTGTCGGTAACATTAACGGTAACAGTGTCGCGTTTCAATGCTTTTTCATATCTCTAAATATGCCCGACGCGCCTTAAGAAGTTTTCACTAACAAAAAATTTTCTCTCCAAATAAAAATTGAACTCCAAATGAAACTGTTTGAAATTTGTCGCATAGGCAGAGTAGGCGGTCATAGTCTTTTAGTATGCAAACGATGCACATGTACTGGCGACGCAAACGGCGACCAGTATAGAAATTAACTGTAAACGTTTAGTAAAGTGGTCTAACGTTTACAATGAAACAATGACGAGACAAGATTATATAGGGCAGCGATGGGCGGGGAAAAGTCTATTTTAAGGTATAAAAAAATAATATGAAATAATTTGTTGACAGAAGTGAGATTTGTTACATATTGATGTTGAATCTGTAGGCTCCCGAACTAGTATAATCTATGTTTTGGGAGCCAATATCAGTATATTTAAAAATAAAAATAGTATTCTGTATTATAAAGAGGAAATATTTGTATATTTGTAAGGAATTTCATCAAAAACTACTAGTCCGAATTCAAAAGTTTTTTCATCATTAGAATGCTACATTATCCCGGAGCAACATTGGTTGTTTGTTTTTAAAAGTTCTTTATTGAACATAAATGCGTATTACAACTAAACACAGTTTAGTATAATAGTATCTTAAATTGGAATAACTCAGCAGGCTGTAGCACCTTTATAAGTTTTTTGATAAAATTAGTATTTATGAGAGTTACACTTTGTAAAACAGATTTCTTAATTTTATGTAGCCAAAATGTTTCCAGAAGTACTTATTAAAAAGTTGCTATGAGCACTTTGTATAGCGCGCATTTTTAAGGTCAAGTAAGCAACATTGGCTACTTTTTACCTAGTTGCACAGAAGGAGGTTATTGGTAAATATTTGGGAGTCACATAGACCAAAAATTGATGTGGACGTGGTTTTAAAAAAGGCTGAGATGGCCGTAGGGGCAAGCAGTTGACTAATGGACAATAACTGGGGTGTTCATCCCAGGATTGCACGATGGCTGTACACTGACATTGTGAGGGCGATAGTCTCGATAGTACGACAAAGCCTTTCAGTCGACAGCAATCTACAAACTAAGCAGTTTACAGAGAAACGCATGCCTTATGGCCTTGGGAGCTATGTTCACCTCCCCTGGGTTAGCACCGGGTTGCTTTGTTTAGTCTACCGCCACTCCATGCATACATACACAAAGAGGCAAAGGCTAGCATGTACAGAGCCAACATCCAGGATAGAAGGAATTGACTTTCTAAGAAACTGAGATCTTTACAGGACTCAACACTGGAATCACCTGTATTAAACATGACATCCGATGCGATGATTGCACGGCATGTGTTTGAGAGGCAATATATCGTGAAAACGCCCTGTAGAGAAGACTGGCTCAACAACCAGTTACACTGGGAGGCAGGGTGTCTAAACTGGTACACGGATGGTTCCAAAATGGGACCGGATATAGGCTGTGAAGCTTATGTAAATCGACCCAAGTTGAAGAGATGTATTCATTTGGGAAAATACGCCTCCATTTTCCAAACAGAGGTATACGCCATTCCAGAATATGGGAGGAAATCAATCTGCAAAAGCGATACATCCAACTATACAATCCAACCTACATTTATTATAACGATATATAAATAGCTCAATTGTTCAGAACCAATTCAGGTTGTTAATGAAAAAAAATGGTAAGAGAAGCAAAACACATAGTAGGTCCCGGTACAAGGTGAAGTGGTTAACTACTCTGACTTTCTTTTTAAAACTGGATAGATATTCAATTGACCACCATCTCACGTGATGGTATGCAATGTGATGTGGCCTAAGATGAGGCACAAAGATCTATAATAAACCTGTGCACTCTTACCTTAAAAAACAGACGACGGCAAAGTGTTACATACGCTGTACGCATTAAGAACGTAGAACCAACACGGTGTGTGCGAATGGGTGGTATATCAACTAGGTACGGATGGTACTGAGCCGTGCGCCTGCTTGTCTTTTGATGGAAGGGAGATGGCGGGAAAGTATAAGATCATATAGTTCCTGGGCACATTCCCCGAAATGTATTCTGTAAAAGATCGATAGGCTTGCAACTTTACGGACTATGGCTTTTAGTCTTCGCTATATATTGCACACCTATAAGCCTATAAGCCCTACGTTCTATCGAGTCTAAGGTAGCGAGCTAGTATTTGTCCGAACCATCCTAAAGGTGGCAACAGTACTCCATACTCTGATACTGAGACTATTGACTATTGAATGTTACAATCTAAAAGTCCCAAATATTTAAACTAAGCATTTATAATATAGGTATATATATTTATTTATGAATCAGAAATTTGGGTTATTATTAGATACAGATTATTGGGTATACAGATATTCAATTGTTATTTTAAACAGTTTAATATGTGTTTCATATTAAATAAGAAAACTTCGTTAACTACATTATATTGTATTAGTCTGAGATGCCAACAACTGGTCTATCAATTTAATAATTTCGATTTCAGGATACGGGCTTGACCTAGTGTGAAGACCACCAACTAAACCTTTTATTTATTAAACCCACTCAACAATTAACTTCACATAGAAATAATTAGTTTTGAAAGTATTAGTGACTAGCTGTTGCCCGCGACTTCATACGCGTTACACTACTAAACTTGTAGGTTACTTAGAAATACAGCTAAACTCGCTGTTATAACTGTTATAACTATGTACATGCTATATTTCATCGAAATCAGTTCAACCGTTACGACGTGATTGAGTAACAAACAAACAAATAAATAAATAAACAAACATCCAAACTTTCACATTTATAATTTTAAAAATATTAGTCATAAGGCGTGCTTTTTGTGGCTAAATAAATTATTTTCAGTTTTTCAGTCATGTTAATTATTATTTTTTGTCCACAGAGGCACGTGCGCAGATCTCTGGTCCCACGGAAAAGTACCTTAAACCAGGCTCTACATTGAGGCTTCAGTGTTCAGTGGTGCAAACCACCGAGGCACCAGCTTTTGTGTTCTGGTAAGAATCCCCTTTTACCTTGTTAATAACCTATTATCATTGGACAACCAGACACTCCGCGATACGCATTTCTCCAATACGCACGAAGCGGTACTCTTCCAACACATCAACATGAGGATGGATTTTAATAAGCTCAATAAGGCTGCGCTGCGCACGGGAGATGGTTGACTGTTGGCGGTGCAACGTACGTGCTCGCAGTGGTTCTAACAAGCTCACTCGGCCTGATCGAAATCTGGCACCGTGTTCGGACACGCAAAGCCGGCTGGCTTCAGTGAAAGAGTGGGACAATCAGTAACACCTTTCAACAAACTGCTCAGAGTTATGATTTGGACATAGAGCCGCCTTGTTTCTAGGGAGTTATATCCTAAGGTACCTTGCAAAAATTTTTTGGGGTACGGATAGTATCCGTAAAGCTTTTTATCTAAATCGAAAAAATCTCTTTTGTACCTTTTCTAACATAAGTGAGTATGTGACTTCATACGGGTTCGGAATGCATGTACTAGATTCAACTTTGGATCGGATTAAAGAAGTGTAGAGGAGTTTAATGGCATTAACATTGGTAAAGTGTTTACAATTACGGGATTTGAAACCTAGTTTTAACCTAGATGGTATAGGTCGCATTGCTGTTAAAGGCATCAGAGTGTTTTGAAGTTAGTAAGAATGAATGAATGAAAACACTTTATTGTACACAGTATAAACAAAAAAAATACAAACAAAATAGAAAATATAAAGCAAATAGTACAATGGGCGGTCTTATCGCTTAGAAGCGATCTCTTCCAGACAACCTTTGGATGGAGAGGATTTTGTTATAACAAAGATAATGGTCGGGGGTGTACATTTATGGCCAAACTATTTATTAAGAGAGTGCGTCTAATACCAAAATAAAAAATATAACTAGATAATAAATTTAATAAATAAGAAAAAACAAAAAAAAAATAAGAATATTTCTTTATAAATAAGAAGTACAAACTACGTAGATGTATTGCAACCGCGTCCTAATATAACCTGATTGCGCGGTCATCGCTAGCTCGCGTCGACTTTGTTCGTACGAATTCGCGAACAAGAGAACACAAAATAAAATATTTATGTGCTTTCATAAATATATTTTTTATTTGATGACAAATACAAGTACCCTATTACAACACTGAAAAATCATTTCACTATTATTCATGTGAAAGTTTGGATGTTTGTTTATTTGTTTGTAACTCAATTACGTCGTAACGGCTTAACCGATTTCGATGAAATTTAGTAAGTTGTTGGATTATGACCTAGATTCAAACTTATGCTACTTTTTGTCGACATAAAACGCGTACGAAGCCGCTGGTGGAAGCTGGTTCCTTACAATTACAACTAAATGTCATTATAATTGTCATTGTGTCGAAATAAATGTATATATCTATCTATCTATCTATTATCGGCTTGCACGACGATCCCCAAACGTATTTAGCAACTAAACATGTTTAAATTTGACGTATTTGTGTGATTTGACAACCATCTAAATCATATTTTGCCACTAAATGCGTTTAAACGTCGTTGCGCAAGTCGCCCTAAATGTCTTTATTCGACTGTTAGTATCTTTTAATATGTATAGTTTTTTTTTTTAATTTTAATAGTTTTTATGCCAAAATGTTAAACACAAAAGCAACCTAAAATCTACCACTCCACTCTGCAAACTCCACGTTGGATAAAAATCTAAACCGGCAGAGTAAAATACAGTTCTTTGAGCCGTAAATGGGCAGAAATAAAAAAATACCACGAGCAAAAACTACTTCATCGCTTCGATAAAATCCATGAAAATTAAATGCAGACCGCACTTTATTTCACACCTTTGAACTGACTCCTACTTTATTTATGGAACCATATTTTTGGAATGAAATATTAAAACAACAAAAAAAAGCTTACCCCATACATTAGCTAGTCCTCTGAGTTGTATGGGCGCTCATACAATTTAGAGTACTAGCTTAATCGGCACCAACCTCTAATAAGGTAAATAAATAAAATTGTGCTATTGAATAAAATAAATATTTAAGTGGGGCTCCCATAAAACAGACATGATTTTTTTGCCATTTTTATAGATAATGGTACGGAACCCTTCGTGCGTGAGTCCGACTCGTCCTTGGCCGGTTTTTTATGTAATTTGTGGGGAAACTGGCTCACGGCCCACCTGATGGTAAGCGGTCACCGTCGCCTATTGACACCGGCAACACCCGGGGTATTGTCGATGCGTTCCCTACACTGTAGAAACCTCTACATTTCTTTTGAAGCATGCTATGTCGTAGCCTATCGGGAAAACCTCAGATGATACCTCATTCCACATCTTGCAAGTATAAGGTAGAAAAGATCGCTTGAAGCGTGTGGTGCGCGATACCCAATTGTCGACGATATGTGGATGAGCTTTATTCCGTGGTTGAGAAGTGCGGTGGTAAAATCTCGACGACGGGATGAGATTGAATAGCTCCTCAGAACATTCCCCATTATACAGGCGGTAGAATACACAGAACACAAAAAACAATATTGTTTTTTATGTTCAGTGGTAGAATACACTGAGCGAACCGATGTCACGGCGTTGACTCAGCGGTTCCAGCCTATCGGTGAGTTTGGGATCGCCGATGATTCGTGTAATTCTCTTTAAAAAAAAGTTGCAACTAGTAACAGTGTGACTTGATGGAAAGAAAAAATCCCAACGAGTAACAATCCATCATATGATTTTTGATTGGGTGTTACAGTTTTAGCACTGTCTTTTGATATTTAGATATTTATAATATATTGAAGATATTTTTATACCACATAAATGAATTATTAAAAACATATTTCAAGACCTATAAAAATACATTTACATATACCTTTTGCTCGTTTCTTGTGTAACTTGTACAATAAAGTATAAAATTAATAAACAAATTGCCTTTCTGATGTGTAACATCTTTCCTTTCGGTTTGTGGGAGTGATTTTGGCAAAAGGGACGGATATGTGTAACAGGAAACCGTAAATGAGCGCGCACGGTGGTTAGATGTTACACATCATATGCGACTACTGTAAGGCTTGTAATTTTTTATTTTATGGTAATATCATCCGACAACTAGATCAGATCTTTATTTAACCACAATCTCACCTGATGGTAATCGATGATGTGGTCTATTATGGAGCACAAAGATTTAGACACCAATTTCCGTTTACCTTAATGAGACCCGGATTGTATACACTGGGAGTTATCTGGGATGATTATGTATCCTAACTTACGTTGTGTTTGCAATTCGTCGCTGTATCAATAATTGCATAGTTTACAGTCAATTTAATATAAAAAATTACGTTGGACAAATAACAAAGATGCACACAACTAAAATATATATTTTTTTGATACAATGACGCTATTAACGACGCTTTGGTGCGATGGTGTCATTTCTGCCGCAAAGCAGCATATTTTAGGTGTCCGGTTATCAGACCGAATACGGAACTCCATACTGCGCTCGCAAACAAAAATTATGGATGTCACAAAAAAATCAGCACAGCTCATTGGGGCGGCCACGTCTGCCGCATGCCGAAGATATATGGACAAAGATAACAACTGATTGGGTCCCTAACGCAACACGCCCACGCGGCCGACCACCACAGAGATAGCGGGACGACTTGGATGTGCATTTACCAGACTGGCCCACTGCAAAAAGGGAAAGAAAAAAACTGGATAGAAGGGAGGGAGGCCTTTGCCCTGCACTGGGACAACACAGGTTAAAAATAATAAATAAAGCAGCATTGCTGTGTTTTAGTTTGAAACGTATGGTTGCCTCAAGTTGATGGACGCCGGGCAGTGCATTGGGCACGTTCCTAAGGGTTATGACTTACCAGGCAATGCTTCGTTGCAACTCCAACTTTCTAAATTATATCAATAAATTTTCAACCAGTTTTCGGTAAGTGTTACCTAAATAAAATATATATCCAGTAAATCTCCCATTCAACAATTCAGCCGCTTGTAGGCAACAGACCTTTTATACTATGATATAACGCACGGCCCTCATGAGACACTAAACCTTCGTAATACGTGCTTAGCGGTAGCCTGAAGGGCAGACGACATAACCTTTGGCCAACTTTGATATATTACTTAGGTTTAGTTACAAAAACAAACTACGAGGCTTACAGTAGTCGCATATGATGTGTAACATCTGACCACCGCGCGCGCTCATTGCTTAAATCAAATAGCACGCGCGTCTTCGGTTTCCTGGTACACATTTCTGTCCCTTTTGCTTAAATCACTCCCACAAACCGAGAGAAAAGAGGTTGCACATCAATAATAGCTAATGGTTCGCCCCGAACTGAGATCTCGCGAGTCTCCGATTAAAACAAAAAAATATAATTTGTAATCTTTGACTATCAAAATAGTGTCATGAAATATATACCAAAACACATGACTTATAGTTTAATTCAAATTACAGGTAACGGGAGTTCATTTCATTTGGATACTCTTTTTTGGTGTACAAATTGCAGTTATTCTGTATTTCAGACTTTTGCCTATATTTGTATCACTTAAGCTACACGCATACTAAATTACAGCACTGCGGGGACACTGGTGTACCGTGTGAATTTTGTCAAATTTTAGTTTTTATTATGGCTAATAAAAATAACTCAAAAACTGTAAAGAATTTACAAAAAATAAAAACAGAGTCTAAATATACTAATAAATACCTTTCGTTTGACGTCCCACTTGACCAGTTAGCCTCATTTTAATTTTTTTAACCCTCTTGAACCTCAATATCTCAACAACCCCGCAAACATTTTTAGCTTATTTAGTCACACTAAAATTGTGCCATCACTTCCTACCTATGTATTAAATTTCACGATGATCGGATTAACTCTTCGAAAGTTATCCTCGGACAAACATACATATAACGCCGATTTGCCCAAGTTGATTTATAGATCTCGCTTCGCCCGATCAACTATGTAGGTTACCTACTGATACCTATGATGTCATAAGATAAAAGTCTTTGATCAGTGTATATTACTAGTAATCATATATGACACAGAAATGTCTCTCATTATGGATCTCATAATACTCAAGGTCACTCTGCGTGCTATGGAGGCTATATTTGCGGTATTTATTGACAAGTTCGAATAATACATTAGAAAATTTGTAGACAATTCAATTTAACATAGTCCAGAGGTTTAGCAATCTTAATTAGCAGATGGTGGGGCACACAACTTGAAGAACTGATGGCCGTTGGAGCAGAAAAGCGTAGGATACCATCAAGAGAAAAATTATCTACTAAAGATTGATGGGGATCATTTTATAAAATCCGCACAAGATTGGTCACTCCTTAAATCTATAGGGAAATCCTTTGTTCAGTAGGGGAAGTCCTTAGCTGATTAAGATAATGATATTGGAGCCCTCTAAAAATGTATCTGAAGGAAGCTCATTCTAAAACTCACAGAATTACTTCGTTTTTTAAAACGTTTGCGATCACTGCACATAATTACTATCCGCCCATGACCACTGGTGTTGCAAGCAACTGGAAACCGGTGACTATTAGGTGTGCGCGTCGTGATCGGTCGTCTCAGTGCGTAGATACGGTTAGTGTAGTGTGTCGTAATATGACCAAGAGAGGGTAGTTGCTGCAGCTGCCATCACTTCGCGATGGTAGCTCCAAGTACTTCAGTCTGCCCGCGACCACGGCTTGTGAAAACCCCGTTTTGATCGGTTATTATGTTGCAACACAATTGACACGTCGGGTTAACAAAAAAAAAACCAGTCAGACACGCGCACGAAGGGTCCGTACCATTATCTATAAAAACGACAAAAAAATCACGTTCGTTGTATGGGAGCCCCCCTTAAATATTTATTTTATTTTAATTTAATTGTATATATATAAATTTAAAGTGAATATATAACTAAATTATCTGTGAATATTTCAAGTGTCTACATAACGGCAACGAAATATTCTGTGAATATTTCAAGCGTCTACCTGTTGCCTTTACCAATATCGAGCTAAAACGAGCAAAAAAATCACGTTTATTGTATGGGAGCCACCCTTAAATATTTATTTTGTTTTGATTTTAGTATATGTTGTTATAGTGGCAACAGAAATACATTATCTGTGAAAATTTCAACTATCTAAGTACTTATCACGGTTCATGAGATACAGCCTGGTGACAGACGAACAGACAGCGAAGTCTTAGAAATCGGGTCCCGTTTTACCTTTTCGGTACGGAACTCTAAAAAACGTACATATTCGATATATGCAGTAATTATATTTTTTTTGTATGACGATACTTAAGTTTTCTCACCGTGTTTCAAACAATCAAACTGTATCAATTTACTAGAATGCGGGTAGATTGGGCACGGTCTGGCAACGCCGCATTTAGGTTTGATTAGAAAATGTAAAGTGCTTCTGTCTGCGTCTGTCCACGATTCAATTAAGAGGTTAGACTTGATTTGAATGTAAATTGCAGTTTATGAGTATTAAAGTCTTCAGACTAACTTAAAACATCGGTGAGGATCAAACGGATTCGTTTAATTTTAAAATATAGTTTTTACGACTGTACATCAACGGAGAACTTAATGCTTAAAGCATTTTCTATCAGGCATCTGTGACAGGTACAGAATAGATAAAAACACTCCGGAATTGCTAACAAAAGTAAAAACTTGAACAATTGCGAGATACTTATAGACAGAAGTGTCGGTAACGGTAACAGTGACGCGAGTTCAATGGTTATTCCCATCTCAAAAATTGACCAACGCGTTTTCAAGTTTCACTTTGAAAACAAATTTTTACAACGCACTGGGAAATTCATGAAAGATAAGTATTAATAATGTAACCCACTACGTTATCCACATAAAAAACTGGAGAAATGCGATTCGGACACGCCCACAGAGGGTTCCGTACAACGGTAAAAGTTTAAGAATTCTACAAATAGATTTAGTCACCCATACAATTATGAACGCGCATACCGTTGCTTGACCTCAATGATTGATTACGTACTCTAAATAATGACTATATTTTTGATTATTTAATTACAAATGTATAGTTTTCAGATTATTCCTTGTACTTGAAGTATAAGACGATATTACTTGCCAAATTTCATAGTTCTAGGTCAACGGAAAGTACCCTATATATTTTGATTTGCTTGAGAGTGTCGAAATATACGTTTTTTGGGGCATAAACGGCCGCATCTTTCTTTTACGTTAACTTACAAGTTTGATTTTATCACAACCTTAACAAACTGTAGGTTTGAGTAGATGGTTTTAATTTCAACTGGATACCTTCACGCGTTCCCGAGATAATGGATCTTGACAGACAGAGGGACAACCAAAAATCCTATAAGGGTTCCGTTTCTTTTCCTATTGAGGTACGTAACTCTAAAAACTATAAATATGTACAAAACTTATAATAAAACAAATATATGATTGGGGTACACCTTTCCCCAGCAGTGGGAAAGTATAGGTTAAGAAATAAATATATATGATTACGAAAGGTAAAGAAACGAGCTGTTGTTTCCAGAAAAGAGCACCTCACAAACACCTATTCACTTCAAACTTTAAAGTTGAACTTACAATATAGTTTAAAACTAAACAGAACTGGGACTTGTCCAAGAAGTTTGTTTGACTTTTCTTATACTGTTGGTAAGCATATTACAATTGAAGATGTGAGTTAACGAAGATTATGTTCCTCCCCATATATTTCATATGTTTACCTTTCTATACGAATGGTATAAAAAGGAAAGATTTATTTGTTTGTTTCTTTGTATTGAATAGGCTACGAAATTACTAGACAAATTTAAAAAAATCTTTCTGAGCTGGGAAGCTACATTATCCCCGGGTGACATAAGCTACTTTTTACTCAACTGCGCAGAAGGAGCGTAATGTTTTTATTAAAAAACTACGCGTGCGGATCTGCTGATTGGTCAGCTAGTTTTTAAATAAACTCCTTTCTCTGACAATTAATACAAAACTAGCTGACAAATCCGCAGCTTCGCATGCGTAGTTTTTTAATAAAAACATTATCCTCCTTCTGCGCACTTGGGTAAAAAGTAGCCTATGTCCCCCGGGGATATTGTAGTTTCCCAACAGTGAAATAATTTTTTGAATCGGTCCAGTAGTTTTGGAGACTGTTCTATTCAAATAAACAAATCTTTCTTTCTAATTTATAATATTAGTATATACTAGCTGACCTGGCAAACGTAGTTCTGCCATATAAATTATCAAAAAAATCAAATGCAGAATGAAATATCAAAGTGCCGCTACACTTCATGTAAATGACGAACGGTTAAATTATATGAAACATTTAACCCTTATTTCACCCCCTTCAAGATTATTTTTTGGAACAATAGATATCTGTCTTTCCCCAGGGTATAATCTATCTTCTTGCCAAATTTCGTTACGATCAGTTCAGCTTTAGTCGTGAAAAGGTAACAAACTTACAAACAAACAAGCTAACAAACTAACAGAGTTACTTTCGCATTTTTAATATTAGTATGGATTCTGTCCAAAATCCTTTTAACATATGAATGAGCGAGTCAGAATGTTTAGGAATTTATTTCGATAGATAGTTTAACCAACTTCAAAAAAGGAGGAGGTTATATGTTCGACTGTATATTTTTTTTATGTATGTTCACCGATTTCTCCGTCAATTGTGAACCAATTTCCATTTTTTTTAAAGGATATGCTTTTAGATTGGTCCCATCGAAATTGGTTCAGTAGTTTGTTTTTTCTGTTATCTGAAGTAGGTTATGTTTTTGTTAAAAAGCTACTTGTGGTTTTCAAAATTATAATTATAGCTTTGAAGCCCATTTCTGTATAATAATACCTTCATAAACTCATGACTTTAATTATGAACATAGACATTTTGACGGAAAATTAATATTAAGAAATGCGGGACCGGGCCCAAGACAAATAAAACAACCGTGGATGATCATTTTACAAATTGTAAATCAGAAGACGTTATTGATTTTATTCAAAGTATTGTAATTCTATGAGTCTGAAAATTGCAATAAGTACATTTTCTTAAAAACCTTACATCTCAATGTAGTTAAGTTTATGATTTCGAAAATTACAAGATATTATAACTATCGTAATTATAAACTTAATCGTTAATAAGTTTATAAGATGACCTTCATGGTGCAGTAGGCGAATAGCCGGCTGAGACGCAGGAGATATTTGTTTCGGGTCTGAATGTTTTTCTATATACTTTTTTATCCAGCCTTTGCTGTCTACTGCTGGGCATAGGCATCCTCCTCATCTCTCAACTTTTCTCAATCTTGTACTAAATCCCGCCAGTCCTTTTAAAAAGCGTCCAAATCATTGTGCCAACGCTTCTTAGGCATTCCACGGTGTCGCTTTCCATCCACAGAGATCCATCCAGTTACGACCTTAGCCTATATTTTTGGTTGCATGCGGGAGGTATGATCCACCCAATCCCACATCAACTTCTCAGCCTTGATACCGACGTCAGCGATGCCGGTCCTTGAGCGGAGCGAGGTGTTTTGAATCCTGTCTGTTCTCTTAACACTCAAAATGCTGCGCTCCATCGCTCTTTGGCAAACCCCGAGCTTGGACTTTTGAGATTCAGTCAGTCTTCTATATATTATAAGTAAATATTAAAACAAAAGTATATAAGTATTATATCAGTTATCTGGTTTCCATAGTACACGCTCTGCTTAGTTTGGGCTAAGTAGTAAGTAGAAAAAAAAATTAAGTAATTATAGACGATTGCCAACCTCCTATACTAGTAAAATGTAAAACTGAGCATAGTCAGGCTAATCCACAGAAAAGATATGATAACGTGCAATACTAAGCCGGGAATTACCTATGTACGTTTTCTTTTACAATTTCGAGCACGTGCAAATGCGAAAATAATTTTTCGTAAGCACTACGAATATTCGTAGCCGATCTACGGCTTTCGTAGCGCTACGTTATTTCGTAGAAGTGCTACGAAAATAACACGGACACGGGACGCACACATTCTATTGAAAACGTAAAATGGTGGAAATTTCGGGGTATCTGCTAGGCTTTTTAAATTGATTATGGAAATACTTACCACAATTAAAAAGGGGATTTATCGCATATGTACCTTTTTATTTGTTATCCCGACGTTTCGGCTGTGTTGCAACAGTCGTGGTCTCGGGTTGACTGGTATTAATTTTAATCAATAACTATGTACTTACAGTGATCGCGAAAGTTTGAAAAATAATACTTACTACGATTTTAAATCTCTTAAATCCTAAAGATATATCTTTAAGTTATCAATACGGGAATTGCATAATCAAAAACAAGAATTAGATTAAATTTGTTTCTATCATATTTTTCATCATTTTACTAAAACGAAATGTATATGGGACACGAAATTATTTTGAAATACATAAACTAAGCTCTTTTATATAACACCCCACTTGACCAGTTAATTCGGGAATTTTTGTCCCTCACTAATTTTGCCCCTTTGGTAATCAAAATAAGATATGCTAATTTTGTCTATGACTATTTGAAATTTCAACACAATATCTTCAGCAGTTCCTAAGAGAGTCAACTGTGAGAGACAGATGGACGGACGGGCGAACAAAGTCACACCGGAATACTATTACTATACTAGTGTATTTGTTAAATTATAGTTAATTAGCTGACCCGCCTGCGGCTTCGCACGAATGGTTTGTCAATAAAAACACTGCCCTCCTTCGGCCCAGTCACGTAAAAAATAGCCTATGTCTCAATCCCGGACACAATTTATCTATATACCAACGGCACCTACATAGGGAGTGCATCTAAATAATACCTCATAATCTTAACCCCTTAATTTAACCCCCACCCCTTAGGGATAGTTTTGCAAAAAAAGCCTATGAATTTGAATTTTCAGATCCCTAATTTAAAGAATTATGTTTTTTTAACGTTATTTGTGGGGAAACAGGCTTACGGCCCACCTGATGGTAAGCGGTCACCGTCGCCTATTGACACCGACAACACCCGGGGTATTGTCGATGCGTTACCTACACTTTAGAAACCTCTTTACATTTCTCTTGGAGCGTGCCATGTCGTAGCCTAATGGGAAAACCTCAGATGGTAGCTCATTCCACATCTTGCAAGTATGGGGTAGAAAAGATCGCGTGAAGCGTGTGGTGCGTGGTACCCAATTGTCGATGATATGTGGATGAACTTTATTACGTTGTCGAGAAGTGCGGTGGTGCGGTTTGTATGTATTGCCCATATAAACTTTCAACGCCTATTTCGCCTTCTTCAAGATTATTTTTTTAGGTAAAAATAGCCTCTTTCTGTCCTTCTCAAAGATATGGTCAATCTCCTTGCCAAATTTAATAACGACCCGTTCATCCGTTTAGTCGTGAAAAGGTAACAAACAAACAAACAGAGTTACTTTCGCAATTATAATATTAGTATGGATAATAGTGTGATTGTTAAATTAAAACAAATTCTTCTTCACCAGGTATCACAACAGCAGAATGATAAACTACGACGCAGAACGGGGCATCAACGTTACTACAGACCCCGCGATGCGTCTCTCAGACCTCCTGATACCAGCGGCGAGTGTCTCTCACGCCGGCAACTACACCTGCGTGCCAAACAATGCAGTTCCAGCCAGTATTTACGTACATATATTTAATGGTAAGATAGTTCTTATTTTGGTAAAGTAAAGATCAGGCGTATTGTGGGGTATGTCAGACCCCGCAATACGCCTGTCGAACCTCCTAAGACCATCGGCGAGCATTTACCACTCCCATAACCACCTGCGTACGAAACAATGCAATTCTAACCAGTATTTACGTGCTCGTATCTGATGAATTATTAAAAAAAGTATCTGTCAGATGTCAACAGTGCAGATTTTGTAATGAAGCCGCAGAATCGACCCTACTGTTAAACGAGTGTGGTCTACTAATCCTCAAACGTAGCAGTCATCTGGGCAAAAAGATCTTTAGCCCGGAGGAGCTAGCATTTATCACCCCTTAGAATATTCTGCAGTTTTTAGGAGCTGTAGGGCTTTATGGTGAACGTTAACCGCCCTCATAACCTAGAGGCGGCACAAAAAAACGTGGCAATCAAAATAGGCCTCGTGGCCGCAGTGAAACTAAAGCCACAAAAGCGCAAATACAAAAAAAATAATGAAAAAATCTGTCAGACCCCACAATAAGTCTTCTGGACTCTATCAAGACCCTACAAAACGTCAGACTCTGTGATATCTTATGCAGCAAAATGAATTTCTAGTCAGCATTTAATCTTACGTATATAAGGGTTATGTGTTAGTAAATGTTGACACCGAATAAAGAAAAATATTACGCGTCAGAATCTTTATACACGTCAGACCCCACAATATGTCTTTTAAACCAAACGTTGTGTCTTATACCCCACTTTATGTCTAATAGACCCTATACCTGTTAGATCCCGTGCTTCATGTTTCATACTACATTCTCTCTCTCTTCCCAGCTATGTATCCCACATGGTGGTGGGGTCAGCTTTCCTGGTCGTTCTTCTCCACTTCGCTCTATCCTCGACGCCGTCATCAGAAATTTGGCGCTTTCTCATGTCTTTTTACACTACATCTCTCCACCTTGTCATGTTCATACTATATTATTGAGCAAAAATGATTAAAAATCGTCACCTTTAGAGTTAGTCACCACTAGTCGCCACTAGTCGCCACTAGAGTCATGTTAAATGATAAATATATTAACAGTCAGTTAACTTTTTATTGAATTACCTCAACAAAGCCAGAATAAAATAATACAATAAGTGTCCTCACCGGTACGAGAGATTTTATTCAGGCAACTTTTGGATGAAATAACATTATCAACAAAGCTTTAACAGAGTGCGGTGTACTTATGAAAAATAAAATTTTGTTAAAAATTTATTTTATCAATGGAAACTACATTTATGAAAATGAATTTGCCCTTTCAATTGTAAAAATGCTCTAACATAGGAACGCAAGAAACCACTTCAGAAATAAAACTTAAATAGGAGACCTAGGGCTGCCTCTATATTACTTTACGGGTCATCCAGCAAAATAGGGTTTTATCAATCAAAATTTCTGTACATTGTTAAAAATATTAGTAAGTGTATGAATGAAACTTTATCCAGTAAAATCACGCGTTGGACGAACTAAAAGCTACAACAACTATTTAGAGAAAGAATGAAGAAGAAAGAAAATACATTTATTTAACCCACACACACAGGACAGACCATTCAAACAGAACAAACATACCTACATACTTACATAAATAATATAAATGATTAAAAAGAAAAACACGGAAAAAACACGTGTTAAAAATTTAGTACATATAAATATATAATACATAGGTAGGAGAGTACCTATATAATATAGTCTTCCGTCAATTGTGGGCCAAACAGTGCCCGTCTCAGCGTATTGCTGCCAACCATCCGAGGACGGTAAGCGGCGCTGGTTTCCAGGCGGGACCCTGGAACGCAGTAAAATAAATAAGCAATCAGGTGGTCAAATACATAGATACATATATTTAAATAATAAAACAAACTTGAAAAAATATGATAAATGTAAGGTGGAGCCAATTTATGCAGTCTGTGGTGTGGGTGACAAATGCATGACACTTGACAGTGACATTTGGCGCTAACCGAATTATCATCTATTGTGTTGATCGCCGTCTGATAGTGTACGCTCGATGACGCGCTTACATCCAATTAAAATAAAACTACCTTTATTGGAATAGTGTTCCGTCTGTGTTATCATTGTACACAAGGCATTACGCAACTCATATACAAATATCACACCATAGAGATATACTAAATAATCGTCAAACAAAAACGCCCTTTGTGCCCGAACACCTGCACAATAGTTGACTTAAAAATGGCGTCTCCTGACGCCATCAATGTAGCCAAGTACCTATAATATAAGTAGAACTATTGACACGCTAAGAAAAGAAGATCAAACAACGGCGCTATGGTGTACATTGTGAGGGTTTGATATAGAAAGAAAACGTGTTTATCACTATCTATATAGATTTTTTTTATATCCGACTTTAAGAGGAGACCTTGGAGAACCAGCAAATGACTCACCTGATGTTATGTGGTAACCATCGCCTGTTATAAAGTATTGCCTCGTAGGTCACGCGCGAAACATGCCCTGAGTTCGTGAACTTTTATAAACAAAAAACAGGTTACCCGTAAAATATAGAAAACTGATAGCCCTAAAGTAACTCTGTCGGAATCACGGTAAAGTTTTGAAGATGTTGACTTAAAGTTTCATTTTCTTTAGTTCGCGAGATATTTTGAGGTGAAATAGGGTGAGTTATTACTTGCTCTTCTGTATTTTTAAACAAGCGTTTGTCTGTGACACCGTCTGTGTATGTGTATGTTGTTTTATTAATCGAGCAAAGCGAGATCTCGTGGGAATCAACTTGGGAAAATCGGCATTGTATGTATGTATGTTTGTTTGTCCAAGAATAACTTTTGAAACGTTACACGATCATCGTGAAATTTGGTGTATAGGTAGGTAGTGATAGTACAATGGAATGGGGTTGTTGAGATATTGGGGTTCAAGAGGGGTAAAAAAATAACAAAATGAGACTATGCGACCAAGTGGCATATCTAATAAATGGTAGTTGTAACATTCTGGTTCTCTTTTTTACTGTTTTGTCTATTAAAGTGACAATGTGGCACATAATGTTTTTAATTTTTATTTATTTTTTGATTCCTAACCACTGTTAATATGGGTACTTTTTTTCTATTGTATATATTTATTAATTATGTTCACATTGGTAAGACGCACAAGTCTCTCTCTCAGTGTGACCATTTGGGTAACCTTGGCCCACCTTTGGCTCTTCTAAACTCGACTCAACCATCTGGAACCAATCCTTTCTGACAAACTATTACCAATCTAAAAAACACAACCCCTATAGTGAAACGCATACCTCGCGATGCGCGCATCACTGTAGCTCAAAACTTATCACTTAAAATGCAAAAAGTAATAAATGAAAACTCTGAGCACTCCTGGGAACAATTACTTTTATTCTCCTACCAGGTCCTTCACGCTCAAAATTCAGAAACATCACTCACCACCTCAATTAAAAAAACTGTTTTATTCCATTCAATCCGCAAGCAAGCCCTATCCCGTCCTAGCCATCCTACCCACAACTTTCCTCAAAACCAACATTCTATTTTCGATAAGGTCGAATCAAAGGTATGGAGACTTAAAGGGTGCTGGACAGCTTCTTTTTTCAAATGATATTATCGTTCCTGACACGCCAGAAACTTTATCTGCCCTAATTGAAAAACATCCACCTTCTTTATCACCTCCCCTTCTACTCCCTAACACCACTCCAGCGGAACCACTACAAATTTCGGAAAAAGACGTTAAATCCGCCCTTATGTCCTTTAAGAAGGGCTCGGCTGGTGACTTTGATGGTTTTACTCCACAGCACATCAAATATCTGGTGTTTGGCGCTACCTGGACTGCTGGTGAGGCCCTTCTAAAAGACATCATCAAATTAATAAATCTCATGCTTTCAGGTAAAGTGCATGACCAGTTTGCTCCCCTACTATACGGCGCAAATTTATGCGCTTTAAAGAAGAAAGATGGTGGTATTAGGCCTATAGCCGGAGGTTACACGTATAGAAGGATAGCGTCAAAAGTAAGCTGCAAACACATCCTTCTAAGCTCACTGAAAAGATGCAACCCCTTCAATTGAGTTTTTGGAGCAAGAAAGGATGTGAAGCGGCTGTTCATGCACTTCGCTCATTCATTACCCTCAGTGGAGGAGAGGTGATTTTGAAGGTGGATGTCAAGAATGCCTTTAATTCTGTTGATAGGACCGCCCTTTTAATCAATATAACATACCAGAAAGTTACAATATAACAATACCTTTGGCAAAGTTACGGATTTGATTTTAAATTACTTTATAGAAATCATTTAATAAATTCCTGCACCGGCTGTCAACAGGTTGATCCACTCGGCCCAGCCATTTTTAGCCTCGCTATACACCCTATCATTTCCTCTCTAAATTCAAAATTTAATGTGCGGTACCTAGACGATGGCACTCTAGGAGGCGACGCCGATATTGTTCTAAAAGATTTAGAATATTTAATTGACAAATTTCACTAAATCGGTTTGGATCTAAATTTTTCAAAGTGTGAGCTATTTTTCACTGACATGGTTTCTGACGAAAAGAAAGCGGAAATCATTCATAAATTTCATTTTTTGGCACCAAATTTAAAAATTATAGATAAACAGTCGCTTCGCCTTCCTGGTGCCCCAATCCTAGATGACTCGTCGGCTTTTATTAACGAACAGCGTCTAAAATTTGAAGAAACTTCGAAACGGCTTTCAAAAATCCATTCTCATATAGCTTTTTATATAATCTGTTACTGACTTTTTGTTCCAAAATTTACATACGTACTCCGTTGTTGCCCACTTTGGAATAATATTAATCTGACGTTCGATTTGAATGAAACTATCCAAAAAATATTGCCACAAATCCTAAATTGTACTATTTCTAGAAATTCTTGGTGCCAAGCCTCCCTTCCTATACGTTTTGGAGGAATAGGCATCCGAAAAATTACGAGTATTTCATTACCAGCATTTCTGTCTTCTGTCCATAGCATCGCTGGACTACACCATAAAATTATCAACCCATCTTTAGGAGACGTTCCGGTCGTATGCGCGGCAGAAGCCATAAACGCTTGGACAGTAGCTTGTCCGGGTAAGGCGTTTTTAAAAAGCCTCCGTTCCCAGAGGCAATGGGACGAGCCTCTCTGTAAATTAATACAAAAATCCCTTCTAGTCAATTGTATTAACGATTCAGACCGAGCTCGTCTCCTTGCCACAAGCGAACGCGAGGCGGGTTACTGGCTGCAAGCTGTTCTCTCGGCGAATATTGGAACTCTACTTGACGACAGCAGTCTTTCAATAGCTGTTGGTCTGCGTCTGGGCATTTCCAGGACTGAGCACCACCAATGTCATTGCAGTGGCAACGTAGATCGTTTGGGTCACCATGGTCTGTCTTGCCACCGCAGTGCTGGTCGACTCTCACACCATGCCACCCTGAACGACGTCATCCGTCGGGGGTTTGTTACCGTCAACGTGCCGGCTCTACTCGAGCCGAACGGTATTTCACAAGACGATGGCAAGAGGCCTGATGGTTTGACGTTAATTCCGTGGAGTCGTGGGAGATCGCTGGTGTGGGATGCAACTTGTGTTGACACACTGGCGCCCTCTCACCTTCATAGTACTTCCCGGGTGGCTGGTGCGGCAGCAGAGACTGCGGAGTACCTCAAACGTAGGAAATATGATTTCCTGGGAGATCAATACATATTTCTTCCGTTTGGGGTCTAAACAATGGGTCCTTGGGGCTCGAGTGCCCAAAAATTTCTTAAAAAGCTGTCCAGACGCCTCATAGACACTACAGGTGACCAAAGAGCTGGAACTTACCTCTGCCAACGGATCAGCCTAGCTATTCAAAGACGTAATGTTGCCAGTTTTTTGGGCACCTTACCTGCAGATGGAGACTTAAATGCAGTTTTTTTATTTATAGGTTTATTTTTAATTTAGTTTTAGTTATTTGATTTAATTGTAGTTTTTATTGTTAATCTGTTTGATACTATATTGCCTATTAAAAATAAGTTTCTATTCATTAAATGTTCATTGTATGTTTTCATTGTGTTGATAATCTATATAACGTAAGCTAAAACTTTACGTCTATCTTCATTATTGGTTTTTTTTGTCTATTATATATATTATAACGTGCTGTTTTTAGTTACAATTATTATATATTTATCCCTAATATAATCATGTAATTTTATTGAATAATTCACTTCACAGTAAGGATATTTATTACTCTTTAAGTACGTTCGTTAGTCACCAAAGCCTTGTGCTGAATATCAGCGTTGTAAACTAGTTTAGAGCACATGCTGAGCTCAGGGCTTTTCGCATAATCCTGTACATGGCAGCATTTCTCCATGCATACACTTTAATTGCCGTAATGTACAACGTATTATTTTCCTCCTGTGTTGCGTCTGCTTCTTTTGTACAGTTGAAGAAATGTCTTCTTTCTTTCTTTCTTGAAAGTACATTTTGACCGCGCTTTTTTTTAGTTTAAACCTTGTAGTTTTTAAGTTATTAGCCATAATAAAAACTGAACTTTGACAAAATGCACAGTACACCAGTGACTCCACAGGGCTGTATGCGTGTAGCTTTATTGCCATAAATACATGGAAAACTCTGAAATCCAGAATAACTGCAATTTCTACCCCAAAAAAGTTCATCCAAACAACATGAACTCCCGTAACCTGTAATCTGAATGAAACTGTAGATCAAGTAATTTGGTTTGCACTTCTTGTATTTTGATAGTCATAGATTACAAATATATATAAAAATATATTTTTGTTTTTATCGAAGACTCGTGAGATCTCAGTTCGGAGCGAACCACTATTTTATTAAAACTGAGACACTTCATGAAATTCAAACGAAAAGGATGAATACGCTGACAGAATGTTTTTTTTTTATATTATACATCTATTGGCGCACCGTGGGAATAAGTCCGACTCGTATGCCGTCACGCCAAGACGGCATGCATCCAATAGGCACGCTAATAGGTACAATAAGATACGGAGTATTATGTGTATCAATAATTGTGAAAAGTCAAGAGTATGGATAAAAAATTGTATGCCGTCACGCTTATAATAGTTGATCGAGCGAAGCGATATCTCCAAATCAACTTGGGCAAATCGACGTTGTATGTATGTATGTTGACCTGTTGTATGATGACCTCCGTGGCGCAGTGGGCAAATGGGCTAAGACGCAGGAGGTAGCGGGTTTGACTCCCACTGCAGAACAAATGTTTGCACGATCTACAGATATTTGTTCCGGGTATGGTTGTTTCCCTATATATTGAAAGTATGTACTTACAAAAAAATGTTTATACCTAGGTAAGTATTCTATCAGTTATCTGGTTCCCATAGTACAAGCTTTACTTAGTTTGGGGCTAGATAGCGCTGTGTGAAATGTCCAGCAATATTTATTTATTTATGTTTGTTTTTCCGAGAATAACTTTTGAAACGTTGATCCGATCATCGTGAAATTTGATACATAGGTAGGTAGTGATGGCACAGTTCTGCTTTGACTAAACAAGCTAAAAATGTTGGGGTGTTGTTGAGATATTTGGGTTTAATGCGGTTAAAAAAATGAAAATGAGACTATTAGGTCAAATGAGACGTCAAGTAAAAGGTATATTAATTAGTTCATTTTGAACCTATTTTATTTTAAGTTTAGTCCTTGCAGGTATTGCGTTATTAGCCATAACAAAGACTGAACTCTTACGAAATTCCCAGTGATGACGAAGGGTACACCAGTGATCCCACAGTGCTAAAATTTTATATGCGTGTAGCTTTAGAGACACAAATGTGGGCAAAAGTCTGAAATCCGGAATAAGTGCAAATTTAATCCCAAAAAAAATAACCAATTAACATGAACTCCCGTTACCTGTAATTTGAATGAAACTGTAGGTCAAGTTAGGTGAATAACCATTGCGTGGCACTATTTTGATAGTCAAATTACGCGAGATCTCAATTCAACCCGAACCACTAGTTATATTACGTATGATAAGATAAGATGTGATAATTATAAATGGTTTTCTTTAATCAAACATTTTTGTATAACCATCAATTAAAATGATTTACCTACATTATGTTCTGTATTTTACTTAAGTGTACACTAGCTGACAAATCCGCAGCGTTGCACGCGTAGTCTTTGTATGTTTAAGTTTGTTTAGTGTGCTATAATGAGTATATTATCTATCTATCTCTACTTTTGATTTTAATTTATTTATCATGGCACACAAAACTAGCGATTTGTCGTTGAGGATTTTTCAATTAACGAAACGAAAGTTGAGTGTCGTAAAATAACTATATATCTTTTTAATGTACTGCATTTTAGCCCTTTACACGCAACGAATAGCGAACTGGCAACTTAGCCCGAGCTAGCAGCGAGCGAGCGAACGGTTGACTCCAAACGAAGCGTTCATTCATTCGTGGTTCTTACCCCGCGGTCACATTAATCGCTTTGGCGAGAAGAAAGTGGGTAGGACTGTGGTCACGTTACTTCTCATGCTCCTTGTCATGCCCACTCCACATTTTGTCGGTTTTTTGTACACCAGCCAAAGGACCAGCAACATGAACGCGAGTACGCTGGCCACACGCATCGCACGCCTCATACTCTTCGAGCGCTCAGAGAGGAAGCACGTTCGTTTTGGGATTTGGATAAATTATGCCACCGCCAACTACGACGGATGAGTGATGAGTTATAAATTATGTAGGGCCTGTCTAATTTTGGTTTAGTATTACCAGACATAACTAGGTACCTAATTACCTGTCTATTTTTTTAAGTTCATACTGGTTGTTAATAGTTTATCTCGGGACACTTGGCAAGACGTGGTGATGACAGGTGCAGCAGGGTAGCAACTGAATCGTGGCCGAGGAATGGGAGTAGAAGGGTAGGATGTCCAGCAGCGAGATGGGTAGACGACATCGTTAGAGTCGTGGGCCGTCAATGGGTGAGACTAGCATAGGACCGTGGCGGATGTCACAAACTTGGAGAGGCCTATACCCATCAGTGGGTGAAGTCGGGCTGTGGATGATAATGATGATGAGTTTGTCTCGTAGGTAGGTAGGTATCTAAGTATAGAGAGTATTTTATTTTTATTTATTTAGTAAACAAAACACGAAAACATCAAAAGGTACGTCTAGGTATGTTAATTCTAGTCATGAAAGTGCTGAGTAGGTACAAACCTAATACCGTAGTAAGTATATTATTTCTCTGTGCTAGTTCACCTACCTACCTATTGAAACCTAGCCTACCTATGGAGCGAATAATCGCGCGAGGAGGGCTGTGTACGGCCACTTACGGCATTAATCGCGGCAGCGTGAGTAGCATGAACAGTAGCATAGTGTGGCCGCGGGGTAAAACAGAATGCAATCTATCAGATACAATAGTTGATTATATAATAAGAGGATAAATTAGTGTCTTGCGTCACTAGCACTATATTGAATTCCGAATGTGTCGAAGGGTTCGAGAGTTAACTCACGAGCGGAGCAAGGGAGACTAGGGAGGCTAGTATATGGTACTAGCATCCTGAGTGCAGAGAGAGGGATATAAGCAGTAAGTCTAAGATACCGACAGCTTTTTTTCAGGAGGAGATTACTCTACTTTTCACACTTTCTGCGGGTCAATAAAAAACAATTTTTTCTTGGTGCATTCTGTGCAGAGATTAGTTCGATTAACTAATAAGTTATTATGGTATCTGTAGCTTTGGTTCAAATTTTGATACAGATGAGGTTTAAAAAGTACAACTTTCAGTACAACTTTATTCCCGGCTCAACCGTAGGGATTTAATCACCTGCTTTCGGTGAGGTTTACGCGACATATAATTAGACATTGTCGAGCAGGTGGTGTGAAAAGTATAATTATCAACTTTTAAACCTAGATTGAATGTAAAAGCATGTGTACACAGTATGAAAATTATGTGTAGACTAGTTGAAGGGAAATATGTACTTACATAAACAAAATTATGTAATAATAACTACAAATGAAATGGCTTATAATAATATAAATAATAAAAAATAATGATTATGACAATGAAGTACTGGCTACTTAAGTATAAAAGTATCTAACGCTTTTTGACGTGAATTGGTCATTAAAATTGCTTCCATAGTGGGAAGCAATTCAAAAAACAAATGATAACAAAATCGCGGCATACATTATGATGTTACAGCTACATACCTATCATCTCCATACAAAATTTAATTACACCACTGGATAGCTAAAGGATCAAAAACTTAATTATTGATTAAAACGGGTATTTATCGCGTATGTACCTTTTTTATTTATTATCCCGATGTTTCGGCTGTGTTGCAACAGTCATGGTCTCGGGCTGACTGGAGTACTTGGAGCTACCGTCGGGAAGTGCGGGTAGCTGCAGCATCTACCCTCACTTGGTCTTCAGAATTAGAAATGTCCTCGTTCATATTACGACACACTACACTAACCGTATCTACGCACTGAGTTGACCGATTACGACGCGCATACCTAGCAATCACCGGGTTCCAAGACGCTGAGAGTCTATAGCCATCTTCCCGATTGAAATTTGGAAATTTCTTGATTTCAATCGCTTCACGAACTATTCTCTTGTAATAACGGCGTTCACTAGAGAGAACCTTAGGATCATGAAGTTTAATCCAATGATTCGGTCCCGAGTCTACCAGATGCTCTGCTATCGCCGACTTGTTTTCAAAGAGCATATCGCAGCTGTCAAAAATCGCCAGGTAAACAAGTCGGCGATAGCAGAGCATCTGGTAGACTCGGGACCGAATCATTGGATTGAACTTCATGATCCTAAGGTTCTCTCTAGTGAACGCCGTTATTACAAGAGAATAGTTCGTGAAGCGATTGAAATCAAGAAATTTCCAAATTTCAATCGGGAAGATGGCTATAGACTCTCAGCGTCTTGGAACCCGGTGATTGCTAGGTGTGCGCGTCGTAATCGGTCAACTCAGTGCGTAGATACGGTTAGTGTAGTGTGTCGTAATATGAACGAGGACATTTCTAATTCTGAAGACCAAGTGAGGGTAGATGCTGCAGCTACCCGCACTTCCCGACGGTAGCTCCAAGTACTCCAGTCAGCCCGAGACCATGACTGTTGCAACACAGCCGAAACGTCGGGATAACAAATAAAAAAGGTACATACGCGATAAATACCCGTTTTAATCAATAATTATGTACAGTGATCGCGAAAGTTTGAAAAATACGATCAAAAACTTCTCTGAGGACTGTGATGCATCGCGCGCGGTGAACGAGAAAGCATCGTTATTTTGAGGTATTTTTGCTGCGTTTGGAGATTTCCATTTAGTTCCAACCGAAAGAACAACCCGAAGGACTTCTTTGTGTTCAGAAATGATTATTACATACAAAAATAGTGTATTATATATTTGGTATAGAAAATATTACCTGTTACCTACACGTACAACACACCCCATTTTTATGATTTAGCTTATCGCTCAAATTTTGCCAAAAATTGCGTTTAAAATACTTACTCATCAACCGAAAATCCCTTCTCGTTTTCAGAGAAAACAGCTCATGGCACAAATGAAAGGCATTGAGTGGCCCAACTCAACGAAATCAAGTAAATCAAGCGACTATTCAAAAGGGAATATTTTAAATAATCTGGCCGTACGCACTAGGCTGCAGAAATGCGCGTTTAATTTAAAACTAAGGACGGAAAAGGCGACGAAATAAAAAAAAACACAATCAAACTGTTTTAATCATTAAAATCTTAAGGGTTACTTTGAAATCACTTTGAAACGTCAATTTCACACATGAATGCAACTATCAAAATATTAGTCACAGTTGACCCTCCTCGGATTTGCATAGATTTTTATTATCACACTGGTATTATAGATTTACGTTGTTCTTTTTAATTGTATTGTTTCATGGTGTACAATAAATAATTATGTATCTAACTATTATCTATGACTTTACATATGACATATACCCCACATACAGTCTGTCACCGCATTCACGACATTGATTTAAAACACATATTCAGAATCGTTTTAACTGATTTTAGAGATTGGTTTAATACCAATAGCTTGATTATTTATCCAGTAAACAATCAACAATTTTTAATGTAAATCGGCGGCGCCTTTGCGCCGATTCCGCTTAGTCAGTTAAACAGATACCTACTTACATGACGAATGAATGTGATTTGTTTACCTATTTTATATAGGCTGTTTTATTGATATTTTAGGAGTTGAAATTAAGATAGATTAAAAATAAAAAAAATCATGGTAATGAAATTAAAAAAAAAAAATATTTTACAACAATATTTGCCATCAGCCATACCCGTGATTTACATTGCGTAAATGCGGTATCGCGTTGCAGGTGCGACAAATAAAGGTAAATAGATACAGATAGAGGCTACCTACCTAGTAGATAGCTAATTAGAGAAATAGGTAGGAAAAAAAACTGGGAGCGCGGCCATGGATTTTTCCAATGTTTACGACAGAAGAAGCCAAAGAATAGGCTGCCTAGATGCGCCTGCACCGGCCAAGCCAAAGAACAAGCCGCCTAGATGTGGCTTGTTACAGCGGTGACACGCTGTATATAAAGGCACCCATTTTTTTTATTGATGATAGCCAAGCGCTTGACCTCTACCTCATCTGATGGTAAGTGAAGGTGTGATCGAAGATGGAGGACGCTTGCCTAGAAAGAACCTATTCACTCTGGATTTGAAGATTCCAAGATTATACTGGTTTGGAAAAACATACCTATAAACTGGCACCGCTGCAATCCGAGCATTACTTCATTGCTTGTTTTTGTGATCCATAAACTATGTTATTATTATAAATTCAAAAGTAACTATACATAAGATAACTTTTTATCGTACAATGTAATCCAGGTTACAATCTACTTACACACCAAATTTCAATAAAATCGGTGAAGCCGTTACGACGTGATTGAGTAACAAATAAACATCCAAACTTTTGCATTTATAATATAACTGTGACTAGCTGTTCACGACTTCGTTCGCGTGGACTTAAATTATTGTTATCTAGACAAGTTGTAGCATGTCAAGCCAAGTTCAAGCTAACAGAACTGATGTGTAATATTACACGAACCATTTGGAGCCACTTTTGACCACTTCATAACTCAAACACTATTTCACATAAACATGTCAATTTTGGTTCATATATTGCGACTTGCGAGATACATATGTGCTCCAAATGTCATAAACACACCTCAAACGGTTATTTAGATATTAACGTTCAAAAATCGTCATTTTTATCACTGAGTGACTGACTGACCTATAGATAGATCAAAACTCTATCCCAGTTCCCGATGACCTAGACAGTTCAAGTTTGGCATCCCGCTAAAAGTTGAGTTCTAAAATCATGTTCCTAATTTAAAATAAACTCATAGTATGCAATAACTGCTACATATGCGTTCGTGAAACTTTACATGCTTATCGATATTAATATGATTCATAACACCTGTGTTTCGATTTTTCACATAAACCAATAGTTTTATTATACTTAAATCATTATTTAATGCAATTTCATATGGTTTTCGCTCTCGCGTCTCGAATTAGTCCTCGCACTGCGGGTATTTTTGCATGGGGTGACTGAGACAATTGCACAAGATGATCTAAAGGTTTATAGAAATTATATTATTTTTCATTCAATAAGAAATTGTTTATTTTTGAAATTTATAACCTTAATAAAACAGCATAATGCTTAAAATTAACAATGACTATTTATCATGTAGACATTTTTCTTTTTAAACATCTCCTGTATTGGTAATCGATGACCCTTTTCAGAAAGCTTTATTCGTTCAAAAAATCAAAAGTCAAAAACTTTATTTTCAGGTAGCACAGATAAAGAAGTTAAACACAAACTTAAATTTTGACTTTAAACATGTACTCGCAAATTTCAATAAATTCGTAACTGTATGACTTAAATATGTTATTATTACTTTCTTTTGAGTCTCATCCTACGATTTAACGCATTAAATTTTGTTTAATATTTAATAAATACTTGCATTTGATTAAATTTTCATGGAAATCGCAAGTGAATTTCAAGAAATCTGTATATGGGACTACTCATATTATGAGGAAATTTTGTACCAAATTAGATTCGCATTCTATTTACACCGGTCATCTTTTGATTGATTTGGGCAAACAACTATTTAGAAAAAAATAGAAGACTTAAAAAAAAATTAATTTCAATTTTCTCTGGTTTTTTGGATTGTCCTTGTTTTACTAAAAAAACATCCTAATCAACCTTTACAATAGTTTGTGTGCATAATACATGTACATTTTTGCTACATTTTGCCATTTATTGGTAAACCTCGTTACTATGACAACAGGCGCTGATAGTTTTTCGACAGCATAGAAAAAGGCTTGACATGGACACCCTATTTCATACATTGCATAGAAAATATTAAAATGCAAATAACTTTTTTATTTAGCAATGAATCAGGGATAAAAACATACAAATTTATATTTAAACATTTTTACTAAACGTTATAAGGCCCAATATATCAGTATTTCTTATTATTAATGATATTTTGCCTAATTAAAGTTTTTTCAGTGTGTGGACTGAGACTGGACTGGACCACAATTAAATATGAATTTTACGAAAATAGCCCGTTCTTTTGTCCGTTTTTAACCATTACAAACACCATTGCAACTTTTACTAAATATTAGCAGAGAAACAGTTATACAGTTTTTATGATATAATTAATAAGTTATACGTGATTAATATGTAGTCTCTGAGTGACCATATAAATAAGTTTGTAATTCCATATATCTTAGCCGCATTATGTTTTGTTATCTTGTATATACCTTTATACATGTTTTACTAAATATTTGGGTACAAAACATGCCGGTAAATGATATACTTACCCAGATTTGGAAGGGCAAGTGTGTGAACTGAGAGACCACACATTAGGTAGTATATCTTTTTATTAAATTCTTAACAGACTCCAATATTCGTTGTACAAATGTTTTAGAATTTTAACTAAACCTTTTAGTTAAAAAAAACTACAAAAAAACCATGTGGTCACTCAGTCCACACACACACAAGAAAAAGAAGTACTTTAAAATTCAAATATGATCCGATAACACTTACTTTATTTTCACTAATGAGTCTTGTTGACGTGCTTTTTTGCCATTCAGTGCGTATAACTTATAAAACCAATTTATTTTAAATAATCGTGATCAATAGGCAATTCAGCCCAAAAATATATTTTCTGTAACATATGTAATTCTCTATTAGAGAACCTTTACTCAATCAGTAATTGGCTCTCTCTGCCTTTGCTTCAGCAAATTCTGACTACAATATATATTTTATATAAAAAGATTTCATTATTATACTAGCTGTTGTCCGCGACTTCATACGCGTTACATTACTTAATGTGTAGGTAACCTAGAAATAAAGCTAAACTCGCTGTTGCAACTTGACTGGACACCTAATGTTTATCCCATAGGACCCGATTAATGAGATTAAAAGTAGCCTATGTGTTAATTCAGGTTAAAATCTACGTATATACTAAATTTCATTGAAATCGGTTCAGCCGTTACGACGTGATTGAGTAACAAACAATTAAACTTTCGCATTTTTAAGTATAGCACAGCGCTATCTAGCCCCAAACTAAGCAGAGCTTGTACTATGGGAACCAGATAACTGATAAAATACTTATATACTTTTTTTTTGTTAATACATAATTTTAATATATAGAAAAACATCCAGACTCGGAACACATGTTTGAAGATCATGCAAACATATGTTTAACTGCGGGAATCGAACCCGCTACCTCATGCGTCTCAGCCGGCTATACGCCCACTGCGCCACGGAGGTCGTCGTGTATATTATTAGTGTATATATTATATTATTAGAATAATATAAGTGTGATTATTTTTATTGTCAAGAAGCGCCCTCAGTAATCAGTAATTTGCATGTTGCAAAATGTTCGTAAAGGGCAAACAAGTATAAGAGCGTAGTTTTTAAGATCTTATTGTACGCTTGTTTATGCAAATTAGTATCATGTATGTTGTAAACTACCGCGTTGATAATCCACCCGTTGCGTTTTTCAACCCAGTGCGTAGTCTTTTTTCATAATATTCCGATTTAGCGGCAAAAGGGCCGCCTCTTATCGGGTTAGACCTTTATTATGTCAATCTATATCGCTTTTGAATGATGCCGGAAAAAATATTTTGGCGAATTTTTACGGAAATTTCTATTTTGTTGGAGGGGCTCAAATAAACGAGATTTGGGATTGGTTAACGCAATTTTGATGGGTTTATAATAACAACTACTTTGTTCTTCTTTCGTTTCAGCTTACAGCGTCTTTTAATCCGCAATTTTGACGTGATAACGATAATCAAACGATAATAAATAAATTAAAAAAAACAATAAATATCGCTGGACATTTCACACAACACTTTCTAGCCCCAAACTAAGCAGAGTTTGCACTATGGGAACCAGATAACGGATAGAATACATATATACTTTTTTTTGTAAATACATACTTATAATATATAGAAAAACATCCAGACCCGAAACAAATATTTGTAGATCATGCAAACACTTGTTCCTCGATGGGAATCGAACTCGCTACCTCCTGCGTCGCCCACTGCGCCACGCAGGTCGTCTATATACCTAATGATGATAATAAATCAATGAACGCCGGCTGCTCGCACGAAAAAGTGTCACGTTCTGAGCCGAGCGTGCAAGCGAGAGCGCGGAACACTCAGCAAAAATTAAGAGAGTTTGGCTGGGAGGTGCTAATGCATCCGCCGTATATTCTTGACCTTGCAACTTCAGATTTTCACCTGTTTCGGTCTCTTCAGAATTCTTTAGGCAGTGTCAGGTTAACATCACGAGAGGACTGCCAAAACTACTTGTCGCGGTATTTTGATCAGAAGCCCCAAAATTTCTATAGCAATGAGATCATGTCCCTACCTACAAGATGGCAAAAAGTTATCGAACAAAATGGTACCTACATACTTTAGTTAAACATAAATAAACTATATTAAAAAAGTTTAGAATTTTCTTAAAAAATGCAAATAAACTTTTTCCCAAAGCTAATAGTTCCTGTTTAGTATTATTAACTTAAAAATAGATCTATTAATTGTAAATTAGTTAGTTTCAATCTTCTTTAGAAATGCAATCTTGCCACGCCCTTACAGGGTGCACGACTAATGTCCTGTTTTAATATATATATATTATATATACATATATATAAACGAATACTGAATACTGAAGTCAGGCAGTGTTGGGTGCCTCGTTTTCCTTAAATTCACCTGTTTATTTCAATTGTGCGGTCGGGTGGTCACTAGCGGCATACTAACTATCTATGTATGGACAGAGCAGGGTGAAATACATGCTTCGCGTTTATTAAATACAAATTACTATCTCGAACGTATTTAAAATACAAAATATTTTGTTATCGTTTATTTAAAATAGAAAATACAATATTGAACTATTTTTATTTAAAATACAAAATACAGTCAGGTGTAAGGTACTTGAGAGTTTGACGTACAGTACATGTGCAGTGTTGCCAACTTTAAAAATTAACTATTAAAGCAGTCGCCATTTTGCTTACGAATAGTTACGAAAACGATCTTGCGCTGTTTTCTGTAGAACGCACCATTATTAAGATTGCTAAATGTATTTATGTTCAGATGTATTTGTAGGTATTTGAAATACAAACTACAAAATACCTCAGCGTCAGGTATTTGAAATACCAATCACAATTTACATTTCTACGAAGTTATTGAATTACAAATACAAAATACGTAGGTATTGGTCAAATTACGTATTTTAATTACAAATAATTCAAACACTGCCGACCCCTGTGTGTGGGTCTTCTCAAGTCTTTTCCTCTCCGCCTATCATGCCCATACTACGCCTAGCTTACTCTATCTAGTACCTACTAAAATAGTATAATGTGAAAATTATTATAGCAAAGCTTATTATAATTACAGGTAAAATGAGACTCTGGAAGTTAAGGGACGGACCCAATTAAATAATAGGTACTTAAAGGTATGCCTCTCGAATAATTTAACAATGATAAACCGCCGGTAAAACTAACGAGTATTAAACAATGAGGTCTTATGATGATTTCTCGCTTATTTAATAACTTCGTTCTTTTCGGTGCAACTGATGAAACTTCATTTGTCTCTTTCTAAGGCGGTCTCTTTTACCTCTGTATACGATATGAATAGAATAGTATAGAATAGTCTTTGTTGCACACCAACAAAATTAAAAATACAAAGAAATATACAAAAATAAAGGTAAGTACAATGGGCTGTCTTATCGCTAAAAGCGATCTCTTCCAGACAACCTTTGGATGGACAGGACAAAACAAAACCAAAAAGACGGCGATATGACAGCGATATGTCTCTTTATCTGGGTCATGTCGTTTATTCATCATCATCATCAGCCGGAAGACGTCCACTGCTGAACATAGGCCTCCCCCTTCAATCGCCAAAACGGGCGGTTGGTAGCCGTTTGCGCCCAGTGATTCTTACTAGATCGTCGGTCCACCTTGTAGGGGGCCGGCCTACGCTGCGTCTTCCAGTCCGTGGTCTCCACTCGAGAACCTTTCTTCCCCAACGGTTATCGGTTCTACGAGCGATGTGGCCGGACCATTGCCACTTCAACTTGCTAATTTTGAGAGCTATGTCGGCAACCACAGAACATAGGAAAAAAGGTTTTTCCTATGTTCTGTGTCGGCAACTTTAGTTCTTCTGCGGATTTCCTCATTGTGGATTTTGTCACGCAAAGAAACCCCGAGAATAGCCCTCTCCATAGCTCGTTGAGCGACCTTGAGCTTGGTCATGAGGCCATGAGTAAAGGACCACGTTTCAGTGCCATAGGTCATCACTGGCAACACACACTGGTTGAAGTTGTAGTTTGTTCCTGGCCTCCAATTAGACGCCTTCATCTATCTGTATATATGTATGTGTATGTCTGTGGCATACTATCCTATACGCATGAACCGATTCGGACGTGGTTTTTAGGTTTCCGTACCTCAAAAGATAAAAAGGAACCCTTATAAGATCACTCTCTTGTCCGTTTGTCCGTCTGTCTGAACGTGCGTCACCATCGATTTTCTCAAGAACTTAGCAAGTTGAAATTTATATCAGATACTTACTGAGGTCTATAGTCCCTATTAGGTGTATAAAAATCAAAGTCCTGAGTCAACAAGATAAAATGATATGGGCAAATTTAGATTTTCGCGAAAACTTGTTAGTATCAAAATTTACCTTAATACTCAACTTTTCTTTTTTCGAATTTGCCCTTTACTTGGGCTGTAAGTCCTTGCTTTTAACCAAAATTGACAATTCTAAATCAACCGAAAGTACCCTATAGATTATGGGTCGAAAACTTATATGGTTCATATTGACTTAGAATCACGAAATTTGTCAAAAAGCAAGGTCTTACCGCACAACTAAAGCAAAAATTCCAACAAATAAAAAAAGTTGAAAATTAAAGGGTGTCCCCATACATACATAGTTGACGCCAATTATGATAGTCCTCTGAGTTGTATGGACGCTCATACAATTTAGAGGGCTAGGTTAATCGGCACCAACCTCAAATAAGGTAAATAAATAAAATTGTGCTATTGAATAAAATAAATATTTACGTGGGACTGCCATACAACAGACATGATTTTCTTGCCGTTTTTATAGATAATTATATTTTATAGATAATAGTACGGAACCGTTCGTGCGTGAGTCCGATTTGCACTTGACCAGTTTTTTATAGAAAACTAGTTTAACGGAGGTAGTTTTTAGCTAAGTCAGATTAACGAAGGTTAACGAGTATTTTATATGTCAATGGTATATTAAATTTAAAATGTTTCTTGTATATCAAAGGTTCTTTATTATTATTCATTTATTTTCAAACTATGAGTACAAAGAGAACATAGGTACGTCAACCTCACTGGTAAATAAATAATGCTGGATATTTCACACAGCCCAATCTAGCCCAAAAATTAGTTGAGCTTGTATAATGGGAACCAGATAACTGATACAATACTTATATACGTTTAATACATACCTACTTATGATAATATTATAAAACACCCAGACCCGGAACAAATATCTGTAGCTCATTAAAACATTTGTTCCGCATCGATCTCGCAACCTTCTGCGTCTCAGCCAGCTCTTCGCCCACGGCGCCGCGGAGGTCGTCATAAAAATAACAAATAAAATAATGTTTACATATATGTCATAGTAGTAAGTATATATTTATTTATTTTGCTAATATAATATATACATATATATATTGCTGGACATTTCACACAGAGCTATCTAGCCCCAAACTAAGCAGAGCTTGTACTATGGGAACCAGATAACTGATAAAATACTTATAGGTATACTTTTTTTTTAAATACATACTTATAATATATAGAGAAACAACCAGACCCGGAACATCTGTAGATCATCCAAACATTTGTTCCTGGGCGGGAATCGAACCCACTACCTCCTGCGTCTCAGCCGGCTATTCGCCCACTGCGCCACGGAGGTCGTCAAATAAGTCCATTGTTTATTCAATACCCAATTATTTTATTAAAAGCTACCGTCCTGTAACGTTCTCGTGAAATCCACTCCATCCAAAGGTTGTCTGGAAGAGATCGCTTTTAGCGATAAGACCGCAACTTGTATTTCCACGTGTCTTGTTATTTGTTTATATATTGTTTTTTAATCAAGTGTAATGTACATTAAAGCGTTATCTATCTATATACCAGGCAACCAAGTGTTGGAACAATATACCTCCACCACTTCGACAATTAAAATCAGAGATAATCATTAAAAAACGTTTAAAATCCATAATTATTCAAGAACAGAAACGGGGTTGCCCGGTACGGGAAGCATTAATGTACACACGGCTACACATCACGCTATAATTAGCACTATAAGCTGACCTCGCATTTGTGTAGGCTTTTCGTAGAATGAAAGGTCAGCTTATACTGAAAATGTATAACTTGATGTGTAGCCGTGTGTACCTTTCACGTGCTAGCCGATTGGGGTATTATTTTTACCAATTTATTCATTTGATTTATTTATTTATGTTGTGACGTGATTTATTTTATTACTTATTATAGTATTTTGACATTTTCTACTATGACTATATATGATTATATTTTGGCACAACATGACATATCTACCATGACACATAATATTCTCACTTGACAGCACAATTCTCTCAAGGTCTAGTGGCTAAATGGAGCGGTCTCGGCAGAATATCAGCGCTTACCATCACGGCGGGCATAATGCTGAGTCGAGTCCCATTTACTGCTGTAGCACACAGTATCTACCGAGTTCTCCCTTTTTTTGTTTATGTTTTTCGTTTATACTATTTAATTGTTTATTTTTTTTTTGTATTACCTTTCTTTAAATGTAACTGTATTGTATATTGTGTGCTAATGTAGTGAATAAATTATTGTCTATGTATATGTCTTTAAATGTAGGTTAAGGTACGTTAATACAGTGTAAACTCCATGTAACGTCACTCGTTTTAACGACAAACTCTCTAAAGCGTCGAAATCACTCGGCTTTGGTTGGTTTAGCTTATCTCGCATACAATAGAACACTCTGTATAGCATTACACCCACTCTCAATAACGACAACAAGTTGTAATAAAAAGGTCTTTTTAAGTTGCCAAATTAGTAAAAACTGCGCAGCTGTGTATATCCTTTTGTCGTTTTATTATCCTAGACCATAATAAACTCGACTGTCGGCATCATACACATCAAACTTTCAAAGAAATCCGTTCTTTTGTTTACAAAATGGGATTGCTTGCACGTGTAGCTGCAGACTGTTGAAGGTAGAAGTGATGGATTTTATCTATACGTTGTCATATTCTTAGTAGCTCACAAACTTTCAAATTGTAAACATGGCTAGTAAGAGAAAATCACTGTGTATTGACGTAAAAGTTCTCTCCATTTAACGACAACTCTCTATAACGTCAAAATATGCTCAGTCCCTTGAGTGTCGTTATATAGAGTTTACACTGTATATAAGTTGTAGCTAATACCTAATGGCTTTGTGAGATAGGAGGTTAGCTATGTGAAAATATAAGGATCGACTTTACGCGTATAAAAGTCAGCTGGAAAAACTAAATTAATATTATGCCTTGGGTAATAAATCATTTTCAAATTTTCTTTTTTAACTGGCTGGCTTTGTGTTGGAATCTCAGAATAACACTGTAACGTTTCCAAGATTATATAAATAGGTGAAGCATTTTTCTTTTTATTTTTTTTTAGTTTGGGGAAACAGGCTTACGTCCCATCTGATGGTAAGCGGTCACCGTCGCCTATAGACACCGGCAACACCCGGGGTATTGTCGATGCGTTCCCTACACTGTAGAAACCTCTTTACGTTTCTATTGAAGCGTGCCATGTCGTAGCCTAATGGGAAAACCTCAGATAGTAGCTCATTCCACATCTTGCAAGTATGTGGTAGAAAAGATCGCGTGAAGCGTGTGGTGCGCGATACCCAATTGTCGATGATATGTGGATGAGCTTTATTACATTGTCGAGAAGTGCGGTGGTAAAATCTCGACGACGGGATGAGATTAAATAACTCCTCAGAACATTCCCCATTATACATTCTTCATTAACATATCTTAAAACAACAATTAAAAATAGTCTGACTTCAGCAAAACTAAACACATTTCTCTTTGTCAACAGGCGAAAACCCAGCAGCCATGCAGTCGTCCTCACCAAGCTACAGTTTCAGCATCAGAAACTTCTTATTAACATCAATTACTTTCCACCTTCTACTACGGTGACAGTCATTATCCTAACTACCCTCTTTCTAACCGCCATCGCAAAATGTACCCTAACTTCTATAGGAAACAGTCGGTTTTCGCGTGGCGCGGAGTGCTAAGATTGAGCTCTTAATAGGGTAATTTTAATCTTGACACGTGGAGTATTATTTTGAGTATGTTTGTAGGTATATCGTTTATTTCGTGTGAAATTGTCATAATGCTCTTGCTTTGTTCTTGTAATGAAGAGAAAATTCTCAATTAGAATCGCACTCTCGTAATAATTGTTTTGTGTTGGAAATTATAAAGATCTTAGTTTTAATAGTGTACCAAATGCATGATTATGTTTTGTATATTTTGCGCCACGCAAAATCAATTTGAATGGTTTTAAAAATTAAAATAAAAAGTAATATGTGTGGAAAATGGCTGTTTTGTAAGATCATTAAATAACTGTAGAACTGTATAGAAAATACGATTAGATAAATGTCAAAAGCATCTTTTTTTTACTTTGAATTTATATTAGCTTATTCTTAGTGATTTTGAAAATTATTGTTTTCTATTGAGTCGTCTTAATTTTTAACGTGAAAAGAGGAGATCGGGATTTTTTTTTTAATTTTGTTAAAATAAACTTTTATATAATTTTACTTTCCTGGCTATAACAACATATAAGTTTCCCGTATCTAGTAGACATATCTATTTAACATTGCAAATATACGTATTCCCGATGTTGCCACCAAGCGGGTCTGGTGATGGAACTGGATGGTAGGTAATGGAACCCTGGAAGGATACTAGAACATTAATTAAAAAATAAATCGTTTGTTTTGTTATTTTTAACTATATTTAATTTATCATTATTATAAATATGGCATTTATAACCATGATTGAAATTAATCACGAAAGTTTTCTAACTAAAATATATTTTATTTCATCGATTTGGCACTTTGATAAAACGTAAAAAACCATGCGATAACTTGTATATTTTAAAAATTATTAATTGTAAATACGGGATTTATCACGTACCGTTATATCGGTTTTACGACCAATATTAATTATGGTGGGTGCGATCTGCTCCAAGCCGTTGCGTCTCACACTCCATTGTCGGTCTTACGTGATAAATCCTGTATTAATATATTTTTTACTAGACTACTTTTCCCCACTGCTGCGCAAAGGCTTCCCCCAACTCCTTCCACCTATCGCAATCCTTGGCAAATTCATTCGACCTCGAATCCACTGATGTCGGCACGCTAACGCTTTTGCGGCTGACCCAGACGTCGCTGTCCCTCCTCCGGTACCCAAGGTGTTACGATGTTGGCCCATTACTCCAGAAGCATTCAACTTACGCGCCCGGACCAATCCCACTTGAGCTTCGCGGTTTTGTCTCCCACATCGGCAATGCCAGTTAATGAACGAAGCGTGGTATTCCTCACCCGATCGGTTCTCCGGAATCCTAGGACGCTTCGTTCCATTGCCCTTTGGCAAATCGTGAGGTTGGACTTCTGCAGCTCAGTCAATGACCATGTTTGCGCACCGTAGGTTATGATAAGCAGGATACTCATGTCGATGAGTTTGCGTTTCAGACTCAGAGGAAGGTCACACTTCATGTGCGCTTTCATGGACCAGTAGCTTTTCCGGGCATTTTCGACGCGGCGATCGATTTCCTTGTCATGTCTGTTTTCGAAGCTAGCTCGAAGTATAATAATGATTGAAATATTTTTTTATTGTTATTCTTGTTATTTGTCCAAATTTTAATAATTAATCACTTGTTATTCTTATTTATAAACCTTAAGTTATTTTACAGTGGACTATTTTCACTATAAAAACTCATTGTAAATAGAATACCACTAGAATAATGTGATATAATAAACGCTCATATTTGTAATTGTTATTAATTTTGTAAATAATAATGTAACATAGTTTTAAGTCATATTACGTAAATATAAAATTAATGTTCATTTTTATTTTTGTTTCATTTAATAAGGACCTCCATTTCCTTTTTTTTTTACTTTTTATCCTTCTTTACGTCTATTTTTTGTATAAATTTATCTTTGTAAAGTAAAATACATTTATTTAGGACAACAGTACGGTGCAGACAAAACAGAAAGTAAGAAAATAAATTAAAAAATACATTGATAAAGACGTTAAAAGTAACATTATGAAAATGGTATAGGCAGGTACCTAACAAGAGCTACATAAATACGTGGCCGCTAAAAGGTTCCGTACTGTGTGGTGTCCCAAAAAGGATCAGTCTCAGCTTTGTGCTGGTCCACGCTTAGGCACTAAGTGCAGACCAACGCTGGTTTTCAGACTGAGCCTGTTATAGTGACCTCACGACCAGAAAGAGAGAGAGAGAGACCGAAGAAACATGAAACAAAGAGAAATTAATAAAACACATACATATAAAGTACCTACTTATAAAAAAAATTATTAAAATAAATAAATAAAGCACGGAATTATGAAAGGGTTAACAAAAACAGATCTACCACATTGAATTTTATTTATTAAGTTCGACCTTGGTTACAAATACAAATATTTTTATTTTCCAAATCAGAATTAACATGTATATAATGAGCTCCACCACTAGGTGTAATACCTGTATCGTGGATGCCCTGTATATGTTTGCAGAAGTTAAACAGTATATGCGAGATCAAACCGAGTAAGTATAAATTTTGACTAAACAAAAACAAATTTAGCGGTTATAGCGACCATTTAGGTATAGCGACGTTAAATCTAAGTCCCTTGAATTTAAAGCATACTTTAGAACAAAACTCATGTGTAACGCCGAGTTCGGGTGTAGCGACTGTTTTTAAAGAATCATTTGTAACAAATACCTAGAAATCCCATGCAGATATTGCGACTGGAGTTAGCCGCCAAAGACAATTCTTATCTTTCTTTCTTTGGCTTCTTATATGGAGAGCTTTCTTATCTTTGGTTTACAGATGGTCAGCAACTGTGGAGACCCTTGCCTTTTTTATATTAACGAATTAAGTAGGTAAGCGTGTACGTTTCCGAGTTAAATTTATGGTTCAGTTACAAAGTGATATTCTGAGTAGCAACTAGTAAACTTTTGATTATGTATGGCTGCTAGACGCACATTCACTGTTAAAGAAAATGCGGAAATTTATAACAAAACTGAAAAACGGTGAAAACAATGCTGATATGTGCAAAGAATACAAAGTTTTTTTTATTAAAATCTCAAGGATCACTTTGAAACGTCAATTTTACTGCCTGTTTCATCGCGGACAAACTAGTAAGGCAGGCAAGAAACAAGGCTGGTTGTTCATTATAATGATCCGAATACATAACAATACAGGAAATAAATAACGTCTATATTGTAACATTTTTGACCGAGTTGGAACAATTTCAATCGCAAGCTTCTCTATCATATAAATAATCCGATATGCTATATTACTCGTGCGCGATAACTTGGGACCTGCTAGAAATGTGACTCCCCGACCGCTTCCCCTGCACTTCCCCGATGGCGCCCGTATTGTACCGTTCGCATCACTATTTTTTACTAGGGTTTTTAGTCTCGTACCGGCCTACGTCATGTAACGACGCGCTCTGGAATTCTTTTAGTTTTCGTTTGTGTTGTTGTTTTGTTGATGTAGTTTTTGTTGTTATAGTTTGTGTCATTGTTTTATTGTTGTAGTTTTTGTTGTTATAGTTCTTGTTAAGCGTTTTTGTTATCATTATGAAGGGTAAACCTTTGTATAGCGGAGAAAGAAACCTCGTGCTAAAAGTGTTAGAGTTTTTTCAGACAGTTTTTTTAGACAGGCTTCGACAAAAGTATTGGGACGATGACCTCTTACAAGTGACGAATGAATCGCAATTAATTGTAAATTTATCGGATACCTCTTCGTCAAGTGATTATAGTGAGACTGAGGACGAAGAACAACCTCTAGAAGGCAATAATCCAGTAAGTAGTGACGAAGATGAGATAATGTAAATAATAGATAAAATAAATGTGTAAACTTAAACATTGTATTTTTATTTTATTCAAATAGTGTAAAAAAATTAGATAAAAAGCAGCGTCCTCCCTGAGTAACATAATAAATTAGGTTAAAAAAAACAAAGTCGAAGCCGCGGGCGGCTGCTTGTTATGTTGACTTTTTTGCGGGCGGTACAAACACGCCAATATGACGTCACCGCGCTCAGGTCCCAACTTATCGCGCACGGGTAATAGTAAGGTTTTTTTTATAACGATTTTGTTTAATTACGTTTTTAAATTTGTTACTTGTCAATTTTCGTACATCCGGCTGAACTGATTGTGATGAAATTTGGTATGTACGTAGGTCATAACCTGGATTAACAAATAGGCTACTTTTTATTGGCAAACCACGCGTGTGAAGCCGCTGGCAACAGCAAGTAGGACATAACTAGTAAATAAATAAATAATAATAAGTATTTCTGGACATGTCACACAGCGCTATCCAGTTCCAAACTAAGCAGAGCTTGTACTATGGGAACCAGATAGAATACTTATATACTTTTTGTTATATTTATACATACTTATCAATTTTTATATAGAAAAACATCCAGACCGGGAACAAATATCTGTAGATCATGCATTTGTTCCGCGGGGGAATCGAACCCGCTACCTCCTGCGTCTCAGCCGGCTATTCGCTCATTGCGCCACGGAGGTAGTCAACAATAGTGTATTTGTTAAGTTTGGTATTTCACTATCTGGGCCAGATAAGAAGGCTCAAGGTCACTCGGCGTGCTATGGAGAGGGCTAACATGCTTGGTATTTCTTCACGAGATCGAATCATTAATGAGGAGATCCGCAGTCATAACATAGCTCAGAAAATTAGCATGGCAGAGGGCGGGGCAAAATGCTTGAAGAACTGACGGCCGTAGGGACAAAAAATATCTCATTTAGACGAACCCCTACCTACTAGATGAAAAGACGACCTGATAAGGGTTGCTGAGAGGCGTTGGGTGCACGAGATAGGATGCTCTGGAGGTAAAGTGGAGGCTTATGTTCAGCAGTAGACGTCCTATTGTTGTTATAATGATGATGACGATGAGACAAGAAAACAACAAACCGCTGGAAAAGGCGATATTCAAAAAGGTGGCAAAAAAGGATTTTTTTCCTCCAGCAATTTTTAAAGATAAAAGCTTTATTTATCTGCCAGAACATGGGTTGAATTATAAAGAGGTCACAAAAACAGAATCTCTATATCCATCCAGCCTTAGGATGCGCTTACACAAAAAATGTGCGAGGAAGTTGAGCGAGGAAATGATCCACCATTATGATAGCTGTGCTGTGCGAGGATAGGCAATTGAAACACTCTTATTCTAGCCGACTGAGACGCAGGAGGTTGCGGGTTCGAGTCCCGCCGAGGGACAAATGTTTACATGGTCTACAAATATTTGTTTCGGGTCTGTTTGTTTCTCTTTATATTATAAGTAAGTATTTACAAAAAAATATTTTTAAATATTCTATCAGTAATCAGTAATCTAGTTCCCATAATACAAGCTCTGCTTTGTTTGGGGCTAGATAGCGCTGTGTGAAATGTCCAGCAATATTTATTTATTATTTATTGTTGTTTCGTTTGCTTGCTTGCCGTTTTGCTTGCACAGCTCTTTTGGAAACTCACCCTAACTGGCATATAAATTATAAGAAAGTCGGGTTAGTTACACCATTTATAACTCAAGAACGGCTGAACCGATTTTGATGATCTTTGATTTGTTGTCTCCGCCCCGAATAGCAGAATGACTATTAAAATTTCGGAAAAATTCAATCAAAGAGAAATTATGATGATAATTCATTTACTCTTATATACATGTAGTTAATAATGGCCAGTTGACAATTCTACTGAGGCATTGGCAGTCCGCGTCACGTGCACGTCAAGGCAGTACGAAGATCGGCGGGTCAGCTAGTGTTTAAATAAAACTATTATTACATGTTACCAGATAAAGTCACATACATTAGGTATGGTATTTTTTTTTAAGTTTCTTACTCCTAATAGTATCAAATCACAATAAAACTGGGCAAAGTGTATTTAATAACAGAAATACAATAAGTATTTACAAGACTAAATTAAAGAAGAATCAGTTGAATCATCTAAAGACCGTAGCAAACGATCTATAGATAGCTCAACTGTTCCAGATCACTACCGGATGGAAAAGTCCCCCAGACACTGGCTGCATTGCCCCACTGAATTAATAATAATATCACACTACTTGATCGAGCGAAGCAAGATCTCCAAATCCACTTGGGCAAATCGGCGTAGTATGTAGAGTTAATGGGGTTCAAGAGAGGTAAAAAAAACTAAAATGGGAATATCCGGTCAAATACACATCTTTTAAAAGGTCTTTGTAAGCATATTTCGAAGTAGTTCTTATTTTTAGTTTAAACCGTGTTGTTTTTAAGTTATTAGCCTTAATAAAAACAGAACTTTGACAAAATTGACAGGGTAAACCTCTGACCCCACAAGGTTGTTATTCGGCATGCGTGTAGCTTTAGAGGTACAAATATAGGCAAAATTCTGAAATCCAGAATAACTGCAATTTTTACCCCAAAAAAAAACAATTTACATGAACTCCCGTTACCCGTAATTTGAATGAAACTGTAGGTCACGAACAATGGTATATATTTCGTGACACAATTTTGATATTCAAAGATTAGGTACAAGTATTTTGTTTATGTTTTTATAAGAGATCTCAGTTCGGGGCAAACCACTGTTATTATAAAAGCGAAAAATTTGATGTTTTTTTCACTCTTTCACGTCGAAGCAGCTGAATCGATTTCGTTAAAGGATTGTAACACTATAATCAAATATCTCTATCTTCAAAGGTTTGCTGGAAGAAAACTCTAATTAGGGTTAAGCTATGTAGATGTCCATTTTGTAAGCTATTTTTATCTGTAAATCTATTTTTGTACAATAAAGAATAAAGAATGTAAGATTTCGGCACCTCGTCGTCTGCTGCCAAAATACTTTTTTCACAAACTTGCGGCACGATAAAATCTATAAATATGGACACTGAGGCCGGCTTGCACATCGCCCTAAACGTATTTAGTGACTAAACATGTTCAAACTTATTTGTATGATTTGACTAATCCTTAAATCATATTTAACCAATAAATACGTTTAGGCATCGTTTCTTACCATATCATACCAAAAACCTAAATATGATTTTCAAAATTCCTAACTTAAGGTATTATGGACTGCCCCCCTCCCCCCCATTTATTCCATAAAAAGAAACCCGCGTCCCGCGCCTACCTCCCCGCGTAATGTTGCTAGCTTAGTCATTATATACCCATTTTGGGGTAAATGTTTATGGTAAGATCAACTAATTAAACTATGGCACTATTTTATTAGTTAAACATTAAAGCCAGTTTGCAAAACAATTCCTAAACATATTGAGCGACTAAATATGTTTAAATTTGACACCTTTGTATGTTTTGAGAACTCCTTAAATCATATTTAGTCACTAAATAAGTTTAGGAATCGTTGCGCAAATCGCCATAAATACATTTTTTTTTGTTTTTGGGAGACTTGCGAGATCTCAGTTCGGGGCCAACCACTAGTTTATTTTAAAACTACAACTAATAAAAGTTTTTAATCCCAGGATTCAAGAGTAGGGTAAATAATAACAGTCGATACTTGGCAACACCAGCAAAATGGAGGATCATTATTTACGGCAATTACAAACAGAACAATTTATTAAATAAACAAATAACACAACATCTAAATGCGCTACTTACATATGAAGTGTGATCCCATCTGGTTTTTTTTTGAGCCCAGCTGAATTTTCACCCGTTGGGACGACACAAGAAGGCATAACTTAAATAAATTGAACACTGCAAAACACGCCACGCGTGTCGACGGTCACAGCATGACTAATGGCGGCGTACTCTTCTTGGAGTAGATGTTGACGTTTCAGTATGAGGTGTGTTCACTTCTTCGGGGGTTATAACTATTCTGAGTATTTTACTTACATTTTTTGAGAAACAAATAGTTGTTTTTCGAAAAATATTAACCTATAATGATATCGTAAAGCAAAATGTTTCCGAGATAATAGGACATGTTTTCATTCTGGTTATTCATATTTCATATTTCTAGTAACAACTACGATAAACATACTGAAGCAAAGTAATAGAGGAATGCGAGCAGACTTAACGAGTATTCAGAATCGTTGAGTTCTGCGACGCAATTTGATTCCTCGCTAGACTCCACTGAAGCATTTTATTTCAGACCTTTTGAAATATAATTCAGTATTAAATACTGTGTACTGTAGACGAACCAAAGTCACCGATATAGCACAAAGGATTAGCAAGTTGAAGTGGCAGTGGGCAAGGCACATACGTAGCTCAAAGAACTGACGGCCGTTGGGGCAGAAAGGTTTGCGAGTGAAGAGCACTCATTGGAAAGCGTAGCGTAGGATGATCTCACACTGGAAAGAAGGTCTGTTAAAGGTTGCTTGAGCCGTTGGGTGCGGACCGCACAAGATCGATCGCTCTAGAAATCTATGGAGGGCCTATGTTCAGCAGTGTACGTCCTTTGGCTGATAATGACGATTAAATACTGTGTATTAAGAGCTGACACACATAAAAACGGCGCAGTGCGCGTGAGGCAACCATTTAAACCCTCCTTCGCGTCGTCCAAGACACGTTCTCGGAGACCCGGATGACGAAATCACCTCCGCTAACGCGGAAGTGATTTCTGAGTCATTTACATTAGACAGAGCAAACAATTCACAGATACACCGACCTCGCCGGCGAGGTCGACGAGTCCCTTCAGTCGCCGCCTATACGCGGTACAAGCACGTACCCGGGCGTTTCTCTCCTATCCCCATCCTGGCAACAGCCCAAGCCGAGGTTCGTACCTAAGTGGTGCCCTTGCGCTAGTTTCCTCATTAAAAACTTACAGGGCTGAGCGCCATCTGCGCTCGCCAAATGTTTGGTTAAACTGCAACGGCCTGAGAGGCCAACAGCGAGATTAGTCCATTCGAAAAAAAAATTATGCAATCAATTTTCCATCATGATCGTGAACGTTGCTGGACGTGAAGTCTTCAACTGTCTGCCATGGGTCATAACTAGCATAACTCTTTTACTTTTATTAAGAAACTAGCTTCCGCCCGCGGCTTCGCACGCGTGGTTTGAAAATAAGAAGTAGCTTATGTGTTAATCCAAGTTATAATCTGCTTACATACCAAATTTCATCGAAATCGGTTCTGCCGGTACGATGTGATTGGGTAACAAACTAATAACAATAATAATAAACTAATAATAATAGACAAACATCCAAACTTTCGCATTTACAATATTAGTGTCATTACATTACGGAAAAAGACAGAGAAGATTCTGGATTTAATAAAATATTATATCCCACGACATAATAATTCATTTTATTAATTAAATTATAATTAGTTTATCTTAAAATGTATTTTTTTACTGTAAAAAGCGCCCTCAGTAATCAGTAGTTTGCGATGCTCGTAAAGGACAAACAAGTATAAAATGCCATATGTACACATGTATATGCAATTACATATATATATTGTATGTTGGACATCCTCGGGTCTTCGAGATCGCCTATTAGGATATAGAAAGGAAAACTTAATTCAGAAAAGAATGTTTTACTAGTGGTTTATTCTTTGTAAAATAATTACTGCAGTCTTCAACTAAAACAACCGTCTAAATTTTAAACGAAACGCTGCACTTTTACTAATATTTTATTTAGAAAATAACGATTAATTATGGTCATTATTATAAATACGGGAATTATCACGTACCGTCTTATCGGTGTTTCGACTGACAATGTTTCAGTTCAATTCGTGAACCTTCATCAGGGTGAGTGCGATCCGCTCAGAATATCGACGCGCCTCGCACTATAATGAATGAAATCAATCAAAAATTTGCTGTATTATATTCACCAATTCTTTACACTGCATAATACTGGTATGTCAAAAAAATATTATGCATTTCAGTTAAGTATTAATAAAAACAAAAAAAATTACAATTAAGCAAATATTGGAATAAACAGTAGATGAGAAAAATGTTTAGCTCATGTATCACGACAAATGCCATTGATAGTCTCAAAACAGTCATATATTTTTCGATTATTGATAGAGCGAGCGAGATCTCTAACTCAACTTGGGCAAATCGGCGTTGTATGTATGTATGTATGCTTGTCCGAGGATAACTTTCGAAGCGTTGATCCGATCATCGTGAAATTTAATACATAGGTAGGTAGTGATGGCACAATTTTGGTGTCACTAAATGAGCTAAAATGTTACGGGGTTGTTGAGATATTGGGGTTCAAGAGACTAAATACCTAGTCAGGTCATAAGTATTGTCACACAGTAAAAACTTTTCTTTTAGAATGCTGGCCACAAAAAAGTTTATAGAATTCGAATTTCGAATTGTTCATGAAAATAAAAATGTATACTGTTTAGAATTTTACTCATTTTTAAATATGGAGTGGACGCTTAAAGAAGACCGTGTTGCAGTTATTGCGTTGCATCGTTGCGGTTACGCGCCAATTCAAATTTTTGACATACTGAAAAATTTGAATATAACCAAAAGATTAGTTTATCGCACCATCAAACGATACAACGAAGACTCTAGTGTAGATGACGGGTCAAAAAGTGGTCGCCCTCGGTCTGTTAGGACTCCAGCAGTGATAAAAGCTGTGAAAGCGCGAATTCAAAGAAATCCCAAACGTAAGCAGAAACTGTTGGCCCTTCAGATGGGGTTAAGCAGAACCACGGTGAAAAGGGTGTTAAATGAAGACTTAGGGCTTCGGGCATATCGAAGAAAAACAGGACATCGTTTGAATGCTCGTCTAATGGACCTGAGACTGAAGAGATGCCGCGCTTTGTTGAAGCGGTACGCGGGAAAAAAATATTTGGAAATTCTTTTTTCGGATGAAAAAATTTTTACCGTAGAAGAGAGCTACAACAAACAAAATGATAAGGTGTACGCATACAGTAGTGAGAAGCGAGCAACCGTATTCCGCTTGTCCAACGAGGTCATTTTCCATCCTCGCTCATGGTATGGTTGAGAGTTTCTTATTGGGGCTTAACAGAGGTACATTTTTGTGAGAAAGGTGTAAAAACTAATGCAGTTGTGTATCAAAATACAGTCCTGACGAACCTTGTGGAACCTGTTTCTCATACCATGTTCAATAACAGGCACTGGGTATTCCAACAAGATTCGGCGCCAGCTCATAGAGCGAAGAGCACACAAGACTGGCTGGCGGCGCGTGAAATCGACTTCATCCGGCACAAAGACTGGCCCTCCTCCAGTCCAGATTTGAATCCGTTAGATTACAAGATATGGCAACACTTGGAGGAAAAGGCGTGCTCAAAGCCTCATCCCAATTTTGAGTCACTCAAGACATCCTTGATTAAGGCAGCCGCCGATATTGACATGGACCTCGTTCGTGCTGCGATAGACGACTGGCCGCGCAGATTGAAGGCCTGTATTTAAAATCACGGAGGTCATTTTGAATAAACTTTAGTGTCATAAGAATCTATGTTTTGTTAAGTTCATTTTGGTATATAAATGGTTACATAATGAATAAACTTGTTTCAATAATTTTATATTAAACATGTGACAGAATTTATGACCTGACTAGGTACGTTTAGGCATCGTTGTGGGAGTCGCCCTATGAATATTTCCTTTTATGTTTTGGGAGACACACGAGATCTCAGTTCGGGGCGAACCACTAGTCTACAACACAGATAGAAAGTACATAGTTTGCACTTATGGCTGGGTACATACAGCCTTTGTGCCGCCATTCTGTTGCTACACCAGCTTTCAGCATAATTAACTATGTTTGCTTCCTGTTTTTGAGTTGTTTGGAGTTCGATTATAAATTAAACTAGGGATTACGTGGAATAGTCTAGAGAATAAATGCAGAGGTATAGTATGGCTTAGTCTTGCCTGTAAGATAATTTTTTCTACTCATTTAAAGAGCTCTGCGCCATTTTTAGGGTTCCGTACTTCAAGAGGAAAAAAAACCCGTATATGATTACTCATTCGTATAGGATACATCATTGTCCGTCCGTCTGTCTGTCTGCCAAGAGTTCTCAGGATCGCGTGGACGTATCAAGTCGAAATGAATATCAAATACAAAAGTCTATGGTTCCTTGGAGCTGTAAAAGAATCAAGCTTTTAGGTCGAAGCAATAAAAAATACGGCCGTTTTTCCGTATATTTTGCTCACAAATCAATCAAAATCTACATATATGGTACTTCCCGTTGACCTAGAATCATGAAATTTGGCAAGAAGCAAGGTCTCACAGCACAACTAAGGAAACAAATCGGAAAATTGTTAATTTGTAGTTAAATCACATAATAACTGAATAGTTTTGAGTCATTTGGGGTCGAGACCCTGGGTCCATGGGGTTCCGGGCCCCATCGCGTTTACAAAATTCTTTCTGGGCGTCTGGTCGAAGCGACGTGTGATCCGAGGGCTGGCGCCTATCTGGGTCAACGCATAAGCTTTGCAATTCAGCGGAGCAATGCAGCCAGTGTCGTGGGGATACTTCCGCCTAGTAGTGATCTGGAGCAGTTTAGCTATCTATAGAGCGTTTGCAACGGTATTTAGATGATTCTACTGTTTCTTGTGTATTTTATTGTAAATAATTGTATATTATTTCTATATTAAATATACGTGTATATGTATATTAAATCTATAATAAACAACACAGTTGTAATATTTTAGGTAGAGTACCTTATTCCTAATGAGAGATGAACTGGATACGTATGTACCTAAAAGAGTTACCCCAATTAGGCAATGACTGAGAAAAATGGACAGAATGGAGGTTTTTGTCCTGCAGTTGCACGCTATGGGTTAAAATTAAGAATGAAAGCTTTGCTTGATATTTATCTACGAGATCGTTTCAGAAATGATGAGATTCTTAGACAAACCAAAGTTACTGATATAGCCTAGACAATTACCTAACTAAAGTGGCATTAGGCAGGGCAAATAGCTCGAAGAACTGACGGCCGTTGGGGCAGAAATGTTCTCAATTGGAGACCACTTATTGGAAAACGCAGTAAATTAGGCGGTTCGCGTCGCGACAAAGACAGGAGACCGAGACAGGAGACTGAGATGGGAGACCGCGACAAGTGTCTCGGTCTCTTCTGCATGTACTGTGGGTCGAGAGCGAGACCGCAACCAAAGCTACAATTCATTCAGTATCGGGAGTGTCTGTCGATGGAAATGTTCGTCTCTGTAGGAGTCTAGTTGTGTATCGTATATCAGAGGGTGTTGTCTGATCAGATCAATCAGCTTTCCACAGTCTTCGTCAGAAAATGTAGTCATTTTTTACAATAAACACACGTACTTTTCGAGCGCGACACGAGACACTACTGGTCAGGGGCAGCAACCGTCGCGCAGTCTTCGGTCTCGCGTCCCTGTCTCCTGTCTCTATTTCGTTTGCTAACTGATGCATAAACATTGCCTAAAGTCAAGTAACGGTCGCGGTCTCCCGTCTCAGTCTATTGTCTCGGTCTCCTGTCTTTGTCGCGACGCGAACCGACACCTTAAGACTGACCTCTCTTCTACTAGTGGAAATAGCACCTGATAAAGATTTCTGCGAGCCGTTGCGTGTAGGACGCACAAGATCGATTGCTTTGGAATCCTATAGAGGAGGTATGGACAGTAAGCACGTTATTGATCTGACTTATCTGAAAAACACGTCACGTTAGAATACGCTGGCCTTGTATAACACAGTGTAGACACAACAGTAAGTCAACCATGGGAATTAACAATACGCCTAGCGCTCGTGCGGTAAATTCCAACATGTTGACATATTAAAGTATAGTCTTAGTTCTATATATGTGCCCCTCAGGGTATAATTAAGTTTTATATGTGTTTTTATTTAGGTGTTAATTTTAAGGCAGTTTGCGCTTTAGTTTAAACTGTAAGCAACTGTTTAACTTAATAATAATAATAAATAAATAAATCAACTTTACAAAAAACAACTGATTTTACCCGTTTGCGAAGAAGGAGGTGTGAATGATGATTTTGCACATCGTGTAGGCTAAAAGATTTGAAAGATTTTGACATTGGATTCATGTATCGAAATCGATTATCAAAATGAGCATGCTCGTTTACATCTTTTCAGTTCGTTTTTTAGTTGGGGTTTTTTGACACATCTTTCCTCTCGGTTTGTGGAAGCGATTTTGGAAAAAGGGACGGAAATGTGTAACAGGAAACCGGGGAAGCGCGCGCTATTTGATTTGAGCAATGAGCGCTCGTGGTGGTCAGATGTTACACATCATATGCGACTACTCTAAAGAGTACTCTAAGACTGAGATCCAATAACTAATACTGTACCTATTGACCTTCTGATGTATTTTACTATGGCAGAGGCGTCTGTAGAAGTCATTATATTTTACGATAATTTCCATGGGGTCGAACAGCAATGCCTGTCATCCCTTTTCACCCCATTATCACCCCTAACTCTTAACAAATACTGTCTAAAGTCCTCTACAACTTGTTCAACATGACATTACCCTTTAGGCATTAAAGAGAGTAAGGTTAATTTTAATGTATTTCATTTTGGAAGAAAACTTAAGACTTGAAGAATAATCGGTTACAACCCTTAAAGGCTACTGGTTTATTAAAAGCGGTGACTTTTGCATTTTATGTGACAAAGGGGCGCAATTTTATGGTGGCTGGTAATTTCTAAAATTTGACCACCGATGACGCGATAGGCGAGAAGGCAACTGAAAAGAAAGAAGTTCCAGGTTTGTTTCCCGCTGTTGACATTTTTTTTATACTACTTATATGGCAAACGAACATGCAGTCCACCAGATGTTAAGTGGCTACTGCAGCCCATGGATATCCACATTCAACAATCAGAATTCAAAACAAGCTATTATGTTGTCTTGATCTCTAAGTGGATACGTTGCCATACTATAGTACTCAGCTAATATGCCTATGTGCCAGTAATTACAGGAACATACCATTACCATCTAACCGGAACACAGCAGCACAAGTACTGCTATTTGGCGGCAGATAAAGGTAAGGCGGTGGTGCCCACTTCCTCGGGCCCGTTCACAAAAGCTCTACCGCCAGTACATGAATCAATTGGTGACATAGTGCGATAACATACTAGATGTAGGAGAGTACGTACCCTAAAATATATCGTCAAACCAAATTTCAACATATCAGTACTAAAATATCTACGAATAAAACTAGGAGCTTGGAAATGGCTGGCTGAAGAGAGCTTCTATGTAGTTAACGATATTTATCAAACGGGTTTTTGTTACTTTTTAATTATCACAAGGCATTGTAGATTTATTTATATCGTTTATCTATGTATGATTTTTATTTTATTGGGCATTTATTCTAAATAGTATTATGTTATCAAATATTTATGGACCAGATAAACTGGTTGTTTATAGTGAAACATATCCCATCAAAAACATAAATATGAAATGAGAACCTTGTTCAATATGATAAATGCTTTGGTTGTTGACTTCAACGACAAAAGAAGTGAGATCTAAATGGGTGCCAAGTTCAATGGTCAATCCTAAAATAAATAAAACAACATATATTTTATACCAACTTAAAATATAATTTCTTCTTATAAATTAGGATAATATACTGAAGTCTAAGGTCTGACTTGGCTAGTTCTGATATACCTAAGTATTATGAAGTAGCTACTAAACAGTCATGGAAGAGCCCTATGTTCGATGGCTAGTTTCTACCAGCAAGCTAAATTTTCCGAAGAATAAAATGAGAACTAAGATCTTTAGAACTTGCGAAGACTTTAATATAATACGTATATGAAACCCAGCCAAGTCAGACCTTAGGCTTAACTTAGGGGTAGGTACTACGAAAGAATATTTAAATAAATAAATTATAAATAAATAAATATTGCTGGACATTTCACACAGCGCTATCTAGCCCCAAACTAAGCAGAGCTTGTATTATGGGAACCAGATAACTGATAGAATACTTATATACTTTTTTTCGTAAATACGTATTTATAATATATAGGAAAACATCCAGACCCGGAACAAATATCTGTAGATCATGCAAACATTTGCTCCGCGGCGGGAATCGAACCCGCAACCTCCTGCGTCTCAGCCGGCTATTCGCCCACTGTGCCACGGAAGTCGTCTATTTATTATTTAATAGACAATTTCTAATGAATTGACATTTTTAAATATATTTATAGTGAACTAATAATTAATGTTTATTTTGTTAATTAACTTTGTATGCTCATCAAGGCTGTACCTAGAAAATGTTATTAACAACTATTGTAACCCATGTATCGTAAATAAATTTATCTTTATCGCTAAATAGTATAAATTAAGGGATGACTTTGACATTTAATTTTTATACAATTTAAACACAATTGTATGTTTTCATTCTTTTATTACTTACGAGTACTAGCTGACCTGTCGTACTTCGTACCGCCTTGACATGCAAACCTATGACGCGGGCTGATAATGTGAATTGTCAATCGGCCATCATTAGCTATATCTATGTATAAAAAAAATGAATTTTCTTCATATTTTGTTGCGTGCGTTTTTCCGATATTATAATAGTTATTCTGCTATTCGGGGCGGAGACAAATCTAACAAATCAAAGATTCTTGTGTAAATAATATAATGGTGTAGGTAACTAACCTGACTTTGTTATTTATATATATATATATACAATCATCATATATATATATATATATATGTATATATATATATATATATATTATATGATGATTGTTTTTTAAATTAGTACGTTTAAATTTTACCTACTTATATAAAACCTTTATACATTATGTTCATGCAAAAAATTACCTTTATCATTGATTTGAATCTAGTTCCTATCCTAGTTCGACTACAGAACCCTAAAATTATGGTAGTTCCTAATTACTTCTACCCGCAAACAAACGACGACCTCCCCATTAATTTCCTATGGATCTTGCGACAGGTTTGTAGCAAGTTTGTTTCTAAATTTATTGTTTTGCCCTCGCCTGTTGCATGTTACGTAATTAGAAGGTTAATTACGAGTTAATATGGGGTTCTATAGAAATGTATCCGAAAGGGGATGATTACAACCATAAGTAAGTTCGAAGTCATCATCATCATTAACTTTTTTTTAATTTATTTATCAACAAAATCCACAGCTCTTAAAAATTAATGTTTCCACTGCATAAGTGTCTATCATACAGCCAAAAACGGATTTACATTTTACAAGATCTACAAAATTAAATAACGATGACAATCACCAAAAAAACTTATACATCCGCCTATTTATATTAGAATCTGTCAATCCATACGTTTATCCATCTTTACATGTATTTATCTATCCATCTAAATATTATAGTTGTTTTTAGGGTTCCGTACCGTAAGGGTAAAACGGGACCCTATTAGTGAGACTTCGCTGTCTGTCTGTGCGTCTGTTACCAGGTTGTATAACCATGATAGTTAGACAGTTGAAATTTTCACAGATGATGTAGTATTTCTGTTACCGCTATAACAACAAATACTAAAAATCGAATAAAATTAATATTTAAGGGGGGCTCCCATACAACAAACCTGATTTTTTTGGTTGTTTTAGCTCGATATTGATAACGGCAACAGGGAGACGCTTGAAATATTCACAGAATATTTAATTATATATTCACTTTGAAAATAGTTAATTAAATTAAAATAAAAGAAATATTTAAGAGGGGCTCCTATACATCAAACGTGATTTTTTTGCCGTTTTTATAGATGGTACGGAACCTTTCGTGCGCGAGTCCTACTCGCACTTGGCCGGTTTTTTTTAATGCACCTATACGCAGAATTAATTAAGTATCCTGTCAATCTATCTGTCCACTATAATCTGTCAATCACATTAGCCATAAGACGACTGGTGAACATTAGCATCCCCCATAGATTTCTAGAGTGACTGACCTTCTGCACCATCTAACGGTTCCTAGCAATCTGTAGCAGGTAAAAATATCTAGTGAAACTTAATGTGAAGATGATGATTTTTATGGGCTTAACCCATAAACTAGTGGTTCGCCCCGAACTGAAAACTCGCGAGTCTCCAATAAAAACAAACAAATATTGACGTGTTTTCAGTCTGAATAAATATAAGGTCTGAAATTCAAAACAACTGCAATTTCTACCCCAAAAATAAGTAACCACTTAACATGAATTCCCGTTAGTTGTAAGTTGAATGAAACTATAGATCAAGTCATTTGGCCAGTATTGACCATCAAATGACTTGACAAATGAGTTTCATTCAACTTACAACTAACGGGAATTCATTTTAAGTGGTTACTTATTTTTGGGGTAGAAATTGCAGTTGTTTTGAATTTCAGACCTTATATTTGTGTCACAAAAGCTACACGCATACCAAATTTCAGCACTATGGGGTCACTGGTGTACCTTGGTAACCCCAATATCTAAATAACCCCCCAAAATTTAAAGCTCATTTATGACGGGTTCTTATATCCGTCGGTAACCGACTACGACTCGTATCTCCTTTAAAGAGTGCCAACCTAGTGTCAAACTTTTGACACGTTTTCAAGGAGAAAGCTGGGAGGTAGCTGGTTACCGACGGATATAGCAACCCGCCATTATTCACACGAGGATTCACTATTATTAATCTATCTATATCAAATTTCAAGATGATCAGATCAACGCTTCGAAAGTTATCCTCGGTCAAACAAACAAACATTCGTACATACAACGCCCCGATTCGTCCAATTTGATTTGGAGATCTCGCTTCGCTCAATCAATTGTTAAAAATGTTCCCAACCACCCTGTACATAAATCCAACATTTACAAAAGCTGTCAGAGTTACGAGGCCAGAACTCATACTTGAGTATAACTTTTACCCGCCGTAGTTCGCAATGCATTGTCGAGAAGCAAACAGCCTGAAGTTTTAATTAATTAAAACTTCTATCTAGTGCTCACACATCATAATCAAAGTTTAGACACATTGGGTGCAAGCTTTTTATTACATGATTTTCAAAAAAAAACATTACCCTCCTACACAGTCGAGTAGAAAGTAGCAAAATTCAAAATAAAAATCAAATTTATTTATTCATTAACATCACAAGGATCACTATGAAACGTAAATTTTAATACCTGTTCCTTTAAAACCAAGCCAGGAAAGAAAGGCAAGAAACAAGGATGTTCTTTTAAATTATCATTTTAGTTGCTTAACAATAAAAAAAATTACGTCTAAATTGTAACATTGTAACATTTCTTTTCTCCGCTCCGCTCTTGCCCGTGGATGCAGTAGGAGTCTGCTAAGGGATACCTCCGAAAGATGGGCAGCAGCGTCTTTTCGTGTTTTCAATACCTATACTGCGCTCGCCAACCCGCCTGCCAAGCGTGGCGAGTATGGCAACAACCCCCTTATTTAAATAGTGCAACATAAAACCAGGCCCCGAGGCCCCGGCGGCCCCGCTAATCCTGGCTACGGTAGCAGTCACGGTAATGGCGGGGCCAGGGGTGCTAAGAATCCCCGGGAGACGATCGGCTACCAAACCCTACGACGACCACTGGCCCTGGTAACACACAACATCCGCACTTTGAGGACAGACGAAAAGATTGTTGAGCTGGAAGAAGAAATTAGTAGATTACACTGGGACATTTTGGGGTTATCAGAAGTCCGTAGAGAGGGCGAGGACACGATATCCCTTAAGTCTGGTAACCTGCTATACTACCGGGAGGGCGACCAACAGTCTCAAGGTGGTGTTGGGTTTCTCGTTCACAAGTCACTCATCAACAACATTATCACCATCGACAGTGTGTCGAGCAGGGTCGCGTATCTGACACTCAGAATATCTAAGCGATATTCGCTGAAGGTCCTTCAGGTATATGCGCCAACCTCTTCACACCCAGATGAAGAAGTAGAGTCTATGTATGAGGACATCAGTAGAGCCATACATACGAACAAAACTCACTTTATTGTTGTTATGGGGGACTTCAATGCAAAGCTCGGCATGAGAAGCGATGATGAGTTGAGAGTGGGGCAATTTGGATATAGGCAACGAAACCCCAGGGGACAGAGGCTGGCCAATTTTCTGGAGAAAGAAGGACTCTTTATGATGAATTCTTTTTTCCAGAAGCCGCCTCAGAGGAAATGGACCTGGATGAGTCCCAACGGTTCCACGAGAAATGAGATTGATTTCATCTTGACCAACAAGAAACGGATATTCAATTATGTCTCTGTGATTCACAGGGTGAAAACCGGCAGTGATCACCGAATTGTTAGAGCCACATTGAATATGAACGTTAAACTTGAAAGGTCCCGTTTGATGAAATCTACACTCCGACCCACTCGCGCACATATCCAAAACCTCGAGAGCTTTCAACTCGAACTTGCAAATCGCTTTGACTGTCTAGAAGTAGATGCATCAGTGGACGAGATCAATAACAGGTTCGTAGAAACCGTCCATACGGTGGGGTCCCAGTTCTTTAAGACCAATAGACCTCAGAAACTCTCTGATGACACCCTTAACCTCATGGCTGAACGACGTTCTTTGCGACTGCAGTCTCCCGATGATGCTCAGTCACATAGGCAGCTCATTAGAAAGATTTGGAAATCCTTGCGGCACGATATACGTACCTTTAATACATCTCGTATTAAAGATACGATAAAGCGGAATAAAGGCTCCAAAGTATTCGCGAGAGATAATTCTATTGGGCAGAGCCGCATAACGAAGCTGAAGAGGGAAGATGGCAGCATAACGTAAAGTAAAGCGGAAGTGTTAAGGGAAGTCGAAAGGTTCTATGGACGGCTCTACGATTCGGTCACTAAACCTGTTTGCAGTGCGGCCAACGACCCAAGAGCCAAACTGACCCGACATTATACCGAAGATATTCCGGACATCAGCCTGTGTGAGATCAGGATGGCCTTGAAGCAGCTTAAGAACGACAAGGCGCCGGGTGAGGACGGAATCACTTCAGAGCTTCTGAAAGCGGGTGGATCACCGGTACTTTAAGTCCTTCAGAAGCTCTTTAATTCCGCCTTGCTTGAAGGTACGACGCCAAAAGCATGGAACGGGGGCGTGGTGGTTCTGTTCTTCAAGAAAGGTGACAACACCTTGCTTAAGAATTACAGACCCATCTCGCTTTTGAGCCATGTTTATAAGCTGTTTTCGAGGGTCATCGCGAACCGTCTCGAACGCAGGTTTGATGACTTCCAGCCTCCCGAACAAGCCGGGTTCCGTAAAGGCTACAGTACCATAGACCACATACATACGCTGCGGCAAGTCATACAGAAGACCGAAGAGTATAACTTGCCGCTATGTCTCGCGTTTGTGGACTATGAGAAAGCCTTCGATTCGATCGAAACATGGGCAGTGCTTGAGTCTCTCCAACGATGCAGTATTTACTATCGGTACATCGAAGTGTTGAAGTGTTTGTATAAGAACGCCACTATGTCAGTCCGAGTACACGAACAGAGCTCGAAGGCGATTCCCTTAAAAAGAGGCGTAAGACAGGGAGATGTAATCTCTCCGAAACTGTTTACGACCGCATTGGAAGATGCCTTCAAGCTTCTGGAATGGAAAGGACTGGGCATCAATATTAACGGCGAATACATCACTCACCTTCGGTTTGCCGACGACATTGTGGTCATGGCAAAGTCGATGGAAGAGCTCAGCACGATGCTCGAAGGCCTCAATCGAGTCTCCCAACGGGTAGGACTTAAAATGAACATGGACAAGACGAAAATCATGTCGAATGTTCATGTCGTCCCTGCCCCAGTTATGGTTGAGAACTCGGCTCTTGAAGTTGTCGACATGTATGTATACCTAGGACAAACAGTCAAATTAGGTAGGTCCAACTTCGAGAAAGAGGTCAATCGTCGAATCCAACTCGGATGGGCAGCGTTTGGGAAACTTCGCAACGTCCAACATACCTCAGTGCCTTAAGACGAAAGTCTTCAATCAGTGTGTGTTACCAGTGATGACATATGGAACCGAGACGAGGTCCTTCACTATTGGCCTTATGAATAAGCTCAAAGTCGCTCAACGAGCTATGGAGAGGGCTATGCTCGGGGTTTCTCTACGGGATCGAATCAGAAATGAGGAGATACGTAGGAGAACTCAAGTCACCGACATAGCCCGACAGATTAGCACGTTGAAGTGGCAATGGGCAGGCCATATAGCGCGCAGAACAGATGGCCGATGGGGCCGAAAGGTACTCGAGTGGAGGCCACGGACCGTCAAGCGCAGCGTAGGACGTCCACCCACAAGATGGGCAGACGACTTGGTAAGAACCGCAGGTCGGCGTTGGATGCAGGCCGCTTCCAACCGCAGTTCCTGGAGATCAATGAGAGAGGCCTTTGTCCAGCAGTGGACGTCCTACGGCTGATATGATGATGATGATGATGTAACATTTTTGAAATAGTTGGAGCAATTTTCATCCCAAGCTTCCCAAACAAAGGGAAAATTCCAAAAAGTAAAAAAAGTTGAAAATTAAAGGGTGTCCCCACACCTACCCTAGTTGACGCCAATTAAGATCCTCTGAGTTGTATGGGCGCTCATACAATTTAGAGGACTAGCTTAATCGGCACCAACATTGTGCTATTGAATAAAATAAATATTTAAGTGGGGCTCCCATACAACAGACATGATTTTTTGCCGTTTTTATAGATAATGGTACGGAACCCTTCGTGCGCGAGTCCGACTCGCACTTGGCCGGTTTTATTTAATTTGTTAGCAGTAAATGTCCCAATACCAGTCATATTCTATCTGTTTACTTACCAAATTATAATCACTGTATCACATACACATTGTGTCTTAACACAATATAAATTGGTCTTATAGTATGTGGTAGTACAGGCACTGAAGATGCAAATATCTATACTATCCATACTAATAGGTATTATAAAATAATTCGAAACCTACTTTTCCTTCTGTCTCCTTGTCTGTCTGTTTGTTACATTTTCTAGACTAAGCGGCTGAACTGAGCTGATGAAATTTGGTATATAAATAGATAATGACCGGAATTAATTAAATGATTATGCGCAGAAGGAGGGTAATGTTTTCATCGACAATCCACGCGTTTGAAGCCGCGGGCGGGTCAGCTAGTATTATTAGTGATAGTCATATTTTGGAATTATTGTATGTAACGTATACATAGATATTATACGCCATTATAATTTGAGTTATGCTAATGATATGGTGCTGCTGAGCGCCTCGGTCTGTGGATTGAGAGAGCTGGTGAGGACGTATTAAGAATACGCCGCTGGTCATGGGTTAAAATATAACCCTAAGAAGAATTACCTACGAAAATGCACATACATAATTATGATACTCGAAACAGAGAAAAATTATACATACCAAGAATCAGACTTGTCAAAACCTATAGGTTTTGGGTACCTTGTTTATAAATAAGGTACCTGTATAAAGCTCGCTATGTACAGTAAGCTTCCGTTAGAAATAACACGACTTCCTTTCAAAGGATTTAAACTAAAACTATAACTTTCTTAGAACACCACCCATTTTATCATTTATTTAAATGAATATATGAGCTGTTCATTTTCTCATCTGCATGAGTAGTATCTGCTATAACCTCTTAGTTTAGTTAGTTTAGCCACTGCTTAGTTGTAATTATTTTGTAATGATTTTTGTTTAATCTATAGTTACTTACTTACATATTTTGACATACCAATAATATGAAATGTAATGAAATGGTGAATAAATGAATACTGAGTCAATTCATGGTCTTTGAGGCCGGTACGAAACGTCCTGAAAGTGTCCCAACCGTATGTCTTAACAGGATTATCCTGGACTAAGAGTTACATTTAAACCTCAAAGACAATGAAGACATCGAACGGGAGCGGAGGGCGCTGTCCGTGCGTGCAAATATGATTGCTCGCACGCTTGCACGTAGTTCAGAGGGGGTAAAGCTGACTTTATTTCGGGCGTATTGTACCTCTCTGTACTCGTGCAACCTGTGGGCGAAAATACGCGGGCGACGTACAGCGCACTCCGCGTCCAGTATAACAATGCACTTAGGGTAGAGTCTGGCTAATAAAAGTTGATTCTGAAAAAGCGCGGCAAATTTAAAAAATATCAGCATGGCAACCCTAAAGTAAAAAGGAAAGTTGGAACAACTCACTTTGATACTTTGACATTTATTTTTATTTTACTAGTGGATGCTTGCAATTTTGTCCGCGTTATGACGAGATTAAAAGTAGCTTATATCACTTGTTAACTCTTTATTAACTCCATACCACACATCACACGGATACGTCACTCCATTGTGGCGTATTAAAGGAACAAACAGGCTATCAAACACTATCATGAGTATCAATATTATCATAAGTTTAAATATTTGTAAATCTATGTGAGTATGTATCAAAGAAAACAACACCATATATTTTTATACTGTTTTTTAATCACTATAATCAAAATCTGAATCTAAAAATTCAACATGGAGTGAATCGTCAGAATCACTGGAGTCGCTGCTGTCTCTTAAATTGATGATGAAGCTTTGTAAATTATTTTCAGTTATATGGTCTCTTCTTTTGTACTTGTCTTCCACATGAATGACATGGTCTGTCATTTTTTTCCAATCATAAAACACTCAAAAGATTGTTTTATGAGATCCTCGAACGCTTTTGGAGTTCGGCTTACATTTTTGCTTCCCACATTTCTTTTTGCTAGACTCCATATGAGTTCTATAGCATTTGGGTCACAATGATATGGAGGAAGTCTTAGCACTTCATGTCCGTTTTGGCTTAAAAGTTCATCAGCTTCATAAATAGGTTCTGGTGTGTTCTGTTTTACTAAGCAGAGCAACTCTGCTTTTGATTGTATGTTTCAAATGAAATACCATTCAATGTAAGCCAATTCTGTATCTCTAACTTTCAGCAGTGTCGTTTTGTTTCTAGTAGCTGACAACCTGTTTTAAAGAAAAAATAGCCTTATCTGTTGAGACTTGAGGCCGGAAGCCAAACTGTCCGTCGCCAAATACTCAGGCCGCTCATGTGAGACTGAATAAAGCGCTCAAGCACATTCGCCACTATCGTTGCTAAGGATATAGGCCTATAGTTGGCTATGCTCGAGATATCCCCCGTTTTATTCTTAGTGATAGGAATGACCAGCGTGCGGATGAGCTCCTCGGGTAAGTAGCAATACCTCACACAGAGAGTGAAAAACCGCGCTAACAATCCACAGACATGCTGGCCCGGATACAACAGATGTTCTATGCTGTAGGTTACTACCTACAAACTTACTAGTTTATTACCTAACTAAGTTACAAAGGAATTGCACTAAGTTCTATTCTAGTATCTTGTTCTCTCAGTAGTGAGATCCTTTCTCAGAAAATTTTGTTAACATTTCTAAACAACTAAATCAAAACTAGACGATCTCTGTGGCGCAGTCGCCGAATTCCCGCGTGCGGGTTTAATTCCCGTTGCAAAACGAATGTTTGCATGATGTACAGATATTCTTCCAAGTCAGAGTGTCTCTATATGCTTAATGAAGTATCTATCTACTTATGTATTGACTCACTTCCGCCGGCGGCTTAGCACGTGTGGTTTGCCAATCCTTGGCCATCATACCATATTCCCTAGACTCTGCAGATTGCTCAGTATTTGTTTGCAAGGATATATCTATCGATATTTTAGTGATAAGTTGATTGTCGTCAAAAAGAAGCTTCTGCGGAAGAAGTAGGTGTCTTTTTGTTTCATTGTAGCATCTATATTTGTGCATAATTTGATTTAAGTAATAAAACGTTTATTTCAGGCAACAATTCAATTCAATTCTTTATTTCAGACTAACATTCATTAAATACAAGGCAGGTACATAGTCCATATTCAGTACAATATAATTATACACGTACAAAATATGATTACAAGGCCCATACATATGATATAACTACCATAAAGATATAAAACATAAAACTAATACTTTTAATACTACTAGCTGACCAATCCGCAGCTTCGCACGCGTAGTTTTTCAATAAAAGTATTACCCTCCTTCTGTCCAGTTGGGTAAAAAGTAGCCTATGTGACCCGGGGATAGTGTAGCTTCCCAACGGTGAAAGAATTTTTTAAATCGGTTCAGTAGTTTCGGAGCCTATTCTATGCAAACAAACAAACAAACAAATCTTTCCTCTTTATAATATTATTTTTGTAGATATTGATCTTTAATATTGTAAAACATACTTGTGTTCTATCATCAATAGTTACCGCAGCGCATGCGACGAAAGACGTTTTAAGGCAATTTTTACCCCTTGGGTTACGTTACTTAAGTTTTAGTAAGGATCCCTAATCTTTTCTAGCAATAAATATAGCCTATGTCACTCAGGGTGAATGTAGCTTTCCAGTGGTGAAAGAATTTTTGAAATCGGCACAGTAGTTTTTGAGTTTATTCATTACAAACATAAACACACAAAAAAATACAAAAATACAAATCTTTCCTCTTTATATAGGTAATATTAGTGTATAGATGCCTACCAACCTAAGTTACTAGCAACCTAAGACTTTATAAAAATGCAAGAATCACACATATGATTATGTCGGTCTTGCAAAATAATTATAATAAAAACATGTGGTTTATCTGCCTTCGAGCGTGTGATTTTAAGATCGTTCCTATCGCGATGTTTTAGTTACCGGTTTGATACTCTCGCATACGACCATGGAGTTCGTTGGTGCACGATTTTTTTTATTTGTTCTTGTTGTTTCCCAATTCATGTTTAAAACAGTTCTTCGCGATGTGTTTCTTTGCCGTTTTGATGCTCAAGCAAATAAGCATGAAAGTTCGTGGATGCGCGAATTTTCGGGCTTGTTGTTAACTTATTAAACCGTTCCCGCAGAACTGGACGGCCGTGGGAAAGCCCACGGCCGTCCAGTTCTGCGGGAACGGTTTTTTACCGAATCCCACAAAATCCACGGGTGTTTTCACAAACAGTAGTTTGCATCCTGTTTTTTGGTGTAGAACAACGATAGGGTATAGATAGGGCAGATTAAAACAAAATTTAGACGTGATGGACGTGAACACGCTTGCTATATAGTGTCGGTATTACCACCGCCGGCCGCCGGCAGTGTAACAAAAGAAGATTTTGGGTTCACCCGATTCTAAAACAACAACCGAAATGTGGTGAGTGGTGAGCCGGCGCGCGCTCGGTCGACAGGCAGCTGTGGTCGAGGCGGAGCGGCCTCCTCTCCCCACTCCCCGCACCCCATCCAGCAAAAAACGGTATGCAGGAAACTGGTGGGAATACTTCCATTAAACTATACGTGTAACTAAACTAGATCTTGTTAAACTTCATGATTCTAAGGTTCTCTCTAGTGAACGACATTATTACAAGAGAATGGTTAGCGAAGCGCTTTAGCGCGTGTGAACAGTTTTGCTTATTGAGCATGCTAGTATCGATCAGTCGTTCGCAACAGGTGCGCGTGCACAATTTCACGCAAAATATCTCGCTGGGGCGTCGAATTAACGCTCAAATTTGTAAATTTATATCGAAATAACGAGTGCTTGTGGAATTCCCGCATACCGCAGTATAAAAATAATGCGTACCAAGACTTATTAACGAATATGGAGGATCCGTCCTTGACTGTTAAAATTGTGGAGAAAATCATTAAAACTAAAATTAAAAATTTAAGGTGTAAGGATTGATTTCTGTGTACCACACATAATTAAAAAAGTCGATAATTCAAAGCAATCTGGTTTCTGGTGCCTTTTTGTAAGCAATTGAGCACTTGCTCCTAAGTCCGTTCTTCTAGATATCCAATGGAGGACCCAAATCTTTCTCTTTTTTTTTCATTTTTTTTACCGAGATGAAATAAGCTTCTGGATGCATTGTATCGCCAGCAAAAGGTGATATTATTCAGCTCCATACGGATAGCTGTTTGATTGTCCGTGGCTTTGTTTGAACTGAGACAGAGAGCGAGAGAGCACGCTATAAAATGGCATGTGTGTTTGCTTTGAGCATGCTTATTCAGGAGCATACTTAAAACTAGCATGCCTATTGCTAGCAAATGAAAACTGCTCATAAGCATGCTCATATTGAGCATACTCAATAGCACGCTTTTTAGCATGCTATTTTGGATGCTAATAACAGTAGCTTTTTATGCTAGTAAGTAGCCCTAGTGAGAGACCACGTTTCTGTACAATATCTAATGACATCACTTAACACAAACTGATCAAAGACTTTTGGCATCAGACACTGAGGTATTTTGGACGAGAAGACGTCACGTAGTTCCCGAACTGAGAAATCCATCCTTACATCACTTAGAAAGGCAAAGTTTGTTGTTTGTTTGTTTTGGGGATAATCTTAGAAACTACGGAACCGATTCCATTAATTATTTCCCTGGTAGAAAGCTAAACTACCACTAAATGCCTTAAAGCCCCTAAGGCTCAAGTTAATTTTGAAAAAAAAAATCGTACGAAGCCGGGGCAAATCAGAATTTTTTGCAAATTTTAAATTACAGGCGCTACAATTTAAATAACAGTAGAACGATCACCTTATTATCACACGTCCAAGTTTGATAAGCAAAGTAAGTTCTAACTTTAGGTAAACATTTCAGCTTAAGTTAATTAGAGAACTCTACGAAACTGACCCCCGCTTCCGTTTCCGGGGCTCGGTCGGCGGTATTTCCGGTCCGGTAGCCATTTTTCTACCCTCAAAAAGCATAATTTAACTTGCTTCTGTAGGATTCATAAAATGAAAGCGAGAAATGTAAATTGTGAATTACGGGTACTTATGAATAGTTTATCCTTCTTGCAAAGGTAGGTAATGGTTACCAATCTAGCTTTCTGTTTTAAGAGCCTTATTACAGTTCGTAACAAACAGTATTTTTTATATTATATATTTAGACACAAGCTGATGGGCCTCCTGGTGTTAAATGGTTACCGTCGCCTATAAACTCCTGCAGGACTCAAGGTACTGCAGTCGCATTTCCTAAAACTTAATGCCTTATTTACACCTCTCTTGAAGGCGTTCATGTTGAAGCCCACAAGGAAAACCTCCGGAGGAAGGTCATTCCACATCTTGCAGGTGCGAGGAAGAAACGAGCGGGTGAAACGCACCAATAAGACGTACAATATGCGGGTGAGCTCGTTGCCGGTTGCAGGAGATTCGATGGTAGAAGTGGGAAGCAGGGATTAAGATTGAACTGCTCTTGAGAACATTCGCCGTTATATATTTTATAGAACACGCTTAGCGCTCCGATGTCAAGGCGCAGACTCAGCGGTTCCAAGTCCTTCGAAACTGCTGGGTCGTCGACAGCTCTGCGTTGCAAGGAGTCTAGGGGCTGCAGTTGGTAAAATGCGTAATTGCAAGACATCCACTGCCAAACAAAGGCCAACTGCTCCCAGCAACCTCTATCAAGTAGAGGCCGGCCAATGCTGCGCTAACTAGTGCGTGGTCTCCACTCTAAAACCTTTCACAACGGGCGTCAATTCTTCAAACTATGTGACCCGCCCACTGCCCGTTCAGCTTGCTACATTGCTTTGTTAAGAAAATATTAATTAAGTGACAAACATCTTATTATAAAACAATAAAATTATCCTTTATTATTAGTGATCGGCGTAGGTAGTACCATTCACGGGAATTAGTGATCGTTAACTTAACGTGGATATGGATATGCCTTCTAAATCCCGGGAATTATATTTTTATTTTATTTAACAGTTTTTTTTAGGAATTCGTATTTTACATAGTAACTATTCAGCTTTATACAAATACATGTTATTTTGATAATTAAAGTCATCCCTTTCCCTCACGCTTTTGTAGCTTATCGCGGGTGAGGTGAGGAGTCGGTTTCATTATATCTATCTATATATGGTATCTTAAACAGTTTAACTTCATTTACATCGATATTCATAAAATATTCTCGGAAATCGGGGAATAAATCCCGGGGCATATCCATATTAACTTATCATTCAGGTTCATTCGCCCAAAACAGCACTACCTACGCCGATCCCTATTTATTATACAAAAATAATACTTAAACAATTATTGACACTTTAAAATTTCAAATGAAACAGTTGAACCATCTACCGACCGTTCCAATCGAACTATTATTAGCTCAACTGCTCCAGATCACTATCAGGCGGAAGTATCTAGGCCAATTCTAGTATCAATGTTCCGCTCAGTGCTCAGCATGCTATGGAGGATGCTTGGTATTTCTCTACGAGATCGAATCAGTTTCGTAAATTAAATAAGTAATTGAGTAAAAAACGTTTAATTCAGACCAGACAGGAATCCATTACTTTTGTTAGTAAACAGAAAAATCTCACTTAAAAAATATTGTTAGTAAGTACACAAAAAGACAAAGAACTCCCCCCCCCCCTCCCCCTCCCCCCTCCGATTAGATGAAAATATTACCTGTTAAAGGTGCAAAGCCGTTTGGTGCCGGACGCACAAGATCGATCGCACTGAAAAGCTATGGGGTGACCTATTTCCAGTACCTAGTAGATGTCCCACAGTTGGTTATGATTATACTAGAAAAAAAATTAATAAGATCTAGAAAGCATCCTATTTTGCAAGTAAACGTCTCTTATTAAGAGATCCCTTCATATTTACACAGAAAAAGCCGCAGCCTCTACGAGTAGCAAATTAATTTACCGAGGTTCCGTACATCCGTTGACCTTTAGATCCAACATTACACTGTTTACATACGAGCACTGCTCTATCTCTTAAGTTCGTTAAATAGAACTTTATAGAACTGAGCCGGTCTGTCTATATGTATTTTCTTTACAAAAGGTAACGGATTTAAATTAGATTGAATTTGTGTAAAGGTTTTATCTAGGATCTGTAGAGAAAAACTCTATTAACTCGCTGCTGCACTACCTTAGCTTTTGGTTTCAGCTGAAAATCAGCTTTGGGTGCTTAACATCCAACATTATGCTGAGCTGAACGCCATTTAGTTACGCAGACACACGAGTCGAACTGTTTTATTGGATTCAATTCTATCTACTGTTCCTTATTAATTGTTACATGTGTCATTTTGTGTGTACCAAATAAATGATTATTCTAATAAATTCTAGACTTTGAGAGCCTTTGCAATCATTGCATTGAAACCATGATTAGATAATGTTTAGTTTGCCTATCGCATCAAATCACAAAAAAATTGCAACACTCAAATCAAAAATATCAAGTTACATTTTTAGAGATAAATAAATTGCCTTACTTACTTTGCACCTCTCTTTAAGGGAACACCGGAGGGACAATCGCCCATACAACACGTACTACCAAGATCATTTCTAATTGGAGCATATTTCTACCTTAATAAGGTATTATTTTAATTTGAATAGTATTCATCTAGGTTCCCAACCATATATTAGATCAAAATACTTACCTAAAATAAAATAGAAGCGTATCGAATTCTGCATGTTTTTACGTCATGAAAGACCTGTTTTCATCCTAATTGTTTCGTATTAAAAACAACAACATCTTACGTATCCTAGTTATGGGAACATAGATTATATCGTCTAGTTACAGAATAACAACACAATGAGAAAAATACAACAAGTTTTCAGTCATCATTTTTGGTATTACGGAACACGGTCAAAATCTAATCAAATTTAGAATCGTTCTATTGCTATCACTGTCGCTCTGCGTGGTTAAACTTCGTCACTAAACAGGGATAGCTATATTCAGGCCGAAATTTTTGACGTGGCCGAATTGAAGTTGCGCTCAGTGTTCGCCGGCGCGTTAAAGCAGTTGATTATAAGTTAACGCTGTATTGATAGACTCAGCCAAACTTGCACAACGATCCCTAAACGTACCTAATTTAAAGCGATTAAAACATGTTTATTTTTTTATACTACTTATATGGCAAACGAGCATGCAGCCCACCAGATGTTAAGTGGCTACTGCAGCCCATGGATATCCACATAGAATTCAAAACAAGCTATTATGTTGTCTTGATCTCTATGTGGATACGTTGCCATACTATAGGACTTATCTGTTATGCCTATGTGCCAGTAATTACAGGAACATACCATTACCATTTAACCGGAACACAGCAGCACAAGTACTGCTATTTGGCGGCAGATAAAGGCAAGGCGGTGGTGCCCACTTCCTCGAGCTCGTTCACAAAAGCTCTGCCACCATTCAAAATTTAACGTATTTGTATGATTTTACAACTTCTTAAATCATATTTAGCCGCTAAATACAATTAGGCTTCGTTGCAAGTCGCCTTTCGTTAAATAAGGAGCAATTGAACGAAAACGGGCTGGACCATCTTCTACGGGTTCCTTTTTAGATCTACGGAACCCTAAAAACTAAAAGTTTAAAATTTGTTGTTTTCAGTTTCTAAAGATAGTTAGTTACTAGTTCCCGCCCGTGACTTCGCACGCGTGGTTGTCAATAAAAAGTAGCCTACGTCTAAATTCAGGTCCGCGGTTACGACGTAACAAACAAACAAATTAAATACACGGAATTGTAAGTGACAATGGGGGTCTGTTCAGCTAAAGCGATCTCTTCCAGAAATCTTTAGATGAACTTGCTGAGTTCATGAGAACGTCATAGTACAGTAGTGTTTATACATAAAATAAAAAATACACAGTAGGTACTTTTGACATAGGTAAACAAAAAAAGTAAGGAGGTACTTACTTAGGTACCTACCTACTTATAATTTTGTACAACTACAAAACCTTAGCAACATACAGGCAAAACCGCATGCGAAGCTATACCTTATCTTATAACATAAGTAGGTTAAACTGAGATGTTTGTCTTGCAAATATGTGGGAAGGGACAGATAAACAGGCAAGTTGGTGTTGAAATTGAGGTTGTATATTTAGGTAAGTGAACATCTTTAGTCAGTTGGATAACGTATCATTAGCGCTCTGTAATCTTAGTAGGTACCTACATTATAACCTCTTGCAGTTCAGACTACAAATATTAACGGAGTATACCTATATATTTTGGAGGCCATATATAATAAATACTTACATTAGAGGAAATTTGAAAGTAGCGCCAGGAGACTGGCGTGGTATGGGCATGTCATGCGGAAAGTCAAAGTGAAAGTCAAAGTCAAAATCTTTTATTCATTAAAATCACAAGGATCACTATGAAACGTCAATTTTTACTGCCTGTTCCTTCGCGACCAAGCCAGGAAAGAAAGGCAAGAAAACAAGGCTGGTTGTTTTTTTTTTAATGATCCTTTTAGAATACATTACAATACAGAAAATAAATTACGTCCAAATTGTAACATTTTGAACGAGTTGTAGCAATTTCAATCCCAAGCTTCTCTATCATCTAAATAATCCGATATTTTACAGTAGGAGGGAAGAAAATCATGTAACTAAAAGAGTGTTAGATATAAGTAGTAAGAATATAAGAAGTAGAGGAAGGCCGCAGAAGAGATGGATGGACTGTGTGAAGAATGATATGGGTAGGAAAGAAGTGACAATGGAGATGACAGTTGATAGAGAGATATGGAAGAAAAATACATGTTGTGCCGACCCCACGGATCTAATCTGGGAAAAGGGCATGAAGAAAAAGAAATAATAAATACCGAAATGAAGTTGAATGATAATCCTCACTAATGGAAGCCAATTTACAAAGTCTAGAGCACAGGCGCCGAGTAGTCAGACTTTAAGTTTTTTACAAGATACATTTTGGTGAATGTGCGCCAAATCTTCAGGACCTTATCCCTCTTTCCCCCTTCCACCACCGGACAAGCAACCGAACCGAGAAGTACCACCCATACCTAGTCGGCATACCACCTTGCCGTACCAAACGATTTGCTTCAACTTTTCTTGTTAACAAGTGAGGAGTGGAACTCACTTCCGGCGTATATTTTTCCAAGCCAGTATAACCTTGGAGTCTTCAAGTCCAGAGTGAATAGGTTCTTTCTAGGCAAGCGTGCTCCATCTTCGATCACACCTTCACTTACCATCAGGTGAGGTAGTGATCAAGCGCTTGGCTGTCATCAATAAAAAAAAAATCTAAATAATTTTATTTTTGAGTGTTTATCGATAGTATTTTATCGATTTTCTCTAGATTTTGATGATAAAACATGAACATTTTCTTACCTATTTAGTGGTATCTAGATTATCATAATTGTGAAACTCTTATTATACTGATTTAATCCTTTTTTGAAGAGGAGATTAGAATGAGTAGATACATCTGACAATTACCAATACATATTTTCACAACTGTACAATGTATTTTCTGAATGAGCAGGGAGAGACGATTGGCGCGGGCACACTACATCAGCGAACATCTACATAAGTGACTTACGCGAGCCAGCTATTCTGTGAGTAGTGTGTCCCTACAGCCTATAAAATTTTCTTGTATTATTATTGTAACTTCTTTCCTACCCATATCATTCTTCACACAGTCCATCCATATCTTCTTAGGCCTTCCGCTACTTCTATATCCATCTAAACTTATATCTAACCCTCTTTTAGTCACATGTTTTTCTACCCTCCGCATGACATGCTCATACCATGCTAGCCTCTTACTCCTTAACTTTTTAACGTACATTTATTTTATTATTTTTTGGGTAGAAACCAATTTAATTAGTTCAAATTGCAAGACCCTATATAGACTAGTGGTTTGCCCCGAACTGAGATCTCGCGAGTCTCCTAAAACACAAAAACAAAATATTCTTAGGGCGACTCGCGCAACGATGCCGAAACGTTTTTAGTGGCTAAATATGATTTAATGAGTTGTCAAATCATACAAATACGTAAAATTTAAACATGTTTAGTCGCTAAATACGTTTAGGGATTGTTGTGCCAGCCGGCCTTAAACTTTAACCAATAAAATAGTGCCACGAAATCCGTAACCACAAACTTGACCTACAGTTTTATTCAAATTACAGGTATCGGGAGTTCATGTAATGTGGTTTGTTTTTGGAGTACAAATTGCAGTTATTCTGGATTTCAGACTTTTGTCTACATTTGTGTTACTAAAGCTACACACAAACCATATTTCAGCACTGCGGGGCCACTAGTGTTTCTTGTGAATTTTGTCAACGTTCAGTTTTAATTATGGCTAATAACTCAAAAACTATAAATAATTTACTAAAAATAAGAACGAAGTCTAAATGTACTAATGAAGACCTTTCATTTGACGTCCCACTTTAGCTAACAGTCTCATTTTCATTTTTTTTTACCCCTCTTGAACCCTAATATCTAAACAACCCCCCAACATTTTTAGCTCATTTAGTCACACCAAAAATGTGCCATCACTACCTATGTATCAAATTTCACGATGATCGGATCAACACTTCGAAAGTTATCCTCGGACAAACAAACATACATACATACAATGCCAATTTGCCCAAGTTGGTTTAGAGATCTCGCTTCGCTCGATCTATGACAACCTCTGTGGAGCTGTGGGCGATTAGCCGACTGAGACGCCGGAGGTTGGGATCTACGGATATCCATTGCGTGTCTGGGTATTAACTCATTATTTACGAAGGTATGTATTTATAAGGTATGTATTTGACGACCTCGTGGTGCAGTGGGCGAATAGCCGGCTGAGACGCAGGAGGTAGCGGGTTCAATTCCCGCCGCGGAACAAATGTTTGCATGATCTACAGATAAGTATTTGTTCCGGGTCTGGTTGTTTCTCTATATATTATAAGTATGTATTTACAAAAAAAAAAGTATATAAATATTCTATCAGTTATATGGTTCCCATAGTACAAGCTCTGCTTAGTTTGGGGCTAGATAGCGCTGTGTGAAATGTCCAGAAATATTATTTATTATAAAAAAACAAGTATTCTATGATGTCCACCTATCTACCTACCCAATTACTAGCACCTCAATAAAATATACCTGCCCAGGTAACTAGTTACATAAGTACCTACCTACTTAGAGTTAAATAGGTACTTAGTATCCTCACCAGACCAAACGTCCTCTCATTGTATACCTACCTAAAATAGGTAGGTAGGTAAGTAAGGAGGTACTCAGTCGGTATAATACCTAAGCTCCGAGGTATTCAGACCCGAACAGAGTAAAAACCAATAACGAAAGAACCCGAATGCCGTCCGGGAAAAAGGTAATTCCTCTGACGGGAAAAACTGTAATTCCTCCTTCACATTAACGGACCCACCTTTAAACCTATCAGGGGATGAATACAAAAAATCTGGCGTTCGATCTTAAATCATTTCCTTTTGAACATCTGGTCGACGGGCGACGTTTAAGAAGAGAGTGAACGCGATTTTTGATCGCAGACAGACCTAGGCAAAATGCTTTTTGGTCTCGATAGTTTCCCAACAGGCGGGCCTTGAACAGCCCCGGATCTACGATATTTCCGAACCGGTAGCTTTATACGTAAGCCAATTGCTTTCGCGTCGCTATAGCTGGATAGGCCGTCCCTTATACACGTGAGATACACTGTTGATGTGAAAGGGACGGCATATCCAGCAATAGGGACGCGAAAGCAATTGGCTTACGTAAAAAATAAGGCTACGGGGCAGAACACAGAACATATTTTTGTGTTCTGTGGGGCAGAAACTTGATGTGGCGCCCCCTCTTGCCTCCTCCAGCATTTGAGAGATGAAACGAGGGGTGGGGGGATGGGGGGGGGGTACATTAATATTAGACACGCACTTCTGTCAAACATTAATTTTCTTGGATTCATTTTGGGGCTATTTCACTGGACTACCTATATACACCGATATCAGGCGTAGCCAAGAGGGGGTTTTGGGGTCTCAAATCAAATGAATGATCAATAGTACGACATGCGTGGGATGCTAGCTAAGTGCTTTTGGAAACGCTTTTTTAAAAATTTATTTGGCATCCCCTGAAATTGCCGCTCGGGGCAAGTGTTCCGGTTTGTCTGTATGCAGTATTTATAATAATGGTTATAATAAATCATGAAAGTTTTTTAAGTAAAATTTTATGTAAACCCAAATAAGTACCTACAGACCTAATAAGTTGGTCGATTACTGCTCGCAGATACACTAGTATTACCCGTGCGCGATAAGTTGGGACCTGAGCGCGGTGACGTCATATTGACGTGTTTGTACCGCCCGCAAAAAAGCGAACATAACAAGCAGCCGCCCGCGGCTTCGTCTTTGTTTTTTTTAACCTAATTTATTATGTTACTCAGGGAGGACGCTGCTTTTTATCTAATCTTTTTTACACTATTTGAATAAAATAAAAATACAATGTTTAAGTTTACACATTTATTTTATCTATTATTTACATTATCTCATCTTCGTCACTACTTAGTGGATTTATGCCTTCTAGAGGTTGTTCTTCGTCCTCAGTCTCACTATAATCACTTGACGAAGAGGTATCCGATAAATTTACAATTAATTGCGATTCATTCGTCTCTTGTAAGAGGTCATCGTCCCAATACTTTTGTCGAAGCCTGTCCACATGGTTGACAAAACTAAAAGAATTCCAGAGCGCGTCTTTACGTGACGTAGGCCAGTACGAGACTAAAAACCCTAGTGAAAAATAGTGATGCGAACGGTACAATACGGGCGCCATCGGGGAAGTGCAGGGGAAGCGGTCGGGGAGTCGCATTCCTAGCAGGTCCCAAGTTATCGCGCACGAGTAATAGAGTACTCGAAGGATATGTCGAAACTAAAAGGGTAACGTGTTCGACAAGAAAAAAAAACTTGCCAATTCTGGGTAGTGGGAACAGCTTGTGCCTTGTACCATAATTCCTAGTCCCTAGGGCTGCGTCGTACCTGAACCGTCTCGAGGGCTCAAAGAACGACTGTTTTTACTAATGTGTGTCAATTCGGGTCTTGGGGTCGACATCCGTAGGGAACGGTGTATCAAAGCTGTTTTGGGTAAAATGTTTTGCAGGCTTTATGTCTCCAAAACATGGCTTAAGGGGACTTTGGGACCATGCGGTGATATGGGCTTGCAATCGGTTACGTATTGTTATGATAATAGAGGTATTTTTGGTACACCTATCACCAAAACACGCTTACGCTTAGGTACAGTTATTTAGTGGAACTCTATCTCTGTTTTAAACGTTGGAAATGTTTTTTTATTTATAAACCAACAGTACGCATATTTTATCAGTTTATATCTAATTACCAGATTTATGACGATAGTCATAAATACATAATACAGATACGTTAGGTAGGTAGGTATACAACATTCTTATAAGAATCATTTAAGGGGACACCGGAGGGACAATCGCCCATACAACACGTACTACCAAGATCATTTCTAATTGGAGCATATTTCTACCTTAATAAGGTATTATTTAATTTGAATAGTATTTATCTAGGTTCCCAACCGTATATTAGATCAAAATACTTACCTAAAATGAAATAAAAGCGTATCGCATTCTGCATGTTTTTACGTCATAAAAGACCTGTTTTCAACCTAATTGTTTCGTATTAAAAACAACAACATCTTACGTGTCCTAGTCATGGGAACATAGATTATATCGTCTAGTTACAGAATAACAACACAATGAGAAAAATACAACAAGTTTTCAGTCATCATTTTTGGTATTACGGAACACGGTCAAAATCTAATCAAATTTAGAATCGTTCTATTGCTATCACTGTCGCTCTGCGTGGCTAAACTTCGTCACTGAACAGGGATAGCGATATTCAGGCCGAAGTTTTTGACGCGGCCGAATTGAAGTTGCGCTCAGGGTTCGCCGGCGCGTTAAACAAAAGTTTTTCCATGGTGGATTTATCGTAATGTACTTATGACGGGAGGTGTTGCGGTGTGAGAATCACAGTCTTCATAGACCATTGGATTTGTACAATAGACAAAAAAACAAAATTCCTAGTCTATTACTTTAGGTCGTGAACACTTTTATATCATATTTTGTTCCTCGCGACCCAGAAAACTAAGGCAACACGGCTTGTTTATAGAGAGTATCAGTAAAGCTGGACATTTTATACAGCGCTACTTAGCCCCAACTAAGTAAAGCTGCATGTAGGTATCTTCGCGAATTTCCGCTTTACCCAAAGGTTGCCCGAAAGAGATCGCTCTCAGCAATAAGGCCTCCTTGCATTGTCATTTTGTTCCAGCTTAGGTACCTACTTATTTTTGTATTAAGTATTTACGTTTGTGTGGTAGGTAATTCAGTAGAGTTATCTATCTACAACTAAGCCAAGCTGGTATTTGTTTGTAGTCTATCAAAATAGTATTACGAAATGCACAACCAAATTACTTGACCTACAGTATCAATCAAATTACAGGTAACGGGAGTTCATATAAATTGGAATCTCTTTTTGGGGTAGAAATTGCAGTTATTCTGGATTTCAGACTTTTGCCTTTATTTGTGTCACTAAAGCTACCTACTTTACCATCAAATTTCAGCACTGTGGGGTCACTGGTGTACCCTGTGAATTTCGTTAAAGTTTCGTTTTTATTATGGCTTAAAAACTACTAGGACTTAACTAAAAATAAAAACGGTGTCAAAATGTACCTACTAATAAATACCTTTCATTTGAAGTCCCTTGACTTAATAGTCTCATTTTCATTTTTTTTACCCCTGTTGTATCTAATATCTCAACAACCCCCCAACAATTTTAGCTCATACAGACGTATGTCTGTATGAGCTAAAAATGTTGGGGGGTATATACATACATACAGGCAAACATACAACGCTGATTTGCCTAGGTTGAATTGGAGATCTCGCTTCGCTCTATCTATACTAATATTATAAAGAGGAAAGATTTGTATTTTTGTGTGTATGTTTGTAATGAATAAACTCAAAAACTACTGGTCCGCTTTCAAAAATTCTTTCACCATTGGAAAGCTACACTCACCCTGAGTAACATAGGCTACTTTTTATCCAACTGCGGAAAGGAGGGTAATTTTTTTATTGAAAAACTACGCGTGCGAAGCTGCGGATTGGTCAGCTAGTCCTACTAATATTATAATCCTACTAATATTATAAACGCGAAAGTTTGTCTGTATGGATGTTTGTTACTCTTTCACGCCGGAACGGCTGAACCGATTGCGATGAAATTTGGTATGTACGTAGATCATAACCTGGAATAACACATAGGCACATTACATGGCATAACACACATTTATTGGCAAACCACGCGTGCGAAGCCGCTGGCAACAGCTAGTCAACTATAAATGTGAAAGTTTGTACCTATGTTTGATTATTTATTTCTGAATTCAAACATAGGCTACTTTTGATTGACAAACCGCTGGCGGAAGCTAGTATACTATAAGTAAGTACATAATTTTCCGCAGTGGTAATCGAACCCGCAACCTCCTGTGTCTCAGGCAGCTGTTCGCCCACTGCGTCATAGTCAAAGCGACCATTGTCAATACTGTAGACTAATTTATGAACTAAGGTAGGTTACGAATTACCTAGGCAGTTTAGTAGTACACACGGCTACACATCAAGCTATACATTACCAGAGTAAGCTGACCTCGCATTGTGTAGGCTTTTCGTAGAATGCGAGGTCAGCTTATACTGGAAGTTAATAGCCTGATGTGTAGCTGTGTGTACTAGAGCTCTTTGTGATAGGGGCTCGCCCAAGTATTACCACCATTCCTATTTCTGCCGCCAAGCAGCATTGGTGTTTCTAACAGACTTCAAAAAGGAAGAGATTCTCAATTCAGTTTCAATGAGTCAATTCAAATGACGACCTCCGTGGCGCAGTGGGCGAATAGCCGGCTGAGACGCAGGATGTAGCGGGTTCGATTCCCACCGCGGAACAAATGTTTGCATGATCTACAGATATGTGTTTCGGGTCTGGATGTTTTTCTATGTATTACAAGTACAAAAAAAGTATATAAGTATTCTATCAGTTATCTGGTTCCCATAGTACAAGCTCTGCTTAGTTTGGGACTAAGTAGCGCTGTGTGAAATATCCAGCAATATTTATTTATTTATTTAGTTGTATTGTTTTGTTTGTTACTGACCTCAGAAATCCGTCATTTATCAAGGAAAGGATATACTTACCTACTTTCTGATTGACCCAATAGAAATCTCAACAAAATCGATTCAGTAGTTTGCTTTTTTCTGTATTCTAAAGTTGGTTATGTACTTATATTTTTGTTAAAAAGTTACTTGATATGTATACAATATGGAGATGGAACAAGCAAATGGCTAACCTGATGTTAATTGGTACCTAACCATCGCCTTACCTTTCCAATAAAAAAATAATTTTCCAAATCATTTGATAAAGAGTCGAGTCCCATTTACTGCTGTAGCACACAGTATCTACAGAGTTCTCCCTTATTTTTGTTCATGTTTTACGTTTATACTGTTTAATTGTTTATTTTAAGTATTTCCTCTTTTAAGTATCTTAAAATGTAACTGTATTGTATACCTATTGTGTGGTAATGTAGTGAATAAATGATTGTCTATGTCTATAAATTAACAGACCGCATTAGAAACAGTGAATTGCGCTCCCGAACACAAATCGCGGACGTTGGGCACCAAGTACACAAGTTAAAGTGGGATTGAGCAGGCCACGTCTGCCGCATGTCAGAGGAGTTACTATGGTCAAAATCCACCACAGAGTGGATCCCAAAAGACAGAAAACGAGCACGCGGCAGACCGCGACGCCGATGGAAAGACGAACTCGACTCGTATAGAAGACAGGATCACACAGGCGCATGTTAGAGATGGACTGGACTGGAAGGAAGGGAGGCCTTTGCCCTGCAGTGGGACAGTACAGGCTCCAAAGTAAGTAAGTTGATAAATGATTGAAGTTCTGAGCTAACAAAAATAAAAACAAAATAAATAAAAAACCGGTCAAGTGCGAGTCGGACTCGCGCATGAAGGGTTCCGTACATCTATAAAAACGGTAAAAAATCACGTTTGTTGTATGGGAGCCCCCCCGTAAATATCAATTTTATTTTAATTTAATTATTTATTTTTAAAGTGAATAATATAACTAAATGTTCTGTGAATATTTCAAGCGTTTACCTGTTGCCGTTATCAATATCGAGCAAAAAAGAGCAAAAAATCACGTTTGTTGTAATGGGAGCCACCCTAAAATATCCATTTTATTCTGTTTATAGTGTTTGTTGTTATAGCGGCAACAGAAATACATCATCTGTGAAAATATCAACTGTCTATCTATCACGGTTCGTGAGATACTGCCTGGTGACAGACAGACAGACAGCGGATACTTAGTAATAGGGTCCCATTTGACCCTTTAGATTAGATTAGAAAATTCTTTATTGCACTAATAAAAAGATACATAGGCGAACTTAATGCTAATTAGCATTTTCTTCCAGCTAACCTTTGTGTAGTGTGGAGAAAGTGGTAGTGCCAGAAAAAGGAAATTTAATCAAACTTTAGCTTAGAAATAAACTTACAAAAACCAAAAATAATAATAATACACATACATAAACGAAATACACAAATCTACACAAAGTGCTCAATTTTGTTGGGTATCTTGAAGAGAGATGAAGTATTTAAAGAGTTTGGACTTGAAGATTCCCATAGAGGCGGCCTTGCGGATTTCCACTGGAAGAGAGTTCCACAAGCAGATAGCAGTCACAGTGAAAGAGTATGTGAAGAAAGAAGTTTTATGCTCAAGAAGTTTTACCCTTTGTCGGTTAAAAAGCAAGGTAGCGATTAGTTTAATAAATACAAAGTAGTAAGGAACATTGGATATTAAGTTTATTGATAAATTCTGTTTTGAATGATAACCGGTGCGCATAACACATAAACTAGTATAAAATTAAATCGCTTTCGCTGTCTGTTTGCTTAGATCTTTTAAACTACTCAACGGATTTTAGTTCAGTTTTCAGCAATAGATAGAGTGGATTCAATAGGAATATTTATATGTATGTATAATACATAGTAGTAGCATGGACAGTAACTGCGAAAGTAATTGTTTGTTTGTTACCTTTTCATACTAAACGGCTAAACGGATCGTAATGAAATTTGGCAAGGAGATAGATTATATCCTGAGGAAGGACATAGGCTACTTTAGCAAAATGTTTTAATTGAAATACCACGCATGCGAAGCCGCGGGCGGGTAAGCTAGTTTAATAAACACAAATTAGTAAGGAACAATTAATTGGAGTAGTTTATTGATAAATTCTATGTTTTGGATAACCGGTGCACGCAACACACAAACTGGTCACAATACCAGGGGTGTACCAGTGTTATAAGAATTAATTTTCATAATGGAGTTGAACATCTCTAGTTACACGTGTAATTTTTCCTTGTTTATCCCTCGGTATACCATGCTTTGATATCATATGTTTACGAACAGTTTTATTTGTAGCATAAGTTGCATTGCATATACTGCATAAATATAAGAAACTTCTCACATGTGTCGAGTTGATATGCCAAGTCAGTTCGCATTGCCGATGAAACTTTTTCTGACAAACATTGCAAGAAACATTCTTCTCCTGATGTTGTATTATGTGATTTCTCCATATAGCTCTTCTTCGGAATGTTAAGCCACATTCGTCACATGTGAACGGTCTTTCACCGGTGTGTACTCGCATATGTTCGACTAGATCAAACTGTCTTGAACATTTGAAGGGGCATGTGTTGCATTGTAGTGATGGGCCTTTATCATGGTTTTTTACGAGGTGTCTGTGTAAAGGTACTTTACCAGGAAATCCTCGGCCACATTGATCACAGATGTATTGGTATTTAGTATGTCTTTGCATATGATAGTTATAGTTAGGTCGGTTTGCAAGAGTTCGGTTGCAGATATCACAGTGGAAGCTTTGGAGGACTTTTTGAGGCAGTTTTGGCTTGGTTTTGACACTGGTATATTTTATTCTTGATTTCACAGCTTTCTCAATAGAATTTAGAAATAAATCTATTCCATCTGGATCTTTTTGTATGGGATGTTTATCTTTTATTTGTGTGTTTACTGCCTTTTCTATGGTAGTTAACAACAAGTCTATATTTTCTGTATCATTGAGAGGCTCAGTTTCACTTTCATCAAATGGTTGATTGTAACTGTAGTCATTATCACTTTCATAATCCAATGTTTGGTTAATTTCAGATTTCAGGCATGCTGGCAGGGATTTTTCTTTTTTTGACTTGATTTTGCCCATTTGCTTGGGAATATTTGCCGTTGTAGGACTGCTGGGAGTGTTCATATAGGATTCTCTGGGAAAATACTGACAAAACATTGTGTACTCGCAAACCATCTTCTTGTATTTTTCACTGTCATTGTGAGCGAGATTTATAAACTTCCGTAGCTTTCTATCGTTATTTTTGCACATTAATTTGAAGGAATTAATATTTTCAATCATTTGCTTGCAGTTTTGACATATTTTTGTAGGCAAAATATCATCGTAATCACTAGAAATCCTGGAGAATCTTACCAAAACTTTTCCGTAAGAAATAAGGCTTCTTCGGCCCAGTTTTTCTTTGAGAGACACCATACTTTCGACTTTGCTTTGTTTTAGGCACACGCGACAAATTAAATTGTACGTTTTGTCACACTTTTCCATGTTTTTCACACTTTTGCACAAATTTTTGTAGTTTTGTTTATTTTCTTTTGAGAGATTTTGTGCTTTCGTTCGGTTCCAGAAATATGTCAATGTCAGTAAATTTTCTTGTTCTGATTTTGACATTTTATGATTCCATGTTTGTGCTGACAGTCTGTTTTGGTGCTACCTACAATTTTTTTTTATTTATTATTCATTTATAGTAAACTTCGAATAGGTACGTTTTTATTTTTAGTAAAATTATTTTAGTTTTTGAGTTAGCAGCCTTAGTAGAAATGGAACTTAGACGAAAGAACAATGTTCAAAACGTCCCCACCCTTGTAGCACTTTAAAACCTGTGATCGAAGGGCTATAGCCATCTTATCATTTTATTGTACGAGGGCGAAACTGAAAATGTGCATCCGAAAAAAGTTATATCGACATGAAGAAAACGGCATCAGTAACAATTATTTGCCGTTTATTATACTTTTTCGACATCATGTCACCATAGCTACTACAATTATAATTACATTTTGGTAAGTTTTTTAATTCAAAACACGTTCACAGTCCAAAGAAGCCAGTGGTGAGCAGTTTAAAATGGTTATAACAAGAGCCGCACGCGCAGCGCCACACGACGCAGAGCAGGTAGTACCTAAGTGTGCGGTGGTGGAAGGTCGGGGAGATGGGAAGTAGGTTATTCGACGGGCTGAAATTTCCTTTAGGAAACTTGTGCTAAGACTTTCATTTATTTTTCACGTGCAGATATACATAAATAAAGCCTAGATGTGAAGTGGCAACTTGCGCAACCTTATAGTTTTAGAGATAGTAATTTTTAAAATCCGTGATCGATTGCGAAATTCGCTTGGAAATCAGTGTCCGACCTTACAGTTTGCGTTCTATCGATTATTGCGACACTAAATTGACATGACAGTGACAGATAACACGGCTTTTTTCATTTTTATTGGCGGAAATTTCGAATTTGGCAATGACAGTGACATAAGTTTTACATTTTTATTGGCGGGAATTTCGACATTCTTTTACAAAGTTTACATTAGATTCGTTTACTGTTGTATGGATATTTATAATAATGGTATTATTAATATTTTTTTTTATTAATAAGTTATCTTTTGAACTATGAAAAATGGTACACTGAATCGAGACGGGGCACCCCAACTTGATTAGGTTAGGTTCAAAATGAGTGACAGAATCGACACGGAGCACCCCGACCCCACGTGGTCTTGTGCGTGACACCCCTGGAGTGTATATAAAGAGCGCGGGAGCCAGAAGCTCGCGGGAGGTCCTGTGTGAAGCAAGTCATACGAGGCCAAGTGAAGCGAAGGTCGAGTGTGACTTGCTTCATTCAGAGGCGACCTTAAGAGCTTCTGGCGGGAGCCCACCCAGAGTCCGGGGGGTTGAAAGAAAAAGTAGTCTATTAAAACGTGGGGAGCAACCCCTGTACTCTGCCTTTTTTCAATATAAAAAAATTGTTTTTTTCATAAAATAAATAAATAAAATAAAATAAGCCTTTATTGCTGTAACTTACATAATTAAAACAAAGTACCTTAGATCTATTTAACAATATTTTTTTCCTACTAGCTAGTGGTCCGGTTTTCCTGTCACAGCTTGTCCTCCGTCAAAGGCCTCCTCTAGGGCTTTCCATTTTGTTCTGTCCTTTGCCGTGCGCATCCATTCTGGACCAGCTATCTGTTTTATGTCGTCTTCCCAACGTTTATTTTGTCTACCTTTGCTTCTTTTGCTATCGCGCGTTACTAGTCTCGTCCATTGCTCATTCCCCTCCCTCAACATGTGCCCTGTCCATCTCCATTTCTGGCGTTTGTATACGGTATGTATGTTTTTAAATTTAGTTTTGTTTTTTATATTCAGTAATCTCACTTTGTCTCTTCTTTTGACTCCAATTACGCTTCTTTCCATTCCATTTTGGCATACTTGAACTTTTTTGAGTTGTTTTTCAGTTAGAGCCCATGTTTGACATCCCTAAGGCAAACATGGAAGAATACATGTGTTATAAACTTTCTTTTTTTCTTTGATAGGCATGTCTTTGTTTTTCATGACCTCGCTCAACGACCAAAACCGTTTCCAGCTGTTTGCTATCCGTCTATGTATTTCCTTTTGCATTGTGTCTTTTGGAGATATTATTTGTCCTAAATAAATGTACTCCTTGACATACTCTATTTGTGTGTTTCAACCATTTAAATTAATGTCTTTTTGTGTTGAGTTTGTGATTACCTTTGTTTTTGATTTGTTTATGGTTAGGCCTACCTTGGCGCTTTCGTCTGATAGTTGTTGTAGCATGTCCTCCAAATGATCTGGGTTCTCTGAAAATAGGATAATATCGTCTGCGAAACGTAGATGGTTTAGTTTGTCCCCGTTAATATTGAGTCAATTTCCTTCCCGTTGGAGGTTTCTAAAAATCATTTCTAGAACCGCAGAGAATAGCTTCAGTGAAATGGGGTCACCCTGTCTGACACCCCTTTCGATAGGGAATTCTTGTCCTATACGTTCTAGCTTGACTTGCTTGACTTCTAGTTTTTTACATACGTAACCTCAAAATATTTTTTTAATTTTCTCAAAAAATTATAGGTTTTCGCAAGTCCTCACACACTAGGGGGGTGGGGTTCTAGTCCCCCCCTCCTCCCCTCCCCCCATTCCTCTATAAAACCGTTCCTAAAGGAAAGCCCTTCCATTCGACGGAACATACATTTGTATACAGAAAAAAATAAGAATTTCCTGTTCCAGAAAATAGCATACAGCCTGCACAAATTCAAAAACTTATTGAAGCCATTCCTTTTAGTGTGCCCAGATGAGTATATAATAGATATTCTAGGACCCTACTCTGCTAGGACATCAGACGCTCAGATTATGAAGGATCTAATGAATAACATTTATTCTCCGAATCATTACTTCCTCCACGAGAATGATACTTTTATATTAGACAGAGGCTCCAGAGACTCAATTCCTGCAATCGAAGAATGTGGCTCTATGCCTCACATGCCACCTACAAAAAACAGAAGCGCAACTCAGTTCACGAATGAACAAGCAAATAAATCGCGTCTAATAACAATTGTCCGCTGGGTCATTGAGGCGATAAACGGGAGATTTATGCGCGACTTGAAAATGTTCAGGAACTAGGTATTCAATAAATCACTTGCTCACCTCTTCACTGACTTCCGGATTGCTGGAGCGGTTCTCAACACCTTCAGGGAGCCTTTTCATAATAGTGTCTACGCCACAGACTTCGTAGAACGAATCAGTCACAGAATTCATACCAACAATGACTTGGGCAACCACGTTATTTCAGGCTTCAGCCATGACTCCGAGATGGTAATGACTGATGGGCAGAATTTAGAAATTAAGTGAATTAGTTCAGATTTGCGCGCTCGAAGACTTTTCACGTTCCACTGGACAATGGAGACTGGATCCATTGTTACCAGTTAATGCAAAGATCTGGGACAGTTTTTGGGCAACGTTGGACGGTAAGGATGAGTTGGTTGATGAACACAACTCGATTAAAATGTTCAATAGAGTTTCAATGAGGATGCTTTGACGGTTGTCCGACACTGGGGCCAGGGCTTGGGACATAATGGCATGGTCATTAGGGAGGGATGAGGATGGAGTTGAGATTATTCCTTGGTAGGATGCTTTGTCATAGGATTTACCCAAGCGTACTTTAGGACGAGGTTTGGCATAAACATTTTTAACATAGGAACGGTATGTAGGAGAGTTGGTTGAGGTGGAAGGATCTTGTGGATCAAGATTAGTGGAAGAGAACATAGCCTGAGCAACCTCAGTATATGCTCTTCCAACCTTAGGGAAATTAGTCGCAGCTTCCTCATACGAGATTTAATTCTGAGACATAAGCATTTTAATAGATTTTTGCCTATCCTGTTCAGGACAGACCTTGCTAGTTGTATAATGTCGGCCTGAGCAATTGAGGCAAGAAGCTTTAGACTCTTCCAAGTCACAGCTTTCACCCGTGTGTTCTTTAGAGCATTTAAAGCAACGGGGCTTGGAGCGGCACTGAGCTTTTACATGACCAAAACGACAACAGTTAAGGCATTGAATTGTTGAGAGCTGGTATGTTTAAACCGGTAGTGAGGTGTGGTATGAAAATACTCTTTGAGGCAGAACTTGACTTCTAAATGTGAGAACTACTGATTGAGTTGAGATCCAGGTAACTTTGCCATCATAATTTGATTTTCTGTTTAACCTACGGGCTTTGACAACAAATCCACAACCATTTGGAACTTCCAAACTGGTTGCGAATTCCTCCATTGGCATATCAACCAGGACATTTCGGACTAGACCCATTCAAGTGATGTTGAATGTCGGTATTGATGCAACATACTTGTACTGGGTAAGGAGAGTTGTATTATCCAGGAATTTATTAGCATCAGTTGCCGTGCGGAATTCAACGGAAATTCGATTTCTGCCAACTTGTTTAATTCCATCTGAACAAATGTTAGACACGTGATGATTGCTCAAGAACTGTCCAAATTTAATTGGGCGGATTGTTGTTCCAGCTGACGGGTCGGGTTCTACTCTAGCAACATTAATAACGAATGGACCTTTGTCTGCGGTAGAGTATTCTTTCACTCCAATTACCATGATAGCATGCAGCCAAATTGTTTGGATGGAGGCAGCCGCTATGTCTGGGGTTGTTATAGTTTTTTTGTTTTGGGAAACAGGTGAAATTTCACCATCTGACTCCATTCTGCGTTTAGAGCCTGAAGCTGAGCGATTCTCCTCAAGAATTATGGGTGAGATAATAATCTCATCTGGCGGATCCGGAGAGGGGTCCGTAGGAACAACCTCCATCTTCCCGCCGAAACCCACTAAAGTTTAAGAGTTAAAAACTAGTTAGTAAAACACAAAGTTACACCTTACCACCAATGCACCAACCCACCACCACTAAAATGAAATAAATCAACTTGGGAATGAGCAAGTGACTCAGCAAGAAAACAATTTAAAACTCAAAGGAATCTAGCTAAGACGCTTACTGCTCCAGTACCAGAAGTCAACCTGAAACGCATACCAAATTAAAGCACTGATCAACTTTGACAATTTGACTTGACTTGACTGACTCTGACTGTTTAGAATTGATATAAAAGAAAAGCAAGTGTGCCTTTTCTGCATCTGAAAAATCATTGCCTGTGATAAGTCAAGTGAAATAGCAGGGATTTAGCTAATCTTAATGATCCTAAGAAAATGATTTTAAAGTAGCTAACCGATACGCGCATGCTTGACAAACGCAAACAGTACAATTTATTATTATAAATTATGTACTTAGATTAGGTAGGTACATTGTCTAAACCAGGGATCCCCAAACTATTTTGGACAAGTGACCCCTTTTCCAAAATGAACTTTGAAATTACCTCAGACCCCCATGGCCAAAAAACCTACTTTTAAGATCAACCCCCTTGTTCATAATGGTCCGCTAACTTAAAACAGCTGATACAGAGTGTTATTCTTCATTCTGACTAAGGTCAATAGATGAAGACAGAGTGAGAATTAGCAATGCTTTAAATAAGTTAGCAGACTATTATGAATAAGGGGGCCTATCTTTCGTTTTTTCCTATTGATACAAAATACCTAGGTATTAAGGTACCACTTGGAAAACTTTGCACTTGGTTAAGTGAGTAAAGTAGACTTCATCAAAATTTAACAAGATAAAGAGACGTACAATTCAGTAAATATCAAGTTTAATTTATAATGATTACAAATTACAAATGAAGTACTTAAAGAATCTTAAGTAGGTAGGAAATTATATTTAAAAAAGTATTAATTCGCAAAGAGAAAATAAATCATTCAGTGTGATGGATGAACCTGGTGACTATCTACCAATCTAGCTACATCCGGTTCAATATTGGTGAGTTGTAGCCTTAAATCTCTACGTTCGTTGATTTTCAAACGGTTTCTTTGTTTCGTCAAAATGTTTGTTACCACACTGAAGCTTTTTTCAACTAGGTATGATGATGGAAACGCGATAAGGTATTTTTCAGCAATGGTCCACATAGTAGGATATTGTGTTTCAATGTTGCGTTGCAACCAGAACTTCTGATAGCCTTGGTTGAACTTCTGCTTAACCTCTTCTCTGTGCTGATGGTAATCAACTCTTCTTGTATTATCACATTGGCTTCTTCTATGGCTGTGGTATTGTACGGATGTTTTATCCATTGAGGAATTTATAAATTTAAAAGATCCTCAAACCTTTCCGTAAAATCCTTGTGTAATGCGTCCAAGTGAGTGACATATAATAAAATGTCATCATCTTGAAGCATTTCTGGTAATTTGACAAATGCGGAAATGGCGATTATTCTTTTCTGCCTAAATTTTGTTTATAAAGGATTAGTTTACCCACGAAGGCCGATATTATTGATTTTGTTTTAATCAAGTTAAGATCGTCACCCTGCAGCTGCAAATTAACTTAAATATTCCAAAGATATCAGTCAAGTAATAAATATCTGTTTTACAATTATTCAGATTTTTATTCAAATTAGGATCTTTTTCTTGTAAAAACTCCAACACAGATTAAAAATGCCTGAAAATTTTTCTAAGCAAGAGCCTCTTGATAGCCAGCGAACTTCAGTGTGCAGAAGTAATCGAGTAAAGACTTCGTCGTTTTCCTCACATAGCTGAGCAAATAACCGAGAGTTCAAAGAATTGCTTCGACTCTTGTTGATAGCGTTTATTACATATTGTAAAGACTTATGCAATCTAGGACTCAGCTTTCTTGCTACTAAATGCTGCCTGTGAATCACGCAGTGAATGACCAGTACATCAGGCAGTTGTCGCTTTAAGTGAGCTATAAAACCACGATGACGACCAACCATAGACGGTGCACCATCAGTCGCTACAGAAACAATGTTTTTCCATGGAATAGCTTTGTCAGTAAAAAAATGTTCCACGACCTGAAAAATCGATTCTCCTCTGGTATCAGTCTCTAAATATGTAGCAAAAAGCAGTTCTTGGCACATATTTTCATCTTTGATATATCGAACATATCCTAACAACAGAGCTTCATTGCCGGGTAATGTAGACTCGTCCAACTGGAGAGAGAATCTGTGGGTCTGTAAGAACTTGAATAAAATGTTTTCCACATCCCGTCCCATCTCGTCTATGCGTCTCTGAACGGTGTTATTGCTCAAAGGTATTCTCTTTAAAATATCATGTGCGGGTTTGTGCAATACATTGTTAAGGACCACCGCAATGGCTGGTAAGATAAGCTGCTCTCCAATTGTGTGGGGTTTCCCCGACTTCGCTATTAGTAAAGATATATTATAGGACGCTCGTAAACCATCATCGTCTTTAATAGATGATGACGCAAACACCGATCTTATGGATGGTCTTTTGTCTAGTTTTCCTTTAAGTGCTTGAAAAATGACAAGGGCTTACTTTTTTTGTCAGCATGTACTCTTGATAAGTGGTCATCCATTTTTGAAGGCTTCATGGCATCGTTACTGAATACTTTTTCACATATGAGACACATCGGCAAGTGTTGATTTGATGGAGATGCAATAAATCCGAACTTCAAGTAGTCCAAACTGTATTGTCTGCATTTTTTTTTTCGTGTCCGCCATCATAAAACTCTCAGTAATCCTGCAAATAAAAAAAAGAAACTACCTAAATAAAAAACAATAATAAACTGTTAAATTTACGGGTATTTTTTACAATTGAAACAACTGAGGTAACTGCAAACTGTTGCAAACAATCTACACATAGCTCAACTGATCACTATCACACAGTGGGGCAATGCTGATGCGCTGTGCCGGATAAAAACTGTTTGGTACTTACCCTGTTAATTTTTCATAAACTGCAGATATTGTATGGTTACGCTATTAACTCGCGTAGGGAGCTCAGCATTTTGTAAATTATTTTTCAATCACTTTACTTCACTTAATTTAGCTATGTTATAACTTTGTAATTTTATTTTTCAAACTTTCGCGATCACTGTACATAATTATTGATTAAAACGGGTATTTATCGCGTATGTACCTTTTTTATTTGTTATCCCGACGTTTCGGCTGTGTTGCAACAGTCATGGTCTCGGGCTGACTCTAGTCAGCCCGGGTACATACTTTGTAATCTCTTGAAACAAATGAGTACTTATATGAGTTATTATCGTTCAAGCTCCAACGAATTTCAAAACGCAAATGAACTTTCAACCTAAGTGCAAGCTCGTTAAATAGTAAAATATCGGGAACATGACGCTCTTAACGAAGCCAATAACTACTTCTCCAACATTGGCAAAAAATTGGCACTTAAAATCCTCAACAAACTTAATGTATCTGAACAAGATCTCGTTAATCGCTCAGATCTTATTTCAGCAACACCAAAAAACTCATTATTTATGTCCCCTACTGATAATTACGAAATTCTTAAAATTATAAATTCCTTAAAGTCATATTCTGCGCCTGGCTGGGACAGCATAGGTAACGAGCTTCTTAAAAGAGGCAAACATACACTCATACCCGCCATCGTTCACCTTTGCAATCTCAGTCTCTCGTCTGGTATAGTTCCAGATTGTCTTAAAATAGCTAATGTAATTCATAAAGCAGGAGATCCGCTTCTTGCAAAAAACTACAGACCAATATCATTACTTACCTCCATTTCTAAAATAGTCGAAAAGGTTGTCAATAAACGCCTACTGTCATTCTTGGAGACAGAAGGCCTATTATCTCAGAACCAATACGGCTTTCGAAATAATTGCTCTACTGATGATGCAGTGTCTAACATGGTCAATTTTGTCTCAGAACATCTTAATAAAGGCAAAAAATGTGCTGGTGTCTTCTTAGACCTAGCAAAGGCCTTTGACACAGTGTCTAGGCCAATACTCCTGAAAAAGACGGAAACTATGGGAGTAAGAGGAGTTGCCCTTGAATGGTTCCGATCTTACTTGAGCAACAGAAAACAACGTGTTAAAGTTGGTGAGGTATCGAGCGACCTCGCCGAGGTGGACTTTGGCGTACCGCAGGGCAGCGTACTTGGTCCTTCTCTATTTCTATTATATATAAATGGCTTATGCTCACTCCGATTGCCCCAAACAAGAATTTTTGCTTTTGCTGATGATACTGCTTTGATTTTCTATGGAAACAGCTGGGAAAAAGTAGCGGATACAGCTGAACGTAACATGAGAATAGTCTTTAGTTGGCTAAATAATAACCTGTTAACTCTAAACACTGAGAAAACAAAACTTGTACCCTTCAACATAACTAAAAGAACAGCTCCCCATAGTTCATTCAAAGTTAATTAAAGTTAAGTCAGTTCAATTGTCTCATAAATCCCCATTCCAATAATTTCTGCACATGTCCCTCACTTGAGCAAGTAACGAATATTAAATATTTAGGGATATACATTAACGAAAATCTCACTTGGAAAATACAAATAGACTACCTGTGTTCCAGGCTCAGAAAAATGCTTCACATTTTCAAGCGCCTTAGATCTATCACAGACGTAAAAATTATAAGGGTAGTATACCTGGCATTATGCCAAAGTATCCTATCCTATTGTTCTAGCTCCTGGGGCGCTGCTTGTAAAACATATTTACACAAACTAGAAAGGGCCCAACGCGCAGTACTAAAAGTTGCTTACCACAAACCCTATAGATACCCTACAGAATCCCTATACAAAGACGTAAACCACCTTACGGTTCGGCAGTTGTATTTATCCTCGGTCATACTCAAGTTTCATAAAACCTCACTGATTACAGTCGCCTCTACTTATTCTAACAGACGGACAGTATGGAGCGCCCTGAAAGTTAAAACAAGTTTTGGCAAAAGAAACTATAACTTTGTTGGCCCTACACTCTACACCAGAATAAATAAATCAATAGACATAATGGATCTCGCGACCAAAAAGTGTAAGAAAAAATTATTAGCCTGGCTCTCAACATTGAACTACCATGAAACGGAATCCCTCCTTAACACACCAACGTGATAGTCAAACATGCATATAAGTTGGTTAAATGAAAGCAAATTTAAGTATTAAAACTATATAATAATTTATAAGAAACAGGGCAAAACAGATATGATATATGTCTCTTAAACAGATAAACATTACTCCATATCCGAACTTCCTTCCCCCCTTCCCCTCCTTCCCTACACACTACACACGCGCTCTTACATACACACACCCCCACACACAATTCCTATACACAAACTCACCCACACACAAATACACACGCACACAAACACACAATCAAACTCACAGGACGAAAGAGACTATCTCCCACAACACAGGTTTTACCTAGGGTGGGAGCTAGTGAGCTTCTACAATGGATGTCACTTATTTATTTGGAAACTAAGTAAAGTAAAGTAAAGACATGTTTGGACTTGCAACTTGATCATGAATTCGTTCGTATTAAATCGCGTAAGCGTCAAATAGAGAGCATGTCAAAACGCGCTTGAAAGACGTACGCTCAAACTCATTATCTTGCACAAACTTGTCCACACTGACTTGCCGAGTTTTTCATCTTGACGAACTTGAGACTTTACTACAACAATGCTATTTCCTACAAAAATATTAATTATTCTTAGTACACGTAACACAACATAAACAATACAGTACCTACCTACCTATCTTGAAAGATTTAAATAAGAACTTGTGTTAATTACATAGGGGTCGATTTTTAGACCTCGTCAACCCCCAAAATCAGTTTTCGTTTATGTCGACCCCTAGGAAACCGATATCGACCCCTTGGGGTCGATATCGGTTTCCTTTGGGAATCCCTGGTCTAAACTAAACAGTGTATCACTCCTTGACTCCGTTTCCCACATGGCCTCAGATTCCGAAATAGCCAGTCTATAAAATAATTCTAGTGCTTTGTTCTAACGTCAATGTCACGCATATCAATTCTAAACTGTCAGAGTCAGTCAAGTCAAGTCAAATTGTCAAAGTTGATCAGTCAGTGCTGCAGATTTTATGATTTAGTACTGAAAAAAATTGAAAACCTAAATAATTACTGATATTTGCTACATAAAAACATGGAAAAGTGTAACAAAAGGTACAATTATATTTGCCGCGTGTGTCTAAAACAAAGCACAGACAAAAATATGGTGTCTCTCTTAGAAAAACCAGATAGAAGAGGTTTCATTACATACGGAAAAGTTCTGATGAAAATCGCCAGGATTTCTACTGAATACGACGACTTTTTACCCACAAAAATATGCCAAAACTGCAAGCGAATGGTGCAGAATATCAATTCATTCGCTGTAATGTGCAAAAACAACAATAAAAAACTCAGAAAGTTCGTAAATATGTCTCAGAATAACAAAGAAAAATGTAGTAAGATGATTTGGGAGTACACTTTATTTTGCCAGTATTTTTCTAGTCAAGACTTCAAAAACACCCCAGGTGGTGCTTCAACCAGCATCGGTAATAATTTTCAAGAGCAAATTGGCAAAATCAAGTCTATGAATGAAAATTTACCACCAACATGTATAAAATCAGATTTGAACAAAATGTCTTCATCAAATGACTATGAGAGTGGTTCCGAGTATTTCAATGATAGTATTCCACTAGATATTAAACAGAATGAGTCGAATGCAGACTTGTTTTTGGATTCTATTGAAAAAGCTGTTAACACTGATATGAAATGCCGAGTTTCAGTAAAAGCTCAACAAAAAACATCTAATAACACAGAAAATATAGACACATTACTAGATTCTATAGAAAAAGCTGTGAAAACAAGAGTAAAACACAATAACATGAAAACTCATCGAAAACTAGTAGAAAAAAAATTTCATTGTGATATCTGCAATCACACTTTGGCATCACGTTTCACATACAACTACCATATGCAGAGACATACCAAGTACAACTACATCTGCGATCAGTGCGGCAGAGGTTTTCCAGGAATAGAACCATTGAATAGACACCTCGTTAAAAGCCACAATAAAGGCCTATCTCTACTCTGCAACAATTGTCCTTTCAAATGTTCGAAACGATTCGAATTAGTTGAGCACATCAGAATACACACCGGGGAAAGACCGTTTACCTGCGAAAAGTGTGGGCTAACCTTTCGCCGTAAAGCGATATGGACAAACCATTTAATAAAGCACAAGGATAAGTTGATCTCGTGTAATATCTGTCAAAAAAAGTTTCACCGACAAAGTGATCTGATGTCACATTTGAACTCGGTGCATGAAAGGAGGTATTTATATTTATGTGGTATTTGTGAGGCATCTTTTGCAAAAGGAGAGTCTGTTCGAAAACATATTTTGACGAAACATGGTATACCAAGAGATAAACAAGGGAAGATAAAACGAGTAACCAAGGAATCAAACAGCATATTGTTTATAGAAAATAAAAGTGATGGTTTTCCAGATGCATAACAACACCACAACTGTAAACAAATGTTTTGGCGTGACCATTGACCGGTTCAATTCTGAGAATTTATTTTAAAATATTGTATCCAAATTAAAAATTAATTGTAATTAAAATATATTATAATCCATTATTATAGTTTTTCTGTTAAGATTCATACCATGTTAAAATAATCAAATCATTGTTCATTGAATCATTGAACTATTGGTTTAAAGATTTTTTATTCTCAAAAAAGAACTTAATATTAGATACAGTTAACTTATATGAGACATAGTTTTATAATAACTAGGTAAAACATAGAATAATTATGGTACATATTAATATACAGTGTGTTTTTTTTAAATGGGACAGTACGGCAGCACCCATAACCAGACAAGATACAGGTGCAGTTTCTTTTAAAAAATCAGCTCGTTTTCGAAGAAAAACATTTTGGCATTAAAATTTTTTTGGTCAAGCGTGAGTAGCGCCTTAAAATGAATCAAGTTGGTAATTTTTTTTTGATGTTAATCGATGCAGACCTTTGTAAGGATCAAGGGCGGATCCAGCTTTGGTGCCAGGAGGGGGGGAGGGTCACATAGTCGTGGTCAAGTAACAAGAAGTTATAATTTAAATAATCATAGATACCTACAAGTTAAAAGTAGGTATTTTATCATAGTATATTATAATAAAAGTGAGCTACACGAGGCTGTGGTTTGCAGCCCGAGCCGGGCAGGCGAGGGCGTAAATCAGCCGAGTGTCTAGTGAGCTAGTTGCTCACGAGTTTCATACGCACCTTTTCAACACACCTGCGAGGAAAAAACAAACATGTACCTATTGTATAAATCGTTTACTTAATAAAACTATTGGTGAATGTACAATTTTCAAAACGATATTGGATTGTTTTTGATGGCAATTTCACAGCTTGTCTTAGATTGGTACTTGCCACTTCTTTAGTATCTTCATTTACTTCTAGTGTAAATGTCTGCGACAAAGGTAAATCATACAAATTACTGGAAGGAGAAGGCACCAAATAACTCATGCTACGAGATGTAGGTACCTACATGGTTGTGGGTTACAATACGTTTTGATATCAACACAATGTTTGATCTTAACCATGCTTCATAACATGGAATAGATGCACCACAGGGAGCTGGGTTTGTATGTATTGGCGAGTTCAGAGAAATACGCCAAACACATTTTCAGAAAATGACTGGGGTTTTTTGTTGCTTTTCCATTGTATGAAACTATCGTAAGCAGCTAAGTACCTACTTTGCTCAGGATTTTGCAGGTATTAAGCTTTCATTTGCATTTTGTGCTGCATTTAGTATTTCTGTCGGGGTTAAATCTATCAATTGTTAATCTTCTGTACTAAAACTTGACATTTTTACTATTATTTACCACACAGCAACAAATGCGATACATACAAAAAAAAGGGAAATGGCGCGTAAGTTTTTATTTTTGCACGTGCCAAATGTAATTTCATCACCATCATCACCATCAGCAGAAGTCCACTGCTAAACATAGGCCTCCCCCTTAGATCGCTACAACGAGCGGTTGGTAGCCGTTTGCGCCCAACGGCTCCCCGCGATTCTTACTAGATCGTCGGTCCACCTTGTGAAGGGCCGGCCTACGCTGCGTCTTCCAGTCCGTGGTCTCCACTCGAGAACCTTTCTTCCCCAACGGTTATCGGTTCTACGAGCGATGTGGCCTGCCCATTGCCACTTCAACTTGCTAATTTTGAGAGCTATGTTGGCAACTTTAGTTCTTCTGCGGATTTCCTCATTGCGGATTTTGTCACGCAAAGAAACCCCGAGCATAGCCCTCTCCATAGCTCGCTGAGCGACCTTGAGCTTGGTCATGAGGCCATGAGTAAAGGACCACGTTTCAGTGCCATAGGTCATCACTGGCAACACACACTGGTTGAAGACTTTAGTTTTCAGGCTCTGGGTAATTTTGGACGAGAAGATATCGCGAAGTTTCCCGAACGCTGCCCAGCCGAGTTGGATTCTTCGTGCGACCTCTTTGTCGAAGTTGGACTTACCTAATTGGACAGTTTGTCCTAGGTATACATATTCGTCGACAACTTCGAGAGTATCGCCCCCAACAACTACCGGTACGGGCGCAACATGGATATTTGACATGATTTTCGTCTTATCCATGTTCATTTAAGACCCACCTGTTGGGAGATGTGGTCTATGGTACTAAAGCCTTTACGGAAACCGGCTTGTTCGGGAGGCTGGAAGTCATCGAACCTGCGTGCGAGACCGTTCGTAATCACTCTCGAAAACAGTTTGTAAACGTGGCTCAAGAGCGAGATGGGCCTGTAATTATTTAATAAGGTTTTATCACCTTTTTTAAAGAAAAGCACCACCACGCTCTTATCTCACGCTTTTGGCGTGGTTCCTTCAAGGACGACGGAGTTAAATAACTTCTGGAGGACTTGAAGTACCGGTTTTCCACCCGCTCTCAGAAGTTCTGTCGTAACTTCATCCTCACCTGGTGCCTTGTTGTTTTTAAGCTGTTTCAGAGCGATCCTAATCTCGTACAGGCTGATGTCCGGTATGTCTTCGGTATAGTGTCGGGTTAGTTTGGCTCTGGTGTCCTGAGCCAACTGACCAACGGGGTTTTGTGTTGAGGTGTACATCTGTCCATAGAACTTTCGACCTCTCTCAGAATCTCCGGTTTCGACGAAATGATAGTGCCGCTGTCGGTCTTAAGCTTAGTCATTTGGCTTTGCCCTATAGACGAATGTTTTGCAAACACTTTTGAACCTTTGTTCCTTTCTTCCTTAATACGAGATGTATTAAAGGTACGCATATCGTGTCGCATAGATTTCGAGAATCGTCTATTAAGCACGCCGTAGGCCGACATATCAGCTGAAGACTGCAATCTCATTTCATCCCGGTCCTCCATTAGCTTAATGGTATCATCTGAGAGTTTCTGGTGCTTAGTTCGGCGGGGGGGCCTTAAAGAACTTAGATCCCACCGCTTGGACAGTTTCTACCAACCCGTTGTTTAACTCGTCAATATCATAAGCCGTGTGGTCCCGGCGTAATAATAGGCCCACCCCTTGTCATCCCGCGGGAGCCGTGTGAGCCGGCAAAGGGAGATGTTCCAGGGAATGGGCAGCAGCATTCTTCTGTGTACTAATCACCAACCACTGTGATCACCAAGCCGCCTGCCAAACGTGGTGATTATGGCAAAACCCCCCCTATGACAGACACAACAAACAAACGGCCCCAAGTCCCCGGCGGCTCCGTCATCCCTGGAAGTGGTAGCAACCAGGGTAGTGGCGGAGCAGGGGGTGCTACCACCACCGACGACTGGACCTGGCAACGTACAACAGACGAACGCTCAGGGCTGACGAGAAGATTGTCGAGCTGGAAGAAGAACTGAGCAAGCTACGTTGGGACATCCAGGATTTTCGGAAGTCCGAAGACAGGGTCAGGACACGATGATCCTTAACTCCGGTAACTTGCTCTTCTACCGGAAGGGAGATCAACTATCCCAGGCTGGTGTCGGGTTTCTCATCCGCAAGTCCCTCGTTAACAAAGTTACAAAAGTCGACAGTGTGTCGAACAGGTTAGCATACCGTATTCGTTGAAGGTCATACAGGTATATGCGCCGACCTCGACACACCCAGACGATGAAGTGGAAGCCATGTATGAGGAGATCTCCGAGGCCATACATACTTCCAAGACTCATTTCACGGTTGTAATGGGGGACTTCAACGCAAAACTAGGCACAAGGAAAGACGATGAGCTGAGAGTGGGGCCATTTGGATTCGGGCGGCGGATCCGAAGGGACCAGAGACTGGCCGACTTCATGGAGAAGGAGGGCCTCTTCATGTTGAACTCCTTCTATGAGAAGCGGCCAGCCAGAAAGTGGACGTGGATAAGCCCCGACGGTTTCACTAGAAATGAGATAGACTTCATTATGACGACCAAGAAGCAAATATTTGATGATGTCTCCGTGATCAGCAGGGTGAAAACTGGGAGCGATCACCGCATTGTTAGAGGCACATTGAATATCGATGTTAAGCTTGAAAGGGCACGTCTGATGAAGTCTGCGCTCCGTCCAAATCCTGCCCAAATCCAAAACCAAAGCAAAATGTAATTTGATTGATTACATACTTCAAAATTATAATTTTAGTTATAAAATGCAAATATTTTATAACAAATTATTGTGAATTATAAGTAATTTGATAATAATAAATGTTTTTCAGTCTTAATTAGGGATACATTTATTTATTCCAAAAATGTAATAGGATATTCCCCTAATAACGATGTACTATGGCTCACTTTACGAGCAAGTGTGTTGAAAATGTACTTACATAGGTACTGTAATTAAAAATACCTAAGTATGTACATTTAAATAACTAAATCAATTTTTCAAATCAAAATATTATACTAAATTAATTAAATACTGAATGTACTTACATAAAATCTATACTTATTGTGACAAAAATATATAAAAACATTATGTTTAACAATTTTTATTAGTGGTTCACCTAGGTCCTGGATCCAGCCCGGGGGGGGGGGGGGGTAATGACCCCATGACCCTCCCCCTGGATCAGCCCTGGGTAAGGATCATTTTATTGTATCGGATAAAAAAAATCTGAACAGCGGAAGTTAGTCAAATTTGATAAAATGTATTCTCATACAACAGGCCAAAGTAAAATTCCTCCAACAAACATTTTATTAGATTCTAATTGCACAATAAAGAAGTATTAATACTGTAGCTATTAAGAAGTTTAGGAACTCCATGCTCTCATGAGCAATTCAAAAACATTTCGTATTTCAGAACAATTTTGAACTTCAAACATGGTTCTTGCATCTGTCGGACTTTTATATCAGTCATTGCATCATCTTATAAAATCTTATTTGTCCTTCATGGCATTTTCAAATACGCAAAAAGTAGACTTAATTGAAGCATACTTCCTCAACCGACGAAACCCAACTAATGCGTTGAAGTGGTATCCAGGAACGCTACCCAGACCGCGATTGAGGAGCAAGAACCATGTTCGAAATTCAAAATTGTTCTGAAATACGAAATGTTTTTGAATTGCTCATGAGAGCATGGAGTTCCTAAACTTTTTAAACGCTACAGTATTAATACTTCTTTAATGTGCAATTAGAATCTAATAAAAAGTTTGTTGGAGGAATTTTGCTTTGTCCTGTTGTATGAGAATACATTTTATAAAATTTGACCAATTTTCGCTGCTCAGATTTTTTTCATCCGATACAATAAAATGATTCTTACAAAGGACCGCATAGATCGGCATAAAAAAAACTACCAACTTAATTCATTTTAAGGCGCTACTCACGCTTGACCACAAAAATTTTAATGCCAAAATGTTTTTCTTCGAAAACGAGCTGATGTTTTAAAAGAAACTGCACCTGTATCTCCTCTGATTATGAGTGCTGCCGTTCAGTCCCAGTTAAAAAAACACTCTATAGCTCGAAGAACTGACGGCCGTTGGGGCAGAAAGGTTCTTGAGTGGAGACCACGCGCTGGAAAGCGCAGCGTAGGCCGCCCCCTTAGGTGCAAGATGGAAAGATGGCCTGATAAAGGGTGCTGGGAGCCGTTGGCCGCACAAGATCGGTCGCTCTGGATATCCATGTTTTCAGTGGACGTCTTGTGGCTGATGATGATGGTTGTAGTTAAGTACTTATGTCGGTTAAACGGCTGAGCCTAGGTATATATTGTATCTTGATAATATCCTAAAAAAAATCACTAAAACTTTCAGTGAATGTTTACGTGAATGCGCCTTTTCAGGCCAGAGCGAGTCTAAATCCAGCTAAACCACAAACATTATCTTCCCGACCTTGCCTTAAAAGCTTCAATCCAGAACTTACGGCCTTTTTACGCTGAAATTCTGCAGATAAGGCTTTTCTCAATAAGATAATACGTACCAAGATTACTTACTTTACTTGGTAGATACTTACCTAGGTAGGTACCAAGAGTCCCTGAATATGTATGTGTATGTTTACGTCATTGAACTCATTAGTGCGATTAATGATTAAACGATCAATAGTCGAATCAATGAGATTAGTCTAATCTAAGCGATTAATGGCCGGCTCCTATTCACTACACGAGCCCTTCCGCTGGATTTGTCCAAAGTACAATGGTTACGACACGTTCCTCTTTGAGTGTAAAAAAACTATTTTTCAAGGAAAAACGCGTCGCTAACCATTAATAAATATAAATAAAGCCTATTATTGTTTTCCAGAAAATGCTAGTTTACAAGTTAATTAGTTTTGTTAGTAGGTATCAGAAATTATTTGTAGTCTATTATTTAATGGTTATTAATTTCAGTTTTTTGTAAAGATATAAGATATTTTGGATACAATTATTATGGTAGTTATACCTGTTTTTAATAAAATTATTCTGTAAGAACCCCTCGACAGGTAAAGGCCTCCTCCAAATTGAGCCAGTTTTCTCTGGATTGTGATGTGGATTGTGTCGAGTTTGGACCCGCTATGCGTTTGATTTCGTCCTCCCATCTGGTGGAAGGTCTCCCGCTCTTTCTTTTGCCCACTGGCCCCCTCCATTCTGTCAGTCTTTTTGTCCACCGTCGCTAACCATTACCGATGTTCAATTATTACGTGCCTACTAGCTTTCGCCAGCGGCTTCGCACACGTGGTTTGTCAATAAAAAGTAGCATAGGCACCTATTAATCCAGGTTAGGTATAATCTATGCATATCAAATTTCATCGAGATTGTTTCAGCTGTTACTACGTGAAAGACTAACAAACATCCACACATAGGGGAAGTTTGCTGTGAATGGACCACTTAACTTTACGACTTCATATCTCAAAAAGTATAAGTGATTAAATGAAACTGGTTTAATTTGTATATATTTTTAGTTTATTAGTAAGTAGGTATAGGTAGTTTATGTAGGTTTATGAACATAGATACACCACCGTCTTTTTGATTTTGTTTTGTCCTGTCCATCCAAAGGTTCTCTGGAAGAGATCGCTTTTAGCGATAAGACTGCCCATTGTACTTACCTTCATTTTTGTGTATTTCTTTGTATTTTTTATTTTGTTGGTGTGCAATAAAGAGTATTCTATTCTATTTTATTTTTATTTCTTACGACCCTAATTTATTATATTCAAACGTACAAACAATTCGGGCTAACACTTTCTGATACATACGATGAAACCTAAATCTTTGGCTGTTGCCTTTTTTGGACGATGGGCACCTTCATTGAACCATTAGGTTGCCATCAATGGACTTCAAGAAATTTGCTCTAGAGGTCCAATCATAGCAACTAACTAAAATCATCAATATTACTAAGGTATGGCATACGAGGGAGAGACTAACTATACTCATAGACATACGACAAGCAAACATGTTACAGTTATTATTAAATTTTACATTTGGCACTTTAGTAATCAAAATTAAGAAACAGTCAGTCATTTTCTACTTAACGTGAAAAAACAAATACATATATATAAAAATCAACATAATAGAAACTTAGGCGTCACTTGCAGTAACGAAATCTTATATAAATGGTAATCGTAGTGAGATAAAGAGTACTTTTATATTGTTGATCTCACTACGATGAAAGCAACCTTCCATCTCAAGAACTTGCTTACACAATACATGTCATTTTCTAGTTCTGGAGGTCACTTTCAGATCCTGGTATTTGGACGTGTTCCTTGGCTTTTTGGTTGACCCCATCTAATCTCAGTTTTAGTATTGCTTTCGGGACTTCGTATATTCTGCTTGCCTCATTTAAACCATCGCTTTGTTTTCTTACTGATTCTATAGCAAGGTTCATACTTGGTTCATTCCATGCAAAGTATTTTCGTTTTTTGGCGGCATTCTTAAATTTTAAAACATCATCATCATCATCATATCAGCCGTAGGACGTCCACTGCTGGACAAAGGCCTCCCTCATTGATCTCCAAGAACTACGGTTGGAAGCGGCCTGCATCCAACGCGGACCTGCGGTTCTTACCAAGTCGTCTGCCCATCTTGTAGGTGGACGTCCTACGCTGCGCTTGCCGGTCCGTGGCCTCCATTCGATAACTTTCCGGCCCCATCGGCCATCTGTTCTGTCAAATTTAAATAAATAAATAATTGTGGTTAGTTTTCTAGATAGCTTTTTTGCTCTTATTAATGATCAAAAAGTTGCTATGATTGGACCGGTCCAACGGTGGAACTCTCTTGCAGTCCATTGATGGCAACAAGGTACTAAATTAAGAAAAATAAATCCAAACAATACATGGACATGATAGGACAAAATTGATTAACCCACAAGGAATCACAATTAAATTGTCGAATATTTCCTAATAGTGCACGCAGACAAATATGAATACAATGATACTTACATGCAGTTGTTCTGAGTCAAATTATTGGATTTTGACCGTCGCAAACACACTAATACACGCCCTCCTCTTCACGTGTCACAGCGTCACTGAGGTAAGAGGGGGGTGCAACTGAGTCGCCACGGACTCGTTTCGACAAGTTTAGTTGTTGCTAGTTTGCACAGTTTTGGAAATACCTTGGTGGTCCAATGAAAGCACTGGTCCAATGATCGCAACCTTCCCCTACATCCATACAAACTTTCGCATTTCTAATATTAGTGAGATAATAACACACTAGCTTCCACCAGCGGCTTCGCACGCGTGGTTTGTCAATAAAAAGTAGCCTATGTATTAATCCAGGTTCTAATTTCATTCAAATCCATTCGGTAGTTTTGGTATAAGTGTGGCGTTTCCGGACGAAAGGCGCGGCAAAAATAATGACATTGACAGGCTACTGAGATTGTTCAGTTGGAAGAAAACAGCCGCAACAATTTTTCTCTCGGGAATTCATCACCAGGTTTCTGGGCCGGATCTCTGGGTCTTTCAGGCTACTTCATCCTGAATTATCAAGCGCGGCCGCTTAATCATTGCTTTATGTGTTGTTTGTTCGTGGATGATTACGATCCCGGCACCGATAAACGATCGGGAACTCTAGGTAGTTGTGAACTTTCTTTGTGAGCTCAATCTTCGTGTATACAGTGTGTTTTTTAACTGTAACAGTACGGTAGCACCCATAACCAGAGGAGATACAGGTACAGTTTCTTTTAAAACATCAGCTCGTTATTAAAATTAAAAATTATGTAGGCATTAAAATTTATTTGGTCAAGTGTGAGTAGCGCCTTAAAATGAATCAAGTTGGTAATTTTTTTTGATGCCGATCGATGCAGTCCTTTGTAAGGATCATTTTATTGTATTGGATGAAAAAAATCTGAACAGCGGAAGTTAGTCAAATTTGATAAAAAGTATTCTCATACAACAGGACAAACAAAATTCCTTCTACAAACATTTTATTAGATTCTAATTGCACATTAAAGCAGTATTAATACTGTAGCGATTAATAAGTTTAGGAACTCCATGCTCTTATGAGCAATTCAAAAACATTTCGTATATCAGAACAATTTTGAATTTCGAACATGGTTCTTGCACCTGTCGGACTTTTATATCAGTCATTACATCATCTTATTTGTACTACCATGGCATTGTCAAATACGCAAAAAGTAGACTTAATTGATCATGATCTACAGATATTGGTTCCGGGTCTGGTTGTTTTTCTATAAATTGTAAACCTAGGAGTTTACAAAAAAAGTATACCTACATAAGTAGGTATTCTATCAGATATCTGGTTTCCATAGTGCAAGGTCTGCTTAGTTTGTCCAGCAATATTTATTTATTTTATTATTGCACTACTACGGCGTCATTGATAGCAAATGATAAAAATGTTGATTTACACGCCGCCCGCGCCGCACCCGGACGTGAAGTACTCATAGGTACAATTGCAACAAATGACTTAATGCTTAAGTACCTATCTAAAAGCGACTTGCGCAAAGATGCCTAAACGCATTTATTGGCTAAATATTATTAGAGTTGTCAAATCATACATGTGGGCAAATCCCGATCTAATATAATATTCTATTTAGTATTTATAACGTAGTTATAGCCATGTTCTTTCATATTAAAACCTTATTAGAATAACCTTCTTGGGATCTAGTTTGTTCACGCGAACGATTTCTGAACGCAGCACGCGGCTCGCGGCTGGCAGATTTATTTTGCGGTCGATTTAGGTAGTTTGTTTTATCCAATGTCTTTGTGTTGATTTAAGGAAATAAAAGTGGTTTAGAAAGGTTCTTGTGTTTTAGAGTTGTTCCCAGGTCTTTTTAGAGGTGGTTTTCTTACAAAACGAAAATACCGAAAATACGTCAAATTTATAGATGTTTAGTCACTAAATAGGTACCTACGTTTAGGGATCGTTGTGCAAGCCCGGCTAAGTAGGTAGATATTAGAACCCTATTATTCGAATCGTTCATAAAAGCGACTTTTGCAAAACGACAGAGCTTTACGCGGAAGATACACCTTCAATCGGTTATTGACGAAAAAAATAAAAAGAATATTTACCGGACGTCGTCGAAGGCAGTCGACAACCCGTTGTTTTTCTTGGTTAGGTACTCGTCCTCCAGTTGGTTGGCGTGATAAACTGATTGCCTAGCAACTTTTTGTACTAAGAACGGGATGAATACCATGATTTGTGAGTGTTTGAGCATGCAACTGCGTCGAAATATCGGGATAGGTACTCAAAACTTCACAAATCATGGTAGGTACCTATACTTATATCCCGTTTTAATACAAATAATGTTCATATTGTATTTTTTATTATAACATGTTCGTAATTACTATTATTTTCCTTTGGAATGATAATTGTAGTGTCTATTTATTATTTTTTGACATGTTAAGTATTAATTATCATTTTGTAATATACCTACTTACCAAAACTGTTGTTCTTTCACGTTAATTAGGTACCTACTTAGGTATAAAATAAGTATCTTCTTATTGTACAGAATGACAAAAGTTCCGACACAAAACTTTGTTGTTTGAGAATAATTAAAATTAAATGAGTAGGAGCCATTGAGGCATAATCATGGTGGGTATTATCAAAAATAAATCAATTCACGATTTCTAAAGCTACGAAGCGCGGAGCACCAAATCCCAAATCCGGTGAAAGCAAACAACATTATCTCGGAACTTTGGCCGGAATCCGGGTAAAAATCAGTAATCCGGATAAGAAATCCAGATGTTAATCTTTATCCTGCTTCTACTAATAATGTGTATGTGAGTTGCATAATCACAGTAAAAAAGTTACTAAGTGCGACTACAGATATTTCGTTATACCTAAATACCTACCTATCTCAACTTCAAATAATTTTCCATTTTTATTGATTTTACTTGAATTGAAATAGGTCAGTAGGTACTTATTCTGTTTTGCATTCTGAGGTAATATAAAATTAGAGGGTTGCCCTCGATTTGTTGGGATCCCATTATCAGATCCTGACTTGGTGCCAATGGGACCATCTGGGAAGACCACCCTTTTAAACAAAAAAACGAGTGTGCTTTAGCCCACACGACTGAAGTAAAACTACTTTATCAATATTAATTTATAAAATTGTTCAAGAACGAAATGAAATTACGAAAAATAATCAAACGAACTACTGACTGACTTTCTCTCATAGCCCGTGCATGCAATATATAAATATATATATATATAAATGTGCGCGCGTACCTCTCTCTCTTGCTCCTACAGTAATATACGAAACGTAACTCTCTCTCTTTCTATCTTCACTAACTTAAATCTCCCTATCAACTTCCGTTCGCACTTTTCATAAAGCATTCCCCAGCTTGCTCCCCAAGTCAAGCGTGCGTAAAGAAGTTTTACTTCAAAAATAATTTCTCGATTCGGTTCAGGCGATTTCGAGTAATCGGGGAACATACGTACAAAAACAAAACATACAATCGAATTGAGAACCTCCTCCTTTTTTTAAGTCGGTTAAAACATCAAGGCGCGCCTATTTTTCCGGAGAACCCTCTCGCATTCTCGGGAATTCTCACAGCAATGTTTAGGCAGCTTTGTACGTTACACAATTGAGATAAAGTTTATCATGCTACGTACAATTTAGGTGTTTATAATGCTTTATTAACTCATAAGAATTTACAATTCACTTACTGATATAAACTTATACTAAATATACATTTATTAATGCCATTTTACTATTTCATTCTGTTACATAAAACTTAAAGGTCACACTAAAAGTTTTGCGTAACTTAGAAAAAAAAACATGTTATAACCAAAATATTATGTTTATTGCTTTTCAAAATACTCTCCTTTACATTTTAAATATTTTTTCATGCGATCGTATCATTTTTTAAAACAGGAGGACCACAGATCTGAAGGCGTGTTTTCTACGTGCTGATTGAACGTATCATCTTCGTGCATCTTCGGAGTTGGTAAAAGTGGAACCTCTCATCAAATCTTTGATTTTGGGGAAAATACAGAAATCACAGGGTGCTAGATCAGGGCTATGTGCAGGATGGGTGACGAGTTATACTTTTACGGACGCTAAAAATGACTTTGTTTTGTTGGCCGTGTGTGAAGAAGCGTTGTCATGATGTAGGAGAACGCGGCTTTTTGGTCGTTTTTGCGAACTTTTTCTAACACCCTGGGTAAACAAATGGTAAAATACCACTCGGCATTAACACTTTTATGATCTTCAAGTGGAATTGTGCAGATGGGACCCGTAGCTGAGAAAAAAACGCGATAATTTTTTTACCAACGTTTCTCGCTTTCTGCCTCACTTTTGTTGGCCTGTTCTCATTTTCCAACACCCATACACAAGATCGCTGTTTTTTTTCGGGTTCAAAACAATAAATCCAAGTTTCGTCTCCTGTGACAATGTCATAAACAGCATTAGAATGTCCGTGGTCTTACTTCACTAGCATCTGTGAGCACCATTCCACGCGAGCCCGCTTCTGCTCCGCTGTCAGTTCATGAGGGATCCAATGACAACAAAGTTTCCGAACTTTCAATTATTCGTGTAAAATTTGGCTCATACCAATCCCCAATAGTCCTCGAATTGTCGCATAGGTAATCCGCGGGTTTTTTTCAATAGCCGCTTAACAGTAGCCACAATATTTTCGTTGACGGCAGTTGAAGGCCGCCCTTCACGAAATTCGTCATGTAAAGAAACCCGACCTGTCTCAAATTCAGAAAATCATCGCCTTACGGTGCTCAAACAAGGTGCTTCTCTCCCAAAAGCATTTTGAAGACGAGCGGCACAGTCTTGCGGAGAGAGAAAACTTTTAAAATCATAAAAAATCATCGCTCTAAAATCTTTTCAACTTAATTCTATTTTCGTTGCGTACGTAGAACCACAGACCAATATAATTTAAATAGACTGACAGTCTCAAACAAGATAACGTAACTCGATATTTGATTACATGCTAGGACGCGAGATGTCGCTAAGAGTTACAAATCGTTAAATATATGCCAACCTTTAGCTTACTACCGCTCATAATGGAACGAAGAAAAATAGATGGCGCTATTTCCAATTACACGTGCGCGATAATATTATTGCGACGTTGTGACCTTTACGTTGTGCGAGGTTGCCGCTCTTCAGTTTCGTTAAAACTTTAGTCTCTAGCATTTTTTAGAGATTTGCGCACATTATCTCAGAATTGCCAGAACATGAAAGTTTCCGTCAAAATAGGGATTTTTTAGGAAAAGAAAGGATAGATATCTTTTATTCATTACATACGTCTATGATCGTACCATTATCACTTTAATGCGGAAATACCTACATATTTGTAAAATAAGAATACGTATTTATAGTGATGTACAGATAAGTAGAACACTTTTTGAAAGAAAATAAAATTAATTAGTAAGTACCCGGCAAATGCATACGTACTACAAGATAATACGTTCTATTAATTTGAACTGGAAACATAACTACTAAAATAATAAACACAATACGTACACAATATGTACATACATTATGTACAACAAAATATCGACTTACTAGTCGCGACTTTTGAGAAGTGAGGTTTGGCAACACAGCATGTAACAAAATTAGGTACAAAAAGCGTGACTTTGCTTGCTTCCCGGCTGTCAATGTCAGTCAGTTCACGGTTCTCTTTCGTTCTCTTTGTTTCGAACTTTGTGTTATTTTTTTGTTAAACGCCATCTAGGTAAAAACGATGTGCTACCTTCCCACGCCATTTCTGTGATTAAGCATTCAATATAAAATAAAATCGTTAAAACTTATTTTATGGACAATATTACTTATTCTAAAAAATATTGAAATATTTTGGTGTGTTTTAGTGGAGGTTTATTTTTATTTGTGGGTTGAAATGGCCGCTATGAAAGTTTCCAGGCTATGAGACAGCGCCATCTACAAATAATACGGGATTTTAAGCTTTTTGCGGGCTACGATTTCTTATATGGACATTGACAGTCTATTGATATTACTAGTCTCTGGTAGAACTTTGATGTGTGATAAAAAACAATTGACAAATGATTTCCCGCCAATTTTTTTTTACTAAGAATGATGTAACGTTTAAAAAAATATAACATTCGAAATTCAAATAGTTCCGATTAGCTAGAAGTGCAAAACTTTTAGTGTGCCCCGTGTATTATAAAGAGGAAAGATTTGTATTTTTGTGTGTATACAAACATACACACAACAATACAAATCTTTCCTCTTTATAATACATGAATAAACTCAAAAACTTCGGGTCCGATTTCAAAAATTCTTTCACTACTGGAAAGCTACATTTACTCTGAGTAACATAGGCTACTTTTTACACAAGTGCGCAAAGGAGGGTAATGTTTTTATTGCAAAACTACGCGAGCGAAGCTGCGGATTGGTCAGCTAGTATAATATAAATTCGATTAAATAAAGAAGTGCTTTTTCAACGAGATTTTTGTATGAACTCAAGATTGTATATGAAATCCGTGCGAAACCGGGTGAGTCAGCTAGTGATAAATATAATTTTGTTACATGTATTTAATCCGCTTGACCGTTCCCAGTACAATATCATTCCATAAATCAATGAGTGCTTTTAATTAATGCATTTCCAATTTCGATTTTCGATGCATAATAATTTATTGAGTAATTTCAGATATTATTCCGTTGTTATTCCGATACTATTTGTAACAGCTTCTATCCTATCTAGATTATCTATCCTATCTAGATTATCTATCCTATCTATCCTAATTATTCCTATCTAGACAGATAGATAGATAATTTCTTTATTGCACACTATTAAATACAAACATATAAAAAAGAAAATACACTTTTAAATCATAGGTACAATCGCTAAAAGCGATCTCTCCCAGGCAACCTTTGGATGGATAGGATCTATACGAACAAATAAGGACAGAAAAATCTAGTTGTATCCCCGCGACTTCGTTAGCGAATTACTAGAGCTGACAGCGCTAGATACCGGGTCCAATTGCGAATCTAAGGCGTGGGACAAATACAAGAAGCGTCGGGCGGAGGCGAGGCGCAGGCGCAGCGCGGGCGCGGCGCCACTTCTTTGATATTTCATACAAAATGTATATTTATGAAGGGTATGTATGTATATGTAGTAGAGTAAGAGGTGGGGCGCGAGAAATACTGAGACGGTCGAGCGCGGGCGGGGCGGGAGCGCCGCTTCCTCGCCCTTGGCGCACCCGCAGTTAGCAGTGGCATGCTCTTGTCCTGCTTGCCACACAGGGTGGATCACATATCTTCTGATCTTTTGTAAGTTCTTCAAATGCACCAGAGCTTGCAGATCCTTTTCATCTGACGAAGAAGACGCCTTACCAATTCCGTTAGCGCGCCTGTTCTGCGCTGCACTTGATCGACATCCGACGATAATTAACGCTGCAGCAAACTTACCCCTGTCTCCCCCTATTTTCCCACCAATTAAAAATCGGAATCGACTATTAAATTTAAAATTGGCAAATTTTTGTCAAATACGGTTGTAAAATGCGACCTCCAGGCGAAAACAGACAGACAGACGGACAAAAGCATTTTTAGCAAATTTCGAAACTAAGACGCTTCGCTCGCTTCGCTTGCTTGTTCAAACAGAATGTGGCCCCTGATGTTATGAGGTTATTACTGCTTTTATCAATTGCATTACCAAAGGTCGCCAAAATTTTGTACCAAAGGACAAAGGTGTACCTAGTCTAGAGGTGGACCTCTAAGACTTGACTGGACTTGGCCATCGCATTACCCGTCACCCTTACACACACATATAAAAAGTACCTGTAATTTCACCGGCACTCATACCCTTCAAACCTGAACAGTAATGCGTTACAGTCTTATAATTTACCTATATACCGACACCGTATTAATAAACTGGGTGAGCATTAGGGAATGCAATCTCTCAAAACAAGCAAGCTAAGCGAGCGAAGCGTCTCAGTTTCCATCCCGGAATTTTCGGGATCCCGTCTAGTTTAAAAAAAATGTTAAATTTGGATGACTGAAAAAGCTAATAACTGCTTGTTTGTGATAGCGAGGTTAACTAAAATAACATATTACTCGAAAGAAAATAAAAATCTTTATTCTTTAATCTTACCAACTAAATAATTATCGTCACCTGTCGCTAATATTCGGAAATAGTCGGAATAGTTTTCTAACGCTGTTTGGCGTTCCTGCCGCTCGCGGCCGTCAGTCAGCGCGCCGCTTGCGCCCCGAGTGGACGTGTGTAGCGTCGCTGACCACTGCCGCCCAATCCCGTTAATCTCGAACGGGATCTCGTCATATGATGCGTCGGGATTGATCCCGAAAAATTACGCGAGATCGGGATCCCGCGGGATCGGGATTGCATTCCCTAGTGAGCATAGCAGCGTTTTTACTCATACTTAGTGTCTACGAGTGGGTAACTTTCTGGAAAACTATCTCATAAATTCCCTAGATGGCACTTATGAGCTAAACCTTGTCGGCAAGCATTGCCATTTTCTAACAAAATGAGTTCAAGACTTACTAGGTAGTTATTAACCCAATTTTCATAAATTTAACTTTATTTACTTTTCCGTGCAATGCGGTGCTTAAAGATAAGATAATTTATTTCAAAAAAGAATGAGTACAATATAACTCTGTAACTTATGTACTAGAAACGAAAACTTAAAGAGGAAAGATTTGTTTGTTTGCATTGAATAGGCTCCGAAACTACTGAACCGATTTAAAAAAAAATTTCATTGTTGGGAAGCTACACTATCCCCGGGTGACATAGGCTACTTTTTACCTAACTGCGCAGAAAGAGGGTAATGTTTTTATTGAAAAACTACGCGTGCGGATTTGTCAGCTAGTATATTGCTGGACATTTAACACAGCGCTATCTAACCCCAAACTAAGCAGAGCTTGTACTAAAGGAACCAGATAACTGATAGATTATTTATATACTTTTTTTAAATACATACTTATAATATATATAAAAACAACCAGACCTGGAACAAATATCTGTAGATCATGCAAACATTTGTTTTTTTGCAAACTGCTACGTCTCAGCCGGCTATTCGCCCACTGCGCCACGGAGGTCGTCTGCATATTCTCATGATATTAATTATTTGGTACCTAGTAAGATGTTTTTTACAAATAGAATAGTTACGAAACCGTACTCTCTAGATGTAACTGCGTTGGTGCATACATTGTTTAGTTTACCCTGTAGAGGGAACATGAGTTGTAGTATAAGTTGCATTGAGAGTCATCGCGATTAGATCGATTTTTAAAGTTCTGTAGTCGTACAAGGAACCTTTATAGTTTTTGTCTGTCTGTCTGCCTGTCCGATCAGTTACACCCGTTTTAACAGACAACTTTTAGTGTATATAAAAATACCGATTTTTTAAAATTACATTTCAGTTTAATTGACGAATCTGTTTTTTTAAGTAAAACTTCTTTACGCACGCTTGACTTGGGAAGTAAGCTGGTGGATGAGTTACGAAAAGTGCGAACGGAAGTTGAGCGGGAGATATAAGTTAGTGAAGATAGAAAGAGAGAGAGAGAGAGTTACGTTTCGTATATTTTTAAACGTTAATGTGCGAGTGGGAGTTGCGTCTGTCCAGAATGAACATAGACTGATCGACCTACAGGCGTGTGTATAATTTTGTAATTGAACAATTTTATAAATTAATATTTATAAGAGTAATAAGTATAAGAGTAAAATATACTTGCCTCCCACATTAATCATGCCGAAAGTCTTGCGCTCGCCGACCCATGGTTCTAACTCCGATTCGGACATTGCTAAATCTGTTAAAGAGGGCATGCTTACTCGAAAAGACAGACGCAGACAAATCCCGGACAGTGCTGAGGACATCGACTCAATCTCAGCTTTTCGGCGGGAGATGAGAGAACTTTTTGAATCGCTGCGAACCAGTCAGTCAGCTAGACTTGACCAACTTGATGACCGCCTATCAGAACTTAGTTCTAAAATATGTACTGTGCAAGGCTCCAACAATGAAATTGAAAAAGCTGTTGATATTGTTTCTGGAAAACTCTCGTCAATTGAGTCCACAATCAGTAAGTTGGAAGCAGATCGTAAGGGGTTATGCTTACAAGTAGCAGTACTTGACGAAAAATGTGACTCGATGGAGCGCAATGTCAGAAAGACATGCGTTGAAATTAGAAACGTGCCCAAGACGCCTAATGAAAAGAGACAAGACCTTTATAACTCCGTAAAAACACTTATGGCTCACCTCGATTTAAAAGCGGAGCTTAATGATATCCGTGACGTTTACCGTCTTCCAATAAAAGCCTCAAAAGACACTAGTACAGTCATTGTTGAATACACCAACACGCTATTCAAGAGCTACGTGCTCGGGGCGGTTAAGAAGTTTAATAAAAACAACATGAGTGGCCAGCTCAATTCATCCCATCTAGGGATGGCAGGCACAACTAACGCGGTGTACCTGTCAGAATACCTCACTGCCAAATCCAAAAGGCTATACTACTTGACCCGAGATTTTGCGAAGACTGAGAAATACGCATACTGCTGGTCTTCCAATGGCAAAATATACCTACGCAAGAAAGAAGGAGATCGCTATATCCTGATCAAAAATGAAGAGCAACTGGATGGACTCAGGGCAGGCAACTGACTATGTTTTTACATAACACTTCACTACCCTAGCAAAGGTATATTAGTAATTATAGTTATTAAGATATATAAACTAGTATTACGTCATTCGTACTGTTGCATGGTTAAAGTTATTAATAATATGTTATATTTTTTCATTAAATTTTGTTGTATGACTAAGTCTAATCGTAGACTTGACCGTAATATCTCTCCATATGCTAATGCTATTACTTTAAAACTTGTAAACACTTCTGCACTTATACTTGCACACATAAACAAAATGCAATACAACACAACACAATATTATACCAAATCATACTCTCTCTCAGTCTACTATTTATCCGCACTCAATCCTTCTCGTTCGCACTTTACTACTGCCACCACTAAATTCGTAATAGAAATGACTCATCGATGTACCGCCGTACTCGTTCTTACTGACCCTCACTACAACGTGAATAATAAATTTGCACTCCAAGTTCGACACCATCGTAAAGTCGGTGACATACTGAGAGCAACTTATATTCCGCTTAATGGCTTCATTCCAAAAGTTTGTGACAGCAATAGTTTTTCAGTCAGATTCTGCGCCTTTGATATTTTTATGCTTAAAATTCGATCCTAAAACACTAGATGATTTAGACACCATTAAACTTATACCATATTTTCAAACTTTTAGACCAGAAACGTGTAAGAGTTTTTTGGGAAGTTTGAATAACCAATTAATTATCATGTCACAAAATATCCGTAGCATCAATAAAAATTTTGACAAGTTAAGTGTGTTCTTGTCTACATTGAAATTCTTACCAGACTTAATAATTTTAACTGAATGCTGGCTCAATGACTCTTCGCCTGAAATTTCACTGGAAGACTATTCCTGTCACAAATCAAAAAATTACTTGAATCAAAATGACGGTATTGTTGTTTACACAAGGCGCAGTTTGCATATCACTGTATCTGAACCCAATTTTAACGATGCTAATTGTCTTGTGTTAAATGTGGAAAACAACGTGAAAGTTATATGCATCTATCGATCACCATCAAAAAGCAACATTGAGAATTTTTTATCATCTCTAGAAAATGTTATAATGGAATCTGGCAATGCATCTCTAATCATAACTGGTGATATAAATATCGATATCGGTCCCAACTCCACTGACCCAAAATCCGATCCATACCTGGAACTAGTGTCACATTATGGCTTAGTGCCTGGTCACGTCATACCTACACATGGTAGTACATGTCTGGACCATGCATTGATAAGAGCTCCATATGTGAGTAGAGTTGTTATTTGTGGATCAAGCATCACCGATCATGACACCATTATAATTGGGCTAAACAAAACCCAAAACTCAGCACAAAAAAAGGAACACAAAATAAAAACACACTTCAACGTACCAGAAATTATTAAATCCCTAGAACATACAGATTGGGATATTCTCTTCAAAACAACCGATACTACTGAAGCATTTAACACCTTTAATGATATGATTGGAGAGTCAATTGGCCTAAATAAAACTTTAAAAAAGATTAAGAATTCTAAATATATCCGCAACCATTGGATAACTCCTGGACTGATGAAATGCATACGTAAAAGAGATACACTCCATATGATAGCTAGGAAAAACCCAAAAGATGAGAAAGTTCAAGATGAATATAAAGTATACAGAAATCATTGTAATAACATTCTTCAAAATCTTAAAATACTACATGACCAGACAATGATTAAAGAGTGTAAAGGAGATAGTAAAAAAACGTGGAAAGCAGTAAAAAGTATCTGTAATATCGAAACCAAGCCCTCTCCTAACTCAGCGTTATTAAGCATAGAATCCCCAACCGAGTCTCTTAACAAAGTAAATAGGTTTTTCTCTAACGTAGGGGAAAAGTTGGCTTGCAAAATTCTCCAGTCAATCAATAAGACTGAACAAGATCTAGTTAGTAACAAGCCAAGAGAAAGTTCAAATTCCCCGTGTAATTCGTTTTTCCTGACTCCTACGGACGAGGCTCAAATACGCAAAATCATAGGCAATCTTAAGTCTGGAGCTGCTTCTGGCTACGATTATCTAAGCAACGACATCATTAAAAAAGCCAAACTGGTGCTGGCGTCTCCTATTGCATATATTTGTAACCTTAGTCTTTCTTCGGGGATTGTCCCAGAGTGTCTTAAGCTAGCCAACGTGATCCCAGTCTTTAAATCAGGTGAACCAAGCGATCCTTTCAACTTTAGACCGATCTCTCTCTTGTCTTCTGTCTCAAAAATTCTTGAGAAAGTTGTGAATCAAAGGCTAATAAGATACCTTGAATCCAATAACTTGTTGGCTGAGAACCAGTATGGATTTCGGAGAGGTAAATCAACGGAGGACGCTGCGATTGATATGATAGACCATATTACAGCCAATCTAGACTCGCGCCAGAAGTGCATCGGCGTGTTCCTTGATCTTGCCAAAGCTTTTGATACTGTTTCTCGGCCAATCCTGTTTCACAAACTGGAGTTAATGGGAATTCGAGGGATAGCTCTTAGCTGGTTTGAGTCCTACTTCTTAAACCGAAAACAAAGAGTTTACGTAGATAATTATACCAGCGACTATTCAGAAATATCTTTTGGAGTTCCTCAAGGGAGTGTACTTGGCCCAACGCTGTTTCTAATATATCTTGATGATTTGTGTCGACTTAACATATCCCAAGCTAAAACATTCGCCTTTGCGGATGATACGGCTTTAATTTTCCATAGCGACACATGGAATTCGGTAATCACTAGTACACAAAAAGGTCTTGATAAGGTGTATACCTGGCTTCAACATAATCTTCTAACACTTAATATCTCCAAAACCAAACTTGTTACTTTTAGTATATCTTCACGCACATCTCCCAACATTCCCGTGGATATCAGAATTCACAGTTGTAATTTGCAGGACATTACCAAATGTACAAACTGTAGCGTGTTGGAGCAGGTACAATCTCTTAAGTACCTTGGGGTTATTCTGGACGAACACTTAACATGGCGACCTCACATTGAACATCTGACTAAGCGAATTCGAAAACTGAAATATATATTTAAACAAATCAGGACTGTGAAGGATACAGAAATCATCAAAATGACGTATACTTCGATCTGTCAATCACTCTTATCGTACTGCGTCTCAGTGTGGGGCTCAGCCTGCCCAACCATACTTCTTAAACTCGAAAGAGCTCAAAGAGCGATTTTAAAAATTGCGTTTAATAAACCATATCGTTACTCGACTGATACTTTATACAAAGAGTGTAATATGCTCAGGGTTAGACAACTTTTTATACAATCTTCCGTTCTCCGTTTCCACAAAAAAGCTCTCTCTTGTGTTCGTCTCTCTGACAGGTCGATTCGTAATATTTCCTGGCCAGTACCTAAAACTTGCAGTACTTTCGCACAAAAGTCTCCTTCATTCATGGGACCATACCTTTATAAACGTGTTGATAAGGTCATAGATATTATATATTGCCTGAACTCTGTTTGTAAAAAGAAAACGAATACCTGGCTTACGAGCCTAAACTACATTGATACGGAAAAAATAATGCAAACTATAACATAAATTTTAAATACTTATCTATTTATACACCGACTTACACAGAACTCTTCTATTTACTAGTAATTTTAAATAACTACTTAAATATAGTAATTATAGGTACATTACAACACTTCAGAATACCTACACTACATACCCAACACTGACACTTCACTTGCTATAATTTCCCATTACATAAGTCAGTTACAATTTTATATATATTCGCGTGTTATACATTCACATATTATTACAAACCTTATTAATATTTTTAATTAAACCTGATAAATATTTTTACTCATTGTGTTGGCAACCTACGCCGGCTTCCATTGTTGTATAAAGCTCGGACTCACGCACACAAATGAACACAACTTATCTTTGGCTTGACTGAGAGGTGAACTACCCTCAAAATTATGAAGAATTACTATAGGTATATATGTGTTTAGTTTATTTAAATCATCTATTTCATATGACTCTGTAAAATAAGTTAAGTTGTAAGTTGTATGAGTTGAATACAAATATGTACGTTTTTGATGCCGCAATCTCTTGAATTAGTAGGATACATTATTAGGTCCACACCTATTTATGTATATTCAGGGTTTATTAAATGGGTGTATTAAGATGTGTGTAACTATTTTTATTTATTTATTTTTAAACTTCTTCTTAGTATTTTTTATTACCCCTGGAAGAAACTGGCTGCTCACGACACAGGGAATCCTAGTGTGAGGGCTAGTGTTCACCCAATCAATACTTACCTACTTTATTTTTTAAATTATTTTCACTTCTGAGTACTTATTGTTTTAGAATCATAAACTTTGACGTGGGTGCGTGGATGGAGCTTCTCACGACATAGGAAAGTTCTATCCGCGTACCTACCTACATTATGTCCTACCGCATACCAGTCTATGTACACTTTTTTCACTTATATTTTATGCTTATACTGGTCTGTGGTTCTGCCTACATTATGACCTACATTTTATTATGATCTTTCTGTTGTTTATTACCATGATGTAGGTACTGTTATTGCCTTTATGTTTATTTTCAGTTTTGAATTTAGTATGTAAGTTGCATGTTATTATGGTGAAATAAACTTTATTCTTATTCTTATTCTTATTTTGAAAAATAAGTTTTACTTCAGTCGTGTGGTCTAAAGCATACTCGTTTTTTAGCATTTCCGATAACTACTGACTTTCCTAACATTTTGAGTCAAAATTGACACAATCTATCCCTTTGATATTTGCTGTCACTTTTGACATTGACATTTTATATAATTTAGGTGCTTTATATCAACCGGACTATTGCCACCAAAAAGTTCGGTCAACCGGACTAACAACCGACTAGTAAACAACTCCGACTAAACAACCCTCTAGTAGGGTGAAAAGTCTCATGTAATTTCACCGACACCCTAAGTACCCTTCAGAATATCACAGTTAACAAGTAGGTAGATAGGTAATTAAAATATATTCAAGCACTCTTCAAAGGGCTTATGTGTTAAATACTTAGTAAGAAAAGCTCTTGTTTTGAAGGAAATTTTATTTCGAAGAGCCAAAAGAGCCACTGAAGTGTTGTCTTGATAAAGCACTCATTTCGAAGTTGAGCTCAGAAACTGTGAACTAGCTTGATACCTGACACAGTTTTAAGATACCTACCTGAGTTCCAAGTAAAAATACACTTATCTACACATAAATCACACTTGTACTAGCCTATTGTACATGTTTAACTAAGTTTTTACTAATAAATATGGATTCTTAACATCTGAAAAATTAATGAATAGAATTGAAATTGTACCTCATCAGTGGCGACCAGCAGACTCAGTAGGGTTGAGCCTAGGGCGGCAGATTTGAGAGACGGCAAGTTGAGGCCCATTTGTATTAATAGTTTTTTAAGGCTGTTTTATGATGTTTTGCAGAAAGAAGTCTACAAGCCTTTCTATGATTTTTCTCTCTTACCTTACTTGGTACATTCAAGCAACGGTACCACAAGCCAGTTCGAGGCCACCAACCAATCATCATCGTCATCATCATCATCAGCCCACATTAATAAACTGCTGGACATAGGCCTCTCCCAATACACGCAACTGAGCACGGTCTTCGGCTCTTCTCATCCAATATCTGTCCGCCACCTTCCTTATGTCATCGCTCCACCTAGCCGGGGGACGCCCCACACTACGTTTTCCGAGACGCGGTCTCCACTCCAGAACTCGTTTACCCCAACGGTTGTCGGTTCTCCGGCATATATGGCCAGTCCACTGCCACTTCAGTTTGCTAATCCGTTGAGCTATGTCGGTAACTTTGGTTCTTTGTCGGATAACCTCGTTACGGATTTTATCCTTAAGAGAAACTCCAAGCATAGTCCGTTCTGTTATATCCTTGTATTGTAAGGAGTTATGCTTACGAGATACCTACTCAGCATTATATATTCTATGTGTATTTCTTAGCAGTGACCCATCTCCAGTCACGGTCTGATCTTCTCAAAGAGCGGTTGCGTCCGGGGGTTAAAATAATATCCTTAATTGTATCTTAATCCTTTATTAAACTCTTAATCAGTAAAATATCTTTTTTAAAACCCCTTCGGACTTCTGTCGTATAACAAATGGTGGCAGCGGTGGGATACCGAATTTCCCAGTGTCCCTAAATTCTTCAGCCGGACTCAAACAAATTCCTCAGTATCCTGGAATAAAACTATCCAAGTGAAAGTGAAAGTTCAAGTTATACGCTACTTACCTTCGGCTTCACGCTCCAGCTGTAAGAGCTCCTGTAACTACTCACTTGTCTGTTGACATCCAGTATCCTGCAAGATAATCCTGCATTGGCGTCTCGTATCCTGTATCCTCGGTGACGTCGTGCATCCTATCGTGATACTAGTAAGCACGTCGTGGTTTCCTGCAAAAGTATCCTGCAAGAGAACCCTGCATTGGTGTCTCGTATCCTGTATCCTCGATGATGTCGTGCATCGTGTCGTGATATCCTCAAGAAGCATTCTACATTTTATCCTGATATCCAGTTCGCATTGAAAAAAAAAATTCAAGAATCGATTACCGTCTCGCCAGACTCCAACGAATCCTTATCGCGTCCGGAATGCCGCTCATGCAATTCGCGGTAGCCGTCGCCTACGCACTAATGTAAGTCTTTAGTCATTGCATTGCATTAGTTATCTGATTTTTAGGGTTCAGTTGAGAATTTAATTTAATATAATCCGTATTTGTAATTAATTCAGAGCTATTATGCCAAAAGTTCCTAAGGCAGAGGACGGTAAATTAGCAATTAATGTCCAAGAGGTAGAAAAGTCTCCCAGCATCAGCGAGGTAAAATCACCTCTTAGTTCGCCTCGACTTACGAGATCAGCCGCAGCAGCTGCTACAATGGCCGAAATTGAGCTGAACATTTTGTTCAAGTTTATTAAACCATATGATGGCAGTCGCGAAACCGTAAACTCGTTCGTCATTAATTGTAATAACGCATATGAACTTGCTTCGGAGGCCCAAAAACCAATCCTTTTTAAATTCATTCTCAGTCAACTTAGTGGCAAGGCGGAGCTTGCTTGTTCGATTAAAGAGTTCTCATCCTGGGATCAGTTAAAAGAGTTCATTAAAACTCAATTCAGTGAGCGTAAACATTACGCTCACCTTCTCACTGACCTACAAGAGAGCAGGCAAGGCCCGCAGGACAGTGTCAACCAATTCGCATTGCGTGTGGAAACATATCTCTCCCAGTTGCTTACCGAAATCACCTTATCCAACACAAAGGCAAAGGAACTGCCTGGGCGTGTCGCTGCAATGGAGGATCTAGCCCTCCATCATTTCCTCATGGGACTGCATCCTCGAATTTCTAATATTGTTAGGTGCAGGTCTCCAAAGACCTTGAATGAGGCCGTAAACATGGCAATTTCAGAGGAACGGATCCAGCAGAGCTTATATAAACGATCAGCAGCAGATACCTTCAAATCGAATCCAAAGCCCAAACCAGGTTTTCCTCAAGTCTCAGGCCCAAGGTCGAATCCGCAACCTGGTCAGGTGAATACCAGCCAACCTAAAACCGGCAACGCACTACTCTGCCGATACTGCAAGGGTGTCGGGCATAACATTAGCAACTGTAAAAAGAGGGAATTCAATAACAATAAATTCAATTCGCCAAGTTACCAACATCCGAATACCTCCCGTGGTAACTTTGGTAATAACAGGGTGAATCATATATCCGAGATGCCAGAAGAGGAAATGGCAACTCTTCCATATGAGGATCCCCAGAACGATTTAAACGAGATGTTGTCTTGCGAGGGTGCCGCGCTAGACAATCAGTAAGAAAAAGCACCATTCAAACACCAAATCCAAGGACTAACCGACAGGGTAACCAGCCCCAAACTGACAGTCCCATTCCAAATCCAAGGACTAACCGACAGGGTAACCAGCCCCAAACCGACAGTCCCATTCCAAATCCAAGGACTAACCGACAGGGTAACCAGCCCCAAACTGACAGTCCCATTCTAAATCCAAGGACTAACCGACAGGGTAACCAGCCCCAAACTGACGGTCCTATTCCGAATCCGAGGACTAACCGACAGGGTAACCAGCCCCAGACTGACAGTCCCATTTACGAAGTAAATCTCGATATATCCAAAAGAATGTTGCCGCACACACTTCTCTATTCAAATGTTTCCAATATTCCTTTGACATTACTCGTGGACTTCGGTGCCGCAGTATGTCTCCTGAAGAAGTCATGTATTCTGAATAATCCAAAATTAATCCAAGAATCCATAAAACTCAAAGGCATAGACCCTGGTGACGTTCCAACGCCAACCGAGGGTCATTTTCAACTCAAATTCCAGCTGACTAACAACAAATTCATATCCTACAGATTCCATGTCATCAAAGACATAAACTTACCTTATGATGGCATTATCGGTTCGGATCTGCTCACAGCTTTCGGGTGTAAAATTGATTATACCACCGATGTCCTGAGGTTAGGAAAACAAGACATTAAATTGCATTGTTTAAATCCTTCTTATGTCATTCCACCTCGTACCGAAACCATCATTGAATGTTCGGTGCAAAACCCAAATCACCTCACCGAAGGCGTCATTCAAGATCAACATTTGTCCAACAATCTGTTAGTTTCCAATTGCATTGTCAAGGTAAAGGAAAACAATCGTGTAAACCTTTCAGTAGTGAACACATCCGAATCTCCTATCAACGTAAATTCTAATTTAAGTTTCAAAGTTGAACCTTTAAATGCCTATGCAGTCAAACTTAGTGCTAGTCCACATGACACTTCCAACCGCACGATTGCGGTCATGAATTCATTGAGAACCAATCATCTCAATCAAGAAGAGTGTGATGCTCTTACGGAACTATGTTCCCAATATTCTGATATCTTTCATCTACCCGATGACCAATTGTCCTATACTAATGTTCTTAATCATGAGATTAAAACTAATAGTAATATCCCTATCCACACGAAATCCTATCGCTTCCCAGAATTTCATAAAAAGGAAGTCGATAATCAAATCAACAAGATGCTTGACAGTAACATTATAAAACCATCCTCTTCTCCTTGGAGTTCTCCAATTTGGATAGTTCCCAAAAAGCTAGACTCTCAAGGCCAGCGAAAATGGCGAATAGTCATTGACTACCGGAAGTTAAATGACATAACTATCGGGGAAACGTATCCTATTCCCCAAATATCCGAAATCTTAGACCAGCTGGGGAAAAGTAAATATTTTACCACTCTAGATCTTGCGTCTGGTTTCCATCAGATACTCATATCTCCAGAAGATGCGCCAAAAACCGCATTTTCCGTACCTCAAGGTCATTACCAGTTCACCCGAATGCTATTTCGGCTTAAAAACGCACCTTCCACGTTCCAGAAGTTGATGAACATGTGTCTCACAGGGCTGCAGGGCTCTAGATGTTTCGTATACCTAGATGATATAGTAATTTACTCATTTGATCTGAATTCACATATATCCAATCTCGAATCTGTCTTTGATAGGCTTCGAAAATTCAATTTAAAGCTGCAACCCGAGAAATGTGAATTCCTCCGGAAAGAGGTTGCCTATTTAGGCCACATCATCAGCGAAAAAGGCGTCAGAACAAATCCCGATAAGACAAAAGCGGTCACAGAGTATCCTGTTCCCTAGTCTCCGAAAGATATTAAGTCATTTTTGGGTCTGGTATCTTATTACAGACGGTTTATACCCGAATTCGCCAAACTAGCAAAACCTTTAACGTCCTTACTAAAGAAGGATGTCCCCTTTTCGTGGCAGAACGAACATCAACTCGCTTTTGAGATCCTGAAGGAAAAACTCGTTTCTGCCCCAGTCCTAGCGTATCCAGATTTCACGCAACCTTTCAATCTCACATGTGATGCTTCAAGCTATGCTATATCCGCTATATTATCCCAAGGTCTAGTTGGTCAGGACCGTCCGATAGCCTATGCATCTCGCACACTAAATAAAGCCGAATCCAATTATAGTGTGACAGAAAAGGAATGTCTTGCCATAGTTTTCGGAACCAAAGTGTTCAGACCTTATCTTTATGGCCATCGCATCATAATCCTTTCAGACCATAAACCACTGCAGTGGTTATTCAATTGTAAAGACCCAGGTTCAAGACTCATTAGGTGGCGATTAAAGCTGGAGGAGTTTGAATATGATATTCAACATAAGAAAGGGAAAATCAACACAAATGCCGATGCCCTATCACGGTTTCCCGTCAATCCTGTCCAGCCGACGGAACCGCCTAATCCTATCAACGTAGGGGAACCCAATCCAGAATTAGATAGGGATTTAATGGATCTATTTATATCTCCACCTTCGTTTAATCCTGATCAAATTGCATCCCAAGATCCAGATCTCATTGATCCTTATGAAGACATCCTGCCCTTACCTGATATAAACTTACCGTCCAATATCCCAGATATCCTTAGAGATGTAATCGAAAATGAAGTTGATAACTTACCTCAATCCGTTCCAAATTTATCCGATATTCATCCTGATTATGACTCTATGCCATCTACGAGTGCTAATCCAGATTTACCTGTCGATGATTATCCCACTTTCCTGAAAATAATATCAGAAAAAAATAAATCATTTAACACAAAAATCAAAGAGCATAACGAACGTCTCATGAAATCTCCTACTAAAATTATCCTAGTACCTACCTCCATCGATTTAGATGAGTCCAATCCTTATATTCCAGAAATTCTAAATGATTCAGAAGTCAATACTAGTATATGTGATTCTGAAAAAGAACTCTTCCTGTTTAAAAAAGTAGATCTTAATAACAAAGTGTATTATCTGCTGTTTTTCAAAGTCCATCATTTTGATCAGGCATCGTATCCAGAAATCTTCGAAACCCTGAAAAGAATTAGGAACGAATTAGTAGTTTTAGGAAATATAAATGAGATTGGCATTTCCGATTTAAAGAATCCTTTCGAAAAGCATTCATTTATCAAAATCTATAATATTCTAACTTACCTTTTCCATGACACAAAAATTAAAGTCAATATCTATCACAATAACATTATATATCCTGCTCCAACTGAAATTAAGAAAATTTTATTCGAAAATCATGATATAGCGGGTCATTTAGGCTCAGCACGCATGTACAATAGAGTAAAGCAATCATACTATTGGAAAGGCATGCGAAGTGATATAGAAGCCTATGTAAAACAATGTAAATCCTGTCAAGAGAATAAAGCACTTAGAAAAGTAAACCGTGCTCCCATGCAAATTACCAGTACGTCGACCGAACCATTGCAACGCATATCCATCGATATTGTCGGTCCACTTCCTGAATCTGGTATCGCAAAATTAAAATTTATCCTAACCATCCAAGATGACCTCACCAAATTCTCTTCAGCCTACCCAATTCGTAGTACTACAGCAGAAGAAACTTGCGAGTGCCTACTTCACTACATATCTATATTCGGAATTCCTAAAATAATTGTTACCGATCAAGGCACAAACTTCACATCAGATCTATTCAAAAAGACATGCGAATTCCTCAAAATTGAAAACCTATGGTCTTCTCCTTATCATCCTCAAACTCAAGGAGCTTTAGAAAGAAGTCATTCCACTCTAAAAGAATATCTCAAACCCTATACCAATGCCGAACATACGAATTGGCCTCGTTATGTGTACACAGGAATGCTCGCCTATAATACAGCTATCCATTCTACAACGCATTTTACACCGTATGAATTAGTGTTTGGTAGCAAGCCATTTATACCCAACTCCATATATGACGAGCCACAGGGAGCCACGTATCCTGATTATGTCCGTATGTTACAAAATAGACTGAAATATTCACGAGAAAAAGCTATACAGTTTATTAGAAAATCAAAGGAATCTTCAAAAATTTTATATGATATTCATACTCGTCCAATCAAATATAAAATCGGTGATTATGTATATCTAAAAAATCACCTAAGGCTGCGTAAGGCCTTGTCCCCCGTCTGGAAGGGACCTTACAAAATAGTAAAGATCAATGGCAATAATACACTTACCTTACTCATCAACCGGCGTCATGTTACTCACCACTACGATCAAGTGAAACTCGCTGATGTCGGGAACAATCTATAACATAATTATGTTGGTGAACGGTTTAGATAGATAAGTTAGCAATTAATAGAAATAGGACTTAAGTATTAGGCATATACTCGTAGGTTACGTTTTAAGGAAATACATAACTCACTTTATTTGGGTTTAGTCGTAGTTCTAATTATTATTTGCAGAGTTACAACTCGGGGTCAAACGTATCAGGAATATCTTCAACCAGTTACTTCAAGTTCAGGCATTTATTTTGATTATTTGGGCACAGTGAAAATTAATAACGGCTACTTAAATGTTTTGATACCATTGGACATATCTCATTTTGCACCACACATACAAAACATCGAATCAGCTTTGAAGATGACTACATATCTATGTAACCAAACTAGAATCTTAGAAATTGAAATAGAATGTCATAATAGATTAAAACCTTTAGCTGTACGACAACAAGATATAAACATGGAATTTGAATCTATCTCACACTTATTTGATAACCGATTAAAACGTGCCTGGATAGGAGGTATAGGAACTATATTGAAACAGATCTTTGGCACTTTAGATGAAAACGACGCCCTAAAATATAATGAAGCTATAGAATCTATTCGAAATAATGAGAAACAATTGGTTTCATTAATGAAAGAAAATATTTTGGTCACTACCTCAATCATAAGATCTTATAATGACACCTTGAATAAAATTAAGAGTAACGAAGCTAACTTAAAGGAAGCAATTGACAACCTCTCACATAACGTAAGGAATATTTCTGAAGAAATCAATGGATTACGCATTCTTCTTAATGTAGATGAAATTTTTAATAGTTTAGAAACCTTACTACTTACCTTGTCATTCCAACTGGAACACCTAATCAACGCTATTTTGTTCAGCAGCCAAAATATCTTACATCCATCGATCATAACTTCACAGCAATTGTACCGAGAGCTTGCCAATAACTACAGATACTTACCTAGTGATTTAAGATTACCTGTAACTCTAGACGTAAACACCGTTCATCATATTTTAAGAGTATCTAAGCTTGTTTGTTATTATGTAGATTATAAGATTATATTTGTTCTACAGGTACCATTAGTTGGTATTAAAGAATACTTAATATTCCATAATATTGCCTTACCTACACCATATAATGTTAAAGAATCTAATAAATTCAGTTTAATTATATCTAGCTCTAAATTTATTGCAATGACTAAAGACAAATCTCAATATTGTAATTTAGACGATTTGAATAACTGCAGAACTGTAATCCCGGGTAACTTTATTTGTGACGTCACAAATGTCTACGCAGCCGATGCTAGACCTACCTGTGAGAGTGAATTACTGACCAAAGTGATTAGTGAAATACCAAAGCAGTGCGAAATTAAATTCATATTCGGGACAATAGATATCTGGAAACCTTTAGTAAATAACAAGTGGATTTTTATTCAATCGAAACCAAATAAAATCTCAATTGATTGTGCAAACTCAAAACTTTATGAAACAACAATACTATCCACAGGAATACTTACTATACCTAAGGAATGTACTGGACACTGTAAAAGTACTACACTTATCCCTAAGTATGATGTAATAAACATTACATCACCTATTAACAGCATACCGGATTTCAATTTAATTAATGATACCTGTTGTAACATAGTAAGATTCAATAGTCTTATAGAAGATGTGTCCCCTATCCATTTACAAAATATAGATTTGGATGAATTTAATTCAAAGAACAAAATTGTACTAGAATCCCTTTTAGATAACTTACAGAAAATTGACAACAGTCCGCATATAATAAGATATGGGGCACATTACTCAAGTTTGATTATTTTCATTTATATTGTAATTGCTTTATTTTTATGTTATTTAGCTTTTAGACTTTTTATCCTTGTAAACCTGACGGCAACCGAGCTTTACAATTTACATTAAATAACTCATCACCACAGCCTGTAGCACATTTAGAGGATAGACAAAGTTTTGATCTAGAACTGGATCACATTGCTCCAATTAGAAGTCAAATTTAGTATCACGGAGACTTTAGAATCAACCCTTAAGTCTCCTCTTAAAGGGGGAGATGTTATATCCTTGTATTGTAAGGAGTTATGCTTACGAGATACCTCAGCATTATATATTCTATGTGTATTTCTTAGCAGTGACCCATCTCCAGTCACGGTCTGATCTTCTCAAAGAGCGGTTGCGTCCGGGGGTTAAAATAATATCCTTAATTGTATCTTAATCCTTTATTAAACTCTTAATCAGTAAAATATCTTTTTTAAAACCCTTCGGACTTCTGTCGTATAACAGTTCCATAGCTCGCTGCGCAACCTTAAATTGGTGGACTAGTCCTACCGTGAGCGTAGGTCATTAGCATCTCAGCACCGTAGGTCATTACGGGTAGGACGCACTGATTGAATACTTTAGTTTTCAGGCATTGCGGTATAGATGACGAGAAGATTCGACCTAATTTCCCGAATGCTGCCCAGCCCAACTGGATCCTCCTTTTGGCCTCCTTCTCGAAGTTGTATCTACCCATTTGCATTATCTGGCAGAGGTATATGTAGTCTTGAACAACTTCGAGTGGATGGCCTTGTACGACGACCGGTTTCGGATGTATGTGAACATTAAACATAACCTTGGTTTTGTCCAAGTTCATCCGTAAACCAATTCGTCGAGAGGAGTCAGCTAGACCGTCCAGCATGACCTGTAGCTCCTACAGCGGCTCCGTTATCAGGACAATGTCATCTGCGAATCGCAAGTGCGAGATGTGCTCGCCATTTATGTTAATGCCCATGTTTTTCCAGTCCAGCGTCTTAAACAAATCCTCCAGTGCGTTGGTGAACAGTTTCGGGATATGACATCCCCCTGTCGCACTCCTCTTCGCAGCTGGATGGGATTAGACTGCTGGGACCAACCAATAGCATACCTACATTACCCCGCCTTGTCGTACAAAATTGAGCTTTGATTAGCTCAAAATACTCAAAAACTATTTCTCGTGCAATTTCAACGAAATTGTTGGATTAAAGGAAGGCAATAATATAACAGTTTATACTTGGGAAATGTGCAAATCTACTGTATCTCAGATAGTTTTATATAAACTATGGTCTTACACAAAATAGATGGGACTAATGTTAAGTTGCGTATTACAAGCGAAATCAGACGCACGCACACAGGCAGACGGGCGTGAACGAGGATCTCGGCAGTGCTTGCAGCCCTACATTTTAGCACATACTTTAGTACGTGTGACTAATTATTTTGTATTGTAGCTAGCTACTGTTTGTACACACGGCTACACATCAAGCTATAATTTCCAGTATGAGCTGACCTCGCATTGTATAGGCTATCCGTAGAATGAGAGGTCAGCTTATATTGGAAATTTATAGCTTGATTCACTGTTAGAAAAATAAGTACTTACTTTTTTCAATGTATTCTGAATCTATAGGCACCTTCTCGGTCAAACTGACCAAAAATGAGCAACTTAATCTTTCCTTATCGCTTCTTCCATTGTTAAGTAGGTATGTGTTTTTATTTGATATTGGTATAGTTTAGTCTATCATATTTAAGTAGGTTTATTTATGTAGTATGTACCTATATTATGCTATTTTTATTAGTCCTGTGCAAATTTTCATTAGTTCCCATATCTGTGCACTACCTACACATCTTTATCTACGATACACAAAGGTTATCTGGAAGAAAATGCTCTTTAGCATTAAGTTCGCCTTTGTACTCGTTTTATAAGTGCAATAAAGTATTTTCAATCAATCAATCAATTCTTCTGTGACGTTTCCTTGTGTACCTACATTTATTGATCGATCGAAGTGAGATCTCCAAATCAACTTGGGTAAATTGGCGTTGTATGTATGTATATAATATGTATGTATGTTTGTTTTGCCCGAGGATAACTTTCGAAGCGTTGATCCGATCATCGTGAAATTAGGTATATAGGTAGGTAGTGATAACACAACCCTGGTGTGACTAAATGAACTAAAAATGTAGGGGGATGGTAGAGATATTGGGGATCCAGACACTACCTTTCGCCAGCGGCTTTACACGCGTTGGTTGTCAACAAAAATTAGCCTATGTGTTAATCCAGGTTAATATCTACGTTTATACCAAATTTCATTGAATTCGGTTCAGCCGTTACGACGTGATTGAGTAACAAACACATAAACAAACATCTAAACTTATAATAACTTATAAAAAAATTTATAATATTAGTCTGATAGTAAAAACTGAACTTTGACGAAATTCACAGGGTACACCAGTAACCCCACAGTGCTGAAGTTTAGTATACATACGTGTAGTGACATAAAATAGAGCAAAGTTTCATATCCAAAATAACTGCAATTTCTCAATACTCAATCGTTTATTGTATTTCACAATGTATTAATAGGTGGTAAATAATAGGTACATGTTCATTACGGATCCTGTTGGGCACAACAATATCATGGAGAGAGAGGATTTCTATCCATTATAAGTGAAACCAATTTACATGAACTCCCGTTTTCTGTAATTTGAATGAAAATTCCGAAAAATAAAAAAAAAGTTGAATATTATGGTAAATCTTGGTATATATATATTATATCTTGGTACAAGTTTTCGCGAAAATCAAAATTTTCCCATATCTTTTTAGCGTGTTGACTCAGAACCTTGATTTTTATACATCTAATAGGGACTACAGACCTCAGTATCTGGTATAATTTTCAACTTGCTGGGTCCATCCGTTCCTGAGAAAATCGGTGGTGGCACACGGACATACAGACAGACGGACAAGAGAGTGATCTTATAGGGTTCTTTTTTTTACCTCTTGAGGTACCTAAAACAGCCTCTTATTTTCCAAAATTACCACTTTACTGCTTCCTAATGTTTTTTATTATTCTTAATAATGCTATTTTTAATTCTAGTTGGATTGTCAACTCTGGATCTCGGTTCAAGTTGGTCGAACGCCAGTTGCGAGTGCCGCATTTTGGTGAGACGTAAACCATGTTTTGTGTGACATAATTTTGCAAATTTATTTGTTATTAGCTTTCGCCTGTGGCTTCGCACAAGTGGTTTTTAAATAAAGAGTAGCCTATGATTTAATCCGTTTCGTGTGACGTGATTAAGTAATAAACAAACGTCCATACTTTCGCATTTATTGATCGAGTGAATTTTGACGACCTCTCATTTTGGCGAACAGCCGGCTGAGACGCAGGAGGCAGCGGGTTCGATTCCCGCCGCGGAACAAATGTTTGCATGATCTACAGATATTTGTTCGGGTCTGGTTGTTTTTCTATATATTATAAGTATGTATTTACAAAAAAAAGTATATAAGTATTCTATCAGTTATCTGGTTCCCATAGTACGAGATCTGCTTAGTTTGGGACTAGATAGCGCTGTGTGAAATGTCCAGCAATATTTATTTTTTATTTATTTATTTTATTTTATTCGCTTCGAAAGTTATATAATAACTAACATACATAGATACTTACCTACATACAACTCCGACTCGGTGTGTTTGTCTAGGTTTGCTTATATTTATTTATATATATGTGTCTTGAAATTTAAATTAACACTATTAAATATGCACTACCTACAACAACTGTTTGTCCGCATTACACAAAGATTAACTGGAAGAGAATGCTATTTAGCATTAAGTTTGTCTTTGTACAGATTACTTTTTATTTCGTGCACTAAATAATTCTTCATTCATTCGTCCAAATTGGCTGGGAGATCTCACTTCGCTCGATCAATAATATATTTAATTGCCCCAATTATCAAGTCCCTGGCATGTCCGTACTTCGGTGGCAATTATGAAAGCTAATTATATTGTCCCTTCAAAATGGACGAAAGGACGAATTCTGTTACTGTTACTGAACTTACCTAATGTATTTTTTTTTTGGTGATAGTGAAGGGCTTGACACCTCACCTGATGGTAAGTGATGGTGTGACCGAAGATGGAGCACGCTCGCCTAAAAAGACCCTATTCACTCTGGACTTGAAGACTGCGAATATAGTGATTATACACTATATAAAACCACACATCGGAACAGATGTTTTCTCGCATCAAAATCCAATTATAGCTAGCAATAGAACAGATCATTAAATTAATGGGATAAAGGCCGATCCACACAATCACATCCGGATTCCGGAAATGAACCGGGCAATTCGCAATAACTTCAAATATTATTTCCCTTCAGGAATCAGCTTCTAACGGTTTCGGTATTAGTTAATTGGAGACTGACCTGGACAGGTAAATACAATAAATATTATAACCGGGTGATATCTATCCGTCCGTCCGTACATAAGTTGGTTTTACTGTAACTATCCCGTAAATAAAAGATAAAGTTATATTTTTATTTTATAGTGTTATCCGAACACTGAATAAAAAAAAATCTTTAAAAATCTTGGAAAAGAGAAAGTGGCAAAACGACCTGATAATGGGTGCTGGGGGCGATTGGGTGAAGGCCGCACAAGATCGGTCGCTCTAAAAAGCTATGTGAGTTAAAATATTCAACAGAGGGCGTCCTATGATAAGCACTATTATCTATGCATTTATTAGGGTTCCGTAGCCAAATGGCAAAAAAACGGAACCCTTATGGATTCGTCATGTCTGTCTGTCTGTATGTCCGTATGTCACAGACACTTTTTTCCGAAACTATAAGAAATATACTGTTGAAACTTGGTAACTAGATATATTCTGTGAACCGCATTAGGATTTTCACACAAAAATAGAAAAAAAAACAATAAATTTTGGGGGTTCCCCATACTTAGAACTGAAACTAAATTTTTTTTTTCATCAAACGCATACGCATCTATGGATAGGTCTTCAAAAATGATAATGAGGTTTCTTATATCATTTTTTTCTGAACCGAATAGTTTGCGCGAGAGACACTTCCAAAGTGGTAAAATGTGCCCTCCCCCCCTTGTAACTTCTAAAATAAAAGAATGATAAAACTAAAAAAAAATATATGGTGTACATTACCATGCAAACTTCCACCGAAAATTGGTTTGAACGAGATCTAGTAAGTAGTTTTAATACATCATAAATCGTAAACCGCAATTTACCTTTCATTCAATCAACTCAAATATAAAAAAAGTTACAACGAACTACAAGAACTTTTATATTATGTTACTTGCTGCTACGGAACTCTTCATGGGCGAGTCCAACTCGCACTTGGCCGATTTTATTATATTTTAAATGTGTAAATAGGAATGAAATAACTTTTCTACATTTTTGAATTAGGTGTATAATTTTTAACAATGATACCTAGAAGTAAGTGCATGCCATATAACTACATAAGATTTACCAATTGTACATGTAATCTCACAAATCTTTATTCAGTACATAATACAACAATACCATAGGTTACAAAACTAAGCATGCTAAAAAAAACTAATGTAAAGTAGGATTTGATAAATAGATAGTTATAGTTAAGTGAGAAGCAGCATAATAAGGGACACAACGAAAGTAGTTGAGATGGACAGGCCACATGATCCGAGAACCTCAGGACAAATGGTGTAAAAGGGTCACTGATTGGTACCCCAGAGATGGTAAACGCAATAGAGGGCCTCAACAAACATGATGGGAAGACGACGTAAAACTTACAGCTGGACAACACTGGAAAATGGTAGCACAAGATAGAACCCAGTGGAAAGTGTTAGAGGAGGCCTATGGCAAGAGGCACACTGAAGTGCGGGACATCCTATAATTAAATCTGAACTCTTAATTGCTAAAAACATGTAAACCCAAAGTTTGGAATAAATGGCTTATTATTATTATTAGCTTATAGTATCACTTAAATAGTTCCCCCACCCTAGGAAAAACCTTTTAAATATTATCAGTGTACGCAATCTTGATGGCTCCTATTATTAAAAATAATAACAAAATAACACGAGCTGCGACCTTGATCCTTTTACAGCGCGTCGTGGACGAATGCAACAAAACAATTGTATTTTAACCGATCTCAAAAAAGCAGGAAGTTCTCAATTCGACTGTATTTTTTTTAATCTATGTTACCTCAGAACTTTCGACTGGACGATTTTAATGATTATTTTTTACTAGTGGACCCGCCGAAATTCGTACCGCCTTGACATGCATATAACGCGGGCTGTCAATACGTCACCCGGGTAGAATTGTCAATTGTTGTCCCCGGCCATCATATTATGTATGAGAAAATGAATTTTATTCGTAATTTCTTTTTGATATATAGGTATATACGACCATACTTAACCATAGACAAAATTACGTTTAGCTGTCATTAGCGTTTTGTTATTCCATGTCAGATGCGTTTTTGTTATACCACGTTTTATAGTGACTTGTATTCTCTTTGACGTTTTATGTCCACGTTACACGGGAACGCGGTCGAACGGGATAAAAAGTATCCTATGTCCGTCTCCTGGTTCTAAGCTACCTCCCCACCAATTTTCAGCCAAATCGGTTCAGCCGTTCTTGAGTTATAAATAGTGTAACTAACACGACTTTCTTTTATATATATCTAGTCAGGTCATAAATTCTGTCACATGTTTAATATAAAATAATTGAAAGAAGTTTATTCATTATGTAACCATTTATATACCAAAATGAACTTAACAAAACATAGATTCTTATGACACTAAAGTTTATTCAAAATGACCTCCGTGATTTTGAATACAGGCCTTCAATCTGCGCGGCCAATCGTCTATCGCAGCACGAACGAGGTCCATGTCAATATCGGCGGCTGCCTTAATCAAGGATGTCTTGAGTGACTCCAAATTGGGATGAGGCTTTGAGCACGCCTTTTCCTCCAAGTGTTGCCTGCCATATCTTGTAATCTAACGGATTCAAATCTGGACTGGAGGAGGGCCAGTCTTCGTGCCGGATGAAATCGATTTCACGCGCCGCCAGCCAGTCTTGTGTGATCTTCGCTCTATGAGCTGGCGCCGAATCTTGTTGGAATACCCAGTGCCTGTTATTGAACATGGTATGAGAAACAGGTTCCACAAGGTTCGTTAGGACTGTATTTTGATACACAACTGCATTCGTTTTTACACCTTTCTCACAAAAATGTACCTCTGTTAAGCTCCAATAAGAAACTCCCAACTATACAATGAGCGAGGATGGAAAATGACCTCGTTGGACACGCGGAATACGGTTGCTCGCTTCTTCACTACTGTGTGCGTACACCTTATCATTTTGTTTGTTGTAGCTCTCTTCTACGGTAAAAATTTTTTCATCCGAAAAAAGAATTTCACGATATTTTTTTCCCGCGTACCGCTTCAGCAAAGCGCGGCATCTCTTCAGTCTCAGGTCCATTAGACGAGCATTCAAACGATGTCCTGTTTTTCTTCGATATGCCCGAAGCCCTAAGTCTTCATTTAACACCCTTTTCACCGTGGTTCTGCTTAACCCCATCTGAAGGCCCAACAGTTTCTGCTTACGTTTGGGATTTCTTTGAATTCGCGCCTTCACAGCTTTTATCACTGCTGGAGTCCTAACAGACCAAGGGCGACCACTTCTTGACCTGTCATCTACACTAGAGTCTTCATTGTATCGTTTGATGGTGCGATAAACGAATCTTTTGGTTATATTCAAATTTTTCAGTATGTCAAAAATTTGAATTGACGCGTAACCGCAACGATGCAACGCAATAACTGCAACACGGTCTTCTTTAAGCATCCACTTCATATTTAAAAATGAGTAAAATTCTAAAAAGTATACATTTTTATTTTTATGAACAATTTGAAATTCGAATTCAATAAACTTTTTTGTGGCCAGCATTCTAAAAGAAAAGTTTTTACTGTGTGACAATACTTATGACCTGACTAGGTATATAGATTTGAAAACTGATGCTTCCCGTGTGGTCCCATTTTCATTTGGTACAGTTCTGGCAATGACATCTATGAGAAACCATATAAGTTTTAAATTTGTTTAATTTTTATGTTATGTTTGTTAGCTCAGAACTCCGTTATACATGAACCGATTTGGCAAATTCGTTTTTTTATTTGAAAGGAAATACTTTTAGAGTGATACCATGGAACTTTTATCAAAATTATTACAGTATTTTGTTTTTTACTGTTATCTGAAGTCGGTTGTATTTTTGTTAAAAAGTTACTTGTTTGTGTGGTTTAATAGATGGGCTTGGTGATAAAATATACAGACAAGTTAATAATGTTTTAGTAAATAGATCAGAGTGTTTAAAGTTTTAAGTTATTGTCATATGTATGTTAGTCATTCAGGTATTTATGGACAAAATACGGTTTTTATTTCTCCTGCATCATTTGAATAAAAGCGGCCAAGTGCGAGTCGGACTCGCCCATGAAGGGTTCCGTAGCAGCAAGTAACATAATATAAAAGTTCATGTAGTTCGTTGTAACTTTTTTATATTTGAGTTGATTGAATGAAAGGTAAATTGCGGTTTATGATTTATGATGTATTAAAAAACTACTTACTAGATCTCGTTCAAACCAATTTTCGGGGGAAGTTTGCATGGTAATGTACATTATATATTTTTATAAGGGTTCCGATTTTGCCATTTGGCTACGGAACCCTAAAAAGTCCATTACGATAGTATGCGTCGGAAACAGCCATATTACCAATACGATATAATAAGGCTTCTGGTGTAGCAACGGACTAATACTAGTATCAAATGGGATATACGAGGATCAGTGGATTATTGCGGTGCATAAATCGAATATTGGAACAAAAGCCTCTATGCGCAACAATGACTGGGAAATCTGTAGCTAAAACTAAAGCATTTCATCTATCTATTTTTAGGTAAAAGGTAAAAAAGGAACCCTTATTAAGATCATTCTCTTGTCCGTCTCTATGTCCGTGTGTCACCACCGATTTTCTCAGGAACGGGTGGACCTAGCAAGTTGTAATTTATACCAGATACTGAGGTCTGTAGCCCCTATTAGGTGTATAAAAATCAAGGTCCTGAGTTAACACGATAAAAAGATATGGGCAAATTCAGATTTTCGTGAAAACTTGTGAGTATCAAAATTTACCTTAATTTTCAGCTTTTGAAATTTTCAGAATTTTCCCTTTACCTACTTGTGCTGTAAGACCTTATATTTAACCAACATTGACAATTCTAGATCAAACAGAAGTACCCTATAGGTTTTGGGTCGAAAGCCTATATGGTAGTTTCCGTTGACCTAGAATCACGAAGTTTGGCAAAGAGCAAGGTTTTAAAGCACAAATAAAGGAAAAATTCCAAAACATAATAAAATTAAAATTAAAGGGTGCACCCATACATACATATTTGATGCCAATTAAGATAGTCTTCTGAGTTGTATAGGCGCTCATACAATATAGAGGACTAGCTTAATCGGCACCAACCTCAAATAAAGTAAATAAATAAAATTGTGCCAAGAAAAAAATAAATATTTAAGTTGTGCTCCCATACAACAGACATGATTGTTTTTGCCGTTTTTTATAGATAATGGTACGGAACCCTACGTACGCGAGTCCGACTCGCACATGAGCGGTTTTATTTTATTAGAGTTTTCGGTTTTATGTAGTATCACTGCGGCCATGAGATCTTTTGTGATCGCCACTTGTGTGTATGTCATCCACAGTTCATGTGGGCATTCAAAGTTTACCACTAAGCCCTACAGCTGTTAGAAACTGAAGGATATACATAGGAGTAACTGTAAGCTCTTTCGGACTAAGGATGAGTTTGCCCAGATGAATGCTACATTTGCGCATTCGCCCACACTCGCCTAACAGAAGTAGGGGCGATTGATCTAACAGAGTTATAACGCTTCGAGTGCTTAGCGGCACAATATAGATAGGTGAAGAAGTCAAGCTCGAGCCGATTTTGATGTTATATGCCTACGCTCGAGCGTAGCGCTAGGGCACCTACACTCCTACTAATTTTGATCGAGCGAAGCGAGATCTCTAAATCAACTTGTGCAAATCGGTATTGCATGTGTGTATGTTTGTTTGTCTGAAGATAACTTTCGAATTTTCGATCTGAACATTGTGAAATTTAATAAATAGATAGGTGGTGATGGCACAATTTTGCTGTGACTAAATGGGCTAAAAATGTGGGGGGGTTGTTGAGATATTGGGGTATAAGAGGGGTAAAAAAAAAATGAAAATGATACTATTAGGTCAACTAGACTGTTAAATGAAAGGTCTTTATTAGTACATTTAGACTTTGTTTTTGGTAAATTCTTTATACTTTTTGAGTTATGAGCCATAATAAATACTGGTCTTTGACAAAACTCAGAGGGTACACCAGTGACCCCACAGTGCTGTAATTTGGTATGTGTGTAGCTCCAGTGACACAAATATTGCCTATATTTGTGCCACTGGAGCTACACACATAAAAAGTCTGAAATCCAGAATAACTGCAATTTGTACCCAAAAAAGGTGTACCACATCACATGAACTGCCGTTACCTTTAATTTGAATGAAACTGTAGTTCAAGTTTTGGTGGTTATACATTTCGTGGCACTATTTTATTGGTCAAAGATTAAGGCCGGCTTGCACAACGACCCCTAAACTTATTTAGCGACTAATTTAAACAACTTAAATCATATTTAGCCTAAAGCTACACGCATACCAAATTTAAGCACTGTGGGGTCACTCGTCTGTGAATTTTGACAAAATTCAGTATTTATTATATGTATGTAATTACATATGTATCCGCCTAAACTACTCATCTGATTTTGATGAGTGAGGTATTAATCGATTCGCTATTATGGTTTGTGCGACATAGGCTACTATTAAAATATGAATTACGTAGTGGGGTTCCAGTATTTAAACTCTCAAAGCTTGTTTACTATAAGTCTATCGTATCATACTGTTACAAAATCAAATCACGTAGTCTTTTGAAGACAGTTGCTGGCGTCGGAAGCCGCATAGCAAATGGTATCGTTTGATCTCTCTGAAGTTTTGTTTGAATGTGGAAATTGTGTTGAAACAAAAGAGCGTTTAGGGGAAACATGAGGGATGATTCTTTATTTTTAGACCGGAAGGCGCGTACCGTGACAATGTGTTTTGGGTAAGGTGAGATAATGTTTTGGTTTTTGGCTGTTGAGATAGATATATACAAAACCCAAATCCGCGCCCGTATATTATTTTTGAGTATTTTATTGTTTCCTGTATTAAATTATTTTATTTTATTTTATTTTGAACAAAATCCACAGCTCTTAGTATATAACAGGTATATCTTATGCTAAAACTTACAGCCAATAAAGGATGTACATTTTATATTTAAATTATTATTATTCTTTGCCAGAGAGCGATGGAACGCAGAACTTTGGGTATTAAAAAACAGACCGAGTTCGAAATACCACACTGCGCTCGAAGACTGCTATCGCTGATGCAGGTCGCAAGGCAGCCAAGCTGAAATGTGGGTGGGCGGGCCACGTGACCCGCATGGCAAAATATAAATGGGCGAAAGAAATCACAGGATATATACCCATAGAAGGCAAAAGACGACGCGTCATCGCGCCAGAGTTTTCTCGGGCGACCCCGAGAAAACTCTGGCACAATGACCTAGATGTCTTCAAGAGGGATTGGGTAGAGTTGGCCAGGGATTGCAAAGAATGGAAAGAATTGGGGAAGACCTTTGCTCAGCAATGTCACAGAAGATGTTAGAAAAAAGAAATATTTTGATATAAGTCAGGTTTCCTAGGACTTCTTATATATTTTTTTTATAAATTACATCTTAACAATAAATAAAATACATACATAAAATACATACTTCTTTGTTCGTTTGTCATAAAAACATTATTCTTCTTCTGCGCAGTCGAGTAAAAAGAGGCCTACGTCTCAATTGCGGCCATAATCCGTTTAGTCGTAAAAACGTAATAAACAGACAAAAAGACTTAGAGTTACTTTCGAATTTATTTACTAGCATGGATATAGCATCATTTACTTTGAGGATATAATTTAATACTACTACTAAGTATGTGAAGCGAAAACTACTATGTGAAGCGAAAACTACTATGTGAAGTGAAAACTACTATGTGAGAAGCGAAAACTAGCATGTGAAGCGAAAACTACTATGTATAGTGAAAACTACTAAGTGAAGTGAAAACTACTATGAGAAGCGAAAACATTATTCTGATATAGTTCCCGCTTAAATTCTACTTCCAAAAGCAGTGGATCTGGCGTTACTGGGCTTTCGCCTTCGTCCTGTCTACTCCCGTCTTCTACAAGATCAACAAACTGGCTAACTCTCCTGAGAATGTCAGCAAATGGGCCGAGATCCGCAGGAAGGAGGCTGCTGAGCACCACTGAGCGTTGAGTGAATACAGCCATAGTGCTATTCTTTTTTGTAACTATTTATGTTGTAAGTGAAATAATAAAATCATGTTCTTTAAGTTAAAATAGAATATAAAAGATATAGAAATAATTCCTAAGTCACCTCAAAACCTACCCTAGGCTAACTCTTAAAAAATTAAACAACTGTTTAACGCGTGTTTAAAAAATCCTTACCATTTCTTGTATAGTTTTTTTTGGTAGAATTTTTTTTACCTATGGTATTTAATTAATACTATAATGAGATCTTGAAACATTGCATAGTTGCATACGTCTTGTTTATGCAAATACATATCTTGTCTCTTGATATTTGAAAGGCTGTATTTTGACTTTTCACATTAACCAACAGTTTTGCTATAAATCAATTATTTTATACAATTTTATTTTTATGGTTTTCGCTCTCATGTCGATTATGTCGATTATGCTACTTTCTAACGTTAACATTTATCTTGTTACTTGAAATAAGTAAATAAATTTAAAATTAGGCAGTGGCGTAGCTTGTTTTGGTTGAGCCCTGTATCAAAATTTGTTGGGGGCCCAAACTACTAGACGTTAGGGTGTCATTAATTACTAGAAGTTAGGGAGATGTTAGGGTGTCATTACTTACTAGAAGTAAGGGAGATGTTAGGGTGTCATTACTGACTAGAAGTAAGGGAGATGTTAGGGTGTCATTACTGACTAGAAGTAAGGGAGATGTTAGGGTGTCATTACTGACTAGAAGTAAGGGAGATGTTAGGGTGTCATTACTGACTAGAAGTAAGGGAGATGTTAGGGTGTCATTACTTACTAGAAGTAAGGGAGATGTTAGGGTGTCATTACTGACTAGAAGTAAGGGAGATGTTAGGGTGTCATTACTGACTAGAAGTAAGGGAGATGTTAGGGTGTCATTACTTATTAGAAGTAAGGGAGATGTTAGGGTGTCATTACTGACTAGAAGTAAGGGAGATGTTAGGGTGTCATTACTGACTAGAAGTAAGGGAGATGTTAGGGTGTCATTACTTATTAGAAGTAAGGGAGATGTTAGGGTGTCATTACTGACTAGAAGTAAGGGAGATGTTAGGGTGTCATTACTGACTAGAAGTAAGGGAGATGTTAGGGTGTCATTACTGACTAGAAGTAAGGGAGATGTTAGGGTGTCATTACTGACTAGAAGTAAGGGAGATGTTAGGGTGTCATTACTGACTAGAAGTAAGGGAGATGTTAGGGTGTCATTACTTATTAGAAGTAAGGGAGATGTTAGGGTGTCATTACTGACTAGAAGTAAGGGAGATGTTAGGGTGTCATTACTGACTAGAAGTAAGGGAGATGTTAGGGTGTCATTACTTATTAGAAGTAAGGGAGATGTTAGGGTGTCATTACTGACTAGAAGTAAGGGAGATGTTAGGGTGTCATTACTGACTAGAAGTAAGGGAGATGTTAGGGTGTCATTACTTATTAGAAGTAAGGGAGATATTAGGGTGTCATTACTGACTAGAAGTAAGGGAGATGTTAGGGTGTCATTACTGACTAGAAGTAAGGGAGATGTTAGGGTGTCATTACTGACTAGAAGTAAGGGAGATGTTAGGGTGTCATTACTGACTAGAAGTAAGGGAGATGTTAGGGTGTCATTACTGACTAGAAGTAAGGGAGATGTTAGGGTGTCATTACTTATTAGAAGTAAGGGAGATGTTAGGGTGTCATTACTGACTAAAAGTAAGGGAGATGTTAGGGTGTCATTACTGACTAGAAGTAAGGGAGATGTTAGGGTGTCATTACTGACTAGAAGTAAGGGAGATGTTAGGGTGTCATTACTGACTAGAAGTAAGGGAGATGTTAGGGTGTCATTACTGACTAGAAGTAAGGGAGATGTTAGGGTGTCATTACTGACTAGAAGTAAGGGAGATGTTAGGGTGTCATTACTGACTAGAAGTAAGGGAGATGTTAGGGTGTCATTACTGACTAGAAGTAAGGGAGATGTTAGGGTGTCATTACTGACTAGAAGTAAGGGAGATGTTAGGGTGTCATTACTGACTAGAAGTAAGGGAGATGTTAGGGTGTCATTACTGACTAGAAGTAAGGGAGATGTTAGGGTGTCATTACTGACTAGAAGTAAGGGAGATGTTAGGGTGTCATTACTGACTAGAAGTAAGGGAGATGTTAGGGTGTCATTACTGACTAGAAGTAAGGGAGATGTTAGGGTGTCATTACTGACTAGAAGTAAGGGAGATGTTAGGGTGTCATTACTGACTAGAAGTAAGGGAGATGTTAGGGTGTCATTACTGACTAGAAGTAAGGGAGATGTTAGGGTGTCATTACTGACTAGAAGTAAGGGAGATGTTAGGGTGTCATTACTGACTAGAAGTAAGGGAGATGTTAGGGTGTCATTACTGACTAGAAGTAAGGGAGATGTTAGGGTGTCATTACTGACTAGAAGTAAGGGAGATGTTAGGGTGTCATTACTGACTAGAAGTAAGGGAGATGTTAGGGTGTCATTACTGACTAGAAGTAAGGGAGATGTTAGGGTGTCATTACTTACTAGAAGTTAGGGAGATGGTAGGGTGTCATTACTTACTAGAAGTTAGGGAGATGGTAGGGTGTCATTACTTACTAGAAGTTAGGGAGATGGTAGGGTGTCATTACTTACTAGAAGTTAGGGAGATGGTAGGGTGTCATTACTTACTAGAAGTTAGGGAGATGTTAGGGTGTCATTACTTACTAGAAGTAAGGGAGATGTTAGGGTGTCATTACTTACTAGAAGTTAGGGAGATGGTAGGGTGTCATTACTTACTAGAAGTTAGGGAGATGGTAGGGTGTCATTACTTACTAGAAGTAAGGGAGATGTTAGGGTGTCATTACTGACTAGAAGTAAGGGAGATGTTAGGGTGTCATTACTTACTAGAAGTTAGGGAGATGGTAGGGTGTCATTATTTACTAGAAAATGGGAGATTTTAGGGTGTCATTACTGACTAGAAGTAAGGGAGATGTTAGGGTGTCATTACTTACTAGAAGTTAGGGAGATGGTAGGGTGTCATTACTTACTAGAAGTTAGGGAGATGGTAGGGTGTCATTACTTACTAGAAGTTAGGGAGATGGTAGGGTGTCATTATTTACTAGAAAATGGGAGATTTTAGGGTGTCATTACTGACTAGAAGTAAGGGAGATGTTAGGGTGTCATTACTGACTAGAAGTAAGGGAGATGTTAGGGTGTCATTACTGACTAGAAGTAAGGGAGATGTTAGGGTGTCATTACTGACTAGAAGTAAGGGAGATGTTAGGGTGTCATTACTGACTAGAAGTAAGGGAGATGTTATGGTGTCATTACTTACTAGAAGTAAGGGAGATGTTATGGTGTCATTACTTACTAGAAGTAAGGGAGATGTTATGGTGTCATTACTTACTAGAAAATGGGAGATTTTAGGGTGTCATTATTTACTAGAAGTTAGGAAGATGTTCGGGTGTCATTATTTACTGAAAATTAGGGAGATGTTAGGATGTCATTACTTACTAGAAGTTAGGGAGATGGTAGGGTGTCATTACTTACTAGAAGTTAGGGAGATGGTAGGGTGTCATTACTTACTAGAAGTTAGGGAGATGGTAGGGTGTCATTACTTACTAGAAGTTAGGGAGATGGTATGGTGTCATTACTTACTAGAAGTAAGGGAGATGTTATGGAGTCATTACTTACTAGAAGTTAGGGAGATGTTAGGGTGTCATTACTTACTAGAAGTAAGGGAGATGTTAGGGTGTCATTACTTACTAGAAGTAAGGGAGATGTTATGGTGTCATTACTTACTAGAAGTTAGGGAGATGGTAGGGTGTCATTACTTACTAGAAGTTAGGGAGATGGTAGGGTGTCATTACTTACTAGAAGTAAGGGAGATGTTATGGTGTCATTACTTACTAGAAGTAAGGGAGATGTTAGGGTGTCATTACTTACTAGAAGTTAGGGAGATGGTAGGGTGTCATTACTTACTAGAAGTTAGGGAGATGGTATGGTGTCATTACTTACTAGAAGTAAGGGAGATGTTATGGTGTCATTACTTACTAGAAGTTAGGGAGATGTTAGGGTGTCATTACTTACTAGAAGTAAGGGAGATGTTAGGGTGTCATTACTTACTAGAAGTAAGGGAGATGTTATGGTGTCATTACTTACTAGAAGTTAGGGAGATGGTAGGGTGTCATTACTTACTAGAAGTTAGGGAGATGGTAGGGTGTCATTACTTACTAGAAGTAAGGGAGATGTTATGGTGTCATTACTTACTAGAAGTAAGGGAGATGTTAGGGTGTCATTACTTACTAGAAGTAAGGGAGATGTTATGGTGTCATTACTTACTAGAAGTTAGGGAGATGGTAGGGTGTCATTACTTACTAGAAGTTAGGGAGATGGTAGGGTGTCATTACTTACTAGAAGTAAGGGAGATGTTATGGTGTCATTACTTACTAGAAGTAAGGGAGATGTTATGGTGTCATTACTTACTAGAAGTAAGGGAGATGTTAGGGTGTCATTACTTACTAGAAGTAAGGGAGATGTTATGGTGTCATTACTTACTAGAAGTTAGGGAGATGGTAGGGTGTCATTACTTACTAGAAGTTAGGGAGATGGTAGGGTGTCATTACTTACTAGAAGTAAGGGAGATGTTATGGTGTCATTACTTACTAGAAGTAAGGGAGATGTTAGGGTGTCATTACTTACTAGAAAATGGGAGATTTTAGGGTGTCATTATTTACTAGAAGTTAGGAAGATGGTAGGGTGTCATTACTTACTAGAAGTAAGGGAGATGTTAGGGTGTCATTACTTACTAGAAGTAAGGGAGATGTTATGGTGTCATTACTTACTAGAAATTAGGGAGATGGTAGGGTGTCATTACTTACTAGAAGTAAGGGAGATGTTATGGTGTCATTACTTACTAGAAGTAAGGGAGATGTTATGGTGTCATTACTTACTAGAAGTTAGGGAGATGTTAGGATGTCATTACTTACTAGAAGTTAGGGAGATGGTAGGGTGTCATTACTTACTAGAAGTTAGGGAGATGGTAGGGTGTCATTACTTACTAGAAGTTAGGGAGATGTTAGGATGTCATTACTTACTAGAAGTTAGGGAGATGTTAGGATGTCATTACTTACTAGAAGTTATGCAGATGTTAGGGTGTCATTACTTACTAGAAGTTAGGGAGATGTTAGGGTGTCATTACTTACTAGAAGTTAGGGAGATGGTAGGGTGTCATTACTTACTAGAAGTTAGGGAGATGGTAGGGTGTCATTACTTACTAGAAGTTATGCAGATGTTAGGGTGTCATTACTTACTAGAAGTTAGGGAGATGTTAGGGTGTCATTACTTACTAGAAGTTATGCAGATGTTAGGATGTCATTACTTACTAGAAGTTAGGGAGATGTTAGGGTGTCATTACTTACTAGAAGTTAGGGAGATGTTAGGATGTCATTACTTACTAGAAGTTAGGGAGATGTTAGGATGTCATTACTTACTAGAAGTTAGGGAGATGGTAGGGTGTCATTACTTACTAGAAGTTAGGGAGATGGTAGGGTGTCATTACTTACTAGAAGTTAGGGAGATGGTAGGGTGTCATTACTTACTAGAAGTTAGGGAGATGGTAGGGTGTCATTACTTACTAGAAGTTAGGGAGATGGTAGGGTGTCATTACTTACTAGAAGTTAGGGAGATGGTAGGGTGTCATTACTTACTAGAAGTTAGGGAGATGTTAGGGTGTCATTACTTACTAGAAGTTAGGGAGATGTTAGGGTGTCATTATTTACTAGAAGTTAGGGAGATGTAAGGGTGTCATTACTTACTAGAAGTTAGGGAGATGGTAGGGTGTCATTACTTACTAGAAGTTAGGGAGATGGTAGGGTGTCATTACTTACTAGAAGTTAGGGAGATGGTAGGGTGTCATTACTTACTAGAAGTTAGGGAGATGGTAGGGTGTCATTACTTACTAGAAGTTAGGGAGATGGTAGGGTGTCATTACTTACTAGAAGTTAGGGAGATGGTAGGGTGTCATTACTTACTAGAAGTTAGGGAGATGTTAGGGTGTCATTACTTACTAGAAGTTAGGGAGATGGTAGGGTGTCATTACTTACTAGAAGTTAGGGAGATGGTAGGGTGTCATTACTTACTAGAAGTTAGGGAGATGTTAGGGTGTCATTACTTACTAGAAGTTAGGGAGATGGTAGGGTGTCATTACTTACTAGAAGTTAGGGAGATGGTAGGGTGTCATTACTTACTAGAAGTTAGGGAGATGTTAGGGTGTCATTACTTACTAGAAGTTAGGGAGATGGTAGGGTGTCATTACTTACTAGAAGTTAGGGAGATGGTAGGGTGTCATTACTTACTAGAAGTTAGGGAGATGTTAGGGTGTCATTACTTACTAGAAGTTAGGGAGATGGTAGGGTGTCATTACTTACTAGAAGTTAGGGAGATGTTAGGGTGTCATTACTTACTAGAAGTTAGGGAGATGGTAGGGTGTCATTACTTACTAGAAGTTAGGGAGATGGTAGGGTGTCATTACTTACTAGAAGTTAGGGAGATGTTAGGGTGTCATTACTTACTAGAAGTTAGGGAGATGGTAGGGTGTCATTACTTACTAGAAGTTAGGGAGATGTTAGGGTGTCATTACTTACTAGAAGTTAGGGAGATGGTAGGGTGTCATTACTTACTAGAAGTTAGGGAGATGGTAGGGTGTCATTACTTACTAGAAGTTAGGGAGATGGTAGGGTGTCATTACTTACTAGAAGTTAGGGAGATGGTAGGGTGTCATTACTTACTAGAAGTTAGGGAGATGTTAGGGTGTCATTACTTACTAGAAGTTAGGGAGATGGTAGGGTGTCATTACTTACTAGAAGTTAGGGAGATGGTAGGGTGTCATTACTTACTAGAAGTTAGGGAGATGGTAGGGTGTCATTACTTACTAGAAGTTAGGGAGATGGTAGGGTGTCATTACTTACTAGAAGTTAGGGAGATGGTAGGGTGTCATTACTTACTAGAAGTTAGGGAGATGGTAGGGTGTCATTACTTACTAGAAGTTAGGGAGATGGTAGGGTGTCATTACTTACTAGAAGTTAGGGAGATGGTAGGGTGTCATTACTTACTAGAAGTTAGGGAGATGGTAGGGTGTCATTACTTACTAGAAGTTAGGGAGATGGTAGGGTGTCATTACTTACTAGAAGTTAGGGAGATGGTAGGGTGTCATTACTTACTAGAAGTTAGGGAGATGGTAGGGTGTCATTACTTACTAGAAGTTAGGGAGATGGTAGGGTGTCATTACTTACTAGAAGTTAGGGAGATGGTAGGGTGTCATTACTTACTAGAAGTTAGGGAGATGGTAGGGTGTCATTACTTACTAGAAGTTAGGGAGATGTTAGGATGTCATTACTTACTAGAAGTTAGGGAGATGTTAGGATGTCATTACTTACTAGAAGTTAGGGAGATGGTAGGGTGTCATTACTTACTAGAAGTTAGGGAGATGGTAGGGTGTCATTACTTACTAGAAGTTATGCAGATGTTAGGGTGTCATTACTTACTAGAAGTTAGGGAGATGTTAGGGTGTCATTACTTACTAGAAGTTAGGGAGATGGTAGGGTGTCATTACTTACTAGAAGTTATGCAGATGTTAGGGTGTCATTACTTACTAGAAGTTAGGGAGATGTTAGGGTGTCATTACTTACTAGAAGTTAGGGAGATGTTAGGATGTCATTACTTACTAGAAGTTAGGGAGATGTTAGGATGTCATTACTTACTAGAAGTTAGGGAGATGGTAGGGTGTCATTACTTACTAGAAGTTAGGGAGATGTTAGGATGTCATTACTTACTAGAAGTTAGGGAGATGGTAGGGTGTCATTACTTACTAGAAGTTAGGGAGATGGTAGGGTGTCATTACTTACTAGAAGTTAGGGAGATGGTAGGGTGTCATTACTTACTAGAAGTTAGGGAGATGTTAGGATGTCATTACTTACTAGAAGTTAGGGAGATGGTAGGGTGTCATTACTTACTAGAAGTTAGGGAGATGTTAGGATGTCATTACTTACTAGAAGTTAGGGAGATGGTAGGGTGTCATTACTTACTAGAAGTTAGGGAGATGTAAGGATGTCATTACTTACTAGAAGTTAGGGAGATGGTAGGGTGTCATTACTTACTAGAAGTTAGGGAGATGGTAGGGTGTCATTACTTACTAGAAGTTAGGGAGATGTTAGGATGTCATTACTTACTAGAAGTTAGGGAGATGGTAGGGTGTCATTACTTACTAGAAGATAGGGAGATGGTAGGGTGTCATTACTTACTAGAAGTTAGGGAGATGTTAGGATGTCATTACTTACTAGAAGTTAGGGAGATGTTAGGATGTCATTACTTACTAGAAGTTAGGGAGATGTTAGGGTGTCATTACTTACTAGAAGTTAGGGAGATGTTAGGATGTCATTACTTACAAGAAGTTAGGGAGATGTTAGGATGTCATTACTTACTAGAAGTTAGGGAGATGGTAGGGTGTCATTACTTACTAGAAGTTAGGGAGATGTTAGGATGTCATTACTTACTAGAAGTTAGGGAGATGGTAGGGTGTCATTACTTACTAGAAGTTAGGGAGATGGTAGGGTGTCATTACTTACTAGAAGTTAGGGAGATGGTAGGGTGTCATTACTTACTAGAAGTTAGGGAGATGTTAGGATGTCATTACTTACTAGAAGTTAGGGAGATGGTAGGGTGTCATTACTTACTAGAAGTTAGGGAGATGTTAGGATGTCATTACTTACTAGAAGTTAGGGAGATGGTAGGGTGTCATTACTTACTAGAAGTTAGGGAGATGTAAGGATGTCATTACTTACTAGAAGTTAGGGAGATGGTAGGGTGTCATTACTTACTAGAAGTTAGGGAGATGGTAGGGTGTCATTACTTACTAGAAGTTAGGGAGATGTTAGGATGTCATTACTTACTAGAAGTTAGGGAGATGGTAGGGTGTCATTACTTACTAGAAGATAGGGAGATGGTAGGGTGTCATTACTTACTAGAAGTTAGGGAGATGTTAGGATGTCATTACTTACTAGAAGTTAGGGAGATGGTAGGGTGTCATTACTTACTAGAAGTTAGGGAGATGTTAGGATGTCATTACTTACTAGAAGTTAGGAAGATGGTAGGGTGTCATTACTTACTAGAAGTTAGGGAGATGGTAGGGTGTCATTACTTACTAGAAGTTAGGGAGATGTTAGGATGTCATTACTTACTAGAAGTTAGGGAGATGTTAGGATGTCATTACTTACTAGAAGTTAGGGAGATGGTAGGGTGTCATTACTTACTAGAAGTTAGGGAGATGGTAGGGTGTCATTACTTACTAGAAGTTAGGGAGATGTTAGGATGTCATTACTTACTAGAAGTTAGGGAGATGGTAGGGTGTCATTACTTACTAGAAGTTAGGGAGATGGTAGGGTGTCATTACTTACTAGAAGTTAGGGAGATGTTAGGATGTCATTACTTACTAGAAGTTAGGGAGATGTTAGGATGTCATTACTTACTAGAAGTTAGGGAGATGGTAGGGTGTCATTACTTACTAGAAGTTAGGGAGATGGTAGGGTGTCATTACTTACTAGAAGTTAGGGAGATGGTAGGGTGTCATTACTTACTAGAAGTTAGGGAGATGTTAGGATGTCATTACTTACTAGAAGTTAGGGAGATGGTAGGGTGTCATTACTTACTAGAAGTTAGGGAGATGGTAGGGTGTCATTACTTACTAGAAGTTAGGGAGATGTTAGGATGTCATTACTTACTAGAAGTTAGGGAGATGTTAGGATGTCATTACTTACTAGAAGTTAGGGAGATGGTAGGGTGTCATTACTTACTAGAAGTTAGGGAGATGGTAGGGTGTCATTACTTACTAGAAGTTATGCAGATGTTAGGGTGTCATTACTTACTAGAAGTTAGGGAGATGTTAGGGTGTCATTACTTACTAGAAGTTAGGGAGATGGTAGGGTGTCATTACTTACTAGAAGTTATGCAGATGTTAGGGTGTCATTACTTACTAGAAGTTAGGGAGATGTTAGGGTGTCATTACTTACTAGAAGTTAGGGAGATGTTAGGATGTCATTACTTACTAGAAGTTAGGGAGATGTTAGGATGTCATTACTTACAAGAAGTTAGGGAGATGGTAGGGTGTCATTACTTACTAGAAGTTAGGGAGATGTTAGGATGTCATTACTTACTAGAAGTTAGGGAGATGGTAGGGTGTCATTACTTACTAGAAGTTAGGGAGATGGTAGGGTGTCATTACTTACTAGAAGTTATGCAGATGTTAGGGTGTCATTACTTACTAGAAGTTAGGGAGATGGTAGGGTGTCATTACTTACTAGAAGTTAGGGAGATGGTAGGGTGTCATTACTTACTAGAAGTTAGGGAGATGTTAGGATGTCATTACTTACTAGAAGTTAGGGAGATGGTAGGGTGTCATTACTTACTAGAAGTTAGGGAGATGGTAGGGTGTCATTACTTACTAGAAGTTAGGGAGATGTTAGGATGTCATTACTTACTAGAAGTTAGGGAGATGTTAGGATGTCATTACTTACTAGAAGTTAGGGAGATGGTAGGGTGTCATTACTTACTAGAAGTTAGGGAGATGGTAGGGTGTCATTACTTACTAGAAGTTATGCAGATGTTAGGGTGTCATTACTTACTAGAAGTTAGGGAGATGTTAGGGTGTCATTACTTACTAGAAGTTAGGGAGATGGTAGGGTGTCATTACTTACTAGAAGTTATGCAGATGTTAGGGTGTCATTACTTACTAGAAGTTAGGGAGATGTTAGGGTGTCATTACTTACTAGAAGTTAGGGAGATGTTAGGATGTCATTACTTACTAGAAGTTAGGGAGATGTTAGGATGTCATTACTTACTAGAAGTTAGGGAGATGGTAGGGTGTCATTACTTACTAGAAGTTAGGGAGATGTTAGGATGTCATTACTTACTAGAAGTTAGGGAGATGGTAGGGTGTCATTACTTACTAGAAGTTAGGGAGATGGTAGGGTGTCATTACTTACTAGAAGTTATGCAGATGTTAGGGTGTCATTACTTACTAGAAGTTAGGGAGATGTTAGGGTGTCATTACTTACTAGAAGTTAGGGAGATGTTAGGATGTCATTACTTACTAGAAGTTAGGGAGATGTTAGGATGTCATTACTTACTAGAAGTTAGGGAGATGGTAGGGTGTCATTACTTACTAGAAGTTAGGGAGATGTTAGGATGTCATTACTTACTAGAAGTTAGGGAGATGTTAGGGTGTCATTACTTACTAGAAGTTAGGGAGATGTTAGGATGTCATTACTTACTAGAAGTTAGGGAGATGTTAGGATGTCATTACTTACTAGAAGTTAGGGAGATGGTAGGGTGTCATTACTTACTAGAAGTTAGGGAGATGTTAGGATGTCATTACTTACTAGAAGTTAGGGAGATGGTAGGGTGTCATTACTTACTAGAAGTTAGGGAGATGGTAGGGTGTCATTACTTACTAGAAGTTAGGGAGATGGTAGGGTGTCATTACTTACTAGAAGTTAGGGAGATGTTAGGATGTCATTACTTACTAGAAGTTAGGGAGATGGTAGGGTGTCATTACTTACTAGAAGTTAGGGAGATGTTAGGATGTCATTACTTACTAGAAGTTAGGGAGATGGTAGGGTGTCATTACTTACTAGAAGTTAGGGAGATGGTAGGGTGTCATTACTTACTAGAAGTTAGGGAGATGTTAGGATGTCATTACTTACTAGAAGTTAGGGAGATGGTAGGGTGTCATTACTTACTAGAAGTTAGGGAGATGGTAGGGTGTCATTACTTACTAGAAGTTAGGGAGATGTTAGGATGTCATTACTTACTAGAAGTTAGGGAGATGGTAGGGTGTCATTACTTACTAGAAGTTAGGGAGATGGTAGGGTGTCATTACTTACTAGAAGTTAGGGAGATGTTAGGATGTCATTACTTACTAGAAGTTAGGGAGATGGTAGGGTGTCATTACTTACTAGAAGTTAGGGAGATGGTAGGGTGTCATTACTTACTAGAAGTTAGGGAGATGTTAGGATGTCATTACTTACTAGAAGTTAGGGAGATGGTAGGGTGTCATTACTTACTAGAAGTTAGGGAGATGTTAGGATGTCATTACTTACTAGAAGTTAGGGAGATGGTAGGGTGTCATTACTTACTAGAAGTTAGGGAGATGGTAGGGTGTCATTACTTACTAGAAGTTAGGGAGATGTTAGGATGTCATTACTTACTAGAAGTTAGGGAGATGGTAGGGTGTCATTACTTACTAGAAGTTAGGGAGATGGTAGGGTGTCATTACTTACTAGAAGTTAGGGAGATGTTAGGATGTCATTACTTACTAGAAGTTAGGGAGATGGTAGGGTGTCATTACTTACTAGAAGTTAGGGAGATGTTAGGATGTCATTACTTACTAGAAGTTAGGGAGATGGTAGGGTGTCATTACTTACTAGAAGTTAGGGAGATGTTAGGATGTCATTACTTACTAGAAGTTAGGGAGATGGTAGGGTGTCATTACTTACTAGAAGTTAGGGAGATGGTAGGGTGTCATTACTTACTAGAAGTTAGGGAGATGTTAGGATGTCATTACTTACTAGAAGTTAGGGAGATGGTAGGGTGTCATTACTTACTAGAAGTTAGGGAGATGGTAGGGTGTCATTACTTACTAGAAGTTAGGGAGATGTTAGGATGTCATTACTTACTAGAAGTTAGGGAGATGGTAGGGTGTCATTACTTACTAGAAGTTAGGGAGATGGTAGGGTGTCATTACTTACTAGAAGTTAGGGAGATGTTAGGATGTCATTACTTACTAGAAGTTAGGGAGATGGTAGGGTGTCATTACTTACTAGAAGTTAGGGAGATGGTAGGGTGTCATTACTTACTAGAAGTTAGGGAGATGTTAGGATGTCATTACTTACTAGAAGTTAGGGAGATGGTAGGGTGTCATTACTTACTAGAAGTTAGGGAGATGGTAGGGTGTCATTACTTACTAGAAGTTAGGGAGATGTTAGGATGTCATTACTTACTAGAAGTTAGGGAGATGGTAGGGTGTCATTACTTACTAGAAGTTAGGGAGATGTTAGGATGTCATTACTTACTAGAAGTTAGGGAGATGGTAGGGTGTCATTACTTACTAGAAGTTAGGGAGATGGTAGGGTGTCATTACTTACTAGAAGTTAGGGAGATGTTAGGATGTCATTACTTACTAGAAGTTAGGGAGATGGTAGGGTGTCATTACTTACTAGAAGTTAGGGAGATGGTAGGGTGTCATTACTTACTAGAAGTTAGGGAGATGTTAGGATGTCATTACTTACTAGAAGTTAGGGAGATGGTAGGGTGTCATTACTTACTAGAAGTTAGGGAGATGTTGGGATGTCATTACTTACTAGAAGTTAGGGAGATGGTAGGGTGTCATTACTTACTAGAAGTTAGGGAGATGTTAGGATGTCATTACTTACTAGAAGTTAGGGAGATGGTAGGGTGTCATTACTTACTAGAAGTTAGGGAGATGGTAGGGTGTCATTACTTACTAGAAGTTAGGGAGATGTTAGGATGTCATTACTTACTAGAAGTTAGGGAGATGGTAGGGTGTCATTACTTACTAGAAGTTAGGGAGATGGTAGGGTGTCATTACTTACTAGAAGTTAGGGAGATGTTAGGATGTCATTACTTACTAGAAGTTAGGGAGATGGTAGGGTGTCATTACTTACTAGAAGTTAGGGAGATGGTAGGGTGTCATTACTTACTAGAAGTTAGGGAGATGTTAGGATGTCATTACTTACTAGAAGTTAGGGAGATGGTAGGGTGTCATTACTTACTAGAAGTTAGGGAGATGGTAGGGTGTCATTACTTACTAGAAGTTAGGGAGATGTTAGGATGTCATTACTTACTAGAAGTTAGGGAGATGGTAGGGTGTCATTACTTACTAGAAGTTAGGGAGATGGTAGGGTGTCATTACTTACTAGAAGTTAGGGAGATGTTAGGATGTCATTACTTACTAGAAGTTAGGGAGATGTTAGGATGTCATTACTTACTAGAAGTTAGGGAGATGGTAGGGTGTCATTACTTACTAGATGTTAGGGAGATGGTAGGGTGTCATTACTTACTAGAAGTTATGCAGATGTTAGGGTGTCATTACTTACTAGAAGTTAGGGAGATGTTAGGGTGTCATTACTTACTAGAAGTTAGGGAGATGGTAGGGTGTCATTACTTACTAGAAGTTATGCAGATGTTAGGGTGTCATTACTTACTAGAAGTTAGGGAGATGTTAGGGTGTCATTACTTACTAGAAGTTAGGGAGATGTTAGGATGTCATTACTTACTAGAAGTTAGGGAGATGTTAGGATGTCATTACTTACTAGAAGTTAGGGAGATGGTAGGGTGTCATTACTTACTAGAAGTTAGGGAGATGGTAGGGTGTCATTACTTACTAGAAGTTATGCAGATGTTAGGGTGTCATTACTTACTAGAAGTTAGGGAGATGGTAGGGTGTCATTACTTACTAGAAGTTAGGGAGATGTTAGGATGTCATTACTTACTAGAAGTTAGGGAGATGTTAGGATGTCATTACTTACTAGAAGTTAGGGAGATGGTAGGGTGTCATTACTTACTAGAAGTTAGGGAGATGGTAGGGTGTCATTACTTACTAGAAGTTATGCAGATGTTAGGGTGTCATTACTTACTAGAAGTTAGGGAGATGTTAGGGTGTCATTACTTACTAGAAGTTATGCAGATGTTAGGATGTCATTACTTACTAGAAGTTAGGGAGATGTTAGGATGTCATTACTTACTAGAAGTTAGGGAGATGGTAGGGTGTCATTACTTACTAGAAGTTAGGGAGATGGTAGGATGTCATTACTTACTAGAAGTTAGGGAGATGGTAGGGTGTCATTACTTACTAGAAGTTAGGGAGATGGTAGGGTGTCATTACTTACTAGAAGTTAGGGAGATGTTAGGATGTCATTACTTACTAGAAGTTAGGGAGATGGTAGGGTGTCATTACTTACTAGAAGTTAGGGAGATGGTAGGGTGTCATTACTTACTAGAAGTTAGGGAGATGGTAGGGTGTCATTACTTACTAGAAGTTAGGGAGATGTTAGGATGTCATTACTTACTAGAAGTTAGGGAGATGTTAGGATGTCATTACTTACTAGAAGTTATGCAGATGTTAGGGTGTCATTACTTACTAGAAGTTAGGGAGATGTTAGGGTGTCATTACTTACTAGAAGTTAGGGAGATGGTAGGGTGTCATTACTTACTAGAAGTTAGGGAGATGTTAGGATGTCATTACTTACTAGAAGTTAGGGAGATGGTAGGGTGTCATTACTTACTAGAAGTTAGGGAGATGGTAGGGTGTCATTACTTACTAGAAGTTAGGGAGATGTTAGGATGTCATTACTTACTAGAAGTTAGGGAGATGGTAGGGTGTCATTACTTACTAGAAGTTAGGGAGATGGTAGGGTGTCATTACTTACTAGAAGTTATGCAGATGTTAGGGTGTCATTACTTACTAGAAGTTAGGTAAATGTTAGGGTGTCATTACTTACTAGAAGTTAGGGAGATGTTAGGATGTCATTACTTACTAGAAGTTATGCAGATGTTAGGGTGTCATTACTTACTAGAAGTTAGGGAGATGTTAGGGTGTCATTACTTACTAGAAGTTAGGGAGATGGTAGGGTGTCATTACTTACTAGAAGTTAGGGAGATGGTAGGGTGTCATTACTTACTAGAAGTTATGCAGATGTTAGGGTGTCATTACTTACTAGAAGTTAGGGAGATGTTAGGGTGTCATTACTTACTAGAAGTTAGGGAGATGTTAGGATGTCATTACTTACTAGAAGTTATGCAGATGTTAGGGTGTCATTACTTACTAGAAGTTAGGGAGATGTTAGGGTGTCATTACTTACTAGAAGTTAGGGAGATGTTAGGATGTCATTACTTACTAGAAGTTAGGGAGATGGTAGGGTGTCATTACTTACTAGAAGTTAGGGAGATGGTAGGGTGTCATTACTTACTAGAAGTTAGGGAGATGTTAGGATGTCATTACTTACTAGAAGTTAGGGAGATGGTAGGGTGTCATTACTTACTAGAAGTTAGGGAGATGGTAGGGTGTCATTACTTACTAGAAGTTAGGGAGATGTTAGGATGTCATTACTTACTAGAAGTTAGGGAGATGGTAGGGTGTCATTACTTACTAGAAGTTAGGGAGGTGGTAGGGTGTCATTACTTACTAGAAGTTAGGGAGATGTTAGGATGTCATTACTTACTAGAAGTTAGGGAGATGGTAGGGTGTCATTACTTACTAGAAGTTAGGGAGATGGTAGGGTGTCATTACTTACTAGAAGTTATGCAGATGTTAGGGTGTCATTACTTACTAGAAGTTAGGGAGATGTTAGGGTGTCATTACTTACTAGAAGTTAGGGAGATGTTAGGATGTCATTACTTACTAGAAGTTATGCAGATGTTAGGGTGTCATTACTTACTAGAAGTTAGGGAGATGTTAGGGTGTCATTACTTACTAGAAGTTAGGGAGATGTTAGGATGTCATTACTTACTAGAAGTTAGGGAGATGGTAGGGTGTCATTACTTACTAGAAGTTAGGGAGATGGTAGGGTGTCATTACTTACTAGAAGTTATGCAGATGTTAGGGTGTCATTACTTACTAGAAGTTAGGGAGATGTTAGGGTGTCATTACTTACTAGAAGTTAGGGAGATGTTAGGATGTCATTACTTACTAGAAGTTAGGGAGATGGTAGGGTGTCATTACTTACTAGAAGTTAGGGAGATGGTAGGGTGTCATTACTTACTAGAAGTTAGGGAGATGTTAGGATGTCATTACTTACTAGAAGTTAGGGAGATGGTAGGGTGTCATTACTTACTAGAAGTTAGGGAGATGGTAGGGTGTCATTACTTACTAGAAGTTAGGGAGATGGTAGGGTGTCATTACTTACTAGAAGTTAGGGAGATGTTAGGATGTCATTACTTACTAGAAGTTAGGGAGATGGTAGGGTGTCATTACTTACTAGAAGTTAGGGAGATGGTAGGGTGTCATTACTTACTAGAAGTTAGGGAGATGGTAGGGTGTCATTACTTACTAGAAGTTAGGGAGATGGTAGGGTGTCATTACTTACTAGAAGTTAGGGAGATGTTAGGATGTCATTACTTACTAGAAGTTATGCAGATGTTAGGGTGTCATTACTTACTAGAAGTTAGGGAGATGGTAGGGTGTCATTACTTACTAGAAGTTAGGGAGATGTTAGGGTGTCATTACTTACTAGAAGTTAGGGAGATGGTAGGGTGTCATTACTTACTAGAAGTTAGGGAGATGTTAGGATGTCATTACTTACTAGAAGTTATGCAGATGTTAGGGTGTCATTACTTACTAGAAGTTAGGGAGATGGTAGGGTGTCATTACTTACTAGAAGTTAGGGAGATGGTAGGGTGTCATTACTTACTAGAAGTTAGGGAGATGTTAGGATGTCATTACTTACTAGAAGTTATGCAGATGTTAGGGTGTCATTACTTACTAGAAGTTAGGGAGATGGTAGGGTGTCATTACTTACTAGAAGTTAGGGAGATGTTAGGGTGTCATTACTTACTAGAAGTTAGGGAGATGGTAGGGTGTCATTACTTACTAGAAGTTAGGGAGATGTTAGGGTGTCATTACTTACTAGAAGTTAGGGAGATGGTAGGGTGTCATTACTTACTAGAAGTTAGGGAGATGTTAGGGTGTCATTACTTACTAGAAGTTAGGGAGATGGTAGGGTGTCATTACTTACTAGAAGTTAGGGAGATGTTAGGATGTCATTACTTACTAGAAGTTAGGGAGATGGTAGGGTGTCATTACTTACTAGAAGTTATGCAGATGTTAGGGTGTCATTACTTACTAGAAGTTAGGGAGATGTTAGGGTGTCATTACTTACTAGAAGTTAGGGAGATGGTAGGGTGTCATTACTTACTAGAAGTTATGCAGATGTTAGGGTGTCATTACTTACTAGAAGTTAGGGAGATGTTAGGGTGTCATTACTTACTAGAAGTTAGGGAGATGTTAGGATGTCATTACTTACTAGAAGTTAGGGAGATGTTAGGATGTCATTACTTACTAGAAGTTAGGGAGATGGTAGGGTGTCATTACTTACTAGAAGTTAGGGAGATGGTAGGGTGTCATTACTTACTAGAAGTTATGCAGATGTTAGGGTGTCATTACTTACTAGAAGTTAGGGAGATGGTAGGGTGTCATTACTTACTAGAAGTTAGGGAGATGTTAGGATGTCATTACTTACTAGAAGTTAGGGAGATGTTAGGATGTCATTACTTACTAGAAGTTAGGGAGATGGTAGGGTGTCATTACTTACTAGAAGTTAGGGAGATGGTAGGGTGTCATTACTTACTAGAAGTTATGCAGATGTTAGGGTGTCATTACTTACTAGAAGTTAGGGAGATGTTAGGGTGTCATTACTTACTAGAAGTTATGCAGATGTTAGGATGTCATTACTTACTAGAAGTTAGGGAGATGTTAGGATGTCATTACTTACTAGAAGTTAGGGAGATGGTAGGGTGTCATTACTTACTAGAAGTTAGGGAGATGGTAGGATGTCATTACTTACTAGAAGTTAGGGAGATGGTAGGGTGTCATTACTTACTAGAAGTTAGGGAGATGGTAGGGTGTCATTACTTACTAGAAGTTAGGGAGATGTTAGGATGTCATTACTTACTAGAAGTTAGGGAGATGGTAGGGTGTCATTACTTACTAGAAGTTAGGGAGATGGTAGGGTGTCATTACTTACTAGAAGTTAGGGAGATGGTAGGGTGTCATTACTTACTAGAAGTTAGGGAGATGTTAGGATGTCATTACTTACTAGAAGTTAGGGAGATGTTAGGATGTCATTACTTACTAGAAGTTATGCAGATGTTAGGGTGTCATTACTTACTAGAAGTTAGGGAGATGTTAGGGTGTCATTACTTACTAGAAGTTAGGGAGATGGTAGGGTGTCATTACTTACTAGAAGTTAGGGAGATGTTAGGATGTCATTACTTACTAGAAGTTAGGGAGATGGTAGGGTGTCATTACTTACTAGAAGTTAGGGAGATGGTAGGGTGTCATTACTTACTAGAAGTAAGGGAGATGTTAGGATGTCATTACTTACTAGAAGTTAGGGAGATGGTAGGGTGTCATTACTTACTAGAAGTTAGGGAGATGGTAGGGTGTCATTACTTACTAGAAGTTATGCAGATGTTAGGGTGTCATTACTTACTAGAAGTTAGGGAGATGTTAGGGTGTCATTACTTACTAGAAGTTAGGGAGATGTTAGGATGTCATTACTTACTAGAAGTTATGCAGATGTTAGGGTGTCATTACTTACTAGAAGTTAGGGAGATGTTAGGGTGTCATTACTTACTAGAAGTTAGGGAGATGGTAGGGTGTCATTACTTACTAGAAGTTAGGGAGATGGTAGGGTGTCATTACTTACTAGAAGTTATGCAGATGTTAGGGTGTCATTACTTACTAGAAGTTAGGGAGATGTTAGGGTGTCATTACTTACTAGAAGTTAGGGAGATGTTAGGATGTCATTACTTACTAGAAGTTATGCAGATGTTAGGGTGTCATTACTTACTAGAAGTTAGGGAGATGTTAGGGTGTCATTACTTACTAGAAGTTAGGGAGATGTTAGGATGTCATTACTTACTAGAAGTTAGGGAGATGGTAGGGTGTCATTACTTACTAGAAGTTAGGGAGATGGTAGGGTGTCATTACTTACTAGAAGTTAGGGAGATGTTAGGATGTCATTACTTACTAGAAGTTAGGGAGATGGTAGGGTGTCATTACTTACTAGAAGTTAGGGAGATGGTAGGGTGTCATTACTTACTAGAAGTTAGGGAGATGTTAGGATGTCATTACTTACTAGAAGTTAGGGAGATGGTAGGGTGTCATTACTTACTAGAAGTTAGGGAGGTGGTAGGGTGTCATTACTTACTAGAAGTTAGGGAGATGTTAGGATGTCATTACTTACTAGAAGTTAGGGAGATGGTAGGGTGTCATTACTTACTAGAAGTTAGGGAGATGGTAGGGTGTCATTACTTACTAGAAGTTATGCAGATGTTAGGGTGTCATTACTTACTAGAAGTTAGGGAGATGTTAGGGTGTCATTACTTACTAGAAGTTAGGGAGATGTTAGGATGTCATTACTTACTAGAAGTTATGCAGATGTTAGGGTGTCATTACTTACTAGAAGTTAGGGAGATGTTAGGGTGTCATTACTTACTAGAAGTTAGGGAGATGTTAGGATGTCATTACTTACTAGAAGTTAGGGAGATGGTAGGGTGTCATTACTTACTAGAAGTTAGGGAGATGGTAGGGTGTCATTACTTACTAGAAGTTATGCAGATGTTAGGGTGTCATTACTTACTAGAAGTTAGGGAGATGTTAGGGTGTCATTACTTACTAGAAGTTAGGGAGATGTTAGGATGTCATTACTTACTAGAAGTTAGGGAGATGGTAGGGTGTCATTACTTACTAGAAGTTAGGGAGATGGTAGGGTGTCATTACTTACTAGAAGTTAGGGAGATGTTAGGATGTCATTACTTACTAGAAGTTAGGGAGATGGTAGGGTGTCATTACTTACTAGAAGTTAGGGAGATGGTAGGGTGTCATTACTTACTAGAAGTTAGGGAGATGGTAGGGTGTCATTACTTACTAGAAGTTAGGGAGATGTTAGGATGTCATTACTTACTAGAAGTTAGGGAGATGGTAGGGTGTCATTACTTACTAGAAGTTAGGGAGATGGTAGGGTGTCATTACTTACTAGAAGTTAGGGAGATGGTAGGGTGTCATTACTTACTAGAAGTTAGGGAGATGGTAGGGTGTCATTACTTACTAGAAGTTAGGGAGATGTTAGGATGTCATTACTTACTAGAAGTTATGCAGATGTTAGGGTGTCATTACTTACTAGAAGTTAGGGAGATGGTAGGGTGTCATTACTTACTAGAAGTTAGGGAGATGTTAGGGTGTCATTACTTACTAGAAGTTAGGGAGATGGTAGGGTGTCATTACTTACTAGAAGTTAGGGAGATGTTAGGATGTCATTACTTACTAGAAGTTATGCAGATGTTAGGGTGTCATTACTTACTAGAAGTTAGGGAGATGGTAGGGTGTCATTACTTACTAGAAGTTAGGGAGATGGTAGGGTGTCATTACTTACTAGAAGTTAGGGAGATGTTAGGATGTCATTACTTACTAGAAGTTATGCAGATGTTAGGGTGTCATTACTTACTAGAAGTTAGGGAGATGGTAGGGTGTCATTACTTACTAGAAGTTAGGGAGATGTTAGGGTGTCATTACTTACTAGAAGTTAGGGAGATGGTAGGGTGTCATTACTTACTAGAAGTTAGGGAGATGTTAGGGTGTCATTACTTACTAGAAGTTAGGGAGATGGTAGGGTGTCATTACTTACTAGAAGTTAGGGAGATGTTAGGGTGTCATTACTTACTAGAAGTTAGGGAGATGGTAGGGTGTCATTACTTACTAGAAGTTAGGGAGATGTTAGGATGTCATTACTTACTAGAAGTTAGGGAGATGGTAGGGTGTCATTACTTACTAGAAGTTAGGGAGATGTTAGGATGTCATTACTTACTAGAAGTTAGGGAGATGGTAGGGTGTCATTACTTACTAGAAGTTAGGGAGATGTTAGGATGTCATTACTTACTAGAAGTTAGGGAGATGGTAGGGTGTCATTACTTACTAGAAGTTAGGGAGATGTTAGGATGTCATTACTTACTAGAAGTTAGGGAGATGGTAGGGTGTCATTACTTACTAGAAGTTAGGGAGATGTTAGGATGTCATTACTTACTAGAAGTTAGGGAGATGGTAGGGTGTCATTACTTACTAGAAGTTAGGGAGATGGTAGGGTGTCATTACTTACTAGAAGTTAGGGAGATGTTAGGATGTCATTACTTACTAGAAGTTAGGGAGATGGTAGGGTGTCATTACTTACTAGAAGTTAGGGAGATGGTAGGGTGTCATTACTTACTAGAAGTTAGGGAGATGGTAGGGTGTCATTACTTACTAGAAGTTAGGGAGATGTTAGGATGTCATTACTTACTAGAAGTTAGGGAGATGGTAGGGTGTCATTACTTACTAGAAGTTAGGGAGATGTTAGGATGTCATTACTTACTAGAAGTTAGGGAGATGGTAGGGTGTCATTACTTACTAGAAGTTAGGGAGATGTTAGGATGTCATTACTTACTAGAAGTTAGGGAGATGGTAGGGTGTCATTACTTACTAGAAGTTAGGGAGATGTTAGGATGTCATTACTTACTAGAAGTTAGGGAGATGGTAGGGTGTCATTACTTACTAGAAGTTAGGGAGATGTTAGGATGTCATTAGGGCGCAGACATAGCCAAAATTCGTGTCTTGGTTATGTATGATAATGAATTCATATATGATATAGTATGATAGGAAATGATGTTTTCCCGGGAGGTACGGCCTAAAAGTTTGTGTAAGATTGTGAATAACATTTTACGAACTTTTGCTTAGACACTTTTGGGGTCCCTGGAACCCGGGGCCTCGTGTCATTGATACTGCGGTGGCTACGCCCCTGAAATTAAGCGTATCTTCGCATTAAGTGATAGAGACAGTGTACAACGTAGTCTCTGTGCCTCCTTTTACAAACAAGTGATTGTACAAGTCTCGTCAATCAGTCGTTGTCAAACTTTCAGAGGTTATTTATCAAAAACTTGCTTAAAATATGCGTAGGCACCCTGAAGTTGGATAAGTGGTAACTAACCGGCCTGCGTTTGAATATTAAACTTTAAGGTCTCGAAGGTACAATCAGAGCAAGTGACTTAAGAACCCAAACTATAGACGGGACTAAACAGCTGGCTTTCTTATCAGAATCGCTTTATGAGGGGAAGGTGAGAGGGGCTGCAAAAACAAATAAATGCAATATAAAAAAATATTTCATCAATTTTATTGTCGTTGTAATACGAATGTTGAGTGTTGGCCATTGGCATGGAAAGGTTCTCGAGTGGAGGCCTAAATTACATGTATTTCATCACCGTTATCGTCAGCCCTTTTCATCCCACTGCTGGGCATAGGCCTCTCTTCGTTGTTGCTATTCGCCCTTGTCCTGCGCTGTTCTAATCCACATACTACCTGCGATGTTTATAATGTCGTCGACCCATCTTGCTGGTAGATGACCAGCGTTCCTAGTTCCATCTCGGGGCCACCACTCATTCAGCACCCTGCTCCACCTGTAATCACTGCGCCTGGCCACATGTCCAGCCCAACTCCATTTGAGCCCCAATATTGCTTGCTAACATCTTGAACATTAGTCCGCTTTCGAATTTCGGTATGGGGGATCAGTACATGTAAATACTACCTAATAAAGCTTGCTGGGCCTTTGGGTGCAAGTCTTAAGCAGTGAATGTCCTATGGTTTTTTTTGGTCATCTTTTCTAGAGAGACCGACCTATGCTGCAGTTTTCAGTGCGAAATCTCCAAATTTTTGAGCCAAGCGCTTGAGCACTACGTCACCTGATGGTAAGTGAAGGTGTGATCGAAGATCTTATTCAGAAAGAATTCACTCTGGACTTGAAGACTCCAAGATTATACTGGTTTGGAAAAACATACGCCGGAAGTGAGTTCCACACCTTACTATTTCTTTTTTTTAACATGTACTTATAGAATTATTACACTTAAAAAACCTTAGCAGGTTTGTCCTAAGTCAAAGTTCCACATTCCTCTTTAGTATATTTATAACTATTTTTACTTGTACGAAATTTTTATAGATATGTTTTGTTCTGTAAAGGTACAGAACAAAACATATCTATAAAAATTTCCCATGGCCAGCCGTGCGCCGGCTCACATTCTATCGTTATCTGCACAAACATACAGGTTGCTCTAAAATGGCAAATACTTGTGCTAACAAGAAAAGTTGAAGCAAATCGTTTGGTACGGCAAGGTGGTACGCCGACCAGGTATGGGTGATAGTTCTCGGTTCGTCTGCTTGTCCGGTGGTGGAAGGAGGAAGGAGGGATAAGGTCATGCAGATCTTGCGCACATTCACCAAAATGAATCTTGTAAAAAACTGAAAGTCTAGCTACTCTTCGTCTGTGCTGTAGACTTTGTAAATTGGCTTCCACTAGTGAGTCATCATCAATGAGTCTAGCAGCACGTCGCTCAATCGAATCAAGGGCTTCAAGCTGATACTTGGCCGAGCCATCCCAGAGATAGCAGGAATACTCCATACATGAGCAGACTGGTGCTAGGACTTGAGCATCTTTTAACATAAAGGCTGTCTATTCTTCGAGCTAAGTGCCACGCGTGTGGCCATTTCAGCTTTTTATCTTCAGGGCTATACTAACTTTAGCTTGCTAACGGATCTCCTTATTTATCATTACGTATATAAGATGTTGCAATTTAAACTAATTATATTGAAGGGACGGTTTCTACACAAAAAATAATATATAAATGTATCTATAAAATGTTCTTGTCTTCTATGTTTCTTATGAAAATCTCGAGAAAATAGATAAAATGCTGCTCGACGAAATGTTTGAGATTTAACGTAATGCACGATGCCGCAGATTACTAAAAAGTTACTACGAGCCGTTCAACGACCCCGCTAGTTCAATGCCCTGGTCCAGTCAATGCACCTACCAGTCAACAGAGCGCATATATACAAGTTTATTTATATAAATACGAACATTATTTATTTATTATTTAATGTCTCAAAAATATACTCCATCATTATTTTTAGTGTAAATTGCAACACCATATATTTAAAAAGTAATATATGCCTTTTATTTTTTTTAAGAGGTTAAAAGTGGCGTGATACAACCATCCTATCTGTTCCATGGGCATGTATAAACCGTCACTAAACTCGGCAACTTTGTGAATAACTACGCTGTGGAGTTGATGATTTGTTTTTGATTTGGCTGGTGTGAAATTGGAGTGATATGCTTCATACCTGCGATTCCTTTGATAGATTTAATAGAGGTACATTTAGTTCAAGGCCTTTTCAGAAGAGCGCTATACCATGAATTAAGTCATAAGGCTCATATTCGTATTAACTAATTGCCAATAACAATATTATATCTACTGTGATGTTACTACGGTGAATGGCAGGCATATGAGGCTATTCATCTGTTAATTTTTGTGAAGCGGAAACTTCTTAAGGCGCGTTGTGCATTTTTTGAGATGGGAAAAAATCATTGAACTCTCGCCACTGTTACCGTTACCGACACCTCTGTATATGAAGTGAAAACTTCTTTAGGCGCGTTCGGCGTTTTTTGAGATGAGGAAAAAACCCATTGAACTCGCGACACTGTTACCGTTACCAACACCTCTGTATATAAGTATCTCGTAATTATTCAAGTTTTCCCTTCTGTCGGCACTTCTCCTGGAGTGCCATTTTTTTATTTGATTCGCTATAATCAAGTATATTTTGCAATACGCGACGGCAGAGAATTTCTTTTAGGGAAATGTTAAAAACGAAACCCTTATGAAGCAACTTTGTCCGTTCGTCCGTCTGTAATTATAACGAAGTCTCTATCTAGAACAGTGTTTTAGATATCGGCCTTAAAAGTTTTCTTGGTTTACCGGTCACATAACTAGATGGTGCTGCTTAATTAAAACAAATAAACCTATCTGGGTTCAGCAACTCGTACTTGACCAGTTTTGTTTAATAAATTGATAGAATACTAACGAGATATTGTTTTCCTGTCAGTCGAGGGAATGGCGGACAGAAGATTGAGTACAAGCAAATGTTTGATAGCGTTGGGAATTGGAGGGTTGGAAGGTTTGATCACGCCATACCTAAATTAATTAGCAAGGCTGCCAATTATCCCTCACTCGCTAACGAATTAATCAAGTTCTTGTCTTTATTTTATGGGTATTTGGTAAACAGCTTGGTTAATTAATTTATAAACAAAATCCACCTGAATTGAGTAATATATACATAAACCCTTGAGCTGCGATACACATGGTCTAAAAAGGGTTAATAACAGAAGACCATATCCTGTATTTATATCTAGTCAATTCCAACTTTCGATATATTCTCGACGCCTCTAAATAGAAATATCTCATAGAGGTCTACAACGACTCATAGACACAGGAGCTACATTGTCGAGGTCTACATCGACTCGTAGATACAGGAGCTACATTGTCGAGGTCTACATCGACTTGTAGACACAGGAGCTACATTGTCGAGGTCTACATCGACTCATAGACACAGGAGCTACATTGTCGAGGTCTACATCGACTCGTAGACACAGGAGCTACATTGTCGAGGTCTACATCGACTCGTAGACACAGGAGCTACATTGTAGAGGTTTACATCGAATTGTAGACACAGAAGCTACATTGTAGAGGTCTACATCGACTCGTAGACACAGGAGCTACATCGTAGAGATCTATGAGTTTCGTATCTATTGCATTATTGTAATTATTTTTTCTTGGTCACTATTCGTAGGTCAGTGACCTGGATTCCATTTCTCGTAAATTTCTTAGATTTGTGTGGGATGGGAATCAATTTTATGTCAATAGATTATAACCTGAAGTCATATTTGAATTTTTTTACTTTGAATTTTATGTTTTTTTCAACTATACATTGTTAATTTAGGCCGTCCTACCTGACCTTATTCCTTAGTTAAATCGTATTAAATTATTAATTTCCATCTTACAGCTCAGATTTTTTCACCATAAGGAAAAGTGCTGATAATCTTTAGATCTTCTGATATTTTTTTTATCACACATAACTAAGAACAACCTCAGATAAATTACCTTTATAATAAAAAAAACCATCCAAATTGGTATATCCGTAAAATACAATGCCACAGACAGACTGACACACAAACAGATGTAGACGTCAATCTTATATCGTACAACGTCCCCATCCCTTGTCTGGGTCGGGGTTTAAAAACGTGTTAACATTCCAAAGTTGTTTAACCTTATAACGAACAATGAGTTATTGATTTATTTCCGTCGCTAGATCAAATCAGCGCACCTTTTTTTGTAGTTTTTTATACTACTCTATTCTAAGTATATTAAAGTCTGTTTGCCAAATTTCTTAGCCGTGTGTAAGACTCGTCTCAAGGTGGGTGTTCTTGCAGTCCCCTGACAGAGTAATCCCATATAATGTACCGCGGGTTAGTTCAAACATCACCGTATTTATTGTTGGCTGAACTAACCGACCTTGTGTGTTTTGTAATAGAATGAGGAATTGTTGCAGGAAAATATTATAAACGCTTTTGAATCAAAATCCTCTCAAATATCTTAAATACGTCACGTAATACGTCTTCTCTCATTTTAACCGAATTCAAAAAAGGAAGCGGTTCCCAATTCATCGGAATCTTTTTTTAATGTATGTTCTCCGATGTGACGTTTTTTTTTTGTTTTAAAGGGTATCCTTCCCAGGTGGTCCCTTGGGCACCAAGTCGGGATCCAAAAAAAAAATCGAGGGCAATCTTCAAATTTGATTGCGACGCTTAATGTGTTTAATATATTTTCTATTAACAAAATCTGTTCAAGTATTTGCGTCTGGCACTGATCATCAAGTTGCTGAGCTGATGATGGAAAATATAACTCCTGAACTATTAGGAGTTAGTGGATAATTCTTTAAATATTACAAGCTCGTATATACTGCTACTTATGTTTCTTTAAGTTATTCAGGTGAGCTGATCATGGAAGGTACACCTCCTTGCATACTTTCAGTTTGGTCCCATAGTAATTTTATCAAAATAGGTTCAGTAGTTTGACGAAGTCGGTTACATTTTTGTTGAAAAGTTACTTGTACATTTTTATGGCCAGTCCTCACGCACGTACAGGCTCGACGTTTTTGCGTCCAATCGAGCACGATCGAATGTATAAACCAATCAGACTTAAGAGCTTGCCCAGAAAGGGCGAATTCGCTGGGATTCTCTCGCACGTATTACGCGCGACCGTTGCGACCAGAAAGACCGTGCCAACGCACAATTCAGTATCAAAATGTTGGCGCTCCATTTCTCTTGATATGTGCTCTCGCTCTGAACTTCGCGCGTAATCTGGACGCAACAAGGTGTCTTTAGTATTTCGACTCGAGCGCAACACGCGCGTGTCGAGTCTGGCGAAGTGCACTCTATTTACGCGCGTATTTTAAATTCGCGCGATGCTTGTGGACGCAGTGTACTGGCGCCAAGTATCTCGCCAACGCGCGAATGAATTCGTGCGTATCGATTCGCGGCGAATTCGCCCCTTCTGGACAAGATCTAACTTTGCAATCTCTAATATTAGATCCTTACATATGGAATTGGCGTTTTGTACGGGAGGAATCAAAAGTACTTTTTTTTTAAATATATTTAATTAATCAAAGTATGCACCGTTGGGTATTTGTAGGTATTCGTAAATAATATTTTCATGTTCTACCGTCGCTAAGCAATAAAGCGGTCAGACTTGATCCGCAGCTCGTGTTTCATTACAATATCTCACTGGCAACGATTTAATAGTTTTTGCCGGTTAATATCGTGATGCCGTACGGTAAAAGCAATAGTTTTGATTTATCTTCGCGAAAATGGACGAAATACGTAAACAGAGTGAAACAGTTCATTGCCTTAAACGAAATAAAAGAAGCTTTGCATGTGGCCACATTGATAAAGGTAGTTGGTGAACCAACCTACGATTTGATGTGCGACTTATGTGCTCCAAAAAAACCAGAGGACAAAAGCTTCACTGAATTGGTCACCATCGTCGAATATCATCTAGAACCCAGGCGATCCGACATAGCTGAACGGCATATTTTTCGCTTACGTCGTCAAAAGCCCGGTGAGGAGCTCAGTCTATATCTACAAAGTTTGAAGCATCTGGCACTTGTAACTTTGGAGATAAACTGGAAGAAAATCTGAGGGACCAATTTGTATCGGGCCTTGCCGGTGACGAGATGCGCAGTCGTTTGTTCGCGGAGAAGGAATGGGATTACAAGCGAGCGGTGGTGCTGGCTCTGGCATTGGAGGCGGCGGAGAGGCACGCGGATACGAGTGGCTCGGCGGGCGCTACGGGAGCCGCCAGCGCAGTCGTCAGCGCGCCAAAGCCTCCCGTGCATCGGATCGGCGGAGGAGGTGTGGGGTCCGCGGCGCACCAGGCGCGCGGCTCTAATCAGAAATGTTGGCGATGTGGCCGTCAGCATTCGCCGGATAAATGTCGCTTTAAGCGTTACAATTGTGATGAGTGCGGTGTCAAGGGCCATCTCAAGGCCATGTGTAAAAGTGCGCGTTTGGGGTGTGATGGAGGGGATCGTTCCATAAGTAAATCGCAGCGGCGTAATCAATTCTACATCAACATGGATTCTGAAAGCGAGGACAGTGACTTCTTCAATATTGTGGTCGATGCAGAGCACGATAAACCGTATGTAGTTTCTATTCTTGTCAACGATACGCCCATACACTTTGAGATAGACACGGGTAGTAAGATTTCGGCTATCAATGACCGTGATTATCAGAAATATTTTAAAAACTGTGAATTATCCGAATGTAACCTAAGATTTAGGAGATATACAGGTGGTAAAATATTACCGATCGGTTTTATCAATACGACTGTCTGTTATAAAGGTGCGGGGGAGAAGCGGAAGGCACGCGACCTTCTTTTGTTTGTGATCCCTGGGGGCGGACCTCACCTTCTTGGCCGCTCCTGGTTGCGTCAATTAAAATTAAAAAATATAGAAATTCAAATGAACAACATTCACAGTGACATGTCGCGTGATAAATCCGATGAGTTGGTCTCCAGATTGCAAAGAGAATATACAGATGTATTTGCGGAAGAATTAGGAACATGTACAAAAATGTTTTCTTTGAAATTGATAGACAAGGAACCTTTATTTCATAAATCACGCAATTTACCGTTAGCTTTAAGAAAACCTGTAGAACAAGAGTTGGAGCGCTTAATTAATAAAGGTATGTAGTAAGGTAGTCAAGGTGATAGAAAAATTGATTTGGCTCACGCTTACGAACAGATAATTTTGTCACCGGAATCTAGGGCGTGTACTACCATAAGTACGCACGTAGGTACGTTTGACTACATCCGAACGCCATATGGCATTTGTAGTATTCCAGAAAAGTTTCAAAAATTAATGGAGGAGGTCCTTAGAGGTGTGCCCATGACTGCCGTGTATTTTGATGACGCCTGCATCGGAGGTGTCTCTAAGGAGGACAATATTAAAAATGTCCGTGAAGTTTTAAAACGATTACAAGCCGTAGGTTTGAGAGTTAAATTAGATAAATGTGATTTTTTTAAGTCAGCTGTATGCTACATAGGTCACATCATAGATAAAGACGGGCTGCATGCAGATATTAAGAAAGTCAAGGCCATTTCAAACGCCCCGCGTCCCTCTGATATCCATCAGCTCAAAGCCTTCCTGGGCCTAGTTAATTATTATGGGAAATTTGTTCCTATGTTAAGTACTATATTGAGTCCTCTTTATAGTTTGTTGAGGGGTAAAGTTAATTGGAAGTGGGACCCTGAATGTGATCAAGCCTTCAATAATATTAAAAAAATAATGTGTAGCGAACAATGTTTGGCTCACTGTGATCCGACGCTGCCGCTGGTCCTTAGCGTGGACAGCAGCGCGTACGGTCTCGGCGCCAATTTGGCGCATAGGTATCCCGACGGTTCGGAGAGGCCTATTTGTTGCACCTCGCGCACTCTTAATGATGCAGAAAAGTCTTATAGCCAATTAGACAAAAAAGCTTTGGTTATATTTTACGGAGTCGTAAAGAATCCCCCGTATTTATTCGGGCGGCAATTCATAATTCGCACTGATCACAAGCCGTTGTCGTACATATTCGGAGATAAGGTTGGTATTCCACAGACGGCGGCGAGTCGTCTCCAGCGATACGCGGCGCGACTACCAGCTTATGCTTTTTCTTTGGAGTGGGTTAGCTCAGCGCAAAACGCAGCAGCTGATTGTTTATCGCGATTACCGTTAGCTCGAGAGTCGAAAGTGCGCGACGACAGCAGCGAGGCCGTCTCGTTCTTGATGTTTATTGAAAACGAGTTTCCTATCAGTCACAAAGATATCGCTGATGCGACGAAAGTTGATCCTGTTTTGCGCATTATTTATAAAAATATATTATTTGGAGCCGGACTCCAAACCGTACGGATGTAGAACAAGAAAAGGCTTATTATAATAGAAAAGATAATCTTTTCGTGGAACAGGGATGCATCGTATTTAATTACCGTATCGTAGTACCGCCTAAGTACAGAGATTACATTCTGCGCGAGTTGCACGAAGGTCATCTAGGTGTCGTAAAAATGAAAAGCATCGCGCGTAACTATGTATACTGGCCGGGCTTGGACGCGGATACCGAGCGAGTGTGCCGCGCGTCGGCGCACGCGCGGCACACTCGCTCGATATCCGCGTCGCTGCAACAGCGCGACGCGCCGCCGCTTGCGCCGCTCACGCCCTGGGAGTACCCGTCGCGGCCCTGGCAACGTTTACACGCCGATTTCGCGGAGTACAAAGGAAATAATTATCTCGTAGTTATCGACGCGCACAGTAAATGGATTGAGGTTTTTCAAATGAATAGCACCGCCGCCAGATTCGTGATAGATAAATTTAGAGAAATGTTTTCACGTTTCGGACTACCATTACAGATGGTGACGGACAATGGTCCACCGTTTTCGTCGCATGAACTAAGGGATTATTTTGCAAAAAATAATATTGTGTACACCCCGACCAGCCCGTACAGGCCTAAAGGCAACGGCGCAGCTGAAAACGCGGTCCGGGCCGTTAAAAACTGCATTAAAAAAGGATATATGGAAGGAGTCGACGTGGCTCAAGCAATCAGTAAGATGCTTTTTCAGTACAGGAATTTCGAATAGGCCACGACTAACGTAGCGCCAGCGGTGGTGCTGATGGGGCGCAGGCTGCGCAGCCGGCTCGATGCGCTGCGCCCAAGCGCGGAGCAGCGCGTGCGCGCGCGCCAGGCGGGCCAGGTGGAGCGCGGAGGAGGCACGCAGCGTAACCTACGTACGGGCGATATGGTTTACGTGCGCGATTACAGTAAGAACAATAATAAATGGGTGTAAGTGCATGTTAAGGAGCAGGTGGGACCCGCTTAGTTTTCGGTTAATGTTCCTTTATCAAATAATAATGTGAAACGACACATTGATCAAATGATGGTTGTACCTAAAGTTAACAGAAAGAGGTTTTCGTTATCTTGTACGAACAATGACAATTCTGCTAATACTGTTACCGAAAAACCAAATGTAAACCTTAATGTTTGTAAAGAGTTGTCCGTTGTGACGAGCTGCGAGTCTAATGTCCCTGGACCGCCACCGCTGGTCTCGCCTTGCGCGGCTTCTAGCGAGGATGCCGACGCCGACCAGGCTGATAAGTTTGAGATGGCTTGTGTGTCACCTATTTCTAAAGACGCTCATTACTTAGGCCCTCGCCCCAACAGGCAACCTTATTATAAGTAAAATTTAGTTCTCACCTACTATTTAAAATGTAACTGTAGTATAAAGTTGTATCTATTGTGAAGTAGGTTATTATTGATCATTTAACGCGGTCTATATTTAGTAAGGAGGTGTTGGGTATTTGTAGGTATTCGTAAATAATATTTTCATGTTCTACCGTCGCTAAGCAATAAAGCGGTCAGACTTGATCCGCAGCTTGTGTTTCATTACAATATCTCACTGTTATCTATGCACTTTTGCTCATATCTCATAGGTAGTTCATTGATCCCTTTACGAAAGAAACCATGGGGGCGAGAATCAATAAACTCTTTGAAGGCGGTTTGGATTGCCGCATCGGAGTTTAATTTTTTTCCTAGTAAGAAATTGTCCTAATTCCGGAAAAAAATGGTAATCCTGTTGGGGCAAGGTCCGGGGAGTACGGTGGATGTCGCAGACATTCCAATTGTAGCTCATCTAACTTAGTGGTTGTTTGTTGTGCAGTGTGTGGTCTTGCGTTGTCGTGAAGCAGCAGTGGCCTAGAGCGATTGACCAATCTCGGTTGTTTAGCAGCTAGTTTTTCCTTCATGGTTTGCAGTTGCTGACAATAGATATCAGCCGTAATCGTTTGGCCAGATTTTAGAAAGCTGTAGTGAACGATACCGGCGCTAGTCCACCAAACACTCACAAGTAACTTTTTCTGAGTCAATTTTCGTTTAGGGTGGGATTTGGCTGGTTATCCAGGGTTCAGCCATTGCGACGAGAGCTTCTGACTATCGTACAGTATCCACTTTTCATCACAAGTAACGATTCGATTTCAAACCCCTTCATTATTGTGTCGTTTGAGCAAAGTAACACAGCAGTCGACGCGTGTTTGCAAGTTCGATTCACTCATGAGGTACCTACCCATCGTTCAAGTTTTTTTACTTTCCCGATTTGCTTCAAGTGAATCAATACAGTTTCATCACTTACCCCGAAGCCTGCAGCTATCTCTGAAATGCTTTGTGATGGATCCGCTTCCACAATAGCCTTTAACTCTTCATTTTCCACTTTGGTCTCCGGCCGTCCACGGGGTTGGTTCTGAAGGTCGAAATTTCCAGAACGAAAACGTTTTTGTTTATACTTTTGCGAAACCAGCGCCGTACACATCATTAATCCTTCGAGCTGTTTCTGCAGCACTGGTGCCACGGTAGAACTCGTACTCGTAAATATACCGATATTTCATGTTTTCCGTTGTGCGGTAATAAGCGACGCCAAAGAAAAAAATAATGAGGAAGAAACAAATGAATGACTGTTTTCAAAACTCAAATGTACCAGCTAAATGAATTTATAAATTTTAATTTGGAAGTCTTAACCAAAGAGATATTATTATTATATTTCAGATCAAAGTGGTCAGTACGACAAAACGCTAATTTCATATGTAAGGACCTAATATATAAAAATCTCGTGTCACGGTGTTTGTGGTCGCACTCCTTCGAAACGGGTTGACCGATGTTAATTATTTTTGTTGTATATTTGGTAGGTATGAGAATAGCTCGTAAATTATCTTTTACTCTCCTACCCCTGCTTCTTTTCTTTAACATGATTTTAGTATTTTTGTATGAACAATATTCATATAATTTAACCGTCGTTCATTGACGTGAAGTTATTGTGTGAAGTGTCGCGTCACTTTGACAAAAGTGTTTTATATAGATTTTATCGCGAAACTGCCACGGGTACGGGAAATTTCAAGCGTGCGAAGCCGCGGACGGGTTATAAGCTAGAACATTATAAGTTGCTATATTACCAACACTATCTTTTAATATATAATTTTATATTATACTAGTTGACCCGCCAAACTTTGTACCGCCTTGACATGGCATGCGTATGACGTGGGAAGCCAATATGTACCTACGTCCCCCCGGCAGAATTGTCAATTGGCCAACATTATGTATGAAAAAATGAAATTTTCTTCATATTTTCTTTGCGTAAATTGTTCCAATATTTTAATAGTTATTCTGCTATTCAGGGCAAAGACAAATCCAATAAATCAAAGATCATTAAAATCGGTCGTTCTTCGAGTCGGAGTTATAAATGGTGTAACTAACCTGACTTTGTTTCGTATATAAAATTATTATAATTTTAGGTATTAAAATTATTGTCTAAAATAATATGAAATATATGGCATTTCGCTCCAGTTACATCTATTTTTTTACTCTGTCTTATTCATATGTGGATAACGTAGTGGGTTACATTATAAAAAAAAAAATATTATAAAAAAATACTTCTATCACATGAATACTGTATCTTACCTAACGTTTATACTAACCTATGTTGTCCCACTGCTGGGCAAAGGTCTCCCCATCTCCTCTCCATCCATCACGGTCTACAGCCAAATCTGACCAATCTGATTTCAAAGCATCCAGGTCGTCTCTCCATCCAAATAAATACAAAAATAAAATTAACAAATTCTTTCCACAGAGGAAGTGGAAGCATTGCACAAATACATCGTTGATGTACATGGACCCATAAATATGATTAAGAGAGTTATCACATCATAAAAATAAGTCAAATTTGAGGCGATATGTAAAAAATATTGAGCCGCTAAGTAAGTGTCGTATTCAATAACTAAACATAGTACTGATTTAATATTTAAGCAATATTTACTAGAGGATTTAAACTACATAAATGAAAGTCAGAAACGCAATTGGTGAAACTTTTCTCGATACAACTATGTGTCAAAATTGGCTCTTCTAAACACTAATATCGTTTATTCTCCGACTCTAGAAAATATTTATAGTATTTTTTTACATAGATAAGTAGGTAATTATGGTACCATAATTAATAAAAAAACAATTTATTTTTCATTTGTTGGTTCTCATGCAATTCGAGATTTTATCTTTTGTCGCTTACGTCATTTACTCCTGTGACAATAAGGCGCGGCTATGATACTGTTTGTCTCGTTCTTCACCTAAGCAAGTAAATAGCACTGTCACTTTTTTGCATTTCCGGATGCTCCGCCCATTCGTCACCGAAATTAAATTTGTATATCGTCTTAAACTTGTTTAGTCACTAATTACGTTTAGAGATCGTTATGCAAGTCGGGCTAAGTTAATTATTTATAAATTGCATGCACGGTACATGCGCAGGTCCAATTCTTGTTTGTTGAAATACAGAAACACACACATATTATTAATATTGTATATATTCTGTATAGAAACATCGTGATGATGTCATCCAGGCCGATTTCGGCTACGGCGACATTGCTCCTGCTTGGTTCCGCTGATGCGCTCTTTGATGACTAGCATAGCCAATTTTGGCCTTAAATGTGCGCGAACATAATGTCAGAGCGCTATTTATGTAATGATAGTGTATGTTGGCAGGTGGTTTATTTTTAAGATGATCACGTTTATTGTCTAGATCACAACGTTGTAGACACTTTAATGAACCAATCGTCTCCACTCTGGCCGATTTTCTGCCAGTGATTCCTACTGAGAGGGCTCAATCTTGCACTTTTTCATATTTCTCTTCTGAGCGTCTTTGTATCTGAGCAGCTGGCCACCACTCTTTCGCTTGCCGTCCTGGAGCTTTGAGTAGAAAGTGCGTTTCGCCACCTTGTCGTTGGACATACGCGTTTGGTGCCCGCACCACCGCAGTTGTCGTATTAATTTAGGAACATCGTATTAAATTACAAACGGTGTATAAATTAGTCTAATGGCACACCTTTTTTATTTTTAAAACTAGCTGATCAATCTGCAGCTTCGCACGCGTAGTTTTCCAATAAAAACATTACCCTCATTCTGCGCAGTTGGGTAAAAAGTAGCCTATGTCACCCGGGGATAGTGTACCTTCCCAACAGTGAAATATTTTTTTAAATCGGTCCAGTAGTTTCTTAACCTTTTCTATACAAACAAACAAATCTTTCCTCTTTATAATATTAGTATAGATAACATTTACTTTTTTCTTTAAGAATTTGTACTTCTTTTGAGAAAATAACTGCTTATACCGTAAACTCATTATTTGAAGTCGAACCGAAATGTTCACCAATCGTAAAACCGTGACACACATTTAATTAATTTATATATTTGACCCAGCTATAATTGTCTGAAAGGTAAATAGAATTTACAATAAAGCTTTTCAATCGCAAAGTTGAACAAGCCTATTGAGAGAGCAAAGAGAGGCGCGTAAATTAAAACCATAGAGGCACGCAAATACCGTAGATAACTCAAGTGGGTACAAATGGATGCCGTAAGAGAAAAATCTCTATACAACACAAAGGGTTTTACGATGGTGATGCTTTGGAAAATGAGACAATACCCTGTGTTGCGATTCACTAGGAAATCGCGGTGTATCCGTGGTACGCAGTAGTTGTGAAATACGTAGCTACAGTGAGATAAAGCATCTCTTTCGCAAAATAAACACCATTTATAGAAAACTTGTTATTATTACAAAGAAGATTCATAATTATAAATACATATAACCCATATAGGGATATATCGTGGATTACCCTGATGAAGGTTCACCGAACCGAAACATTGACGGTCGAAACACCGATATAACGTTTTTTTTTTATTTTTAAGCGATGGTGTGGTCTAAGATGAAGCACGAAGATCTAGAAAAAAAACTAATCACTCTTACCTTAAAGAGGCCCAGATTGTATTCTTTAGGAAAAACAGAGGACGGCAAAGTGTTCCATACCTTAGCTGTACGCATCAAGAACGTAGAACCAAAAACGGTGTGTGCGAATGGGTGGGTATATCAACTAGGTACGGATGGTACTGAGCCGTGCGCCTGCTTGTCCTTTGATGGAAGGGAGATGGCGGAATCAGATTGTATACTTCATACGCATTATGTAAAAGATCGATAGGCTTGCAACTGGCGGTATTCGAGACTTTGGATCTTTTTCTCCGCCATATAATGCTCACCTATAAGCCTAAAAGCCCTACGTTCTATCGAGTCTAAGGTAGTGAGCTGGTGTTTGGCCGAACCACGGTACGTAATAAAATCCGTATTTATAATTACCATTGGAATAAATCCAGAAAGTTTTCTAAACAAAGGAAAGCACATGTGAAAGCAGTAACTACTATGTAATCTTGCATCATACTACTTTTTTGCAGTGCTTAGCGGGCTACGAGCACATTCTTACTATAAACCAATGCTTTTTTCTAAAAAATCTGTTAATAACGGAAACTCGTAATACCAGTTTAGGATTCCTTAGTGAATTTCAGCACTGTTCCACTTTAATATTCATCGGCGTTTAATCAAAATTCTGATAGGCCGACGACATACAATATTCAGGCTACCTATTATACTTACCTTTAGGCGTTACTGTATGTAATGAAATTCCACCGGACCTTTGACGATGTCTACGTCATAAACTGGAGAATTTTCCCAAATTTCTCTTGTTTTTCAAATTTTGTAAGGGACTGCGGCATCGGTGATAAAAGACTTTGGTATAAAATTCAATAATTATTATTAATTTTTGAAAGTATCATGGTTTGAATACTATTTATAATGTCTACGGGATATTTACCATAATTTGTTAGTTTACGAGTATCCCGACATATCGACGCATCCCGTTTACCCATGATCATGGCGCATGCAACTGTGTCGAAATATTGGGATACTCTTAAACTCACAATTTTAATTTCAAAAGCCTTTATTTAACAATTTTAATACTATCTTTCTAAGGTTCTCGAGTGGAGGCCACGGACCGGCAAGCGCAGCGTAGGACGTCCACCCACAAGATTGGCAGATGACTTGGTAAGAACCGCAGGTTGGCGTTGGATGCAGGCCGCTTCCAACCGCAGTTCCTGGAGATCAATGAGGGAGGCCTTTGTCCAGCAGTGGACGTCCTACGGCTGATATGATGATGATGAATACTATCTTTATACAATTATTTATTGTATGGTATTGGTACGATTTTGTTTTTCAGCATAGGCCTTCCCCAGACTTTTCCATAGCACACGATCTTGAGCATTTCTTCTCAACAGCGCTCTAAAACTCACAAATCATGCTAAATAATTTTTTGGACCCACAAGTCATATATATATTTATTATTTTAGAAAAGTATGTTTTATAAAATGTATATCTACATTTTAATAAAACTGTACACACCTTTTATTTCCTCACTTCTTTATTTATTTTTTATTATACTTCGTAGCTGCTGCACTACCTTTGATTCTGGTTTCAGCTGAAAATCAGCGTTGGGTGCTTAACATCCAACATTATGCTGAGCTGAACGCCACTTTGGTACGCAGACACATGAGTTGAACCGTCTTATTGGATTCAATTTTATCTATTATTCCTTATAAATGTGACTGGGCAGGCATGTGTGTATGCCGGACTATTTTTTACCTAAAATCACTACTGAATGGGTCCCACAAGGACCGCGACCACGTGTTCGGCCCAGGCGGAGATGACACCTTTTCGGTATCCTGGCCAGTGGAATCTCACAATTGAATGGAACAAGGGAAGGGAGGTCTTTGCCCTGCCCTGGCTAGTTAGATTAGATTTATAATCACCTTAAACTAAAACCTTCAGCTTCCCTTCCCTATCTACGAGTATGTTCGCAACTCTCATTTAAGTTCGATATCACTTCAATTGGTTTTAGGTGTGGTTAGAATGTTATCGCGATGGTGCGGCGGGATGCGAAACCAGTTTAGTTGCTGAAAGGTAAAGTTGGAAGGTACACTAAATGCCTATTTCACCTCCGCGTAACGCTATCCAACGTATAAAAATATATACGTCTTTTGTTTTGATATGAAAATAGAGAGAGAATGATTTTTATCAGGTCGTGAAATAGGTACTTGGGCGACTCGCGCAACGATGCCTACAAGTATTTAGTGGCCAATTAGGATGTTTAGAGTTGTAAAACTATAAAAATACGTTAAACTTAAACATTTTTAGTCGCTAAACACGTTTAGGGATCGTTGTAAAAGGCGGGCTTAGTGTATGTGTTGATGTGTGTACTGTGTATGTAAGCTAGATTTTGACAAATAGAACATTAGATAAAAAATGTATTTTTCAAACTAAATAATGTGATTGATAATAAACTGGTATTATTAATTAAGATAATACACGTATTTTAAACCTACGATGAAAAAAGAGTGGTGTTATAAGTTTGTGTGTTATGTGTGTCTGTTTGTGTGTATGTCTGTCTATGGTATCGCAGGTAGTTCGAAAAGGAAGAACCGATTCGGACGCGCGTTATTAGAAAGCTGGTTGTTGTAAATGTTTTTATTTATTACTAGTGGTCCCGCCGAACTTCGTATCGGCTTGATACGCATAGGTATAATGCGGGCTGTCAATATAAGTCACCCTGGTAGAATTGTCAATTATTGTCCTCGGCCATCATTATGTATGAGAAAATGAATGACTTCCACAAATAATTCAATACCAAAATTAGCCACATCGCTCCACCCGTTCTCGAGTTTTAGCGAGACTAACGAACAGAAATTAATTTTTATATATATAGACAATATATCTCGGGATAACTCCTACCGAAGCATCTGTTTCAAACGATATTCATTTTTTTTACATCCTCTTTGACGATATTTGCAGCACGCATTCTGTCAATTCTATGTCAAACGTCATAAGGCATTATAAATTACATTATAAAAGCGCTAAGGTTAGATTATAAATAATTTTGTATGGTGGTTAAGTATTCTTTAATTTTCTAATTTTGCGCGCAATTTTCTTAATTTTTTCTTTCATAAGAACCTTCTCCTGACAATAAGAAATACAACAAAAAATAATTGGCCAAATTGGTCCACGCGTTGTTGAGTTATGCGCTTACCAACACATTTTGCGATTCATTTTTATATTAAAGAAGATTACGAGTTTTTAAGTGTCGGGGCTTTTGTAAATTTTGTGAAATTAAACTTGTTATCTAAACTCTTCAAGAAAAAGTATTTCAGAAATATATCTATGACATTAATCAAAAGATCTAAGAACTTCAGACAAAAATCGTAATTAGGACTCAACTTTGCAAACTAGCATTTGACAAAGACAGGCAAAAACACCACTCCGGGCTTTTTGCTCCAAATGACACTTGGAGACTCGCCTTCAAACGGGGTAAGTATAGACCATGCACGATAAGTCTGCGTAAAGTAAGGAAGAAAGAAAGGAGAAAAATAATAATTATTAGAGACGACCTCCGTGGCGCAGTGGGCGAAAAACTGACTGAGACGCAAGAGGTAGTGGGTACGATTCCCGCCGCGGAACAAATGTTTGCATGATCTACAGATATTTGTTCGGGGTCTGGTTGTTTTTCTATATAATAAAGAACAGAATAGAATAATTCTTTATTGTACACAAGGAATACCTATAAAAATAATTTCTGTTAAATTTATGTTAAATATAAAACAATGGGCGGCCTTATCGCTGAAATCAATTTCTTCCAGGCAACCTTTGGATGGAAAGCAAAGAGCGAAGCAGTAATGGACAGCGGTGCACAGACTAGAAGTATGTATTTAAAAAAATAAAAAAGTATATAAGTGTTCTATCAGTTATCTGGTTCCCATAGTACAAGCTCTGCTTTGTTTGGGGCTAGATGGCGCTATGTGAAATGTCCAACAATATTTATTTATTATATTCACATAAACTGTACACAAATAAAAGAATTAATGTTTAAAAAAAAAATAACGTTGCTCAGAGAGCAATGGAGCGTGCCATTTCAGGCATCTCACTGGACCATATATCCAACATCGAAATACCACGCAGAACCAAGTGGAGATGGGTTGGACACTTGGCAAGGAGAAAAGACTGAAGATGGACGTGGACAGCAACTGAGTCGTGGCCGCAAGAAGGGCGCAGACTAGTTGGCAGACCACCAGCCAGACGGTCGGACGACATCGCGAGAGTTGCGGGAAGGCAATGGATGCGCTTGCCACAGAAGCGGAGAGAGTGGCGTGATAACGAGGAGGCCTATACCCAGCAGTGGATAGATGTGGTCTGAGATGCATGAATAAATGAATGAATCTGTAGACGCAAGCAGATGCGAACACTTAAGAATAGAACGAATGATTTATTTCAGACAATGCCCATAGGATATACAAAACAATCGTAATAATTAAAAAAAAACAACTTAAGCCTATCAGATAAAAAAAATGCAAAATAATAATAATTCAATAAAATATAAAACTTCAGCAAGTCCAAGCCAAAGTCAAAATCTTTTATTCAATAAAATCACAGGGATCAAAGACAAAATCAAGTCAAAGTCAAAATCTTTTATTCATTAAAATCACAGGGATCAAAGACAAAATCAAGTCAAAGTCAAAATCTTTTATTCAATAAAATCACAGGGATCAAAGACAAAATCAAGTCAAAGTCAAAATCTTTTATTCAATAAAATCACAGGGATCAAAGACAAAATCAAGTCAAAGTCAAAATCTTTTATTCATTAAAATCACAGGGATCAAAGACAAAATCAAGTCAAAGTCAAAATCTTTTATTCAATAAAATCACAGGGATCAAAGACAAAATCAAGTCAAAGTCAAAATCTTTTATTCAATAAAATCACAGGGATCAAAAACAAAATCAAGTCAAAGTCAAAATCTTTTATTCAATAAAATCACAGGGATCAAAGACAAAATCAAGTCAAAGTCAAAATCTTTTATTCATTAAAATCACAGGGATCAAAGACAAAATCAAGTCAAAGTCAAAATCTTTTATTCATTAAAATCACAGGGATCAAAGACAAAATCAAGTCAAAGTCAAAATCTTTTATTCATTAAAATCACAAGGATCACTTTGAAACTTCAATTTTACTGCCTGTTCCTTCACGACCAAGCCAGGAAAAAAGCAAGAAAAGAAGGCTGGTTGTTTTTTTTAATGATCCTTTTAGAATACATAACAATACAGGTAATAAATTACGTCTAAATTGTAACATTTTGAACGAGTTGGAGCTATTTAAATGCCAAGCTTCTCTATCATCTAAATAATCCGATATTTTATAGTAGGCTTTTTTATAAAGATTTTGTTTAATTGCGTTTTTAAATTTGTTAATTGTCAATTTTTGCTTTTATAACAAACTCCCGAGTGACATCACTTGGGAGTTTGTTATAAAAGCGAACACCCTTTAAACGATTTACTAACTTTATGGATTCTACCAAGGGGCAACAGCAAGTTTATTTTTATTTCTAGTATTAAAATTATGATAATCGCTATTTTTTTTAAACAAATTAATATTTTTGTGAACATACATAAGATTTTCATAAATGTATTGACAAGGGAATGTCATAATATTTATTTCTTTAAACTTATTGCGTAATGATTCTCTGGGGCCCATATTATAAATTGCACGAACAACCCTCTTCTGCAGCACAAAAACTGTGTTTATATCTGCAGTGTTTATATCTTTTTATATCACTTTGAAACGTCAATTTTAATGCCTTCTTCTTCGCGATCAAGCCAGGAAAGAAAGGCAGGAAACAAGGCTGGTTGTTTTTTTTAATGAACCTTTTAGAATGCATTACAATACAGAAAATAAATTAGCAAGCATTATTATACAGAAATAACATTTTGACAGGAGGAACATAGTACATATTAAATACAGTTAACGCGCCGGCGAACACTGAGCGCAACTTCAATTTGGCCACGTCAAAAACTTCGGTCTGAATATCGCTATCCCTGTTTAGTGACGAAGTTTAGCCACGCAGAGCGACAGTGATAGCAATAGAACGATTCTAAATTTGATTCGATTTTGACCGTGTTCCGTAATACCAAAAATGATGACTGAAAACTTGTTGTATTTTTCTCATTGTGTTGTTATTCTGTAACTAGACGATATATTCTATGTTCCTATGACTAGGATACGTAAGATGTTGTTGTTTTTAATACGAAACAATTAGGTTGAAAACAGGTCTTTTATGACGTAAAAACATGCAGAATGCGATACGCTTCTATTTCATTTTAGGTAAGTATTTTGATCTAATATATGGTTGGGAACCTAGATAAATACTATTAAAATTAAAATAATACCTTATTAAGGTAGAAATATGCACCAATTAGAAATGATCTTGGTAGTACGTGTTGTATGGGCGATTGTCCCTCCGGTGCCCCCTTAAAGTGACTATAAGCCTGTATATGGCAGCATGAAGAAATGCTGCCACGTGGAGGCTTATGTGAAAAGCCCTAAACACAGCATGTGCTGTAAACGAGTGTACAACGCTGATACTCAGCACAAGGCTTTGGAAACATACGAACTTTTAGTATTAGTATTGGCAATTAGGTAGTTAGTAGTTTTGTTATTTCTATTTGTATTTTTGTTGTTAGTTCCTGGTTAAGCACGCCAATCCAAGTTTTTTACCTGTCACGGTTGACTGGAAGAAAATAGTTTTAGCATTATATCCTCCATAAGTACATTTTTCTGTTTGAGCTCAAAGAATAAAAACAAACAAACAGACTTGGTTAAAAAGTAATAATAATTACCATGAATATCCTTATAAAAAGAGTAGATACTGTAAAGTGCAATAATTATTCAGAAGAGATACATGATATATTTATAGAGAAAAACAAAAATGAGCACGATAAAATAAGAATATTGAAACATTAATGAAGACATATGTACTTGGCATTTGTTTACGTTGTATAAATTATCTTAGAGAACTTAGACTACAGATTAAATTAGATTAGAATAGTTATTTGTTATACAAGAGTGCAAAGTTGCTTTTTAACCGCGTGCTCAATTTTGATGACCGAGCAAGCGAAGGATCCTAAAATTGAATCACTCGCTGCGCTCGTGATTAAAAAATTAGAATCCTGAGCTTTAGCGAGGGAATCAAAAGAGCACGAGGTGAAAAATCGTTGCACTCGAGTGCAACACGTAACTTTTCACCCCACCTCAGCGGGGAAATGACTGAATGCAAATAAAAAGTAACACACCAAGAAGGTTCCGAGTCTGAATTTTTAACAAATTAAAAAAGGTTGTATGACAAATTCAGCACCATGAAGGTAGAAGTAAATAGGTTTAATGATGTTTTGAATTGCGCAAACTTAGTGCACACGATGTTCTAAATTCAATTTACTTTATCCTCTAGCTGATGAAAACGGCTTTTGCACTCAGATATTGTGAAGCAAAAATACTCTTTCCGAGATGGGTGGATGAAACTTTTTAAATTTTCGCGAACTATACTTCCTGTTTTTAAGACAAAACGAGTCTTTTCGCGCACAGATTTTTATCAAAATTATAATTTTGACCAACCTCGACGTTTCGGCCAAGTTACATCGGCCGTGGTCACGAGAGACACTGACAAATTTAAGTCTGCAGACTTAGTGGAGCCAGACAATAACGGATTTAATGACTAGAGACACCATGTTGAAATAACTGTGGGAATGTAATTTTAACCGACTTTATACGTAAATGGGTCTTATGCACCTGAATTCAATAAACACACTAGTTCCATCGTAGTTTTAGTAGTAAAGTTTTTTGTGAAAGATCTCGCCTGGGGAAGTACTACCACCGTACCTATTTCTGCCCCGAAGCATCTTTGCTGTATTTCGGTTTGAAGAGTTGCAGGTAAAATTATGGGCACATGAGGCTGTATGTTTTAAGTTGAGGGATGCGAGGCAATGTATTACACGTTTATAAGGGGCGTGATCTGTGAGGCAATGCTTTGTTGTAGAGCGATGGTGGTTTAGACGACCTGCGTAGTGCAGTGGGCAAATAGCCGGCTGAGACGCAGGAGGTAGCGGTTCGATTCCCACCGCAGAACAAATGTTTGCATGATCTACAGATAGTTGTCCGGGTCTGGTTGTTTCTCTATATATTAAAAGTATGTATTTACAAAACCAAATTATTCTATCAGTTATCTGGTTCCCATAGTACCTACAAGCTCTGCTTAGTTTGGGGCTAGATAGCGCTGTATGAAATATCTAGCAATATTTATTTTTTATTTATTTATATTTGATGGTTACCACTTAACAGCAGGTCTATGGGAAATTGTATTGGGGAGGCCTTTTCTGCAGTGGACGTCTTGTGGTTGATATAATGATGATGAATCGGTGTGCCGTGGGTGTTTCTCTACGAGATTAAATCATAAATGAGGTGATTCGTAGGCGAGCTAAAGTCACAGACATAGCACAAAGGATTAGCAAGCTGACAAGGCAGTTGGCGGGGCACATACTCGTACCTCGAAGAACTGACTGCTGTTCGTGCAGAAAGGTGCTCGAGTGGAGACCACGCACTGGTAAGCGACGATGGAAAGACGACCTGATAAAGGTTGCTGGGAGCCGTTGGGTGCAGGCCGCACAAGAGTCGCTCTGTAAGTCTATCGGGAAGGCTATGTTAGTATGTACGAAGATTATAACCTGGATTACCACTTATGCTACTTTTTATCCCATAAATCAGGTCCCATGGGATAAAAATGGGACGTGAAGTTGCAACAATGAGTTTAGCTTTATTTTTAGATTACCTACACATTACATAGGTTACAGCAGTCTGTATTCCATATATCTGAAAGTTTAGCTCTCAGTAATTACTGCAAACGGAGCCTTTATATTCCTGTTTGTTGGCTGTATGTTTGTACTATTTCTGGTCGGTTAAAATTGTATTATTATAAAATAATGTTTAGGTAAAGGTAGCGGAAATGTAATTATCTAAATTTCGGCGGTCGGTATGCAGTAAGAATTATTCCGCCATATTTTTATGAAATACTAGCTGACCCGCTGAACTTCGTACCGCCTTGACATTCATATGACGCTGGCTGCCAATGTACGTCGCCGTTAGAATTGTCAATCAGCCATCATTAGCGTATGAGAAAATGTTTTTTTTACATATATGATTTTTTTGAGAACGTTTCCAATATTTTAATAGGTCGAGACAAATCCAACAAATCAAAGATCATCAAAATCGACTTAGCCGTTCTTGAGTTATATAAGGTGTAACCAACCCGACTTTGTTTTATTGATCGAGCGAAGCGGGACCTCTAATGGCAGGTTCCTATATCCGTCGGTAACCGGCTACAACTCGTATCTCCTTGAAAAAGTGACAAACTAGTGTCAATCTTTTGACACGTTTTCAAGGAAAAATGAGCCGTAGCTGGTTACCGACGGATAAAGAAACCCGCCTTAAATCAACTTGGGCAAATCGGCATTGTATGTACGTTTGTTTGTCCGAGGATAACTTTAGAAGTGTTGATCCGATCATCATTAAATTTGATACAAAGGTAGGTAGTGATAGCGCAATTTTCGTGTGACTAAATGAGCTAAAAATGTAGAGGGGATTGTTGAGAGATTGGGGTTAAAGGGGGGTAAAAAAAATGAAAATGAAACTATAAGGTCCAATGGGACGTCAAAACTCCGTTTTTATTTTTAGTAAAGTTCATATAGTTTTTGAGTTATTAGCCATTATAAAAACTGAACTTTAACAAAATTCACAGAGTACACCAGTGTCCCCACAGTGCTGTAATTTGGTATGCGTGTAGCTTAAGTGACACAAATATAGGCAAAAGTCTGAAAAATAGAATAACTGCAATTTGTACAAAAAAAAAACAACCGAGGTACATGAACTCCCGTCACCTGTAATTTGAATGAAACTGGTCATTTGGTCATTTAGTCATTTGGTTATTCATATCATGGCACTATTTTGATAGTCAAATATTACAAATAATAAGTATTGGCTTGTTTTAATGGGAGACTCGCGAGATCTCAGTTTGGGGCGAACCACTAGTAAGTATATTTAGATTGGAATTAACGGATAAAATAATAAAAGTACTTATATTTATAACTTTTCTATTTGTAATTGCTGCCGCCTACTTAATATGTTTGCGAACATACTTTTGGTAACACGCTGTAGACCAGAGGTTCCCAAACTTTTTTTTCCATAGACCACTATCAAAATTTTGCTGGTTCCTGTGGACCCACTGCAGCTACATTTCTACCATATTTCCAGTTAATAAAAAATGTGAAGATTAGATCTAACTATGAAAACTTGCGTTGCGGCTGAATTCCAACCACGAATTAACAGTTTTCGCTTTGTAAGTCTCGACACGTTGTACTGAATATGGAATATGCAAGTTTTTAGAAGTAACAGTCGCTGAGCCTACATTGATAGGTGAAGCCAAGCCAACATTTTAGTTCTTCACTATAGAAACCAGATACATTTTCGTGGATCCCACTTACGAATTGTTAACCCCCATTTTTTTTCAATCCAACGTAGACCTCCGTCGAGTCTCCCGTGGACCCCTGGGGGTCCACCTGGACGTCTTTGGGAAACAATGTTGTAGACGTTAATGGAGGTGGGTAGGTCGGTTGTAATTGTGTTCGTATAAATTTAGTTTAGGTAAAGGTGACGGGTCTTTAAGTAGATATTTAAATAATGTGTAGTGGCTCGAGTGTCTATAAGCTCCAAGTCAAATCTCTAGGGTTTTACAGTGCTTTATGTAATACTGTTAATATTGTTACGCCCACGGCCCAAGGCTGTTACAGAATAGGTAATAGTCGGCTTCTCGAAGATATACCTACTCTGTCACAGAATAGGTAATATTAGGTGATGTATATATACCTACAATGTTTTTACCTACAGTTACACAGAATAATAAATATAAAATAAATAAATAAATATTTCTGGACATTTCACACAACTCTATCTAGCCCCAAACTAAGCAGAGCTTGTACAATGGGAACCAGATAACTGATAGAATACTTATATACATTTTTTTTTGTAAATACATACTTATAATATATAGAGAAATAACCAGACCCGGAACCAATATCTGTAGATCATGCAAACATTTGTTCCGCGGCGGGGATCGAACCCACTACCTCCTGCGTCTCGGCCGGTTATTCGCCCACTGCACCACGGAGGTTGTTGAAGAATAATAAAAGAAGAAATAAGAATAGGAATAAGAAATAGTAGTCATGTGGAAATACCTAAACATTTCTAGTGGCCAGTGGAATCATTGAGAACGTTCAAGAAAATGTAGTAACTGTCCGCAGTATAAATAGGGCGTAGAGACGCCCGAAGGGTCAGTCTGGATTTGGCTATACGTGCGACTTGTAGTGGTTTATTGTATAACAGTGGTGTGAATTAGTGTGTTGTGATTAAGATCGTTTATTTTGCATTTAAGTATTGAATAAAAGTGTTATTTTGGTTATATTCATTTTAATTATTTTATCCCGAACCCACAGCTCGTAACAGTATACAGTGTTTTTTTTTTAACTGTAACAGTACGGCAGCACCCAAAACCAGAGGAGATACAGGTGCAGTTTCTTTTAAAACATCAGCTCGTTTTCGAAGAAAAAAATTTTGGCATTAAATTTTTTTGGTCAAGTAAAAAAGAGTAGCGCCTTAAAATTAATCAAGTTGGTAAATTTTTTTTTATGCCGATGATGAAGTCTTTTATAAGGATCATTTTATTGTATCGGATGAAAAAAATCTAAACAGCGAAAGTTAGTCAAATTTGATAAAAAGTATTCTCATACAACAGGACAAACAAAATTCCTTCTACATACATTTTATTAGATTTTAATTGCACATTAAAGAAGTATACTGTAGCGATTAACAAGTTTAGGAACTCCATGCTCTCATGAGCAATTCAAAAACATTTCGTATTTCAGAACAATTTTGAATTTCGAACATGGTTCTTGCACTTATCGGACTATTATATCAGTCATTGCATCATCTTATTTGTCCTATCATGGCATTGTCAAATACGCAAAAAGTAGACTTAATTGAAACATACTTCCTCAATCGCGGTTTGGGTAGCGTTCCTGATACCACTTCAGCGCATTAGTTGGGCTTCGTCGGTTAAGGAAGTATGCTTCAACTAAGTCTACTGTTTGCGTATTTGACAATGCCATGATAAGACAAATAAGATGTTGACTACTCACACTTGACCAAAAAAATTTTAATGCCAAAATGTTTTTCTTCAAAAACTAGCTGATGTTTTAAAAGAAACTGCACCTGTATCTCCTCTGGTTATGGGTGCTGCCGTACTGTTACAGTATAAAAACACTGTATACCATTTTTGTCGAATAAATACACAAGTACCAAATGGTTCTAAATATTCCGCATTTTGTAGGTATTTTTAAAGCTGCTTTGTAATTTGTATGTCGTTTGCAGGGTTGTATATTTGTATGTCGTTTGCAGGGTTGTAAATTTGAATGTCGTTTGCAGGGTTGTATATTTGTATGTCGTTTGCAGGGTTGTATATTTGTATGTCGTTTGCAGGGTTGTATATTTGTATGTCGTTTGCAGGGTTGTATATTTGTATGTCGTTTGCAGGGTTGTATATTTGTATGTCGTTTGCAGGGTTGTATATTTATGGTGCTTTATTTTATGTATCACAAGTCCGTGGCGCCGTGTGCGAAAAGCCGTCTGAGACGCAGGAGGTTGCGGGTTCGATTCCCACCGTGAACAAACCTGACCTCGAATCTGTCCCGAGCATAGTTATTTCTCTATAAATTTTAAGTGTGCATTTATAAAACAAAACGTATACTACGAATTTTGATAAGTGCGACACCAAATAAAAACACGAGTAGGGCTAATTATTGTTCTAAGTATTGTTCTAAAATTTTTTTTCTAATTTATAACCATAGAACATAATTTACAAACAACCTTATTAACAAGTCCTAAAATATCAATGAAACAGCCTGCATAAAATGGGCAAACAAATCATACTCATGCATCATGTAAGTAAGACTAAGAGGCATCGTTGCAAAGGCGCCGCCGATTTACTGGATACATACATATACAAGGTACTTACCGGTATTAAACTCAGCTCTAAAATCAGTTATTACGAATCCGGATGTGTGTTTTAAATTAATGTTGTACATACCAAAACAGGTTGTATAATTATTCTATCAGTTATCTGGTTTCCATAGTTTTGCTTAGTTTGGGGCTAGATGGCTATGTCTGTATCGTTCAGCATTATTGATCGACCGAAACGAGATCTCCTAATCAACTGGGGCAAATCGGTGTTGTATTACGGCGGTACAAACACGCCAATATGACGTCACCGCGCTCAGGTCCCAACTTATCGCGCACGGGTAATATGTATGTTTATTTGTCCGAGAATAACTTTTGAAGCGTTTTTCCGATCATCGTGAAATTGATTTATAAGTAGGTAGTGATGGCACAAATTTGGTGAGCTAAAAATGTGGGGGGGGGGGGTCAAGATATTGGAGTTTAAGAGGGATAAAAATAAACAAAAATGACCCCACAGTGCTGGGTATGTGTGTAGCTTTAGTGACAAAAATATAGGGAAAAGTCTGAAATCCAGAATAACTGCAAATCTACCCCAAAAAATAATAACTAAAAACATGAACTCCCGTTACCTGTAGTTTGAATGAAACTATAGGTCAAGTTAATTGGTTTTTATTTCTTGGCACTATTTTGATAGTCGAAGAATTACGAATAATATTTTTTTATTTGTATTGGAGACTCGCGAGATCTCAGTTCGGGGCGAATCACTAGTTTATTAATATTTATATATTACTAGCTGTTGCCAGCGGCTTCGCACGCGTGGTTTGGCAATAAAAAGTAGCCTATGTTGTAATCCAGGTTATGATCAACGTACATACGAAATTTCATTGCAATCGGTTCAGCCGTCCCGGCGTAAAAGAGTAACAAACATCCATACATACAAACTTTCGCGTTTATAATATTAGTAGGATAAAGTAAATTAAAAGATATTTATATAGGACAACAGTATAAGGAGCTTTCTTTTATATAACACAAGCTTCCGCCCACATCTTCACACGCGTTTTTTGTCAAAAAATAAAAGCCTTTGTTTCAATCCAGGTCATAATCTATTTATATACCAAACTTCATCTAATCGGATCAGTCATATCAGTTATCAGTATTTCCTGATAATTACAACCTAAGGGTCTTCAAATTGCGAGTGAATAGGTTTCTTCTAGGCAAGCGTGTACCATCGTAGACTGCATCATCGCGCGCCATCAGGCAAGATGGTGGTCAAACCCTGGCTTATAATTTATAAATAAAAAGTCGTTACGGCCTGACTGATAAACAAACAAACATGCAAACTTCTGCATTTATTTTATTAGTGTGGTCATATATTGTGCGGTTTAGCCTTCGGATTTCACCATTTGGAACAGTTTAAGAAGCTGGCGAACTCCGAGCGCAACTTCAATTCGGCCGCGTCAAAAACTTCGGCCTGAATATCGCTACTCCTGTTTAGTGACGAAGTTTAGCCACGCAAAGCGACAGTGATAGCAAATGAACGATTCTAAATTTGATTAGATTTTGACCGTGTTCAATATCAAAAATGATGACTGAAAACTTGTTGTATTTTTCTCATTGTGTTGTTATTCTGTAACTAGACGATATAATCTATGTTCCCATGACTAGGATACGTAAGATGTTATTGTTTTTAATACGAAACAATTAGGTTGAAAACAGGTCTTTTATAACGTATAAACATGCAGAATGCGATACGCTTCTATTTCATTTTAGGTAAGTATTTTGATCTAATATATGGCTGGGAACCTAGATAAATATTATTCAAATTAAAATAATACCTTATTAAGGTAAAAATATGCTCCAATTAGAAATTATCTTGGTAGTACGTGTTGTATGGGCGATTCCCTTCCGGTCTCCCCGTAATGCCGAACATAGCACGCGGTACGCTCCATGGCTCTATGTATAACTCTCATCCTGTACACAGACTGCTGTGTAAGCGTTCATGATGTCATGTTACTAAAACACTCTTTGCGGTAATTTTCAATCTCAACTTTCAATTCAGACTCTTCAACACTTCAACTTCAGACTCTGACAGTCCTTACGATATGACGTCACAACTTTTAATTCACAAAACTATGGCAAAAATACGACCACTGCATTCAACCAATTCTCAGAGTCGACAGATATAACTATACTTGAAAAAACATAGCTTGATCTCTGCGACATTTGTTAAACTTACATTCCTAGGGTTGTTATGATACAGGAAAAAATAGTAATTATCGATAGAAGCTTTGCAGTAAGACTAATTGTTGGACTTTTGAGCGCTCCAACAACCCGTAACGACTGCCATTAGATATTCGTATGGCAGCCGGGACCGACGGCTTAACGTGCTTTCCGAGGAACGACCAGACCAGTGCAAAAACCCATATTTTTGCATACAAATATTTGCACTAAGCGAGGATCGAACCCGCGACCTCCTGCGCAGCAGTCGTATTCACTACCGCTTCGCCACGAAGGCTGTCTGCTATAATTATATGTATATTGGATTATATTATGATTTGGGTAATAAAATGAAACGAATATTATAATACATACATTTATTTATTCCAAAGGAGTACACCCCAAATCAATATCCGAATCATTTTCAGAATCGCTAGAGCAATCTTGTAAATTTATAATGAACTCTTGTTCGCAAATATTATCAAATCGACCGTCCCGCTCCCAATCTTCTTCCATTAGTTTTCTGCATTTGGTAACTACCTTTATCCAATCTTCTACAGATACATTTTCAACCGCAGTGTTTAGTAACTGCAACATTTTATTTGCCGTGAAAGGCGGTGTTGTGTTATGTCTAGCAGCGTAACCTTGAAAGAAAAACATATTTTAATATCATAAATTATACAGGAGTTAATACATAAAGAATCTGTCTAACTGAAATTCGAGCAAACAAACCTTTTACTTGGGCCCAGATATAGTCCAGTCAAATTACGAAATAAATAAACATGAACGAACACAGTTTGGGGATTTTAAGGATCGATAGGGGGGTGTATTCTGAGCATAAATTCCAATTTGAGGGGTTCTACTGAGGTCAGCTCAAGGTCATTTCGATGGAAACGCGTTTAATTCGATATCTCGAGAATAGTTAGTGTTAGGCAAACAATTGTTGAGACCTTTTCTCTTCTAAATTAAATTTACTAACTTTTTTATCTATAACTTTTTTTAACATTAATATTTTTCAACTTATTACTCCCGCAAGGCAAAAAATATTTTTTTTTCTATTTTTCGTCGTTTTCTCCCCAACCATTTAATTTTATCAAATTTTACCGATCATCAAAGTGTAGATCTTTTAATTATGAACATTTTTTTTTAAACTTTTTTCTGTAATGCCAATACCTTCGGAGTTATATATTACTTTACCGAGCGAAATCCGAAATACAGTGCGACCTCTTTGTCGAAGTTGGACTTACCTAATTGGACAGTTTGTCCTAGGTATACATATTCGTCGACAACTTCGAGAGTATCGCCCCCAACAACTACCGGTACAAGCGCAACATGGATATTTGACATGATTTTCGTCTTATCCATGTTCATTTTAAGACCCACCTGTTGGGAGACCCTACTGAGGTCGTTGAGCATGGTACCGAGTTCCTCGAGCGATTCGGCCATAATGACTATATCATCGGCAAAACGAAGGTGAGTGATGTATTCGCCATTGATATTGATGCCAAGTCTGTCCCAGACCAAGAGTTTGAAAACGTCCTCCAATGCGTTCGTGAACAGTTTCGGAGAAATTACGTCTCCTTGTCTCACGCCTCTCTGCAATTGGATTGGTTCCGTACTCTGGTCCTGTAGACGGACTGACATAGTCGCGTTACTATACAAACACTTCAACACTTCGATATACCTATAGTCGATTTGGCATCGCTGAAGAGACTGCAGTACCGCCCAGGTCTCGATTGAATCGAAGGCTTTTTCATAGTCCACAAACGGTAGACATAACGGCCGATTATACTCCTCGGTCTTCTGTATAATCTGGCGTAGCGTGTGGATGTGGTCTATGGTACTAAAACCTTTTCGGAAACCGGCTTGTTCGGGAGGCTGGAAGTCATCGAACCTGCGTGTGAGACGGTTCGTAATCACTCTCGAAAACAGCTTGTAAACGTGGCTCAAGAGCGAGATGGGCCTGTAGTTCTTTAATAGGGTTTTATCACCTTTTTTAAAGAAAAGCACCACCAGGCTCTTATCCCACGCTTTTGGCGTGGTTCCTTCGAGGACGACGGAGTTAAATAACTTCTGGAGGACTTGAAGTACCGGTTTTCCACCCGCTCTCAGAAGTTCTGTCGTAACTCCATCCTCACCTGGTGCCTTGTTGTTTTTAAGCTGTTTCAGAGCGATCCTAATCTCGTACAGGCTGATGTCCGGGATGTCTTCGGTATAGTGTCGGGTTAGTTTGGCTCTGGTGTCCTGAGCCAACTGACCAACGGGGTTTTGTGTTGAGGTGTACATCTGTCCATAGAACTTTTCGACCTCTCTCAGAATCTCCGGTTTCGACGAAATGATAGTGCTGCTGTCGGTCTTCAGCTTAGTCATTTGGCTTTGCCCTATAGACGAATGCTTTGCAAACACTTTTGAACCTTTGTTCCTTTCTATTGCGACCTTAATACGAGATGTATTAAAGGTACGCAGATCGTGTCGCATAGATTTCGAGATTCGTCTATTAAGCACGCCGTTTGCCGACATATCAGCTGAAGACTGCAATCTCATTTCATCCCGGTCCTCCATTAGCTTAATGGTTTCATCTGAGAGTTTCTGGTGCTTAGTTAACGGGGGGCCTTAAAGAACTTAGATCCCACCGCTTGGACAGTTTCCACCAAACCGTTGTTTATCTCGTCAATATCATTGCAGCTGGCTAGGCACTGGAAGCGATTGTGCAGTTCTAGCTGAAAGCTCTCGGGGTTTTGGATTTGGGCAGGATTTGGTCGGAGCGCAGACTTCATCAGACGTGCCCTTTCAAGCTTAACATCGGTTATTCAATGTGCCTCTAACAATGCGGTGATCGCTACCGGTTTTTACCCTGCTGATCACAGAGACATCATTAAATATTTGCTTCTTGGTCGTCATAATGAAGTCTATCTCATTTCTAGTGAACCCGTCGGGGCTTATCCATGTCCACTTTCTGGCTGGCCGCTTCTCATAGAAGGAGTTCATCATGAAGAGGCCCTCCTTCTCCATGAAGTCGGCCAGTCTCTTGCCCCTTCGGTTCCGCCGCCCGAATCCAAATGGCCCCACTCTCAGCTCATCGTCTTTCCTTGTGCCTAGCTTTGCGTTGAAGTCCCCCATTACAACAGTGAAATGAGTCTTGGAAGTATGTATGGCCTCGGAGATCTCCTCATACATGGCTTCCACTTCATCGTCTGGGTGTGTCGAGGTCAGCGCATATACCTGTATGACCTTCAACGAATACCTTTCGGTAATTCTGAGTATAAGGTATGCTACCCTGTTCGACACACTGTCGACTTTTGTCACGTTGCTAACGAGGGACTTGCGGACGAAAAACCCGACACCACCCTGGGATAGTTGATCTCCCTCCCGGTAGAAGAGCAAGTTACCGGAGTTAAGGATCATCGTGTCCTGACCCTGTCTTCGGACTTCCGACAATCCTAGGATGTCCCAACGTAGCTTGCTCAGTTCTTCTTCCAGCTCGACAATCTTCTCGTCAGCCCTGAGCGTTCGTGTGTTGTACGTTGCCAGGTCCAGTCGTCGGTGGTGGTAGCTGGAGCGCTGCCGGGGATTCTTAGCACCCCCTGCTCCGCCACTGCCTTGGTTGCTACCACTTCCAGGGATGACGGAGCCGCCGGGGACTGGGAGCCTTTGTGTGTTGTGTCTGTCATAGGGGGGGTTTTGCCCTAATCACCACGCTTGGCAGGCGGCTTGGTGATCGCAGTGGTTGGTGTTTAGTACACAGAAGAATGCTGCTGCCCATTCCCTGCAACAACTCCCTTTGCCGGCTCACACGGCTCCCGCGGGATGAGAAGGGGTGGCCCTATTATTACGCCGGGACCACACGGCTTAGTTAAATATTCAATAATGTTATTTTTTTAAATTAAATGTTAAATTAATTATGAATTAAGTTTTATACAAAATATCGATAGTTTATAGTCTGTGGTCACGATGATTCATCGCTCATCACTATAATTAGCTCAGCATGCCCATAAAGTATGACATTGACTGGTACGTTTGTCCGCACTGTTAAATTCAGAACTTCATAGGCGCGATTTTACTGACAGCTGTCCCAGAGATCAAGCTATGTTTTTTCTAGTAAAGTAACTTTTTAACAGAAATATAACCGACTTCAGAAAACAGTGAAAACCAAACTACTGAACTGACTTCAATAAAATTTCTATAGGACTAATCTGAAAGTATATCCTTGCAATTAATAATAGGTAATTTTCCAAATCCATTCATAAATGACGGAGATCTAAGCTAACAAATATTACATACCGTATGAAGTCACATACTCACTTATGTTAGAAAAGGTTAAAAAAAGATTTATGTGTTTTTTATATAAAAAACTTTACAGATACTATCCGTTTATGTACCCTACAAAGTTTTTGCAAGGTACCTTGGGATATAACTCTCTAGAAACAAGGCGGCTCTATGTCCAAATCATAACTCGGTGCAGTTTGTTGAAAGGTGTTACTGATTGTCCCACTCTTCTTACTGAAGCCAGCCGGCTTTGCGTGCCCGAACAACGTGCCAGATTTGATCAGGCCGAGTGCGCTTGTTAGAACCACTGAGAGCACGTACGTTGCACTGCCAACAGTCACCCATCTCCCGTGCGCAGCGCAGCCTTAATGAGGTTATAAAATCAATCCTCATTTTTACATGTTTGCGGATGACTGAAAGACAATCGAGCGAGTGTGTCTCAGTTATTGTTAGGGTATTTAATTAGTTATGTATACCGATGTTAAGTTAGTTATGTTGAGTCCCTAATATATTTGTATACCTATTGTGTTTTTTGTGTACCTTTTTAACCTTAAATATGTAAGTTTGAAAACGAATGTGTATTATAACTTATATTTTTTCTTGTAGTAGTTTTAGATATAGCGTATTAGATTCATTCCGTAAAGTTATATTTAAGTGTAAATAAACGAATTTGAATTTGAACATAACATAAAAATTAAACAAATTTAACACTTATATGGTTTTTTCATAGATGCCATTGTCAGAATTGGGCCAGATGGAAATGAGACCACACGGGAAGCACCGGCTTTCAAATAAAAAAAAAACATCAAAATCGGTTCACCCAGTCAAAAGTTCAAAGGTGACAAACATAAAAAAAAACCTGTCGAATTGAGAACATCCTCCTTTTTTGAAGTCGGTTAAAAGTAGTGTTACATTTTGTTTTTTGGTTCCATTGGCATTACTTAAATTGTCGGCCTACATTAGGTCCCTAAAATGTTCAACCCACATAAGCCCAGACCGAAGTAACATTGAAAACCGGTGCTACAGATTTGTCAGTTCCTGTTTGAACCTATACCAACACGAACTGTGTTGATGGAAGGGCGTAAAAAGATAGTAAGTATATAGATAAGAGATTTAAATAAACCAGCCAAGCGCGAGTCGGAATCGCGCACAAAGGGATACAATCTACAAAAATCTATAATCTACAAAAACGGCAAAAAATCACGTTTGTTGTATGGGAGCCCCCCTTAAGTATTAATTTTATTTTAATTTAATTATTTATTTTTAAAGTGAATATATAACTAAATATTCTGTGGATGTTTCAAGCGTTTACCTGTTGCCGTTATCTATATCGAGCAAAAACGAGAAAAAAATAACATTTGTTGTATGGGAGCCACCTTAAATATTTATTTTTTTCTGTTTTTAGTATTTGATAACATAGCGGCAACAGAATATCATCATCTGTGAAAATTTCAAATGTCTGACTATCACGGTTCATGAGATACAGCCTGGTGACAGACGGACAGACAGACAGTGGAGTCTTAGTAATAGGGTCCGTTTTACCCTTTGGGTACGGAACCCTAATAAGAACAACTTAAATCTATGTGATACAATTGGCGGTCTTATCGCTAAACGCATATACCCAGCAATGGATGGATGTGGGCAGATATAGAGTTTTTCTTCTGCTTTATGGTATTCCGACCTGGAATTTTTCGAGAACGTCTCCAGTTTGGTTAGAAAATGTTCATTGGTAGACCAATAGGCCATGGTTAGGTCCTCCAGTCTTTTTCAATTAGCTAGTTACCTGTGACACCGTTTATTTTCTCTTACATGTATGAGACGTTTATTTTAGTAGATTTTCTTGTAAGTTTGCTTAATGTTTTCATTGCTTAATATAAGTATTCAACTTATTCAACTTTTGGTGTGACGTCGCACGATGTATTTCTATACTAATATTATAAAGAGGAAATATTTGTTTGTTTGTTTGTATTGCATAGGCTTTGAAACTACTGGACCGATTTAAAAAATTCTTTCACTGTTCGAAAGCTACACTATCCCCGGGTGACATAGGCTACTTTTTACCCAACTGCGCAGAAGGAGTGTAATGTTTTTATTGAAAAATTACGCGTGCGTAGCTGCGTATTGTTCAGCTAGTACGTAATATGTTACGTTCTATGGACCTGTCATAAGTGACTAGCTATTTGAAAAAAAAACTGAAACAATTACTCACAGATACAGCTAAAACCAATACATCTTCCTGGGCTAAAACCCTCCCAGTGGAAATCTATAGCAAATCTCATTCATCTCTGAATAGTAGCTTAACTTCTAGTTCATCTGTCTTGTCAATAATTATCGTATCTATATTTTATTGGACCAATAAAGTGCGAAATGTGCACTCCTTTCGGTTAACTGGTTCGGATACTCTCTGGCAGTGTGTATGCAGGCAGTTGGACATAGAGGACAGAAGAGTAGATGGACCATAATCTGTGAGATGGCCTCGTATCTACATTGGCTTCGAGAGGGGTCCTGATGCTCTGTGGGCTTTAAGATGTAACTCCAGTGATCTATATTGTAGAAAGACGGCAAACCAGCTTATTATTTAATGCGTCCACAGTCCCAAATCACACTCCTATTTTAAAGTAAAACTTCTATACGCACGCTTGAGTTGGGTAGTAAGCTGGTGAATGCGACGAGAGCGTTACGAAAAGTGTGATCGAGCGAAGCGAACGGAAGTTGAGAGCGAGATATAAGTTAGTGAAGATAAAGAGAGAGTTTCGTTTCGTATATTACTGTAGGGGCAAGAGAGAGAGGTGCGAGCACACTTTTTTTCTCTCTTTCTCTCATAGCCAGTTACGTTTCGTATATCTAAGACACAGTGCAGGCCTATTGTCTGTATCACACTGTAGGAGCAAGAGAAAGCAGTGCACGCGCACATTTTCTTTCTCTCTTCCTCTCATAGCCAGTGCATGAAATATATATATATATATATATATATATATATATATCTCAGTCAGTAGTTCGTTTGCGAGTTTACTAGCGTCACGCGAACGGTGATATCTTGATTATTTTTCGTTATTTCATTTTGTTCTTGAACAATTTTATACATTAATATTTTGAAAAAGAAGTTGATAGAGTAGATGGACCATAATCTGTGAGATGGCCCCGTATATTGGCTCCGAGAGGGGTGTTGATGTTCCGTGGGCTCCGAGATGTAACTCCAGTGATCTATCTTGTAGAAAGACGGCAAACCAACTTCTTATGTAAATGCGTCCACAGTCCCACATCTCACATTCATATGTTTACCGTCACTTACATTTATTAAACGGCCAGCCAAGCGGAAATTGCGTGGGAAAAAGCGAGTATACATGGTGCGCCATCTTTCAGATATGAGTGTTTTATCTCACTGGTGTATACAAACTGTTCTACATATAATAACAAAGTAAGATGACTCAGCTCTCTGATGCAGACAAATAGTGCTTAAACAATAGCGTTTTACAGGAAGGATTACTTTCTCTATAAAACTTGTAATACAAAAATTATCAACAAATGCAAAATAATTGAAAAGTATTCTGTCAGCTGATTCCCATAGCGGTTAGATAATTGATAAAATGTCAACAAAAATGTGGGTGAGATTGAGCTGTAGGTGTTGATGTCAATGACCCTGAAAATGGGCTAACGAAAGCCAGCGAAATAACAGATGGGGCAACATAGCAAGTTGTAATCAATACTATTACGCCAAATTGGTACTAAAAGTTCAATACCTTCCTAAGTCTATGGAGCTTGGAGAACTTGTAAAAATAAAGAGGTTAACTTTTCCGATACTAATAAGTTATGACGTTTATTGCTTACCTATCGTGGTATATTTTGGCTCGAGATTTCAGATAAAAGAAAAGTTACGTCAGTGCCTTGTCTACTGAAGTTTTTATGCCAAAAATGGAGCTCTAGAATATTCGTATGTTTTATCTGAGTCTATTTATAAAGTACAAGAAGGAATATACAAGAAATTACAAGACAGGAGTAACAATTGGATCAGTATAGATGGATCAACAGCTCCAGATCACTACCTGGCGGAAGTGTCCCCAAGACACTGGCTGCATTGTCCCGCTGAATTGCAATGCTTATCTGTTGACCCAGATGAGCGCCAGCTCTCGGGTCACACTTCGCTTCGACCAGACGCCCAGAAATAATTTAGAAACGTGATGGGCCCCTACCCCATGGAGCCAGGGTCTCGACCTCAAATGGCTCAAATACGTAGGCTCTGTCGAGATTTCTTTGGCTGAAATTGCCGCTGCACCGGCCCCAACTGCTGTACCAGACAGATGAGATGGCGCAAGGGTATCGATCGTTTGCAACGGTCTTTAGATGATACAACTGTTTCTTCTGTATTTTAGTCATGTAAATATTTATTGTTATTAAAGGCATTTTGCCCCTTAGATAAGAATAACAGATACATAAAATGAAAAAAATATTACACTAATATAATAAATGCGAAAGTTTCGATGTTTGTTACTCATGCACGTCGTAACGGCTGAACCGATTTCAATGAAATTTGGTACATACGTAGATTATAAACTGGATTAACACCTAGGCCCATAAATCATTTTTCATGGGATAAAAATGGGGTGTCAAGTCAAGTTGCAACAGCGAGTTTAGCTTTATTTCTAGGTTACATACACATTTAGTAGTGTAACGCGTACGAAGTCGCGAGCAACAGCTAGTATGAAATAAAAAAATCACAAAATAAATGTCCATTTGAAACTTAATATTAATAAATAAGAAACAAAACTCACTCTCGCCTCGAAGAACCTCAAGCATTCGGACATTAACTGCTGTCCACCTGCCATCATACGTAACATACGACTAAATGCAATTTTCAATAGAAAATGTGTGACAATTCCGTCCCACGGATGCGCGAGTACTAATTGTATTTGTACCCATTCCTCCCCTGATTTATATTGAGGATTTAATCACCCTCACTTCCGAGTTTATTGGTTTATTTACGGGGCATTCTATTGCGAGAATTAGTAAGTATTGGTTATTTTATAGGCACTTTTATTGTTTTGTTATTAGGTGCTTAGTCGCTTTAATTTTGTTGCTTGGACATCTGTTACATCCACTGTGTTGTTTTGTAAACAGTATTAATGTATTTACATATATATATATTAAATATTACATTGTTATAACTTTATTACTTAGGGCGACTTGCGCAACGGTGTCTAAACGTATTTAGTCTCTAAATCTAGAATATAATAGAATACCCTTTATTGCACACCAACAAAACTAATAATACAAAAAATAAAGGTAAGTATAATGGGAGGTCTTATCGCTAAAAGCAATCTCTTCCAGGCAACATTTGGATGGACAGGACAAAACAAAATCAAAAAGACGGCGGTGTATCTATGTTCATAAACCTACATAAAATACCTATACTTACTAAAAAACTAAATATATATACAAATATAATAATATATATACATTTATAAACTACAGTCAGTCATCACTTTTTGCCCGTTTCGACCCACTGCTGGGCATAAGCCTCTCATAAAAACTACAGTAAAGGAGATAAACATAACGATAAACTTGGAGTGCGTAGACAAAGAAAGGAAATGGTTGGGAATTGTCAAATCATACAAATCCGTCAAAGTTTAACATGTTGAGTCGCTAAATACGTTTAAAAACGAAATCGTTGTGCAAGCTGGGTTTACTAACTACTAAAACCTATACAATTGATGAATATTTTAACGATAAGTTTTATTTATTAATCTACTACCTACTTTGACAATTAGATTTGAAAGTTTTCTTTTTAATAAAATGGGTATAAAACATATCATCATATGTCATATACACATCATATAACTCACAAGAACAATGACGTTCTCCTCTCTCCATAATATTGTTGTGTCCAACAGGGTACATAATGAATATGTACTTATCAATTACCACCATTAATACATAGTGGAATTCAGTAAATTATTGAGTATTGAGGCTGTACAAGGGCTGTAATCGATCTATTGTACACCTGATATATTTTGCAGCGAGCGAGGGTGCTAAGCGGGGGACATAGATCTGCTATGGCTGCTTTTGGCAAACTCCGAGCCAGGGTGTTTCACTCCCACAATACTAAACTCGGTACCATAATACAGGTATATACGGCGATTGTTCTGCCTAATATTCTGTATTCACCAGAGGCATGGTGCCTGTATCGCAGACACATACGCACGCTTGACAGATTCCATCTGAAATGCCTCCGCGACACTAACAATTTAAAATGATTGGATCGGATTCGCTACACCGATGTTCTGAGACGAGCTAATGTCAGCGGGATAGAGGCATATCTGATGCGGCGTCAGCTGCGTTGGTGCTGGCATCTGTCTTAGATGTCTGAAGAGAGGAAGGCGAACCGAATCTTCTTTTCTGAACTTGAATATGCTAAGCAAAAACTGGTGGCCAGTTTTTTCGTTTTAAAGATGTTCAGAAGAGACACATGAAAAGATGCTGGATTGAACCTTCCTCATGGATATCCGCCGTTAAAATGCGGCTTCAATGGAGGCGACTCGTCCAAGATAAGAAATTGGATACATAAGCCACATAATGGCAAAACACTCAAGCTCTATATAAAGCAGAAGCCCAGTCACCTTAGCCAAAAACTACGTGGACTACGTGGACTATATATATATTGATCGCTTACACCCGAGTGTAACACATAAATTTTCAGCACGAATGCGAAGAAATTCAAAAGTATTTTTATAACAGTTTGTTGCTAAACAAATAACTTTTTAACAAAAATATATGTGACTTAACCAAACTACATAACTGATTTTAATAAAATTTCTATGAGACTAATATAAAAGTATATTCTTTCAAATAAAAAAATAATTTTCCATAACGGTTTATTTATGACGACGTTTTGAGGAAAAAACATAAAACAGAATTGCGTCCCTATAAAATTTGAGGATAGCCCTTAATATTTTGGGATCCCATCTTCAAATCCTGACTTAGTGCCAACGGGACCACCTGGGAAGTATACCCTTTTAAACAAAAAAATAATTTCTCGATTCGGTTCAGGCGTCTTCGAGTAATCAAGGAGCATACATAAAAAAGGCTCTGATAAATATAAAAACCTCCTCCCTTTTTTGAAGTCGGTTAACAAATTAAATACATGAAAATAAATGTATAAACGCGAGGCATTTATGAGTATACTAGATGTTTTGTTTGTTTGTTTCAATTATTTATTGCACAAACAGAAAAATGTACCTACAAATGGAGGACTTAATGCTAAAAGTATTTTTACCAGTCAACCATGACAGGTAAAAAACTTAGGTTGGCGTGCTTAACTAGGTACTAAAAAAAACAAACAAACGAGAGCTATCTAATTGCCTAAGTAATTATAAATCTATTAAAATTCACAAATATAACAAATAAGTCTATACAAGAAATACATATACATTTTTTTTGTCAACCTATGTCATCCCACTGCTGGGAAAAGGTCTTACCCACTGTCTTCCAAGACTTTTGCTCACGTGCCAAATTCCACCAATCTGTCTCGAAGGCATCGAGATCACATATATAATAAATAAATATATTATCAAATAGTAATAAATGTTTGTTACCTACATAGATTTTTTAGTGTATGATACAATCAATGAACCGAATTTTGTTGGTAGAAAATGCTGTTTAGCATTAAGTCCTCCTATTGTAAATACATTTGTGTTCAATAAAGAATTAGGAGATTCTTCACACCGGGGCAGCTTCTTAGTTTCTACAAAGCACAAGTCCGGTCTGGTATGGAGTACTGCTGTCACCTGTGAGATGGTTCGGCCAAGTACCAGCTCGCTGTCTTAGACTCGATAGAACGTAGGGCTTTTAGGCTTATAGGTGAGCAATATATGTCGGAGACTAAGATCCAAAGTCTCGAACACCGCCGTAAAGTTGCAAGTCAATCGATCTTTTACAGAATACATGTCGTGGAAAGTGCCCAGGAACTTATAAAGCAAGAGATTAAGACAACCACAGAAAATCTGACGACAGAATACAAGCAACTCCAGAATGCTGTAGAAAACATTACATCGGAGCATAAGATAACGCTTGGAAAAATTGCATTAATCGAAAACGATATTACTCAACTTAAGAATGCACATTCTGAAGAACAATTACCTAAAAACTCATGACAAGTACAGCATGACTTGGTTCATGAAGTGCAAGAAAGATTAGTGCGAGAGAAAAATATTATTATTTTGGGGATTGCTGAGAAAAAAGACGAAAGCCTCGTCGTAAGAAACAACCACGATTTTGAAGAAGTTTGCAAAATCATTTCAACTGTGCAGCAAGACTGTCCCAAACCTATAAAGACTATACGTCTGGGTAAATATAGTACTGATAAACATCGACCAGTCAAAATCATCTTTGAAACTATAGATACACCGAGATATTTGTAAAAAAATAATTCAAAAATTCGAGAGCAAATCAAAATTTATTCGGATCAGACACCTACACAAAGAAGCTTTATATAGTCTCTGAAGGTTGAATTGAAACGTCGTGAAGAAAATGGAGAATCAGACCTGCAAATAAAATACGTAAAAGGAATACCCAATCTAATTAAAAAAACTACAGAGTCAAAAAACTAAGTACCACTGCACCTCATCGCCAGCATGAGGACTTGGATAAGCGAGATAATAATATAATATACCATATAAAAAATCGATACCAAGACTTAACAATCAAACTCGTCATTTTTAATTCATTACTTTTATCTATAAAATATAACATTACTCTTTTCATTAAAAATATAGATTTATTATAATAAAACATGAAAAATCATAAAATAATCCTAGAATATTCGCAAAACTTCAAAAGTAAGTTGTGATAAAACAGTTATGTTACTCCTACACTATTTTTACGCACACATTGATTTTTGCATTCGAATTGTATAAAGTAACTACACAACAGTGGTCAATGTTCTAGGCACCTTCACTCACACATAGACCGAACTCACACACAATCTTACTCCTCCCGATCAAAACAACGCCAGTGATGTGTATTTAGTAAAACGTACCTACTTCTTCTCTCTTTTTTTTTGTTAAGTATTAGTATAATGCATTCTTGTGATTTGTATTATCATTAACTATGCTAGGTATAAGTAACAAGTACCTATAGCTTCATAAAACGCATTGTTTGTCACCAGCACCAATTAATATGTAATATAAATATACTTAGGATTCACCTAGGTATTATAAAACTATGTCTCATATTACTGAACTGTATTTAATATTAAGTTCTTTTGAGAATAAACATCTTTAATGCGAACTTTACGATCTGATTCCGCCATCTTCTTTCCATCAAAGAACAAGCAGTCGCACGGCTCAGTACCATCCGTACCTAGTTGATATACCACCCATTTGCACACACCGTTTTGGTTCTACGTTCTTGATGCGCACAGTTTAGGTATAGAACACTTTGCCGTCGTCTGTTTTTCCTAAAGTGTACAATCCGGGCCTCTTTATGGTAAGAGTGAATAGGTTTCTTCTAGATCTTCGTGCGACATCTTAGACCACATCATCGCTTACCATCAGGTGAGATTGTGGTCAAACGAAGCTCTATATATTTAAAAAAAATGCAATAGAAGTAGTACCCATTACAGACAAACATACATACAAATTTTACTGCTTTATAAATGTTAGTACATATAAATGTGCATTTTGTAATCCCAACGGCATCCGCTTAAATTCACTGAACCCAACCAACGTGCTAATGATGTTTCAATATTTACATGAAATATTCAATTAATAAAATTATTCATCAGATTTGCATAAAGTTCCTCCATTGAACGCTCTGTGTGCTTAGGCCTAGTTTGCTCTGATAGTTACTTAGATTGAGGATATTTGCGGTAAAAATTTCGTTCTTGATTGTTCCAATTAAGTTATGAAAGTGATGGGGTAAAAAATTATGTTTATACAACCTGTTTTATTAAGTACGACATTAATTTAAAACACATACTGGAATCGTATTAACTGATTTTAGTGGTGGGTTTATAACCAGTAGCTTGTATATTTATCCAGTAATCGATACAGTTCCAAAAAACAATTTTTAAAGTAAATCGGCGACGCCTTTGCGAAGATGCCGCTTAGTCATTTTACAAATACCTACTTACTTGATGAATTAATATGATTTAGTTACCTATTTTATACGGGCTGTTTTATTTATATTTTAGGACCAGAAATTAAGGTTGCTAGAATAAAAATACAGGGTAATGAATTTGAAAAAAAACTATTATAGAACAATTATACTAGTCATAAGCCCTACCCGTGTTTTCATTTAATGTCGTACATAACAATACACGTAGTATTTGTAAACTAGCTGATATGTCCCGGCTTCGTACGGATTTCACAATAAAATATAGTTAATTATAAAGGTCTTGAGTTCATATACAAATCCCATAAAAAACCCTTTCAGTTTTTTCATACTTCTCCATTTTCCGGTCAACTTTTAAAATTGTATTTTCGTTATATCTACGGATATTAACCAACTGAACAGAATTTAATTTGTTTATAAATAGATAAGGAAATAAAAATTTAATACGACAAAATTATTTTATTTGTCAAAAAACTTATTAAACACTATTTTCTACTACCGTCCTTCAAATGTAAAACAGTAGTCAGAGACTGGCTACTAAATCTAGAAATGCTTCTGCAAAAGCTATTCTAGCCAATATTTTTTTTATTTTATCTAATTTGTATGCCCTTCCAAAGAGGATGGTGGGAGATATCGACTGATAGAGAGACATGAGATATGCTTGGAGAGACTTGGGGGAGACCTTTGCTCAGCAGTGGGACGAGATAGGTTAGAGAAAAAAATTTGTATGTATAGTTTTGAAAGCATATAAGTTATCAAATCTCTTTCAAATATAAATTATTATTACCTATTATTTTCTCTGTGAATGTATTTAGTAAATAATTTGTAAACAATGATTCCAAGTTAAGTTATGAAATTCTACTGTTTTTTTATGTTTATTTACTACTAGCTACTAGCCCCGTGACTTCGTACGAGTTACACTACTAAATGTGTAGGTAGCCTAGAAATAAAGCTAAACTCGCTGTTGAAACTTGACTTAACACCACATTTTTATCCCATTGGAACTGATTTTTGGGATAAAGGTAGCCTTTGTGGTAATCCAGATTTTTGAAATCGGTTTAGCTATTACGACGTGATTGAGTAACAAACAAACGAACAAATAAATAAGTAAACAAACATCCAAACTTTCACATATATAATATTAGTGTGATCAAGCCCGGTGGAGTGGGTACTATTGCTATCCCAAGATTTTTATATAGATTGTTAGTGCTCAGATAACACTATAAAAATAAAAATACTATTTAATGCTATCCCACCAGGAACTGTATATACAAAGAATGATTATTTCTAGAATAGTTAATGTTTATTGAATGTCTGTTATAACTTTCCTTTCCATCCAAAGGTTGCCTGGAAGAGATCGCTTTTAGCGATAAGGCCGCCCATTTTACCTATGATTTAAAATTGTATTTTCTTTTATATGTTTGTATTTAATGGTGTGCAATAAAGAAATTATCTAATCTAATCTAACTTTCGAATTTAATTTCATGATGACTAATGGAGCACGCTTGCCAAGAAAGAACATCTCGACTCTATTGACCCGGAAAAATAAACTAACGCTCAACTTGGCGGGGGCACTGCCATGCCCCCAGATCAAGACATAAACTAATTCTACGCGGTTCCTCTTTCCCCGCACTAGAGTCCAAATGATCAAGGACTATTTGACCGGCTCAAATAAATCAACCGCTACAGTGGTCTGCAAGGCTATTCCAAAATCAGCACAGATTAAGGCGTTTTCGGTATTTAATTGGAATAAATTAGATGGTGATTTATTAGGAGAGAAAAGGGGAAGGAGTAAAAATGGGTTAATTAATATGTTTTGATTTGGTTTTGGGTAAAGCTCTTAACTTTGCCAATAATAGGAGGAAAATTAAACCAGTGGTGGTGCGAGGGTGCGAAATGAAGAGCGGAGATTTTATTAAACAAATAATATACAGAATGTTTGGTAATATACTGATGATATTCAAGTGACGGTTTCTCTAAACATAAAAAAGACTTCACGAAAAAAAACTACTAGTTATATTATCAAATTTTATAAAATCGACTATGTTTAGGTGATTAATTCGTTATACAACTTACTGCCTACTCTTGCAATCGATATCCAAAAATAAAGGCCGATTTGATATCTCTTTCGGAAATGGCTGCGGGTTTTGGGTTAGAAAGGGACAACAAGAGATATCTCGAGACGTCACCAATACAGTATCTGTGGTTAGATGGTAAACATTATGCAATAGCACAACATCAATTTAAGAGTGTTTGTTTTTACATGCTAAAATAAATTTCACATTTCTGTAGTAAACATTTCAGAAATTTATTTATTATGATCATCAAAATAACTCCTTTCATTTGTGTGTGTATATTATCAAACAACCTATATATTCTAATAAATTTATACCATATTTCTAATAAAGTTTACGCGCAAAATCAGACGAAGTGATCATATAATCACCACGTCTAGCCATATATGTATAACACTTAGCTAGACGACAGATGGAGCATCAACATAGTTCAAGTTGCAGGCAGTTACTGGACGAGACACCCTTGGATCATACTTGCTGGATGGCACAAATTATAGGAGACTTATCAGGTCTCTCACTATGGGCTATAAGAAGGCTCAAGTTTGTACAGCATTACACATTCTCGAGATCAAATCAGAAATGTGGAGATTCGTAATCAAACCACTGACATATGAACCCAGAGGATTAGCAACCTGTGGCAGTGGGTGGGTCACATAGCTTGAAAAGCTGACGGTCATTCGGGCAAAAAGGTTCTAGAGTAGAACGAACTGGAAAGCGCAGCATATGATGGCCCCCACTATATGGAAAGATGATCTGGTAAAGTTTGCTGGATGTCGTTCTGGACGCTCTGGAAATCTATGGTCCTGGAGGTCTATGTTCAATAGTAGACGTTCTATGGCTAACAGCTCAATGAACGCACAGATGTTTTCATTGAATACCACAATTTATGTATATAAAATTAAAGTACCTATATTTATAACTGCATTTACCAGACTGGCCCACTACTCCAGTGGTCCAGTGGGACAACACAGGTTAATAATATAAAAATAATAAGAATAATAAATAATAATATTTATAACTAACTATGTTAGCGTACTTTAATTAATGATGACATGATTAATTTGACAGAGAATAATTGTAATTTTGTATATGAATACTGAGGGCGACTTGCGCAACGAGGTATTTAGTGACTAAATATGATTTAGAGAGCTGCCAAATCCAACAAATACGTCAAACTTAAACATTTTTAGTCGCTAAATACGTTTAGTGTCGTTGTGCAAGCCGGGCTAAATGTTTGACATAAATAGTGTTATGTAATTAACTAGTGGTTCGCCCCGAACTGAGATCTCGCGAATCTCCTTTAAAACAAAATAAATATTATTCTTTGGGCGACTTGCACAACGATGCTTAAACGTATTTAGTGGCTAAATATTATTTAAGGAGTTGTAAAATCATACAAATACGTCAAATTTAAACATGTTTAAATTTGACGTTGTTATTTTTCACATCTGCGCAGAAGGAGGGTAATGTTATTATTGAAAACCTACTGGACCGATTTAAGAAATTATTTCACCGTTTGGAAGCTACACTATCCCCGGGTGGCTTGCTACTTTTTAACCAACTGCGCAGAAGGAGGGTAATGTTGTTATTGAAAAATGACGCGTGCCAAGCTGTAGATTGGTCAGCTAGTAAATTATAAAAATGTATAAGATAATAAGTGCTCTAGTGACCGATGGATGACAGATAGTGTTGTCTCACTATGATTTTAAAGGCAGGGAGAGATTTAGCGCGACGAATTGAGACAGGTAGGGCATTCCAAAGCCTGCTGAGTAAAAGAGGTACTATACCATTTTGGGCTATGATAAGGAGTTTTAATTGAAGGGTTTCAGAGGAACGTAAGGATCGAGAGTTGGAAAGGTGAAGAAAGTCAAAGCGTTCTTTGAGGTAGGACGGAGTAGAAGGAATATATTGTAGACTGTAATTTGGGTGGGTACTGTAACAGCGAATATCAAATGCCCTTTTACCTAGCGTTTGTAGATTCATCATCATCATATCAGCCGTAGGACGTCCACTGCTGGACAATGGCCTCCCTCATTGATCTCCAGGAACTGCGGTTGGAAGCGGCCTGCATCCAACGCCGACCTGCGGTTCTTACCAAGTCATCTGCCCATCTTGTGGGTGGACGTCCTACGCCGCGCTTGCCGGTCCGTGGCCTCCACTCGAGAACCTTTCGACCCCATCGGCCATCTGTTCTGCGCGCTATATGGCCTGCCCATTGCCACTTCAACGTGCTAATCCGTCCGTCCGTCCGTTTCCGTCCGTTTGTAGATTACAACAAAGCATTTGAATCGTTGAAATATGCAAAGGTTTGGGTAGCTTTACTGAACCAAGGCGTACACAAGAAATTTTCAACTCTTAAGGAACATCTATGAGAACATGGCAGCGAGAATAAAAACAGAAATCTTAGGAGAAAAGTTTGATAAAAAAATGGGAAAAACAATCTTTAAAACTAATGTCATGAACAATTGTACAACTAGTAGTAAGTTTGTTAATAAAGATTATTTGAAATTGATTTGGGGTGGGTAGGTCGGTTTTAATTGTGTCAATATAACTATACAACTATGTGTAGGTAAAGGTAACGGGTCTATAAGTATCTAAATAGGTAATGTGTAGCGGTTCGAGTGTCTCTAAGCTCCGAGTCAAACCTCTAAGGATTTTACAGTGATTTATATAATACTGTTACTATATACTTACACTAACTAACATGCTTAACTTTTTGTCGAATAAATCCTACTAATATTATAAACGCGAAAGTTTGTATGTTGTACAAACTTTCGTACATGGATGTTTGTTACTTTTTCACGTCGGAACGGCTAAACCGATTGCAATGAAATTTGGTATGTACGTAGATCATAACCTGGATTAACGCATAGGCTTCTTTTATTGACAAACCACCCGTGTGAAGCCGCTGGCAACAGCTAGTAATCACATATACAAAAATCTTTATCAATCTTCCGTTCTTTTTGAAATCCTCTTCATTTAAATTCTGAAAGAGATCGCTTTCTTACGATAAGACCGTTGTGCATTTAGTGTTTGCTATGTATATTAGACCCTTGTGACAACCTCAGTGGCGCAGTGGGCGAATAGCCGGTTCGATTCCCGCCGAAGAACAAATATTTGCATGATCTGGAGATATTTGTTCCGGGTTTGGATGTTTTTCTATATATTATAAGTAAGTATTTAGAAAAAAAGTATTTAAGTATTATATCAAGTTATCTGGTTCTCATAGTACAAGCTCTGCTTAGTTTAGGGCTAGATCTCATTGTTTGTTTTATAATTTAGGAACGATACAAAATGTTCTTTTAACGTTTTTAATAGACCTCTGTGTACATTTTACAAACTCCATTCCTAATTTCAGCATTATTCCGCGATGCTGTGAAAACTGAAACCACATCGCGGTCCCACGTTGCGGTCCACCGCATCCCATTTTAGAGATTACCTGATTGCGCTCCAGCGTTTTGCCAACAGTATTTACCGAGAATGAATGTGAAGTGTTCGTACAACGTAAATAAACAATGTTGGATGTTTCACACAGCGCTATAGAGCCCCAAACTACCAAAAGTTTGTAACCATTCATAAATACTTCTTTTTGTAAATTCTTATTTAAACTGGTATTAATCGCGTATACTCCTTTTTTATTTGTTATCACGACGTTTCAACGCAACAGCCGTGGTCGCGGGCAGACGAGAAAGGTACATACGCGATTAATACCAGTTTAAATCAGACTACTTACATACCGTCAAGTAGGCCATCTTTACCATATTTTTATGAGAAAATACCTATATTGCGTATTTGTTTTACTAGGGGGGGTTTAATATTCAGTTTTTATGTAATAAGCAGTCTTTCTCTATAGTTCTTTTCATAATTTATGTTCCTAAACTTCATAGTTACGGCACTACCACGAAAAATAACAATCAGGTAAAGATGACACAATTTTAGCAACATTACCTACTACTGTTTTCTCCATGGATCCAGCTAGAACTAAGCAAATTAGGTAAAGATAGTATTCGTTGATGTGTTGCCAACATGGCCTGTTAGTAAAATGACTGTTATTTTTCAAACAAACTACAAGATTTTGCCAACTGTCTATATTACCAGCTTGAAAAATGTTTTGGGATACCAGTTATTCATTAGAAAGCTACTAAAATAGTAATAAAATTCTACCCTGTTAACATTTTGTCTGATTTGAGTTTTTATCATGCAAGGAAGACTAATGTAAAGTTGATCCTTTTGGGTAAAGATGACTCATTTGACCGGTATATTTAGAGAAAACCAACAAAACCCGGAAATAATATCTGTAGCAAATGCAAAAATTTGTTTCTCAGTGAGAATCGCACCCACATTCTCCTCAGTCTTGGCCAGCTATTCGTCCACTGCGCCACAGTGATCCTCAAGTGTCTCAAAACATATTGTATTATTTCAAAAAGATGTTCTTGTTAGAGGGCTAACAAGAATCTCAGGGAAGTTCTATTCTCGTGTTCGAGAATGATGTTCATTCACTGATTTTTGATTTCTCAGTTTTTTTGCAGTTTTTGCAAAAAATACGCATGGGATACATATTTTTTAACGATTTCCAGTTTCTTTTCCTTTACTTGTACCTACTGTGAGTCTGTGACTCTGTGATATGAGTCCTTGCTTCTTGCCAAATTCTAAGTCATTGTAAACCTTTGCCTTGATATCACAGAAAAAGATAAATAACTGTTTAACGCATGTTTAAAAATTAAAACATATAAAACTATCAGCTGTAGGGTTCATAATCTTAGCAAGACGTCACAGTAATAATATTATAAATGCGAATGTTTGGATGTTTGTTACTCAATCACATCGAAACGGCTCAACAGAATTCGATGAAATTTGGTATGTACGTAGATTAAAACCTGGAATAACACTAATATTACTTTTTATCCCATAAATCAGTTTCCATGAGATTAAAATGGGATGTAAAATTTTCTTTATGTATTTTTGCACCCCAGAACAACGCGGGCGAAGCCCATTTTTATCACCCCATTTGACACTGTGACACTGACACCCCATTTTTATCCCATGGGACCTGAGATTATAAACTACGTACATACTAAATTTCATCAAAATCGGTTCAGTCTTTACGACGTGGTTGAATAACAAACGAATAAATAAATAAAAAATATACATACTTTTTTTTATGTTATTTGTGGGGAAACAGGCTTACGGCCCACCTGATGGCAGGCGGTCACCGTCGCCTATTGACACCGGCAACACCAGGGGTATTGTCGATGCGTTCCCTACACTGTAGAAACCTCTTTACATTTCTCTTGAAGCGTGCTATATCGTAGCCTAATGGGAAAACCTCAGATGGTAGCTCATTCTACATCTTGCAAGTATGTGGTAGAAAAGATCGCGTGAAGCGTGTGGTGCGTGATACCCAATTGTCGATTATATGTGGATGAGCTTTATTACGTTGTCGATGCGGTGGTAAAATCTCGATGACGGGATGAGATCGAATAGCTCCTCAGAACATTCCCCATTATACGGGCGGTAGAATACACTTAGCGATCCGATGTCACGGCGTTGACTCAGCGGTTCCAGCCTGTCGGCGAGTATACTTTCGCAATATATTAGTGTGATTTCCCACCAAATAATACCTAAGCTTAATTTCTATAGCTAGGTTGCTCTTACAAACTTTTAACTTCAACTACCAAATTTATGTCGAGTCCGAGGGCACACAAGCCACACGCCACATGAAGCTGGAAGCAGCCACTTAGTAGAGGAAGCGCGCGATAGCCACTTTTTTACCATTTCCCTTCACATTCGGTCGGTGGCGGCCACACGACCAAAAGAAGCAAGAAGCGGCATCTCGTCGTGTTTTATTACGTTCGACATTAAATGAAAACACTGGGGGCTAATGGCAAGTTGTAAAAAAGGTTTTTTTTCAAATAACTAGAAATTTTTAAATTTTTAAATAACTATAATAATTTTTATAATTTTTTATCACGTCCTAAAATATCAATGAAACAGCCTGTATAAAATAGGCAAACCAATCGTATTCGTTCATCATTAAGTACGTACTTATAAAACTGTCTACCGGTATCGTCGCAAGGGCACCGCCAATCTACGTTAAAAATTGTTTATTAGAAATGTATCGATTACTGGATAAATATTCAAGCTACCGGTATTAAATTCACCTCTAAAACGATTCTGGATGTTTGTTTTAAATTCAAGATCTTCATAACCTTATCTCCTTTCACCACTGGACAAGCAGCGACGAACCGAGAAGTACCACCCATGCCTGGTCGGCATACCACCTTGCCGTACCAAACGATTTGCTTCAACTTTTCTTGTTAGCACAAGTGAGGAGTGGAACTCACTTCCGGCGTATGTTTTTCTAAACCAGTGTAATCTTGGAGTCTTCAAGTCCAGAGTGAATAGGTTCTTTCTGGGCAAGCGTGCTCCATCTTCGATCACACCTTCACTTACCATCAGGTGAGGTAGTGGTCAAGCGCTTGGCTATCATCAAAAAAAAATAATGTCATATATAACACATTAGGTTACATAAAATGTATGAAAAATGTAGTCCGTAACTCGTGGGTGTGGCGCGTAGCCCGTGTGCGGCGACGCTAAGGTACTGTTGTCAGATCCTATACAAAGTTTATTGGAACTGGAAAGCTTTATGGCGTGTTCGATTCGAACTGGTTTCTATTGTAACCTCGGAACAAAGAACCTAATCCTAATTTACAATTTCAATAAGAGTCACGGGCTGTCTGGAAGGAGTGGTAGCTACGAGTATTATAACCCCCCTTAAGCCGACGTTTCGAGACGTGTAACTGTTATATGCCTGTAGTGTATAGCTGGTACGCTGACTTTATTTCAACGCCGAATTAATAAACCACACGCTTCACGCGATCTTTTCTACCCCGTACTTGCAAAATGTGAAATGAGCTACCATCTGAGGTTTTCCTATTAGGCTACGACATACGCTTCAAGAGAAATGTAAAGAGGTTTCTACAGTGTAGGGAACGCATCGACAATACCCCGGGTGTTGCCGGTGTCAATAGGCGACGGTGACCGCTTACCATCAGGTGGGTCGTAAGCCTGTTTCCCCACAAATAACATAAAAAAAAGAAAAAAATATGGTTATCATTCAAAATTTCAATTTTTACACTATTGCGGAATATTTTGATTATAAGTAGACATCGACGACCTTCGTGGCGCAGTGGACGTATGAGGCTGAGACGCAGAAGGATTCGATTCCCGCCGCGGAACAAATGTTTGTATGATCTACAGATATGTTTTCCGTGTCTAGGTGTTTTTGTATATATACCTAATAAGTTTTTGTTTACAACAACAAAAAAGTATGTAAGTATTCTATTAGATAACTGGTTCCCATAGTACAGGCTGTGCTTAGTTTGGGGCTAGATAGCGCTGTGTGAAATGTCCAGCAATATTTATTTATTTATTTTATTGTATTTTTTTATATTATGTAGGTACAGTAAATTTAAATATTGTATATAAAATTTGCTCACCAGTATAAATAAATAAATTTTCTGCGGTTATCATTATCTGCGGTTTAACGGTTTAAGATTATTTATTTCTCATAAATTTAAATAATAAATTGTTTACTGAGAAACATGAAATTCTGTTCTACTTACTTAAGTAGATACACAATAAATAATATACAATGAGCTGACTTAGCAATACAAAACACTGCACAATAACATTTACTAAAAACATAATACTTACTCCAAAAAATCAACAATTGAATATAAATTAAGTCACTGAACTGGGTTTTATAAATTTCATTGTGGGTAGATACTAAAATAATCTGCTAGAATTTTAATTGAGCTTAAATTGTATAACATTAAGAACAGTGTAAAATTGTACTAACTTTCTGCGATTAAATGATCTTTATCTTATCTGGTAGAACGGAACCGTTGGAGAACCAAGGTGGGATTCAGCGGCCATGAACCGGTATCACGAGCTTTGTGCCGACTAGCGATAATCACGATGCGCAGAATGATCACATTTATAGAAATTTGTGGTTATATTTTTGTATATATAAATATAACTAGCTGACAAACCCGCAGCTTCGCACGCGTAGTTTTTCAATAAAAAACATTACCCTCCTTCTGCGCAGTTGGGTAAAAAGTAGCCTATGTCACCCGGTGATAGTGTAGCTTCCTAACAGTGAAATATTTTTTTAAATAGGTCCAGTAGTTTCGGAGCCTATTCAATACAAACAAACAAATCTTTCCGCTTTATAATATTGGTATAGATTACACATATTTTTTTAGAAATTAGACAGCTAGATAGAATTATTAATAACATAATATAGTTATCATCATCATCATCATCCACAGCCTGACTTCACCCACGGCTGGGTATAGGCCTCCCCAAGTTTGTGCCATCCGCCACGATCCTGCGCTAGTCTCACCCATTGTCGGCCCGCGACTCTAACGATGTCGTCCACCCATCTCGCTGCCGGACGTCCAACCCTTCTACAGCCATTCCTCGGCCACTATTCAGTTGCTATCCTGCTCTACCTGTCATCACCACGTCTTGCCAAGTGTCCCGCCCAAGACTATTTGAGCTCCATAACTCGATTCACAACATCATGAACCTTCGTTCTGAATATAGTTATGTATGTAATAAATGAATAGGTATACATAGGTATATATAGGAAAACTACAGTAACAAAGGAATTAAACAATAAATAACGGTACAATGAGTGGTCTTACCAGTCTTATGTTATTAGTGGGTCCTGGGTCTGGTCTTATGGATAACTATCTGTTACCAGCGGCTTCGCCCGCGTTGTTCTAGGATGCAAAAATACATATTAGGTTGGGGAAAAAGTTTCTTCGCATTTTTTTAGAAAATTCAAAACATTTTTTAATATAGTTATATTAAACTACATAGTTACATTTAACTAAACTATGTAGGTACCATTTTGTTCGATAACTTTTTGCCATCTTGTGGGTAGGGACATGGTCCCATTGCTATAGAAATTTTGGGGCTTCTGATCAAAATACCGCGACAAGTAGTTTTGGCAGTCCTCTCGTGATGTTCACCTGACACTGCCTAAAGAATTCTGAAGAGACCAAAACAGGTGGAAATCTGAAGATGCAAGGTTAGGACTATACGGCGGATTCATTAACACCTCCCAGCCAAACTCTCTTAATTTTTGCTGAGTGGCTAAAGATGTGTGAGGTCTAGCGTTATCATGATGAAAAACCTCACCCCATTTGTTGATTCATTCCGGCCGCTTTCTCTCAACTTCTTGCTTTAATCTCATCAGTTATTCGCAGTAGAGTTCAGAATCGATGGTCCTGCCTGGTATGCCCTTCCAATCCCACCACACACACAGCATCACCTTGTTGCGAGTTAACCCGGGTTACGCCACAGTCTGTGAAGCCTGACCGGCCTTTGAACACGACCTTTTTCGCACGTTCTTATCGTACGTGATCCACTTTTCATCACCAGTTATCAGCTTCTTCAAAAATGGTTCGGTTTCATTACGTCGTAATAAAGAATCACAAATCAGTACACGGTTCATTACGTTTCTTTCAGTGAGCTCGTGGGGTACCCAAATATCGAGCATTTTGGTGTACCCAGTTTTTTCAAATGCGCTAAAACTGTTTTGTGGTCAATTCCCAGTTCTTTAGCTACACCGTAACTACTGATATGCTTATCTTGCTCCACTTTTTCAAAAATGGTATCAATTTTAGCCGTAATACGGCGACCAGAGCGACGTGCATCTTTGACATCAAAATTTCCGGATTGAAAACGCTTAAACCAAATTTATGCTACTCTCACAGACACTGCACTAGGTCCATAAACATCGCAAATTTTTTTCGCGGCTTGCGTTGCATTTTTACCTTTTTTGTAGTAAAATTTTGAAATGTATCGAATTTCTTCATTAAATTCGCTCATCTTTACAGTACGAAAAACAAATAAAAACACACATTTTCCTAATTTGAATGTGGAATTATCTTCTGTAAAATTTAAACTTTGAACGATACCAAAACCAGCCAGATACAAATAGTATAGCCAAAGAAATTTTATTACAAGTTCATACATACTATAATGCGAAAAGACTTTTTCCCCAACCTATTATATAAACTTGAAATACCATTTTTATCTCATGAGAGCTGATTTATGGGATAAAAGTAACCAATGTGGTGATCCAGGGCTAATCTACGTCCACGTTTGTGCTGCTGTGTTCCGGTTAGATGGTAATGGTATGTTCCTGTAATTACTGGCACATAGGCATACCAGCTAAGTCCTATAGTATGGCAACGTATCGACATAGAGATCAAGACAACATAGTAGCTTGTTTTGAATTTTATGTGGATATCCATGGGCTGCAGTAGCCACTTAATATCTGGTGGACTGCATGCTCGTTTGCCATATAAGTCGTGTAAAAAAAAATACCAAATTTCAACAGTTCAGCAGTTTCGACGTGATTGAGTAACAAACAAATAAATAAACAATCATACGCGTTTATAATATTAGTGAAACATTCAAATGTATGGAAAATGTTGCATTAGACTTTGCATTGCATGTTGTGTTGCAAACAGTCTGCTCTCAGCATATCAGTTACCTTGTTAATTTAACTAATATTTCATCCAGTTTCCACTAAATTGCATGTGCCAGTTAGACACTCAAAGGCGTTACACAAATTTCGCACAAACCAACAATAAGGCAGGAAAATAAAAATGTATTTGCCGTCCGAGTTCTGACCTTAACACCTCACAACAGCCTCTAAAATGGAATAACCAATTAACTGAATGGACGGGCGACAAATAAAACAAATAAATCCGTCAACGGGCGATCGGACTCGATGCTTTTCAATGAATAAAATTGGTAATCACCCTGTAGTCGAGCATCCACTCGGATATAATTGTGATGTTAATAATTTTTACCTTCCCGATTCTCGTAATTAATTAACTTTTCACACCACCTACTCGATAATATCAAATTATATGTCACGTATAACACTGAAAGCAGGTGATTAAATCCCTACGGCTGAACCGGAAGTAAAGTTGTATAGGCCTCGCAGGCATACTGTGATTTGAATTTGGAACCTCCTCTGCACTAGTGGTTCACCCTGAACTGAGATCTCGCGAGTCTCCCAAACACAAACACATTTGTGACGTCACCCTACATAAGGCTCTTCTTTAAAACCAGCGTAGCTTTGCATCATTTATTGCAAAGAAGCATAAAGCTGAGGCAGAGCCTGTTTGGGCACGCGTGACACGGAGCGGGACTAGTTGGTGCACCTACCTACTACCTACTGGTGGGGTAGGTACGTATGTGTTCCAGCTGTAGGTCTAATTTAATCTCGTTGTTTTGTCATTTTCCTGTCTGTCTACCTATTTTGTTTGTGATCCGTTCTATGTTTCTTTGTGTGTGTCAAATAACAAAAATATTCTTTTGGCGACTCGCGCAACGATGCCTAAACGTATTTAGTGGCTAAATATGATTTAAAGAGTTGTCAAATCATACAAATACGTAGAATTTAAACATGTTTAATCGCTAAATCCGTTTAGGGATAGTTGTGCAAGCCGACCTTATTCTTTGGCTAATAAAATAGTGCCACGATATGAACAACCAACTTCTTAACCTACAGTTTCATTTAAATTACAGGTAACGGGGGTGCATGTCAAATGGTTACTTTTTTAGGGGTAGAAATTGCAGTTATCCTGGATTTCAAACTTTTGCCTATATTTGTGTCTCTAAAGCTTTAAGTATACCAAATTTCAGCAATGTGTATACTGGTGTACCCTGTGAACTTAAACATTACAAGACATAAACTAAAAATAAAAACGGGGTCGAAATGCACTCACACAGACCTTTTATTAGACGGACCACTTGACTGGATAGTCCCATTTTGTTTATTTTTTTACCCCAATATCTTAACAACCCCCCCCCCCCACATTTTAGCTTATTAACAGAATAGTGCTAAGAGGACTTAATGCTAATTGCATTATCTACCAGTCATACTGGTCGAGCTAAAAGAAGCTAAGGTGTGATACAGGAAAAAGAGATATTTCAAAGCTAATAATAAATACAGACCCTAAATGACTAAATAAGGACATAATAATTATATGACTGTAGTTTTTTTTTGTAAATATATACGTTTATTATATACAGAAACAACCAGAACCGGAACAAATATCTGTAGATCATGCAAACATTCCGTGGCGGGAATCGAACCCACAACCTCCTGCGTCTCAGCCGGCTATTCGCCCACTGCACCACGGAGGTCGTCGTAAATACAGTTAATTTACGTTAAAACTTTGTGACCTAAATCAAACGCAATGATGGTATCGGTGGCTAGATTATCTTCACCTTCACATGGATCTCTCATGTCATTTAACACTACATCCCTCCACCTTATCTAAGGTCTACCTCTACATCTTCGACCGGGGTTGGAAATTTGTAGTTACACACACTTACCTACCCTAAAAGCTAGAAAACATGAGATTAGGTAAGACACGCTAGCATAGACATCGTACAGAATTTCTTTAGGCCTGCCTAGATGAAATCGCTTTAAGCGATAAGACCGCCCATTATACCACAACTTATTAGTTTTATGTTAAGTAATTTACTAATGTAATAAAAAAGAGATGGAGTAATTTTTTTCTATTATGACGTATTTCTATTAGTCCAAGACGTCGGAAAAAGGGTGGTGAAAATCAAGTGGAACTAGGAAGGAAACTCGGTTAGACGAGGTGATGGCAGGTGGAGTAAATCTTTGACCGAATTTTGGCGAAGAACAGACCTAAGACGTCCAGGACGTCCGACGGCGCCGTGGGACGACGACATAAAGAAAGTCGCGGCCAACTCCTGGATGCGCGCAGCACAGGACCGGGAAGGGTGGCGTTTACAAAGGGAGGCCTACACTCAGCAGTAGGTACTTATGGCTGGATGATGATGATGACATTACAATCTGTATATCTGTGGCCTGTTATTTAAATAACTAGTCTGAGAGTAGTCGAGTTCCTTGTGAAAACGCTCGTCCGGGGAAGTACTACCATTATATCTAGGTATATCAGCCGCCAAGCAGGATTGCTGTGGTTCGGTTTAAAGGATATGGTTGCCGATAAAATTACAGGCACATGAGGTTTACACCTGTATGCCTCAAATTGATAGACGCAGAGCAGTGCATACTAGGACACGTATCTAAGGCGTGTGACCTACGAGGCAATACATTCTGGTGGGCTATATGCTTGTTTCATCTCCAAGTCGCATAAAATAAATATAAAAACGAACTACAGTCATATATTCTTTTTATTACAAAAAACAAGGTCGGGTTAGTTACACCATTTATAACTCAAGAACGGCTGGACTGATTTTGAAGATCTTTGAGTTTGTTGGATTTGTCTCCGCCTCGAATAGCAGAATAACTATTAAAATATTGGAAAAGTTCTACCGGGATGACGTACGTTAGCAGCCCGCGACATATGCATGTCAAGGCGGTACGACGTTCGGCAGGTCAGCTAGTTTACAATACAAGCAGCTATTAATCTTGTAAACATACCTAAAAATATCTAAATAACTCTGAATCATTCAATTCGCGCGACGACGCTGTGAAATAGCGAAAAATCTTATCTACATACTTGTACCCGAGGCGTTACAAATGAGACAGAGCGTGGGGGCCGCATACTTTTAGTATCTGATAATAGGGATGTTGTTATAAATATAGATAAATATAACGTCACGATAATGTCGATAAAATTTAATGACGTCGAAATGACAATGAAATATGTCGATATTTTTATCGAAAATATCGATATAATATGATCACCTTAATAATAAAGTTTTTGTGATATCCCAATGTGTAATAAAATGTGTTTAAAGAATTTATTCTCAAAAGAAATTATACATTTCACTTCATGAGAAACAATAGATTTAAACTTAGGTTAAATATTCAGTGAGCATGCAGAAAGTTGTAGGTAGATAAAATGTAGGGAATACTTAGACATTTTGTTTACATTATCATTTTAGAGTCAACCTATAATTAAATATACTAGATGATCATTGTGATTTTAATTTACATAATGACTATCGAGTTTATATCTAATACGAAAAATGAGCTTTGTAAAACATCAACAATAATGGCTAAAATAAGTGGGTCATTGTGGGTACTAAACAAAAGCATCGCGCAACGAATAACCTGACTGACAGCGATCGGACGGCTATACAGGAAACCTATAATAATATATAGGCACAGGAAAAATATTGTGACAATTAAATTTTTTGTCACATTTTTTTTAAAAGTTCTATTCGCCAATAAACTCTGTCACAAGAGTGAATCCTAGTGATTCACTCTTACGTAAAATTAACAAACGGCAAGTATTATATTTTTTATTACTATTGATAAAAATACTGATGATCCGTTAGTAGAATCATAATTGATTGCACACCATTAAATATAAACAAGATACAGAGACAACGATCATTATAATCTTACGATAGATCCTAAAAATGGGAACAGCAGTGCGACTAGTCGATGTATATTCAGAAAAACATAAAAATGCCTCAACTAAGTCGGCGATAGAAACTGTATAACGGTAGAAACTGTGGTATGGAACACTTTACCGTCGTCTGTTATTCCTGAAAACTATAATCCTCTAGATCTTTGTGCTCCATCTTATGCCCGATCATCGCTTACCAACAGGTGAGATTGTGGTCAAACAAAGATCTATTTCTCCTTAGAGAGAGCCTCGAGATGCGGAGGAATTAATCGAGGTAGTGTGAAGGAAACGGAAGCCCTCCAGCCGAAACCAGAGCGGCACTGCGCCGACCGGGCCGAACTCCTGTGCTTGGCCGTACCTACGAAGCTGCTCTACACTATTCCACGAAGGTGGAGGAAGTGCTGGAATATGTGAAGAAGAAGGCTATAGGTCGAACAATGGAATCGCGCCACAATGATTTCACATCTTTTGAGTTGCGTATTCAGACTGCAGATATTTCGACCTTTACAAAGGAAGAGTTTTGGTCAAAAAGTGTATTGTTTCGTCTTATTCGCAGGTGACTACACGACACAGCGCAAGTGTCTCACGTCGCAGACTTGACGTATCAGCAAATAGTTTTAAGTATTAAAATAAGTATGTTAGTCACTAAGGTATATTTTATATAGGCCGTAAAATTGAGTTTTAACATCATGCACTTTTCTATTGTTGCCTGAAATAAAGACTTATATTATTATTATTAGAAAAACCGTGTATTTTCATCGAGTTGTTCCCAGCACTAGCTAACACCTGGCTCGCCCGTATTGTTTACATTACTGCCTCTTTGTTTCTTGCCACAAAAAGGAGATTAATCTTTCAAGATATCGAAAATACTCGTAAGTCGCTGTTTGTGTTGCTTTTCTGTGTTTGTTGTTTTTCTCGTAGAATAATAAAATTATTTTGTATTTATTCTTCGACTGTTGTAAAAAAGCACTTAGTCCTTTACAGACCTTTTTATGTAATATTACCATAATCTTCAAAGGGTAATGGTTCATCATCATCATCATCAGCCGTCCACTGCTGAACATAGGCCTCCCCCTCGTCGCCGTGGAGGTCAAGAGAGGTAGTCCACAAAATCATAAATCTGAGAAAACAGCGCACAAAGAGTTATGGCTACAAAAAAGTTGCATTTTTGTTAGTAATTTGTTTGTTATCCATGCCAAAGTTATGTGTGATAACTCTCTTGACCACTAAAAATTCAATGTAGGTTTGGTACAATTTATTAGTAGTCAAAAGAGCTGGGCCTATTGACCACTGTTGACCACTGAGTTTGCGGAGAGAACTGGCAACATTGTAAACGTGCTACTGTGGGATAACTAACTAACTGAACTATACTGGAGTTCATAAACTTTATAACTGTAGTTATGGCCTCCGTGGTTATGACAATATAATACCAATATAATCACGAACAGAGTTATCAGTCAAAATAATAAGTCACTTTTTCTGTAAAAGAATTATGCAGGCTTTTATTAAAAACAAAATAAAAATCAGCTTTTGAAATGAATATTTTAATATCAACACTAATCTAATCATCTCCATCACTCTCTGATAAGCAGCTGCTGTTTTCCTGTACAAGACCGTCTTTAGGCTTTAAATTTTTTTAGAAGTCATGATAAGTGGACGGAACGCTACCCTTTTGGCATAGTTTTAATAGATTTTAAAATTTTCCAGGGTCGATTGTTGGTTTAGAACTGTACAGTCTTGGTACATCTAGCGGTCGCTTAGATGATTTTCGTAGCTGTCTACGCTAGATTTTTAGTAACTCAAAGTCATTATCGCTCAACCGATATTTATAGTATATCATTGTGGGTTCATCATCAGCCTACATTAGTCCACTGCTGGACATAGGCCTCTCCCAATACACGCCACTGAGCCCGGTCTTCGGCTCTTATCATCCAATTTCTGTCCGCCACCTTTCTTATGTCATCACTCCACCTAGCCGGGGGACGCCCCACACTACGTTTTCCAAGACGCGGTCTCCACTCAATAACTCGTTTACCCCAATGGTTGTCGGTTCTCCGGCATATATGGCCACTTCAGTTTGCTAATCCGTTGAGCTATGTCGGTAACTTTGGTTCTCAGTCGGATAACCTCGTTACGGATTTTATCCTTCAGAGAAACTCCAAGCATAGCCCGTTCCATAGCTCGCTGCGCAACCTTAAATTGGTGGACTAGTCCTACCGTGAGCGTCCACGTCTCAGCACCGTAGGTCATTACGGGTAGGACGCACTGATTGAAGAATTTAGTTTTCAGGCATTGCGGTGCAAGTGAAGATTCGACCTAATTTCCCGAATGCTGCCCAGCCCAACGGGATCCTCCTCTTGGCCTCCTTCTCGAAGTTGTGTCTACTCATTTGCACTATCTGGCCGAGGTATACGTAGTCTTGAACGACTTCGAGTGGATGGCCTTGCACGACGACCGGTTCTGGGTGTATGTGAAAATTAAACATAACCTTGGTTTTATCCAAGTTCATCCGTAAACCAATTCGTCGAGAAGACTCAGCTAGGCCGTCCAGCACGACCTGTAGCTCCTGCAGCGACTCCGCCATCAGGACTATGTCATCTGCGAATCGCAAGTGCGAGATGTGCTCGCCATTTATGTTAATGTCCATGTTTTTCCAGTCCAGCGTCTTAAACAAATCCTCCAGTAGGTAAACAGTTTCGGGGATATGACATCCCCCTGTCGCACTTCTCTACGCAACTGAACGGGATTAGACTGCTGGTTCTGTACCTGGACACTCATGGTGGCTAATTCATAGAGATATCTCAGCACTTCGATATAACGATAGTCTATTTGACATCGCTGCAGAAATTCCAGAACAGCCCAGGTTTCGACAGAGTCAAAGGCTTTCTCGTAATCTACAAATGCTAAGCACAGGGGCTGATTATACTCCTCAGACTTCTGTATAATCTGCCGCACTGTGTGGATGTGGTCTACGGTACTATAGCTGCTTCGAAACCCGGCCTGTTCAGGGGGCTGAAATTCATCGAAACTTCTAGCGAGACGGTTTGTGATGACCCTTGAAAACAACTTATAGACGTGGCTTAGGAGTGAGATGGGCCTGCAGTTTTTCAGCAGTATTTTGTCACCTTTTTTAAAGAAAAGGACTACAATACTCCTGTTCCACGCCTCCGGAGTTCTCCCACGGTGAATGACAGAGTTAAACAGCTTTTGCAGTTCCCTTAACACTGGAGCTCCTCCTGCTTTCAAAAGCTCAGATATGATTCCGTCATCACCGGGGGCTTTTTCATTTTCAAGTTGCCTTAGAGCCATTCCAACTTCTTCTACGCTGACATCCGGCAACTCGTCTGTAAAGTGATGTGTTGATGTGGCGCTTACTGTACTTGCAATAAACAAATCGGCGTCACCTATAACATAACATATGGTTTGAGTGTTATCACGAAGCTCTATGTAGGTACTCGGTTTGTCCAGTTTTCTCATACATATATCGGTATCATACCAAGCTCAACATTTTGTCGTCCTACGGTACGCTGGTTGGAAACTGTGCAAAAAAAAGGTAAGTATAGTACATAAATTACCACGTAACTACCACCAACAACCCATTGCTGTTGTAATAAGTTGAATAACAACAAAAATGTGTAAGTATGTAGTAACAAAAACATAAATAATTAAGATTTTAGTTCATAAACACTTACTTTGGAGGTTTTGTTGTTCATCCGGTGAATTTATAAATAATGCAATCATTTCTTTCCCTCGTGAATGCTTCATTGTAGTTTCATTATTGTTTTGATCAGAATCACATAAAATATTGAACCTTTTACAGTTAAAAAACTTTGTAAAACACAACAACAAGGACTAAATCACCAAATCAAAACAATCAGATGTCAAACTATTTAATTAGATATTTCACACTCACCTTCTGACTGACGTGCGTGAGCCGTTTCTCTCTGTCTCTCTTGGCAAGTTAGAGCAAGACAAGATATAAATCTCGCGGGAAGTTTGAGTAGTCAACAGCGTATAAGCCACATAGATGTGTTAACTAGTGAAAGAAAATAAAGAAACAATCAGAAGTCAAAAGTACTCTGCTGCTTGTCGTCATTGACTACTTTATTGTATGTGTGCTAGACCTATTGACCATTTTCGGCATTTTTGATGGTAAAAAAAAGCTTTTGTGTATTTAACTCATTTTCATAAAATCTGTGGCTTAACTCCCTTGACCTCCACGGCAACGCCCTTAGATCGCTACAACGAGCGGTTGGTAGCCGTTTGCGCCCAACGGCTTCCCGCGATTCTTACTAGATCGTCCGTCCACCTTGGGGGAGGGGGGGGGGGGGGGGCTACGCCGCGTCTTCCAGTCCGTGGTCTCCACTCGAGAACCTTTCTTCCCTAACGGTTATCGGTTTTATGAGCGATGTGGCCTGCCCATTGCCACTTCAACTTGCTAATATTGAGAGCTATGTCGGCAACTTTAGTTCTTCTGCGGATTTCCTCATTGCGGATTTTGTCACGCAGAAAAACCCTGAGCATAGCCCTCTCCATAGCTCGTTGAACGACCTTGAGCTTGGTCATGAGGCCATGAGTAAAGGACCACGTTTCAGTAATGGTATGGCAGTTCGGTAATGGTTGCAATTGAAAAATATAATTCATATATGTTCAAAAACTGAAATCCGTCTACGTAATACCTGTAAGTGGTAGTATATACCACCCGGATCGTAAGAACGAATCAATTGACACCTCATTCGTCAAAATCGGGCGAGTGGTGTAGGCGGTACGGTGGAACATACATCCGTAGTCTGCTAAAAATATAACCCTTGGATTTGCCGTAGTCGGGAAAAGTTTAGCTTATTCAACCGGGTCTTTAATAACGAAGGGATACATCTCATTCATCGAAATCGGATGAGTAGTTTAGGCGCTACGGTGGGACATAGGTAAAAACAAATATACATACTAACATCCACCATCCAAGGTGGGCCAAAAGAAGTCATCCGATGTTGTTTGGCTCTCTTTTTTTTTCTAAATGAAAAACTTCGATTCTATTTTTTGATTATATTTATTTAAACCTTTAGAATTTTATTGGTCAAGTCGAAAAGATTATATCGGCCAAATAAGCGCAGTCACAATTGATTGCCATACGGGCTCGAATTAAGGCATTTTTCATCACTTCGGCGAGAACTTCGGGCGACAGATTCTCGCACTCGTGTTGAATGTTGTTCTTGAGGGCTTCCAGAGTCTCGGGCTTGTTCACGTAAACATGGGACTTCAAAAAACCCCACAAAAAAGTCTGGAATGCTTAAATCGGGCGATCTTGCAGGCCAGTGCAAATCGCCAAAACGAGAGATGAGGCGACCCGGGAACGCTGCCTTCAGAATATCGGTTGTGGCTCGCGCAGTGTGTGCCGTTGCTCCGTCCTGTTGGAACCACATATCCCTTAGTCCTAATTCGTCCAAATGCGGTAGAAAAACCTCGGTCAACAAAGCACTATAGCACGCACCGTCCACTGTTGTAGTTTGGCCAGCAGAATTCTCGAAAAAAAAATGGCACGATGACTCCTCCAGCGTGAACAGCGCACCATGCAGTCACTTTGAGCTGGTGTTATGACTTCTCCTGCGTCACTCGTAAATTTTCGTTGCCTCAGAAGCGATAGTTTTGCTTGTTCACGTACCCGCTGAGGTGGAAATGATCTTCATCGCTTATTATGATTTTGGTTGAAAAATCGTCCACTTCTTCCTCGAGATTGAGGATGGCTTGGGCGTAGGTTACGCGCGTTTAGTGGTCGGCAGGCAGCAGCTGATGCACGGACTGGACTTTGTACGGGAAAATGTGCAGGTCTTTGACCAAAATTCGCCTTAGAGACGTCCGGCTGATGGCTAATTGCGTGGCACTGCGTCTGGTCAATGTTTCCGGCGACAGCTCGCCATCTTCGGCAACAGCGGCGATATTCTCGGCAGAACGGGCGCACCGGGGCCGGCCACTCTTGGCAACGTATCGTGTGGTCCCACACTCTTTAAGGTAGGTGGCCAAACGGCGCAGTGTTTGCGCAGTCGGTGTCGGACGGCCGGAGAATCGGCGACGGAATTCGCGCTGCGCCAACACCACAGACGAATTGTTACGCAAAAAAATTGACACGATTATTCCGCGTTCTTGAGGAGTGTATCGCTCCATGGCTTGTTCACTTGTATTTTGCATCTGTCTAGTACACACATGTCAAAACAGATTTGACATTGGCGGCTACTTGCAAAAATAAGAGCATCTTCCAATAGAGTGATTTCTTTTGGCCCACCTTGTATATACACACTGCTACAAACATAATCCTTCCTTTTGGCTTTGCCATAATCGGGTATTGCCGTGGGGCGCCGGCAATAGAATGTTGCCCCTCCGCTCTTGCCCGTGGATGCAGTAGGAGTCTGCTAAGGGATACCTCCGAAAGATGGGCAGCAGCGTCTTTTCGTGTTTACAATACCTATACTGCGCTCGCCAACCCGCCTGCCAAGCGTGGCGAGTATGGCAACAACCCCCTTATGGATATAGTGCAACATAAAACCAGGCCCCGAGTCCCCGGCGGCCCCGCTAATCCTGGCTACGGTAGCAGTCACGGTAACGGCGGGGCCAGGGGTGCTAAGAATCCCCGGGAGATGACTACCAAACCCTACGACGGCCACTGGCCCTGGTAACACACAACATCCGCACTTTGAGGACAGACGAAAAGATTGTTGAGCTGGAAGAAGAAATTAGTAGATTACACTGGGACATTTTAGGGATATCAGAAGTCCGTAGAGAGGGCGAGGACACGATATCCCTTAAGTCTGGTAACCTACTATACTACCGGGAGGGCGACCAACTGTTCCAAGGTGGTGTTGGGTTTCTCGTTCACAAGTCACTCATCAACAACATTATCACCATCGAGAGTGTGTCGAGCAGGGTCGCGTACCTGACACTCAGAATATCTAAGCGATATTCGCTGAAGGTCGTTCAGGTATATGCGCCGACCTCTTCACACCCAGATGAAGAAGTAGAGTCTATGTATGAGGACGTAAGTAGAGCCATACATACGAACAAAACTCACTTTATTGTTGTTATGGGGGACTTCAATGCAAAGCTAGGCATGAGAAGCGATGATGAGTTGAGAGTGGGGCAATTTGGATATGGGCAACGGAACCCCAGGGGACAGAGGCTGGCCGATTTTCTGGAGAAAGAAGGACTCTTTATGATGAATTCTTTTTTCCAGAAGCCGCCTCACAGGAAATGGACCTGGATGAGTCCCAACGGTTCCACGAGAAATGAGATTGATTTCATCTTGACCAACAAGAAACGGATATTCAATGATGTCTCTGTGATTCACAGGGTGAAAACCGGCAGTGATCACCGAATTGTTAGAGCCACATTGAATATGAACGTTAAACTTGAAAGGTCCCGTTTGATGAAATCTACGCTCCGACCCACTCGCGCACATATCCAAAACCTCGAGAGCTTTCAACTCGAACTTGCAAATCGCTTTGACTGTCTAGAAGTAGATGCATCAGTGGACGAGATCAAAAACAGGTTCGTGGAAACCGTCCATACGGTGGGGTCCCAGTTCTTTAAGACCCCCCGTACCAATAGACCTCAGAAACTCTCTGATGACACCCTTAACCTCATGGCTGAACGACGTTCTTTGCAACTGCAGTCTCCCGATGATGCTCAGTCACATAGGCAGCTCAATAGAAAGATTTGGAAATCCTTGCGGCACGATATTCGTACCTTTAATACATCTCGTATTAAAGATACGATAGAGCGGAATAAAGGCCCCAAAGTGTTCGCGAGAGATAATTTTATTGGACAGAGCCGCATGACAAAGCTGAAGAGGGAAGATGGCAGCATAACGTCAAGTAAAGCGGAAGTGTTAAGGGAAGTCGAAAGGTTCTATGGACGGCTCTACGATTCGGTCACTAAACCTGTTTGCAGTGCGGCCAACGACCCAAGAGCCAAACTGACCCGACATTATACCGAAGATATTCCGGACATCAGCCTGTATGAGATCAGGATGGCCTTGAAGCAGCTTAAGAACGACAAGGCGCCGGGTGAGGACGGAATCACTTCAGAGCTTCTGAAAGCGGGTGGATCACCGGTACTTTAAGTCCTTCAGAAGCTTTTTAATTCCGCCTTGCTTGAAGGTACGACGCCAAAAGCATGGAACGGGGGCGTGGTGGTTCTGTTCTTCAAGAAAGGTGACAACACCTTGCTTAAGAATTACGAACCCATCTCGCTTTTGAGCCATGTTTATAAGCTGTTTTCGAGGGTCATCGCGAACCGTCTCGAACGCAGGTTTGATGACTTCCAGCCTCCCGAACAAGCCGGGTTCCGTAAAGGCTACAGTACCATAGACCACATACATACGCTGCGGCAAGTCATACAGAAGACCGAAGAGTATAACTTGCCGCTATGTCTCGCGTTTGTGGACTATGAGAAAGCCTTCGATTCGATCGAAACATGGGCAGTGCTTGAGTCTCTCCAACGATGCCGTATTGACTATCGGTACATCGAAGTGTTGAAGTGTTTGTATAAAAACGCCACTATGTCAGTCCGAGTACACGAACAGAGCTCGAAAGCGATTCCTTAAAAAGAAGCGTAAGATAGGGAGATGTCATCTCTCCGAAACTGTTTACGACCGCATTGGAAGATGCCTTCAAGCTTCTGGAATGGAAAGGACTGGGCATCGATATTAACGGCGAATACATCACTCACCTTCGGTTTGCCGACGATATTGTGGTCATGGCAAAGTCGATGGATGAGCTCAGCACGATGCTCGAAGGCCTCAATCGAGTCTCCCAACGGGTAGGACTTAAAATGAACATGGACAAGACGAAAATCATGTCGAATGTCCATGTCGTCCCTGCCCCAGTTATGGTTGAGAACTCGGCTCTTGAAGTTGTCGACGCGTATGTATACCTAGGACAAACAGTCCAATTAGGTAGGTCCAACTTCGAGAAAGAGGTCAATCGTCGAATCCAACTCGGATGGGCAGCGTTTGGGAAACTTCGCAACGTCTTTTCGTCCAACATACCTCAGTGCCTTAAGACGAAAGTCTACAATCAGTGTGTGTTACCAGTGATGACATATGGAACCGAGACGTGGTCCTTCACTATTGGCCTTATGAATAAGCTCAGAGTCGCTCAACGAGCTATGGAGAGGGCTATGCTCGGGGTTTCTCTACGAGATCGAATCAGAAATGAGGAGATACGTAGGAGAACTCAAGTCACCGACATAGCCCGACGGATTAGCAAGTTGAAGTGGCAATGGGCAGGCCATATAGCGCGCAGAACAGATGGCCGATGGAGCCGAAAGGTTCTCGAGTGGAGGCCACGGACCGGCAAGCGCAGCGTAGGACGTCCACCCACAAGATGGGCAGACGACTTGGTAAGAACCGCAGGTCGGCGTTGGATGCAGGCCGCTTCCAACCGCAGTTCCTGGAGATCAATGAGGGAGGCCTTTGTCCAGCAGTGGACGTCCTACGGCTGATATGATGATGATGATGATGATAATCGGGTAAACATAAGTTATTAAGCTGAGTAGTGACCGAAAGCGAAACGCAGACATACGGAGCGAGACCAAGGAGACTGACGTGATAACTAAAACACTAAAATGGTGATGAGCAGGACACGCACAAAGAGTATTGACAAGTAGAGCAAAAGAGTTACAGTTTGGTACAAAAGATATGGGAAAGTAAGTAGGGGAAGACAACGTAAACGTTGGAAAGACGGTATCGAAAACACGGAGGTAAATTGTGGACAAGAACAACAAAATTTAATAGAGAAATGGAAGGAAATGGAGGAGGACTATGCCAAAGGCACATAATAGTTTAAACATTTTAAAATCTGAATAAACGGCTTTTTATAGTAATTATTTTATTTATTTAACGCCACGTTAATGACGTAATGCAAATTTGACGTGATTATATTGGATGAATTTACACATCTCTCCTCTCCGTTAAGGTGGTAACGGACCCTTAAAGAAAAAATATTACAATAATAAAGTTCTGTTTATTCTATTATAAACCTAAACTCAGAACCCGAGTAGGCCTAAGAGGAGTGAAGCCATTTCAAGTTAGCCTTTAAAGGCTACGTACACACGGCTACACATCAAGCTATAACTTTCCAGTATAAGCTGACCTCGCAATGTGTAGGCTTTTTGGAGAATGAGAGGTCAGCTTATACTGGACATGTATAGCTCGATGTGTAGCCGTGTGTACGTTACTTGTGACTTCAGTGTTCACAATAAAGTCCCTATGCAAACAGCTCGCGTAATTTTATTTAATAATGACCTACTGCACAGTGAAAGGGTGTCATAACGCATCTCATAACCACAATAAGGATATGAAGATCACATTTCACTCGTAAGTACTATTTGGTACCAAATATTTCTCAGTAATACATTCGTCAAAACAGAAAAGTAAATTGTAAACAAACCAGACGCCATTACAAAAAAAAAATGTTGCCAGCCATGGATAAAATATTTGCCCTGACTGCCCCTTTTTAAGGTTCTTCGGTAGAATTATATAGTAGTGCCTTATAACTTCGTTATAAGCGTTATTATTCTAAGAACCTAAATATATAAAACAAAGTCTAGTTAGTTACACCATTTATAACTCAAGAACGGCTTGACCGATTTTGATGATCTTTGATTTGTTGGATTTTTCTTGGCCCCGACTAACAGAATAACTATTAAAATTTTGGAAAAATTCACGCAAAAAAAAAACGAACAAAATTTATTTTCTCATACATAAATGCAGCTAATGATAGCCAATTGGCAATTTTACTGGTGACGTACATTGGCAGCCCACGTCATATGCATGTCAAGGCGGTACGAAGTTCAAAGGGTCAGCTAGTATTACTTATAAAACTAGTATATTTAAGGTTAGTTGTAATTATTATTATGGATCAGTTTTCTTAGACACTATACGTACAGGGTAAGTCATATACCTACAGGGTAAGTCAGATACCTACAGGGTAAGTCAGATACCCACTGGGTAAGTCAGATACCTACAGGGTAAGTCAGATACCCACAAGGTAAGTCAGATACCTACAGTGTAAGTCAGATACCTACAGGGTAAGTCAGATACCACAGGGTAAGTCAGATACCTACAGGGTAAGTCAGATACCTACAGGGTAAGTCAGATACCTACAGGGTAAGTCAGATACCTACAGGCTAAGTCAGATATCTATAGGGTAAGTCAGATACCTACAGGGTAAGTCAGATACTTACAGGGTAAGTCAGATACTTACAGGGTAAGTCAGATACCTACAGGGTAAGTCAGATACCTACAGGGTAAGTCAGATACTTACAGGGTAAGTCAGATACTTACAGGGTAAGTCAGATACTTACAGGGTAAGTCAGATACTTACAGGGTAACCTAAGGGCTAACCTAACCCAAAACCCACAGCCATTTCCGAAAGAGATATGAAATCGGCCTTTATTTTTGGATGTCGACTGCATGAGTAGGCAGTAAGTTTCATATCAAATTAATCACCTGAACTTAGTCGATTTTCTTTAAAATTTGATAATATAACTAGTGGTTTTTTTTCGAGAAGTTTTTTTTATGTTTTGAGAAACCGTCACTTGAATATTGTCATTATATTACAAACCTGTTTTTGATGTCTTTGTGTAAAAATATGGAGCAAATGCTATTTTTGTATTTTTCATACCTATATTTGCCTTAATAAAATTCCAACAGGATTATCGTCGGAATTCTCACATATCCATCGCTATGGGATCCATTTTATTCCCTCTCAAGAAATAACGAGACGCGAGCAAACTTAAAGGGATGAATAATTCGTTTTCATCGTGAATAGACGCGTAAATATCGATAAGGGGAGAACATGTTTTAAATCAATTTCCGAAGAAACGGAGGAATGTAAATAAGAGACATATTAAAACATTTATTTGTAACATCGAATACACAAACACTCGTTAGCAAACAATTTAGAAATATACAAAAAACACATATAATATAAAAAAAGAACATCACACTTATATTATAAATGTTTCTTCATCTGTTTGTTTGTTACACAATCACGTCGTAACGTCTGAACTGATTCCGATGAGATTTGCTATTTACGTAGATTAAAACTTGCATTACCACATAGGCTACTTTTTTTCCCACCACCAACGCTACCAGTTCCCATGGGATAAAAATGGGGTGTCAAGTCAAGTTACAACAGCGAGTTTAGCTTTATTTCTAGGTTACATACACATTTAGTAGTGTAACTCGTACGAAGTCGCGGGCAACAGCTAGTCTATACTAATATTATAAAGAGGAAATATTTGTTTGTTTGTAGAATAGAATAGAATAGAATAGAATAGAATAGAATAGAATAGAATAGAATAGAAGAATAGAATAATCATTTATTTGGTACACACAAAATGACACATGAAACAATTTTAAGGAACAGTAGATACAGTTGAATCCAATAAAACAGGTTCCACTCACGTGTCTGCGTACCAAAATGGCGTATGGTTTGTATTGAATAGGCTCCGAAACTGCTGGACCGATTACAAAAATATTTCACTATTGGGTAGCTATACTATCCTCGGGTGACATAGGCTTTTTTTTATATATATATATATATATTATAGGCTTGCATTTGACCACGATCTCGCCTGATGGTAAGCGATGATGCAGTCTACGATGGTATACGCTTGCCTAGAAGAAACCTATTCACTCGCGACTTAAAGATACCCAGGTTGTAGCTATCTGGAAACACAGACTCTGGGAAGTCTTTCCACTTTTTGGCGGTGCGCATAATAAAGGTCGAAGAGAACCGCTTTGTGCGAATGGGAGGTATTTCTACCATATAGCGATGACGCACCACAGAGCGTCTGGTTGTCCGTTGATAGAAAGGAGATGGTGGGATCAGGTTGAAAAGTTCCGCCGCACACTCCTCGAAATGTACTCGATAAAAAACCTAGAGGCTAGCAACCTTTCGTCTATGGACCAGGCTGAGGAGCCTTGCATCAACTAGCTCATCGTTGCCTATGAGCTTCTTGGCTCTTCTCTCAATTGATTCTAAAGCTTCAAGTTGGTACTTCGCTGATCCGTCCCAGAGATGAGAACACAATTCCAAACACGAACGGACTTGTGCTTGGTACAAGTTGAGCAACTGTCCCGGTGTGAAGTAGTGCCTCATCTTTGCGAGTATACCAAGCTTTTTAGCAGCCAACTGGGCTTTCAACTCAATGTAGGAGCCGAAATTAAGAGTCGGAGTTAATGTGATACCAAGAAGCTCGAGATGGTCAGATATCGGCACGGATACATTTCGGAAAGTAGGAGTCAGATTAAATTGACTTCGTTTTGCGGAGAACAGACACGCCTGGGTCTTATTCGCATTGAACTTGACCAGATTGGCATCACCCCAGTCGGAGATTGCCTTCAAGGACAAGTTTAAGCGCTCGACCATGGCCTCCCTGAGTGACTTAATCTGCGCTCTACTGGCTCGTGCACTAGAGGTATAGCTTTCCACAACTGTGCTATCGTTTGTATACCCAAAGGTACCGGGTCTGATGTATGCGGATTTCCGGCATATATACCCCACCATCCGGTAGACTCGGAGGTGACCCGTTTGCAGCATCTAGACGAGAAGATTCCGCAAAAAGATTGGCGAACGGATTCGCTTTCTCTTCAGCGGTATGGGCCAGAGTAACGTCAGGTTTCAGCAGTGGAGGTAGTGAGGGGCGACAGAAGTTCGACTGAACCGCTTTAGCCAGGGACCAAAACGGCTTACTGCCCGATGGGTACGACGCCAATTTGTTCCCTATTCGGCCTATGTGGTCAAATCGAACCTTCCGTAAAGCCTTCTTGCAGGGCTTGGCAGCTTTGTTATAAGCGGTTTTCTTCTTAGATAGGTCCTTCGTTTTGCGGTTTCGAGCTTCAATCCATGCTAGGTATGCCTCATGTTTCTGCATTTCTGCGCGTCTACATTCGGTTCCGAACCAAGGTTGAGCTTTGCCTGATACTGTTACGTCAGAGAATGGGATAAAATATTCCATCCCTTGACGCAGCACATGTCACTGTCACTGTCACGGCATCCGCGCAATCTGAAGGATCATCCGAGGAGAAGCATACTTGCGGCCAAGGATATGATGCGAAGAATGCACGCATTTCATCCTAATCAGCTGACTTGTACTGCCATAGTCTTCGCTTGCCTCTAGGGCTAAGATCAGGCGGGGAGTAGACAGATAAAGATTTCACCAGACAATGGTCGGAACTACCCAAAGGTGATGAAACCGACACGGAGTAGCGGTCTGGATCAGTTGTCAGTAGAAGGTCCAAGCAATTGGCTGTTTGGCCGTCAACATCAGGAACTCGCGTAGCTCCTTGGACCAGCTGATAAGCGATTAAGCGATAAAGCTAGTTTTCGCGCTTCTCTCCCTGCGTGGTCAGTGCTTTGGTATGGGAAGAACCACTCTTGGTGGTGAGCGTTGAAGTCCCCCAACAGCACCAATTGAGCAGAGGGGTACTTTTGTTGGCCGGCGTCCGCCGCCTCACTGAGGTAAGTCATGAGCTTGGTCGTCTCCTGGTCTCCACTATGCGAACGGTATATACAGCCATATAAAATTTTTTCAAGGCTTGAGTCCATCAAAATCCATACAAAAGAAAAGCTGGGATCTTCAAGGTTTCGGAGACGCCGACAGAGACACCTGCACGGGGTTTAAATTTGTGCTCCAGGGTAAACCCTGGATACGAGAGGTACGCCGTGTCAGACGGACATCCTATCTGCGTCTCCGAAAGCAACAAGAGAGCTGGTTTCTCAGTCTCAAGGTGGTGATGGACTTCGACGAGATTTGAGTGCAGACCTCGGATGTTGCAGAGGTGCACTTTGAGTGAGAGGGAGTGCAGCCGCTGTTTAAACGTTCTTTTGTTTCTACTTTTCATTATGGTTACGAGTGATTTAAGGTTAGGAGGCGGCAGTGAAGTGGGGCTTCATACTGATAACCCTCAGACGCACACGAAAAGTCTTTACTACTTTGGCTACTTTTTACCCAACTGCGCAGCAGGAGGTTAATGTTTTTATTGAAAAACTACGCATGCGAAGTTGCGGATTGGTCAGCTAGTAACTAATAAAAATGTGTGCGTTGATACAAAATTGATTAGAAAACTCTTTATTGCACACAATAAAACAATACAAATAAACATAGAACAACGTTAATCTATGGTTACAGTTGGCGGTATTATTGCTAAATAGCGATCTCTACCAGACAACCTTTGTGTGGAATGAACTGTGTGTATATTACCGGGTTGTAATGGTGTATTTATGAATGTAGGTACGACAATATATATTTTATGTATCTTAATATTAATATTTAATTTATTGTAATTTTATGATTAGGTATAATATTATTAATATGCATTTTATTTTATATTATCTATGTTTGTTATAAATTGTAATATATACTTGTTTTAAGGATTCTAATAATATCTTACGCCGCCGTCCTTATTTATTCATATAGATCCTGTCCATCCAAAGGTTGTCTGAAAGAGATCGCTTTTAGCGATAAGACCGCCCGTTGTACCTATGATTTAAACGTGTATTTTCTTTTATATGTATGTATTTAATGGTGTGCAATAAAGAAATTATCTATCTATAAATAAATTATCTATCTATCTATCTACTACAAAGCTCGGCGAATAATTTTGTTTGAGGAGCAAACACAGATTTTCAGTTATAACCTTCCGTGAAAACAAGTGAAACGAGATTCAATACGACAAAACAAGTAATACGTGTACTTATGTGTGTTGCAGTCTCATTGTTTCTGTTCATCAGATGAAAAAAACCATATACAATGGCTATAACAAAGTATTCCTTCGTAGATCAGGCATTTTAGAAACGTGTAGAATAGAATAATCATTTATTTGGCACACACAAAATGACACATGAAATAATTTAAAGGAACAGTAGATACAATTGAATCCAATAAAACAAGTTCGACTCATGTGTCTGCGTACCAAAATGGCGTTCAGCTCAGCATAATGTTGGATGTTAAGCACCCAACGCTGATTTTCAGCTGAAACCAGAAGCAAAAGGTAGTGCAGCAGCTACGTAGAAAAATAAAATATAAATAAAGAAGTGATTAAATAAAAGGTGTGTAGAGTTTTGTTTAAATTTAAATATAAATTTTATATACATACTTTTCTAAAATAATATTATATACCTATATATACCTAGTCAGGTCATAAGTATTGTCACACAGTAAAAACTTTTCTTTTAGAATGCTGGCCACAAAAAAGTTTATAGAATTCAAATTTCGAATTGTTCATGAAAATAAAAATGTATACTTTTTAGAATTTTACTTATTTTTAAATATGGAGTGGACGCTTAAAGAAGACCGTGTTGCAGTTGTTGCGTTGCATCGTTGCGGTTACGCGCCAATTCAAATTTTTGACGTACTGAAAAATTTGAATATAACCAAAATATTCATTTATCGCACCATCAAACGATACAATGAAGACTCTAGTGTAGATGACAGGTCAAGAAGTGGTCGCCCTCGGTCTGTTAGGACTCCAGCAGTGATAAAAGCTGTGAAGGCGCGAATTCAAAAAAATCCCAAACGTAAGCAGAAACTGTTGGCCCTTCAGATGGGGTTAAGCAGAACCACGGTGAAAAGGGTGTTAAATGAAGACTTAGGGCTTCGGGCATATCGAAGAAAAACAGGACATCGTTTGAATGCTCGTCTAATGGACCTGAGTCTGAAGAGATGCCGCGCTTTGTTGAAGCGGTACGCGGGAAAAAAATATCGGGAAATTCTTTTTTCGGATGAAAAAATTTTTACCGTAGAAGAGAGCTACAACAAACAAAATGATAAGGTGTACGCACACAGTAGTGAAGAAGCGAGCAACCGTATTTCGCGTGTCCAACGAGGTCATTTTCCATCCTCGCTCATGGTATAGTTGGGAGTTTCTTATTGGGGCTTAACAGAGGTACATTTTTGTGAGAAAGGTGTAATAACGAATGCAGTGGTGTATCAAAATACAGTCCTGACGAACCTTGTGGAACCTGTTTCTCATACCATGTTCAATAACAGGCACTGGGTATTCCAACAAGATTCGGCGCCAGCTCATAGAGCGAAGAGCACACAAGACTGGCTGGCGGCGCGTGAAATCGACTTCATCCGGCACAAAGACTGGCCCTCCTCCAGTCCAGATTTAAATCCGTTAGATTACAAGGTATGGCAACACTTGGAGGAAAAGGCGTGTTCAAAGCCTCATCCCAATTTGGAGTCATTCAAGACATCCTTGATTAAGGCAGCCGCCGATATTGACATGGACCTCGTTCGTGCTGCGATAGACGACTGGCCGCGCAGATTGAAGGCCTGTATTCAAAATCACGGAGGTCATTTTGAATAAACTTTAGTGTCATAAGAATCTATGTTTTGTTAAATTCATTTTGGTATATAAATGGTTACATAATGAATAAACTTGTTTCAATTATTTTATATTAAACATGTGACAGAATTTATGACCTGACTAGGTATAAACATATAACTTATGAACTTACTTATGAGTTCTATGGTTATGGTAAATGGTTATAGATATAAATAAATATGGATAACTATTTGAAATATATTGATTTAGTTAAACTTATGTAAGAAAAGTTATTGGATGACTAGATCAAAGAGAGGTCGACATTGATGTTACCATGTTGTATTTGGGCTTCCATTAGAAATATTTTAAGTTTTTTAATACACTGCATACAATACGTGCGTATCATACAATGCACTGCTTTTCGTCTATCAACTTGAGGCATACAGGTATAAAGCCTCATGTGCCTGTAACTTCACTAGCAACCATACCCTTCCAACCAAAACAAAGCTACTTGGCGGCATAAATAGGTATGGTTGCAGTACTTTCCCGGACGAGCCCTTTCACAAGAAACTCTTCTACTTTTAATATATAATGTTAGTTTGATAAAGTGTGGACCTTAACGTATATTGACGAGTTTTAAAGCCTTCCTTGAATAATCTTAAAAGCCTCCAAACATTGGTACAGCTAACAGTAGACACCTAACGAGTTTCGAAAACGTTAATCTATCATTTTAAGAGGGGAAGCACGTCGTGTGCAAAATTACAAATCAGCTTTGTAATTATCAAAGTGTGTTAAGGGTAGGTTTGTTAGTAAATAATTGGCCGAGCGAGCGAAGCGAGCGAAGAGTCTCAGTTTCGAGATTGGCCAAGAAAAGATTTTGTCCGTTGGTATATCTGTTCTCGCCTACAGGTAGCATTTTCAACTGGATTTGACGAAAATTAACACACGAGTTCCTTCATTTATTTAAATTTTTAAGACAATCACGATTTTTGATTGCGGGGATAATAGAGGGGAAAAGGGGGAAAGATTTCAATCAAATCTCAAAGGCATACTAAGGACTTCATTCTACACAAGGTGTTGCGAAAAAAATTAAAATTAAATTAATTAAATTAATCCTAAAAGAGGGGAGTGGAGGGGGAAAAGGGGGGGAAGTTTGCTGTAGCGGTATATATGAATTGGTCGGATTTCAATTTGTGATTTTTTTTTAATGTAAGAATGGGGAATGGGATAACTTACGGTGGAGGTTGTGGGTGGGGGATGGGTATTTTCTACTTTCTCTCTAACATAGGTAGGTAGGTTTAACAACTCTGAAATAGGTAAAAAAAGCCGCTATGGTGGGTCCATTACCGTTTATGCGATGAAAATTTGGAATGCCCTGCCCCATTAAGTTCGCGCTAGTCCATCGTTTAACACTTTCAAACGGAAAGTTAAAGATCACTTTCATCTCTGTAATCTTATTTTATTGTAGGTATATATTTTTTTTATATAATAGTTTATTTATTATATTTATTCATCATCATCATATCCGCCGTAGGATGTCCACTGCTGGACAAAGGCCTCTCTCATTGATCTACAGGAACTGCGGTTGGAAGCGGCCTGCATCCAACGCCGACCTGCGGTTCTTACCAAGTCGTCTGCCCATCTTGTAGGTGGACGTCCTACGCTGCGCTTGCTGGTCCGTGGCCTGAATTCGAGAACTTTCCGGCCCCATCGGCCATCTGTTCAGCGCTATATGACCTGCCCATTGCCACTTCAACGTGCTAATCCATCGGGTTATGTCGGTGACTTGAGTTCTCCTACGTATCTCTACATTTCTGATTCGATCCCGTAGAGAAACCCCGAGCATAGCCCTCTCCATAGCTCGTTGAGCGACTCTGAGCTTATTCATATTATTATTGTTATATACATTATTATATTTATAATATTATTAGTTATTCTAGTTCTAGTTATTAGTAATTCTTGTACACGCACTTACCTTTATAAACATCTCTCTCTCTCTAGCCACAAAGGTTTGCAAAAAGAAAACTCTTCTTAGGGTTAATCTCGCCTTACATGCCCTCTATTTCTGTACTTTTTAATGTATTTTCTTGTGTACAATAAAGGATAGATTTGCTAAATGAGGAGAAAAGGGAAAGTGTCGGTTATTGCATGGTTACTGTTGGAGGTCTACTGTTCTGACAGAATTTCCACGCCTTTTTACACTATAATACGTTTTTTTGTAAATCACACTATTCATAATTAAAATTTATTGAAAATTATTTTCTAGTTCGGTTATCTACAATAGCGTGTTTTTTTATTTTTTTATTCTTTTATTTTCTATTTATTAGCTCGGCTAACTGCGAAAGCGACATCTATTGGAAAGCTTATGTCCAGGAGTGGATGTCTTAAATCCTTTGTAATCGTCTTTGGATTAGAAAGTTTGATTTTAACTAAAGTATCTTACATTCGACCTTAAGGGAATTAGTATAAATCATCTATAATCTAAGGATCCTAATAACTCTAAATGTACTCTCTTGGGACTCTAAGAACCGAGAACCGACAGAGATGTACGTATGAGGTGGTTCGCCCCGAACTGAGGTCTCGCGAGTCTCCCAAAACACATAAAAATATTCTTAGGGCGACTCGTTCAACGATGCCTAAACGTATTTAGTGGCTAAATATGATTTAAAGGGTTGCCAAATCATACAAATACGTAAAATTTAAACATGTTTAGTCGCTTAATACGTTTAAGGATCGTTGTGCAAGCCGGCCTTAATCTTTGACCAATAAAATAGTGCCACGAAATACATAACCAATTTACTTGACCTAGTTACCTTCAAATAACAGGTAACGGGAGTTCATGTAATATAGATTTTTTTTTGGGGTACAAATTGGAGTTATTTTGGATTTCAGAATTTGCCTATATTTGTGTCATTTATGCTACACGTATACCAAATTAAGGTACTGTGGGGTCACTGGTGTACCCTGGGGGTTTGTCACAGTTCAGTTTTTACTATGGTTAACAACTCAAAAACCATAAATAATTTACTAAAAATAAAAACGGAGTCTAAGTATACTAATGAATATTTTTCATTTGACGTCCCATTTGACTTAATAGTCTAATTTTCATTTTTTTACCCTTCTTGAACCCCAATATCTCAATAACCCCCCAACATTTTCAGCTCATTTAGTCACACTAAAATTGTGCCATTACTACCTATCTATGTATCAAATTTCACGATGATTCAAAGTTATCCTCGGACAAACTAACATACATACATACATACATACAATGCTGATTTGCCCAAGTTGATTTAGAGATTTCGCTTCGGTCGATCAAAAAATAAATAATGCTGAATATTTCACACAGCGCTATCTAGCCCCAAAGTAAAGCCATGGAACCAGATAACAGATACCATCCTTACCTATATCACTTTTGTAAATACATACTTATAGTACGTGTTTTGTTATTGAACGACATTAAATGAAAACACGGGTATGGCTATTGCTATTGTTGTAAAATAGGTTTTTTTTACAAATTCATTACCATAGGAAACATTCAATTTCTAAACAACCTTAATCTCAAGTCCTTAACGCGCCGCCGAACCCCGAGCGCAACTTCAATTCGGCCACGTCAAAAACTTCGGCCTGAATGTCGCTATCCCTGTTTAGTGACGAAGTTTAGCCACGCAGAGCGACAGTGATAGCAATAGAACGATTCTAAATTTGATTAGATTTTGACCGTGTTCCGTAATACCAAAAATGATGACTGAAAACTTGTTGTATTTTTCTCATTGTGTTGTTATTCTGTAACTTGACGATATAATCTATGTTCCCATAACTAGGATACGTAAGATGTTGTTGTTTTTAATACGTAACAATTAGGTTGAAAACAGGTCTTTTATAACGTAAAAACATGCAGAATGCGATACGCTTCTATTTCATTTTAGGTAAGTATTTTGATTTAATATATGGTTGGAAACCTAGATAAATACTATTCAAATTAAAATAATACCTTATTAAGGTAGAAATATGCTCCAATTAGAAATGATCTTGGTAGTACGTGTTGTATGGGCGATTGTCCCTCCGGTGTCCCCTTAATTGTATTGTATTCATTTATTTCAGATAAGTTTTATCCATAATTACAATAAGTTAAAACAAATTAATTGCAATCAAAATAAATTAAATTAAATTAAATCAATAAATATTATAATATAGTAGGTAAGTTAAAATTAAAATAAACAACAGTCAAATAAATAAATAAATTAATTACCTACGTGTTTTAAATTACCAGTAATTATCCCCACCCAGTGCCTCTGAATGGGGCAATCAAAACTACTAGCAATCATCTTCAGAATACTGTTGTGACTACCGCGCAATCTGTCAAAAAGAGACGCGATTCTTTTATGCATGATCGCGTGAAAACCGTCGACGTGCGCGTTCGCGAACATTCCTGACGCGCTGTAATGTCGCGGCAAAATATAAATGAGACAGCCTGTATAAAATAGTCAAACAAATCATATTCATTCATCATAGAAGTAGGTACCTGTTAAACTGAATAATGGCGGGTTCCTATATCCGTCGGTTGGTAAACGACTACGACTCATATCACTTTGAAAAAGTGTCAAACTTTTGACACGTTTTCAAGGAGAAACAAGTCTATATAGGATATAGGAATCCGCCATAAGCGTCATCGTCGCAAAGTCGCCGCCGATTGGCGTTAACAATTGTTTGAAAAATGAAAAGAGAAAATTAAAAATGTATTTATTGCTACATAAACAACTTAATAGGTAACTTATTTTTTAAACATTACAAAAACAGGTTTATGCAGGTATGGTTTACAGATATTATCTTAACTAATGATCCCTGCACTAGGCAAAGCCTGTATCGCGGGGAAATGACTACGATTAACAAAATAAGATTTATTTATAACCTCAGTCGACGACTAAAAAAATATATTATTATTAGTTAAGTTTAGTTTTATTGGAAATATATCGATTACTGGATAAATATTCAAGCTACCGGTATCAAACCCACCTTTAAAATCAGTGAATACGATCCCAGATATGTATTTTAAATTAATGTCGTACATAACAAAATGGGTTGTATAAATAAATAAATAAATATTACTGGACATTTCACACAGCGCTATCTAGCCCCAAACTAAGCAGAGCTTGTATTATGGGAACCAGATAACTGATAGAATACTTGTATAACATTTTTTTCTTTGTAAATACATCCTTATAATATATAGAGAAAAACCTAGACCTGGAACAAATATCTGTAGATCATGCAAACATTTGTTCCGCGGCGGGAATCGAACCCGATACTATAGTCCTGTCTTTCAGTCGGCTATCCGACCATTGCACCACGGAGGTCGTCAATGATTTAATTTTATGATTAAGTCATACTAGCTTCAGCTAATGGCTACGGATGTGTTGTTTGTCAACAAAAAGTAGCCTATGTGTTAATCCAGGTTATACTCGACGTACATACCAAATTTCATCGAAATCGGTTGAGCCGTTATGACGTGAGTAACAAACATACACACAAACATCCAAACTTTCGCATTTATAATATTAGAGTGATTTTATTAATCCCCGACAAAAAAGAAGAGGACGGGCGTTTTTTAAATTTTGTAAAATTAAACATGTTTTTACTTTCAAATTATGGTTAACGAATAAATACCATTTCATTTTTATTATGATACTGCTCTGATAACAGAAATTTACATATAATATTTTATTTTTAACCCAACCAACATAAAACTCGACTGTAGTTTCATTGGATTAGTTCCAAAAACACTTTCTTTTCATAGCGTTTTGATAAAAAAGTTTATATACGAGAGAACATAAAAGCTGGCGGTCGCATATTAGTTTTTTTACATTTTATATTTAACTAGGTTCTGCCTGCTGTTAGGGATATTGCGAACATTTGCATCCGCAAATGCGGAGCCTCCGCATCGACTTAAACAACTGCGTCTACATCCGCAATAATCGATGCCGATGTTCATGGGGATGCAGATGCAGTGCAGGTCGCGACAAGAAATAAATTGGGTGGGGCTTGCGAGTGGCGCGTGCCGTAGGCACGTGCTGATTGACCAATAGGAGAGGATTTCGGTGACAAGATCCGACGCATTTATTAGTGTTTATCATTGTTGTCTCGTAAATCAATCATAACGTGTTTACTTGCGTGTTACACATCGTTGCCACCTAAGAATTGCTAACTTGCAATTACCTAGTTAGTGTGACTTGCGCAATGTACCGTCACGTTCAGCTGAGACAGCACAACGTGATCACCCCGCGCCCCGCCGCCCGGCGCACCTCTTCGGAGCATCGTGTCACTTTTGGATCTAATATCGACCATTAGACATATACTTAGTTATAAAGTACATGTAATTTTTGAACTTATAATTAAACTCTTTTTCTATTTTAAAACTGCAATTTTTTGCAACTACTGGGCGCACTCATAATTTGCGCTTATCGTATGAACATTGCAGTTTTTGAGTGTTAGTGAGTATTGTATGTTAAGCCAGTTTTCTGCGGTTAGTAGTTTATATTGTTGTTTTATATATGCACCAAAACGAAGTTTCTAAGATCAGGATCCGCATCTGCATTTGCGGATCTCAAAAAATCTGCATCTGTAACATCCTTGCTTCGCTCGCATGCTTTGACAATAAATAGTAACCTATGTCATAATGTATATACACACTATATTTCATAGAAATCGGTTAAGGCGAATATAGTAGCTGATTGGTCTTATTTGGAGGCTTTCTCCTCAGGGAGGAATCAGTTTTATGTGCTCAAAAAAATATATGTCATTCATTGACCTTTTATCTGCAAAGTGAACATACAAAAAAGTTCTACCTGTTATTTACTATGAGAAAAAAAATAACAAAATGTAGTTGTTTTAATCTTTAAATTTGATTCAAACTCTAAACGACGTAAAATTTTGTAATTTTTCTTTTATCTAAATATGGGCAAAGACTACACCTGCAAGTTGAATATATGATGCTGTGCTGCGACGGTCTTTCACGTGGCAATTAATTATTTTCAATTTTTCCGAATAATTAGCGGGCGTACCCTTATAAGGTTGCGCGGGCGACTGACGGGCGGGGCGGCAGTGCACCGCTGACTGTCGTACGGGAGGGTAGGCTCGTCTGCCTCGCGCACAGCTATTTGCTGGTCGGTTAGATGCGTGTGGCGGTAGGTGCGGGGCCGAAACAATAGCTACGCCCATTCGCTCAAGGTCATCGGCTACGGTTAGCGCCTTAAGATGTTATAATAACGTAAGTTACAAACAAACTTATTTTCGTATTAAGATTCGTAATTAAAGATACCTATATTACCGAAACTACATAGTGTGTTTTTCGTACGAGGACATTATAGGGAACTTCAAAACAATAGCAGATACAGATACCTAAACCTTTGAATGGGGAGGAGTAAATAGAAGATTGATGTTTTTTTTCATTGTCTAATGCCTATTTTTAAGGGACCACCCTTTGGCACCAAGTCAGGATCTGATGATGGTATCCCAAAAAATCGAGGGCAACCCTCGAATTGTACAGGGACGCAATTCGGTTTTATGTTTGTTATTACCTCAGAACTCGTTCATTTGTCAACCTATTTTGCAAATTCTTTTTTTATTTTAAAACATATACTTTCATATTGGTCTCATAGAAGTTTCATTAAAATCAGTTCCGTAGTTTGGTTTTTTTTATTATTTTTAACTAGCCTAAATTTTCCCACTGCTAGTAAAAGGCCTCCACCAACTCCTTCCACTTATCGCGATCCTTGGCAGATTCCCACCATTCCATCTCGAATCCGCTGATGTCGTTGCGCCAACGCTTTCGCGGCCGACCCCGACATCGCTGTCCATCCGAGTTATGATATTGGTCCATTTCTCCGTAAGCATTCGACTTACATACGTGCCCGGCCCAATCCCACTTGAGATTCGCGGTTTTGTCTCCCACATCGGCAATGCCAGTTAAAGAACGAAGCGTGGTATTCCTCACCCGATCGGTTCTCCGGAATCCTAGGACGCTGCGTTACATTGCCCTTTGGCAAATCTTGAGCTTAGACTTCTGCAGCTCGGTCAATGCCCATGTTTGCGCATCGTAGGTTAGAACTGGCAGGATACACATGTCGATGAGTTTGCGCTTCAGACTTAGAGGAAGGTCACCCTTCATCTGCGCCTTCATGGACCAGTAGCTCTTCCAGGCATTTTCGATGCGGCGATCGATTTCCCTGTCATGCCTGTTTTCCGTAGTTTGGTTACGTCGGTTATATTTTTAAGCATCGCATCGATGGGGTTTATCTGCCGAGCGTTCCCTAATCGGATGTCTCGAAGGGTTTAGATAATAAACAGTTTTTATCAGTCGTCATAAATTCGTTACGTGACCGAATACGGGTCTACTTTATTAAGGTTACGTAAAAGAGTCAAAGATATTACTTAGGGGTGGAAAAATCTGAAGAAAAACCTTGCCAAGCTGGTTTCTGTTACTTAGCTAAGCACATGGGTTCACGACTTTATGAACATCCATTATGGATATCCTCAGATCTCAGTGCGCAAACCGGTGAAGATATGCCACAAGTGGGTAGTTGAGGCAAGTCCAACATGCCCATTTTTTGCAAGTAGCATTTGATGATAGGTTGCATGCAATCGCCACTTAATACAATAAAAAGGAAAGTAGCTTTGTCTGTTTATCTATCGATCTGTTTGTTACATTAACACGACTATTTTAAAATTTTTAGTTGATGTGACTTTTGTATCACTACGGTCATTGAGGCCTATTGTGATCACCACTTGTGTATAAACCGCCGTTCCTAAGGGTTCTTTGTGCCAGAATTTTTGGTTTTCACGACTAAACCGCTTTAACAATTTCGATTAAATTTGGTATACATTTATGCTTTATTTATTCATTCTTAGATGCCTTTGATTTTTTGGTAATATGCCGGAATTAGGTAATTTGTAAATGATAATGTTACAGGGCTCTCGTTACATTATCATATACCTAAATGATTATTAATTATCCTTTTTATTCCAAATCTCTACATAGTATTACTTCAGCTAGTTTTTTTAATCTTATTGTGGATCCCTTCTTGGGTAAAGGTCTCCATCTTCCATGACTCTGTCGTTTGCTTTGACGATCCATTCTTTTCCAGCAATTCGGATTACATTATCAGCCCACCGTCTAAACGGTCTACCAACATTTATTTTGCTGAATGGTCCTGTCCATCGTCTGTATAGTCCACCTTTTGTCTTTGCGTCGTGAAACGTAGCCGGTACCGATTCCCTATTCCATTAGGTAATCATGATTACCTAAATTAATATCAAAACGAATTACTTATATGTGTCACTTTTGCCATCTGCTGTCACTAAAAAAATATTATGATAGTCGCGATAATATTTGTCGCGATTTGTCGCGCTAACGAGCGTCGAGCTTTCGTATATCAGCCCCCAAGAACCTTCATAGTTAATTTGACAATAGTAAATTTAGAAAAAGCTTGCCCTTAACCAGACACGTGCGGTTCATTACCCGCGATTATGTACTCGTAGGTATGAACAACTTGCCGTTGCCAGCTTTTTGTACGGTTATTTTGAAGGTCGGTTTTACCCTTGGATTGAATTTTTTTTTGATGATTCAACTGTTTCTTTCATATTTTAGGGCTACTTCCACAACGATCCTTAAACTTATTTAGAGACTAAACTGGTTTCAATTTGACGTATTTGTATGATTTGACAAATCTCTAAATTATATTTAGCCACTATATAAGTTTAAGGATCATTATTATGAACTAAGATCTCGCGAGTCTCCCAAAAACAAAAAAAAACTATTCTTAATTTAAATAATAAAATAGTGCCACGAATAGCATACCAACTTACTTGCTCTACAGTTTTATTCAAATTACAGATAATGGGAGTTCGTTTAAATTGGTTACTCGTTTAAGGGATAGAAATTGCATTTATTCCGGGTTTCAGACTTTTCCCTATATTTGCGTCACTAAAGCTACACAAATATCAAATTTCAGCGCTGTGGGGTCACTAGTGTACCCTGTGAATTATGGCAAAATTCAGTGATTATTATGACACAATTTTTTTACCCCTCTTGAACTGCAATATCTCAACAACCCTCTAATATTTTTTAGCTCATTTCATCCACCAGGATTGTGCTAAAACAAAATACCTAGATATAAAATTTCACGAAGATCGGACCAACGCTTTGAAAGTTATCCTTAGACAAACAAACATACATACATATATACATACATACATACAACGTCGATTTGCCCAAGTTGAATTAGAGACCTCAAGGATTCCGAGAAGAAACAGTTGAATCATCTGAAGATAGTTGCAAACGATCTATAGATAGCACAACTGCTCCAGATCACTACCAGGCGGAAGTGTCCCCAAGAGACCGGCTGCATTGCCCCGCTGAATTGAATTGCTTATGCGTTGACCCAGTTAAGCGCCAACTCTCTGATCACACGACACTTCGACTAGACGCCCAGAAAGAGTTTAGAAAACGCGATGGGCCCCGGTAGCTACTTCATGGACCCAGGGTCTTGACCCCATTTGGCTCAAAATACGTAAGCTCTGTCGAGACTTCCATATTTGAGCCGCTTGAGATCTTCGGCTAAATTTGCCGCCACGCCGGCCCCAACTGCTGTAGCAGACAGATGAGATGGCCCAAGGGTATCGACGCACGTGGCGTCCCACACTAAAGGCCTAGCCTTCTCCCAAGGTGCAATAGTCAATAAAAATGAAATGAATGAATGAAATACTCTTTATTGCACACCAAATAAAAATACAATAATGGAAATAAACAATAAATAAAGGTACAATGGGCGGTCTTATCGCTAAAAGCGATCTCTTTCAGACAACCTTTGGATGGACAGGATAAACAAAATCAAAAGACGGCGGTGTAAGAGTACCTACAGACATAAACAGAACCCACAAAATAAAATATACCTATTAATTATACTAATAAACATAAACTTAAATACATACAAATAATATAAGTATAAATAAACTACACTACATAAAGAGGATAAATAACATAAACACTAACTAGCAGTTACGAGACAACGAAAGGAAATGGTTGTATACCTTGACTTTGAAAATAGGAAGAGATTGGGACGACCTTACAGACAAAGGTAAGGCGTTCCACAGTCGCACAGCTTGTACTGTAAAGGAGTCACCATAAAATTGTGAACTATGGATGGGAGTTCGAAGCTGTAGAGCTTCGGAAGAACGAAGGGTAACGAAAAATATATATTCATCATCATCATCTCAGCCTACATCCACCCACTGCTGGGTATAGGCCTTCTCGTTATCACACCATTCTCTCAGGTCCTGTGCCAAGCGCATACATTGTCTTCCCGCAACTCTCGCGATGACGTCCGACCATCTGGCTGGTGGTCTGCTAACTGGTCTGCGCCCTTCTTGCGGCCTCGGTTGCTGCCCTCGTCCATCTTCCGTCGTTCCTCCTAGTCAAGTGTCCAGCCCATCTCCAAAAAATATATTATTATTAATAAAATTATTTGGAATTTAAATTGTTTGATTGCCCTACTGAAGTAATTAGATATCTTTGTTAGGGTTATCCTTTGGTCCTTTGTTAGAGGACTTTACAGCAAAAATACCACGCCTGAGGGAATTTAAAAATAACGGACTACATGGAAAACCAATTATAAAAGTTGTTTTGTATTTTAAAACAGAGAATTTATGTGAAAATAATAATTAAACAAAAATGTTTGTGTAAAAAAATATTTATACCTAACGAATTCTTATAAATTTATTCAGATATAGGATCTTTTTATTTGCAATTTAATGATAGATCAATTGTAGATTTTTTCGCAATCTATAGTATTTTTCACTTATGTGCCAGGAGTGAGCGGTTCCTGCACTGGTATCCATACGTTTTTTTTATACCATTTTGAGACGACACAAGCCTATGGCTCACCCGATGTTAAGTGGTAACCATCGCCTATAACAAAGTATTGCCTCATAGTTTACGCATTTCAGAAACGTGCCCTACGATGCACTGATCCTTGAGGCATACAGGTGTAAAGCCTCGGGTGATTGTTATTTCACCGACAACCATACCCTTCTGACTGAAACACAGCAATGCTGCTTTTTTATGTTATTCATTAATTGAAAATACTTTATTGCACTTATAAAACTAGTACACACGGCTACACATCAATTTATACATTTAAGCTGACCTCTCATTCTACGAAAAGCCGGAAATGTATAGCTTGATGTGAAGCCGTGTGTACAAAGGCGAACTTAATGCTAAAGAGCATTCTCTTCCAGATAAACTTTGTGTATTGTAGATAAAGATGTGTAGGTAGTGCACAGGAAAGGGAACTAATGAAAAATTTGCACAGGACTAATAAAATAGCATAGCGTTTTTATCATAGACTAAACTATACCAATATCAAATAAAAATACATACATAACAATAGAAGAAGTGATAAGGAAAGATTTAGTTGCTCATTTTTGGTCGGTTTGACCGAGAAGGTGCCTATAGATTCTCAATCTGAATGCTTCCACTGAAGTAGTTACTTGTGGGGAAACAGGCTTACGGCCCACCTGATGGTAAGCGGTCACCGTCGCCTATTGACACCAGCAACACCCGGGGTATTGTCGATGCGTTCCCTACACTGTAGAAACCTCTTAACATGCTTGGTGGCAGAATAAAAATGGAAATAGAATAAAAAAATATTTAATGTGACCATAAAAGATACATAGTTATTTTGTGTCCCTGGCTCCCAGAAAAGCGTATGCCTTGGCCTAGGAAACAGTTCCTGAATGACATGGTATGAATATTACAGCACATGAAAATGAAAACAATAAACAATCAAAGAAAAAATGTTTTATCGAAGAGCGCACATTGTTTTATTGTTTCTTAATTGTTGCCAGCGGCTTTGCACAGGTTTTGCTGGGGTGCAAAATACATATATAAACTTTGATATCCTATTTTTCTCCCATGAAAACTAATTTATAGGCAAATATCTCCCCATCTCCCCTCCATCCATTGCAGTCCATAGCCAATTCTGACCAATCTGGTTTGAATGCATCTAGGTGCCCTCTATATTTTTCTGGGCCTTCCACGGCTGCGTCGCAAGTTTGGTATCTACTGGGTGACTAGATAAGAATGAACACATTACAATATGTTAACTTAAATACTTTATAAATTTTACTTAGAAAACTTTCGAGATTGATTTCAATCATTATTATAAATACGGGGTTTATAATACGGGAGTGCGAGGCGAGACGTTATTCGGAGCGGATCGCACTCACCCTGATGCACGTTCACGAATTGAACCGAAACATTGTCGGTCGAAACACCGATAAGACGGTACGCGATAAATCCCGTATTTACTTTATAAATGTAAATTTTGCCTTTATTTATTTATTTTATGTGCCAGCGTGGTTGGCGCAATGCAATTAAATGCAATTTATTATTAAAATATTTAGATTATGATAAATTGTATATGAGGGAAAAAATAATTGTAATTTTTCTAAATAAATAATCTTGACATTGTGCTTAGATGCTAAAACGTAACAATATAATGAATATGTAAAGCTTTAAGAGGAACACGAAGGGCTAGAGAATGGAAAAATAAGTATTTATAAAATGTATTGCTGTTGCGCAGTATGGCGCAGTATGCGCGATAGAGACAACTGCAGCTTGGACCGAAAATATCTATTAAAATTACACAAAATCAACGTTTCGTAGTCCTCCTTCTCCAAAACTTTAACGATATAACGTTCTTCATTATTAATTAAAGATAGGTTTTCCTTGTTTTATATAATCTAGTCAAATTTGTTTTCTGGATGTTTGAACACAGCGGAAAACCTGACAAATTTTATACGTTTTTTAATGTTCATATCTCTTTTCATAATTAATTTATGAAAAAAGGAATACATAGGGACATGCCCATAGTGGCCGTAGATTTTTTGAGAAAAAAAATATTGCTGTACCGGCATTATCCAGGGAGAAAATACGTTTGTATTGAAAAACGGCCCTTGTGTTTCTTCTTAACATTGCATGCGTTAAACGCATGCACAAGCATTAGGTACAGTTGTTGTGTAGGTACAGCCATATGATTATGGCTGTACCTACACAACAACTGTACCTAAACCTTGGTAATACCCATATAACGCAATAAATACAATTTGATTTTAATTCCATGCAGACCAAGTCTTAGTTGCACATATCCTAATATCTTCACATATGCAATTCTGATGTGCGTCTGTTCGCAATTCTACTCGTAAACGGCTTGATGATTAAATTTTTTGTTTAGCTAGGACCTGGATGTTTCTTAGCTATATAGAATTACGTAATACATCTATGAAAATCTGATGTATGTTCACAAAAATATTATTTTGTTTAAGAAAAATAGCGATAATCATAATTTTAATACTAGATATAAAGATAAGCTCACTGTTGCCACTTGCAGACTCCATAAAGTTAATAAATCGTTTATAGGGCAAGGTGTTCGCTTTTATAACAAACTCACAAGTGATTTACAAAAATTAACAATTAACAAATTTAAAAACGCAATTAAACAAAATCTTTATAAAAAAGCCTACCATAAAATATCGGATTATTTAGATGATAGAGAAGCTTGGGATTGAAATTGCTCCAACTCGTTCAAAATGTTACAATTTAGACGTAATTTATTTTCTGTATTGTAATGTATTCTAAAAGGATCATTAAAAAAAACAACCAGCCTTGTTTCTTGCCTTTCTTTCCTGGCTTGGTCGCGAAGGAACAGGCAGTAAAATTGACGTTTCAAAGTGATCATTATGATTTTAATGAATAAATGGTTTTGACTTGACTTTGATATTTGAACTCAGCACTGTTGTCAAGATCCAGAAAATTGCGTGCAAAGTCGCGGGCATTCATCTAGTTATAATAAAAAAAAAACAACCGAAATTCTGAGAGTTACGTCGGTAACTTAGGTTTCTCTTCTTTCTTAGTGTCCTAAATAATTGTAGCAAAGTTTCTTCAGCAACTTATAAATCTTAACAATTTACAAATTTAGTACGCCCTCTATCAGCTTCAAATCCTTAGATCCGTGAATAAATATCTCGGCTTTCTGTCCGGAATTATGGCTCTAATCTAAACACTGGGATAATCGCGCGGTTATAAATAAAATGTCAACTGGAAGCAGCGTCTGAGGAAACATACGGAAATAAAAATGAACGATAGGCATCTTTATATTAAACGTGCAGCCTCTAGTTGCCTCTAGTCTAAATTTGAAGGGTATGGTTGCCGGTGAAATTACAGGCCAATGAGGCTTTACACCTGTATGCCTCGGGTTGATGAACGCAGGGCATCGTAGGGCACGTTTCTAAGGTGCGTGACCTACGCGGAAAAACTTTATTATAGGCGATGGGAACAACTTACCATCTTGGGCCATATGCTTTTTTAATCTCCATGTAGTAAAAAAACCTAAAAAAACCTTCTAGTTGCGAGTGAAGGTTTCTTATAGGCAAGCGTGTTCTATCGGAGACTGGATCATCGCTCACCATCAGGCGAGATCGTGTCTAACACAAACCAATTCTTACTAATAATACAAATACAAAAATAATACTGTCCATTACAACTCAAGTAATGTCCATACAGTTAATTCCATCCAAAAGTTATCTATCATCAACTAATAAAATCTACCAAGAAACTAAAATTATGAACTTAAAACGATTCTTTAGATACATTCTCATGCATTCTCGTCTGAAAACTTCTCAATAAATCGATCCACACTAATCTAAAGCAAAATAATTGACAAAGCGAAGTACGCGTCGCGCTAGCTTTCTTGTCTCACCTAAAAGACATACGAACTATGGCAAAAAAAAAAAAAAGTTCACGAAGGCGCTCAGCTTTAAAATGAACTACCCTGTGATATAAAAAATGTAATCTCATTGAACGCATTTAAAACTAAACTCGCTCAACATATTACAGCTAATATTTACTAAATAAAGTGTATAGTTATATAACTAACGAACATTCAGGTAGATCACCTGAATGCGTTAATTGAGTACACACGGCTACACGTCAAGCATTTCCAGTATAAGCTGACCTCTCATTCTACGAAAAGCCTACACAATGCGAGGTCAGCTTACACTGGAAATGTATACCTTGATATGTAGCCGTGTGTACCTACCTACATAACTCGAACGAATTACATTAACTTTTCTAAGTGTACTGATTCTCATGTAAGTGATAATTGTTATCTATTTGAGAATAAATGATTATTACACCTAAGTTATCTGGTAGAGATTGCTATTTAGGGATAAGACCTCCAATTGTATTGCGTAGATTTACGTTGTTCTTATTAATTGTATTGTTTAAGGTGTGCAATTAAGGATTATCTATCTATCTGTCTGACCCTCTGTCTTTCTGTCTGTCTATTTGTTACGTTTGCTGACGGCTGGACCGATTTCGATGAAAGGTACACAGATATATTACGACCGGGCAAGGTTTGTTATTGACAAACCACGTGTAAAAAGCCTTCACTAGTAATATAAGTATAATGAAAATAATAAGACCGGCCAAGTGCGAGTCAGACTCGCGCACGAAGGGTTCCGTACCATTATCCATAAAAACGGCAAAAAAATCACGTTTGTTGTATGGGAGCCCCCCTATATTTGTTTTATTGTAGTTTCATTATTTATTTTTAAAGTGAATATGTCGCTAAATATTCTGTGAATATTTCAAGCCTGTTGTCGTTATCAATATCGAGCTAAAACGAGCAAAAAAATCACGTTTGTTTCATGAGAGCCCCCCTTAAACATTTATTTTATTCTGTTTTAAGTGTTTGTTGTTATAGCGGCAATAGAAATACATCATCTGTAAAAGTTTCAATTGTCTATCACGGTTCATGAGATACATCCTAATGACAGACGGCCAGACAGACCGATGCCATTTTACCCTTTGGATATGGAACCCTAATAAAAAAAATAAAAATTATCAAGGTGCTAATGATCTATCGCTAGTCGTCCTATGATTGTGATGGTATTGATGATTGTGCAGTCTAGCTAATGTGATAACTTTGTGTGTATTCAGTATTCCACAGCTAGGCATTAATTTGAGGAGTAATTATAACTTTTCCGACGATCGGTTTTACACGATAAAAAATATTTTATAACTGTAAATGTCGCTTATATTCAACATATTCGGATTAGGTGAAAACGTTTTGCTATATTACATTTGCAGCAGTTTCTAACTGGCTTTAAATATGCTTTATTTAGTGAAAGGGGTTATAGACTTAGAGCCTGTCTACACGATGCGTTACGGCGGCGGAACTTGAGCTGTGCCGCTGCAGCGTCGTACATAGAAATATTCTTTATTATTAAAGCGTGGTACATCGTGATATGGGCATGTCATGGGTTAGAAACAACAATTTTCATGGGGATATCCTATTTATTTCTCACTAGCTGACCAATCCGCAGCTTCGCACGCGTAGTTTTTCAATAAAAACATTACCCTCCTTCTGCGCAGTTGTCACCCGGGGATAGTATAGCTTCCCAAAAGTGAAATATTTTTTTAAATCAGTTTAGTAGTTTCGGAGCCTATTCAATACAAACAAATCTTTCCTCTTTATAATATTGGTATAGATTATTTTATAACCTCAATCTTGTTATACATGAATTTATTACTTATTCAATAGTTTTATACACCGATAAGAATAGCATAAGCACAATGGATATCGTATTTGAATTTATTACATGTGTACAGCATAACTGCCGGTAATCGACTGAGCTCTTACTTTTTTTTCCAATGGACTAATCTCGCTGTTGGCCTGTGAGGCCGTTGCAGCTTAACCGAACTTTTGGCGAGCGCAGAAGGCGCTCAGCCTTGTATGTTTTGAAAAGGCAACTAGCGCAAGGGCACCACTTAGGTACGAACCTCGGCTTGGGCTGTTACCAGGGTAGGGAGAAACGCCCGGGTACGTGCTTGTACCTCGTATGGACGGCGACTGAAAGGACTCGTCGACCTCGTCGGCGAGGTCAGTGTATCTGTGAAGTGTTTGCTCTGTCTAATGTAGATGACTCAGAAATTTCTTCCGCATTAGCGGATGTGATTTCGTCATCTGGGTCTCCGAGAACGTGTCTCGGACGACGGAGAGTACTGAGCTCTTACTTATAGCCGATATTGCTTTATAGTGAATCCTGGAGCTAGCGCAGCGGCGTAACCCGATAAAACGCAATATCGGCGATTGGCGAATAAAAGTGACTTCTATTACATTTTTATTAAAAACTAATTACAAAATAATAAATATTGCTGTAGTAATCATAAAATTATACAATTTACAAATAATCGCTAACACATGCGCAGAGAAGACAATCATGTAAATAAAAGAGTGTGGATGGATAAAGAAGTAGAGGAATGCCGAAGAAGAGATGGATGGCTGTGTGAAGAATGATATGGGTAGGAAGAAATTGACAACGGAGATGATGGCTGTTGGAGAGATAGTATTTTTTAAACTTTCGCGTTCACTGCACATAATTATTGATTAAAACGGGTATTTATCGCGTATGTACCTTTTTTATTTGTTATCCCGACGTTTTGGCTGTGTTGCAACAGTCATGGTCTCAGTCAGCCCGAGACCATGACTGTTGCAACACAGCCGAAACGTCGGGTTAACAAATAAAAAAGGTACATACGCAATAAATACCCGTTTTAATCAATAATTATATTGGAGAGATGTGGAGGAGGAATACATGTTGTGCCGACCCCGCGTAATGTGGGAAAAGGGCAGGAAGAAGAAGATTTATTTTACAACTGAGGCACTAAGCCTGAAACTTTAACATATGCTTTTATTACTCATAAGTATCTATAAAATTCATAATATTGCAAGATGGAGGTGGGGCAGATGGTTAAACTATTGGAACAGTAGATTATGAGTGCAGGTTATTGTAAGAGTAATGTTAATGGTATGGTTGCTGTGCTATGGGAGACATGAGATATGGCACCTGCCAATTCCGCATTATCAAGAAAGATTGAGGCAGGTGGTGACTTACAATCCACTAAAACTTCTTTATTATTATTATTTATTCGTGGTATACCCGTGATTCCGGCGCCGTATGCACACCGGACTTAGATCCAGCGAGACGAGACGGGGAGGTATCATGCACGCTATGCGATGAGACCGGAGTGACACCGATCGGCGGTGCACTCAGCTGTTTGTTCGTCCAACACTCTTATGTCGTTGTAAAGACAGAGAAAAAAAGAAAATACATTTATATGACACACACAGGGCAGACCAAAAAAATACTAAGTTAACTAAAAACATAGGCAGGTAACACACAAGAAGAGAAAGAATACATAAAAATACTAGTAAGTAATTATATTCTTCCGTGCCAAACATCTCAGGATGGTAAGCGGCGGCAAAATCTTTGCGGTGTGGTGCCGCAACGCACCGTGTGGACCGGCTCTTACCTGATGTTCTTTATGCTTTCACAGTTTGTAGTCAAAATGGGCTGCAGCAGCTTAGCTAAATTGCTTACAGGCGCGTATGCAATAGTCAAACCGCTACATAGGATTTTCGCCCTTAAAATATGACTGTAGTTAGAATCTTTGTACCCCAACACCGTCAGGTCAGCTATATGCCCTGCCCCCTGCCAGTTCAGCTTACTAATCCACATTAATTAGATACAACATTGGCTATAAAATCTAGTTCAAATCATATACAATTTATATACCTATATATGTTGAATGAAGGAATGAAAATACTTTATTGGACACTTCAAAAGAACCAGACATAAAAATAAAAATTCACAAAGCAACAAGTACAATGAGTGGTCTTATCGTTTACAAGCGATTTTTTCAGACAACTTTTGAATGGAGAGGACTTTTGTAACATTACAATCATGGAGAGGTCTACCTACATTAACAAAACAAAAACTAAACTTTAGGAGAGCGCTGATCACTTACAACAAAATAAAACAATAAAAATAAGTAAATATATCTACAACAAACAAATTAAATTAAAAAAATATATATATACCTAGTCAGGTCATAAATTCTGTCACATGTTTAATATAAAATAGTTGAATCAAGTTTATTCATTATGTAACCATTTATAAACCAAAATGAACTTAACAAAACATAGATTCTTATGACACTAAAGTTTATTCAAAATGACCTCCGTGATTTTGAATACAGGCCTTCAATCTGCGCGGCCAGTCGTCTATCGCAGCACGAACGAAGTCCATGTCAATATCAGCGGCTGCCTTAATCAAGGATGTCTTAAATGTCTCCAAATTGGGATGAGGCTTTGAGCACGCCTTTTCCTCCAAGTGTTGCCATATCTTGTAATCTAACGGATTCAAATCTGGACTGGAGGAGGGCCAGTCTTCGTGCCGGATGAAGTCGATTTCACGTGCCGCCAGCCAGTCTTGTGTGCTCTTCGCTCTATGAGCTGGCGCTGAATGTTGTTGGAATATCCACTGTCTGTTATTGAACATGGTATGAGAAACAGGTTCCACGTGGTTCGTCAGGACTGTATTTTGATACACAACTGCATTCGATTTTACACCTTTCTCACAAAAATGTACCTCTGTTAAGCCCCAATAAGAAACTCCCAACCATACCATGAGCGAGGATGGAAAATGACCTCGTTGGACACGCGGAATACGGTTGCTCGCTTCTTCACTACTGTGTACGTACACCTTATCATTTTGTTTGTTGTAGCTCTCTTCTACGGTAAATTTTTTTTCATCCGACAAAAAAATTTCCTGATATTTTTTTCCCGCGTACCGCTTCAACAAAGCGCGGCATGTCTTCAGTCTCAGGTCCATTAGACGAGCATTCAAACGATGTCCTGTTGTTCTTCGATATGCCCGAAGCCCTAAGTCTTCATTTAACAGCCTTTTCACCGTGGTTCTGCTTAACCCCATCTGAAGGGCCAACAGTTTCTGCTTACGTTTGGGATTTCTTTGAATTCGCGCCTTCACAGCTTTTTTCACTGCTGGAGTCCTAACAGACCGAGGGCGACCACTTCTTGACCTGTCATCTACACTAGAGTCTTCATTGTATCGTTTGATAGTGCGATAAACGAATCTTTTGGTTATATTCAAATTTTTCAGTATGTCAAAAACTTGAATTGGCGCGTAACCGCAACAATGCAACGCAATAACTGCAACACGGTCTTCTTTAAGCGTCCACTCCATATTTAAAAATGAGTAAAATTTTAAAAAGTATACATTTTTATTTTCATGAACAATTCGAAATTCGAATTCTATAAACTTTTTTGTGGACAGCAATCTAAAAGAAAAGTTATATGTATACATAAATATACATACATACATATCTGTAGCGATACTACGACGTTTCTGAGATGTAACGTTGCGCCTAGTTACTTTAGCTAAAACTAGAATAAAAACAGCACAGCTATACGGAATCTAATAATTTAAAAAAATACTAGAAAGGTTTTTACTTCGATCGTGCGCAGCCACGGAACGCTAACCAACCTTGGAATGTCAAGCGCATCCATTTTGGTGAGTGGCCGAGCCGTCACACGCCTGGGACGCGCTGGCGGCCGGACGTGCCTCTGTTGAGCCTTGATTTAACTACAAATTGTGCTAGATTATTCTTGGATCCCGCTGGGGTGAGTTTCTATCATATCTACTGCCACTGCTGTATGCCTATCTGCCTAGTCTTTCTTTTATGTGTATAAAAAGCTGTCTGCTAGCCAAACTAACTGCATTTATCCACCCTCAATTTCAACTACCCACTCTAATCACTGGGCCTTGCACCGAAGTGGTTGCTATAATTACCTATATGGCGCAGGGCATGGCAGGCAGCTAATTTCTGGATGCCTTCTAAGGCTGTGCTCGCTCCTTCCAGGATCCATGTACCTACATGATTAGCTACCTACACTAGACGGTGGGGTTGCCAAGATTGCGACGACTGCGCGGCCGTGACCCTTCACCGAATCGGCGAGTGGTGATTCTGACTACGGAGGGATTCACAGCTACCTTCTGGAATGAGCCTGCCACCTACCCTGACGCGCCCTGGACCGGGACCCGTCGCTTCTCAGGCCAGTGATTCAGTGTTCCCTACCTACCTATATTGAGTGTGAATCTGTGCGGCTGTGCAAAGTTAACGGACATTACAGGTCTGAAACGTTAAATAGTATTTTATTTCGCATCCTGTAGGACCTACCTACCTACCTACCATATCTGTGGCCGAAACGGAACAGAGAGATAAAATCTTTTCACTCTTGTTTTAAATGTAACTAATGATGGAGCTTGCCGTATTGAGACCGGTAACGTGTTCCAAAGACGTGTTGCTTGAATGGTAAAGGAATCATCATAGAATCTAGTTCTGTGAACTGGGGTTTTCAGCATCAAATTTTCAGACGATCGGAGCGAGTGAGGATTAGATCAGTGAAGGAACTCAAATCGTTCCTTCAAGTAGGAAGGGGTTAAGGGGCTTCGGAGGATGTTGTACAGGAGGGAAAGGATATGAGTATAATGATTTATCAGGAATGATTACACAACGATTGTACATCGATGTTCGCCTGAAGTACGTAAAAAGACGTTCTATAGCAGAAAATTCCCTTTAACTTGTCAATGGAACCTCTGGGAAGAGAACCCAGTAGTCCCGTCCCGAAACAACTTCAACGGTACTAGTGGGAATACACCTACGTGTCTCATAAATTACCTTAAATCGTCTAACATCACATTATTTAGATAAGAAATAGTAAAATAAAAGCTTTGAAAACAATAAGATTGATAGGCAATCGTGCAAATTCACTTTTAAACATTCATCTTGAAATAAGCTCGCTTTTAAAACAACATTTTGCTGAAACTTTAAAATTTAAGCGCAGATTTGCAAGTTAAGACGGGTCAGATGAGAGGTTAACAATTTTTCGTAATTCATTTGTTGTTTTGCGTTAGAGTTTTGGCTCATTTAGTCATAGGTAAATTTTTTTAATGACTTTATTCTCACAATCTTCATTGTATTATATTTTCATTATTTCATTTTAAAAGTGCTTTAAAATCATTGCTATCGCTGAGGTTAGATAATTAAATCAGCCAAATAAATAGATAAGCTTAAAAGAGTGCAATTTAGGCATCAATTAGAAAATACCGCATAATAAGGCTTTCTTATTAAAATTAATGTGAGTAAAATCTTGATCTAAAAATATAATCTAACACCAAAACCCGTGAAATCTAAAACGGAGTATCATATCGCCTAACTTTGTCCCCCAGGTCGGTGCAAGTTAACATTACGTCTAAGATATAAGAAGCCGAATATCTAAAATTAACAAAATTACTTATATAGGGGGCTTTTTTTAATTATATGAGACGTTTTAGACCATTTTTGCCACTTTTTTGGTGAGATGTCGCGAGATTTGATTCGACCCCCTCCCCTTATCTCAAATAATATATATATATAAATATTGCTGGACATTTCAAACAGCGCTATCTAGCCCCAAATTAAACAGAGCTTGTACTAAGGGAACCAGATAACTGAAAGAATACTTATATCCATTTTTTTTGTAAATACATACTTATAATATATAGAGAAACAACCAGACCGGCAACAAATATTTGTAGATCATGCAAACATTTGTTCCGCGGCGGGAATCGAACCCGCTACCTTCTGCGTTTCAGCTGGCTATTCGCCCACTGCACCAAGGAGGTCGTCAAGTGACATTTTTCAAAATTTGTATACTTAAGGTAAATGCGTTGGACTTATTTAAAAAACATAATTGGCTTCATTATTTGTATATAAGACTAGTATTCAAGATTGCTTCTCTTGTACTCTAGAATCACAGTGATAATATTAATTATAAATTAGTTAAGAAAAAAAAGTACGTTGTAATTGCCGACACCCCACCTGAGATTGGGCGCGATTTGGCTTGACCCCCTCTCCCCCCCTGAATACCTCACGTAATTAATAGACACCTTAATGGACGCCCCCTTTAAGGTATTGCAATTTAAACTACAAATAATGGCGAAGTACATTTGAGACCATAAATTATAGATAAATATGTATTTATTTAAACCAAATAAACTTTCTGGTACGCACTGTTTGGGCACATTGGCGGGATATTGACTGGGCGGGTCATAGAACGAGCGGGGTTATTGAACGGCTCACAGTAACTTTTTAGTAATCTGTGGCATCGTATAATACGCTCGTCCTCTAACATTTCGTCGAGTAGCATTTTATCGATTGTCTCAAGAACAAGAACATTTTATGCATACATTTATTTGTTATTTTTTGTGTAGAAACCGTCCCTTCATTATGATGTTTAAATTGCAACATAATAAATAAAAATGTCAAAATAATACTATAATAACTATCTAAATTTGGAGAAATGGCAATGCACAATACACTCCAATCTCCCCACCCTAGAATTAAATCTATGTACAGTGGTTGCGCCTACATAAGCTTTAATAAATCCGCTATCGCCTTATCCTTCCGCCCGCCTTATCTCGCCTGGCATGATTTATAGCCTAGGCCCTCCCATTTCGTCCAATTTACTGAAAACCAGGCACCGTAATAAAATACCCCACTCCACCGCCTTCTATACAAATGTCCCTTAATATTACTTTCGTAAGTGTGCAAGTTTGTGTGTTTTCATGTTTGGGTGCTTGGAGTTTTCTAATTTTTTTTGGGTTACCAAAGGGTACAACGGCACCCTATTACTGAGACTCCGCTGTCTGTCTGTCCATCTGTCACCAGGCTGTAACTCATGAACCGTGATAGTTAGACAGTTGAAATTTTATTAAAATTACTAAACACAGAATAAAATAAATATTTAAGGGGGGCTCCCATACAACAAACTTGATTTTTTTGCTCGTTTTAGCTCGATATTGATAACGGCAACCGGTAGACGCTTGAAATTTTCACAAAATATATAGTTATATATTCACTTTAAAAATAAATAATTAAATTAAAATAGAACAAATAATAAAGCTCCCATAAAATAAACGTGATTTTTTGCCGTTTTTATAGGTAATGGTACGGAACCCTTCGTGCGCGAGTCCGACTCGCACTTAGCTGGTTTTTATTTTCTTCGATAAAGTAAACTTTTAAAAAAAATTCAAGCATTTATGATTACTAAAATCTTTATCATCGTCATCATAATATCAACCATAGGACTCTCCCATAGATTTCCAGAGCTACCTATTTTGTGCGTTATTGTAAATATGTAGAGTCTAGTGCTATCAGGTTTATCAGAAGGATTTAAAGATTGTCCATTAAATTAAACTGCAATATAAAGTTGACTTCTTCGTCTATTTATACGGTATAAGTTAATACAAGTTGTTCGAATGAGTACCGGGTAATGACGTGGCGAGCCGCGCGCTGCAACTATATTTCATTGTTTACAATTTCGCTTGCCGCAGCATTGCTCGAACTCTACATGCGTCTTTCCATCTAGTGGGAGGCAGTCCCACGCTGCGCTTTCCAGTGCGTGGTCTCCACTCGAAAACCTTTCTACCCTAACGGCCGTTAGTTCTTCGAGCTATGTGCCCCACCGGCTGTCACATCAGCTTGCTAACCTTTGGGCCATGTCAGTGACCTTGCTTTGTTTAAGGATCTCCTCATTTCTGATTCTATCTCGTAGAGAAACACCGACTTTATCCCTCTTCACAGCACGCTGAGTGACCTTGAGCCTTCTTATAAGGCCCATAGCGAGAGACCTCGTTTCTATGCTATATACCATCACTACACTGATCACAGACTTTTCTTCAGACACCGAGGTATTTTGGTCGAAAAGACATGGTTGCCCGAATGCTGTCCAGCTGAGTTGGATTCGTCAATTAACCCCTTTCTCGAAGTAATACCTACCTAATAGTTTGAAGATCTAATAGTGAATCTCGACCAAACCACTGGATAGAACTTCACGACCCCAAAATTCTCTCCACCGAACGCCAATATTCGGTCGAAGCCATCGAGATAAAGAAATATCGCAATTTTAATCGTGGCTTTAGATTATCTGCACCGTGGAATCCAGTTATACTTAGGTGTTCACGTCGCGATTTAGATCCACGCATAACTTCAGATACTGTATTGTGTGTCGAAACAGTGATACGTGCGATTCATAAAAGCAAGTGCAGGTAGTTGGTGACAACATTCGCGCTTCAAGGGAATGACACCCGCCCGCTTTCAGTCGCTCGTGACCACGGCCGATGTAATTTGGCCGAAACGTAGAGGTTAGTTAAAATTATGATTTTGATTTAAATCTGTGCACGAAAAGTACCGTTTTGTTTTAAAAACATGAGTATGTAGATTACAAAAATAGTAAATTTTAAAAGTTCTACCTAATAGTATTTTGTTTTTATAGTGTTATCGACTGTTACGAAAATATCTAAGATAACGGCGCTTCAATTCGTAAACTGAATCATCTCACAAATTTCGACCCTGACGTGATGTGCCTGTAGCACAATTGGCAGTGTATCCTCGAGTCAAGAGGAAGGTTGCGGATTCAAGTCCCGTTCAGCTTGATAGTTTTAGATGGTTTTACAAATCTTAGACCTACCTAAGTGGACTGTTTTTCCTAGACGTACTCGTCAACAACTTCGAGAGTTAAGGTCCCAACTGATAGGTACCGAGATGATTAAAATCTTATCTCGGAGTAATTTTGGTCTTAGGAAATGTTTGGTTTTACGATAATGATAAGTACGTTTTATTACATTATTTTTGGACTTTTAAAAACTATAGAATTAATAAAAATCAATTGCATATACTCTACACTGTGTTTGATCAATTGATCACAGATATGATGATGCTCATGGGCAGTTTTTAATTACCTGGGTCCAGTTTTACCGATCTTCTTTGATTAGGTTCAAGTGAAAAATTAATATCTTAAAAAAATGTTGTATCTTTAGGGTTCCGTAGCCAAATGGCAAAAGACGGAACCCTTATGAATTCGTTATGTCTGTCTGTCTGTCCGTCCGTATGTCATAGCCACATTTTTCCGAAACTATAAGAACTATACCTACTGTTGAAACTTGGTAAGTATGTAGATGTATTCTGTTAACTGCATTAAGATTTTCACACAAAAATAGAAGAAAAAAAATTTGGGGGTTCCCTATACTTAGAACGGAAACTCAATTTTTTTTTTCATCAAACCCACACGCGAGCGATATCTATGGATAGGTCTTCAAAAATGATATTGAGGTTTCTAATATCATTTTTATCTAATTTCACAAGAAAAAAAATCCAGTCGGGACTCCAACTCGTAAGTTTTATAAAACCGTTAAAAAGTTTTAAAGTGGTGTAAATTAAACTTGTCAACCCAAAACAGTATTAATAGCTCAAGAATCACAGTATTTTAAATACCACAATAAAAGTGTCAAGAGAAGTGCAAAATGAAAAGGCGACCCTTTATAATAATTGTGCTTATTTTTTAAACCCTATTAAGGTTTTCAAGTGTCGATCAAAGCTTATAATTGTAACAGCTGTGACACTCCCCTAAAGTCAGTTTGTATGGGCTAGTGGCTCATTTTAGTGTCAAAAGTTTTTAAGACGGCCGATAACCTACAGCTTAATAACAGTTTACACAGCTGAAACACTCATCTGAAATAAGTAAATTATATTGAGGCAGTATCCAACTATTATAGCTACGAATGAATGAATGATTTTTTAATTATACCTTACAAGCTAGAGAGAACCATTAAAAATAAATAAAAAAACAATAAATGTAAGCATAATTAACGGTCTTATTGTTTTTAATAAAGAAATCTCTTCCAGACAACCCTTGCATGGAGAGGATGGAAGATTGGCCGACGTGTAAAAATATACTTCATAATCGAAAAAGAAAAAATTACATAACTTTAAATACATATATGGAACTATTATCAGGATCTGTAAGTCAACCCCCTCCCCCCCTCCCCCACACACTAGACGGAAAGATGACCCAATAAAGGTTGCTTGGGGGTATTTAAGTGTACATCGCACAAGATCGACTGCTCTAGCAATTTATGGGGGATGCCTATGTTCCTGTTGATACCAAATTGTAATATCGTAGATACTTATTTCTTTTATTGTGTCCTTGTGTATATTTTTTAATTAGGTTAGTGGTTGTCCCAAAAAACTGATGAATTTATTAAACACACAATAATTCCGCCAGCGGCTTGGCACGTTGTCGTCAACGAAAAGCAGCCTATTTTTTAATCCAGGTCTACCAACACACCAAATTGTATCAGAATCGGTTCAGCCATTACGACTTAATTAAGTAACAAATAATAGTGGTTAATCATCCATTTGCTTTTCAGTTGGTTATTCGCGTACCTCACTATTGTAAGTCTAATTGATATTTTTCTATATATTTATATATTCAATGTTAATTGATTTATGTCAAATCTTAAATATCTTCTTTTGTTTAAATTATTAGTATTAGGTTTAGTATTTAATTAATCATAATTTTATTGTGTTTTTAGAATAAATAAATTAAATGAAATGTATAGGATGTTTCCATTACACTGGGGTCAAGTGTCGTCCAGCACCTTTTCAGAACGGCTCTTTTAACTGTTATTAAAATTTGTGTAAGGCCCTGAAGTCGACGAGTTTTTATTATGAAACACCCTGTTTGCTGTAAGGTGGGTAATTATTTCCCTCGAGGTCTTAAATTGTTGTAAGAAAAAGTGTCAACGTTTTTATTTTGTAAAATGACTTAATTATTTTTCTCAAGGGAATTTTACCAAAAGATTTGTCTCGCATGACAGAACAGTGACAGATTCTTTGTGTTACTTTTTCTAAAGTAAAAATTAAGAACTGTACTTTTAAATCAGAAATGAGGATATTTGTACAAAATACTGAAAAGCAAAGACAAAGCGGTCTTGGCAGAATAACAGAGTCAACTGCTAACCCAGTTGACATAATGCTGAGTCGAGGCCCTTTTGCTGCTATATCACACAACATACCTACCTCATGTTTAAAGTTAATAGATATTTTATATTGTTTGTTTGGGTCTGTTTCGCATGCAGGTACTGTATAATGGTTATTTTTATGTTCATTATTTTTATTAATAGTATGTGTGTTATTTGGCAAATAAATGATTGTCTATGTCTTAATGACTTAGCCCACTTCAGCTTGCTAAACTGAAGTGGGCGGTGCAGTTAGCTCGAAGAACTGACGGCCGTTGCGGCAGCAAGGTTCTCGAGTGGAGACCACTCACTATATGGAAGGACGACGGGTGCAGGCCACACAAGATCGGTAGCTATAGAGATGAAGTCTTCAGTAACGGCCTATCGCTAATATGATTATGATGATGATGACATATGTACGTTTTTTCTATATACATACTTATAATATATTAGCTGTTGCCCGCGACATTGTACGCGTTATACTACTAAATATGTAATTAAAGACTACCTCCGTGGTGCAGTGGGCGAATAGCCGGCTGAGACGCAGGAGGTAGCGGGTTCGATCTCCGCTGCGGAACCAATGTTTGCATGATCTACAAATATTTGTTCCGGGTCTGGTGGTTTTCCTATATACCTATTATAAGTATGTATTTACAAAAAAATGTATATAAGTATTATATCAGTTATCTGGTTCCCTTAATACAAGCTCTGCTTAGTTTGGGGCTAGAATCCGCTGTGTGAAATGTCCAGCATTATATTTCTTTTATTTGTTGTTTTAAAGCTAAACTCGCTGTTGCAACTTGATTTGACACCCCAATTTTATCCCATGAGACCCGATTTATGGAATAAAAAGTAGCCTATGTGTTAATCCAGGTTATAATCTACGTACCTACTATCATCATCATCATCACCCGGAAGACGTCCACTGCTGGACATAGGCCTCCCCCTTAGATCGCCACAACGAGCGGTTGGTAGCCGTTTGCGCCCAACGGCTCCCCGTACCTACTATATTTTATCGAATTCCGTTCAGCCGTTACAACGTGATTGAGTTACAAACAAACGTCCAAACTTTCGCATTTATAATTAATATTTACACTAATGTGTGATAGAGAAACCACACGTAACAAATATCTGTAGATCATGAAAACATTTGTTCAGTGGCGGGCATCGTACCCGCAACCTCCTGCGTCTCAGACGGCTATTGGCTCACTGCGCCACGGAGGTCGTCACGATCACAAATCACCTTATAAAGATGACATACTAAAACGGTACTCATAAATCCCGTATTTATAATAATGATGACTGTTGTTGATGAAAAGTTGGTGAACACACAACGAGGCTTTAGAAATCTAAGGAGAGGCCTTAGATTCGGCCTTCGCCTTCTAGAGCGAAGGATTATTAATTAGGAAGGAAGAAGGATTTTATTTATTTTATTGCTATAGGCTATATTTATTTTGAAATGATCATGAATGGCTGAATGTTTAGCACGGACATTCGCGGAAGGTGCTATACGCTATATTTTTTTTGAAATGATCATTGCTGAAAGTAGACAAGAGTCTACTTTCAGAGGCTGAATGTTTAGCACTGACATTCGCGGAAGGTGCTATAGGCAATATTTATATTGAAGTGATCATTGTTGAAAGAAGACAAGTGTCTACTTTCACAGGCTGAATGTTTAGCACGGACATTCGCGGAAGGTGCTATAGGCTATATTTATTTTGAAATGATCATTGCTGAAAGTAGACAAGAGTCTACTTTCAGAGGCTGAATGTTTAGCACGAACAATCGCGGCAGGTGCTATAGGCTATATTTATTTTGAAATGATCATTGCTAAAAGTAGACAAGAGTCTACTTTCAGAGGCTGAATGTTTAGCACGGACATTCGCGGAAGGTGCTATACGCTATATTTTTTTTGAAATGATCATTGTTGAAAGTAGACAAGAGTCTACTTTCAGAGGCTGAATGTTTAGCACGGACATTCGCGGAAGGTGCTATAGGCAATATTTATTTTGAAATGATCATTGTTGAAAGTAGACAAGAGTCTACTTTCAGAGGCTGAATGTTTAGCACGGACATTCGCGGAAGGTGCTATAGACTTTATTTATTTTGAAATGATCATTGCTGAAAGTAGACAAGAGTCTACTTTCACAGGCTAAATGTTTAGCACGGACATTCGCGGAAGGTGCTATAGGCAATATTTATTTTGAAATGATCATTGTTGAAAGTAGACAAGAGTCTACTTTCAGAGGCTGAATGTTTAGCACTGACATTCGCGGAAGGTGCTATAGGCAATATTTATTTTGAAATGATCATTGTTGAAAGTAGACAAGAGTCTACTTTCAGAGGCTGAATGTTTAGCACGGACATTCGCGGAAGGTGCTATAGGCAATATTTATTTTGAAATGATCGTTGCTAAAAATAGACAAGAGTCTACTTTCAGAGGCTGAATGTATAGCACGGACAATCGCGGCAGGTGCTATAGGCTATATTTATTTTGAAATGATCATTGCTGAAAGTAGACCAGAGTCTACTTTCAGAGGCTAAATGTTTAGCACGGACATTCGCGGAAGGTGCTATAGGCAATATTTATTTTGAAATGATCATTGTTGAAAGTAGACAAGAGTCTACATTCAGAGGCTGAATGTTTAGCACGGACATTCGCGGAAGGTGCTATAGGCTATATTTATTTTGAAATGATCATTGCTAAAAGTAGACAAGAGTCTATTTTCAGAGGCTAAATGTTTAGCACGGAAATTTGCGGAAGATGCTATAGGCTATATTTATTTTGAAATGATCATTGCTGAAAGTAGACAAGAGTCTACTTTCAGAGGCTAAATGTTTAGCACGGACATTCGCGGAAGGTGCTATAGGCAATATTTATTTTGAAATGATCGTTGTTAAAAGTAGACAAGAGTCTACTTTCAGAGGCTAAATGTTTAGCATGGACATTCGCGGAAGGTGCTATAAGCAATATTTATTTTGAAATGATCATTGTTGAAAAAAGACAAGAGTCTACTTTCAGAGGCTGAATGTTTAGCACGGACATTCGCGGAAGGTGCTATAGACTATATTTATTTTGAAATGATCATTGCTGAAAGTAGACAAGAGTCTACTTTCAGAGGCTAAATGTTTAGCACGGACATTCGCGGAAGGTGCTATAGGCAATATTTATTTTGAAATGATCATTGTTGAAAGTAGACAAGAGTCTACTTTCAGAGGCTGAATGCTTAGCACTGACATTCGCGGAAGGTGCTATAGGCAATATTTATTTTGAAATTATCATTGCTGTAAGTAGACATGAGTCTACTTTCAGAGGCTGAATGTTTAGCACGGACATTCACGGAAGGTGCTATAGGCAATATTTATTTTGAAATGATCATTGTTGAAAGTAGACAAGAGTCTACTTTCAGAGGCTGAATGTTTAGCACGGACATTCGCGGAAGGTGCTATAGACTATATTTATTTTGAAATGATCATTGCTGAAAGTAGACAAGAGTCTACTTTCAGAGGCTAAATGTTTAGCACGGACATTCGCGGAAGGTGCTATAGGCAATATTTATTTTGAAATGATCATTGTTGAAAGTAGACAAGAGTCTACTTTCAGAGGCTGAATGCTTAGCACTGACATTCGCGGAAGGTGCTATAGGCAATATTTATTTTGAAATTATCATTGTTGAAAGTAGACATGAGTCTACTTTCAGAGGCTGAATTCTTAGCACGGACATTCGCGGAAGGTGCTATAGGCAATATTTATTTTGAAATGATCATTGCTAAAAATAGACAAGAGCCTACTTTCAGAGGCTGAATGTTTAGCACGGACAATCGCGGCAGGTGCTATAAGCTATATTTATTTTGAAATGATCATTGCTGAAAGTAGACAAGAGTCTACTTTCAGAGGCTAAATGTTTAGCACGGACATTCGCGGAAGGTGCTATAGGCAATATTTATTTTAAAATGATCATTGTTGAAAGTAGACAAGAGTCTACTTTTAGAGACTGAATGTTTAGCACGGACATTCGCGGAAGGTGCTATAGGCAATATTTATTTAGAAATGATCGTTGTTGAAAGTAGACAAGAGTCTACTTTCAGAGGCTAAATGTTTAGCACGGACATTCGCGGAAGGTGCTATAGGCAATATTTATTTTGAAATGATCATTGTTGAAAAAAGACAAGAGTCTACTTTCAGAGGCTGAATGTTTAGCACGGACATTCGCGGAAGGTGCTATAGGCAATATTTATTTTGAAATGATCGTTGTTGAAAGTAGACAAGAGTCTACTTTCAGAGGCTGAATATTTAGCACGGACATTCGCGGAAGGTGCTATAAGCAATATTTATTTTGAAATGATCATTGCTGAAAGTAGACAAGAGTCTACTTTCAGAGGCTGAATGTTTAGCACTGACATTCGCGGAAGGTGCTATAGGCAATATTTATTTTGAAATGATCATTGCTGAAAGTAGACATGAGTCTACTTTCAGAGGCTGAATGTTTAGCACGAACAATCGCGGCAGGTGCTATAGGCTATATTTATTTTGAAATGATCATTGCTAAAAGTAGACAAGAGTCTACTTTCAGAGGCTGAATGTTTAGCACGGACAATCGCGGCAGGTGCTATAGGCAATATTTATTTTGAAATTATCATTGCTGAAAGTAGACAAGAGTCTACTTTCATAGGCTGAATGTTTAGCACGGACATTCGCGGAAGGTGCTATAGGCTATATTTATTTTGAAATGATCATTGCTGAAAGTAGACAAGAGTCTACTTTCAGAGGCTGAATGTTTAGCACGGACATTCGCGGAAGGTGCTATAGGCTATATTTATTTTGAAATGATCATTGCTGAAAGTAGACAAAAGTCTACTTTCAGAGGCTGAATTTTTAGCACGGACATTCCCAGAAGGTGCTATAGGCTATATTTATTTTGAAATGATCATTGCTAAAAGTAGACAAGAGTCTACTTTAGAGGCTGAATGTTTAGCACGGACATTCGCGGAAGATGCTATAGGCTATATTTATTTTGATATAATTACAGAGATTACTACTAGATTACTACTTTCAGAGTCTGAATGTTTAGCAATGATTATTTTAGAATAAATATTGCCTATAGCAATAAAATAAATAATTATAGCAATAACTTCTATCAATATAGTAATCGAGCTCGCCCGGAGAAGAACTGCCACCATACCTATTTCTGCCGCCAAGCAGCATTGCTGTGTTTCGGTTTGAAGGGTATGGTTGCCGGGGAAATTACAGGCATATGAGGCTTTACACCTGCACACCTCAAGTTAATGAGTGCAGCGTAGAAAATATAAAACCGGACAAGTGCGAGTCGGACTTGCCCACCGAGGGTTCCGTACAAAATTGTACCGACAGTTTCGATGATTGATTACGTACTTTAAATAAAGACTATATTTTTATGATTTAATAAATAAGTATAGTTTTCAGGTTTTTCCCTGTACTTGCAGTTTAAGATGATATTATTTGCCATATTAAGTATATAACTACATATTTATATATTTTATATATGATATTTATTTATTTAAATTATTTATGTACCTAATATGTATGTATATAACTATTTAGAGTTAAGTAATTTTTCTTTTTCTGTTATTAAGTTTATTCTTTTTACACCTCGGCCAATCTTCCATTAAGCAGTGATCCTCTCCATCCAAAGATTGTCTGGAAAAGATCGCTTTGTTAAGCGATAAGACCGCCCATTATGCATACTTTAATTTGTTTATTTCTTTAAATCTGTTGTGTCTAGCTTGTAAGGTATAATAAAGAATTTTCATTCATTCATTCATACTTGCCAAACATAGTATCAACGGAAAGTACCCTGTACATTTTGATTTGCTTGAGAGTGTCGAAATATCCGTTTTTTGCGGCATAAACAACGGTCGTACCTTTTTTTTCGTTAACTTAGAAGTTTGTTTTTTTCAGAGCTTCAAGGGACTGTAGAATTGAATATATATGACACCTACACGCGTTCCCAAGATAATGGGTCTTGATAAACAGACAGACGGACAACAAAGTGATCCTATAAGGGTTCTGTTTTTTCCTTTTGAGGTATGGAATCCTAAAAAAATCTATTTTTGATCGAGGGAAGCGAGATCTCTAAATCAACTTAGGCAAATCGGCGTTGTAGGTATGTATTAAGTTTGTTTTTCCGAGGATAACTTTCGAAGCGTAGATCCAATCATCGTAAAATTTGATCCATAAGTAGGTAGTGATAGCACAATTTTGGTGTGACTAAATGAGCTAAAAATGTTGGGGAGTTGTTGAGATATTGTGGTTCAAGAGAGGAAAAAAACATTAAAATGAGACTATTTGGTCAAATAGGACGTCAAATGTAAGGTATTCATTAGTACATTTAGACTCTGTTTTTTTAGTAAATCCTTGTTTTTTTTAGTTATTAGACATAATAAATACTGAACTTTAACAAAATTCACAGGATACACCAGTGATCCCACAGTGCCGTAATGTAGTATGCGTGTAGTTTAAGTGACACAAATATAGGCAAAAGTCTTAAATTCAAAATAACAGCAAATTGTACCCCAAAAAAGAAAACCAATTACATGAAATCCCGTTACCTGTAATTTGAATGAAACTAGTAGTTGGTCAAGTAGATTGGTTATTATTTCGTGGCACTGTTTTATTGGTCAAAGATCAAGGCAGGCTTGCAAAACGATCCGTAAACGTATTTAGCGACTAACCATATTTAAATTTTACGTATTTGTTTGATTTGACAACTCCTTAAATCATATTTAGCCACTAAAGATACGTTTAGGCATCGTTGCGCGAGTCGCCCTAAGAATATTTTCTTTTGTGTTTTGGGAGACTCGCGAGATCTCAGTTCGGGGCGAACCACTAGTTATACCAGTTTTGTACTCAGTCTGCGATCAGTTGATATTTAAACTTTACTTCCTGCGTAGCTAAAAAAAGTATCAACTTCATAAACCATTAGAAAACCAAGCATGTGCAGCGGTGTCTCGCAAACCCAAGGAACTAATGTGTAGTAGTCAAGACCCGGAAATGTTTTTAAGAGGTGACTAAAGAAGTCATTTAAAACATTTTAAGTGGATTCATACTAGGTAAGGATGAAGCAACAGCCAAGACAATTGGTTCATACAATTTTTCTTGGCTGTTCGTACATCTTTTATATCCTTCATTAAGGCTTCATGCCTTAGTGAAAAATCTTAGTAAATAAATAAGTAAATATTGCTAGATATTTCACACAGCGTTATCTAGCCCCAAGCTAAGCAGCGCTTCTACTATGGGAACCAGATATTTGATAAAATACTTATATGTTTATTTTTTTGTAAATACATACTTAAAGTATATAGAAAAACATCCAGACCCGGAACAAATATCTGTAGATCATGCAAACATTTGTTCCGCGGCGGGAATCGAACCCGCTACCTCTTGCGTCTGAGTCAACTATTCGCCCACTGCGCCGCAGAGGTCGTCAAATGACTGGTTTTTCATCAAACGTGGCTAACCACGTGAGAACCACCCCTGTTAAACCAGCTATCTACGTTCGGGAACTATGATGTCACAGACAGACGTCAAACTTATAGCACCCCTTTTTTGTGTCGGGTGTTAAATACAACCTGTTATGTACGACATTAATTTAAAACACACATCCGGAATCGTATTGAATGATTTTAGAGGTGGGTTTAATATCGGTGGCTTGAATATTTATTCAGTAATCCATATATTTCGAATATACAATTTTTAACGTAAATCGGCGGCGCCTTTGCGACGATGCTGCTTAGTCAGTTTAACAGATACCTATACCTACTTAGACGATGAATGAATATGATTTGTTTGCCTATTTAATAGAGGCTGTTCCATTGATATTTTAGGACTTGACATTAAATTTTGAAAAAACCTATTTTACAACAATACTACCCATAAGCCCTACCTGTGTTTTCATTTAATGTCGTACGTAGCATAGGCACTGCTCATAAAAAAAGTAAATATAGTATATTTACTTTTAGTTGACATGCGTTTTTAATAAAAAACAAGGTCAAAAAAGAGTCATACTTCTCGAAATTTTCAGAATGTCTTCATAACCGACATTATATTTATCTTAACAACGAAAAGAGCTAGAAATACATTTGTCAGCTTGGCAGAAAGAGAACGAAATGCATAATGCCGCTATACAAAAAAGTCTTTCCTCGGAGGTACAAATCCGACCTTATGACTCTAGGGTCGAGAAATAACAATTTACCTACTAAAGTGTTATTTATGGAATGTACGTTGAAAATCTTACACAAAATTATTTTCATGCCACTTGCCCGACAATGTCTAATTGTATGCCATGTAAACCTCACCGAAACCAGGTGATTAAACCCCTATGGCTGAGCCGGGAGTAAATATTTTTTTTCATTATAGGCTATAAATACTAAAGTTGTACTAAATGGCATTATGCCCGCGCGGGCATAATGTGATTTGAATTTGGAACCTCATCTGTATTAAAATTGGAACCAAAGAGACCCACACAATAAGAACTTATTCGTAAATCGAACTAACAGCAGAGAATGCACCAACCTGGATTTGGTATTTATTGTCTCGCAGAAAGTTTGAAAAATAGAGCATTCTCGTCGCGGATAAAGCAGTTTGCATCTTAGGCGTGCTTATATCCCTCTCTGCATTCAGGATTCTAGTAACTCCCTAGCTCCGCTCGTGAGTTAACTCTAGATTCCTTCGTTACGTTCGGGATTCAATATAGCGTTCGTGACGCAAGACAGTGCTTTATCCCCTCGTTTCATAACCTACTATTGTGTGTACTATTTCTTGAATAAATACTGTAATGTTGTTTTATTTTAGCTTCCTCAAACAGCTCGTTGGTGGAAAACCACCTTAACTCTGGTCCTCTATCGTGGATGAAAAGTGAAGGCGATTTATATTTTTGCACGGACGCGGACGTCCTCAAAGTGATTTAGTCCGGGACTTTAAAAGAGTGAAATATAACATGTTGTTGAGAAGTAAGGGGTCGTAACGATTTCAACTCGCATTATAAACGGGAATGTTTGTTGTAAAAGTTCTGTTGGTAATATTAAGGATTTACCAATGTTCCGTATCGGAATTGATTGGAAGTAGGTTACACAATTTGGAGGGTGCATCAAAACCTCTTTTTATGGATATACCCTCATTGGCTGAGCGATGTAACGATACCAAGGTTAGAAAACTGTCAACGCGTCTCTACGGGCCGACAACCCTGGCTGCCCCCCTGCTTGCAATGAAACACTTATGAGTGAATCCTCATTAGTAGGTACGTTGCGTTGCGTTGCGTCATCGCAGCGTCAACGCTATCGCGTTATACATGTATATTTTGTGATATGCCACATTAATGCATTGCGTCGTCACACGCGACGTTTCAACATTTCAACGGGTCGAGAGACGAAGCGGGGGAGGGTGATGCCCTGCGCTGTCGGAGCTCCGGTGCTACGACCGACAGTCACTATTTCATAATGCAATCAAGGAAGATATCTAGAACGTTTTATTGTGTCTACGTTTGTTACGGCGGTGGCTTAACAAAAGCAACAATAGAACACGTTTGTTCCGATCCATTGTCGAATGAAGACTGAATTCTACACTGAGACGCTGTGATGGCGTGTCAACCTCTTGCGTTGCGACTTGGTGCGTCGACGCAATGCGGTTGTGGCATACAATGCGTTGATCCGTTGCGATGACGCGACGCAACGCAACGCAACGCACTAATGGAGCCTCTCTCTAACAAAGAATATAAAATAGTGTAAAGCGCCGGCCGGTGGCTAAGGGGTAATTTTCGCGTGTGTTACATCCCTCAAGAAGACGACATACATCTTTCATCAACCACGGCAGTCTATGGATAAAGGAATTGCGGAGTTCATAGGGCACGCAAGACGGAATAAATCAAGGTTAGTAGCTCTCGGATTAGCTGGTTACTGAATTCACGTACAAACAATATTATTAACCTAAAACTTTACAAATAAGCCTCACGCCACAGCCACAAAACGCTAATAAACTTCATTTGAAAAGTAATTTTTCGACAAAAAATTAGAATATTTTTTTTATGAAAGAGCTAGTCTAGGGAAATAATACCACCGTAACTATTTTTGCTGACCAGGACAAAATATGTCATATTTATTTCTTTAAACCTTGGGCGTAGTGATTTTCTAAGGCCCATATTATAAATTTCACGAACAGCCATCTACTGCAGCACAAAACGATGTTTATATGTGCAGCACTCCCCCACAGCAGTAGGTATACCGTACGACATAATGCTGTGAAGCCTCAATCTGATGAAGGTTCTCAAATTGAATCGAAACATTGTCGGTCAAAACACTGATAAAACGGTACGTGATAAATCCCTTATTTATAATAATGATTGAAATCAATCACAAAAGTTTTCTAAGTAAAAATGCTGCGGAAGTAGACTAGTTAAGCTGTGTCTACGTCTGTAAAAAGACGGATCTTTTTGACTGCGTCTGCCGCAGAACTAAGTCTCTTCGACAATTTTTCCACGTTGGAATACTAGAAATCGACCAAAAATTCTGGTATCATGACAAGCGGTCGTAAAATCCCAGCGATCCACGTTTACCGTGATGAATTTCTCCGCGAAACATGGAGAAGAAAGATAAATTATTAACGTAAGAAGCTTCCCTTCGAAATCGGCTATCCTGTAAAATAAATTGTTATTAAACGCAAAAGGTCTCCGCCTATTACAGGAACAACCATAAAAAGCTTAGCTCACATTTTCTAATCGGGTATGGAAAAGTTAGGGCAGTTCAACGTTTCGGTCATAATTTTTGCCTACGTAGAAAACAATTTAACTTGTTAGTTTAACGGTGCTCCTACAAAGCAGTTATATTATCAATTTTGTTATTTTATTTTTAGATAATTATTTTTCATCATTTTCAGCCCGTGTCGACCCACAGCTTGGCATAGGCCTCACTTTGTTTCTGCCATTCTTCCCGATCCTGTGCCAGTCTGAACCACGTACGACCCACGGTCTTATGGATGTCGTCGACCCATCTTGCTGGGTGTATCTGCCTCCACTCTGTTAGGGCCTTAGTCCACCTGTCGTCACTACATCTGGCCAAGTATCTTGCCCAACTCCACTTGAGCCCCAATATTCGCTTGCTGACGTCTTGTACTTTAGTCTGCTTGCGAATTTCAGTATTGTGAACTCGATCTAAGAGTGTGATGCCGAGCATGACGCGCTCTATGGCTCTCTGTGCTACACTTATTTTGTACACTGCCTCCTTCGTGACCCTCCATGTTCAGGCACCATAAGTTATAGTTGGCAGAACACATTGGATATAGAGAAGTCTCTAATTATTTTTAAATATCTAAAATATTATCTTGTGCGGCGTGCACCTAACGACTGAATTAACTGTCTTATAATGGAATATTAGAAATATTGACTGAGACGTCAATTGACATGTAAATCATCAGGGACGCTACATTTTTGATTAGCGCTGCAGGTTGTTTGCGAAATGCAGTAAACTTTCGTTATTTCTTCGATAATATCCGAAATTATACTTGAAATGGAAGGTATACGACCTTATGTATTGGTCGGTTTATTTCACCAATCCTTACTCGATCACGACTCGATTAGAATAACGAAACTGTCAACTGCTTCTCTAATGAATGCCTGAACACGCGCGCTCTCTACTAGGTAAATGTTAGGTACTCTACATACAAACCTACATTCATAATAACTTATTTTAATCACCTAAGCTTAATTTAGATACAATATTCTTAAACATAAAGCAAATATACAAAAAAACGAGTGTGCTTTAGACCACACGACTGAAGTAAAACTTCTTTAGCTCCATCTAGGCGCATACAGTAAGTACATAAGTTATTTTCTGCTGCTGCCTGCCATCTGTTGTGGAATAGCTGAACTTTTTCGTTAATCGGAGCTAATAGATTCAAAATACGAAACGGAGTAAATACTTTTTTATTTATAGCTAAATTAACTCTAATAAACAGCATGAAGGAGTGTTTTGTTTTAGCAGTTTGTGTAATTTAGGCTAATTTGGGATAGGAGATATGCGACAAATCAACTGTCTATGAGAGAAAGAGAGAAAGAAAATGTGTACTCGCACCTCTCTTTCTTGCCCTTACAGTAATATAGGAAACGTAACTCTCTCTCTCTCTTTCTATCTTCACTAACTTATATCTCCCTCTCAACATTCGTTCGCACTTTTCGTAATGCATTCACCAGCTTACTCCCCAAGTCAAGCGTGAGTAAAGAAGTTTTACTTCAATAAAAAAAAGACCGCACGAGTATGTATATTCGTATGAATTATTCGACACTCTGGAGTAGCAGTTTTAGGGCGACCAAGGTCCCCGACATTGCATATGGCGTAAAGGACCATCTCGGAAGCCCTTTAAACCATTCTATGAAATGGTCGTAAGGGCTTCCGAGACGGTCAAGTGGCTAGAATTAAGCACGCGGATTTGGGGGATATTTGGGTATACACAATTTGGGTGACACAATAATAATAAATCTCTAATTTATACAGTATAAGAAGGATAATTGCGACACCAGCACCGTTTACCACCGGGTTACTTAAATGTATTAAGTTTTAGACTATGTTATAAAAAGTAGATACATAGTAAGTACTTATTATCTATACCTAAAGTTCTAGTAATGGTTTTTGAAACTCACCGGCCCGCGTCGCCGCAATATCTAGGGTATTGAAATTAGTGTTAAACGAAACAAATAGTCGGAATAAGGGCGAGCGTTTAACAGTATTGAGAAGTATAAGTCACGGCACATAACTTTAGCGCTGAATGATACGCGGAGGGGATAGCTGCGCATGGATACTGTCGCGCAAGCAATATAATAGCCAATAGCCACTATTTGCTTGATTGGAGATGTCCCTTATCGTTGCGATTGCCGTATTTGTAGACTTTGCTGTCCTTTTCTGGATTTTCCCTAAATCGCCATTTAATTTAATGTTTCCCGCCTTATTAATTTCGGCAGTTTGTTTTATATGGCTCAAAATTACAGTGCTGCTGTCCGAATGGCTGAGTAAAGTATTTGTAGCTTCATCAATCTCACTTTTGATTTTTTTCAAAGAATCAATTAATTTTAGATTCCCTTATTAAAAAAAACAATTCACGTCATAAAACATTTTCCTTGCCTGTCTTTCAAAACAGTATTTTTTTAGGCATATTCACTTTAAAGTCACAAACAAACTTAAAAAACTAAATTTAACGAATAAAAGCAATAACAATACAATTAAGAACGCGACTGTACACTGGATGTGCGCGGGGTGTCGTATCAATGCGGGGAACGGAATGCGACTGGAGAGCCAATCGGCATTACGTACGCCCTCCCTTCATCCCGCTAGCCCCCCTCAGGTACCTTATTTTATACTTCTGCTCAATAACGGTCACCGCTAGACTTATTTGCCGCGACTTATATATAATAAACGGCAGGGATTACTGCTAATACTATCAACATGTTCAATAATGGCCTTTAGAATATTCAGAATCAGTTATGTCCTCAAGCGTAAGTATACATTTCTTTTGGGTTATAAGAGGAAATGAATAATAAACACCCTAATCTATCTATACACGGTGTCCTTTAAATCACTCTTTTCTCAGAACAAACGTTATTCAGACCATGGTATAATAACAGTTTATAACATCAAATTAAAAAAATAAAACCAAATCGGTCTTTGAAAAATATAAAAATTTGCGAACTTAAACGTTTATTTTAACGTTACGCCCTACAACATAGTCAGCGCGCTGACCGTTAGCTACTAGGTACCTATCTAACTAAGGAGTAGGTAATACGTTGCGGCTAGCGTACCCATGAACTTTATGTCACGATTAGTTTTTTAACAAAGTTAGACTTATTTGAGAAGGTCTAGATTGTTCTTCTTTATTCTCTTATTTGATGCTATAAACAGTTATTATACTTGAAAAAACATAGCTTGATCTCTGCGACATTTGTTAAACTGACGTTCCTAGGGTTGTTATGATACAGAAAAAAATATCGATCGTAATTATCGATAGAAGCTTTGCAGTAAGACCAATTGTTGGACTTTTGAGGGCTCCAACAACCCGTAACGACTGCCATTAGATATTCGTATGGCAGCCGGGACCGACGGCTTAACGTGCTTTCCGAGGCACGACCAGACCAGTGCAAAAACCCATATTTATGCATACAAATATTTGCACTAAGCGAGGATCGAACCCGCGACCTCCTGCGCAGCAGTCGTATTCACTACCGCTTCGCCACGAAGGCTGTCTGCCATAATTATATGTATATTGGATTATATTATGATTTGGGTAATAAAATGAAACGAATATTATAATACATACATTTATTTATTCCAAAGGAGTACCCCAAATCAATATCTGAATCACTTTCAGAATCGCTAGAGCAATCTTGTAAATTTATAATGAACTCTTGTTCGCAAATATTATCAAATCGAACGTCCCGCTCCCAAACTTCTTCCATTAATTTTCTGCATTTGGTAACTACCTTTTTCCAATCTTCTACAGATACATTTTCAACCGCAGTGTTTAGTAACTGCAACATTTTATTTGCCGTGAAAGGCGGTGTGGTGTTATGTTATGATAAATTAATTTTGAATTAAGTTTTATACAAAATATCGATAGTTTATCGTCTGTGGTCACGATGATTCATCGCTCATCACTATAATTAGCTCAGCATGCCCATAAAGTATGACATTGACTGGTACGTTTGTCCGTACTGTTAAATTCAAAACTTCATAGGCGCGATTTTACTGACAGCTGTCCCAGAGATCAAGCTATGTTTTTTCTAGTATAGACCATGGTCTGAGCAACATTTGTTCTGAGACAACAGTGATTTAAAGGACACCATGTATGTATAAAAGAAAGTCGGGTTAGTTACACCATTTATAACTCAAGAACGGCTTGACCAATTTTGACGATCTTTGATTTGCTGGATTTGTGTCTACCCCGAATAGCAGAATATCTATTCAAATATCAGGAAAAATCACGCAAAAAGAAATAATAATGAAAATTCATTTTCTCATACCTACATATACGCAGCTAATGATGGCCGATTGACAATTTTACCGGGGTTAATGTATGTCACATTGGCAGCCCGTGTAATATGCATGTCAAGGCGGTACGAAGTTCGGCAGGTCAGCTAGTGTGGTATACATTTGGGGTATTTTTTTCATTTCCTCGTTACCTCAATGGAGTTTTATTTAGAAAACTTTCGTGATTGATTTCAATCATTATTATAATTTCGGGATTTATCACGTACCTACCGTCTTATTGGTGTTTTGACCGACAATGTTTTGGTTCAATTCGTGAACCTTCATCAGGGTGAGTGCGATCCGCTCCGAATAATGTCTCGCCTCGCACCACAGACCACTTAGATGTACTACGTACAGACGGTCATGTGACGTACATTGGAGTTGGAGCGTAAAGGAGTGAATGGATTGATGCCACAATAGATTTTGACAGGTGTTTATTTTTCAATCACATTTTCACTCATTCTTTTTTTTTCCTTTTCGGTCACTCTTTTATGGCAACTGCCAGCATGCACATTCTACCAGCGAACGAAGTTTTATTATATATACATACCTACATCTACATTATGTTGCACTACCAATATTACGCTTATTACTTGACATCAATGAAAACAAGCAAAGTCAGTCGAACTGTTTTATTCAATCTTATCATAACAATTGCATTGGTACTTTTTTATTATGAGAGTAGATACATAATCTTCTATTACTTAGATATAGAAAACAAGTGCACTGGCACTTATTCATCGCAATATCTCCGAAACTACAAAGAGTATGAGTTTCCAATTTGGCATTGTGTTTGTTTTAGTATGTATGCGTATTTATTTATCCTTTTGGTCTTGAATTCAACAGCCCTTTGACGTTTTATTCTTCTAAACTCTTTGTCTATAAGCTTGCATTTCGGAGTCAAAGATTTTAAATCTCTGATTAACCTCTTTTTTCAGTTTTTTGGAGTTGAACAGTCTGAAAATAAAGAGATTTACAATTTCCTTTACGCTACACTTTGTACTAGAATCATTACATTGACATTAAAACCAAGAATTTTACACAAAATTTTGTCCACCAACATATTCTCTTTTAATTATCAGTTTTATCCTGCTTATTGAAGCCCATAAAATAACTCGCCTTGTATATTTTGGGTCTCAGTTCCATGTTCCAGCTGGTCAGGTATGGTGCTCTCTGTTAAATTTATGATGTCCATGACTGAATCTATAAATAAAATTATAACGTTTGTAAATAATGTGAATAATATTGAATTTATCAAGATATACATTTGTCAGAATTGACTGAAACAGATCTCAATTGAAAACGCTAAAAGGGGACTTCACCAAGAGGCACACTGAACTGATAAACTAAATATGTCGAACAACAAGTTGTTCCTACTTGTTGTTCGACATATTTAGTTTATCTTCTTAACTCTTAACTCTTTAACTTCAAGATGCCATGATTAACCAAACAAACATAATATGTTTTACCTGATTCAATGCAAATAGAAGCTTCGTGAGCTGAACTGTTGATCAGTGATGTCTCGCTTTGAGTGCTGTTTGATGCACAATAAGTGTGATGACAGGGAGGCTGCCTGTAGTTGTGTGGATTTGCGGCACTGAAAATAACAATGAATTTTATTATTTTTTGCTGCGCCGCCAATAACATTAACTTCAGAGGCCATGATTCACCAAACAAACTGTAGGGGAGAGGGGGGCACCCTTGAAAACTTTTTGCAAGATACCTGATAACTTGATTTTATAACTAGATAGAATACACTGTCTTCAATTTATGATTAACTACATTAATAAGGAATAAAATTAGTATTTTTAAATAACAAATATGCCTAAGGTAAAGATACAATGTATCTTTTTGTAACGGAAGAGAATTGTTCAAAGTTGCCCCCTGTGCGGGGTAGCTTTGAACACGCCTGGGGCAGTATTGAATGATGGATTTTACGGGAAAATAAAACAAGATACATGATACATTATTTAATCAAAAGACAGATTATTGTCATTAAAGATGATGGGAATAAAATATTTATTTTTATTTAATAAATTCTTTATTTATTTTTGACAAATAACAAATTTGTGACCGCTCCCTGGGGCACTTTTGAATAATTAACAAATTTCAAAGAGGTAACTTGAATAATGAAATCAGTAACGTTAAACTCAATCTTTATCATAATACTACAAAGAATAGGAACTATTGGCTAGGAAAAAGTTTAAAAATACAAGCAATTAACAGATATCACTAGTAAAAATATAATGTTATAAACATCTACAAAACTAAAACACAACCTTGACTTAGGAATATTTTAACATTCTTTATCAATCTACCCTTACAATAATCAACAAGAGATGAATAAGAATAAATTTAAGGAGATCTAGGTCTTAGGATACGATTCTTAAATAGCTTAACCTAATTAAAATTTAGAAAAGTTTGTCATAGAATTGTGTTATATTGTGCTTGTTGAAGCTCGTTGAACGTGACAAGCTTGTATTTTCCGGTTTACGAAGAGATAAATCTCTATTACGCTTCATGAAACTTTTAAGCCATTCTATACCCGCCTCTCTAATTTCAATCCATTTCTCTGGAGATTTCCCGAGCGCCATGGCATATTCAAATGCTAGTTGCCGCGTCTGTTTATACGTCAACCCATAGTGCATCTTTGACCGCGTAATTATATATTTTTTTAACATTATCTCTTCATCTTTGTTAAAAACTTGTGAAGTGCTGTATTTAGTTGTGAAATCATCAGTCTTCGATTTTTTATCTTTGTAGTTCTTGATTATATAATGTAAAGTATTTGGCTTAAGGTTGTAAACGGCAGCTGCCTGTCTCAATTTCATTTCACCTGTTACCACTGCAAGTACAGCTTTAAGTGCATCTTCTTCGTTAATTTCAGATTCTCTTTTTTTTTGTAATTTCTTTCTTACCATTTTGAACTGAAAAAAATAATTATAATATTCAGGTTTAATAAAATAACAAAAATAAAATTACGCCATTAAAACGTTTTGAGGTTGAGGCAGCTTTGAACAACTGTTCAAAACTGCCCCGTTCATTTTGTTCAAATCTGCCCCAACAGCACATTGAAAAAAAACAATTTTTATTTTCCAACAAGATGAGCAAAAATGCTTACTATTTCTACTTAATTATATAGGTTAAAGATAATCTTATCAAATAAACCAATTAAAACTTACAACTTCCTTCAAATGTAATCGTAAAACTCTTACAAAAAACTTTTAAAATATTCCGTTTATCCTGCAGAAAACAAGATGACCTTCTAACTTTTTGACGTTTAGTCATAGACAAGAAATGACAACTGACGGCTATTAGGGTTGGTGTTGCCACTTCAAATTATTTTTTATAAAAGCAACGCGTTAAAAATAACGTTATTAGCGCTATTTTTCAAAGCTGCCCCTGTACAAAGCTGCCCCCCTCTCCCCTACATATGTTTTACCTGTTTCAATGCAAATGGATGCTTCATGACCTGAACTGTGGATTGCTGAACATTGTGTCGCACAGATTGACACTTAGATGTATTACGTACGCGAAATTACTGAATATTGTAGCAGAAATTAATAAACAATAACAAATTCATCAACATGAACAAACAGTAATTTAATGGCAGCTATTTATAAAAACAACAAATCGATATGTGTGGGTATGTGTTCAAAAATTACAAAACGTTACCGGGTCCGGCGAATGGATTCAATGAATGAATGGAAAAATATCGGACAGGTCACAGATTAGGACATAAAGCTTTTACCTGTCATCCGAACTATTGCATCGGTCTTTCATTCATTTCTTACGGTCGTCGATCTTGTAGGGGACATTACCAGGCATGCCTCGCACTGCGCGCCGCTGCCCTCTGCGCGCGAGTAGACGAGTGGGATGGTGGGGATTAGGTCAACGAAGACCCAGCGTCTTGACAGGCGGTGTCATCATCATTATCATCACTGCTGCTCTCTTTGGTAGTTTTTGGTACAGGCAAACACATAACACTAACTATGTCTCTACCAGGTTCACTCACTCTTCTGTCACTTGCATCATGAAGACATGGCCTTCAGGCTGGCGGTAGAATCCATCCTCTATCTCTATTAAAGTTCGGCACACGACTTATTTCTATTGCCTCTCGGATCTTATGAGGAACTAGGAACTTCTCTATCGTTAAGACCCGGGCCTTGTCGAAACGTATGTATTGAATCAGAATCTAGGGCATGTTCCGCCACTGCAGAACTGTTGTAGTCGATATTCTTCATTACATTCTTCATACCAGGTTGACTAAACACATGCGTCGTAATGGCTGAATATATTTCGATGAAATTTGGTGTGTAAGATTACCTGGATTCAAATATAGGCTATTTCTTCTTGACAAACAACACGTGCGAAGCCGCTGTCAGAAGCTAATTAAAAATAAATAAATAAAGCGTTTTTGTTAGTTTGTTAGTAAACTAAAATAATAGTTTAAAATACAAGCTACTCGTCACTAGTTCAATTTCTGTTAGCTTGATATCTCTTTGTCCTTTCAAGAGCAATTAATTAGTAGATATTGTGTGCGATGTGCGAGATGTTTGCTATGAATACAAAGTACTCGTACGTTTTGAATATGAGTTTTTACTCACGATAACCTATTGTCTCGCACAATGTTATTAGTAATTATTTATGTGCATGCAACATTATGGCCAATCTTGCTGGTCCAAAACCTAACGTAATCGTAGACAACTGCCCAATAGAGGCAGTGAACAACTACATTTATCTTGGACACTGTTTATCCTTTGGCTCACTTTCTCAGAAACAAGAGATTTTGAGACGAGTATAGCTAGCATGGGCCGCCTTTAGTAAGTTAGAAGAGGTCTGAAGTCTAAAATCCCTCAATGCCTCAAGACCAGGGTGTTTAACCAATGTGTCCTTCCCATTCTTACTTGCGTTTCCAAGACATGGCCGCTCACAAAGGAATACATGCATATGATTAGAATAGCTCAACAGGCAATGGAGCGTACCATGCTCGGTATATATCACTCTTGGACCACATACCCAATGTAGAAATTCGACGTCGCACAAAGGTTGTGGACGTGGGTATCAGGATCGCAGGGCTAAAGTTGAGATGGACTGGACACTTGGCTAGGAGGGATGGCGGGCGTTGGACGAAGGCGATTACAGAGTGGTGGCCAAGGAATGCTCGTAGACCAAGAGGCAGACCACACGCCCGATGGTCGAATGATATTGAAAGCGTAGCTGGGTGTCAAATGGATGAGACTCGCAAGGAACCGGAAAGAATGGCGTAATAAAGAGGAGGCCTATACCCAACAGTGGGTGCAGACGGGCTGAGATGATGATGATAATGTGCATATGTTTTACGACCTTCATGAAGAAAAGCACATTTGACGTTAAAATTAAAATAACTAGTGGTTCGCCCCGAACTGAGATCTCGATAGTCTCACAACGAACCAAAAAAATATTATTCATTAATCTTTGCCTAATAAAATAGTGTTCTGAAATAAACATCCAAACAACTTGACCTACAGTTTCATTCAAATTACAAGTAACGGCAATTTGTGTTATTTGGTAAATCTTTTTAGGGGTAGAAATTGCAGTTATTTTGGATTGTTGTGAAAGCCACATGAATACGAAATTTCAGCACTGTGGGGTCACTGGTGTACACTGTGAATTTGGTCAAAGTTCAGTTTTTATTATGGCTAATAACTCAACAACTACAAGGATTAAATTAAAAATAGAAACGTGATCGAAATGTAATAATAAAGACCTTTCGTAAGATGCCGCTCTTGATCTAATAGTCTCATTTTGATTATTTTTTTACTCCTTTTGAACTCCATTATCTTAACAATCCCCCAAAGTGTTTAGCTCATTTAATCACACCAAGTTTGTACTATCAGTTTCTACCTATATATCAAATTTAGATCAACGCTTCGAAAGTTAATTATCATCGGACAAACATACATACAACGCCGATTTTCCCAAGTTGATTTGGAGATCTCGCTTCGTTCGATCAATAAACAGTCAGACATACCCATTTAAAATGTTTCTAAAATATAAAAGGTAGCAAAACATGTGAATTCTAAAGTATATTTTTTCTTGAAACTGCCGGGTCAAGTTAAAATGTCCCTTGCAAAAGGGTGAAGTTAAGTACAGTAACAGTGCGACACTATATGTATGTATGTATACAGTACACGTTATATGTATGTATATATAAGCTATTGGTTCATAGACCATGTTCTCTACTGATAAAAACAGTCTATTTTGAAATAATTGTAAATAATACTTGGTTAATAATTCAAACATTGCACATTTTCATTTTGATTGCCAAAGGGGACGAAATGGTAAGGTCAAATTAAAAAATAAGGCTTATAATTATATCAAAAGGGGCATTATATAGTAGAGCTAAATGTATACATCCTACAAGTATAATTTTTTATTTTATGACATTGTTATGGAGTCGATAAATGTTTATTTATTGAAGAACAACAAACAACTACATTATACTGTTTAAATACAATTCGTGTAGGTACATTCTGGGAATGTGAAAGTTATTGATAATGTAGCCCACAACGTTATCCACATAATAAAACAAATACTTGTGACAAATAAGGAGCTGTTAAAGAGTCTAAGAGTACAACGACAAGTGTCGAATTCTCTCATATTTACAAGAGTAAGTAAAATAAAGATCTACTTAGGTACTAGAAAATAGGAATACAATGTAAAATTTTACAACTAGAGTAGGTAACTAAGATGAATACAGGACAGAATCAGCACTAAAAAGGTTAATATTAACAAGGTTTATAATGTTGAAAAAATACCGTCCTATCTTCGAAGTTTGCAAAGCGAACAATCTGAAATTAATATTATTACAAGTTTACTTGATTTCTTAATCACAACACTAGATGGCGCTCTAAATTAACATAAATATAGGAAAGTACAGACCGGTCTTGTTTATTGGAATGTCGCTTCTGTCGCCTTACCTAATCTTTGCCGATACGCAGTTTGAACACTGAATAGTTCCGTTCAGAGCAGGTTGTAAGGAAATCCGTAAAAATAATATATCCTTGCGATCTGACCCTATAATCTATTGTGTGAACTATGTGTGTTATTACGTGTTTTTTTAAGTGTCGCTTCTGTCGCCTTACATACTCTTTTCCGATAGTTCTCAGTTTGAAAACTGAATAGTTTCGTTCAGAGCGGGTTGTAAGGAAATCCGTAAAAATAATATATCCTTGCGGTCTGACCTTTTATTTCCTTTACAGCAACATTATCGTTTCCTTTGTAAAGGTTATATTTTTGATTCTTTGTACCGTGAAGTTTGATATTGTTATAGGGTTTTATTTAACTTCTAAGTGGAGCTTTCAAGGTGGTTTTAACCTAGTCTTCATTGTATAAAGTTGGAATTTGTCTGTCTAGATCAAAATGACAATCCTGTGCTTTGAATTGAAAATTCTTTAATGTATGTGGGTCACACTGAAAGTTTTAGAAAATGAAAAACAGAAAGATGTAGAAGCCTGTTAATAATACTATTGCTTTTCAGAATAGACTTCATTCCTATCTAAGCACCGTCGCACGCGCTGGAACTATTGACTGAAACAGTGGGCCCACTCTTCTTTAGGGATCTCTTCCACGCCTTGTTCAAACGCAGCCATCTTCAGGGTACATAAAACGAATTCATCTAAGTTTATCTTCTATTTATGGAAATATATAAAAGTCACAAGGTACCAGGACGGGACTGTAAGGAGGATGACTCATTAACTCCACACCTTCGACAGACAAATATTCGATAGTCCGTCTGGCGGAATGAGCTGGAGCGTTGTCGTGGTGGAGGAGAATTTCTTCTTGGGCGCTGTTGTCTTACATTTCTAAGACAACTGGTAAACAACGACTGACATACCAATGTTTTTTCAAATAGACTAATCTCTTTGTTGGCCTCTGAGGCCCTTGCAGCTTAACCGGACTTTTGGCGAGTGCAGATGGCGCTTAGCCCTGTATGTTTTTAGATGAGGCAACTAGCGCACTATAATCAAATATCTCTATCTTCAAAGGTTTGCTGGAAGAAAACTCTTATTAGGGTTAAGCTCGCCTTTGTACTTGCCCATTTTGTAAGCTATTTTTGTCTATAAATCTATTTGTGTACAATAAAGAATAAAGGGCACCACTTAGGTACGAACCTCGGCTTAAACCGTTGTTGCCAGGATGAGGATAGGAGAGAAACGCCCGGGTACATGCTTGTACCTAGTATAAGCGGCGACCGAAGGGACTCATTGACCTCGCTGGCGAGGTCGGTGTATCTGTGAAGTGACTGACGTACCAATCTGCACTAACTGTCCTATTATCTTCTAGCTAGAACGATTGTTGCGAAATGATTCGTCCGTCCAAAGAATGAGGCAATTATCTTTTTCCCTTGACTTCTGCTGTTCTTTACTTTTGTCGGCAAATCTTCGAATGGAAACATCCATTGCGCAGATTATCTTTTGGTTTCGGATTCGTAACAATATATCCAGCTTTCATCACCTGTGACAATGTCATATACATCATCCGAGTCACCTCCGTCATACTTTTCAAGCATTGAGCGGCACCAATCCAAACGATGTCGTATTTGATCTTCCGTCAAATTATGAGGTATCCATTTAGTATAAAGCTTTCTGACGCCTAAATATTCATATAAAACTTTTTGTACTTGCCCTATGCCAATGTTTAAAGCTGCCCGAGTTTGTTGATATGTCACCCTTTTATCATCATCATCATTAACCTATAACAGTCCACTGCTGGACATAGGTCTCTCCCAGGGTGCACCATTGAGCCTGATAATCAGCTTTACTCATCCAATCCTTGCCAGCCACAGCGCGCAAATTGTCACTCCATATAGCTGGAGGGCGTCCTATAGTTCGCTTGCCTAGACGTTGTCTCCACTCCAGAACACGTTTGCCCCAACGGTTATCGGTTCTGCAGCAGATATGACCGGCTCACTGCCACTTCAGCTTGCTGACCCTCTAAACTATGTCGACCACCTTGATTCTCTGTTGGGTAACCTCGTTTCAGATTCTATCCTACAGAGACCCTTCTATCAGCATCTATCATTAGCGGCACAGCACTCGCGTTATTTTCAGAAGTCGCTGTAGAAGGACGTCCTTCTCGCGAAGAACCAGTGAGTTTGCTTCGATTACGTTTTAACTCATTAAACCAGTTGTGAACAGTGGCACGGGATGGGGCTTAGTCATAAAATGCTACTCGAAGTCTATCGCAACATTGTTGTTGTGTAATAAATAAATCATTGAATGAAAATTTTCTCTAGTCAAATCCATTTCGACGTACCACAGATATTTTTTAAATTGCCTCCAAATTGTAACAACAAATGACATTAATTAATTACACATCTACAGTTTCCCAAAGATTTCTAATTAGAAATTTAAATAAATGTTTCATCAGCTGCTTTTCTGGCCTATTCTAAAATCTTTCAGTGTGACCCCCGTACTTACCATACTTAACACATAAAACACAATAAAATAAATATCATACTTATATTATAAAAGCAACAAAGAGTTTGTTTATTTATTTGTTTCTTTGTTACACTTCCATGTAACATCTGAAACGATTTCGATAAAATTTGGCACATACTCGTAGGTAGATTGAGACGTAGGCTTTCTATACGTCTACTTTTTATTGACAAACCACGCGCGCGAAGCCAGAGGAGGAAGCTAGTTTCATTATATTGCATAAAATGCAGTCTTATCGCTATGTGAGGCCTTTCTTAGGTAGACCAAGATTCCAAAGACTATGTCTATATTAGATTTTATTATAGTGACAAAGTCAACTGTAGCTCCCAAAGTATTTTGTTTGTTTGTTTGTCCCAAAGTTTGGTCAGAACCCATATTTTTGCTCATAAATAAAATTTATAGAAGTAAGGTGTTTTTTTAAGACAAATTTCGATAATACATATATGTAGAACTGAAATAAGACGATAGTTGTATGTGTCTGTTTTTGGTCCTGACTTATAAATAGGAGATACTTTTGCCATTTCAAGTGTATTAGGGAATTCAACATTCTATCAGACCGTGCGATAAATTTACTAGTAGGTATTAGGTGTTTTATAGATTTTATAATTTTGGTATTTATTCGGTATCTTTTAAATTTATATTGTTTTATTTAATTGTTGGTTTTATGGTGTGCAATAAATTACTTTCTTTTTTATTTTACTTACTCTTCCATCTTTTTATGAGAGTAAGTATTTTATGAAATTTTGATCCGAAGCGCGATGTAAAATATTAACATTATTTGAAAGGATTATTTTGAGACGTCAACTTTTGTTGCGAGAGAATAGACGTGGGAAACTTTCCATTAGCTGTATTAAATATTTAATGATAAGAGACGTAATATCAAGCTATAGAACACGTCCCTGGAGGTATGAACTAAAAACATGAATTAAACACGTATATTGAGGCGGTGTGTGATCCGCAAACTGGCGCTTATCTGAGTCACGCATAAGTATTGAAGTTCAGCAAAAAAATGTAGCCAGTGCCTAGCAGACATTGCTACGTTTGATGTTTCATATTGAGTTGACTAATTGTCAACTAATTGACGACTACTTAAGTAGTGTAGTTTATTTATATATTACTAGCTGTTGCTCGCGACTTCGTACTCTTTACATTACTAAAGGTGTAGGTAACCTAGAAATAAAGCTAAACTCGCTGTTGCCACTTGACTTGACACCCCATTTTTATCCCATGGAACCTGATTTATGGGATACAAAGTAGCCTATGTGTTAATCCAAGTTATAATATATCAACGTGGTTGAGTATCATCTGTCTTGGGTGCGGCATGTTAATGAGATTAGTAAAAGGGTTAACTACTCTTTTCAATCTCTTAAGCGTCTCCAAAAGTTTTTACCCTTTGAAACTAAAATTACTCTTGCTCAAACACTCATGTTACCCCTTTTAGACTATGCCGATGTCTGTTTTCTTGACGCCACCGAGGAACTTCTAAATAAACTGGAACGTCTTCAGAATTTGTGTATCTGATTCATATTCGGGTTGCGCAAGTTTGATCACGTCTCCATGTTTAGATTCCAGCTAAAATGGCTTCCCATTCGTCGTCGACGTGATTTTCATGTTGTGACTTTTCTCTTCAACACTCTTTTCAATCCTTTAGCTCCTTCTTACCTCCGTGAGCGCTTCGATTTTCTTGTCCTACCGGAGATGACTTGTAGGTCATCTAAGTCCCTCCTTCTCAAAACCCCTCCTCATTCCTCCAGTCGCTATGGCGGTTCCTTCACTGTCCATGGAGTCAACCTGTGGAATTCTCTACCACACTCTATCCGCGCAAGTCCATCACTAAGCACTTTTAAGCTTAGAGTGAAAGAGCATTACCTGTCCTTGTAAACTTTTAGGTTATTTATTATGTATAAGTAGGTATTTTATTTATATTTTGTATAATGTATTAATATCTCCATCTTCAAAGGTTTGCTGGAAGAAAACTCTTATTAGAGTTAAGCTCGCCTTTGTACATGCCCATTTTGTAAGCTATTTTTATCTGTAAATCTATTTGTGTACAATAAAGAATAAAGAATTGAATTGAGTAACAAACAAACAAATTATTATTATTATTATTATGACTATTAAGTTTATGTTTATTAGGTATATTATGATCGTTAAGGCACCTTTCTGCCTAAAGAGAATAATTTGCTATATTCCACGAATTCACGAATAAAATAGAGAGTTTTAACTAACAATAAAACTTACCTATTATTTTTCCAACGATATCCGGAATCCATCTTGAGTCAAGCACCTGTCTTTTTCACGTTTTTATCGTAGCAACTTCCTCTCTTCGACTTCCGGTGCGCCGTGATTGGTCGACGCATTTTGTCGGTTACGATTGTGGCAAGTTTGCGACGACCCATAGGGCACTCTTTTGCTTCATTATACTTACTCATAATGTACCAGGTAGGCATAACCTGGATTCCGGATATCATTGGAAAAATAATAGGTAAGTTTTATTGTTAGTTAAAACTCTCTATTATTTGTTCCGAGCCGATATCCGGAATCCATCTTGAGTGATGTGTTTGTTATCTCCTGGTATGCCCATAATTTATATAATTATGTTGATGCTATAATGTGTAATGTATTGAAAACATAAAAATAAATATAACTAAAGTAAAATTTATTTATTTATTATAAATTTATAAATTTATTTATTATATCTGACAATAAATCATAATACGAAAGTTAGATGACAATGTAGTATTTCCTGACAAATCAGTAAAGGTCGCAATTACAGATTTGTGCACCAATATGGTCCGATAGGTTAAACCTTCGCTTTTGTGTAGATCTATTCGGGCCTGTATGTATAGACAGTGAGCCCTGGGCTGCTTGTAACCACCACTTCATTTTGGCGAAGACAGGTTCTGGTAATTTCACTTGTCTGTAGGGGTGTTCCTTAGGAAGGTGACGAGTGTGAAATTGCAGGGTTCGACAATGTAAGCGCCCCCTGCGTACTACAAACGAGGCAAAGTTGAGTCTCCCCAGAAGGGATTGAGCCTGTCTGAGGGACCAACTGCCTTTGGCCGTCTGACTGAGAAGTGCCCTGCGTAGCGTTAGGCACTTCGGTTCCGACAGGGACTTCGTGTTGAGTTTGGTGTCCCACGTGACGCCCAGAAATTCTAAGCGTTGTGTCGGAACCAGTACGGACTTGTCCATGTTGATAGTCCAACCGAGTTGTCTCATTAGGTTTACCATAAATGCAATGTGCTCGCGTAAAACTCGAAAGGACTGGTTCACCAACATACAATCGTTCAGGTATACTACGCACCTTATATCTCGGCTCCTCAGGTACTCGGCTACCCAGTTCGTCAGGGAGGAAAACGTTCGTGGTGCTGATGAAAGTCCGAAAGGCAGACACGTCATTTGGAGAAGGTGGCCTTTGTAGCTGAGCCTCAGAAATCATTGGTGCTCCTTGGCTACAGGCAGGTGAAAATATGCCTGGCTCAGATCTACCTTCACCATCCAATCTTCGCTCGGCAAAAAACATGGCATTCGGAAATTGCAGGGTTCGACAATGTAAGCACCCCCTGCGTACTACAAACGAGGCAAAGTTGAGTCTCCCCAGAAGGGATTGGGCCTGTCTGAGGGAACAACTGCCTTTGGCCGTCTGACTGAGAAGTGCCCTGCGTAGCGTTAGGCACTTCGGTTCCGACAGGGACTTTGTGTTGAGTTTGGTGTCCCACGTGACGCCCAGAAATTCTAAGCGTTGTGTCGGAACCAGTACAGACTTGTCCATGTTGATAGTCCAACCGAGTTGATAGATAGCTGGGATTGACCTCGGCTTTTTCTAGAACATGTGTGTCCAACATATTTTTATAAGTTGTGTCATACGATGACTCGCCTTTGTCTGGTAATTTTTTATAACAGCTTGATTCGGATATATCAGGGGCGGCTTCATCACGAACGGAATACGTACTCCTCTGAGAAGTTTGCAAATATGGTGGGGCGCTCCCAGATTCTCCCAAACATGCATGTATTGCTTTAGACAGCCGCCTCGAAATGCTTGCGCGTCATGAGCGATTGTTTCTGTATTTTGATGAGTGAGAATTGAATTTTTTACCTCTTGATGAGTATTGGTGTTTGTTTTTGGCGTTAAACGACTTGTTGTCCGATGACTTCGCCTGATCTTTGTACTTGTCTTTGGAGCCAGAAGTATTTCTTCGAAAAAAGTTATCAGTCGCCTGCTTGCTTGTCGATGGTTTCGGTTCGATCCACATCCTATTATCGTATGCACGTTTCTGATTAGTAGCTGCGGCTGTTGATGCAGTTGGCTGGAAGCAAGCTATTCGTTTTTCGGCCCCCCCAATTTTTTGTAGGTAGGCTGCAAGCATTTCTCCTTCAAATAAATTTTCTGCGCTCGGTGGAATTTTTTGTAATGCTCCACAGTGATACTCCTCCGGAATTTTCTTAATAAAAAAATAAAGATTCCCTACGCGTGCTGATGCAGTCAGCTCGTCGGCCACATGCAATTTGCAAAATATCGTCAGTCACTTTTGCATAGTTAGAATCTTTACCGAACGATTGTTCAATTTTATCGAAAAGAGAACTCGGCGAAAGTTTTGTAATTTTATCATTTGACCAATCTACTAGGTTCTGCAAAGTTGTGCGCAATTCATCTTTCTGAGTTAGTATATCATTAGATAATGCTGCAAAAGTTCTCTCTATTAGATACAAGCGGTCTTCATTGGTCCCGGACGCATTGAAACGTCTCAATTCATCGTTTACATTTAGCTCTATAAAACCCGGAGTAGTGACGTACTTTTTCTGAGCCTCCAAAAAGCGAATTGCATACCAATCGTTACATTTAAATCTTTGTAATTGGGTTATCTTCTCTAAATGATTTTCATTTGATTTTGGGAATGGTGGATCTTTTAACGAGGTCGATAACTCGGACAATTGGAGTTGTTGTGTGTTCATATCACTAGTGGCCAGTGGCGGGCGTAAACCTAACGCATCCATTGTACAATTATTGGTTTCACTAGACGCCTTAGTTGCACCTGAGACTGTCACTTGAGGCTCATGGGATTTTTGAGAAATTAGATTTGTCAAAAATGCCACTTGTTGGGAAAGAAATTCGAATTGCAAATCACTTACATGGTTTGAGCGCTTTGACCTTCTATCCGGACTGGACTCCTGCGACGATGCACTGCTCGAACTTGGAGAACGGGTTCTTTTTCGCGACACGTGTTCGATAGAATTATCACTTTGTTCTAAATTATTTTCGTCCTCCATAATCGAAGAGAGGATTTGTAATTATATAATACAAATTGAAAATGAATAGTTGCTAGACGTGTTAACGCTACGAAAAACGACGCTATAATGAAGCAAAAGAGCGCCCTATGGGTCGTCGCAAACTTACCACAATCGTAACTGACAAAATGCGTCGACCAATCACGGTGCACCGGAAGTCAAAGAGAGGAAGTTGCTACGATAAAAACGTGAAAAAGACAGGTGCTTGACTCAAGATGGATTCCGGATATCGGCCCGGAACAAATAATATAAATTTCTCGGCTATATTGGTTACGCTAGTTTACCATTGGATATCTACTTCTGTCTAAAAGGTCTTAACATCAGGTGGGCTAGGGTTGCCAACTCTACTATATAATCTAGTATCCTATTATATTATTGGATCGAATACCTATATTTCTAAAAAAATAAATATAGTAGGCGAAACTACTATATTTTGCGTAAAGCGGAACGCAGCCTTAATCTTTTTTTAAAGTTCTCTCTGCTCTAAAATTAGAAATTGCTGAGTAACTAAAAATTAATTTTAATAATTTGTACTCAGAAATCAATCAAATGAACAACATTTTGGACATTGTACGTTATGACCAAAAATTTTCTACGAAATCAACTGTTGAAAAATGGCAAGAAACTCTTCTTATAAATAATTCAGACTTGCATAATATTTAAAAAAATTGTAAATAAATCTTGTAATTCCTGCAACATCAGCATTCACAAATCGCATATTTTCTGTCATGAAGAAGAAATGGAGAGATGAGCGTAATATGGCCAGTTTGCATTTAATAAAAGCAGAATTTATGGTGTTTTCCAACTAAAAGTTGGACTGTCATGAAGCATATGAATGCTTTCTTAAAAATAAAAATTTAATTATTAAGACACAGAGCAGTAAAAAATATTAATTTAATAATATTTTACCACATTCTATATTTTTTTAAATTTTTTGCCATTTACTATATTTATAGAGGTACTCGTAACAGCTTCGAATACACTATATTTGATAGAAGAAAAGTTGGTAACCCTGGGTGGGCCATACGCTTGTTCCATCTAAAAGTCGTATAAAAAGAAAAAAAACAACCATTAAAATTGCAGCTTCTGTATTATTACTCCTAGATTACAGTATTCTTTACTCCTAAGTGACTCATTTAAAATTAATGAGACAAAAATTCTAATTTGTCGCGCTTTTGACCTATCACAGAGGATACTATGTTTATGAAGATGTAAAATGTAACTGTTTTGCAACTGTTTCGTAAAAAAAAATTAGCCAAAAAATTAGTCAAAAAAGTTGCATTGCTGTTACTTTAAACTTCCTTGCTTGTCGGATACACTCTTTCTGTCTGAACTAAAGTAAAAGTTAAAATCTAGTTTTTGTATTTAATGTAACCTACAGATATTATTTGTCTTCTTTCATAAGCATGCACTTTTTATGCCCTTATAATTTGTCAACCCAATCTGTGGACACCGGGGCTGTTATACATAAAGAACCTTATTGAATATTAGCATTATGTAACCTAATTGTATAAATAATAATTGTTTGTTGTCTATAATAAAGAAAATAAAACTTCCATATATTTGTGGGAGAATTTGATTGTATTTTATGCAAGTAATTTTCTAAGAAAAATATACTTTAGAAAACAGAATCGACAGACAGACTGACGGACGGAAGGACGAATGGACAAAGTCGCACCAATAGGGTTCAGTTTTATTGCTCGAGCGAAGCGCGATCTTGAAATCAACTTAGCGAATCGGCGTTGTATGTACGTATGTTTGTTTGTCCGAGGATAACTTTCGTAACATTGATCCGATCATCGTAAAATGTAGTATATAGGTAGAAAGTGATGGCACAATCCTGGTGTGACTAAATGACCAAAAAATGTTGGGAGGTTGTTAAGATATTGGGGTTCAAGAGAGGTAAATAATCATAAAAATGAGACAATAAGATCTAATGGGACGTTTATTGAAAGTTTTTCAGGAATACATTTAGATCCCGTTTTTATTTTTTGTTTAAGGGTTCTTATTCCTAAATCGGCATATTTCTATGTTTCCGCAGCTTATTTACTCAGTGGCAATAAGGGTTTTGTATTGAAACTTTAGTTTTGATAATAGAACATTTTAATGCCAGCTTTCGTAATAAAACATTATATTCAAATTGTTTTTTATATTTCGTCCAGAGCTGTTTTCTTCCCACATCTTCTTGAAATCTTGCACATTAGTGCTCTTTTTGCCGACGGATAGACAAAAAAGTATTTTAAATAAAAAATCAGCAATAACATCATTACAAAACATACATTATCGTCTCAACGTTTCACAGATCAAATAGTATAATTGAATAAATTTTCATAACAAATCTCTCAGAACAACAAAAAACAAAAAATGACGCATATTGACTAAGTTCAAAGTAATTTTTTATGGTATATTCGTTAGCCAAAGTATACAAAATTATTTTTCTAATACGTATCAACTTATCAAAAATAAAATAAATTACAAAAAAACTAAACAAGAGCTCAAATTATTTTATTATAAACATTTTAAAACAACCATATAAAAGGCGCGAGCACCGCGTAATTTTTCAGACCCAAACCCTCCGTCGACCGAGACACGTTCTCGGAGACCCGGATGACGAAATCACTTCCGCTAATGCGGGTGAGTCATCCACATTAGACAGAGCAAACACTCCACAAATACACCGACCTCGCCGGCGAGGTCGACGAGTCCCTTCAGTCGCCGCCTATACGAGGTACAAGCACGTACCCGGGCGTTTCTCTCCTATCCCCGTCCCGGCAACAGCCCAAGCCGAGGTTCGTACCTAAGTGGTGCCCTTGCGCTAATTGCCTCACCAAAAATAAAATTAAAGGGCTGAGCGCCATCTGCGCTCGCCAAAAGCTCGGTTAAGCTGCAACGGCCTCAGAGGCCAACAGCGAGATAAGTCCATTCGAAAAAAAAAAAAAAAAATTTTCAGACCAGGCTGAAGCCTCTCACAGGTAGGACGTGCGACGCTCTGTCTCCCGCGCATCCAAAATTATTACGTAAACTTCCGTAAGTTTTTTTTTTGTGGCGTCGCACCTTCCGTAAGTTATAAAGCAAATATAAATAACTAGCTTCCGCCAGCAGCTTTGCACGCGTGGCTTGTCAACAAAACGTAGCCTACTTGTTAATCCAGGTAATAATCTACGTACAAACCAAATATCATCTTAATCGGTTAAGCCGTTACGACGTGAAAGAGTAACAAACATCCATACAAATTTTCGCGTTTATAATATTAGTGGGATATAGCTTACGACTATATTACTTACCATGATGGACATCCTCGGATCTCTTACTCAATACGCAGACCTGTGAGGATATCCAACACGGGAGTAGTCAGAAGCCAGTCCAGAGCTATGTAAATGAGCATTGAATATCAGCGGGGCCCTGCAACTTGTGTCTTGGGGGCACTTCTACCTGGTAGTGATCTAGAGCAGTTGAGATATCTATAGATCGTGCATTGCACGGTCTCTAGATGATTCAAATGTTTCTTCGGTATTTTAGTCTTGTAAATTATTTATGTTAATAAATGTATTAATTTTCTCTTATGTAGGAGGTAGCGGGTTCGATTCACATTTGCATGATCTACAGATATTTGTTCGGTGTCTGGATGTTTTTCTATATATCTATCATAAGTATGTGTAAATAAGTATTCTATCAGTTTTACTTAGAAAACTTTCGTGATTGATTTCAATCATTATTATAAATACGGGATTTATCACGTACCGTCTTATCGGTGTTTCGACCGACAATGTTTCGGTTCAATTCGTGAACCTTCATCAGGGTGAGTGCGATCCACTCCGAATAACGTCTCGCCTCGCTACTATTCTATCAGTTATCTAGTTCCCACAGTTCAAGCTCTGCTTAGTTTGGGGCTAGTTAGCGCTGTGTGAAATGTCCAGAAATGTCTATTTAATGATAAAGATATACATTTTCTAATATGTTAGTCGGGCTAATTAAATACTTACCTACCACATGGCGTTCCTACATGCACATACATATTTTACGTATACGATATGCAAAGATATGCGTTTCTGTTTATATTAGAGCAACATAGAGGCGAGACAAGAGTGCAGTTATTAGATGCTTCGTCCCAGTTCTTATACTGGATGGGCGTATTTATAGTCTGGAGTCTCACGGCTTGAAAATAAATAATGCTGGACATTTGACACAGCGCCATCTGGCCCCACACTAAGCAAAGCTTGTACTATACGATCTAATCCCGCCAGCTCCCTTCCATCAAAGGGCAAGCAGGCGCACGGCTCAGTACCATTTGTACTGAGTGAACAAAAACGGTGAGTGCGAATGGGATTAACTAGGTTAATCCCATTCGCACTCACCGTTTTTGTTCTACGTTCTTGATGCGTACAGCTAAGGTACGGAACACTTTACCGTCGTCTGTTTTTCTTAATGAACACAATCCAGGCCGCTATAAGGTAAGAGTAAATAAGTTTCTAATAGATCTACGTGCTTCATCATTGCTTACCATCAGGTGAGATTGTGGTGAAACTAAGATAAATTCAGTTTAACAAAAAAACTATGGAATCCAGATAGAATACGTATATACGTTCTTTTTTGTAAATACATACACGTAATATGTAAAAAATCATCCAGATCCGGAACAAATATCTGTAGATCAAGCATACATTTGTTCCGCAGAATCAAACCTGCAACCTCCTGCGTCAGCCTGCTATTCGCCCACCACGCCACGGAGGTCGTCAAAATACACCAAATCTGACATCGGCTGTGACCGACCGAACTCGGCCATGCGAATGCCATGGCGACTTTGGCGTTCATGAATAAATATGTACAGATTTATATTTTTTACATATATTATTCATGAACACCACCATCGCATATCATAATTTGTAAATCCCGTCCATCCAAAGGTTATCTGGAAGAGATTGCACGTAGCGATAAGACCGCCGTTTGCGATATAATTTTACTATCAATTTACGTTTGTTCTTTTTATGTAATGTACAATAAAGATTTTTCTATTCTATTCTATTCTTCTGGGCTTCAGTCAGATACCATGTCTGCGCACCGTTAGTTAGGATGGGCAGGATACAAATGTCGATGAGTTATCGTATTGAGTCTCAGAGGAAGGTCACCTTTCATGTGCTCTTTCATGGACCAGCTCTTCCAGGCATTCTCGATACGGCTATCGATTTCCTTACCTTGCCTGTTTCCGAAGCTAGCTAACTGGCCTAAGTAAATATACTCATTGACACACTGTATTACCTACAAATATTTTTTTTATTGATGATAGTCAAGCGCTTGACCACTACCTCACCTGATAGTAAGTGAAGGTGTGATTGAAGATGGAGCACGCTTGCCTAGAAAGAACCTATTTACTCTGGACTTGAAGACTCCAAGATAATACTGGTTTAGAAAAACATACGCCGGAAGTGAATTCCACTCTTTACTTGTGCTGACAAGAAAAGTTGAAGCAAATCGTTTGGTACGGCAAGGTGGTATGCCGACCAGGTATGAGTGTTACTTCTCGGTACGTCGGCTTATCCGGTGGTGGAAGGGGGAGCAGGGATAAGGTCATGAAGATCTTGCGCACATTCACCAAAATGAATCTTGTAAAAAACTGAAAGTCTGGCTACCCTGCGCCTGTGCTCTGTAAATTGGCTTCCACTAGGGAGTCATCCCAAATGAGTCTCCGCACGTCGCTCAATCCAATCAAGGGCTTCAAGCTGATACTTGGCCGAGCCATCCCAGAGATCGCAGCAGTACTCCATACATGAGCGAACTTGTGCTTTGTAGAGACTAAGCAGCTGTCCCGGTCAGAAGTATCTAGAATCGAACCTCAGCTAGGATGTCCAAATTCATAGCAGCAATTTTGGCCCTAGATTCGATATGCGAGCCGGAGTTCAGGTTGGATGTGAGCTCAACGCCCACCAAGCTCAGACTTTCATTAAAATAGGTCAACCCGTTTTAGAAAAGAGCGACTACAAACACCGTAACATGAGATTTTTATATATTAGAAAATATGTTATAGTATAACTGCTGTGTGGGAGCACCAATAGAGAAACACTCAAAACTAATAAACCTAAATAAACTAATATTAACAGTAAACTACAAAAAAATTAAACACTGTTTAGAGCGTGTTTAATTTACCATACAAAAATTAGTAAGAAATTTTTAACATGCGTTAAAAAAGTAGTTTATCTTTTTGTGGTAAAAAGTTAAGTTTTTATCAAAATAATTCATCCCGTCTATAACTTTAGCCCGTAGTTATGCAAGGAATCCCTGAAAGTAGGACAGAACATTTTTCATCGCGCGCTAACTTGAACCAAATGAAATTTCCCCTTTGGCGTTTGGCTTTTATTAGTTTTATTTACATTTCGTTAGAAGAACATAGAATAAATAAATGAAATAATAAATATATATTATTTAGAAAACTTTTGTGATTTATTTCAATCATTATTCTAAATACGAAATTTATTACGTCTCGCCTCGCACTCAACGCGAAACGTGGTTTGCAGCGGATTGCACTCACCTTGATGAAGGTTCACAAATTGAACCGAAACATTATCGGTCGAAACACCGATAAAACGGTACGTGATAAATCCCGTATTTATATTCACACTAATATTATAAATGTGAAAGTTTGGATGTTTGTTTGTTACTCAATCACGGCGAAACGGCTAAACCGCTTTCGATGAAATTTGATATATACGTAGACGTAGATTATAACCTGGATTACCAGATAGGCTACCTTTTATCCCATAAATCAGTTCCCATGGCATAAAAATGGGTTTTTAAGTCAAGTTGCAATCGCAAGTTAAGGTTTATTTCTAGGATACCTACACATATATTAGTGTATCGCGTACGAAGTCGCGGGCAATAGCTAGTGATTAAATATATATTGTAGCACTGACCGCAAACGAAGTAAAATAAGTTTGAAGTAGGTTTTAAGAGTTATATGTATCTATGAGAAGTCTGTGTATATGTCAGTGGCATAGTAGGTATCACAAAATAGATTAGTACAGAAGTTATGTTTACTACAACGAGCGTTAAAAGGCGCATAGAAACTTAAACGCGCGTACGATCCCAGACTCTCGGATCAAGTCGGTCAAATGCCAGCCACGAGTGCGCTTTTGCGAGACGTAAATCATGATTTGTGAGTTTACATTAGAATGTTTACGTGACAATAAATAAACGTTCTCATAAAAATTGTTGTGCCAGCTCTAGCGCTACGCTCGAGCGTAAGTTATCAAAATCAAAATCGACCCGAACTTTACTTCTGTATGTATCTATTCTGTGCCAATACTCATTGCACCCGTGAAGTTTAGGTTTAAATAGTTATGTTTGTAGTACTTTCCCGTACGATCCCTATCAGAAAGAGATAAGAAAAGATAAATCTATATTGTACACCAAAATAAAATAAAGAACACAGTTTTTACAAAGAGATAAGTAAAAACCTATTAATTATTATGTGAAGTATCATTTTCATTAAACAAACAGCTTAGAATAAAAAGTATCACTTACAGATCAACACATTGGGAGCATTTGTCTTAAATAGTGATTTACCTACTTCCGTATCCGGACTCACAAAAATACTGTTACATTAGGCGTAAAAAATATAATATAGGCGTTCGTTATATTAACTTCAGGTAACTTTCGGCCTCGGTATAGAAACAGCATTATTCGGCTATCAGTAAAGTAATATATGAGTATAAGTGTATGCCTCAAGTTGATGGATGCAGAACAGTGCATGTTTCTAAGGTGCGTGACCTACAAGGCAATGCTTTATTATAGGCGGTACCACATAACATCAGGTGGGCCGTAAGCTTATTCCATCTCCATGTAGGTTAAAACAACAAGTAACTTTTTAACAAAAATATAACCGACTTCATTTAACAGTAACAACCAAACTACTCTACAAATTTTTCAATTCGGTTTGTTATATAACGGTTATAAATATTTAAGACTTATATGGTTTTCTCATGAATACCATTGTCAGAACTGGACCAAATGGAAATGGGATCACACGGGAAGCACCAGCTTTCAAATAAAAAAATATCATTATAATCGGTTCACCCAGTAGAAAGTTCTAAGGTAACAAACATAAGAAAAACAAAAAAAAATACAGTCGAATTGAGAACCTTTTATAAAGTGGGTTAAAAAATAAAGTAAGTTATTCAGTTCAGTTATGAGTAGTAGAGATAAATTCTGATTGACTATAGTTCAATACAGGATTAAATAAAAATAATTCAAACCAATACCCGTTATTTTATGTTTATAAATGTACAGATTCCGCAAATCCGTACATTTGTATCTCTCCCTAGCAATCCGAGGCACATCAATTTTCTAAATTATAAATGACCCAGAGGAAGTTGGGTGAAAACGGATACTTTTTGTCTCAAATCTGAGTGGTTTTATCGTGTTTTAATTCATTAGTACGCTTTAGTGGGGAGTATTTTTTTTTAAGTTCTACTTGCTTGTTTGGGATCAAGCATGTAGAGATATTTAAGTCCTAAATTGCGCGCCCACAACATAATTACGTCAAAGAAAAATAGCCTTTATTCATTGCCCAAGATTAATTTTGGAATGTCGTTTTCAAGTAGACGCGAAGGAAGGGCGCGCAATTTTAAAGTTAAAAATCTAGTTGAGCTAGTTGATCCACCCTGGCTTCGCACGGATTTCAAAATTAAATATAGCCTGTACAATTTGTCATATGAATGTTCTGGATAAACTGAAAATATTTTTTTCCATGGGATTTTCGTATAAAAAAAAATATTGTTGGACATTTCACACAGCGCTATCTAGCCCCAAACTTAGCAGAGCTTGAATTATGGGAACCAGATTACTGGTAGTTTAGGTACTTACATACTTTTTTTTGTAAATACATACTTATAATATATAGAAAAACATCCAGACCAGGAACAAATAACTGTAGATCATTCAAACATTATTCCGCGGCGGGAATCGAACCCGCTACCTCCTGCGTCTCAGCCGGCTATTCGCCCACTGCGCCACGGATGTCGTCGCAAGACAGACGGACGTACTGTTATGGGTCTCTTATAGAAAGGGTTTTTAAAAAAAGATTATTTAGGATTTTAAACAACCGTCTAGCTGGGTTGGATACTGGATCGAGACTGACTGAACGGATAGGATGGATGAATGAAGTGCTAGGGCTATGAAATGCTGAGTGGACAGGAATGGGCTGGAGTATGCAATATAGGGTGCATTATATTTATATAACACCTCCCTGGGGTAGACTAAACTTCGGGGTTGAAATTTCGAAGTTTGGGAAGAGAGTTTACGTGTTGGTTCTAATACTTGGTGATGGGATAGATTCTAAATTCGGTTGGCGTTTACTAATTTTGATAGGGATGACAGGTTCGGGATTTGGTGTCTGGACTACAGGCGGGTTTACTGGAATGGATTGGGAAAAGGTAATGAAGTGACGGGATAGACGGCTGTGTGATTTAATATATAAAAATAGTTTAAAAATACAAAAAGTTATGATAAAACAAATAATAATAATTAATACTATAGAGTAATGACTCTCGTATTTTATAATCTGATGCTGGTTAATAATTTTATTCGCCTCATCTGACATTGATTTCAATTTTGATTTTGTTTCAATAGTGAATGCGTCTAAGTCAAAGTTATTTAGTTTAATACGAGGTTCATTACTTATTTCCAATTTAAACTTATCCAAGGTACAACAAGAATCATTTATTATATTAAAATCAGAATGAGTTACAGTGACGTTAATTTTAATATTATTAAATTTAGGTATTAGTTTAGTACTCTTACAGTATGCAAAACAATTGTTTGGGATATTTAAAATTCCCGTTCCGATAATATTTATTTCTACGCTTTTCTGATTTGGGCATTCTATATATAGTTTATTACTCTGAGATTGGACATAAATCCAATTACTATTATACAGTGGTTTCCATAAATCTAGGTTTCCATGAATGAAGTCAGTTTGGCACTGCACTGGTAGGGCACTTATCACGTTCGAGATTAATTCACTTTCACAACTGGGGTTTGCACTAGTAGGGAACACGGTCATGACGTCACAGATATACTCGCGGGGTGTTATCGCTCTGCATTCTTTCAGTGATTCGAGGTTACAGTATTCAGATTTGTCTTTGGTCATTGCGATGTACTTACTACTAGGAATGATAAAACTAAATGAATTCGGTTTTACACTATTATGTGGAGTCGGTAATGCTATAGTATGAAACAAATTAAATTCCTTAGGGGATACTAAAGGTATTCTTAATATAAAGACAATTTTGTTATTTAAGCTGTAACAAATAACATTGGATATGTTCATTAAAATATAAATGTTACTTAATTCTAAGCTAACAGGCAGTTTTAGATCTACAGGTATGTGTCTGTAGTTATCGACAAGCTCTTGGTATAATTGTGTGGGAGGCAATACGGCCGGATGGAGAATGTTTTGACTACTGAACATGATAGCGTTTGTTATGTCTTCTAATTGGAATGATAAAGTAAGTATGGAAGCTTCTAAAGAATTTAAGATTGAATTAATATTAGCTTTTATATTTAAATCATTAGAAATCATTGAATAATTTCGGAATTTCACCGTGAGGTTGTCGATAGCTTCATTAAGCATGGCTTCATTAATTTTGATAGTATGTAAAGTATTATTAAATTTAGACAAAACGGAAGTTGTTACCAAAATATTTTCTTTTATTAATGAACCCAGGCTTTTTTCATTATTTTGAATAGTTTGTATGGCATTGTCATATTTAATAGCATCGTCCTCGTCTAGAGTCCCAAAGATAGTTTTGGATAAGGTGCCGATACCTCCTATCCATGCGCCTCGTTTGAATCTGTTGTTATTTACTAGATGAATGATGGAGGAATATTCAGAGACAATATCATTATACCTAACTGTAAGTGGTTCTAATACGTTTTGGCATTCCAAATAGCTTGGGGTTTCAACTTGGATTTGGCTGCATATGAAACGGATTGTACCTAATATAGAGTTAATGTTTTCAATATGAGGTCCAATGTAGGAAATATCATATGGGGTAACTATATCTAAATGGCCAATATTCATTTTGAGTTCACCAATTGGGTCAAAATAAATACCGGAACTTGAGTTGATAGGTTGAACATATTCTTGTTGACCTTGGGCCAGTACGCTGTAATAAAAGAAATAACGCAATTACTTCTAAGCTGAACTACTCTAAATATAAACTATTCTTATTAAAATATACACTCATTAAGTTTTGAGTTTAAACCTAAATATCTACATTTACCTATATTGATCATTAAAAATAATAATAATAAAGTAATAATGTTGAGTAATGTTCTGGACAACATTGGATAAAATTTAAAATTATATTTATTTATATAATATAATATACTGTAGGTACCTATGACATATAGGTTACGATTACGTAAAATACTAAACTAAAGGTTCACTATGGATTTCCACATGTTTCACTTCATCATAGTGATGTTTTACATGGCGTCTATTAATAAGTAGTGATAAGGTATGATTGCCATGTATTTTGACAACCTTGTACGGACCTTTCCAGATGGCCGATAGAGCTTTGCGCAACCTAAGGTGGTTTTTTAATAGGACATAATCGCCTACCTTATATTCGACTGGGCGAGTACGCGAGTCATAATAAGTTTTGGAGTTTGTTTTAGATTTATGAATGTAATCTAAAGCTTTATCGCGTGCGTGTTTCATGCGATGTTGTAGGAGTTTTACATATTCAGGATATGTAGTATTCGAAGAATCGTCATAGATAGAGTCTGGGATATTGGGTTTGTGTCCGAATAATAATTCATATGGTGAGTAATGTGTAGTTGAATGGATTGCGGTATTGTAGGCTAACATGGAGGTATATACATATTGCGGCCAGTTATCCTGGTTCTCGTTAACATATGACTTAAGGTATTCTTTAAGGGTGGAATGTGACCTTTCTAAGGCTCCTTGTGTCTGCGGATGGTAGGGTGACGACCATAACTGTTTGATCTTTAAGAAATCGCATGTTCTTTTAAAGACTTCCGCTGTGAAATTTGTACCTTGATCGGTTAAAATGTGTTTGGGGATTCCAAATAAGGATATAAAATGAAGCAGACAGTCACTGGTTTCTGCCGCTGTATTACTGCGAATGGGATATGCTAATGAAAATTTAGTCAGGTCGTCTTGCATAGTCAGGATATATTTTAATTTGGCTGTGCCAGATTCGGGCAGAGGTCCTACGATATCAAGGGCTAATCTTTCGAATGGTGATGTTGAAGTGGATGTTATCACCATCGGCGCTCTGTTTATTTTTCGCAAGGCTTTATTAGTTTGGCAGGACGGACATTTTTTAACATAGTTCTCTACGTCACTACCCATATTCTTCCAGAAGAATCTTTCCTTTATGCGGCTTAACATTCTCGTGGACCCTAGATGTCCGGCGATTGGGATATCATGATTTTCTTTAAGGATTTTGGGGATTTCACTCAGTGAAGGATATATGATATTATTATGGTAAATGTGGATTCCTATATTGTTACCTTCAAACAAATAGGCTAACATGTTATAAATTTTCGCAAACGAATGTTTATCAAAAGGATTTCTAAAATCTGATGTGCTGATTTCATTTACTGTAGGATATGACATAATTATTTCATCGCGTGCATATTTTAGGGATTTAAATATGTCAGGGTATGAGTGATCGTCAAAATGGTGCACTTTTGTAAACAAAAAGAGGTAAGTTTTATTCTGAATTGTAAGAGGTAAACATGTATGTAGGGTTCTTTCTAATTTTAGGAATTCATCGCGTTCGGGGCTTGGACAATTACCAAGTACTTCTTGAACATAGGGCATGGATTCATCCATGTCTAACGAGGTAGGTATTATTATTATTTTTTGTGTTCCTTTCAGTAAGTTTTCGTTATGTTCTGTTATAGTAGTATTATATAATTTGGTAGTTGATTTTAGGAATTTGGTATAAGTTTCGTCTGGCATCTGTAGATTTTCAGGCGCTGACGATGGAATTTCTGGATTTAAGTAAGGGGATACAGGTAAGTTTTCAGGTATTGGAGCAGGAGTTTCTGGATTTGGGTAAGTGGATGCAGGTAAGGTTTCAGGTACTAGAGTAGGAGTTTCTGGATTTGGGTAAGTAGATGCAGGTAAGGTTTCAGGTACTAGAGTAGGAGTTTCTGGATTTGGGTAAGTAGATGCAGGTAAGGTTTCAGGATTTTGCCAACTTGTTGAAGGTTGGAGTTCTAGCTCTACACGTGGTTCAATTGGTGTTGAGAGAGGATCTACGGGAACAGGAAGATTCAAAGGGCTGAAGCCAAAATCTTTATCATCAATTGGACTAAAATCTATTCGTATCCATTCATCGAGGGTTTCCTGAGGAATTTCAGGTAAAGGTGTTTCCTGTGGGAGTTCATTATTGGGATTAGTGTCATTAGGATTTGGATTCAAGTTGTCTTTATTTTCAGGGTATACAGGATTTACTGGATATCTGGAAAGAGCGTCAGCGGCGGAGTTCAATTTCCCCTTTCGGTATACGATTTCATATTCATACTCTTCTAGCTTTAGCCGCCAGCGTTGAAGTTTGCTACTAGGATCTTTGTGATTGAACAGCCATTTTAAGGGTCTGTGATCAGTTACAATTTGGAATTTGTGTCCATAAAGATATGGACGGAAGGTTTTACAACCATATAGAATGGCTAACAACTCTTTTTCGGTTGTGCTATAGTTGGATTCGCTCTTATTTAGGGTACGTGACGCGAAGGCCACGGGTTGGTCTTTACCGACAGCTCCTTGCGAGAGCACGGCACCAACGGCATAGTTAGAGGCATCGCAGGTAAGGATGAAAGGTTGAGAGAAATCGGGATAGATGAGTAATGGAGCGGATGTTAATTTATGTTTCAAAGTTTCGAAAGCGAGTTGCTGTTGATTTTCCCATTTAAATGTTATGTCCTTTTTTAAAAGGCTCGTAAGGGCTTTTGCAGTTTTGGAGAAATCAGGGATAAATCGGCGATAGTAGGAAACTAAACCAAGGAATGATTTAATATCTTTAGGGGATTTCGGGATTGGAAATTCAGTGACGGCTTTTATTTTGTCTGGATTTGGCTTAACGCCCTGTTCAGTGATTACATGACCAAGATAACAGACTTCACGTCGTAGGAACTCACATTTATCGGGCTGTAATTTTAGGTTGAAATCTCGGATTCTTTGGAAAATCGACCTGAGGTTTATAATATGGCTGGGGAGATCGAAAGCATAACAAACAACGTCATCTAAATAAACAAAGCATCGGATGCCTTGGAGCCCAGATAGAGCAGAATTCATTAATCTTTGAAACGTGGAAGGGGCATTTTTGAGCCCAAATGGCATTCTTAGGAATTGGAAATGTCCTTCCGGGACGTTGAAGGCTGTTTTGGCTTTGTCGGCTTCATTTAAAAGAATTTGATGGAAACCGGATGCTAAATCCAAGGTCGAGAAGTATTTACTATGGCCAAGTTGATCTAATATTTCTGTGATCTGTGGTATGGGATAAGTGTCACCGATTGTGACATCATTGAGTTTTCTATAGTCAATAACGACTCGCCATTTTTGGGTGTTAGAAGCATCTAGTTTTTTTGGAACAACCCATATGGGTGAAGACCAAGGTGAATCAGAAGGCTCGACAATATTTTGTTCTAGCATCTTTTCGATTTGGTTACGGACCTCTGTTTTATGGATTTCCGGAAATCGGTAAGTTTTAGTGTGGATTGGTATATCTGTTGTTGTTTTTATCTCATGTTTCAGGGCATTTGTATGGGTAAGATTTTCTCCGGGAAGATGGAAAATATCTGAAAATTCAGTGCATAGCTGCAGAAGAGCATCTTTTTCCTCGCTGTTAAGGTGTGAGACACGCAATTGTTTTAAGACTTCTTTTGTTCGTGTAACATTATTCGTTGTAGTTGTAGTACGTATATGGTTAATAGCATTAGGAAGATCTTCTTGGAAATTTGATGGATCAATTGGGACAAGTTTTAAATTAAGATTTGATTTTAATGTCAATGGTTCTTCTGAAGTATTTACTACAGATATATTTATTCTATTATTTTCTTTGACGCGTACTATACAATTTGCTATCAAAAGATCTTTGGATAATTTGTGATCGAGTATTAACCCTTCTTTTATTTCAGGATTTCGGACAGAACATTCAATAATGGTTTCGGTTCTTGCAGGAATTAAATATGCTGGATCATGAAAATGTAACTTCAAGGGTGATTTACCAATATGAAGAGAATTGTTTGTGTAATCTATATTACAGCTATATGCGTTTAGCATATCGGATCCTATAATACCATCGTAAGGTAAGTGTATTTTATCAATGACATGAAATTTATGTGATATTATGTTGGATTTTGATATTTTAAGTTTTAATTGGAAGTGACCTCGGGTTTTAATAGCTTCTTCTGATGAATCTATACCTTTTAACTGGATTGTTTCTCTTACAAGCTTTGGATGTCTTTCTATACAGGAATGTTTTAATAGGCTTACAGAAGATCCTGAGTCTACGAGCAGGACTAAAGGGATATCTGATACGGGAGATTCGACGAGAACATGAGGTAATAGTACTATAGCAGGATTATTCGTAATTTCGAATATGTTAGATTTGGAAGTCTGAGGCAGATTTGCACTCTGCACGGATACAGTGGGTTTTGGCAGACCAACATTTTTGTGTTGTTGCGCGGATACAGTGGATTTTGGCAGACCAACACCTTTGTGTTGCTGCGCGGATACAGTGAATTTTGGCAGACCAACATCTTTGTGTTGCTGCACGGAAACAGTGGATTTTGGCAGACCAACATCTCTGTGTTGCTGCACGGATACAGTGGATTTTGGCAGACCAACATCTTTGTGTTGCTGCACGGATACAGTGGATTTTGGCAGACCAACATTTTTGTGTTGCTGCACGGATACAGTGGATTTTGGCAGACCAACATTTTTATGTTGCTGCGCGGATACAGTGGATTTTGACAGACTATCATGTAGCGATGTCTGTGAAGATTTCGACGATCTGGTTTTAGGGATTTGATTAATGGCATCGATTTTGAGATTACTAAGCCCCGTACGACGCCGGGACGAGACGATTAATCGTTTTTTGTTTCAGTATCAACGGTATCATAACCTTCTTCCTCAACTGAGTCATTTGGACGTTCTTCATCATGAGCTTCAGCAGTAAAATGGATACGATGAGGTGAGCTTGATTTATTTTGGTTGAACTTAAAGCGGTTATTGTTATATTCACGTTTGCGACATTGTTCCAAAGTATGTCCTGGTGTTTTGCAATATCTGCAGATTGGTGCAGAAGAATCATTATTATTGGTAGACCGATTTGGATAGAAATCTGGTTTAGGCCTAGATTGATTCGAGTTTGAGAAAGGCTGTTGGTTCGGATTTCGTCGCATAGATTGAAAATTTGACCTTGATGTGTTAGGTTTTTCTTGGCGTGTGCTAGACAGGCTTTGTTTAAACAAGGATTGTTGGATTTTCTCCTCGGAAATAGCAATGTTTACGGCTTCATTGAGTGTCTTAGGAGACTTACATCTAACGATGTTGGATATACGGGGTGTCAAACCCATTTGGAAATGATGGAGGGCTAATTCCTCCATGGCTGCTGTGCGTCCTACCATTTCTTTGTTTTTATGGCCATGCGAAATGGATATCTCTGTTAATAATTGCGAAAGGCATGTGTCTATTCTTAAAGCGTACTGGCTCACTGGTTCGTTTGGTTGTTGTTTACATTCCTGTAAATCAGTTAGTAAATGGGCATAGTGTTTCCTTTCGCTAAACTGGGTTTTGAGAAATTCTTTCAGTTGCGGCCAATTGGTGAATTCTTTTACAGAGCAAGCAGTTTGTGCTTTACCCTGTAACTGGCAGAGTATGTATTTGAAAATTATGTCTTTTTGAAGATCTGATGCTAATTCATATGCGTTATTACAGTTTACTAAAAAGGAGTTTAGCGTTTCCCTACCACCATCGTAGGGTTTGATAAATTTAAGTAATGTTGATAAATCTAATTCCACTTTAACTACAGGCTGTATTTTTTTTTTAGCTAATGACCTAGTAGTAGGTCCAGGAGGTGGAGGGAAGAGCCCGTCATCTTCAGTGTCTGTGACGGCGGTTTCGGGTTTCGGACTTGGGGCTCTAGTTTCAGACATTTTATAAACGATAACGATTCACACAGTAGTATAATTATGAATGTAGACAAAAGATAAAAATTGTAGAATTAAAATTAATAAGACAAAAGTTTGAGATTCGCAATGACCAAATATGTTTATTCACTTACTTGAGTGTAGACAGAGCGATAACGAGAGCTATCATTTCTACGAAATGCAGGGCTCGGCGGGACGTAGCAGGATGTAGATAGCGCGTCACAGAATAGCGCGTCGCGCTCCGGATCTATGCGTCGCGTCGGATATATGACGCCACGCGTCTTCGGTATGGCTAATACTGGTCACGGTATACGTGAATAGGTATGAGTGATGATGGATCCTTGGATGAGGCCGGCTACAGCACGGGCAAGTGCGTAGCAGTGGGCCTTTCAGGAGCTGGCTTTACGGCTCTGGGGTAAATAGGGCTCGTGGTGCACTATTTATAGAATCGGCACTCACAATTCACAATTCACTAAAGCACTAGAGGCACTCACTCGCGTCGATTTATTAGACTGGGAGACGGTACCGGGGATTTTTTTTTTATTAAAATCCCTTCACGCTGCCACCAAATGTTATGGGTCTCTTATAGAAAGGGTTTTTAAAAAAAGATTATTTAGGATTTTAAACAACCGTCTAGCTGGGTTGGATACTGGATCGAGACTGACTGAACGGATAGGATGGATGAATGAAGTGCTAGGGCTATGAAATGCTGAGTGGACAGGAATGGGCTGGAGTATGCAATATAGGGTGCATTATATTTATATAACAGTACGAATATTAACGCAAGACCATTTTTTTCATACAAAAGTCCCATGGAACAAATCCCTTTCAGTTTATCATTATATATTTGCCTTTAAATAATTAGATAACGTTTTTTGTATACCAAGAATACTAAAATAACCAGTTTATGGTAAACTCGCTGTTTGCCAGCGGCTTCGCCCGCGTTTATCTGGGGTGCAATAGTACATATAGAAACTTTGACATCCCATTTTTATGCCATGGAAACTGATCCTTGGGATAAAAAGTAGCCTTTGTATTAATCCGGGTTATAATCTACATACATATCAAATTTCTTCGAAATCAATTCAGCCGTTTCGACGTGATTGAGTAACAAACAAACATCCAAACTTTCGCATTTATAATATTAGTGTGATATAGTACAATGGGTGGCCTTATAGCTGAAAACGATTTCTTCCAGTCAACCTGTGGATGGAAAGTAATGAGCGAAGCAAGCAGTTATGGACGCCATAACTTAATGTTAAACTATGTATAGGCGACAGTTACCACTTAACATCAGGTGGGCCATATCTTATTCACCATCTTCAACTAGTGGTTTGCCCCGAACTGAGATCTCGCAAGTCTCCCATAAAAACAAAATAATATTATTTATAATCTTTGGCTATTCAAATAGCGCCCCGAAATGATTAACCATGTCACTTGACCTATCATCATCATCATCAGCTGGAAGACGTCCACTGCTGAACATAGGCCTCCCCCTTAGATCGCCACAACGAGCGGTTGGTAGCCGTTTGCGCCCAACGACTCCCCGCGATTCTTACTACATCGTCGGTCCACCTTGTGGGGGGCCGGCCTACGCTGCATCTTTCAGTCCGTGGTCTCCACTCGAGAACCTTTATTCCCCAACGGTTATCGGTTCTACGAGCGATGTGGCCTGCCCATTGCCACTTCAACTTTAGTTCTTCTGCGGATTTCCTCATTGCGGATTTTATCACGCAAAGAAACCCAGAGCATAGCCCTCTCCATAGCTCGTTGAGCGACCTCAAGCTTGGTCATGAGGCCGTGAGTAATGGACCACGTTTCAGTGCCATAGGTCATCACTGGCAACACACACTGGTTACACACTTGACCTATAGTTTCATTCAAATTACAAGTAACGGGAGTTTATGTTAATTGTTTGCACTTTTTTTGTACAGAAATTGCAGTTATTCTGAATTTCAGACTTTTCCCTATATTTGTGTTACTAAAGCTACACGCATACAAAAATTAAGCACTATGGAGTTACTTGTGTACCCTGTGAATTTCGTCAAATTTCTGTTTTTATTATGGCTAATACTACTACTATAGTAGCTACTCAAAAGCTACAAGGTTTAAGAGATTCGCGTGGCCTTTCAAGTTTAGGTATTTAGCGGCGCACGACACACCGCACGGCCCGATCGCCGCAGTCACATCAAATTCAACTACGATAAAGCGTGCAATACCGAATTTGATCATTGATGTGAAAAAAAATTATGTTATATATTTTACTAACTCATTATATTCATTATATTATACTCAATGTGATCATTGTGTCTGCAATAAAGATGTATTTAAATTTATTAAATATATAGGTATATACATAATCTTTATCTTTGTAGACAGATACGTAAATTGGCTAGTTAGTGATTACAGGAAAGACTTTCCTTTATAAACGGTTCGATAGGAGGATAGGGGTAGAGTAGGAGAAGGGGGATTAGGACCCCCCCCCCCCCCTAGTAAGTGAGGACTTACGAAAACCTATAGTTTCTGAGAAAATTAAAAAATATTATTTTGAGGTTAAGTATGAAAAAAAATACCCACGTGGTCTGGTGCGTGACACCCGTGATTGTAAAAAGTGCAGGATGATGTCAATTTATAAATTCAAGATGGCGAAACCTTTTGTTTTACTTATTTTGGATATGGGTATCGTTTTCGAATAATTTAGGGATGTTGATTACAAATATGTTGTCAATTTTCGTAATCAGCATCCCTTAGTTAGTCGATAAACGATACCTATATCTAAAAATAGTAAATCAAAAAGGTTTCGCCACCTTGAATTTTAAAATTGACATCATATTCGTGGTCAGCATCCCTAAGTTAGTCGAAAACAATACCCATGTCTTAAAAAAAGTAAAACAAAATATTTTCGCCGTATTGAATTTTAAAATTGACATCATATTCGTAATCAGCATCCCTAAGTTAGTCGAAAACGATACTCATCTGAAAAAAAAAGTGTTCGCCATCTTGAATTTTAAAATTGACATCTTATTCGTAATCAGCATCCCTAAGTTAGTCGAAAACGATACCCATATCTAAAAAAATAAAAATAAAAGTGTTCGCCATCTTAAATTACATATAAAATTGACATCTTATTCGTAATCAGCATCCCTAAGTTAGTCGAAAACGATATCCATATCTAAAAATAGTAAAAAAAAAAGTGTTTGCCATCTTGAATTTTAAAATTGACATCATAATCGTAATCAGCATCCCTAAGTTAGTTGAAAACGTTACCCTTATCTAAAAAAAGTGAAACAAAAAGTGTTCGCCATCTTGAATTTTATAATTGACATCATAATCGTAATCAGCATCCCTAAGTTAGTAAAAAACGATACCCATATCTAAAAAAGTAAAATAAAAAGTTTTCGCCATCTTGAATTTTATAATTGACATCAAAATCGTAATCACCATCCCTAAGTTAGTCGAAAACGTTAGCCTTATCTAAAAAAAGTGAAACAAAAAGTGTTCGCCATCTTGAATTTTATAATTGACATCATATTCGTAATCACCATCCCTAAGTTAGTCGAAAACGATACCCTTATCTAAAAAAATAAAACAAAAAGTGTTCGCCATCTTAAATTACATATAAAATTGACATCATATTCGTAATCAGAATCCCAAAGTTAGTCGAAAACGATACCCATATCTAAAAAAAGATACAAAAAGTTTTCGCCATCTTGAATTTTAAAATTGACATTTAATCGTAATCAGCATCCCTAGGTTACTCAAAAACGATACCCATTAACTAAAATGAGATACTAAAATCAAAATAACTTTTATTAGGAATAAGTAATCAATTTATAAGCGCTTAAAGAAGTGTTCACTATATATATACAGATGTGTCGGTAAGGGTGTCACGAGTCAATGGTTTCTTCCCATCTCAAAAAATGCCCAACGCGCCAAAAAAGTTTTCACTACTTATATACAGCGGTGTCGGTAACGGTGTCGCGAGTTCAATGCTTTGTTCTATCTTAAAAAATGCCCAACACGCCCAATACAAGGTTTCACTTCAAAAATAAAAAAAATTGGGTGTTCCAATATGAGCATGATGGTTGTTCCACAATAAAAAAATGGATGTTCCAAAATCAAAAGTATCAAATAATTGTTGTTCATATTTACTATAATTTGGCGAAATTCACATAAATTATTTTTCATAAATAATTATACTTACCCGCAAACAAACATTATGTACTTATCCAAGTAGAAACTAATTACTAGCTGGCCCCCCGAGGCTGCGCACGCGTGGTTTGTCAATAAAATCTTTACTCACCTTCTGTGTCTCTTCTGTTTCTGTTTCACCGCAGTCGGGCAAAAAGTAGCTTTTGTATACACGGCTACACATCAAGCTATATATTTCCAGTATAAGCTGATATCGCATTGTGTAGGTTTTTCGTAGAATGAGAGGTCAGCTTATACTGGAAAATTGCTTGATGTGTAGCCGTGTGTACCGATCCTGGTCATAATCTATTTTTTCGAATTTTTATTATTAGTACGAGTAATGGATTTATAAAATTTGTAATCTGATCCGCAAGCGGATTCAAATGAGCCCGAACACTAGTAGCCTAACTGAATCCATATTCATTCTACCATATTCAGAACGTACTTTTATGAACACTTACGAAAAATTCCAAATTCAAACCATCTCAAAACTTTTCTAGCCTAGACGGGACTTGAACTCGCAACCTTGGCGTCCCTTAGAGTCCCGTCTAGGCTTGAAAATTATTGAGATGATTTTAAAAATCTTGGAATTTTGTCAGAAGTTCAGTTGTCTAGCATCCGTCTCCATCATGAGATCACCTCCATGGTACCATAATATTGCATTGTCACCGAAGTTACATAATTATGTTTTCCAAATTTCAGCTCAACCAGTTGAGTCGGCCGGTGCAGGAAGAATCTGTGTAGATATGGAATACGGGACCCTACATTAACTGGCTGCGACTGCGGGGAACCCATTCAAAGCATGGCCCACAAGCTTATCTGTCCTCTGTGCCCTACCACCTGCACAAGGGACAACTGGCTAAGCTTAGCCACTGACATCGCAATAGATGTAGCTAATTTTTATTTATCCTTATTGTGATTGAGAAGTGAATCGATGGCTTGAAGAAGAAGAAGAAGCCCAACTTGTTGGGAGGGAGGGGGGAGAGGGGCGGGGATAGTTTGAATATTTGATCACATGACAAGTTAAATAAAAGCTTTTGAAAAAGCACAGCAACCTTTACCAATTTCATAAAATTGCAACGATTAAAAAGCAAAAACGTCAACGTTACATTCAAGACCTCGTTCTGAGCTAGTTACAGTTTAAATATTGGAATAGAAGTTAGGTTTTAGTACACACGTCTAGAAAATTCTAAGCCGGGTTTTTAGGATTTAAATTTAAATTACCAAAAATATTATTTCATTGATAGGTATTTTTTTAAAAAACATTACTCTAATATTATAAATGCAAAAGTTTGGATGTTTGTTTGTTTGTTACTCAATCACGCCGTAACCGCTTAACCGATTTCGATAAAATTTGGTATATACGTAGATTATAACCTGGATCACCACATGGGCTACCATTTGTCCCATAAATCAATTCTCATGGGATAAAAATGGGGTGTCATATCAAGTTGCAACAGCGAGTTTAGCTTTATTTCTAAGTTACCTACACATTTAGTAGTGTAGCGCGTACGAAGTCGCGGGCAATAGCTAGTTATTTATATTTTAATAATATGACAAAACTACGTAAATAATACTGCGCAATCTGTTAGGTCTAATTTGGCGTTTATCAATTTTTTTTCAAATTCATTTATTTAGAGCTAATGAGCAGATGCAGCTGCAAAAATTATAAAAATTGTGGAGCAGCTTCAACGCCCACCTCCTCAGATAACAAAGCAAGATATATCGTTCATTCAACAATAAGAATAATTTAGGTTTAAAACTAAAATCGAAAATAAAAGTAAAGAAAAAATGAAAGTTACTATTTTATAGGTTATTTTGAATGCCGTGATAACATTGTCTATACCAGACATCAAAAAATCAACTGAATAATGACAATTAATTATTATGTTATTCATATGTTAACTATGAGTTTAATTAATAAGCACCAAGTTTCACTTCATATTGCAAAATTACACTCAAACTAACACTAGTTAGTCCTGGATCAATATTTCGACAGTTATTCCAATGTTGAAATATTTGGTTATGTTGTTCGCTCGTAGTAATAATGAATACGGTTGCCAACTGTACTATATTTAAAGTCTGCGTACTATATATGTATGTACTGTTGAAAAAATATATATTATGCAAAAATACTATATTACATAGGCTGCTATTTAAGAATCCGGAACTGGCCACTGCATAAATAATATTTAAAAAGAAATTATCACGTTTGAAAATGGAACTCTTTGGCTGTGGAATGCAGGTTATTTCGTCCGTCTGTCAATTGTTTTCATTGTGTGGCGCGATTTCAAAAATTGCGTGTCATTATCACAATGGATTTATCTCGAGAAAATTTTCGTGCGATGATTTTTTATGATTTTCGACGTGGTCTAACTCAACAGCAATGTATCGATCAACTCAGTTCGACTTTTGGGGATAAAGCACCATCGAAGACTACTGTGTATCACTGGTTTAGTGAGTTTAATCGTGGACGTCGTATGCTCACGGACGAAATTAAAGATGGTCGGCCTAAATCAGTTGTTGTGCCACGAAACATCGACGCAGTGCGTAAACTAATAATGCAAGATCGTCATGTGACATATCGAGAGATAGAGGCGATCTTGGGCATTAGTATGACGAGTATACATAAGATATTACACGAACACTTGGCTGCAAAAAAAGTTTGTTCGCGTTGGATACCGCACAACTTGACAATAGATCAAAAACAGGCTCGTGTCGATTGGTGCAAAAAAATTATATAAAAATACAATCGTGGTGCATCAAAAGCTGTATATAATATCTACACAGGTGATGAATCCTGGATTTATGCATATGACCCCGAAACTAAGCAACAGTCAACAGTTTGGGTCTTCCAACATGAGCCGAACCCAACAAAAGTTGCTCGTGCGAAAAGCACTTTGAAGCAAATGGTCGCCTGTTTTTTTGGTATAGATGGACACGTGGCTACTGTACCCCTAGAAAATTGTAAATCTGTTAATTCAGAGTGGTACACGACCATTTGTTTGCCAGAAGTCTTTGCAGAAATCAGGAAGAATAATCCACAACGCAGAATCATTCTCCATCACGACAATGCAAGCTGTCACACTTCGGGTGAAACGACCCGATATTTGGAGGGTGAAACGGTGAAATTAACGGGTCATCCGCCATATAGCCCTGATTTGGCACCCAACGACTTCTTTTTATTCCCAACCGTGAAGAATAAATTACGTGGTCAACGATTTTCAACCCGAGAAGAAGCCGTTGAGGCATTCAAAAATCATGTTTTGGAGATACCGTCTTCCGATTGGAAAAAGTGCTATGAAAACTGGTTTCACCGAATGCAAAAGTGCATTGATCATCATGGCGAATATTTTGAAAAGCAATAAAACCATATTTAACAGTCAATGATAGTTATTTTATTTTATTCCGGATACATAAATAGCAGCCCTCGTATCAACACCGAAATCCTTCATTTTAAAAATAATAAATGAAAGCTTTGCAAAGGCAAACGATTGTAGTGAGTTTAGTGATAAAACTATAGGCAAAAAATGGCAGCACATTTTTTGACGTGATAACGTCTTAGACATTGTTGAACGCCGGATGCACGCATGAAAAATTGTCACGTTCCGCCTGAGCCGGGCGTGCAAGCGAGAGCGCGGAACAAGCGATAGAGAGGCACGATCGGCTTGTGACGCATCTATCTCTCTTCCACTCGTTATCACGTAAAATTATAGTCCGTAAACCGACTTTAAAGACAAACAATTTTTTTTATTGATGCCATGCGCTTGACCACTACCTCACCTGGTGGTAAGTGATGATGTGATCGAAGATGAAGCACGCTTGCCTAGAAAGAACCTATTCACTCTTGCCTTGAATTCTCTGAGATTAATATGGTTCGGAAAAACATACGCCGGAAGTGAGTTCCACTCCTTACCTGTGCTAACAAGAAAAGTTGAAGCAAATCGTTTGGTAATAGAAAATAACTTACCAAATTTATTTAAAGTAATTTTTCCCTGCTTACTATTCCCGCCACTTCGGAATTCACAGAAAGGATATTTTCGGTTATGAACTCGAAATGGCGATAAGAAAGAAACAGATGTAAGATCTCATAAATCAAAAATGAGATTTAGATTTACATTTATTTTAAAATGTGATAAAGCATATACTTTTATTTTAGACAAAAAATGTTAAAAGTGCAAGAAGTGCCAAGATATATAGTTTTATAAAAATATATAACAAATAATAATTTCTGTTTATTTTTTGGTCTTTCGATAAAATACTATATTTATTATAGCTCATTTTAAAAAATACTATATTTCCTCGAAAAAATGTTGGCAATTCTTATTATGAAACATGTCAAATCAAACCTATTATATAATTTTTCTAGTTGGTGCAATGGTGGACCCTTGAGCAACGTTACGCGCCACACACAACTCGCACAATTACTTCAAATATTCCTTATAATATCCCTGGTGGCTAGTCTACTCAATTTTAGTCAAATGCCTATTTGCATGACGCGTGGCGTCACGAAGTGTACGCCACTCACTGACATTTTCTTTATTTGTTATTGTACACAAGAAAATACATAGAAAAGTACAGAAATAAAGGACATGTGCAAAAGCGAGTTTAAACCTTAGAAGAGTTTTCTTCTAACAAACCTTCGCGGCTAGAAATAGAGATGATTTTAAAGGTAGGTAAGTGTACAAGAAGGTTTAATATGTGAATACTTTATCTTTCTTAGTATTTTATAAATAACAACGGCTGCGTGCACGCTCCCGTCCGCTGCTATTGCCTAATCCTTAAATATTTAATTATATTATATTTACTTATCAACATAGGTGGGCATAGGTGGGCTAATTTAGCCACAACCTGGAGTCCTGATGGAAGACGCGGTCGGGGTCGGCGAAGAAAGCGTTGGCGAGACGATCTTGTTGCCTTCGAGCAGGAGTGGTGGAGTGATAGATGGAGAGACTTGGGGGAGACCTTTGCCCAGCAGTGGGACAATATAGTTGGACAAAAAAAATATCAACAAAATCCACAGCTCTTAAAAATACTTAAATGTTTCCAATGTTTATACTACAGTCAAAAACGGATTTACAATTTATAGATCTAAAATTAAAAATTGATGACAATCACCAAAAAAAGAAACATACATCCATGTTTTTATATTAAAATCTATCAATCCATACGTTTATCCATCTTTACATGTATTTATCTATCCATCTAAATATTATAGTGATGTTGCTTTTTTTTAAATGCATCTACACGTAGAAGTAGTTTGAGTATCCTGTCAATCTATCTATCCACATCTAAATACACAAACATACACATTTGTAACCTTAGTATTTTAACCATGTATCTAATTAATTAACCATTTATCTAAAAGTCCACCTATCTATATTGTCAGCTAACAGTGATTCACTTCACCGCTCAACTGTACCCTGATTAAACAGCTCTGTAATGAACTGTACCTCTGCTCCGGGATTTACTTGCGCTCGTTAATGAGACGTACCCCCAGGTGTGCCTTGAGTAACGTTAATACTGTTTTAAACCCATCCTGTTACATTCATAATTGTTAGTAAAAATAAAATTTTAAAACTGTGTAAGTTGTGTAAGTGATTGGTGCGTCAGCGCTACCTTGAGAAGTTAAAGATGATTTAACCACCGATAGATACCATCATTGCGTTTGACTTAGGTTTGCAGTGTAATTTCTATTAGATTACTGTTATTATTTTTTAAACTAACTTATTTAAAGGATTTTAGGTAAGATAAATGTATATATTATAACACAATAATTATTATATATATATATGTATATATATATATATATATATATATTTATATTATAATTATTGTGTTAGGCATTTATTATTATTTTAATTGGTTATTTAGAGTCTGTATTTATAGTTTCTGTAGGTATGTCTTAATTTTTATTTGTAGCTTTGAAATACCATTTTCCTGTGTCACGCCTTCTTTTAGCACAACCAGGATAACTGGTAGATAATGCTATTAGCATTAAGTCCTCCTAGCACTATTCTATTTTGTGTGAAAGTATTAAATAAATAAATAAATATGAGTAATGATAACTCTATATTGTACACCAAAGTAAAATACAGAACATAATTCTTACAAATAGATTTAGTACAATGGGCGGTCTTAACGCTAAAAGCGATATAAGGATAATTGGTAAATCGTAATAAATTATTTAAATAACTAGCTGCCGCGACTTCGTACGCGTTACGCTACTAAATGTGTAGGTAACCTAGAAATAAAGCTAAACTCGCTGTTGCAACTTGACTTGACACCCTATTTTTATCCCATGTAAATTGATTTATGGGATAAAAGGCAGCCTATGTGGTAATCTACGTATATACCAATTTTCATCGAAATCAGTTCAGCCGTTACGGCGTGATTGAGTAACAAATAAACAGACATTCAAACTTTCAAATTTATATTATTAGTGTGATTAGAGGTCCAAATAATCAACCATATAAAATTAATATTAAGGGAAAAAACTAATAAAATTTAATTTCTTTCTAGACAAGCGTGCTCCATCTTCGATCGCACCATCACTTATTATCAGGTGAGGTAGTGGTCAAGCGCTTAACTCTTAATCAATAAATAAATAAGAAAAGATAAATGATTGCGCTACAAGTGGAGTGGAGTTGGCTGGATAAAGATGATGTTATTGTTTTACTAACTCACCGATCCGCGGCTTCGCACGCGTGGTTGCCAATAAAAAGTAGCCTATGTGTTAATCCAGGTTATGATCTACGTACATACCAAATTTCATCGCAATCGGTTCAGCCGTTCCGGCGTGAAAGAGTAACAAACATCCATACATCTATACATACAAACTTTCGCGTTTATAATATTGTTATATATATATATTATTTTGCGTTTATAGTTTTTGCTCGATATTGATGGCGCTAACAGGTAGACGCTTGAAATATTCACAGAATATTTAGTTGTATATTCACAAATAAGTATTAAATTTAAATGAAATATATGTTTAAGAGGGGCTCCCATACAACAGACATGATTTTTTTGCCGTTTTTATAGACATCTAATGGTACGGAACTCTTCTTGTGCGAGTCCGACTTGCACTTAGCCGGTTTTCTACTTTTACCTTCACTATCGGTCGGTGGCGGCCACACGACCACACAAAGCGAGAAGCGGCGTCTCGTGGCGTGTAGCGACCACCGGCGTTAACCGTGTGCGGCGAGTTTTCTTAATGTGTTGCAATTTCAACTAATTATATTGAACGGTTTCTATACAAAAAATAAATGTATCTCTTAAAAAAATTTATGATCAAAATCTTGAGAAAATTGATATAATGCTGCTCCAAGAAATGTTAGAGAACTAGCTATACGATGCCACAGATTACTAAAAAGTTACTACGAGGGGCTCAATACTCCCACTTGTTCAATGACCCTCCCAGTTAGTGATCCGGCCCGGTCAACGCACCCAACCAGTCAACAGAGCTCGTACGGTGCGTACGGCAGGGCGGTGAATATAGACTTACATGTTATACACATAAAAATATAATTTTCACACAAAATTTATGGCCTCCAAAATATACTCCATCGTTGTTTGTAGTTTAAATTGCAACCAGTATGAAAAATGCAGTCTGCAACTTGGTGGCGGCATTTTGGCTCGTGTACGGGTGAAAACTCACGAGTGAACAAAGTGACAGATCTGCCAAAAGATGTGCGCAATTTTGGGTTTTCGTGGTTAACAAGAACTACCAGTAACATGGTAACAAAACACTTTGACCATTCCAGGAACCAATATTTGTCAATTATGCAGACATTTGTCCCGCGTCAGGAATCGAACTCGCGATTTCTTGCACCTCAGTCTGCTACCCATCGTCACAAACATCTTCTAAAAGTGGAATTGTTAGAAGGCGGATTTTAAAAATCATGAGTTATTACCATTTTACTATAACTAGTGGTTCGCCCCGAACTGAGATCTCGCGAGTCTCCGATTATAACAAAAAAATATTATTTGTAATCTTTGACTATCTAAATACAGTCACGAAATAAATAACCATACAACTTGACCTACAATTTCGTTCAAATTACAGGTAACGGGAGTTTTTGTCATTTGGTTAATCTTTTTTGGGGTAATAATTGCAGTTATTCTGGATTTAAGACTTTTGCCTATATTTATGTCACTTAAACTACACGTGATAGAAAGGGTATAACAGTCTACTAATAATTTCACTATGACCCATCTAGAAATACAAATCAATAGCCAAAGTAGCATTGTGCTGGACTCGCAATTCTACTTTTACAGCTACTGTGCCTTGAACTATACACAACCTAATGGGGATGTGTTAAATTAAATAAAGGATATACACAAAATAAACATAAAATACTTGAACAATGTATATTCATTCATTACATACTATAAATAGGTAATAAATTGAAACAAAAGGCTGACGGTACTGAAAAGTATCTAGATTCTATTCCAAAATTATCTACACAAAATAAGCTGGATGGGCGACAGTGTAACTGATATAGTTTGAATAACTATACGGTCTATTACAATAATCTAAATACACGGTAGCTCACCCAAGCCAATCAGGTAACACACAGAAATACAAGTACAAGTTTACAAAGAAAGATATTACAGCATTAGTAAATTGGTTGGTACTTAACTTATTCTCGAGCCAGGAATACAAAAGTACCCCCAGAGCATTTACAATGCTATTTATACCCCCAAAAGTCGTAAAAAGTCACGACATCTTTGGCCAATCACAAGCATTGGTTGTTTACATCATAATATCTTTTTATATTGGCTATAATAACAATATATAATGAACTTAAAGTATGTTAAAACTTAATTAATGATTATTACAAGTCCTAACAATCACAAAATCGTATTAATATGGCACAAATTTCTACTTTTTGGGCGCCACCAATCACAGCATTATTCTCATATCGTTAATTTTAACAAAATCTAATTAAGTAGAACATTTTTAAAAATTGAATAATTAATTACACAATCTTTCGATAATTGAAAATCGTATTCCTAACATATGACAACATATCAATGATACATATCAATCCTGATAAGTAATCGTTTTAAAACTTATATTTTAGGAATAGAGAAACAAAATGTAAACACAGCTGAAAATATCAATAATATTAATACAATTATTTATTGTTCTAATGTACCATCATAACATTATCAATAAGCCTCAATTACAGGTCATTGTTCTTATAAATATAGCCATTGACCAAACGTTTCGTTCGGAAACATGTATAATATAATTTCGTTCTAAAAAAATCTCCAAGACATCGAATCATTGATTTGACATTGACATTTGGAACTTGACGACAAAATTGAAGTTTATAACAGGAACATAATGTAAATAAACAAAATATCTAATGCTTTTTTTATAATGCAACTTGTCACACGCATACTAAATTACAGCACTGTGGGGTCACTGGTGTACCCTGTGAATTATGTCAAAGTTTAGTTTTTATTATGGCTAATAACTCAAAAACTATAAAAAATTTATGAAAAATAAAAACAGTGTCTAAATGTACTAATGAATAACTTTCATTTGATTTCCTATTTGACCAGATTTTAATTTTTTTTACCCCTCTTGAATCCCATTATCTCAACAACCCTCCAACACTTTTTTTCACTTAGGACAAACCTACTAAGTTTTTATAAGTGTATTAATTTTATAAGTACATGTTTTTTAAAAATAAATAAATAAAAAAAAAAAACATTTTAGCTCATTGCACCAATGTTGTGCCATCACTACCTACCTATGTATTAAATTTCACGATGATCGGACCAACGCTTCGAAAGTTATCCTCGGACAAACAAACATACATACATACAACGCCGATTTGCCCAAGTTGACTTAGAGTTCTCGCTTCGCTCGATCAAGTATGAGCTTGGTGAAGATATTACTTTGTACCCCTTTTTAAACTTATTTGCGCGACGGAGGATTGTGAGAATTAGCGTGGTTAAAAGTATAATTACGGTCGAATTTCAATCACTGTGCCAACTAGCCTAGGTCATTTGAGAGATTGTGTAAATATTTACTTTGATTTCCAGCGTTTTATGTCTAACACATCTAGATAAAACTACAACAAACCAAAAAAATATTTGTTCCCAGACTTTTCACCGAGGTTTAGGCATTCAAATAAAAACCTTTGTCAGGGCTATCGGTCAAAACATTTCGCTAACAATTGGAAGATTCTCCCAGAAAATGTGCGCATTAAAAAGATATTGGCTTCAGGTTAAACTCGACAAAGACGTGTCGAGTCATATCTTTGTAAAGGTTCCGAAATTGATTTAATTGAAAATAATCAAACTAATTACTAAAACTATAATAGACATACTTTTAAAATGATCTTATATGTACCTATCGTTACTTGGACACAGATTGATTGAGAATTAAAATTATTTAGCATCAACTTTGCTTCAATACTATACTAGTTGTTGCCAACGGCTTCGCCCGCGTTTTTCTGGGGTGCAAAACACATAATATCTTGACCCATTACATACTTTGACCCATTTTTATCCCTTGGGAACTGATTTATGGGATAAATGGTAGCCTATGTGGTGATCCAGGTTATAATTTACGTAAATACCAAATTTCATCGAAATCTCATCGAAATTTCTTCGGTTCAGCCGTTACGGCGTGATTAAGTAACACACAAACAAACATCCAAGCTTTCGCATTTATAATATTAGTGTGATTTTTTATAAACGTCTTTTTTCATTCTGAATATAAATAAATGAAAATGAAAATAAATCAAATCAGTTTTTTGAAATCACTGTTTTGAAATTGTTTCTTTGAGATCTTGATTTATACTTACTACTATACTTACTACTACTATACTTATCTTGATTTATACATTTATATCTTGTACTCCTGTTTCGACGACCTCTGTGGCGCAGTAGCCGTATAGCCGGCTGAGACGCAGGAGGTAGCGGGTTCGATTCCCGCCGCGGAACAAATGTTTGCATGATCTATAAATATTTGTTCCGGGTCTGGATGTATTTACAAAAAAAAAGTATATAAGTATTCTAACAGTTATCTGGTTCCCATAGTACAAGCTCAGCTTAGTTTGGTGCTAGATAGCGCTGTGTGAAATGTTCAGCAATATTTATCCACCAATATTTACTCTGTGATACAATGATCTACACTTAATATTGTAATGAGGTAAGATTTGTATTTTTTAATGCCTGTAACGAATAAACAAAATGAAAAATTACGGGATTTCAAAAACTCTTTCACTTTTGGAATGCTACATTATCCCTGAGTAACATAGGCTATATTTATTACTAGAAAAAATTAGGGATCCCTACTAAAACTTCAACAATGTCTCCATTCTATCATCGGACAACCAGACGCTCCGCGATGCGCCACCGCTACACGGTAGACATACCTCCCATACGCACAAAGCGGTACTCTTCCATCTTTATTACGCGCACCGTGAAGGAGTGGAACGCCTTGCCTGAGTCTGTGTATCCTGATAACTACAACCTAGTGGGCTTCAAGTCGCGAGTGAATAGGTTTCTTCTAGGCAAGCGTGTACCATCGTAGACTGCATCATCGCGCGCCATCAGGCAAGATGGTGGTCAAACGCTGGCCTATAGTTTATATAAAAAAATCCAGGTGTAAAAAATTTAGTCATAAAATGTCTTTCGTCGCATGCGCTGCGGAAACTATTGATTATAGAATAAAAATATACTGCAACAATATAGAACATATTAATACCTACAAAAAACTTCACGATACCATATGTCCAAATAGTGTATTAATATATAAAAAAAAATTAATCATATAAATCTCACTCTCACACTTCACATCACATCACACTATAACACAAATTTTTGATTTAAACGGGCATTAATCGCGTATGTACCTTTTTTATTTGTTATCCCGACGTTTCGTTTTGTTATTCATGGTCTCGGACTGTCTCTAGTCAGCCCGAGTTAAGCTGGTTACCGACGGATATAGGAACCCGCCATATATCAATGTATGATGCGCGATATAGTTGTGCTATGAGCTATATACTGTATGAAATGAGCTTAAGTAATTTACAATACTGTAACTATTTTATTGTTGCCTGAAATAAATGATTTATTATCATGAGGACTAGCTGTTGCCCGCGACTTCGTACGCGTTACCATCCTATATCTATAGGTAACCTAGAAATAAAGCTAAACTCGCTGTTGCAATTTGACTTGACATCCCATTTCTATCCCATGGGAACTGATTGAGATAAGAAGTAGCCTATGTGGTAATCCAGGTATAATACCTACGTACATACGAAATTTCATCGAAATCGGTTCAGCCGTTACGACGTGATTGAGTAACAAACATCATATTATAAACATTCACATTTATAGTATTAGTGTGATGATACTGTTCTTCTAAGTGGTAACAGTTACAACACGGCTATAGATACATGCCTCGATCATGATGATAGATGCGAGATCGAGGGAGCAATCATGCTGTGACACGGATGGAGACGGGCAGACGGGCGTTTTGCTTTTGACATTAGCATCGGAACCCTAAAAGTCTCTTAGAAACCTTTGTTCGAAGATGGGTCCTGTCAAATCTTTCAAAAGCAAATTCCTGCGTTTGCAGACTTGCGACTTTCTAATGAGGTGGTCAATAACGCGACTTTGGCTTTTAAGGTAGGTACTCAATTTAATTATGCTTTTATGTAGGTACACACGGCTACACATCAAGCTATACATTTCCAGTATAAGCTGGCCTCTCATTCTACGAAAAGCCTACACAATGCGAGGTCAGCTTATACTGGAAACGTACAGCTTGATGTGTAGCCGTGTGTACCTACTAGGTAACTAAGAGTTTTATTAAATTGGTAATTCATTTTCAAATAGCATATAATAATTCGGCAACACAAGTTATGCTGCAACTCGTACCACCACTAACGTGGCCTGTGAGCTTTAGTGACACATATATAGGCAAAATTCTGAAATCCAGAATAACTGCAATTTGTACCCCAAAAAAAAGGATCCAAAATACATGAACTCCAGTTCCCTGTAATTTGAATGAAACAGTAGGTCAAGTAAATTGGTTGTGTTGTGGCACTAATTTATTAGTCAAAGATTAAAGGCCGGCTTGCACAACGATCCCTAAACGTATTTAGCGACTAACCATGTTTAAATTTTACGTATTTGTATGATTTGAGAACTCCTTAAATCATATTTAGATACTATCACTATCACATCGTTGCGCAAGTCGCTCTAAGAATATTTTTTTTTGTTTTGGAAGACTCGCGAGATCTCAGTTCGGGGAGAACCACTAGTTTATATAGGACTAGCTGACCAATCCGCAGCTTCGCACGTCTAGTTTTTCAATAAAAACATTACCCTCCTTTGTGCAGTTGGGTAAAAGTAGCCTATATTATTCAGGGTGAATGTAACTTTCCAATGGTGAAAAAATTTTTGAAATCCGACCAGTAGTTATTGAGTTTATTCATTACAAACATACACACAAAAATACATATCTTTCCTTTTTATAATAATGGTATAGATTATTTTTTAATAAGTATAGGCGATAGAATTATGAAAAGCCGCTTGTCTGTTCTTCACTCCCCAATCAAGAACTGCCAACCAATCAAATTTCCTCGCTCAAATCCCCAATGATGTTCTAACAATGCTACGATTTAGTCGAATCAGTTCTGTTGTAGACTCAAGGTTGTAATATTAATTTCAATTCACGAATGCACAACAAATGCTGAAATTAGGTATAATAGTGAGACACACATTTTGTTAGGTACCTATTGTTTATTGTTAGGTTTGCATTCAATTTTATCTCAGAGAATTTGCCCTTTTTGGGGTTCCGTACCTCAAAAGGTAAAAACGAACCTTTATAAGGTCACATGCCCGTCTATCTGTCCGTGTGTCACCACCGATTTCCTCAGGAACGGGTGGACGTAGTAAATTAAAATTTATACCAGATAATGAGGTATATAGACCCTATTAGGTGTATAAAAATCAAGGTCCTGAGTCAAGACAATAAAAAGATATAACGAAAAAAGCAAGATAGCCCAAATAAAGGAAAAATTCCGAAAAATAAAAAAACTTGAAAAAGGATTTCCACATAAATACATAGTTGACTCTTAAGATAGTCCTCTGAGTTGTATGGGCGCTTATACAATTTAGAGGACTAGCTTAATTGGCACCAACCAAGGTAAGTAAATAAAATTATGCTATTGAATGAATAAAATAAATATATAAGTGGGGCTCCCATACAACAGACATGATTTTTTTGCCCTATAGATACGTAGAGTACGGAAACCTTCGTGCGCGAGTCCGACTCGCACTTGGCCGGTTTTTTAATATTTTATTTGTAATTTTGACGTTATTATTATTATTGTTTATGTATGAATATGACATGTTTGAAATTAAGTAATAACATTAATTATATTTGCATGCAATTTTATCGTAGTATTTTTTTTAATGTATTTTTTCAATTTTTTTTTATTTTTTTTATTTTTTTTTATCGTAGAGTTTGATGTTTTTTATAATCGCCTCGATGAGGCAGAATGTAGATGAATCTTATTTTATAATTGGCAGTTGAACACATGTACACGCATTCATGTGAATGAATGATTATAAAATATGAATATGAAATGTTTTTGTGTTTGTAAAAGTTTCTTTTTTGAGTGTATACACGGCTACACATCAAGCTATAAATTTCCAGTATAAGCTGACCTCGCATTGTGTATGCTTTTCGTAGAATGAGAAGTCAGCTTACACTGGAAAATATAGCTTGATGTGTAGCCGTGTGTACCTTATTAATTACTGTCTGTGTTTTTTTCAGTCACAAATAAAGGTTTTTTCTTACTTATCTAACTTTTCTATGTATTTGAATTTATGTATTTGAATTCTAATGAGGGTTTTTACAAATATCATTTTATAAAAATACATACATTTTAAAAGCATAAAGTACGTATGGATATTTCTAGTTACCTATGAATGAATGAAAACACTTTATTATACACAATATATACAAAAAAAAGCAAACAAAACAGAAAATACAAAGCAAATAGTACAATGGGCGGTCTTATTGTTTAGAAGCGATCTCTTCCAGACAACCTTTGAATGGAGAAGATTATGTTATAACAAAGATAATGGTCGTGGGTGTACATTTATGGCCAAACTATTCATGAAGAGAGTGCATCTAATACAAAAATAAAAATATAACTAAATACTAAAACTTAAAAATAAATGTTTACAAATAGATTATGTACCTTTGTTCCACGTAGCGCCTAAACTACTCATCCGATTTCGATGAATGAGGTGACAATCAAACTATTCCCGTCTGACTAGTTCTTAGGTCGGTCACCGGCTGCTTTTGCGTAAAATTCATATTTGGTTGGCGGTAAAGAGCATCAACTCCAATAAACAACATAAAGCTCGCGTAGAGCTTAGGGGTAAATAATCTTAAGACACTTTGAGGTCTTAAGTTATGATAATATTTGTGAACTTGATATCATATACAATTGGATATCTATGTTATTTGGCATTGCTGGATATAATACTAAACCATTAAATAGACCTGTTTTTGGGATTAAAATGGTGTAAAAAATAAGATTTCAAAAAAAGTGGAGATACTTTCACTGGTGGTAGAGCTTTTGTGAACGGGCTCGAGGAAGTGGGCACCACCGCCTTACCTATATCTGCCGCCAAATAGCAGTACTTGTGCTGCTGTGTTCTGGTTAGATGGTAATGGTATGTTCCTGTAATTACTGGCACTTAGGCATACCAGCTAAGTCCTATAGTATGGCAACGTATCCTCATAGAGATCAAGATAACATAATAGCTTGTTTTGAATTCTATGTGGATATCCATGGGCTGCAGTAGCCACTTAACATCTGGTAGACTGCATGCTCGTTTGTCATATAAGTAGTATAAAAAAATACTACTTATGAGGTACATAATTATTACGGTGCGTGTGACATAAGCTACCAACGACATAGGTATAACTTAGTCATGTTTCAGTTTTTAAACATATATAGCTTCTTTTAATACCTAGCTGGATGGTATTTGCCTATTTTTATCTCAAATTCGACAGACCACACAGTCAAAGCTCGTATCGCAAATTCAAATTCCTTTGACCATCAGCGTTGAAAATGTCCAGGTGACCTCAAAGGTTTAAAACCGGGTTAAGAAATAATGAAATTACCCGAATGCCCTTGCTTCGTTTGAATTCGTTGAAAGGTTTTTGAAGGCTTTACTGATCGTGTGCTGTGTGAATAAACACTTAAGCAAGTTGTGCAAGTAAATAATTTGAGGTGTAACTTGGAATCTGTTTAGGGCGAAATTTGTTATAGGTCGTATAGTAGAACTGTGGTAGGTTGAGTAGAGTTTCATGTGAATAGGATTTTTTTTTTAAATTTATATATTAATTTAATCGTTGCTATTAATTATGCAACGTTTTAACCTGTTTTTAAATCTTGTGGTATTTTTTTTTCTATTCTTTATTTAGCTGTCGTTCTTATTCTGTTTATGTTTTTCTTCGTGAGCTTTTACTCATATCTTCTTGATATCTTACAGCAGTATTTGTGATAAGTATTGTGGTTATTTACATTTCTAAATTCCTTTTAACTATTAAAATGTCCAATTGTTATTATTTACATTACATTACAAATTAATTATTACATTACATTTTTATTTTCATAGCTCGTTAAGCGACTCTGAGCTTATTCATAAGGCCAATAGTGAAGGACCACGTCTCGGTTCCATATGTCATCACTGGTAATACACACTGATTGAATACTTTCGTCTTAAGGCACTGAGGTATGTTGGACGAAAAGACGTTGCGAAGTTTCCCGAACGCTGCCCATCCGAGTTGGATTCGACGATTGACCTCTTTCTCGAAGTTAGACCTACCTAATTGGACTGTTTGTCCTAGGTATACATACGCGTCGACAACTTCAAGAGCCGAGTTCTCAACCATAACTGGGGCAGGGACGACATGGACATTCGACATGATTTTCGTCTTGTCCATGTTCATTTTAAGTCCTACCCGTTACTACCGAGCTATGCAAAGGGCTATGCTTGGGGTTTCTCTACGGGATCTAATCAGAAATGAGGAGATACGTAGGAGAACTCAAGTCACCGACATAGCCCGACGGATTAGCACGTTGAAGTGGCAATGGGCAGGCCATATAGCGCGCAGAACAGATGGCCGATGGGGCCGGAAAGTTATCGAATGGAGGCCACGGACCGGCAAGCGCAGCGTAGGACGTCCACCTACAAGATGGGCAGACGACTTGGTAAGAACCGCAGGTCGGCGTTGGATGCAGGCCGCTTCCAACCGCAGTTCCTGGAGATCAATGAGGGAGGCCTTTGTCCAGCAGTGGACGTCCTACGGCTGATATGATGATGATTATTATTTACATTATATTATTATTTACATTACATTATTATTTACATTACATTAAAAGTTAATTAACTAACCTAACAATACTTAATAAAATAATAAATTATAAAGATAGTTTACATGTCAATTCTTGTTTTATTATTTAAATTGTATTACACATAAATAACATTTTCAACTTTTGGTCATTTTCTATATATTGCATCAAGTGGCAGTTAGCAAACGGTGCTACCGTTTGATTTTCCGGCGGATCTCACTACGCGCTCCGCGTACTTTAGGAATTCCACACGATAGTCACTGTCCCCGACAAACTCGCTATAAACCCCACATGCCACATCCCTACGGAACGTATTGCTGAATTGTTGGCGCCATGTGCCATACCTAGGCCAGAGATCAAGAAGGTGGGGCACAGTCTCCAATGTAGCTGAGTCACAGGCGCAGTGTAGTGATTGTGTGTGGCCAGTTTGAAGCGGTGCAAGTATTCTCTAAAGCCCCCATGTCCAGTGAACAGCTGCGCCATAATGTTTGACATTTTTATCTTCAGTATGGTTTTATGTCCTTCCCGAACATTGGGGAAGAACAGCTTGGTGACTTTTCCTGTTTCAGATTCTGTATACCGTTTGTTCCACAGATCGATGGTTTTCTGGCGGAGGAAGTACTTAACGTAGTAAACAGGGACTATCGTACGCGGGACTGGTCTTCTTGGTCAATGCAGCTCTCTTTGCCAATTTTTCAGCTCTTTCATTCCTAGCAAATCCCATATGGGCCATAATCTAAAATAGATAGACTTGTCTACCTTCTGCCTGTAGTTGGTAAATTCTCTCTTGAACTTCCGCCACAATGGGATGGGTGCTTTCGGGATCCGCAATCGTTTCCAAAGAGGATCTTGAGTCACTTATTATGTTAGCAGTTTTCGTTTTGGATTACCCGGGGTAGTACTACAAACTATTTCTGCTGTCAAGTAGCTGTACTGTGTTACGTTTTGAAGGGTATGATTGCCGCTGAAATTAAAGGCACATGAGGCTTTACATGTATGCCTCAAGTTGATGGACGCAGGGCAGTGCATCGTAAGGTGCGTTACTTGAGTGCGTGATCTCTTTGACGACCTCCGTAGTACAGTGGGCGAATAGCCGGCTGAGACGCAGGAGATAGCGGGTTCGATTCCCGCTGCGGAACGAATGTTTGTACCTATGATCTACAGATATTTGTTCCGTGTCTGGTTGTTTCTCTATATATTATAAGTATGTATTTACAAAAAAAAAGTATATAGTATTCTATCAGTTATCTTGTACCCATAGTACAAGCTATGCTTAGTTTGGGACTAGATAGCGCTGTGTGAAATGTCCAGCCATATTTATTTGTTTTATTTAAATCTATGAGGCATGCTTTGTTCGTTACCACATAATAACGTGCTGCATATTTTTATTCTATTCAAGGTACCTATTTTTATGTTTATCTATGTATTATTGTGAATATGATTTCTGACATTTATCTTATTTTTGACATTATTATTATTGTTACGAGCTGAGGGTTCGGGATAAAATAGTGGAAATGAATCTAACCAAAATAATACTTTTATTCAACACTAAAATGATAAATACACGATCTTAATCACAAGTAATCACAACCCACTAATTCCCAACACGGTTGCACAATAAATCACTAAAAGTCACCGAAATGGACTAATCTTGCTGTTGCCCTCTGAGGCCGTTGCAGCTTAACCGAACTTTTGGCGAGCGCAAAAGCCGCTCAGCCCTGTAAGTTTTGATGAGGCAACTAGCGCAAGGGCACCACGTAAGTACGAACCTCGGCTTGGGCTGTTGCTAGGGGATAGGAGAGAAACGCCCGGGTACGTGCTTGTACCTCGTATAGGCGGTGACTGAAGAGACTCGTTGACCTCGCCGACGAGGTCGGTGTATCTGTGAAGTGTTTGCTCTGTCTAATGTAGATGACTTAGAAATCTCTTCCGCGTTAGCAGAGGTGATTTCGTCATCCGGATCTCCGAGAACGTGTCTCGAACTACGGAGGGTCGGGCGTATCCACGCTCTATTTATACCGCACGCATTTACTAGATGCTTCGAGAACGTTCTCAGTGGTTCCACTGCCACTAAAACTTTGTAGGTATATATCACAGGACTACTGTTTCTTATTTTGTGCAACTGTAGGTAAAAATGTAGTATGTAGGTATAAATTCACACCAAGTATTACTTATTCTGTGACACAATAGGCATAACTTCGAGATGCCGACTATTACTTATTCTGTAATAGCCTCGGCGTAACATTATTTTATTAATTGTACTCAAATATCTAGCCTTTGACATTTATATTGAATTATGTATTTTATTTAATTTTATTGTATTGTATTTATTTATGTGACTAACTGTAATGTTTGTACGCTAAAATGGCGAAACCTAGTATAGTTATTTATTAAGCTCAACCATCTTATGTACCTAGGTTTGCAGACAATAAACAAATTATGAATTAACATCAGTTGGGCCATATGCATGTTCTATATCCAGGTCGTCTATCTATAAAAACCTTTGAACGGACTGGATAAATTAGAAGACGGCGGTGTATCCATGTGTATGCATAGTACGTATTTAGCTCGGATTTTCTGTGTAGGATAGAATCCGAAACGAGGTTATCCGACAGAGAACAAAGATGATTGACATACCTCAGAGGGTCAACAAGCTGAAGTAGCACTGGGCCGGCCATATCAGTCGCAGAACCGATAACCGTTGGGGTAAACGTATTCTGGAGTGGAGACCACGTCTAGGCAAGTGAAGTGTAGGACGCCCTCCAGCTAGGTGGAGTGACGATTTGCGCACTGTGGCAGAGATTGGATGAGAAGAGCTGAGGATCGGGCTCAATGGCGCACCCTGGGAGAGAGCTACGTCCAGAAATGTACTGTTATAGGTTGATCATGATACGGGATGCATTGCAAATAAATAAAAGTAGGTTCGAAATACACGACAGAAATATCAAGTAGAAAAATTACAAGATTTTCCGAACATTTTTGCTTGCTGTAGAACCGTTTGACGTACCACTGCATTTTATCGTGTGTACTAAAGGGTTCTAACATGTTTGCGGTTCGTTGACTACTAGGGAGGGGAAAGCGTCGATATAATTAAAAAATAAAATATTTACGACACTGTATTATTAATCATAAAGTAACAGCCGTCCTTATTTGTTCAAGTAGAACCTTGTTATCCAAAAGTTGTCTGGAAGAGATCGAATTTAGCGATAATGCCACCCATTGTACTTATGCTTATATGTCTATATTTGATAGTGTGCAATAAAAAAAATATCTAATCTAACACATACTTATAAAACTAGTGATTCTGTAAGGACAAGAAACCTCGCTCCGCAAGTAAGTTTCGCAACAAAATTATTGAAGAAAGTTCAACTTTAAATCAAATGTCAGGTGCTCGAATTTTCCAGTAGGCTTACCTATGCAGACTTTTGAGCAAAATATTGGTATAATTTTAAGCGATTACTCGCGTTCCCTTGGTCTTAGGTCTTATCTGGTATCTACAGGTTCGTCTCATGAAGGCGGAGAGGACTGCGAAGTCTGATTGGTAAAGGTAGGTAAGACATATGTAACGTTACAACAATTTTCCCTCTTCTCCTTCCACTCCCCCTTTTGGATTTTTTTTCTCAACATCTTGTGCAGAATGAAGTCTTTAGTGTGCCTCTCAAATTTGATTGATATAAAAATCGCTACAGCTAACTTCCTCTTTTCGCTCCTGCTTTCCCTCCAAGCAAAAAATGCGACCAACTAAAAAAATTAAATAAATCAAGAAACTTGTGTGCCATTTTGTGTTAAAATCGGTTAAAAATGCGACATTTAGGCGAGAACAGACAGCCAGACAAAAGCATTTTTGGCCAATCTCGAAACAGAGACGCTCACTCGCTCGACCAATAAAAACACTTAAAACCCTATGTTTGTCATAGGACAAACATAGGTACGGTAATTTCTTAAGTAAAAATAGTTTAATAAAGAGAAAACCTTGTGTTATACATAGGTATAACACAAGGTTTTCTCTTTATTAAACTATTTTTACTTAAGAAATTACCGTACCCTCGTCTACGAAAACGACAACTGTTATTGAAAAGTTATTGACTTTATAGTGTTTTTAAAGACTTATTCAACGGTAACTCACACGATCGGGTGCGTGTGTGAAAATAAATCACGCTTCCTTAAAGGGGAGATACCTTAAGAAAGCAAGTTTACTATGTTTTTATTTCATAATTTATATATAACTAGGCGTCAATCTAAGGTTTCAAAGGGTCATTCTAAATTTCAGCTTTATTGTTCTAATGGTTTACAAGTAAATGGACTCTAAAAAGTCGGAGTGACAGACGGGCGGACAGACAGACATAGTGAAAATAAGAACTCTGTGCTGAAATAACACTTTGATATGTTTCTCCTAGCGCTTAAAAAAGTATAACTTCATACACTATCATCGATACCTTGTAGGTAATGTAAGTATGTGTGTCCCACCTCTAGATTCAGTCCATGCATACAGTTCGCTCGAGCATAGGATCGGTAGCGGTCCGTCTCGGCGTGACCCTGTCTACTCCCAGAGCTTGATTTATTACGTGTCTGGATACTTATGAAGGTAATATGGAATTACTAACTGTGTTACAAAGTCGAATACCTAGACTCTTGGAGAAGTTATCGTACTTAAAACATACGACGGCCTCCGTGGCGCAGTGGGTAAATGAGGATGCGGAACATATGTTTGCATGATCTATAGATATTGGTTCCGGATCTAGTTGTTTCTCTATATATTATAAGCATGTATTTATAGGCATAATATGTAATGTATAATATGTAATATTATAATATATTTTAATATGTTATTATACATATTATAATTTGTAATGTATTATATAATATGTATTTATGTATGTATAGGCAATCGAATGGGTTTATTACTCTAGTACTTCCTTTCGGGAAAGCGCACAATTTTCCACCACTTAGGTAGGTACCTATGTATATTATTTGTTTTTTCTTTCTGTTTGCACTGTTTATTGTTCTATTTTCTATTTATAAAGCTCGGGCGCAGTCGCACTGAGAACTGTGGTGCCAGCACCCGTTTACGTGATGCATTTCATTGACTGATTGATCTAACTGTCCTGCTTTCCTATAACTCCTTGTTAGCAATATTTTTAGGGTCTTATAGTAAGTTTTGGTACAAAGCGCACTAATTAATTTTAATTATGTTACTTGTATATTTTTGTTTTTATGTATTATGCTAGTCGGGTTTTATTAGATAGATATAGTTTTATTTTTGTATGTGTTAGCAGACTTTCGTGTATTCACAAAGGTTCCAACGGAAAACCAGCGCTATGTTACCTTGCTGTGACATAGCAAAATGCTGAGTTGGAACCTTTTTTGTGGCGGCTACTAATAACTAATATCAATGTTATCTTTTGTTGTACTGTATTTTGTTTTTTGTGTTGTAAATTATGGTTATTAGTGGTTGGCGTAATAAATGATATTTTCTTTCTTTCTTTCTATTTCCAAAATAACGTATAAAAAGTATTTATGTATTCTATCAGTTATCTCGTTCCCACAGTACAAGCATTGCTTAGTTTGGGCCTTTACAGGATGCTCTAAAATAGAATGTAATAAATGTGATATTGACTATAAAAATTCACAACTATGTATATAATATAATTATTTTAATTTGTCAACTTGTTAATTTGCTTTCAATTATCAGTCATTTTAGGCTCCCCTTTAACTGTACAAAATTTATAGTAAGCGTCTTCTATTCTTTGTATGAAAGTATTTAAAGGGACGCCTTGTCTTTGCCTCGTCCTTGCCCTACATACAGTTCTTAAAGGCGACTTGCGCAACGATGCCTAAACGTATTTAGCGGCTAAATTTCTTTTGAGGAATCATACAAATACGTCAAATTTAAAGATGTTTAGTCGCTAAATACGTTTAGGCATCGTTGCGCAAGTCGACCTCTAGTGTATAAAAATATAAGCTGTCTATTTGTTCATAAACTCATTTGTAATTTTACATTACCTATAAGTACATAATATATGCAAATATTTATTGCAGACACAATGATCCATATTTTCATGAAAAACAATACACAGAGACCATAAATTAAACAAATGAAATAAATATAGCAGTTTCGGAACGAAACTTTTTTCCTCTCTATGTTATATCTACCCTCAAATCCTTTTTATACCTATTACCTTTTCCACATTTCCACCTATTTCATTCCGTTTCCATCTAGGGGTAGCTACAACAACGCATAACGTTTGCTCTCGAGTCGCGTAGACGTACTCCTCGAGAATTCATTCATGGTACTCTTCCACCTATACTAAGCGCACCGCCAAGGAGTGGAGCGCCTTGCTTTGTTTCCTGATAACTACAACCTAGAGGTCTTCAAGTCGCGAGTGAATAGGTTTCTTTTAGGCAAGCGTGTACCACCAGGCAAGATCGTGGTCAAACGCCAAATACAATCATACTAGCTTCTGCCAGCGGCTTTGCGCTCGTTGTTATTCAATAAAAAGGAGCCTATGTTTAAATCCATGCCATAGTCTATTAACAAACCAAATTCCACGAACGTTGGGCACATACCATGGACTGCAGACAGTCAAGGGCGGCTATGCCGGCCGTCTCAACACGACTGACACGTCGACTGCTCAACCTTCAAAGACTGGACCTTTGAATCGTCGTGGGGACCCTTACAGGACATTGTCCCCTCAACAAACACCTCTACATGATGGTAACAACAGACAGCCCACTCTGCAGGGGATGTCTCACCGAAGAAGAATCAGCAGCCCACGTAGTCCTGGAATGCGTAGGGGTAATAGTACAACGTGCAGAAATCCTGGACAGCCCAAGGTCACTCCGTGAATCCTGCGAAGACCCCAGGAAACTTCTGCGCTTCTGGTCAGAGTTAGGCTGGCTATCCATATAGTCAACTCTCTCACGCATAATGGACCACTTAAGACTTCAAATGCGGAAAAGGGAGTCCACCAACTTAACATAACATAAATCAAATTCCATGAAAATCGGTTAAGCCGTTACGACGTGATTGAGTAACAAATAAATAAATAAACGCCCAAACTTTAACATTAGTAATATTAGTGTGATACGTATTGACATATTAGAAGTAACTTCCAATGATCTATTTGAAATTAAAAAAAATATTATGCGCGAAAGCCTACTTCCAACATTTAGTATATGGTAATTAATGTGTTTTTATTCTGAGTATTTTTTGTTACATTTTGCAAGCTGTAAAGTGAACCATGGCTGTACCCGATTCATACCTTTTTGTCATCTATTTTACCACCCATGTTCCGGAAAATAAAATATATAATAAAATAATACTATCAGAGAAATTCAGTATAGAATACATCAAAAACGTACATAAAGAGCTTAGTCATATAGGAATTAAACAAATGCAAAGAAATGATCAGCCCTTTCTATACAGCAGAAAGGTAAAGGTTCGTAAAAAGTTTGATTTCCATTCTGACCACTCTGATTGTAAACTAAGCTTGATCATCATTGAAGAATAACAATCAATGCATGATTTTTCTAGAAATAATCTGAAGATTTCAATAAATATAAAATATTATAACTATTTATTTTATTTTCCCTTTCCCAACCAGTACACTCATTAAATCCATTTTAAATTGTCAATTTGTACAACCGAGATTGATGACATTTATAAGTCCAAAGATATATTAGCTCTATAGTCTATAGATTAGTTGAGACAACGCGAGCGAAGGGCGGGCAGAAATTGTTTAAATATCATATTCTACGAAACTTTGGTTTGTTTTATTCCGTTTTGTTCAACTTCTCCTAGCTTTACCGTGCCATTTAGATTTTCCGTTTTTCTTGGTCTGAAATTAAAAAAAAAAATATAATTCAGACTGGGTCATGGACTGTCAATTGAAAAAAAAACAAAATGAAATATTTCTAGAATAATTCGAGCTAATTTATACGCCGATAATCGAAAGTCGAAAGTCCTTCCGTCTCTCTGACTAAACAGGTGGACCAATCTTGATGAAACTTACTAAGATAGGCTATCGCTTACCATTATGGGGTAACTCAGTGGAGCCTCTAATTAGAGCCTTTAAAATACAAAATAAATGTATCCGAGCGGTCTGCGGAGCCTGGTTCTTAGACAGCTGTAAGCCTCTGTTTAAAAAAACAAGAGTACTAGCTTTGCCGTGCTTGTACATCAGAGAAATCTGTATTTTTGTTAAACAGTTTCCTAGCTATTTTGCAAGACATGAAGCAGTGTTAGCCAGACACACCAGATATAAAAATAGAATTTATCTACCAAAGCAAAACTTGTCATTTTTTAATAGTAACGCTCATTGCATGGCAGTAAAAATATTTAATAAATTACCAGACGAATTAAAAATTTACCTTTGACTTTATTTAAACGCCGAATTAATAAATGGTTATCATCCAAATGTTTTTACACTATTGCGAATAATTTAATTATAAGTACTAGACATGACATTCTTATATTTTATTTTATTGACAGTTTTATACTGTGTAGGAATAGTTAAATTTAATTTTTAATTATTTTCTTTGTAATATTTGCACACCAGGACACTATCTGGTAGAATGTTAAAAGCTTAAATTGTACATTAAGACCAGTGTAAAACTGTACGAACTAACTATCTGCGAATAAATTAATATTAATTATAAATAAATCTTTTTCTTTAAGAAAATACTATTTATTACGTGGAAGGACACTGAATTATTTTTTTGGATAATTCAGATATTTTATAATGAATATTGCAACACCGGTTAAAAAAATGTAGCCATCGCGGGACGCCCGGTATATGTGAAACATCTAATTGATGGTTATTTAGAAAGTATAATTAATGAAAGCAGTTTCTTATCATCGTATCTAATCTAACAATATAAATACGCGTGATGACAAACAACTATTTGTCCAACTATTGACACTTTATTGATTCAAGACATCTTACCCTTTTTTTTTATCTAGCCTACATTTTCCCACTGCTGGGCAAAGGCCTCCCCCAACTCCTTCCACCTATCGCGATCCTTGGCAGATTCCCACCATTCCTTCTCGAATCCGCTGACGTCGTCGCGGCAACGCTTTCGCGGCCGACCCCGACGTCTTACTTACGACATCTTACCCTAAAAATGTAAATAAAATAATAATAATAACTGTTGGATGCCGTCACGCCGCTCTACCCCCAACTCTGGTCATTCATTGCAGATGGCGGACCACAGAGTTCGCAATGAGTTCGGAATTGGCGCTTCCATAATTAAGTCAATTTAAGTCCACGCTAGCGACTGGGTCATCTGTTAATAGCAATATCATTCATTACCTGTTTCGAAATAATGAGTTGATGACATTCAATACCGGAGCTTCGACGATAAACCATTGTAAGTAGCTGATAGCGAATGACACTGTCAGGTAACCAAATGCATTTACCAACTGAAATAGAAATAAAGAAAATACATTTATAAAAAGAACATATATTAGAATTGACGTGTAATCCAAGAACTGGGGCCCTAGTACGAATGCTACGAATGTACTAGGTCAACGTGATAGCGAAGGATAGCGAATGGTAGCGTAGGATCAAAATGTGTGTGACTGGTAGCTGTCAATAAAATACAATACATTTATTTCAAGTAATTACGAGCGATCGTATTTAGTGGCTAAATTTGATTTACTTATAGAGTTATCGAATCATAGAAAAACGCCAAATTTAAACATGTTTAAAGGTAGACAGTCAGAGAGCGTCGGGATGTACAATGTAATACAATACTATGTCTACTTTAAAACATGACCCTAAATCACCTAACTACCTTAAAGATGCAGTTTTCTACCCTGTATTGCTGCAGACTGTCTTGTACGTTCCACACAACATCTCCAGTAACTGGAGTAACTGCTATTGACTCCTCAACACAACACAACCTGCTATTCTAACTCATTCACCATTAGGTACTGCTATCCGACTATGGAATAGTATTCCGCACGAGATTTGTTCACGGTATGTTTCCTCCATTAAGGTTTTAAGATCCAAAGTGTGCAAGCACTACCTTACTCTCATGAACGAAGCCTACAAAATGAGTGGTGTCCTGTAGATGCTCTGTCATTTATCTACTCTGTTATCTTATATCTTATTGAGTTTATTTAGTATTGTTGTAACTACCAATTTATTAGTTTATCTATTGTTTTCAAATAGTATTTATTATATACAGTGTAAACTCCATGTAACGTCACTCGTTTTAACGACAAACTCTCTTAAGCGTCGAAATCACTCGGCTTTGGTTGGTTTAGCTTGTCTTGCATACAATGATACACTCTGTATAGCATTACACCCACTCTCAATAACGACAACAATTTATAATAAAAAGTTATTTTTAAGTTGCCAAATTAGTAAAAACTGCGTAGCTGTGTATATCCTTTTGTCGTTTTATTATCCTAGACCATAATAAACTCGACTGTCGGCACCATACACACCAAACTTTCTAAGAAATCCGTTCTTTTGTTTACAAAATGGGATTGCTTGCACGTGTAGCTGCAGACTGTTGTTAATAGAAGTGATGGATTTTATCTATACGTTGTCATATTCTTAGTAGCAAAAGACGTCAGACGAAAATAACAGACTATACGCGTTCAAATTAAAACTGATTTTTATTGTAGGTACTATTTAACAAGACAAATCAGAAATAAACGTTTTCTTTTTCTAATACAGATTTTACTTCTCTCCATTTAACGACAACTCTCTATAACGTCAAAATATGCTCAGTCCCTTGAGTGTCGTTATATAGAGTTTACACTGTATATAATATATGTATATGTAATATTATTATTAGAAAGTACGTTTATTGAAAATACTCTATCTATTTTATGTTTCGTTCGTATTATCAATATAACTTAGTCGTAATTATTTATCTAAAATTTTTTTCTGCTACATTATGTCATACACCTACAAAAATATTTTTTCAACACGCAAAGGTTAACTGGAAGAGAATGCTTGCTAGCATTAAGTTCGCCTATGTACAAATTGATGTATTTTGTGAAATAAAGAATTTTCAATCAATTAATCAATGTTTAGTCGCTAATTATGTTCTGGTATCGTTGTGCAACCTAGGTTAAGACTCATATCAAGGGACATATAAAAAAGTCAATACAAGTTAATTTTTAAAACATTTACGCAAAAAGAGATGGTCAGAGGGATCCCCTTCTTCTCCAATGGGAGTTTTATGCTAAGACTCCTAAGAACTACCCTAGTTTAGCCTACCTAGCTTTCAGATTTCAGATTTGTTTATTTCACCTTAATTATAACATTGGTTGTTACAGGCATGTCAATTTTTACATAGTAAAACATAAAATAATTAAATTAAAATAATATAATTAAAAATCATGTCATAACAAAATATTAAAAACAAAACAGATAGATAGGTAGGTCGATTTACAGATACCTACATAAAACAAAATTATAGGTTCATAACTAAAACGGTATGTCACAATTAAATTAAAATACAAGAAAATATAATGGTAGAATATGTCAAATAATTGCGTCAAAGGAAGATTCTAATAAATTAAAATTCATAAATTCATTTAAACAATAAAAAGGATGCCTTTCAAAAAACCATTCAAATCGGTCCATACATTCTGTGTCAGTGGTCTGTGTGACAGACAGACACACAGACAGACAGACAACAGACGTAGATGTCAAACTTATAACATCACTGTTTTTTGCGTCATGTGTTAAAAAAAGATTGCATTTCCTTATTTTTGTTAATAGATAGCAAGTATTTACAACAAGAAAGTAGAATCTAGTTCCCATAGTACAATCGTTGCTTAGTTTGGAGATAAATAGCGCAGTGTAAAATGTATCTACGAGTACAGCTTTAATTTAATTTTAAAATCCAATCCTAATATCATCAAAATAACATAACATTGTGTCGTGTAGTAGGCTATCACAATTAAATTATTTACCATCGGGTCAAGCATTTAACTCAATAAAAAAATATATCACATAACAAAGGATTTCACATACATAATATACATTTATATTATGAATACATTAATATTTAATTGTGAAGAAAGTGACATTAAGTAAGTAGAAAAAAGCCTCAGATACCTTAACTAGACTAAAAGTCTGTACGATAGGCATCTGCACTCTCTCCACATTATTAAAACATGGATTTACATTAGATTTTGATAGGCGTGGAAAACTGGACTGTTTAGTAGATAAAATATAAAAATATATTAAGTGTTATTATAATGAAATTAAAAGCAGCTTATGAAGTTCCCTTCCACTGAGACTAAAGCGAAAACTCATCGACATCTGTATCCTGCCCATATTGAACTACGGAGCTCAGACTTGCTTCTTGACAGAAGCACAAAAGTCCCAACCCATGATTTGCCAGAGAGCGACGGGGAGAATCATCCTTAGAGTGAAACGAATCGAAAAACTCAGAAATACCGACCTTTAAGTAAAAACCGATGTAACCATTAAGACCGCCCGCTTAAAATGGGATTAGGCAGGCCATGTGGTGCGAATGCATCAAGAACGTTGGGCGAATCTAATCACCCAGTGAATACCGAACGGATGACGCAGCCGTAGTAAGCCCAGAAAAAAATGAAGAGACGACCTGGTTGCATTCAAACCAGATTGGTCAGAATTGCTTGTGGACCACGATGGATGGAGAATAGATGGGGAGACCTTTGCCGACAGTGGGACAATCTAAGTTAGTAAAATAATAATTGTGTGTAGTAGTGTAGTGAATAGGACTGGCTTTGATGTTATAACTTACCGTATTGTAGAAGTCGTACGTGGTCGGTACTCTTACAGAGTATAAGTTCATATAGATAAGAGCAACATGGAAGATATATACTCCGTAGCTTAGCCGACTTAGAGGAAGGAGGAGTTTGCTCTGCATGAAATCTCCTATTAGAGCTGAAAAAAATACTCATGAAAACATGACTTTATTGATTTACCAGCCAAACAGAAACTCTATTTGCACCAAAACCGGGATATTTACAATGATTTGTGAGAGTAAACAGCAATATTACAAAAATGAGTAAGTACACACGGCTACACATCAAGTTATAATTTTCCAGTATAAGCTGACCTCTCATTCTACAAAAAGCCGACACAATGCGAGTTCAGCTTATACTGGAAATATTAGCTTGATGTGTAGCCGTTTGTACTAAGGTAGAATAAAAAGGTAATACAGTATGTTGTCAATAAAAACAGAACTATTCATTACATATTGAGGAATGTCAAGAAATAATAACTTTAGATGAATAAACTAAATGTCAGATGACAGATCAAGAGCTGCTGTACAATACAACGGCATTGTCAAAGAAGTAATATGTATTGGTAAATTTACTCATAAATTAATGTGATCTATGCTCTAAATTGCCATGTCATGAAATTATATGGCATCAAAAGAGATGTCGAAAAAAATGAGTAACAGAAAATGAATATTGATATGGCTCTGTATGGCATATGGTCAATGTGGGTTATGAACAGTAAGAAAGGCTTATTTTATTTTATTTATTTATTTATTTTTATATTATTTATTTTAGATCCACAGACCCCTAGCTAGAGTTGAATTTAAAGCAAGGCAGCGGTGGTAACAGGAAGAGCAGAAGTAAAAATTCCGTAACATCCATGTTTTTATCCAGATTTGCGAATAAAACCCAAGCTGAGAACCCTGACCAGGGGCAATCGAGCGGGATTCCCTCCTTGTACACACGGCTACACATCAAGCTATACATTTCCAGTAAAAGCTGAACTCTCATTATAACAATTATAAGAAAAGCCTACAAAATGCGAAGTCAGCTTATACTGAAAATGTATATCTTGATGTGTAGCCGTGTGTACCATAGATTGCAATACTCACATATACTTCAAATACCATCGATGGGCAGAACAAAGAATTGGTAAATAGGTAAATGTATGATTGTGACTTAGTAATTTTTTTCCATACTGCACTATCAACAAACAAGTTACATATACAACATAATTATCATCAAATGATGGTATATTTTAAGGTAGGGTATTGGTATTTTAAGGTAGGACTACAATGCCCTCCCTTAGCTACTGCCATGTAGATCCATACCTAAATGTGACAAGTTGAAATTACGGAACTTTTGGTTTCATAGTTTTAGAGCAAAGATAGAGCAAAGATAGGAACAATTGAATTTCTAAAAGATTTTTCTCCAGCAAAAGAATTTACTTACGAAATGTTCCATATTCACAGACTATTATCAAGATGGATACTCCTAAAGCGTAGATACTTCTGTTTACAGCTTCGTACGCGCTGAACTGTAGAGCATTGTATGCCTTTGCGTTCAAAGAACCAACCAGATCCATCATTAAGATTATGATAATGAATGCCATTGTCCCTCCAAGGATTGACCATGTCTGAAAACAAATGCTAACTTATAAATTCATATTAACTATAGGCGCCATGATGAGGGCGAGGCCTTTGCCTGTATAATTAAAAAGTATTTTATTAGAAGTGCATTCAGCCTATAGAATAAATAAATATTGATGGACATTTCACATCGCGCTATCTAGCCCCAAACTGAGCAGAGCTTGTACTATGGGAACCAGATAACTGATAAATTATATCAGTGCGATCAGTGTGATCATTATCAGTGCGAGGCGAGACGTTATTCGGAGCGGATCGCACTCACCCTGATGAAGGTTCACGAATTGAACCGAAACATTGTCGGTCGAAACACCGATAAGACGGTACGTGATAAATCCCGTATTTATAATAATAATACTTACATATATTTTTGTAAATATATACTTACAATATATAATAAAATATCCAGACCGGGAACAAATATCGGACCGGACCCGGATCATGACGTACTATTGTTTGAATTCACCCATCTCTACGCTCCGTTTTGGTTGAAACCGGGACTAATAGATACTTGTACAACTACGCCAAGACTCGTGGTATACGCGGCCAACTCACAAACATGTCTGTTTGCTTCTGTTGTATTGTTTGTTGTTGTATTGTATAGACGTAGACATAGCTAGTCTAGTTCACTTCAGCTACTTCCATAGCATTATGTCATACGGTATACTGCTGTGGGGGAGGGCTGCAGATATAATAAACACCGTTTTTGTGCTGCAGAAGAGGGCGGTCGTACAATTTATAATATGGACCCCAGAGAATCATTACGCAATAAGTTTAAAGAAATAAATATTATGACATTCCCTTTTCAATACATCTATGAAAATCTGATGTATGTTCACAAAAATATTAATTTGTTTAAGAAAAATAGCGATACACATAATTTTAATACTAGACATAAAGATTAAATCGCTGTTGCCACTTGTAGACCCCATAAAGTTAGTAAATCTTTTAAAGGGCAAGGTGTACGCTTTTATAATAAACTCCCAAGTGATGTACAAAAATTGACAAATAACAAATTTTAAAACGTAATTAAACAAAATCTTTTTAAAAGGCCTACTGAGAAAAATCGGATTATTTAAGTAAAAGAGAAGCTTGGGATTGAAATTCCTGCAGCTCACTCAAAAATGTTACAATTTAGACGTAATTTATTTTCTATATTGTTGTGTATTCTAATAGAATAATTAAAAAAATACAACCAGTCTTTTTTCTTGCTTTTCTTCCCTAGCTAATTCGCGAAAGAACATGCAGTAAAATTGACGTTTCAAAGTGATCCTTGTGATTTTAATAGATAAAAATATTTTTATTTTGATGCTGATCTGCAATTACTAGTAATTAGTGTTATCGATAGATACTCGGCGCATCACTAGTGCCTCCCGTAAGGGCTGCAAGAACAATATAATCGTCGCTTGGCGTCTGCCGCGTAAAAACTCAATAAATGCACCATACCTTAGATATTCTGGCCCTATAGTCCTTAGGCTTGTAAGAATGCATCATGAATCCCAGAGCCATTCCGATTAGGTACACGCTCGCTCGACTGTAAGGTTTACTGTAAGTCGTATGAAACACTCTGTTCCTACTGAAGTCTAATGCTTCACTGAAATAAGAAAGTAATATATATAAATAACGAACATAATATAATATTTAAAAATGAGGTCTATAAACTGTTCTTGGCAGCTTCTTTACAGTAAACATTCTATTTCCTATCGATATATATGTATGTATGTATTTTATATTTATTTTTGTAAGTATATGTAGGATTTTTTTTAGGTTTTGGTATTAATTTGTATCCTACATAAATAGGTATTTATTGTAACACCGCCTCCTCACACGTTTTCCAATCCAGTCCATCCTACCTGGAAGAGATCGCTTTGAACGATAAGGCCGCCCATGGTACCTACATGGACTAATACATGGTGTATTAGTCTAAGTTTTCTAGGTTAAGTTATGTATTGTAGTTTGGTGTAACAATAAAGAATTAACTATCTACTATCTAATATTTTGATAGCATTAAAAAAAACACTTTTTTGTAACAGTACAGACGTAATATGAAGTCTCCGACTTCTAAGCTAGGTACAAAGTCATGTCAGTAGCCTCTCACATAATAAGGGGGGCAGTCATGATGCAACTAACTATAGACCTATCTCACTATTGCCAGTGTTAAGAAAAATTCTTTAAAAGGTCGTGTATATACAGTGTGTTTTTTAACTGGGACAGTACGGCAGTAGCCATAACCAGAGGAGATACAGGTGCAGTTTCTTTTACAACATCAGCTCGCTTTCGAAGAAAAATATTTCAGCATTAAAATTTTTATAGAGAGAGATAATTCTATTGGGCAGAGCCGCATGACGAAGCTGAAGAGGGAAGATGGCAGCATAACGTCAAGTAAAGCGGAAGTGTTAAGGGAAGACGAAAGGTTCTATGGACGGCTCTACGATTCGGTCACTAAACCTGTTTGCAGTGCGGCCAACGACTCAAGAGCCAAACTGACCTGACATTATACCGAAGATATTCCGGACATCAGCCTGTATGAGATCAGGATGGCCTTGAAGCAGCTTAAGAACGACAAGGCGCCGGGTGAGGACGGAATCAATTCAGAGCTTCTGAAAGCGGGTGGATCACCGATACTTAAGGTCCTTCAGAAGCTTGTTAATTCCGCCTTGCTTGAAGGTACGACGCCAAAAGCATGGAACGGGGCCGTGGTGGTTCTGTTCTTCAAAAAGGTGACAACACCTTGCTTAAGAATTACGGACCCATCTCGCTTTTGAGCCATGTTTATAAGCTGTTTTCGAGGGTCATCGCGAACCGTCTCGAACGCAGGTTTGATGACTTCCAGCCTCCCGAACAAGCCGGGTTCCGTAAAGGCTACAGTACCATAGACCACATACATACGCTGTGGCAAGTCATACAGAAGACCGAAGAGTATAACTTTCCGCTATGTCTCGCGTTTGTGGACTATGAGAAAGCCTTCGATTCGATCGAAACATGGGCAGTGCTTGAGTCTCTCCAACGATGCCGTATTGACTATCGGTACATCGAAGTGTTGAAGTGTTTGTATAAAAACGCCACTATGTCAGTCCGAGTACATGAACAGAGCTCGAAGGCGATTCCCTTAAAAAAAGGCGTAAGACAGGGAGATGATATAGCGAGCAGAACGGATGGCCGTTGGGGCCGGAAGGTTCTCGAGTGGAGGCCACGGACCGGCAAGCGCAGCGTAGGACGTCCACCTACAAGATGGGCAGACAACTTGGTAAGAACCGCAGGTCGGCGTTGGATGCAGGCCGCTTCCAACCGCAGTTCCTGGAGATCAATGAGGGAGGCCTTTGTCCAGCAGTGGACGTCCTACGGCTGATATGATGGTAATGAATTTTTTTTTGGTCAAGTGTGAGTAGCGTCTTAAAATGAATCAAGTTAGTACATTTTTTTGATGCCAATCGACTCAGTTCTTTGTAAGGATCATTTTATTGTAAAGAATGAAGAAAATCTGAGCCGCGGAAGATAGTCAAATTTGATATAATGTATTCTCATTCAGGACAAAGCAAAATTCCTCTAATAAACTTTTTATTAGATTCTAATTGCACATTAGAGAAGTATTAATACTGTAGCAATTAAGACGTTTAGGAACTCCATGCTCTCATGTGCAATTAAAAAGATTTCGTATTTCAGAACAGTTTTGAATTTCGAACATGGTTCTTGCATCTGTCGGACTTTTATATCAGTCATTGCAACATCTTATTTGTCCTATCATGGCATTGTCAAATATGCAAAAAGTAGACTTAATTGAAGCATACTTCCTCAACCGACGAAGCCCAACTAATGCGTTGAAGTGGTATCAGGACCCAGACCGCGATGTACCAAATTGCAAGATTTTTTAAAAATTAATAAAAAGTTTAAGGGAAGAAGGTTGTTTTCAGCCTAAAAGAAAAAGAACAACAAAAATAGATGAGTTCACTACCATTGCCATCTTGGGGTTTTACGAGGCCTATCCAAAAGCTTCATTACGAGAAGCACCTGAAAAATCGGAGTGCATAAATCAAGCATACGTAAAGTACTGAAAACCTACTATTACAAGTGTTACAATGAGGGGCGGCTAGTGCAAGCACTGCTTCCAGAAGATACAGACCGCAGATTAACATTTTGTTACTGGTTCGTAGCATGGTCGGTTGAAAACGCTTATTTTCCGAACAATATTATTTAGACAGACGAATGGAATTTTTTTAACAACGGTATGTACAATAGAAAGAATAGCCATTACTGGTCACGATCAAATCCTTTAAGAACTACACAGACCCATAACCAAATTCGGTTGTTTTATATTTAATTTTTGACTTACTTCCGCGAAGTAAGTCAAGAACGAAGTTATCGAATCGCTACTACGAAGAACTGCATTAATCGGCATCAAAAAAAAAAACTAATCTGATTCATTTTAAGACGCTTCTCACGCTTGACCAAAAAAATGTTAATTACAAAATGTTTTTCTTCGAAAACGAGCTGGTGTTTTAAAAAAACTGCACCTGTATCTCCTCTGGTTATGGGTGCTGCCGTAATATCCCATTTAAAAAAAACACACTGTTTATTTACAAAAGTTTTTAAATGATAATTAGATTCTCAATGAAAAAGCAATTTGTCTTCCGAAAACATAGGTCTACTACTGACGCTATTGCCGATATGATAAGCACATCCTCAAGCATATTTACTCAAAAATTGTATACTTTTGGAATTTTTTGCGACCTATCTAAGGCATTCGACTGTGTAAACCAGGACATCCTCCTTTACAAACTAGAACTTTATGAAATGCATGGTTGTGACCTACTTTTATGCCGCTCTTATCTGTCAGCCAGAATGCAGGCGGTGGAGGTTAATGGAACAAAATCTAAGGAGGAGTTTGTCAAATGCGGAGTTACATAGGGATTGATTCTAGACCCACTTTTCTTCCTATTATCATATAAACGTTTATATTATCATATAAACGATATAAGCGTCAACGTTGAAAACGATGTGGACCTCTACATGTTGGCAGATGACATATCTGTCCTTATTCATGCCAACAAAAAGACAACATTATTATAAAAATAAATCGTGCACTAAACGATATAACCACATGGTTCGAATGAAATAATTTACCGCTTAACATTGGTAAAACCAATACATATATTGGACTTCACTCTAAAAATAATAACTCTACTCTACTTGTCGCAGACGGCAATGTCCTATTAATCAAACCAACTGACTGTATTACCTTTCTAGGAATAAAACTAGACAACAAATTGAAGTGGAACAAACATATCGATATACTGGCTAGATTAAGCTCGGCATGCTATGCTATCAAAAAGATAAAAGAGCTGTGTAAGTCGAATGCTGCCAAAACCGTGTACTTTTCTTACTTTCTAGCATCATGGCATATAATATTCTAGTGTAGTGGAATGCGACGGAATTCAACAGAATCTTCATTCTAAAAAAAGGGCTGTAAGATACATACTTGGTCTAAAACCCAGAAAAGGATGCACACATGCATTTTCTCAACTAGAGGTAATGACGCTGACTAGTGTGTATGCTTACCAGAGCATCTTGTTTATTAAAAAAATATACAATATTTTCCAACTTTTAATCTACCAAACAAGGCACCGGTGGTAACATTCGACACACAGCTATTAAGTTAACTAAACTTTCAAAAATTTTTCTTTGTAATAAATCCAAACTATTTACTATGTCATATACAAAATTAAATTAATATTAACTATGAAAAGCTATTATACTCGTACCATGACAGAAGCTCTCAAGGTAGACTCCATTCATACAGGAAATTAATTGATAGTAGGTATGTATTATTTATTTTGAATTGTCGTTTCTGTGATATTTAGTATTAGGGTAGGTTAGGTTTTTTTTAATTCATTAATTAGGTAATATGACAATGTCATTGATTTGACATTATAAAATGCATATCTTGACATTTCATAAAATATAATTAATGACTAATGCAATTCAATATTTATAATTATTGTTACATACTGACCTAAGCACACGGCAATTTAGAATTCAAATTATGTATTTTAATCAATTCCTTGACAATGCCCCTCTACAGCAGCTATAATCTAAGTATCTACCTACTTATTATTCAGTATTTAGATGCATAAATGTAAATATATACGAAATGCTTGTCTGTTTCTGGCACCTCCAAAATTACGGTGCAATGAGCTACTAAGATAATGACATGATATTAATTATGTACTATTATTGACGTAACCAAGTGTTCTATTGTGTCCCTAGGGTTTGAATAAATGAGTATAAGTACTTAACGTATTAATTTTAATTTATTATTTATGTACTGCCTGGTGCATGCAAGCAGGTGTGGTCTTACTCTAGAACCTTTCTTTTCTGCGCCAACGGCCGTCAGCCAACACCCTTGACGATACATTCGCTGATGACCTAAATACATAACTGTTAATGTATTTTTTTTTACTTTAATTGTTTATTTGTAGTATGTTTTTGTGATGTGTTTGTGTTTATTTTAAATGTTGTTGGAATCTCTTAACTATGTTAAATACAAACTGTAAAGTTTTTTGACTTTTTCAAGTGTACCTACAGTTGTATCGAAGTGGAATACATGAATCTAAATCTGAGTTCTTCGAGCTATGCGCCCCGCCCACTGCCACTCCAGTTTGCTTATCCTCTTGGCCATGTTACCTTGGTTTAGTACCGGATTTACTCTTGAAAAATGAACGTTTAAGTAAGCAACGATCTGAATTCACCATTATCTTTTTTCCCCACCTAGCACAATGATCTTCGTTCAGTTCTCTTCAAAACGGAACGCAACTATGTGAGCATTATGCAAATGGGTGCTTGTGAGATGGACACATGAGACTTTTAATCTAGTATCTCTTACGCGCAAACAAATACGATGTTATTCAAGTAATTAGACCTGTGAGTTAATTATTAATTATTTTTAAGAGGTAGTGTAAAATAACTTACTCATTATCATAAGCCAAGAATGGCGGCAGTTCGTTCCAATACGTCAACACGGCTGGTACCACCAACGACACCATGTACACCGCCAGGCAGAATACCACTGCCGTCTGCCGTCTCCACTTACGACAGAAATAGAACACAGCTGTGACTAGGATGGTGAGCTGGTAGTCACATGCCAAGTACCATGTTATCATGTGACACTGGAAAATATTTGAAATGAATTACTGAGAATTCTTCTTTTTTTGCTGGCCTATATTTTCCCTCTCTGGGCAAAGGCCTTCCCTAACTCCTTCCACCTATCGCGATAACAATTTGTTGTACTTTATATTTTTATAGAAATACCAAATTTAATAATATTTTAAAGCTTATATAATGTTTTCAATAACAAAGAAATGTTTATTTGGATCAGGACATACTTGCAACTTTTGTCTTTTTGCTGTTAATATTAACACTTACAAGTTGATCAGTCACATAGTTGTTCACCATGAGCAGGCATAACCACCAGTTTTTGGCACACGTCTCCTGCTGTTCCCTGATCAGCTGAGGTTTTAGTGGACCAGAGACGGTGTGTGGTAATACTGAAGACATGTAGAGAAGGCACAGGGCAAATGGAGCTATTAACCTGAAATTTATTCATTTATAAATAAAAAAACCATTTTAAATATACAATCTCAAAACTTCAAGCCAGACGACTTTAAAATTTTGAAGCTGTAATTAATAGGAGACTTAAACTGATGCACGAAGAACTGACCGCCATTGGGACAGAAATGTTCTAGAGTAGAGACCACGCTCTAGAAAGCGCAGCGTAGGATGGAATCCTACCAGATGGAAAGACGACCTGCTAAATGTTGTTGGGAGCCATTTGGAATAGGCCGCACATGATCGGTCACTCTGAAAATCTATGGGGGAGGCCTATGTTTAGGAGTGGATGTCCTGTGGCTGATATCTTAATGAATAAGTATTAAGAAGACTTATGGTCATAGGTACACCGCCGTCTTTTGATGTTGTGTAATCCTGTCCATCGAAAGGTTCTCTGGAAAAGATTTATTTTGGCAATGAGACTGCCCACTGTACTAATCTTCATTATTGTGTATATCCTTGTTATTGTTGCTTGGTGTGCAATTATGAGTATCTAAGATACTCTTTCTTGCTAATAGATAATAATAATAATCGATAGATACTATCTATCTATCCATATATTTTTATATATCGGTCCCTAAATAATGAACATTAACATTTAATCATGGTTTGGTCACCAGGGTCTGATGAGAGAGCCATGAGAGTATCTACAGATCTCTTTGATGGGTAACAGTAGAAGTGTCGTTTTCGGGTTCGTATAAATAGTTTTTGCGAGATGTTTGATGATTATATGAATACCAGAGTCGGATAATGAAGTCTGGAAGGAATCAACATAACTCATAGTGGGATCATGTTTGGGTTGTTTTAAATTTTGGTGAGATGTTTTTATTATTATTATTATTATCAGTGCCTATTGATAAAACCAGGAAAGAATAAGGGAGAACTCAATAGAAAATAGTAGAAGGATCATGTTTGGGTTATTTTAAATGGTATTTGCGAAATGTTAGACAATATAATTGACTACCTAGACACAGCTGTGTCTGAAGTCAGGGAAGATTGACAGTTTTTGATAGATAACAATATAAGGTTCGTGTTTATTGTGGGGTTCTTTGATTACCTGCTATGATTTAGCCTTTTTTAGATGATTAAAATGTAGAGAACACAGAACAGTGTACCACTTTTTAGCAGTTAGTCAAAAACTTCGACTAGAGTACGCGTTTAGTAGCTCTACGCATTCGAACTCACGGCAGATACAGTAAGTGTAATATACATTTTACGTCTTGAAATTTAAACTACAAACAAAGACGGAGTATGTTTTTGAAATCATAATTTTTATACAAATAATTCTTTTTTGAAATACAAGCAATCTTGTTTTTGAGTTTTTGTACATATCATGTACCCTGCTGTATATGTCATACGCGCTCTGTTGACCGGGCAGATATATTGACCAGGCAGATACATTGATCTGGGTGGGGTCATTAAATGAGCGGGATTATTGAACGGCTCATCGTAACTTTTTAGTAATTTGTGGCGTCGCACAATAAGCTTGTTCTGTAATATTTCGTTAAGCCGAATTTTATCGATTTTCTCGAGATTTTAATTATAAAACTCTATGGATACATTGTCGTTTTGTGTAGAAACCGTCCTTTTAATAAGATTAGTTCAAATTGCAAAATCTTATTTTACCTTAAATATCGTTTCCATAATAGCTGGAGCAAGTTGGAACTGCTAGTCATAAGACTCTTCATATGTAACAGTCCTGATAAAACGAAGAACTCGTCGATTACCAACGTCAGTTGGACTGCAAACCTACCCAATCTCGTATCTAAGCTCTGAAAATTAATCTAGAATTACTTTTTGATTTAATTTTTTTATTTTTTATTCGCACACGTGGTATATCAATGAAAATATTACCCGGGAAGGTAATATTTTTATTAGTCTGGTAAAAAATAGCCTATGTCTCAGTCCCGGTCATGATCTATCTATGTATATGCCAAAATTATTCAAAATCAATTTAGCCGTTTAGTCGTTAAAACATAACAAACAGACAGACAGAGAATGCGGTTGTTCGACCGGTACCATGATTTAATTCATATTAATATTTTATATTCGATAGTAACTGTATCTCTGCCTTTCTATCAGTTTGCAAGGTTTTCACGACTAAACAGATGGCCTTAATTCGATGGAGTTTAACAGATCTATTATGACCCGGATTGGGACAAAGGTTACTTTTAACCGACCGGAGAAGGAGGGTAATGTTTTGATTGAAAACCCGCGGGCGGTTCAGCTAGTATTAGATAAATTGAAATATGTTTTTGCATGCGGCAAATGGTATTTATATAATGCGTTAAAAAGTTTTAAATAAAGCGTCATACCTTCTCCAATTCAACAGGGTTAATAGGCCCCAAGATGCCAACATACATGAAGTAATGCAGTAACACAGCAAACATAGCACAACATGCTCGCACGCCGTTCAGAGTTTTCACTTCATCTTGGTTAACTTTGGTTAATGCTTCAAAGTTAAGGCTTGGACTGAACCAATTTGCTATTATTTTTACTGAAACGGAAAAAACGGGTAAGTTTAAGGTGCTCCAAAATATGTAGGGACTACGCGGACGAAGTTGCGTTCATCTAATATTCATATACCGTTGTATATTGTTGGTGATACGACCAAAGATTCACCACAGTCTACAGGTGAGACTATAAGTGTATTATCAAAGAAATTTATAAGCATTCATATGACAAATTGGATATTTAAGGAATGTTATTCATATTATGTTCCCGCGACCGGCAACGAGCTCACCCACATATTGTAGATGCGTGGAAGTCTTACACGGTGCGTTTCACCCGTTCGTTTCTTCCACGCACCTGCAAGATGTGGATTGACCTTCCTCCGGAGGTTTTTCCGTTGGGCTTCAAAATGAACGCCTTCAAGAGAGGTGTATATAGGGTATTATGTGCTAGGCAACGCGACTGCAGTACCAGGAGTGCTGCAGGAGTTTATAGGCGGTGGTGCCCACATAACATCAGGAGGCCCGTCAGTTTATGTGTCTACAAGTTTAATACTAAAAAATGTTACTTACATTTTGGATTTGTAATGTAACCAAATGAATCATGTATAACATAAACTGTAGTGGCTGTTAAGGTCAAGAAACAGATGATGCACCTGAAAATAAATAATTGTTGATTAATGTAAATTACGATTGTGAAAAATAACACAGCCTGCTTTATAAATATCCTCAGCGTTTTTCTACCTACCTTTTTGTTATGTTTTTATGACTGATCGAATGGACTGTTTTCTAAAAATTTGGTTATATAGATAGATTATGACATTTTAAGACAGGCTACTTAAAAACTAGCTGACCAGCCCAAGATTTGCATTTTTATTGTTATCAAAATAAAATATACCACTCGAGGATAGCTGCATGTAGTTTTCTATTAGTGTAAGAATTTTCAGAATTGGTTCAGTAGTTATTGCAATTATAACCTACAAACATTCACATTTCAACTCTTAAATAATTAATAATACATCCAAATCTCTCAGAAAACAGTTTATTACTAGTCCTTTTTGTGGTGTTTCCTACTCGACTAATGTGGGTAGTTAGTCATACGATTATGTAGGTACCGCGTTATAAAATAAACAGTCTGCTTTGTGTCACGATTCTTGCAGTTTCATTGATCTTGTAAAAACCCAGATATAATCCATTGGCGACTTCGGTAAACCTAGAACTGTGCGTGCAAATACTTAACAAAGACCGTAAAGTGAGTGGCGATAATAGGTATCGGAAAAATAAAAGAATTTGATGTAAATACGGGGAACTGGACTTTGTACTGTGGACGTGTCGCCATGTATTTTCGTGCGAATGCTATAAAGGAAGATCTCAAGCTGCCGACATTGATTTCATTGGTTGGTGAGGATGTCTTCAAGTTGATGGTCAATTTGGCGAATCCAAAGAAGCTGACGGACTTCACGTACGACGAGTTGTTTACACTCGTGCGAGAACATTTACAACCCAAGCCATCCATTATGGCGGAGCGGTACAGATTTCGACAAAAACGGCAGGTGGGTGGCGAGAGCATAGTCCAGTATTTGGCTGCATTGAATAAACTTGCTAAAGACTAGTTTCAAAGACACATTGACGGATAATCTTCGCGACCAGTTTGTGTGCGGAGTTAGCAGTGACTTGATACGGCAACGGTTGTTTTCGGAACCAGATCTAACCTATGCAAAGGCGTTGTCTGTAGCAAGGACCTTGGAAGCTGCGGAGAGAGATGCGGCAGCCGTAGACTCATCAAGCCATGGGGCGGATGCGGTCACGAGCGCGGTACATGCGCTCCGAGTGACGTCAGCACGTGGCGGCGGCGCTGCCAGTGCGCGCTTCAACAGTTCGAGGTTCTCTTTCACTGGAGCTGGCCCATCATCGGCGGGACGAGCTAACGATGGCTGTAAGGCGTGTGGTAGGCAACATCAGATGGAAGGATGCAGGTTCAAGAACTTCGTTTGCAGCAGTTGTGGAAACAAAGGCCACCTGAGGAGGGTGTGCCCCTACAAAGAAGCTGCCAAGCAGAACGTCGACAAGAGGGCAGTGGCAAAACGTGGTGGCGGCGGCCGGAGCCAGGAGGCGCACTACGTGCGGCCGGTGGACAATAGCAGCGAGGGGTTAACCTCGGAGTTGGAGATCGACGAACCGATGTTTCAAATGTCACTAGGACAATATTCACCAGTGAGTCTTAAGCTCTTAGTGAACGGGCGTAATTTGTACATGGAAGTAGACACTGGCACCCCGGGTTTATGTTTTAACAAACAGACGTATGAAACATTATTTAGTGATGTAAAGCTAGAAAAATCTAAATATTTATTCCTTTTTTATGATGGCAAAACCAAAGTGCGGCCCCTAGGATGTATAACTACCTGGGTTGAGTATAACGGGCGTAAAAAGGTGCTTGATTTGTTTCTAATCGATACAGGTGTCACCTTTTTGATAGGCAGGCAATGGCTAGCTGAACTAAGAATTCAGGTACCTATTTTGCAGTACCCTAATGTAGCCAGTAATTTTAAAATAGAGCCTGATAAACAATTTCTTGATAAAATGCTCGACGAGATATAAGGAAGTATGGAGCGGTGGTCTGGGGCGGTACACAGAAGGATGTGCGACACTAAGGGTGCGTGAGGGCGCGGTGCCGGTGTTCTATCGCGCGCGGCCGGTGCCGTACGCACTGCGCGAGTGCGTCGACGCAGAGCTAGACGCGATGCTGCGCAATGAGGTCATCGATCCCGTGGACTGCTCGGACTGGGCAACGCCACTGGTATTGGTTAACAAGAGTGACGGTGGGCTTTGCATATGTGCCGATTTCAAGGTAACGCTCAATCTCGTTCTTATAGTCGATAGATATCCGCTGCCGAAAATAAATGACTTGCTCGCTAATTTAGCTGGGGGGGGAGGAATTTACGAAAATTGATTTGTCTCAAGCCTACAACCAAATTGCACTCTCAGATGACTCTAAAAGGTATTGCGTAATAAATACTCATAGGGGTTTATTTAAATACAATCGGCTTGTATACGGGTTATCGTCTAGCAGTAGAATATTCGAATTAATAACGGATTGTTAGTAATATTGTAGATAGCATCCCTAATGTTCAGTGCTTCGCAGATGACCTGATTATAACCGCACCTGATAGGTCTTCACACTTGAAATCGCTAGAAATGCTCTTAAATAAATTAAGCTCGATAGGTCTCAAGATTAAGCTTGAAAAATGCTCGTTTTTGGCTAAGGAAGTAAAGTATTTAGGTTACATAGTAGATAGCAACGAAATTAGACCCGACCCGGAGAAACTCCGCGCTATTAGGGATATGCCGAGCCCGGAAGGAATTTCTCAGCTTAGATAATTTTTAGGGATGGTAAATTTTTACGCGAGATTCGTCGAGAGTCTCAGCGGTATATTGCACCCTCTGCACAAGTTACTACGTAAAGGTTTAAGGTGGCAGTGGGGGAGTCAGCACCAGCGGGTTTTCGAGCGAGTCAAGCAGATGCTGATGAGCAGTCGCGTGCTGGCGCACTATGATCTAGCGTGCGAGCTGGTGCTGACGTGTGACGCCAGCGCGGTAGGCATCGGCGGCGTGATGTCGCAGCGCAACCGCGGGGGGGAGGAGCGCGCGGTCGCGTACGTTTCTAGGAAACTCACCAAGGCGTAAGGCTACGCCCAGATACATCGTGAAGCGCTGGCTATCGTGTACTCTTTTAAGAAATTCCATCAGTATCTGCTAGGTAGACGTTTCAGATTGAAAACGGATCATTAGCCGCTTGTTAGCATTTTCGGACCTAACAAAGGCATACTATGGCCGCGAGTCGTATGCAGCGTTGGGTGCTTATACTATCTGCTTACACGTTTGATATAGAGTACGTAGGTACGTATAGTAAAGGTGCAGACATTCTTTCTCGCTTGCCGGTGGTCGAAAAGTGCGCAGAGGAGCCGCCGGAATAGTCGTACTTACATTTTGGTATTTTGATAAGGCGCGAAACAACGCGAGACCCGATGTTAAGTCGTGTCTGCGGGTATATCGGAAACGGATGGCCTAGTAAAGTAGATATCAAGCAGCTCGAGCCATATTAAGCTAGAAAGGAAGAATTATACCTAGAAATCGGGTGTATAATGTGGGGGCATAGGCTTGTTGTCCCCGACACGTGTACGCAACCAGTCTTGCGTGAGCTGCACGAGCCCCACATGGGCATCGTGAAAACAAAGGCATACGCCCGTAGCTATGTGTGGTGGCCCGGGCTGGATGAGGCGGTGGAGTCGACGTGTCGCGCGTCCGACACGTGCGCGGCGGAATCCCCGGCGCCGCGGGCTGCACCGCCCGTACCCTGGCGATGCCCTCACTCACCGTCTGAGAGGGTTCATCTAGACTTTTTTGGACTGATTGACTTTTTTGATCAAACTTACCTTGTATCGATTGATGCGAGATCGAAATGGATTGAAGCGTTCAAGATGAGTCGAACTACCGCCGACGTAACGATCGCTAAGCTTCGCGAATCCTGGTCTTGTTGGGGTAAACCTAAACAGGTAGTTTCAGATAATGGACCTCCTTTTACTAGTAAACAGTTTAGAGTTTTTTTGGAGAACAATAGAATATACCAAATGTTCTCAGCTCCCTATCACCCTGCTTCAAACGGGGCAACAGACAATGCCGTAAAAGTTGTTAAAAAGGTTATTAAAAAAGCCCGCCGTGAGGAAATCGACCCTGAGCTAGCGATCCAGAGGTACTTGTTAGTGTATCATAACACTCCGCATTGTTCGACGGCTGATAGTCCCGCTCGACTTTTGCAGGGCAGGCGGTTGAGGACTCGCTTAGATGTTATTAAACCTGACCACGAACGTAAATTACAGAATAAAGAAATTAAAGGGATCGAAAGTGCAAAAGAATCCCGCCAATTTAGCCCAGGTGAATCAGTGTGGTACAGAAATTTTAGTGTTAATAATACTAAGTGGTTAAATGGGCAAGTCATCGAGAGATTAGGAACGAATAATTACTCCGTCAAGTCGCGCGACGGCTCGGCAGCGCATAGACATGTCGACCAGCTGAAACGGAGGAGCTCATGTGTGTTTCCTAGCGATTCATAACCAATACTGGTGACGGAACCGAGCCCGTGCCGTCTACGTCACTCGAGCCGCAGCCAGTTTCAATAGATATAGTGGAACACAACTCCTGTCTACAGCTTGATATGCCTGAACCAAGAGAAAAGGTTTGTACAAAACAGACGCCACCCATACCTTCCATTCCCGAAGTTAGCCCGTCACTAAAACGAATATGTAAGCCTGTAGTTAGGTTTGGTTTAGAAAAATAGCACTCATTTTGTAAATTTAATAATAAGTACCTACATTGTTACAATACTATACAACGTAATACCTAGTAGTTAGGATTACTTAAAATTAGCAGTGGAGGATTGTGGTTTTTCCTACTCGACTAATGTGGGTAGTTAGTTATACGATTATGTAGATACCGCGTTATAAAATAAACAGTCTGCTTTGTGTCACGATTCTTGCAGTTTCATTGATCTTGTAAAATCCCAGATATAAACCACTTTTAATAAATTCGATGTAAATATTTTAATCAACTTTTGTGTATGGAATTCTAAAAACATGTTCAGTACAGGGATGTTGCGAATATTCGCATCCGCATTGATTTGGACATTTGCGTCTGCATCCGCAACAACAATAATCGATGCGGATGTTCATGGGGATGCAGATGCAGTGCAGGTCGCGACAATAAAGAAATTGGCTGGGGCTTGCGAGTAGCGCGTGCCGCGGGCACGTGCTTATTGACCAATAGGAGCGAAGGTTTCAGTGACAAGTTCCGACGCGTTTGTTATTGTTTACCATTTGTGTCTCGTAAATCAATCATAACGTGTTTACTTACGCATATCGTATAAAAATTGCAGTTTTTAGTGTTATTGCACTATACACTGTGACTTTTCTGCGGTTTTTATATGTTATGTATACTTAGTAAAGTAACAAAGTTACGATTAGCACCTAATATAATTTACCTATGATAATTTTAGTTTGTAATAAATATATTTATGGTGTTTGTATACCTTGCTACGCCCTTACAGGGTACATACTCCTATAGATTACTTTTATTAAACCTGTGATGTATGTAACATTGAAATAAATAAATACTAAATACTAACAATTAATATTTTTGTATTATTTCTGCACCAAAGCGAAATTTGTTAAAAAAAACTTAAGATCCGCATTTGCGGATGTAAGCCTTCAAAAATTCGCATCCGCAAAGATCCTCTCCCTGATTCTGTGTATTCTGTTTAATGCAACTGTTAAATCAATCATGATGTTAAATTTATCAAACTATAGATAATGAGATAGTTCGTTATATATGGAACCATGTACGTACCAAAACACATAAAATCCCATAGAATACTCCGAACTCTCCTTAACTTGACAGTTTCTTGGATCCAAAGAAACTTTTCCAAATGGAAGATGTGACAGCTGATGGATGTGATGAGCGATCTTCGCCACCGATGATGGAGTACAAGCTGAGGGTAGGCAGACTCCAAAGGAGTAAATATTAAGGCGGCGACGACCATTTTTGGTTTTGATCTAAAAAGGAAAATTACATTCAACTGCTTGCTTCGTCCTGAACAAGGATTTCTTGTGAGTACCCACGCATACTCATAAATTACTCCGGAATACTGGGTATCATATACCCTTTAGGAATTGGCCACTAGCTTAAAGTAACTGCTGAGTAGGTACATCTCAGCGTACAATAACGCATTACTGGGTATAGAGTACTGGGTACTGGAGCAGTTGGAATCGCGCCACAATTATTTCTATTATGTTGTGTTGCTAGTTCTAACTGCAGATCTTTCGACCTTTACACAGGAAGAGTTTTGCCCGAAAAGTGTGTTGCTTCGTCGTTTTCGCGGGCGACTACACGATTGAGCGCAAATGCGCCACACGTTAGAGACTTGACCTGTCAGCAAATAGCTAAAAGTATGATAATATGTATGTTAGTCACTAAAGTATATATGGACCGTATAATTAATTTTAAGATCTCTTACTTTTCTATTGTTACCTGAAATACAGATTTATATATAGGTCTCCCTTTGTAAAGGCCACCCTTATCAGTATTTAACTGCCTACATACAGGAGCTATGACTTTCCTTATATCATCGTACCACCGTGCGGTAAGACGTCACAGACTTTTTTGGCCTTCTTTCGACGTCTTGGACTTTCGTCCGGCTTAAGATTTCGGTAACACTTACCTTAACAAAATCTTCGACAGATCCTTCTGGATCCACCTCTTCATACAGCCTGGTGTCCTCAGTCAGTTTAACATCCACTAAGCAGTACTGAGTGGGTTGCCTTGACCAGGGGTCTTCGAGACATTGACCATAACTCCCGAGGTGGTACCGGGACCCGTATAGAACTGCTACGGGTAGTTGCATAGAGTCCCATACTGTTAAAGAAAGTAACGTTTTTGTTAATAAACTAGTGGTTCGCCCCGAACTGTGATATTGTGAGTCTACCAAAATAAAAATAAAATCTTAGGGCGACTCGCGCAACGATGCCTAAAAGTATTTAGTGGCTAAATATAATTTAAGGAGTTGTCAAATAATACAAGTACGTAAAATTTATACATGTTTAGTCGCTAAATCGGTTTAGGGATCGTTGTGCAAGCCGTCATCCTACTAATATTATAAACGCGAAAGTTTGTATGTATGGATGTTTGTTACTCTTTCACGCCGGAACGGCTGAACCGATTGCGATGAAATTTGGTATGTACGTAGATCATAACCTGGATTAACACATAGGCTTTTTATTAGCAAACCACGCGTGCGAAGCCGCTGGCAACAGCTAGTTGACTAATAAATTAGTACCACGAAATGTTTAACCAAATTACTTGACCCACAGTTTCAATTAATTTACAGGTAATGGGAGTTCATGTAAATTGTTTTTTTTTGGTAGAAATTAGAGTTATTCTGGTATTCAGACTTTTTTGTATATTTGTGTTACTGAAGCTACACGCAAATCAAATTTCAACACTGTGGGGACACTGGTGTACCCTGGAAATTTTGTCAAAGTTCAGTTTTTATTCTGGATAATAACTTATAAATTACAAAGTTTACACTAAAAATAAAAACGGGGTCATTTACTCACAAAACGATATTGATAACAGCAATACTTGAAATATTTACGGAATATTTAGTTATCGTATTAACTTAAAAAATAAATAATTAAAATAAAATAAAATAAAATTTAAGGGGGGCTTCCATGCAACAGACATGACGTTTTTGCTGTTTTTATAGATAATGGTACGGAACCCTTCATGTGCGAGTTCAACTTGCACTTGGCCGGCTTTTTAAGTCTACTAACAGTTGTGTCTATTGCTGAGATTACTATCATGTACGCCAAGGCTCGAGGCAGACGGGGACGACCAATCAACATGTTTGTTTTCTTTTCAGTACAAGTAAATATTTATGTAGTGTTATCGATAGGTAGGTACTCGATGCAGTACTGTAAATCGTTTAATGGGCAAGGTGTACGCTTTTATAACAAACTCCCAAGTGATGTTAAGAAATTGACAATTAACAAAATTAAAATCTTAATTAAAAAAATCTTTATAAAAAGCCTAATAATACAAATATGTGATTATTTAGACAATAGAGAAGCTTGGGATTGAAATTGCTCCAACTCGGTCAAACATGTTACAATTTAGACGTAGTTTATTTTCTTTAATGTTATGTATTCTAAAAGGATCATGCCCTTCTTTCCTGGCTTGGTCGCGAAGGAGCAGGCATTAAATTTGACGTTTCAAAGTAATCCCAGTGATTTTAATGAATAAAACCTTTTTAATTTTTATTTTGACTAACGCCTCTCGTAAGGGATGCGAGAGTGAGCGAGATAGCAATATCATCGTCACGTGTTCCAGGAAATAGGCGACTTACTCCATGTAGCCCACGTTGTCTGATTCTTCACAGCATTCACCAGCGAAAAGGTGGCTTCCTTACATTCCTTTTCATCATCAGTCCACTCCTCATTCTCTAAACTTTCTAGAAGAATGTCTACTTGCCGCAGTCTCTGAACTTTGGTTTCGGTTATAGGAACAGCTGAATTTATAAAAAAAAAACAAATGCATTCGTATGGTTTATATACATACATAATTTGTAATTTAAATTTATATAATTCTATTTTTGGAAAGCAATGCCCCTCAATCTACCAAAGGTTAGCTGGAAGAAAATGCTATTAATATTATGATTATTTTCATACGACCTGGAGATAAAGCTTATGGCCCACCTGATGTTAACAGGTAACCATCGCTTATAACATACTATTGCCTCATAACTCTCGCACTATTAGATAGATAGATAGATAACACTTTAATGTACATCACACTTACTTGTGGCAGAAAAAGATATGGTGGCAGTACTTCCCCGGGCGAGCCCTTTACAAGGAACTCTGCTACTATTCAAGCATAATTATGACTGTATTATTTGATTAGTGGAATGAATAATTTTTTTAATCTAATCTAATCTACTATTTTCTACTTTAGTCTCATAAAAATTAAAAATACTTCAGTTTAAAAAAATATTGAAAAATATCGCCAATTTCAGCTTGAAATTTAAACCTATATAGTTTTGTAATTCGTTCTTAAACATTTTTAGTAATTTAGTTTATCACAAATGTTTTGTTAAAAGTATAGAAGAAACGTTAATTATCTAACTATTTAAGAAAAACATGCAAAACTCACCGTAAATTAACAGTATAAAAACACAACACAAATTAATTCCTCTCATATTTTAATTTAGGTATTTCGTTTAAAACTGGTTGGGGTTTCTAAAAATATGATCTATTAATTAAAATAAAACGATCATGAAGTCTGCGCCAAAATGTCGCACATAACATTCAATAGTATTTATTATATCACAGCGTCTAAATAGTATTATAAAAGATTATGATACGTTGATACACACGCGGTTTCTGTATTAAAATGCGAGGCGTTTTTGCTATTTCCAAAACTGTTTTTATGTATTGTCCAATTATTGAATCCGCTATTAACATAACACCGACTTACGAATCCAGATAACCGACTCGCTTATTCTGTCTAAGCTTAAATATGCGGTTTAAAAAATTACTTAATACTCAAAATACTTGTAATTTTAATGAAACTGTAGGTCAAGTTAGTTGACTGTCAATTTCAGGGCACTATTTTATAAGGCAAAGGTTATGAATAAAATATTATTTGTTTTAGATTTTTTTAACTGGTATTGCCTCCTTGGGCTCTGATCACACCTTTGAGCCGGATTGGCATACTGGAGATGAGGTTTCGGAGGCGATGCTGGGATATATTCTCTCATTCTTCCATCAGGGTCTGTTTCAGGGCCCTGAGGGTGATATAAGGTGGTCTGCGGCTTCTGACCAGCCCCCCGAGCTCCACGAAAGACCAGCGCTATAATGGTGTACATTTTATGCTGCATTTTGTGTGCATAATGCTGAGTGGCGAACGTTTTTGATTTCACTAGGTTACTGGCTGGGCTGAAAGAATGCTTCTCCAAAACTAACATTAATAAAACATTTTTCTTAAAGGTTCCGTCCTTTTTTCCGGAACTAAAAAAAACATAGTAACTAGTGGTTCGCCCCAAATTGAGATCTCGCGAATCTCCCATAAAAACAAAAATACATTTTTCGTAGGTAATCTTTGACTATCAAAATAGTGCCACGAAATACGTTACCAAATTACTTGACCTACAGTGTCATTCAAATTACAGGTAACGGGAGTTCCTGTAATTTGGTATTATTTCTTGTACAAATTGCAGTTATTCTGGATTTCAGACTTTTGCCTATATTTGTGTTACATAAGCTACACGCATACCAAATATTAGCACCGTGGGGTCACGTTCCGATTTTATTATGGCTAATTACTCAAAAACTACATAAACTCTACTAAAATAAAAACGAAGTCAAAATCTACTTATGACTCCATTTAACCTTTCATTTAAAGTCACACTTGACCTAACAGTTTCATTTTGTTTTTTTACCCCTCTTGAACCCAATATCTCAACAACCCCCTAACATTTTAGCTCATTTAGTCACACCAAAATTGTGCCATCACTACCTACCTATGTATAAAGTGTAATGATGATCGGATCAACACTTCGAAATTTATTTTCGGACAAATAAACATACATATTTTACTTAGAAAACTTTCGTGATTGATTTCAATCATTATTATAAATACGAGGCGAGACGTTATTCGGAGCGGATCGCACTCACCCTGATGAAGGTTCACGAATTGAACCGAAACATTGTCGGTCGAAACACCGATAAGACGGTACGTGATAAATCCCGTATTTCTAATAATGATTAAACATACATATGTACATACAACGCCAAGTTACCCAAGTAGATTTGGAGATCTCGGTTCGCTCGATCAACTTTAATACTAAACTGTTCTTTAACACACGGCCTCTGGTCAAGCTGTCCGTACAATTTTTAAAATTTTTTTTTTCATAAGACATCTTCTCTAATACCATAGCATATTTTAAGAAACAAATTATATCTGTTTATAATCTTATATAGAGCGTTCCATAAAATATTCAGAAACTCATACAACACACACTGCACTCCCTTCGCACCCCCTCCAGTATACACATTTATACAGCATCCCTCCCAGCCTTACGATCTTCAAATGCGTACTACTAAAATATACTCGTATACCGTGAAAATAATATTTATTGTATTGTGATTTTAATAATTCTCTCTTGGTGGCTAAGTTCTTAAAAATTATGTGTATAAATGATAATCTGTTATTTGCATTAAACATTAGCTATAAGAGTTTGTTTACATCGATATCAAGTTCATATATATAATGAAATAATAACCAAAAATAAAACCAGCCAAGCGCGAGTCTATAAAAATGGCAAAAAATCACGTTGGTTGTTTGGACCCCCTTAAATATTTATTTTATTTAAATAAAATTATTTATTTTAAATGTGAATATATAACTAAATATTCTGTGAATATTTCAAGAGTCTAGCTTTTGCAGTTATCAATATCGAGCAAAAACTAGAAAAAAAATCACGTTTGTTGTATGGGAGCCCCCCTTAAATAATTAATTTATTCTGTTTTTAGTATTTGTTGTTATAGCGGTAACAGAAATACATCATCTGTGAACTTTAAATGTCTAACTATCACGGTTCATGAGATACAGCCTAGTGACAGACGGACAGACAGACAGCGGAGTCTTAGTAATAAGGTCCCGTTTTACCCTTTGGGTACAGAACCCTCAAAAATGGCCGGTCAGCTTATACTGGAAATCCGTAGCTAGACATGACGCACTCTCGTGCGTAGATACTGCTATTATTAGCTTAATATAATTCACAATTATCAAAACAGGTTTAAATATTTTTTTTCGTCTTTTGTTATTATTTTTGTAATTCATTGTTGTATTAAAACAATGATTTCTACATCGTTAGAATAACTCAAAAAAAACATAATGAGTGTACCTACGTCATTACGAAAACCAAGAGAGAGGTTTTTAGATCTATGATAAAGAACAGTTCCGGGTTTGTATTAGTTGCACATCCATAAGGGTTAGTCACCTTAGAAGGCACCCCCATTATACTCTCATTGTATTTATTTATTTATCTATACTTGCTAGTAATAAAAAATTGTTATTTCTAGCAAGTATCGATAAATAATGGAAAAATAAATCCTTATTTCCGGCAACAGTTGAAACACTCACTCACACTATGACAAAACTTTTCCTTTGTAAAGGTCGACATATCTGCAGTTGGAACTCTCAACACAAAACATTTGAAATCATTGTGGCGCGATTCCAACTGTTCCAATACCCAGTACTCTATACCCAGTAATGCGTACCTAATTGTACGCGGCGTATGATGGTCCCATGTCAGGAATACGGATAACGAGACTCTCTGAGATGTACGTAGCAGTTACTATAAGCTAGTAGCCAATTCCAAATGTGTTCGACCTTTCCTAATATTAGCCTTCTTCACATATTCTGCCACGTCCACAACCTTAGTGGAATAGTGTTGACGCGATACGTAGAGCAGCGTCGCAGGCATAGCAAGCGCGACTCCAAGCCCTAATCACGAAGGAGGTGATCCAGCCAGGATGTCGAACACCACTACTGAAAGGGGAGTATTAGCCGTGCTTGTAGGACTTGTATGATGATTCGAGAAATTACTATTCAAACTTGAGTTATTTACAATTGAAGTACAGGTTGGAGTTAGGTTACAAATATTACTTCCTATAAGTTAGACTAGGCAGGTAGAGGGTTACTTCAACGTTCAGGTTAGTTATTGATTTGTCTTAAATTACCTAAAATAATTGAGTTACTACTCTTCACAAAAAAGGTCCTACTAATAACTAAATGATCTCTGACCAAATCGATTATCAAATTAATAGTAGGTAGCCTTAAATGCGTCAATTAAGGTTAGGTAGAGTAGAATTTAAAATACTGAGTAAAGAGTGAGTTGAGAGTAGTTAGGTAAACCAGAAATCCAGGCGCTAGGGCAAAAACTAAAAATTATGCATCTTAAGAAATATCAGAGTGACCAAGACTAAATTAGATAGCGTAGACGCAACCATTAATATGACTAGCTAAACTACAAAAGAAAATTTAAAAAAAAACAGTTTATGTAGTATTTTTAAAAGATTTATTTAATAAGGAAATCGCTCGGCGAACTGAGAATGCCTGGAGGAGCTATTTATCTATGGGAGATTTGATAGAGAGTAACCTTCCTCTTTCGCTCAAACGAAAGTTGATGAACGCATGCATCCTCCCCATTCTAACTTATGGTGCGCAGACCTGGTCTTCTCGGTTAAATGGTTTGATAGTTATCTGACTAACAGATCTCAGTTTGTTCAAATTGATCGATAGATCGCAACTTTTGTCATCCCAGAGAATGTTTAGCAGAGGAGTGCCACAAGGCTCAATTGTAGGACCCTTACTTTTCATAATTTACAGCGCCGATATTTGTGGGCATTTCAAACATTGCAAATTTCATCTGTATGCTGATGACGTACAATTGTATTTGCCCATGTACCCAGAAACGTATCCTCTGAAAAGGCAAAAATCAATGATGATCTAGGCTGTATAGCGTTATGGTCACGGAATAATGTACTGGTATTAAACCCCGCAAAGTCTAAATTTATGGTGTTTGGCTCAAAAAGATTTATTAATTACACAGCGGGTAACAGTTTTAATGTGAGCATTCTCGGACAAAATGTCGAACAGGTTTATGAAGCTGGAAATCTAGGTATCACTTTTGATAGTTGTCTTCGCTTTGAGCGTCACATTTTAAATAAGTTGAAGACTTGTTTCTTTAGATTGAAACTGCTTTATAAGATCAATGCATATCTAAGGGAGGAAATCCGAATTAAAGTATGCGAAGCTTTAATATCGTCAAAGTGAAATTACGGCGATCTTGTGTACGGTCCGCGTTTAACTGCGAAAACTGTACGTCTTGTACAAAGAATACAGAATGCTTGCTGCCGGTTCTGCTACAATATCCCGCCTCGAACGCATGTTATATGTATAAGTTTATATTTATTATATTATATAAGTATATAATATAATATATAAGTATATTATATAAGTATATATAATAATTATTATTTAAATAAGTCTTCTACTCTTAACATGGCTTCGCGGCGAGATTTACATCTAGGAGTAATGGTACATTGTGTCATGATATCTGAGATGCCAGAGTATCTGTACGCCAAGCTTAACCGATCAAAGACAACAGTTCGAGACCAACTCGTGACTTGCTACATTACAGTAAGCATAAAACAGTAGCATTTAGGGGCAGTTTTCGGTACCAGGCAACCAAGTGTTGGAATATCATAATACTAACTTTTCGGCTACTAAAAACAAAATTTACATTTAAAAAACATTATAAGAAACATTTAATTGAAAAACAAAAAAACTGTGTGGTCTGGTACAAATTGTAACAGTGCGCCGTTCACTTGCTGACGCGATGGTAAGGTTCCTAGTATATTTATATTTATTCGTATTATTATTTATAATTTATACTCTTACATTTCTTATCATTATTATTAGTCCTTACATAATATATTTATTACTTCTATCTACTTATCATAATTATCTAATTAAGCCTATCATAATTGTATGCAAACATTAATTACTGCCTATTCGTTCTTACGAGATCTAATGACCTGCCTAAAAAAGGTTTCCGCAGAATAAAAGCGCCGAGCTGTTGATCGGTGGCGAGGCATAATGCTGCGCTGAAACCCATTTGCTGCAGTAGCATATACACACCTACTTGCCTCTTTTTAATTTTTCCCTGACTACATTGTATATTTATTATTTCATTCCTATGTTTGTTGTATGTAATTTTCTGTTTTCTCTTACTTGTGCTTTCTATTCGATGTTAAACCTTTTGATAGTATTGTGTAAATTTGTGTGTGCTATGGTAGCAATTTAGTGTATGTCTATGTCAAAATAGGTTGCAATGTGGTGTTTGAATCTTGAGTGATGTTTTGAGTTTTGAGTGAGGGGGGGGGGGGGGGTGAAGAAAGTAATGTTTAAACTGTAAATAGTTGCAATAATACAGCACAGGGCTTTTCTATACCAGTTCCGAGTTACACCTCCGTGAGGTGCACTTCTCACTACAGGCTAACGTAACAAGGACGCACTGGCCAGCACGGCGTTTTAAGACTAACTTCTGTTCATGATTGACGCCATAAAGCCCCGGCCCTCAGTCCCCAGCAGCCTCGCTTTTCCTGAATCTGGCAGCGGTCATGGTTTTGGAGGGGCAGAGGGTGCTAAGAAACGCTAGAAGAAGCCCAGCTGCTACAACTCAACGACCCCAAGCCTGGCGTGTTATAACGCCAGGACGTTACGCACGGACGAAAATCTATTGGAATTACAAAACAAATTAGATAACGTTGAATTGGATATTTTGGGTTTGTCAGAAGTTCGACGAATGGGAGAAGATCTAGTAACATTAAGACGATATACAAATTTAATGTCGGTGACGATTGAGCGGAGCATCCGGAAATTAAAAAAAGTGACAGTACTATTACTTGCTTATGTGAAGAACGAGACAAACATGTATCATAGCTGCACCGCATTTTCGCAGGAGTAAATGACGTAAGCGACAAAAGATAAAATCTGGAAATGCATGAGAACCAACAAATGACAAAAAAAAATGCTGTTCCATTAATTTAGGTGCCATAATTACCTACATAGCTATGTAAAAAAATACTTTTAATCTGAAGAGCCTGAGAATAAACGACATTAGTGTTTTAGAAGAGCTGGTTTGAACAAATAAATGTATCGAGGACAGTTTCACCAATTGCGTTTCTGAGTTTCATTGATGTAGTAAGTCCTCAAGTAAATATTCCTTATTAATGAAATCAGTACCATTTTTCGTTACTGAATACGACAATTACTTAGCGGCTCAAATTTTCTTACATATCGTCTTAACATCAGGGGACCTATTTTATTACAGGGGTCGTGAGGACAGATCTTACGTTGGTGTCGGATTTCTGATAAACAAAAATGTCACACCATCTATACAGAACCTAAAGAGTATATCCACCCGCGTTTGTTTTACAGTACTCAAACTAAACAAACGTTACTCTTTTAAAATAATTCAAGTATATGCCCCGACGACTGACCATCCAGATGACGAGCTTGAATTGTTTTACGAGCATGTTGAGAAAGCTATCACTGAGGCTCCTTGTCACTACACTACCATCATTAGAGACTTTAATTAAAAAATTGGTGCTCCTCTGCTTAATAAAAGCTCCCTCGGCAACTTTGGACTAGGACAATGTAATGATAGAGAACAGAAAACCTATAAACGCAATGAATACCCTTTTCCAAGAGCAAAACTCAAGGAAATGGACTTGGACAACCCCTGGCCACTATAATAATGAAATAGACTACAATATATCCTCACATCAAAATATAGTCACTGATGTTTTAGTTTTGACACGTTTTAAGTCCGGTAGTGTTCACAGATTGGTTAGGGCGACGTTCAGGTTTGATCTTAGAAGAGAAAGAGCAAAGATGATAAAAGCTCAAAACCGATACGAGAAACAAGAAGTGGCATATTCACAAGCTCGGTTTCATGAATCTTTTCGGAACCAGTTTGATGGACTTAACGAAATAAATATGGACGTCGACCAAATCAATAAGTTACTTTGCGACGCTATAACTGAGGTAGCTCGCAAGCACCTAGGTACCATACTTAAAAAAGTTAATAAACTCTCATATGTCTTATAATAAACACGTCTATATAACCAATGTGTTCTGCCATCTATGACTTATGGTACCGAGACATGGAGGCTCACGAAGGAGGCTGTGTACAAAATAAGTATAGCACAGAGAGCCATGGAGCGCGCCATGCTCGGCATCACACTCTTAGATCGAGTTCCGAATACTGAAATTCGCAAGCAGACTAAAGTACAACGTCAGCAAGCGTATATTGGGGCTCAAGTGGAGTTGGGCAGGATACTTGGCCAGACGTAGTGACCACAGGTGGACCAAGGCCCTAACAGAGTGTAGGCCGAGAACTGGGCATCGAAATAGAGGACGTCCACCAGCGAGATGGGTTGACGACATCCTTATGACCGTGGGTCGTACGTGATTCAGACTGGCACAGGATCGGAAATAATAGCAGAAACAAAGAAAGGCTTGTGCCCAGCAGTGGGTCGACACGGGCTGAAAATGATGAATGTGATGTTTTGATTTATTTTATTATTTATATCAGTTTTGTTTTCAACTGTGTCTCAAATAAATAATGAATAATTATATTTACCTTTGTCGATAAATACCTAGTCAGGTCATTAGTATTGTCACACAGTAAAAACTTTTCTTTTAGAATGTTGGCCACAAAAAAGTTTATAGAATTCGAATTTCGAATTGTTCATGCAAATAAAATGTATACTTTTTAGAATTTTACTCATTTTTAAATATGGAGTGGGCGCTTAAAGAAGACCGTGTTGCAGTTATTGCGTTGCATCGTTGCGGTTACGCGCCAATTCAAATTTTTGACATACTGAAAAATTAGAATATAACCAAAAGATTCGTTTATCGCACCATCAAATGATACAATGAAGACTCTAGTGTAGATGACAGGTCAAGAAGTGGTCGCCCTCGGTCTGTTAGGACTCCAGCAGTGATAAAAGCTGTGAAGGCGCGAATTCAAAGAAATCCCAAACGTAAGCAGAAACTGTTGGCCCTTCAGATGGGGTTAAGCAGAACCACGGTGAAAAGGGTGTTAAATGAAGACTTAGGGCTTCGGGCATATCGAAGAAAAACAGGACATCGTTTGAATGCTCGTCTAATGGACCTGAGACTGAAGAGATGCCACGCTTTGTTGAAGTGGTACGCGGGAAAAAAATATCGGGAAATTCTTTTTTCGGATGAAAAAATTTTTACCGTAGAAGAGAGCTACAACAAACAAAATGATAAGGTGTACGCACACAGTAGTGAAGAAGCGAGAAACCGTATTCCGCGTGACCAACGAGGTCATTTTCCATCCTCGCTCATGGTATGGTTGGGAGTTTCTTATTGGGGCTTAACAGAGGTACATTTTTGTGAGAAAGGTGTAAAAATGAATGCAGTTGTGTATCAAAATACAGTCCTGACGAACCTTGTGGAACCAGTTTCTCATACCATGTTCAATAACAGGCACTGGGTATTCCAACAAGATTCGGCGCCAGCGAACGAAGAGCACACAAGACTGGCTGGCGGCGCGTGAAATCGACTTCATCCGGCACGAAGACTGGCCCTCTTCCAGTCCAGATTTGAATCCGTTAGATTACAAGATATGGCAACACTTGGAGGAAAAGGCGTGCTCAAAGCCTCATCCCAATTTGGAGTCACTCAAGACATCCTTGATTAAGGCAGCCGCCGATATTGACATGGACCTCGTTCGTGCTGCGATAGACGACTGACCGCGCAGATTGAAGGCCTGTATTCAAAATCACGGAGGTCATTTTGAATAAACTTTAGTGTCATAAGAATCTATGTTTTGTTAAGTTCATTTTGGTATATAAATGGTTACATAATGAATAAACTTGTTTTAATTATTTTATATTAAACATGTGACAGAATTTATGACCTGACTAGGTGTATATCATCTGGAGCTTTAATTAAAAACTGCTAATGTTTTCGCCAGAATATTTTTTTTTTTTGCCTTTGATTCCGGTCGATTGTCGTTTAAGAAAAATTGTTAAATTTCCAAATTAAATCAAGTTAATGCCTGAACTGTACATTTATGGGCTTTTTAGTTTTAGAAATCTCATAAAATTACCCCAAAAATACTGTTTCAGAGAAAAAGTTCACTTTTTTCTCGTTTTTACAACTCATAAAATGTTTTTGTATTTTATTTTTTTTTTATTTTGACTTCACTGGGCGCAGGTTTTCCATTGCTAATTTGGCTTCTGATTTTAATTCTGGTGGAGTTCAATCAATCTCCATTTTACACTCTGAACCGTTGGAACTCATTTTAATTATTAAATGTATATTTATTAAGTATGTAAATAACAATTTAAGACGAATTTTCAGCTTTGCCGCGAACTTGTATTTATCATCTGTATAGTTGTACTAAGAAAAGAGACTTTGGTATGCCAAGAATGCTATAAGAGATCCAATCAAAGAGTGTTTAATAAACCCAGCACGCCGTTTCATACAACATTGCTGGAGCGTTGTAATGTTCCAAATTCAAAAAACGCTCCTGCAATGTATTTCATTTTCTTTCTCCGTAAATTAGATACTTCGCGTGCTCTTTTTTCGAAAATAATGACAATATTTCCATGCATGTTTGAGAAAAAAATATGTTATATTATAAATAAATTTCAGAACTGCCATTTGAACTTGGCATCCATTTAGATCTTATTTCTTTTGTCGTTAAAGTCAACAACCAAGGCATATATCATAATATTGAACTTTGCTCTCATTTCTCATTTATGTTATTGATGAGATACATAATTACTGATTTATACGGATATTTATCGCCATATTGATTTAAACGTCGCGATTACAAGTAAAAAAGATGTATACATAAGCGATAAATACTCGTTTTTAAATCGGTACTATTGATGACGATTCTTAGAAAATGTGTACTCTTATTCCCTATTTGAACTTAAACAAGTATTTTCCCTACTCTTGATTCATACTACAATAGAAATTTAATTTAATACCTAGTAAGGTGTGTGCAACTTAATGATTTAAAAAAACTTATCTGTCTATTTCAGCCAACTCAAAGTACATGTACTACTATGAGTTCAAGTATTTTGGAGATTGGGAGTAACTTTATTGATTACCATGATGAAGTGGTAGTTAATATATTTGTATTTGTATAAAATATATTTACTGTAAGAAATAAGTTCTGTATTTTACTTTGGTGTACAATAAAGAGTTATCTTATCTTATCTTAAATGAATACATCATATCAGGTAAAAAACATCATATTTTCATAGTTATTTTCATCATAGTAGTAAGACAAATTCGACTGTCTGTGTCTTTCCTAACCTTGTGATTTTTATTTTCACTTTGAATCACCACCACCAGCAAGCTTCTAGTTTCCGTCTATCAGAGGGCATACCAGTAGAGTTTTTAAGTTGATTTATTCACTTTATTAACTCATTTAGTGTCTGCATAATTATAAATTCTAATATTTTTCTTCTATAATTTTCAGATACAACTGATGCCACTGCAGCAGCTCCAGAAAGGCAACGACCTTTAACACCTAGGAGATTTCGTGGTGGGTTATGAAAGAAACTAATTCAACGTTTAAACACAGCCCCATTATTATTATATAATATAAACATGTTTCCTAAAACTAACCCAATGTATTTTTTATATTTTTTTTGTAGATGAATTATTTCTATAGCGTATAGATTAGTTGAGACACAACGCGAGCGAAGGGCGGGAGGAATCTAGTTTAATTATAATATTCTACGAAACTTTGGTTTGTTTTATTCCGTTTTGTCCAACTTCTTCTAGCTTTATCGAGCCATTTAGATTTTCTGTTTTCCTTGATCTGTAATTAAAAATTTTATAATTAGGACTGGGTGATGGACTGTCAATTGAAAAAACAAAATGAACTATTTGTTGATAAATTCGAGCTTTTTTATAAGCCGTTAATCGAAAATCGAAAGTCTCTCCGTCTCTCTGACTAAACAGGTAAACAGGACTAAACAGGACCAATCTTGATGAAACTTACCAAGAAAATACTATTTATAATGAGGAAGAACTCTGAATAGTTTTTTTTTGCGATAATTAAGATATTTTGTTATGCATATAACTAAGCGGTAAAGCTCGGACTGCAAGACCGATTAAAAAAACCGAACAAGTGCGAGTCGGACTCGCGCACAAAGGGTTCTGTACCATTTGGTATCTATAAAAACGGCAAAAAAATCACGTTTGTTGTATGGGAGCCCCCCTTAAATATTTGTTTTAATTTAATATAATTATTTGTTTATAAAGTGAACATATAACTTAATATTATGTGAATATTTCAAGTGTCTACCTGTTGCCGTTATCAATATCGAGCAAAACCTAGCAAAAAAATCTCGTTCCCCCCTTAAATATTTATTTTATTCTGTTTTTAGTATTTGTTGTTATAGCGGCAACTAAAATACATCATTTGTGAAAATTTCAACTGTCTAACTATCACGATTCATGAGTTATAACCAAGTGACAGACGGACAAACAGAAAGCAGAGTCTTAGAAATAGGGTCCCGTTTTACCCTTCGGGTACGGAACCCTTAAAGTGTATATTCTATAGAATGTGGTATACATTCTATAGAATATATTTAAAGTAAACAGTTTATAATCATTGTATCTACTCTAACAATATATATACTCGTACGCGCGACTGCTAACAATTTATTTGTCCGTACTTTGGAATATTGAAACTTTATTGATACATAAGCTCTTAACCTAAAAAATGTAAATAAAATAATAATAATAACTGTTGGATGCCGTCACGCCGCTCTACCCCCAACTCTGGTCATTCATTGCAGATGGCGGACCACAGAGTTCGCAATGAGTTCGGAATTGGCGCTTCCATAATTAAGTCAATTTAAGTCCACGCTAGCGACTGGGTCATCGTTTAATAGCATTATTATTAATTACCTGTTTTGAAATAATGAGTTGATGATATTCAATACCGGAGCTTCGACGATAAACCATTGTAAGTAGCTGATAGCGAATGACACTATCACGTAACCGAAGGCATTTACCAACTGAAATAGAAATGAAACAAATACATTTATAAACAGAAAATATACAAGAATTGATGAGTAATTCAAGATCTGGGGCCCTAGTACGCATGCTACGAATGTACTAGGTCAACGTGATAGCGAAGGATAGCGAATGGTAGCGTAGGATCAAAATGTTTGTGACTGGTAGCTGTCAATAAAATACAATACATTTATTTCAAGTAATTACGAGCGATCGTATTTAGTGACTAAATCTGATGTATAAAGTTTTCAAATCATAAATATACAACAAATTTAAACATGTTTAGGCGCTTATTATGTTTAGGTATCGTTGGCAAGCCAGGATAAAACTCATATAAAGGGACATATCAAAAAAGTCAATACAAGTTAATTTTTACAAATTTTAAGCAAAAACAGAGGTTTGGAGGGACCCCATTTTTCCCCAATGGGAGTTATAAGCTAAAATTCCTAAGATCTACCTTAGTTTAACAAGCTTTCTATTAAAAAAAATCATCCGAATCGGTCTATACCATAGTCTGTGTCTGTGGTCTGTCTGTCTGTTACACAGCCACAGACAGGGGTTAAAAAAACGAGAGTGCTTTAGACCACATGACTGAAGTAAAACTTCTTTTTAAAATATTATTTTATAAAATTGTTCAATCACAAAATTATCCACACGTCTGTAGGTCGAACAGTCTATGTTCATTCTGGACAGACGCAACTCGCACTCGCACATTAACGAAACGTAACTCTCTCTCTTTGTATCTTCACTAACTTATATCTCCCCTCAACTTTGGTTCGCACTTTTCGTAACGCATTCACTAGCTTACTCCCCAGGTCAAGCGTGCATAAAGAAGTTTTTCTTCAAGAAGGATTGCTTTCACTTATTTTTGTTAATACATAGTACCTAAACGTATTTACAACAAAAAATAGTTCCCATAGTACATTCCTTTTTTAGTTTTAAGCTAAATAGCGCAGTGTCAAGTGTATCCACAGCTTTTATTTTATTTTAATATCTAAACCAAATATTATCACCAAAATAACATAACATAGTATTGTGTTGTGGGTGTGTTGTGTAAATAATTAAATTATTTACAAGTCAAGCGCTTAGCTTAAAAAATATCACATGACACAGGATTACATAATATATAATATACATAATACATAATATACATAATATAATATACATAATATATTGAGACATAATATACATTTATAATAATAATACACATACATTAATATTTAATTGTAAAAATAAAGATAGTAACACTATGAAAGTAGAAAAAGCCTTAAATACCTAAACTAGACTAAAAGCCCGTACGATACGCATCTGCGCTCTCTTCACATTATTTAAACATGGATTTACATTAGATTTTGATAGGCGTGGAAAACTGGACTAACAATACTGGTAATTACATAAAATATAAAAATATATTAGGTGTTATATAATGAAATTAAAAGCAGTTTATGAAGTTCCCTTCCACTGCCACTAAAGCGAAAACTCATTGACATTTGTATCCTGCCCATATTAACCTACGGAGCTCAGACTTGCTCCTTGACACAAGCACAAAAGTTCCAACCCATGATTTGCCAGAAAGCGATGGAAAGAAGCATCCTTGGAGTGAAACGAATCGATCGGGTCAGAAATACCGACCTACGGGTCTAAACCGGCATAACCGATGTAACCATTAAGACCGCTCGCTTAAAATGGGATTATACAGGCCATGTGGTTCAAATGCATCCAAAACGCTGGGCGAATCTAATCACCCAGTGGATACTGAACGGGCGACGCAGCCGTAGTAGGTCCAGAAAAAAATGGAGAGACGACCTGGTTGCATTCAAACCAGATTGGTCAGAATTGCCTGTGGACCACGATGGATGGAGAATAGATGGGGAGACCTTTGCCGACAGTGGGACAATGTAGGTTAGTAAAATAATAATTGTGTGTAGTTGTGTAGTGAATAGGACTGGCTTTGATGTTATAACTTACCGTATTGTAGAAGTCGTACGTGGTCGGTACTCTTACAGAGTATAAGTTCATATAGATAAAAGCAACGTGGAAGATATATACTCCGTAGCTTAGCCGACTTAAAGGAAGGAGGAGTTTGCTCTGCATGAAATCTCCTATTAAAGCTGAAAAAAACAACGTGTGTAAACATAACTTTTTATTAAACACCAAACACAAACTCTATTTTCACTAAAAACGGCATATTTACAATGATTTGTGAATTTCAAATAGAAATGATACAAAAATAAGTAAGTACTAAAGTAGAATAAAAAAGCAGTACATCATGTTGTCAATAAAAAAAGAACACTCCTTCTGTGCAGTCAGGTAAAAAGTAGCCCTTGTCTCGATCCCTGTCATAAAATATTTAGACTAATATATAAGAACAGTAACTCGTGGAGTAGTGTAAGGTAGTGTAAGTAAGTAAGTAGTGTAAGTATCCAAGGTAGTGTGTTAGGCACACTACTTTTTATTAAATATATTAATGATATCCCGAATGTAACCAATAACTTTATGACAATATTTGCAGATGACACTACCATACTATTTACAAATAACACACTGACTAATATAGAAATTGACATTAACAAAACACTGACATCAATTATTAATTTGCTAGAATATATTCATCTGCATGTTAACTTGTCTTAAACATATCTTATGAATTTTAGGCAGAAGTTAAATATAACACATAGTTTTGACATTAATTATGCAAATAAATAAATTTATTTCATGGACTCCACGCGATGTTTAGATCTACAAATAGACAATAAACTGAATTGGAAGCTGCATACTGATACTTTATGTAAGCGCCTGCAGCAATTCTCTTATGCGCTTTACAAAATAAGTGAAATTACCAATACACCGGCCCTATTTACAGCGTACTATGGCCATACTACTTCAGTACTGAGGTATGAAGTCATATTCTGAGGAAACTCTACAAACAGAGCCAAGGTATTTATAGCGCAGAAAAGATGCAGCAGAGCAATGTTTGGTCTTAAACAAAGAGACACCTGTAGGGGTTTTTAAACAATGGAGAATTTTAACCCTTCCATCACTATACATCTATGAAATAGCATTTTTTGTGAAAACTAATCTGAATAATTTTATGACTTATCCCCCTGGCAGTTGGTGGGAAGGTAGTCTACGTCACCAAACATGCAAGACAGCATTGTTACGTCTTAGTGTGTTCTGTATGGCGCCTATCATATACAATCATTCAATTCTTTGTCAATTCGTACCGAGAATAGTTTGAATGTATTTAAAAATTCGCTGACCAAATTGTTAGAGGAAAAAGCAAACTACTCCATTCACGAATTTCTAAATGACATAGTTTAATGCTTGTCTAATTTTAATGTAAGATTTTGAATGTTTTCAAGTTTAAGTTTCAATGACTTTTTTTAGTTTTATTGTTATCGATGACATGTTTTTTATTTACTGACATTTTATTGTATTCGGAGACATTTTAATTTTTTCTTATCCATTGACATTTTCCATTTTTATATAATAATAGTTTTTTATTTATATTACTAATCATTGACATTGTTTAAAATTGCACGCTTTTTAAATTTTTCTTATCTATATATATTTTAATTTTTTTATTTAATAATCGTGTTTTTATCATTGACACTGTTGAATATTGCACGCTCTAATGCTAGTGATGGAGGTCCTAATTACGTTGTATATTTATCATCTCTTGCTATGTAACTATTTTCGCAAGAAATAAATAAAATGAAATTTATATACCAAATTTCACCGAAATCTATCCAGACGTTTAGTCGTGAAAATGTATTCTGTCTCTCTGCCTCTCAGTCTGTTTGACTGAGAGGCAGAGAGACAGAATAGGTGCTAGAAACAGACAAGAAATTATTATACATTTAAGCGTCTAAACCAAGGATTCCCAAAGTTGTCGATATCGACCCCTTGGGGTCGAAATCGGTTTCCCAGGGGTCGACATATTATTCTTTACTTTCCGATTTTAATGTATTTTTTAAAAAAAATAATTTCCTACGTATGTGTACGTCATTTGTAATAATAATTATTAATTACACTTGATATATACTGAATTTTATTTCTATTTATTTTATTAAATTTTGATGAGATGAGTAAACTTGTCATCTTAACCAATCGCAAAGTTTTTAAATTGCTAAGTATTTTGTATCAATAGTAAAAACACTAGAGATAGGATTTTTAAAATAATTTGGCTATTTTAAAGTAATGGGTCTGAGGTATCAGTTCATTTTGGAAAAGGGGTCTCTTGCTCAAAATAGTTTGGGAATCCCAGGTCTAAACACTGATTAATCAGTAATTATGATTATAGCTGCTGTAGATGGGCATTCTCAAAGAATCTATTACATACCTAATTTTAATTATAAATTGCTATATATGTCAGTAGGCAACAGTTATAAATATTGAGTTGAATTAGGCATTCATTACATATTGAGGAATGCCAAGAAATAATAACTTTAGATGAATACAGTAAATGTCAGATGACAGATCAAGAGCTATTGTACAATACAACGGCATTGTCAAAGAAGATATATGTATGGGTAAATTGACCCGTAAATTAATGTAAATATTATCTATACTCTAATATGCCATGTCAAGAAGTTATATGGCATACAAAGAGAAGTCAAAAATAAATGAGTAACAGAAAATGCATATTGATATGCATCTATATGGCATATTGTCAATGTGGGTTATGAACAGTAAGAAAGGCTTATTTTATTTTTTATATATTTTATGTATAGTTAGATCAACAGGCCCTTAGCTTGAGTTGAATTTAAAGCAGCGGTAGGTTACAAGTAGGGCAGAAGTAAAAATTCCGTAACATCCACGACTTCACCCAGAATTGCGAAATAAAACCTAATCTGAGAACCCTGACCAGGGGTAATCGAGCGGGATTCCCTCCGTGTACCATAGATTGCAATACCCACATATACTTTAAATACCATCTATGGGCAGAACAAAGATTTGGTATATAGGTAAGAGTATGATTGTTAAGTAGTAAATTTTTTTCCATCATGCACTTTCAACAAGCAAGTTACCTAAACAGCATAATTATCATCAAATGATGGATTTTTAAGGATCCCCTCTTGCTACTGCCATGTAGGTATATGTCTAAATGTGACAAGTTGAATTTACGGAACCTCTGGTTTCATAGTTTTAGAGGAAAGACATACCAAAATATAGAAACAATTTGAGTTTCTAAAAGATTTTTCTCCAGCAAAAGAAGTTACTCACGAAATGTTCCATATTCACAAACTATTATCAAGATGGATACTCCTAAAGCGTAGATGCTTCTGTTCACAGCTGCGTACGCGCTGAATTGTAGAGCATTGTATGTCCTTGCGTTCAAAGAACCAACCAGATCCATCATCAAGATTATGATAATGATTCCCATTGTCCCTCCAAGGATTGACCATGTCTGAAAACAAAGGTTTATAAATTCATATTATGTATAGGCGCCATGATGAGGGCGATGAATTTGCCTGTATAATTAGATAGTAGTTTATTAGATGTAAATTCAGTCTATAGAATCACGTCATCATGGCGTACAATTTTTTCCTATCCAACACGAAAATCTTCCAAAATACCTGGGGAATCACTGATAAATCTCTAACTGATCTCTGGATAAATCACTGAGCTATAAAGCACAGTGCTATAAAACTAAGATGAAAGTCGGTACCCAAAACAACCTTCTCCGTCGACTCATAACTACCAAATGGGGTGCAACTCCAGACGTTCTCCGCACTACAGGCCTTGCACTGTGCTTTTCAGCCGGCGCATATGCTTGCCCAGTCTGGAACGGGTCCGCACATGCAAAGGTCGTCGATGTCGCGTTAAATGATACATGCCGGATAATAAATGTCTGAAGCCAACCCCTCTAAACCTGGTATACCCTTTGGCAGGCATATCACCCCCTGGAGTGCGACCAGATTTGGATTGCTCTATTTAAAAGCACCAACAAGAGCATGATTGTCGACACCCCTTATATGACCATCACATCCCACAAGGCCGCCTTAAAAGTCGTAAGAGCTTTCAACGCTTCACAAGGGCCACGAGCGATGACCCGACTGCCGTTAGACGCACACTGTGGATAAAAAGTAACTCCCCACCGCCTGATTTCATCACCCCACAGGAACAGTTACCACCCCGGCATGATCTGCCGTGGCCAGTCTGGAAGTCCTTAAACAGGCTCCGCACCCAGGTTGGCCGCTGCAGACTGAATATGTGCAAATGGGGATTCAGGGACTCTAACTTAACGCAGTGCGACTGCGGTGATCCCGCGCAGTCAATGCAGCACGTAATGTGCCCTTTGTGTCCGAACACCTGCACGATGGAGGACCTAATAACCGGCTCACCTAATGCTATTGTTGTGGCCGAACACCTGTCCAACATAGTATATTGGTATATAATTGAAAACGTAGAAAACTTGACACGTTAAGAAGAAGAAGATTAGTTGATTTCACCCATCTCTTCGCTCCGTTTTGGTAGAAACCTAGACTAATAGACACTCGTAAAACTATAACGCCAAGACTCGTGGTATACGCGGCCAACTCATAAACATGTTTGTTTGTTTCTCTTGTATTGTTTGTTGTACAGACGTAGACACAGCTAGATTAGTTTACTTCAGCTACTTTCACAGCATTATGTCATACAGTATACTGCTGTGGGGGAGTGCTGCAGATATAAACACCGTTTTTATGCTGCAGAAGAGGGCTGTTCGTGCAAATTATAATATGGGCCCCAGAAAATCATTACGCAATAATTTTAAATAATTATATATTATGACATTCCCTTTTCAATGAGTCTATGAAAATCTGATTTATTTTCAATAAAATATGATCACAATCTTAATACTAAATGTAAACTCGATGTTGCCGTTTGTAAACCCCATAAAGTTATAAGTTAATCGTTTAAAGCGCAAGGTGTACGCTTTTATAGCAAACTCCCAAGTAATGTAAAAAAAATTGACAATTAACAAATTGAATAACGTAATTAAACAAAGTCTTTATAAAAAAGCCAACCTACTATAAATTATAGGATTATTTAGATAATAGAGAAGCTTGGGATTGAAATGGCTCCAACTCATTCAAAAATATTTTAATTTAGATGTTACTTATTTTCTTTATTGTTATGTATTCTAAAAAGAGCATTCTAAACAACCCGCATTTTTTCTTCCTTATTTCTTGCTCTTCTTTCCTGGCTTAGTCGCGAAGAAACAGGCAGTAAAATTGACGTTTCAAAGTGATCCTTGTGATTTTATTAAATAAAAATGTTTTGACTTTTATTTTGATGTGTAATTACTGGTAATTAGTGTTATCGATGGGTACTCGGCGCATCACTAGCGTCTCCCGTAAGAGCTGCAAGAGCAATATCATCGTCGCTTGCCGTCTGCCGCGTTGGCCTCTAGTATAGTTTAGAATAAAATCGTATTTTAAAAGCTCTATAAATGCACCATACCTTAGATATTCTGGTCCTATAGTCCTTAGGCTTGTACGAATGCATCATAAATCCCAGAGCCATTCCGATTAGGTACGCGCTCGCTCGGCTGTAAGGTTTATTGTAAATCGTATGAAACACTCTGTTCTTACTGATATCTAATGCTTCACTGAAATAAGAAAGTAATATATATAAATAATGAACATAACATAATATTTTGACTTCTGAGCTAGGTACAGAGACATGTCAATGACCTCATACAATCTACCTAAATTGTATTGAGTATTTAAATATCATCAATTTACGTTTATCTATCATTGTAACTATTGTACCACTTATGTATTTTCTTTATCATTTGATGTGGGAAGAAACTGACTCCTGACATACAGCTCTCGCTAGTTCAGGAGCCAGGGCTTCAACCAGATTTGTAAAAGTTGGTTTATAACAAATAAAACATTTTTGATTTGATTGTGATTTTTGACATAAACCTGACCCGTTAATTTCCAGACCGACAGATCTTAAGTGGCCTGCACCCAACGGCTGCTAGCAACCTTAGGTCTTTCTATGTTGGAGCTCCAGTGCTCACTCTAGAACCTTTCTCTTCTGGACCAACGACCTCCAGTTCTTCGAGCTATGTGCCACGCCACTGTCACTTTAGCAAGTAATCAACTATCTGCATTCATTCTCACCTATCACAATGCTCACTTCGTTCAGACCCCTTCAAAACGAAACGAAACAATGTGAGCATTATGCAAATGGGTGCATGTGAAATTGACACCTAAGACTTTTCCCCTAGTACGTCTTACGTGCAAACAAATGCCATGTTGCCCAAGTAATTAGACCTATGAGATAATGCTATTGGTACGCGGTGAGCTTATTAAGAGCTAGTGTAAAAAAACTTACTCATTATCATAAGCCAGAAACGGCGGCAGTTCGTTCCAATACGTCAACACGGCTGGTACCACCAACGACACCAGGTACACTGCCAGGCAGAATACCACTGCCGTCTGCCGTCTCCACTTACGGCAGAAATAGAACAGAGCTGTGACTAGGATGGTGAGCTGGAAGTCACATGCCAGGTACCATGTTATCACGTGACACTGGAAGATATGATAAATTAATTAATTAAAACACTTCTTTTTCAACTTCTTTTCTAACATAAATAAAGTTTTCAATAACAAATAAATGTTTTTTTTTTGGATCAGGACAAACTTGCAACCTTTGACTTTTGGCTGTTAATATAAATACTTACAAGTTGATCAGTCACATAGTTGTTCACCATAAGCAGGCATAACCACCAGTTCTTGACACACGTCTCCTGCTGTTCCCTGATCAGCTGAGGTCTTAGTGGACCAGAGACGGTGTGCGGTAATACTGAAGACATGTAGAGAAGGCACAGAGCGAATGGCGCTATTAACCTGAAATGTATTCATTATTACATAAAAAAATAACCTTAATTATACCTAGTCTTACCATAAATACTGTAACATAGAAAAAAAAACTATTACTTGCAAATAACATTTATTACATTTACAGTGTATTAGTTTAATACATAAATATAAAACAATTTAAAATATAAAAAGCTTATTCGAAGTGGTCTCCATTTGCTGCAATACAGTCCTTTAAACGTTAAGGCCAGTTATCAATAGAAGCGCGCACTCTTTCCATGGGAAAATTATTCACTGCCAATCGTATAGATTGTTTAAGGGACTCCAAATTATCATGGCGTTTAGAGCATGCCGTACTCTCTAAAACTGACCATAAGTCATAATCCAGCGGATTAAGATCGGGACTAGATGACGGCCAGTCTTCAGCTCTGATGAAGTCTGAAACGTTCGTTTCCAACCAAGACTGCGTAGACCGAGCTTTATGACCCGGCGCCAAGTCTTGCTGGAAGGACCATTCTTGGTTATTGAACATGGTGTTATTAAAGGGCTTCATTACCTTCTCAAAAATGGTATCTTGATACACTTGTGCCGAAGTTTTGATACCTTTTTCACAAAACTATGGCTTAGTCACTCCTTCATAGCTAATACCCCACCAAACCATCACTGAAGTCGGATAATGCCCACGTTGCACTCTGTCGACTAATTGGGAAGCTTCCTTAGAGCTGTGAGCAGAGATACGGTCATTTTGTTTGTTATAATGTTGCTTAATTGTAAAAATTTTCTTATCCGTAAACAAAACTATTCTGTGATCTCCCTTTGCGTACCGCTTAGTAGATTTTTCGATTTTACCACCCTATTCTTTTTTAAATTATCAGTTAAGAAATGACCAGTACGTCTATTAGAGGCTGCAAGTCCTAAGTCATCTTTTAAAATACGCGACATGGTTCTAGGTGCTATCTTCATCTCCCATAATAAAATCTTTTGCTTTTGTGCAGGATTTCTTCGAATTATTTCCCTTGCTGCTTTGACCACCTTTTTCATACGAACACTACGTGGACGGCCAGATCTTTTTCTGTCACAAACATAGGAGGTCTCATTGTACCTATTAAAAGCCCGGTACACAAACATTTTACTAATACCAAGCGTATGGAGAGTTTTAAAAATTGCATTTGGCTCCATACCTACTTTATGTAATGCAATCACAGCGATTCGGTTCTGTTTATCACCCCACTCCATTTTAATATCGCAAAATTTTGTACAATGTATTGGCGCCAAAATGAGAAAACACAATGAACAATCATATAAAAATGACAGATTCCAAATTCAAATGTTATTTTTTGTTTATTTTTAATTGTAACAGTATTTATGGCCAGACTAAGTACAATCTCAGAACTTCGAGCCCGACGACTTTAAAATTTTGTAGGTATAATGATTATGAGAGTTAAACTGATGCTCGAAGAACTGACGGCCATTGGGACATTAATGTTCTCGAGTGGAGACCACGCACTAGAAAGCGCAGCGTAGAACGGCCCCCTACCAGATGGACCAGACCTGTTGAATGTTGCTGGGAGGCGTTCGGAGCAGGCCGCACAAGATCGGAAATCTATGGGGGAGGCCTATGTTCAGGAGTGGACGTCTTGTGGCTGATATGATAAGTATTACGTAGACTTATGGTCATAGGTACACCACCGTCTTTTGATGTTGTGTTATCCTGTCCATCGAAAGGTTCTCTGGAAAAGATTTATTTTAGCAATAAGACCGCCCATTGAACTAATCTTTATTTTAGTGTATTGTTAATATGTTTGTTGTGCAATAAGGATTATCTATCTATCCATATAATTTATATATCAGTCACTAAATAATGAACAATTTAATTATTGTTTGGTCACCAAGGTCGGTTTGCAGGAGTGAGCCAAGAGAGTATCTACAGATCTTTTAATTCAATTCATAATTTCAATGAGAAAATGGGTATTACATGGGGCACACTAAAAGTTTTGCACTTCTAGCTAATCGGAACTATTTTAATTTTGAATGTTATATTTATTGAAACGTTGCAACCTTGTTAGTAAAAAAATGGCGGGAAATCATTTATCAATTGTTTTTTATCACACATCAAAGTTCTACGTACGCAACAAAAATGGAATTAGGTCGAAAAGATTTTAGAGCAATGATTTTTTAAGATTTTAAAAGTTCTCTCTCTCTCTCCGCAAGACTGTGCCGCTTGTCTTCAAAATGCTTTTGGGAGAGAAGTACTTTGTTTCACCACTGTAAGGCGATGGTTTGCTGAATTTGAGAGAGGTCAGGTTTCTTTACATGACGAATTTCGTGAAGGGCGGCCTTCAACTGCCGTCAACGAAAATAATGTGGCTACTGTTAAGCGGCTAATAGAAGAAAACCCGCGGATTACCTATGAGACAATTCGAGAACTATTGGGGATTGGTATGAGCCAAATTCAGAAAATTATACACGAAGAATTGAAAGTTCGGAAACTTTGTTGTCGTTGGATCCCTCATGAACTGACAGCGGAGCAGAAGCGGGCTCGCGTGGAATGGTGCTCACAGATGCTACTGAAGTTCGACCGTGGACATTCTAATGGTGTTTATGACATTTTCATAAGAGACGAAACTTGGATTTGTTGTTTTAAACCCGAAAAAAACAGCAATCTTGTGAATGGGTGTTTAAAAATGAGAACAGGCCAACAAAAGAGAAACAGGCGAGAAACGTTGGAAAAAAAATGATCGCTTTTTTCTCAGCTACGGGTCCCATCTGCACAATTCCACTTGAAGATCAAAAGAGTGTTAATGTCGAGTGGTATTCTACCATTTGTTTACCCAGGGTGTTAGAAAAAGTTCGCGAAAGACGACCAAAAATCCGCGTTCTCCTACATCATGACAACGCTTCTTCACACACGGCCAACAAAACAAAGTAATTTTTAGCTTCCGAAAAAGTACAACTCGTCACCCACCCTGCACATAGCCCCGACCTAGCACTCTGTTATTTCTGTATTTTCCCAAAAATCAAAGATTTGATGAGAGGTTTCACTTTTACCAACTCCGAAGAGGCAGTGATAGCGTTCAATCAGCACGTAGAAAACATGCCATCAGATCCTGTGGTCCTCCTGTTTTAAAATAATGGTTCGATCTGTTATACCCTTGATCTGTAAGGCTAAATGCTGACCCCTGAAACATTCATCAGTTCCTCCGTTTAGATAATTGAAGCCTAGATGGGAGTCCAGCCAGTCTGTTTCCGTTCTTTGTCCATGACGGTTGTGCCGGAGTAAAATTCCAATTTGTCTTTAAAATCAAATAAACCTTTCAAGTGAAATAAAATCTTTTTTTTAAAAAGACATTTCAACAACTCCGCGTAACATTTTGGTGGCAGCGGTGGGATACGAAAATCCCCAGTGGCCGTGAAACCGCTCTGCAGACTCGCTCCGCAAATTCTAAAAGTGAAGTGTAACAGTGAAGTGCACATTTCCTCGATATCCTCGCGGAGGCTATTCCGATTCTTGACGGAATCAATACGTAATCCTGTAAGAAAATCAAGTTGTATCCTGGACTGTGGTAATCCCTCACCTTTATCGAGCCGTATCCTGAAGATAGCTACTTACGTCCTACACAGAAGAAATCGTATCCTGGATCCTGCGTAATCGTGTCCTGCGTGTCCGCTCATCCCCGACGAAGCTGCAACCTGCTGAAAAAAAAATCATTCATCTCAACTTCATTCCTGGTGTGAAGAAGAGCGCCCGACCATCCGGAATGTTCCCTGTGATTCTAGTCGTCGCGCTTATCTCCGCCACCCACGTATCGTCACAGTGAGTCTTGAACATTGTTTTGACTGTGGTTATATAAACAAGTGTCGATTCCAGAAGTCCTCAACCTTTTTATATTTAGTTGTATTATTTTGTGTTTTGGTCCTAAGTATTCCTAACTTTGTCAAATTAAATCTAAAACTATACTATGGCCACACCTGTAGAAGAAGCAAAAAATAAATTAACGGTCAATATTACCGGGGCCCTAGAGCAGCCATCTGCCTCAGGGAGCCGTTCCGCTTCCGCTGGGCCGCAAACTCGCAGCTCTAGAAACAGTCCCAATCCAAATCCGAAATTAGAAATGGAATTAAATACTTTGTTAAAATTTATCAAACCCTATGACGGTGACCGAGAAAAATTAAATTCATTCCTGGTAAATTGTAATAATGCTTACGAACTGGCCAGTGATAGTCAAAAACCAATTTTGTTTAAGTACATCCTGTGTCAACTTCAAGGCAAAGCGGAAATCGCTTGCTCAATCAAAGACTTTTCAAACTGGGACCAATTGAAGGAATTCCTAAAAACACAATTTAGTGAGAGGAAACATTATTCACACCTGCTCACCGACCTCCAAGAAAGTAAACAAAACTCTCAGGAGAATGTAGGTCAATTTGCATTGCGTATTGAAACTTGTTTATCACAGTTATTAACTGAGATCTCCCTAGGAGAGACCAAAGTCAAGGAAGTTGCAGGTAGGGTAGCTGCTATGGAGGACCTCGCCCTTCACCATTTCCTGATGGGCCTGTTCCCACGCATTTCAAACATCGTCCGGTGCCGAGCACCCAAAAATCTGAACGAAGCCATAAACTTAGCTATATCAGAAGAGCGAATCCAACAAAGCATTTACAGGAGACCAGAAAACAACCCAAAACCTAAACCACAAAATCCTAATCCGCAAAGGTCATTCCAACCCAATTCCTTTAGAGCGCCACAGAGACCAGTCACATACAATTCTAATCAACCCCAACCAACATCGGGGTCATCCTCGGCGTTCTGCCGCTACTGCAAAATCCCAGGGCATGATATTTCAGCCTGTAGAAAAAGGGAATATAACAATAACCGTTTCAAGACCCCACAGAATGTGACTCCCAATCAAGGGCCGTATAGGCCATCTCGAGTCAACTTCGTATCCGAACAGGGAGAAACCGATGTAGTTGATTCTTTCGTCCATGACGAGGAAGCTCTCCCCGGATCCGATGATAGTACTTTAAACGAATAAGAGTCTCGCCGCGGTGTCGCTCGAGACCACCTATTAAAGTCGACACCCCCATTTCACCTAACACCTTCCGGGACCACACGGGTAACCAGCCCCAAATAAGCTCCCATCCTTTTATCCCCAAGAGCTCCTTGGAAAAGAAGCTCGGTACAAATATCTCAAATCCTACACGGGACCACACGGGTAACCAGCCCCAAATAAGCGCCCATCCTAATATCTCAAATCCTACACGGGACCACACGGGTAACCAGCCCCAAATAAGCGCCCATGCTACTATTCCTAAGAGCTCCTTGGAAAAGAAGCTCCAAAATACCTCTAAACCAATCGGGGACCACACGGGTAACCAGCCCCAAGCAAGTGCCCAAACCTCACTGAACCCAGAAATTAAGATTTATGAAATAAATCTGGATACTAGCAAATAGTTGCTTCCACATGTATTATTATATTCATCGATTTCAGATATTCCACTGTCCCTCTTAATTGACTCAGGTTCTGCTATTTGTTTAATAAAACAATCATGTATCCAAAAGAAACAGAGATTTACTAAGGAACCCATCCAACTTAAGGGCATAGACCCCGTTGACGAGCCAATATTAACCGAAGGTCACCTCCAATTAAAACTAAAATTAAATGAAACCAAAGCCGCGTCGTTTAAATTTCACATCATTCGAGATGTCAACCTACCATACGACGGTATTATCGGTTCAGATTTCCTAACAAACTTTAGTTGTAAAATTGATTATATAAATGACACTCTGAAAATAAGAAATTACGATCTGAAATAACGCTTCCATGACCCAGTTTATATAATACCAGCTCGAACTGAAGTGGTCGTCGAATGCTCAATACGAGATACCAACCTTAAAGAAGGTGTTATCCTAGACCAACATTTATCCGATAGCCTTCTTATAGCCAACTGCGTAGTTAAAATAAAAAACAACAACCGAGCAAATTTAACTATAGCTAACATATCAGAACATCCAATTAACTTAAATCCAAACTTAAATTTAAAAGTAGAGCCATTGCATTCCGAAGCGTTTCAAGTAAACGCTATCCAAAATACATCTAAACGAACTAACGAAGTCATCGATTCTTTGAGGACGGATCACCTTAATCAGGAAGAATCCTCAGCTCTTATTGAGCTTTGTTCTCTATACTCGGACATATTTCATTTACCTAACGATCAGTTAAGCTATACTTCAGCATTAGAGCACGAAATTAAAACAAATAGCGAAACACCAATTCACACTAAATCATATAGATTTCCTGAATGCCACAAGAAAGAAGTCGAAACCCAAATTACTAAAATGCTGGAACAAGGCATCATAGAACCATCTTCCTCACCTTGGAGTTCACCAATCTGGGTAGTACCTAAAAAAGCCAATCCTCAGGGCGAACGAAAATGGCGAATTGTGATCGATTACCGAAAGCTCAATGACATCACCATTGGAGAAACATACCCGATTCCACAAATAACTGAGATCCTCGATCAACTAGGAAACAGTAAATACTTCTCAACTCTCGATCTCACCTCCGGGTTTCATCAAATCCTTATAACCGCTAGGGACGCTCCCAAAACATCATTCTCCGTTCCTCAAGGCCAATTCCAATTTAATAGGATGCCGTTTGGTTTAAAAAATGCGCCCTCAACCTTCCAAAAATTGATGAATAATTGCCTTAGTGGACTACAAGGAACGAGATGCTTCGTTTATCTAGATGACATCGTCATTTACTCTTATGATCTCGATTCCCATATCCGTAACCTCCGATCCGTTTTTGATAGGCTCCGTAACTTTAATCTGAAGCTACAACCTGAAAAGTGCGAATTCTTAAGAAAAGAAGTGGGTTATTTAGGTCATATTATAAGTGAAGAAGGCGTAAAACCAAATCCTGAGAAAACCAAAGCAGTAACGAACTTTCCCGTCCCCCGATCTCCAAAAGATATAAAATCATTCTTGGGCTTAGTTTCATATTACAGGAGGTTTATCCCTGACTTCGCTAAATTAGCTAAACCCCTTACATCACTCTTAAAAAATAACACTCCTTTTGAGTGGCGAAATGAACAACAACTTTCATTTGAAACTTTAAAAAATAAACTCGTCTCAGCTCCTATCCTTGCTTACCCTGACTTTACTCAACCTTTTCTTCTGACCTGTGACGCCTCAAATTACGCTATATCTGCTATTCTATCCCAAGGACCTGTTGGTCAGGACAAACCTATAGCATTCGCCTCTAGAACATTAAATAAAGCCGAATGTAATTATAGCGTAACCGAAAAAGAATGCCTTGCCATTATTTTCGGCACGAAAACATTTAGACCTTACCTTTATGGTTATCGCTTCAAAATAATCACTGATCACAAACCATTGCAGTGGTTATTTAATTGTAAAGATCCAGGCTCACGTCTAGTGCGTTGGCGCCTCAAACTAGAGGAATTTGAATATGATATTCAATACAAGAAAGGCAAAATCAATACTAATGCCGATGCACTGTCTAGATTTCCAGTAAACCCAATTCAACCATTAGTTCCGCCTACATCCAACATCCCTTCGAGACAACTAGATGAAGATCTAATGGATATGCTCATCTCTCCACCTTCTTTTAACGCTGGTGACGCAGCTCTTGCAAACCCAAACCTCATTGACCTTTACGATGATATCGTACCCTTACCAGATATTGACCCGCCTTTCAATATCCCCGACATTCTTAGAGAACAAATTGAAAACGAACGTGACTTACCTTCCCCGTCACCGTTACCTGTTCCACCTCAATCTGATCTTATCCAATCTAAAAATGACAATCCAAGTGGTTCTATCGATGACAACCTTACCTTGAATCCGACACCATCCACAAGTTCAAATCCTGATGCACCCGTTGACGACTATCCCACTTACCTGAAAGTAATTAAAGATAAAACTATAACCTTTGACTCCGAGATCATAGAACACAGTGAGAATCTCCTGAAATGTCCAGCAAAAATTATACTCATTCCCACATCTATAGACTTGGATGAATCAAATCCTTATATCCAAGATATCCTAGATGATCCTGAAACATATAAAAATGTAATTGACTCTGAAATGGAACTTTTCTTATTTAAAAAATTTCACGTAAAAGAGAAAATATATTACTTACTATTTTTCAAAGTTCACCATTTTGACCAGGCATCTTACCCTGAAATTTTTGAAACTCTAAAGAAAATAAGAAATGAATTAATAAAATTAGGAAATGTTACCGAAATAGGTATATCCGATCTAAAGAACCCATTTGAAAAACATTCATTCGTAAACATCTACAATATCTTGACCTACCTTTTTCATGGTACAAGGATGAAAATTCATGTTTACCATAACAATGTTATTTATCCCGCTCCATCTGAAATTAAGAAAATACTATACGAAAACCATGATATACCGATTGCCGGTCATTTAGGCTCAGCCCGTATGTACAATAAACTTAAGCAAATATTTTACTGGAAAGGGATGCGAAATGATATCGAAACGTATGTGAAGCAATGTAAAGCGTGCCAAGAAAACAAAGCATTGAGGAAAGTGAATCGAGCACCTATGCAAATCACCACCACCTCTACTGAACCAAACCAACGAATATCCTTAGATATTGTCGGTCCTTTGCCTGAAGCCGGTACTGCAAAATTAAAATTTATACTTACCATCCAAGATGACCTAACCAAATTTTCCACTGCCTACCCTATCCGTAGCACAACTGCTGAGGAGACCAGTGAGTGTTTAATCCACTATATATCCATCTTTGGCATACCCAAAATGATACTCACTGATCAGGGTACTAACTTCACCTCAGAACTTTTCAGGAAAACTTGTGAATTCCTTAAAATAAAAAATCTGTGGTCTTCCCCATACCACCCACAAACTCAAGGGGCTCTAGAACGCAGCCATTCCACCCTAAAAGAGTACCTAAAATCTTACGTAAATAATGAACAAACCAGTTGGCCTCGCTATGTATATACAGCAATGTTTGCATACAATACCTCAATACATTCTACTACACATTACTCTCCTCACGAACTTATGTTCGGCAGCAAACCAATTATCCCTAACTCTATTTACGAAGAGACTCCTGGAACCACATATCCCGATTATGTTCGTTTCCTTCAAAACCGGTTAAAATTTTCTAGAGGAAAAGCCTTAGACTTTATCCGAAAATCTAAAGAATCCTCTAAAACACATTATGACACACACACCCGATCAGTTAGATACAAAGTTGGTGACTACGTCTATCTGAAAAACCACTTGAGATTACGAAAATCGCTCTCTCCCATTTGGAAAGGCCCTTATAAAGTAGTTAAAATAAATGGCAACAATACACTTACTCTATTAATCAATCGACGTCACGTCACTCACCACTTTGATCAGGTCAAACTAGCTGATGTTGGTCCAAACCTGTAATGATAAACCTAGGAATAATTAGATTAATAACAATATGTTAAAAACTATATCTCGATATATAGTCTATAATTATTAAAATAAGTAAATCAGTAATTTAATTAAGTATTGAAATAGATGCTTGGAGGAAGTAGAAATTAGGAATAGATTTAAGAAATATACTCGTATTTTAGATATAGATTTAGTATTCAGTACTTACTCTTCCACTATGTCATCATGTAGTTTCAGAACAAATTACCCATTTGAATCATTTGTCATTTACAGAACTGCGACCCAAGGTCAAGATTACTTCCAGTCGATTTCTACAGGCACAGGGCTCTTTTTCGGTTATCTAGGAACGTTGAAAATAAATAGGGCTCAACTTAAAGTACTTATCCCAGTGGATATATCTCACTTTAGTCCGCACATTAAAAACATAGGAATAGCAATAGAAAACACTAAAGTCCTATGTCGTCAATCACGCATTATTGAAATTGACACAGAATGCAATAACGTGTTGCAACCATTGACAGTTCGTTATGAAGATGTAATCAAAGAATTTGAGTCCATTTCCCACTTAATTGACAATCGCAGTAAACGAAATGCTTGGATAGGAGGAGTCGGCACCGTTCTAAAACAAATATTTGGAACTTTAGACGAAAACGATGTTCTGAGGTATGATGAGGCAATAGAATCACTACAAGAAAATAGTAAGCAAGTAATTTCATTAATGAAAGAAAACATTTTAGTAACAAAATCTATATTGGTAAACTATAATAACACGATTAAACAACTAATGGAAAATGAAAATACTTTAACAAACACTATTGATACATTCTCGCGTAGTATTAGAAATATTTCTGAAAAGATTAATGGACTTCAAATATTAATTAATGTAAATCGAATATTTAACAGTCTTGAAACTGCAATATTATTATTATCATTCCAGTTAGAAGATGTTACTAATGCTCTTTTATTTAGCAATCAAAATATTTTACACCCATCTATTATGTCACCTCAACAGATATATCAAGAATTTGTTGATAGTTACAGGTACCTACCTAATAATCTAAAATTCCCTGTAAACCTAGATATAAATAGTGTACACTTAGTTCTAAACATTTCAAAACTGGTTTGTTATTATATGAACAATAAAATTGTATTTGTTTTACAAGTTCCTTTAGTTAACGCACCCGAGTACGAGCTCTTTCATAACTTAGCTCTGCCTACCCCCTATGATAATATAACATTAAATAAGTTTAGTTTGGTCACACCTGACCATAAGTACATAGCTATAACTAAAGATAGATTACAATACTGTAACCTTGATAGCTTGAAGCAATGTAAGACGATCACCCCTGGAGACTTTTTATGTGATGTTACTAATATTTACGCAACCGATGCAAAACATTCATGTGAAAGCGAACTGTTATCTAAAGCAATAACCGAGAAACCTAAACAGTGTAAGATAAGATTTATTTTTGGCATTTTAGATATTTGGACCCCTCTAATCAACAACAGATGGTTGTATATACAATCAAAACCAAATAAAGTTACTATAAATTGCATAAATTCTGAAACCAATGAAATACATTTAATTGGTACGGGCATATTTACTGTCCCAAACGGGTGTATAGGACACTGTAAGAGCATTACATTAATTCCCAAACATGATTCTTATCAAGCAACATCACATACTAGCCATCTAAGTGATTTCAACATTATAAAAGACAATTGCTGTAATCTCACCAAGTTCGATAACTCTGTTAATACTGCGACCCCCATCATATTAAAGAATATAAACCTAGACGAGTTCAATTCGAAAAATGATGTTAAAATTAATTCTTTACTAAACCAGTTAAATAAATTAGAAGTTCAACCACATTTTGTAAGATATGAAACGCATTATTCCTCTGTTATTTTAATTTTGATCATAGTCGTAATAAGTTACATTAGTTTTAAAATAGTTAATAAGTTTTACTGTAAACCCGGCAACAACCGTAGTTCATTTAAAGGTATTAAACAAGAATCTTCAGCCCGGCCTGATGTACAGAAATCAGACATGACAGACGCACAGACTTCCGACACAGATTCTATTCACTTTGCTCCACTTCGAACAGAAGTCTGAAATGTAAATTCTTCCTCGAGATTTTCACTAAAACCTGAAAGTCTCTTCTTAAAGGGGGAGGTGTTATACCCTTGATCTGTAAGGCTAAATGCTGACCCCTGAAACATTCATCAGTTCCTCCGTTTAGATAATTGAAGCCTAGATGGGAGTCCAGCCAGTCTGTTTCCGTTCTTTGTCCATGACGGTTGTGCCGGAGTAAAATTCCAATTTGTCTTTAAAATCAAATAAACCTTTCAAGTGAAATAAAATCTTTTTTTTAAAAAGACATTTCAACAACTCCGCGTAACAGATCGCATAAGAAAATGTTCAAAATGTAAAGGAGAGTATTTTGAAAAGCATTAAACATAATATTTTTGTTATAACATGTTGTTTTTCTAAGTTACGCAAAACTTTTAGTGTGACCTACGTACATAGCAGCAGATGATAAAATGAAAATAAAGTGCAGATCCTCCATAATCAGCTAATAAGCATGCATTATAAATTATATTAATATAAAATTTAATTATTAAAAATGTCAATGGATTCAAAATTTTAACGAATACAAATAAAATGACAACGAACTCAATTAAATGAAACATATGTAATGAAAACTTAAACTCGGAACTTAACATTTAAAATCGTCATCTAAATATTCGTCGACGCTATAATTACACTTATTTTAAGAGCAATTTTATAATCCTATGTCTAAAGATATTGTTGGAGGTGATTTATAGTAAATATCTCGGCAGATGATTATATATCTTAAGCGCCGTAAAAAATATACTGTTGCCAAGTAAAGCAGTTTTCTTTTAAATTGTTTTGACGAGATGTTTGACATTATAATTAATAACAGGGCCTGTTGATGAAACCGAGAGAGAATAAGGAAAACTCCTCGATAGAAAAAAAGTAGAAGGATCGTGTTTGGGTTCTTTTAAATGGTTAGACAATATAATTGACTACCTAGACACAGCTGTGTCTGAATTCAGGGAAGATTGACAGTTCTTAATGGATAACAATATAAGGTTCGTGTTTGGTGTAGGGTTCTTTGATTACCCGCTATGATTTGGTCTATCTTAAATGAATATAATGTAGAGAACACAGAATAGTGCACCATTTCTTAGCAGGTAGTCAAAAACTTCGACTACAGTACACGTTTAGTAGCTCTACGCATACGAATTCACGGAAGATACAGCTAGTATTGTATAATATAGATTTAAGATCTTGCAATACTACACATACTGACGAAGTATATTTTTTAGATAAACAAATAAATGTCCTGGTAGAAAGTGGGGGAGACCTTTGCCCAGCAGTGGGATGACATAGATTGATAAAAAAACATGGAAACAACTTATGTTTTTTTTTAAATATAAACCAATTTATAGAAGTAAAACTTCTTAACGCATGTTTGACTTGGGCAGCAAGCTGGTGAATGCGTTACGAAAAGAGCGAACGGAAGTGAGAGGGAGATTTAAGTTAGTGAAGATAGAAAGAGAGAGAGAGAGAGGTGCACGCGCACATTTTCTTTCTCTCTTCTTCTTATAGCCAGTGCATCAAATATTTATAGGGGGTTTGGTAATGTACGCACAAAAATGAAAGGGGTTATTTTTATGACCATTTGTGAAGTGTTTACCATAGAAATGTGAAATTTATTTTGGCATGTAAAACAAACATTTTATTAAACTTATGTTGTGCTATTGCATAATGTTTGACATCGATCTACAGATACCTACCTTATATACGTTTTTGAGTTTTAAATAGGTAGGTACTAGGTAAAAAATATCCCTACTAGGTGCCTCAACATTCGCTAGTTTTTTCTTGGTCCAGTAGTACAAGCGATCGGTGTCACTGACTCGAATTATGATAGGTCGGCAGACAAGTATTTTTGTCTTAACCTAGGTAGGTACCGACCTACATTAATTCGTCGTGTCACTCACTAGTTCTTTCTTGGGCACTGTGCGCTAGGTAGGTAGGTTCCTACGTCAGTGCGGTAATTAGGTTGAGATAGGTAGGTATGACTGAGTGCCAAGGTTGCGTTTCGCAAATGCAGAACAGAGTGCTGCTCATGCAGAGTGACCAATACTAAATAAGATAGGGTAGACGTGACCATTGGAATGACAAGCTAAACTACAGGGGAAAAATGAAAAATAAAAATCAGCTGATGTAGTATTTTAAAAGATTAATTCAATTCAAAATGAAGTACCTAATCAGTTTAGGTAAACTCGAGCTTTCCAACACATTTTTATTAGGCTGTGGACTGATAAAAGTAGTAAGTAGCTCTTACCTACTAACCTCAATTCGAGAGGTAAGTAGGAGGTGAGGTGGTTTATCAACCATAATTTGGCGTGTTTAAAAGTTCATTAGCTATGCACAGAATTTTGTACAACACATCTATCAGTTATTTAGACAATTTGTTAAGTTCGGTGAGCGTGCGGGCCATGCAACCGGTCCTCCTCGCTCAATCCATTGATTACCATAATCACTGTCCAGGTACTCACGCACTCGCCGATCGTAGTGCACAGGTGCGCAATCGTGCTGGTAATACATTCCTTGTCGATCTTCTAAGGTCGGTGCTGCAGTAGCCACCAACAAAACCACATTCTGGCCTAGTAATCAGGAGTCCCGAGCTCCTGCACTGGCGTCAAACTATACGGGTGCTAGCCTTCCTCCCAAAGAAGACTTCACCCATAGATTGCGCCAACCCCGTATACGTGGGCCGCGTCGCGGGTGCTCGACAGCGGATCCTCTTCAAAATACTCCAACACCTCCTCCTCAAAGCGTGCTGAATAGCGAGGTGGCCTGCCTGCCTCAACACGGGCCTGGAATTCGCCGCTTTACCTGTGCCGCTGAACAGCCGGTATGGTGCGAGTGCTAGGCCGGGTTCCGTGCGATACCTGGTTAAAGTCCTGCGCTCTTGACAGGACCTGTATATCTCAGTCAGTAGTTCGTTTGATTATTTTTCGTAATTTCATTTCGTTCTTGAACAATTTTATAAATTAATATTTTGAAAAAGAAGTTTTACTTCGGTCTTGTAGTCTAACCGCTGACGTCACCAGTGCGCAAAAATAAAGTTACCGTGGTGTGCTTATCGGTTATAGCACACTCATTTTTTTTTAGATTTTGAACCTATCATGTAGGTGCTCACTACTCTGCCGAACGCGTCATACGTGCCCTGTTGACCGTGTAGGTTTATTGACCAGACGGGGCATTGAATTTGTTGGGGTTATTGAACAAGCGGGATTATTAAACGGCTCATTGTAACTTTTTAGTAATCTGCGGCATCGCACAATCGGCACGAAGCTTGTTCTGTAATATTTCGTCAAGCAGCATTTTATCAATTTTCTCGTGATTTTGATTGTAAAACTATATAGATACATTGTTTTTTTTTAATAGAAACCGTCCCTTTAATAAGAGTAGTTTAAATTGCAAGATTCTATTTTACCTTAAATATCGTTTCCATAATAGCTGGAGCAAGTTGGGACTGCTAGTCATAAGGCTCTTCATATGTAACAGTCCTGATAAAAGGAAGAACTCGTCGATTATAAACTCTAGTTGAACTGTAAATCTACCCAATCTCGTATCCAAGCTCTGAAAATTAATCTAGAATTAATTTTTATACATATTTTTTATTAGCTGACACGCATGCGACTTCGCACACGTGGTATATCAATAAAAACATTATCCGGGAGGGTAATGTTTTCATTAGCCGAGTAAAACTTAGCCTATGCCTCAGTCCCGGTCATGATCTATCGTTATACTAAATTAAATCTAAATTAGTTGAGCCGTTTAGTCGTTAAAACGTAACAAACAGAGAGACAAAGAATGCGATTGTTCGACTGGTAGCATGATTTAATTCAACTCAAACTCTTTGTGTATTTGACAATGCCATGATAAGACAAATAAGATGATGCAATGACTGATATACAAGTCCGACAGGTGCAAGAACCATGTTCGAAATTCTAAATTGTTCTGAAATACGAAATGTTTTAGAATTGCTCATGAGAGCATGGAGTTCCTAAACTTCATAACCGCTACAGTATTAATACTTCTTCATTGTGCAATTAGAATCTAAAAAAATGTTTGTAGAAGGAATTTTGTTTGTCCTGTTATATGAGAATACTTTTTATCAAAGTTGACTAACTTCCGCTGTTCAGATTTTTTCATACCATACAATAAAATGATCCTTACTGACTGCATCGATCGACATAAAAAAAAATTACCAACTTGATTCATTTTAAGGCGCTACTCACACTTGACCAAAAAATGTTTAATGGCAAAATGTTTTTTTTCGAAAACGAGCTAATGTTTAAAAAAAACTGCACCTGTATCTCCTCTGGTTATGGGTGTTGCCGTACTGTTACAGTTAAAAAAAACACTGTAGATTCGAAAGTAACTATGTTTCTCTGCCTCTCTATCTCTTTGTAACGTATTCACGACTAAACGGTGGTCATATCTCGATGAAATTTGTTATGCAGATATATTATGACCGGGATTGGGAGAAAGGCTACTTTTAACCGACTGCAGAAATAGGGTAATATTTTGATTGATAAACCGCGGGCGGATCAGCTAATAATAAATAAATTATGAACTAGGTTTTTGCATGCGGCAAATAGTATTAATAGGTAGTAGCGTTAAAAGGTTTTAAATAAAGCGTCATACCTTCTCCAATTCAACAGGGTTAATAGGCCCCAAGACGCCAACATACACGAAGTAATGCAGTGTCACAGTAGCCATAGCACAACATGCTCGCACGCCGTTCAGAGTTTTCACTTCATCTTTGTTTACTTTGGTTAACGCTTCAAAGTTAAGGCTTGGACTAAACCAATTTGCTATTATTTTTACTAAAACGAAAACAAACGCGTAAGTTCAAGGTTGCGGGCGTTCATCTAATATTACTATACCATTCTATATTGTTGGTGATACGACCAGAGGTTCACCACAGTCTACAGGTGAGACTTAAAGTGTATTCTCAAAGAAAATTATGTGTATTCATGTGACAAAGTGTATATTCGAGGAATCTTACTTACGTTTTGGATTTGTAATATAACCAAATGAATCATATATAACATATACTGTAGTAGCTGTGAAGGTCGAGAAACAGATCAGGCACCTGAAAAAAAATTATGGTTTAATGTAAATTACGATGGTGAAATAAAAACACAGCCTGCATTATAAACGGTTTAAAACATAAAATTATATTATAAATATCTATACTAAAAATACAAATTTGAAAGTTACTCTTTCTGCTGGACTGTTTGTGACGTTTTAATGACTAAACCAATAGACCGTTTTCGATACCGAAATTTGGGTATATATGTAGATAGATTATGACTTAATGAGACATATGCTACTTAAAAAACTAGCTGGCTAGCCCCAGATCTGCGGATTTGGATAGATGTTATCAAAATAAAATAAATAGATAGATATAGATATTCATTTCGACGAAAGTAACTAACACATATAAACTACATACGGTGGATAATTAAAGACATACAATTAAAAACACGTTAACATAAACAACATAATACATGTAAAACAAAAGATACGTACCCAGTCACTATGAGCCCTGTGCCGAAAAAGGAGAATGGCTGAAAATAAATGCTGAAAAAATATTGCTCAACGCTGGTTTTCAGCCATCAGACCTGCATTTACGACACGGACGTCATTTAAAGTGCCTTATTTAAAAGAAAAAAACAAAAATAATAATATAAAAAGAATAACACGAGTTGCCTTCCCAACTAATTGTACATACCTACCTAAGATGGCGAGTATATTTGTAATTGATAAATCAAAATTGTAGTAAAACGGAGCCAACAATAAAGTTATTATTAAAAATAATACAAAAATAAAAACAAGTAATAAAGGTACAAGATTAGACTGTAGAATATTATACTATAGAATATTATACTATAGATAAGTACATAGTAAGCATGAATATTTAAAAGATAAAAGGTATACAATGTATAGACAGCTAATAGATAAAAGATATATTATCTAGATCAATGTTGCCCAGCTGTATTTGGGCTCTAATAAGATGAGCCTTAAGTTTTTTTCTAAAATGTATGAAATTTTTTAAGTTTCTAATAGGTGGGGGGATATTGTTCCAACACTTGGATGCTGCATAGCAAAAACCGCCCCGGAAAGATTTGTAGAAAGTGGCTTCGAGCCTTGTCTCCTTTCGCAACCTCTTCTATTAGTTATCCATGTTATTTGCAAATATGTTGAGATTTTAAAATTAACAACGCCAAAAAGTAGGCACGCTAGATCATATACGGCGCGATTTCATTTTGAGCATTTTATACTCGTTTAAAAAATGACGACAGGTGGCTGCGAGGTGGGACATTGAAACAAAATCTTGCACAAGCATTTTGAACCCTCTGTATAATGCGCTGTGTACGTTCAAGCAATCTGGGCTCATACACTATATCTGCAAAGTAGAGCTTTGACAGAACAAATGATTCTACAAATAGAACCCTCACGTCCTGACTGAGATAGGGCCTAATTTTTTACAGCACTTTCAGTCTGTAAAAATAGTTCCGCACACAGTCAGCAACGTGATTCTCAAACCTCAACTCCACATCCACGCACAGACCCAGATTTTGGGCCTCGTAAACGCGTTCGATTGGTTTACTCAGCAGTTTATGGTCGATAGGGGAGCGAACCGAGGCAATCATATGCCCACTGCCCATCAACATACATATATTTTGTTTTGTTAGGGTTAAGCACAAGATTATTATTGTCTGCTCATGTGCCAATACGCTGCAGGTCTTCATTCAGACCATTTATGACTGTATCAATACTTTGTGGCCTAAATGAGATATAAACGTATACTTGCAGATCATCAGCATAAATGTGAAATTTGCAGTTCTTTAGGCTATTAGTTATCGGCAGTGTACAGTGAATAATATAGGGCCCAATATAGATCCCTGAAAAACTTCTCTGCTGACAACTGCAAAACTCGAGCAGATGGTAGCGCCATTTGCCAAGCTCAACTCGACAACCTGAGACCTATTATTTTAGTAGCTGTTGAACCATTTTATTGTTTTATCATGAAAGCCGTAATAGCTCATTTTTGATAAGAGCAGCGAGATATTTATTGCGTAAAATGCTCTGAAAAAGTCAAGCAAGCAGAACAAGCAAAGTGCACATTTTCACATCTTGTGCTTTTAAAATACTATCAGTTACATGTAATAGAGCTGAAACTGTACTACGGTTCCTGCGGAAGCCAGACTGTACATCTGGCAAAATGACATGTTTTGCAATATACGGTTGCTGACCTACTACTTTTTTATTTACTTTAGAGAGCCACGACAAAATACTGATGGGTCTTAGATCCTTAAGAGCCAATGGATTACTATTATTTAGTAGTGGGCGAACAATAGCCACCTTCCAAGCGTCAAGAAACTGGGAAATATCGATGGACGCATTTTCCAAGGCTGTTATTGCATCCAAAGTACCTGGAAAGATTAGGTGAGCATATCACTCGAGTATAGTATAGAGCATATAGTTTCCTATCAGTGAAAGAATTTTCAGAATCCGATCAGTAGTGTTTGAGATTATAACATACAAACATACAAATGTCAACTCTTTAATAAATAAAAATACATCCAAATGTCTGATTACATATGTTTATTACTAGTTCTTTAAATGAATTCGATGTATTAATAATATATTCGTTCGATAATAACCTTTTGTGTAAAGAAAATAAGATTTTTATATATCATACAATAGAGTTCTAAAAACATGTTCAGTGCAAGGATGTTGCAAATATTCGCATTCGCATCGATTTGGACATCTGTGTCTGCATCCGCAACAGCAATAAGCGATGCGGATGTTCATGAGGATGCAGATGTAGCGCAGGTCGTGACAAGAAATAAATTGGATGGGGCTTGCGAGTGGCGCGTGCCGTGGGCACGTGCTGATTGACCAATAGGAGAGAAGATTTCAGTACTAGATCCGACGCGTTTGTTGTTATTTAACATTTGTATCTCGTAAATCAATCATAACGTGTTTACTTGCGCTTATCGTATGAACATTGCAGTTTGTGAGCTTTATTGTGAGTATACGTGAGTATTGTATGTTAATCAAGTTTTCTACACATAATAGTTTATATCATTGTTTTATTTCTACACCAAAACGAAGTTTCTTAAAAAAATCTTAAAATCCGCATTCGGGGATGTTTTAGAATGCGATTCAGTGAAGTTCGTTTTATGCAACTGTTTAACCAATCACGATGTTAAATTTATCAAACTATAGATAGAGTTATTAGGTTATCTATAGAACCATGTACGTACCAAAACACATAAAAGCCCATAGAATACTCCGATCTCTCCTTAACCTGACAGTTCCTTGGATCCAAAGAAACCTTTCCAAACGGAAAATGTGACCGCTGATGGACGTGATGGGCGATCTTGGCCACCGATGATGGAGTACAGGCTGAGGGTAGGCAGACTCCAAATGAGTAAACATTGAGGCGGCGACGACCATTTTTAGTTTTGATCTAAAAAGGAAAATTACATGTCTTGAAAAAACAGTCTTGCTTAGTCCCGATCAAGGATTTCTTGTGCGTACCCAAGCATACCCATAGAAAACACCAAAATACTGTGTATCATATACCCATTAGGAATTGGCCTGAAAAGCCCTTCTTGCTTATAGTAACTGCTGAAGAGGTACATCTCAGAGAGTCTCGTTATCCATATTCCTGACATTGTACCATCATACGCAGCGTACAATCACCCATTACTGGGTATAGAGTACTGGGTACTGGAACTTTTGAAGTTACGTTCCAATGATTTCAAATCTTTTGTGTTGCGAGTTTCAACTGCAGATCTTTTGACCTTTACAAAGGAAGAATTTTGGCCGAAAAGTTTGTTGCTCTATTGTTTTCGCGGGCGACTACACGGCTCAACGCACGTGTGCCACATGTCACAGACTTGACGTGTAAGCAAATAGTTTTTAAGTCCTTTTAATATGTATGTTAGTTATTAAGGTATATACGTATTTATATGGACCGTAGAATTAAGTTTAAACATCTTATACTTCTCTATTGTTGCCTGAAATGAATATTTTATATAGGTCTCCCTTTGTAAAGGCTACCTTTTTCAGTCCTTAACTGTCCATATACAAAATCTGTGACTTTCCTTATATCGTAGACCACCGCGCGGTTAGACATCCCAGACTTATTTGGCCTATCCGTGGCCACCATCCGGCCATTGATCTACTTCTTCTGCTATCATCTCATCTATCCAAGTGCCCAACCTGGTTCCGACGTCTTTGACTTTTGTCCGGCTTAAGATTTTGGTAACACTTACCGTAACAAAATCTTCGACAGATCCTTCTGGGTTCACCTCTTCATACAGCTTGGTACCCTCTGTCAGCTTAACCTCCACCAGGCAGTACTGAGTGGGTTGCCTTGACCAGGGGTCTTCGAGACATTGACCAAAACACCCGAGGTGGTACCGGGACCCGTATAGAACTCCTACGGGTAGTTGCATTGAGTCCCATACTGTTAAAGAATGTAACATTTTTGTCAATAAATAAACCTATTAAGTCTACACTTCTTCTTCTACTTCTTCACTTCTTCTAACTCTTAACCACTCGTCAATCACCATCCCCATTTGAGTTACCTTTGATCTGTCAAAATCGTTTGCCGTTCATTCTGATTTGCAAAGTTATGGAGAAATAGATGGGTAATACCCCCACTAAAATAATAAAAAATTGCTGGTATTAACTGGTTTATTATAAGCCAGAACATAGCTGAACGATCTAACGGCTGTCTAGCAGAAAGATCCTTGAGTGGAGTCCACACACTAAAAATTGCAGCTTAGGACGGACCCACATGAGAAGAAAATACGACCTATTAAGTAATAAAGGAAATCATAGACTGCATCATCGCTCTCCATCAGACGAAATTGCTCTGCACGCAGCTCTCCTCTCCATCATGAATGAATAAACAAAAACCGGCCAAGTGCGAGTTGGGCTCACGCACGAAGGGTTCCGTACCATTATCTAAAACACGCCAAAAAATCATGTCTGTCGTGTGGGAGTTTAAATCTTTATTTGATTCAATAGCGGAATTTTATTTATTTATCTTATTTGAGGTTGGTGTCGATTAAGCTAGTTGTCTTAATTGTATGATCTTAATTGGCGTCAACTATGTATGTGTGGGAACATCCTTTAATTTTCAACTTGTTTATTTTTTGGATTTTTTCCTTTATTTCTGCTGTAAGACCTTGCTTTTTGCCAAATTTCGTGATTCTAGGTCAACTACCATATAGGTTTTCGACTCAAAACTTATAGGGTACTTCCGGTTGACTTGGAGTTATTAATTTTGGTTAAAAACAAGGTCTTACAGCACAAATAACAGGAAAATTCCGAAAAATAAAACAAGTTGAAAATTAAGGCAAATTTTGGTACTTACAAGTTTTCGAGAAAATCTAAATTTGCCTATATCTTTTTATCGTCTTGACCCTGGACTTTGATTTTTATACACCCAATAGGGATTATATACCTTAGTATTTGGTATAAATTTTGACTTGCTAGGTCCACCCGTTCCTGAGAAAATCAGTGATGACACACGGACAGATAGACGTACAGACGGACAAGAGAGTGATCTTATAAGGGTTCCTTTTTTACATTACGAGGTACGGAACCCTAAAAAGTACAAACAAGATATAAAAATAAATTATAAAATCGTGGTAAAATGCTAGCTTATTTCTGTATATAAAAATGAATCCCTTTTTCTCTTGGTCACGCCATCACGCGTGAACGGTTGGACCGATTTCGCTAATTATAAGCTAATAAGGAGAAGGTCAGAAATCAGAAAATTTATGAATACTTAACCACCATATAAAATTATTTATAATCTAACCTTAGCGTTTTTACAATGTAACCTTATGACGTTTGACATATAATTGACAAAATACGTGCTGCAAATATCGTCAAAGAGGATGTAAAAAAAATTAATATCGTTTGAAACAGATGCTTCGGTCGGAGTTATCCCGAGATATTGTCTATACCTAGTCAGGTCATAAATTCTGTCACATGTTTAATATAAAATAATTGAAACAAGTTTATTCATTATGTAACCATTTATATACCAAAATGAACTTAACAAAACATATATTCTTATGACACTAAAGTTTATTCAAAATGACCTCTGTGATTTTGAATACAGGCCTTCAATCTGCGCGGCCAGTCGTCTATCGCAGCACGAACGAGGTCCATGTCAATATCGGCGGCTGCCTTAATCAAGGATGTCTTGAGTGACTCCAAATTGGGATGAGGCTTTGAGCACGCCTTTTCTTCCAAGTGTTGCCATATCTTGTAATCTAACGGATTCAAATCTGGACTGGAGGAGGGCCAGTCTTCGTGCCGGATGAAGTCGATTTCACGCGCTGCCAGCCAGTCTTGTGTGCTCTTCGCTCTATGAGCTGGCGCCGAATCTTGTTGGAATACCCAGTGCATGTTATTGAACATGGTATGAGAAACAGGTTCCACAAGGTTCGTCAGGACTGTATTTTGATACACAACTGCATTCGTTATTACACCTTTCTCACAAAAATGTACCTCTGTTAAGCCCCAATAAGAAACTCCCAACCATACCATGAGCGAGGATGGAAAATGACCTCGTTGGACACGCGGAATACGGTTGCTCGCTTCTTCACTACTGTGTGCGTACACCTTATCATTTTGTTTGTTGTAGTTCTCTTCTACGGTAAAAATTTTTTCATCCGAAAAAAGAATTTCCCGATATTTTTTTCCCGCGTACCGCTTCAACAAAGCGCGGCATCTCTTCAGTCTCAGGTCCATTAGACGAGCATTCAAACGATGTCCTGTTTTTCTTCGATATGCCCGAAGGCCTAAGTCTTCATTTAACACCCTTTTCACCGTGGTTCTGCTTAACCCCATCTGAAGGGCCAACAGTTTCTGCTTACTTTTGGGATTCCTTTGAATTCGCGCCTTCACAGCTTTTATCACTGCTGGAGTCCTAACAGACCGAGGGCGACCACTTCTTGACCTGTCATCTATACTAGAGTCTTCATTGTATCGTTTGATGGTGCGATAAACGAATCTTTTGGTTATATTCAAATTTTTCAGTATGTCAAAAATTTGAATTGGCGCGTAACCGCAACGATGCAACGCAATAACTGCAACACGGTCTTCTTTAGGTGTCCACTCACACACTAAAATGAGTAAAATTTTAAAAAGTATACATTTTTATTTTCATGAACAATTCGAAATTCGAATTCTATAAACTTTTATGTGGCCAGCATTCCAAAAGAAAAGTTTTTACTGTGTGACAATACTTATGACCTGACTAGGTATTTATAAAAATGAATTGCTGTTCGTTCGTCTCGCTAAAACTCGAGAACGGGTGGAACGATTTGGCTAATTTTGGTATTGAATTATTTGTGGAAGTAATTCATATTCTCATACATAATGATGGCCGGGGGCAACAATTGACAATTCTACCAGGGTGACGTATATTGACAGCCCGCGTTATATGCATGTCAAGGCGGTACGAAGTTCGGCGGGTCCACTAGTTATTAATATAAAAAAATGTGGCTGGAACTCTATGAGGCAGATCAGTGGATGCTCTAGATTTATATTTATTTCTTAGGTCTACCAACAGTTGTTTCTATAGCTATTATCATGATCATGTACTATAGGTATATGCCAAGACTCGTTACAGACGGGAACAACCAATCAACATGTTTCTTTTCTTTTCAATTACTGGTAATTAGCGTTATCAATAGGTACTCGATGCAGTACTGTAAATCGTTAGAAGGGTACGCTTTAATAACAAACTCCCAAGTGATGTACAGAAATTGACAATTAACAAATTTAAAAACGCAATTAAACACAATCTTTATAAAAAGCCTACTATAATAATTATGGGATTATTTAGACAATAGAAAAGCCTGGGATTGAAATTGCTCCAACTCGGTCAAACATGTTACAATTTAGACGTAGTTTATTTTCTTTAATGTTATGTATTCTAATAGGATCATGCCTTTCTTTCCTTGCTTGGTCGCTTTGGTCGTCATTTGTCCCACGTTTTAAGATCCCGTCTGCGAGGAGCGTTGGCGTCTAGCATAAAAGAAATAGGCGACTTACTCCATGTAGCCCACGTTGTCTGATTCTTTACAGCATTCAGCAGCAAAAAGGTGGCTTCCTTACATTCCTTTTCATCATCAGTCCACTCCTCATTCTCTAAACTTTCTAGAAGACTGTCGACTTGCCGCGGTCTCTGAACTTTGGTTTCGGTTATTGGAACAGCTGAATTAATAAAAAAAAAATTAAATAAGTGAGTTTGTCTGTATGTTCGTTTAAGCATACTAAGTTGGTATTTTAATTTATTTTCTGAGAAGCACTTTCACTCAATCTACACAAAGGTTAGCTGGAAGAAAATGGTATTATTATTTTCATACGACCAGGGGCCTAATTCTACTAAACCCATCGCTTCACTATGACAATGGTATCGTCGCAAAATGGCCACTACCTTTTGGTATTTTACTATCTTTGTCAAAATAATGACAAATAATCATTGATTCATAAGTTCCTGTCATAAGCTGCCAAATTTTCAATGGTATTGTCATAACTACGGGCGGCGATTTTTGACAAACATGTGCTGGATTGTGTTAGTAGAATACCAAAAGGTATCTATAGTGGCCATTTTGCGACGATACCATTGTCATAGTGAAGCGATTGGTTTAATAGAATTGGGCCCCAGAGGGGCAACTTGAATCTCTTATAGCAATATTAAAATAATATTACACTGACATTTCGTACCATGACCCTCAAATAGAAAGCTTACTTTAGTATTGTAAAGGTGAAGCGGTGACGTCACCATTAATCGTTCACTCAAAACATTTCACATTAGAGCTCAACTATAGCCTAAAAGTATCTTAAAAATCGTGTTCATTTTCTCAATGTTTTATACTGAACGTGGTGTAATCACTAGAAACCACTAAATATAAAACATTATTCATTAAAACAGTAATGTTTAAAAGTGTTGTGGTTAAAATCGAAGTAATGTTGCTTCAAGCTTGAAACAAAACTGTCCTGAAACATGATAGTTTTCTAAAAGATTGTGGTTGGCTCCCTAGAGATGGAATAAGCTTATGGTTCACCTGATGATATGTGGTAAACATAGTTTTAACAAAGTATTGCCTAGGATGTCACGCACCTTAGTTAACGCTCTATTGTACATCACACGTAAATTAAAACAAACAATGAAAAACAAATAACAAGACATGCGGAAATACATGTACATGCCCTACGATGCACTGCCCTGCGTCTCTCAACTACAGGTGTAAAGCCTCATGTGCCTGTAACCGTAACTTCACCGGTAACCGTAACACAAAAACTTTGCTTGGCAGCAGAAATAGGTATGGTGGTAGTACTTCCCCGGTCGAGCCCTTTACAAGGAACTCTAATACTCTTCGAGCATAATTAGCATAATTTTGACTTTATTATTTTATTAGTGAAATGAATAATCTCTATTCTAATATAATCTAACCAACTATTATTTTACTCTCGTATATACTTACCAAATATAAAACAAAATTATGTCATGTGAGCAATAGAGTGTTAGATGTGAATGTGGATGGATATAGAAGTAGGGGAAGGCCGAAGAAGAGATGGTTGGACTGTGTGAAGAATGATATGGGTAACAACGGAGATGACGGCTGATAGAGAGGTAGGTATGGAAGAAAATATATGTTGAGCCGACCCCACGTAATGTTAAAAGGGCAATAAGAAGAAGAATAACAGAATGTTTAAATATATTCTGACAAAGGTGAGACTTTCTTAGTAAATGTCTCTAGGTCTCACCTTCTTAAGAGTTCACCAATCTCCGCTTGAAATTTAAAACAGTATTGTTTTGTATTTCTTTCTTAAAAAATCAGTAATTGAGATTATCATAAATGTTTTGTTGAAAATCTCGTAAATAATAATAAGTACTTATCTACCTATTTAGAAAAACATGCAAAACTCACCGTAAATTAACACTATAAAAACACAACACAAATTAATTCCTCTCATATTAATTTAGGTATTTTGTTAATAGCTGTTTTGGTTTCTGAATGTATGAACAAAAAAAAAATATAACTAGCGTCTCCACCAAAATCAAATGTCGCACATACTCGTAACATTCAATAGTGTCTACCACAGCGTCTAACTAACTCAACGAAATAAATAGGTACCTAATATCATTTGATGTAGTACATATAATAACAATCTTAATATATTTGATACGTTTATACACGCCTGGTTTCTGTATTAAAATGCGAGGCATTTATGTTACTTCCAAAACTGTTTTATATATTGTCCATTCGGTATTATCTAAGCTTAACTATGCGGACAATAAAAATTACTTACTACTAAAAATACTTGTAATTTTAATGAAACTGTAGGTCAAGTAAGTTGGTTGTCCATTTCATGGCACTATTTTATAAGGTTATGAATAATATTTTTTTTGTTGTTTTTTTTTGACATTTTGGTACTGGTATTGCCTCATTGGGCTCTGATCACACCTTCGAGCCGGTTTGGCATACTGAAGACAAAGTTTCGGAGGCGATGCTGGGGAATATTTTCCCATTATTCCATCAAGGCCTGTTTCAGGGCTCTGAGGGTGATAGTAGGTGCTCTGTCGCTTCTGAATAGCCCCCCGAGCTCCACGAAACACCAGCAATGTAGTGGTATGAATTTTATGCTACTACAGCATAATGCTGAGTGGCGACCGTTTCTGATTTCTCCAGCTTAGCATCAGGTGGACTGAAAGAATGCTTCTCCAAAACTAACAATACAAAATCATTTTTCTTAAAGGTTCCGTCCTTTTTCGTCAGGAACTATAAAACATACTAACTACGATTCGCCCCAAACAGATATCCCGAGTCTCCCTCAAAAACAAAAATATATTGTTCGTAATCTTTGACTATCAAAATAGTGCCACGAAATAAATATCCAACTAACTTGAGCTACCTACAGTTTCATTCAAATTACAGGAGTTCATGTGGTATGGCTACTTTTTCTTGGGGTACAAATTGCAGTTATTATGGATTTCAGACTTTTGCCATAATTTGTGTCACTTAAGCTACACGCATACCAAATTATAGCACCGTGGGTTCACGTTCCGTTTTTATTATGGCTAATTACTCAAAAACTACATAAACTTTACTAAAACTAATGGTTCGCTCCGAACTGAGATCTCGCGAATCTTCCAAACCACAAAAAAAGTATTTTAGGGCGACTCGCGCAACAATGACTAAACGTATTAAGTGGCTAAATATGATTTAAGGATTTGTGAAATCATACGTAAAAAACGCTTCGACAGTTATCCTTGGACAAACAAACATACATACATACAACGCCGATTTGCCCAAGTTGATTTTGAGATCTCGCTTCGCTTTATCAACTATACACTAAACTGTTATACACACGGTCTCTGTACCTATCTGTCCTCGCAACGCATCGACCTTGCATTGTGTAGGCTTTCCGTACAATTTTTACAAGTTTTTTTCGTCAATAGAAATCTTTTATAATAGCAAAGCAATTATATCTGTTCTTAATTTTATATAGCGCGTTCCATAAAATATTCAGAAACTCACACAACACACACTGCACTCCCTCTCTCACCATCTCAAACAATACACATCATCTCTCCCTCCCTTACGTTCTTCAAATGCGTACCTACTAAATTCTTCATAAATTATAGATATAGCTGACCCCGCGAACTTGGTACTGCCTTCAATCAATGAATTTTGTGAACCTGCGGAGTTAAATTCAGTTTTAATAACTTTTTTTACTCCAGTGTCTTTTTCTGTGCACGTACCCACTATAATCAACTATCTCTAATTTTAAAGATTTGCTGGAAGTAAACTCTCTTGTACATGCTCATTTTGTAAGCTGTTTTTGTCTGTAGGTAATCTATTTATATACTATTACTATTTATATTATTAGATATTATATACTAATGCTATACTATATTATATATATTATTATTATTATATACTATTTGTGTACAATAAAGAATAAAGTCATTGTATCTTGCGCATATTCATGCATATGACGCGGCCTGCCAAATCTGCCAATGTACTGTACGTCGCCGGTAGAATTGTCAATCGTCGTCAACAAAATCGGTCCAGTCGTTCTTGAGATATAAATTGTGTAACTAACCCGACTTTGTATTATATATATTTGTTGATCGAGCGAAGCGAGTTCTCTAAATCAACTTGGGCAAATCGGCATTGTATGTATGCATGTATGTATGTTTGGCGTAAGTTTGGTGATGGCATAGTTTTGGTGTGACTAAATGAGCTAAAAATGTTGGGGGGTTGTTGAGATATTAGGGTTCAAGAGGGGTAAAAAAAATGAAAATGAGACTATTTGGTCAAATGGAACGTTAAATTAAAGGTAGTATATTACATACATACATTACATACATTAGACAGGAACAATTAGTTTTTGATTTTAGTAAATTTCTTATAATTTTTGAGTTATTATTATTAGCCATAATAAATAATGAACTTTGACAAAATTCACCGGGTACACCAGTGACCCCACAGTGCTGTAATTTGGTATGCGTATAGCTTAAATAACACAAATCCAGGCAAAAGTCTGAAATCCAGAATATCCGCAATTTATACCCCAAAAAACAACCACTTTACAAAAACTCCCGTTACCGTAATTTGAATGAAACTGTAGGTCAAGTTATTTGGTTAAAAATTTCGTGGCACTATTTTATTGGTCAAAGATTAAGGCCGGCTTGCACAACGATCCCTAAACGTATTTAGCGACTAAAGATGTTTAAATTTTACGTATTTATTAGATTTGACAACTCCTTAAATCATATTTAGCCACTAAATACATTTAGGCATCGTTGCGCGAGACGCCCTAAGAATATTTTCTTATGTGTTTTGGGAGACTCGCGAGATCTCAGTTATATATATATATAGGCAGTTTGTTTACATTCATATCAAGTGCTGTTGATTCTGTAATGAATAAATAAAAAAAATTACAGCCAGCTTAAAGACCACCAGCACAGACCTTCTTGGGCCCAATGAGAAGAGAAGATGGTAGCCTGAGGGTTCATAAAAACGCCGAAATAGAAGATCTTGTGGCCGAGCCTAACATCATAGGAGAATACACACCGACTCCGCTGGCTCGGCCATCTACTGCGAATGGGTGACGATTAAAGCGTAAAGAGAGCATACTTGGGCCGACCGACTGGCCGGCGACCGGTTGGTCGTCCCAAGTGTCGCTGGAACGACAATATGGAGGCTGACCTGCGCGACCTGGGAGCCGACAACTGGCAAGAGATGGCAACGGACGGAGGAAAGTGGAGAGTTCTCGTATCCGAGGCCAAGACTCACTTTGGGTCCCTGCGCCAATGGAGTAAGTAAGTTAGTACAGGCAGCTTCTACTGTAAATCGGTAGCTTGACATGACGCAGCGCCATGCGTAGATACTGCTGTTACTACCATAATATAAATAACATTTATCAAAACAGGTTTAAATAATTATGTACTTCCTTCTTTTGTTATTCTTTTTGTAATTCATTGTTATATTAAAACAATGATTACTACATGGTTAGAAAAGCCTAAAAAAACATAATGAGCGTACCATTACGAAATCCCAGAGAGAGGTTTTTAAATCAATGTTAAAGAACAGTTCCGGGTTTGTAGTACTTGCACATCTGTAAGTGTTGGTCACATCAAAAGGCACCTCTAAGATTATCTTCTTTATTTTATTTATTTATATACTTGCTAGTAATAATTGTATTGTTATTTCCAGCAAGTTTCGATAAATAATATAATAAAAATTTCAGGCAACAATTAAAACACTCACTCACACTATTGAATTCAATTCATTTTATATCAGATATGTCATCCATTTTGTAAGTATCCAATCATGCACTCTTAGAACTATGTTAGTAGGCAATTGCAATTGAATTAAATATAAAAAGAAATAACATAATAAAATCGGTACATACACAACAAATAAATAATAATTAATTAAAATTCAGACAATAGCTTGGTCAAACAAATAAACAATAACACAATATAATTATTGAGTCACAAGCTGGGCGACTGGCTGGTGTTTCAAATCCCAGCAGCCGAAAATTATCTGCCACAACCGCCAGCATCCTGTTGGAGCTGCCTCGGACGCGGCTCATCAGGTACGCGGTTCTTTTGCGTATGATCGCATAAAAGTCTGTGACAAAACTCTTCCTTTGTAAAGGTCGAAAGATCTGCAGTTGGAACTCGCAACACAAAAGATTTAAAATTATTGGGACGCGATTCCAACTGTTCCAGTATCCAGTACTCTATACCCAGTAATGCGTTGTACTGCTGCGTATGATGATCCAATATCAGGAGTACGGATAACGAGACTCTCTGCGATGTACGTAGCAGTTACTATAAGCTAGTGGTCAATTCCTAATGTGTTCGACCCTTCCTAATATTAGCCTTCTTCACATATTCTACCACGTCCACAACCTTAGTGAATTCGTGTTGACGCGATACGTAGAGCAGCGTCGCAGGCATGGCAAGCGCGACTTCAAGCCCTTATCACGAAGGAGGTGATCCAGCCAGGATGTCGAACACCACTACTGAAAGGGGGAGTCTTAGCCGTGCTTATAGGACTTGTATGATGACTCGAGAAATTACTATTCAAACTTAAGTTATTTACAATTGAAGTTACGGTTGGTGTTAGGTTACAAATATAGGTATATAAGTTCTTCCTATAAGTTAGACTAGGCAGGTAGAGGGTTACTTCAACATTCGGGTTAGTTATTGTTTTGTCTTAAATCATTTATGGAATAAATGTTAGCACATGTGGTAATCCAGATTATAATCTACACGAATTTAAAATTTAATCGAAATCGGTTAAGCCGTTAAGACTTGATTGAGTAACAAACAAACAAATAAATAAACAAACATCCAAACTTTCGCATTTTCAATATTAGTGAAGAAAACTCTTATTAGGGTTAAGCTCGCCTTTGTACATGTCCGTTTTGTAAGCTATTTTTATCTGTAAATCTATTTGTGTACAATAAAGAATAAAGGAATAAAGTGATGACTCAGTGACAAATGAAGACTCAGTGGGTATTACAGCTTGTAACAAGAATAACACAAGCAAAAACAAACTTAAAAATATGTTAAAATCAATAAATATATTAATAAAACTAAAAAAATACTAAACAATCAAAAATTTCTATTCAGTGAGATTAAAAATAAGAGACAAAAAGTAGACATACTAGATGAGTTGCAAATGTGTACAATTAAATTAGAAAATAAGAAAATAAAGTATGAAACTGACATACAGCAGCTCTAGTCAGAATTTGCCAGCATTGAGGAGTCCATGGGCTCTATTACTAGTCGCTATGAGAAGTCTCAAGAAGCAATAAGAGAGTACTCACTGGCTATGGATGAGTTACTTATATTATCATATAGCAACAAAGAGCATTATGATTCCTTGGTGGCCAATCAAATATGTGATTGTCAGCGCTCTGAGAATCCAGAGCCTGTGTGCCCTGCCTCACCCGCTTCCAAGATGTGTGTCAGATCCATAACTTTAAATAAAAATGCTTAAAATAAAAATGCTTATAAAACAATTATGTTCAGCGATGAAATTGGAAAAAATATGGGCCAATTATTGACTATGAAATTAGGACATTCAGTCATAAATAATTACCTACCTAATTCTAGCCTACATGAAATGATGTAAATAATAGTAAAGTACAAATTTGATAATAAATTTAATCTGATTATTTGGCTTGGAAATAAGGGTAATGTGAACAAATAATAACTTATTAAATATTTTGAGACTCTGTGTTCACTACAAATTAATAAAATTGTAATGTTCACATTCCCCTATAGCTACAGCTTGCTACAGGCAGAAAATGATCTTAGATATAAGCTGAACTTTGGATACAATATCATGCAATAATAAATTAATTAATTTAATTGACTCTAACAATGTTGTTAGTAAAAATTATTATTTGACCAAAGGTACACACGGCTACACATCAATCTATACATTTCCAGTATAAGCTGAACTCTTATTCTACGAAAAGCCTAGACAATGCGAGGTCAGCTTATACTGGAAATGTATAGCTTGATGTGTAGCCGTGTGTACATACTACTTTTCTAGTTTTTACAAACGACAGGTAGCTGTTTCGCTATCTTATTATTTTAGTATTACAACCAAAAACTTGGCTAACCAAACTGCTTCTACTAAGCAGTGTCCTTCAAATCAAAACAAGACTTTTGAAATTATTCCAAGTCATTTAAATTTCATGACAAGACAATAGAGGAAATCTCTAGCATTCAAAATTCAAATAATAAATTCTTAAAAAAACAGAGGTAATAAAAAGTCAATAAATAATAAAAATTTAAACCATACCAACATGATGCACCAAAATATTGAAGGAATTAGTTGTAAAGAATTAGAACTGGAATCGTACATGAACTCAAATAAGATTGACATTATTTGCATTACAGAACATTGGCTGAAAAGCCATGAGGTCATGTTCAGTTTCAGTAAACACCGAGTTGTTAGTTCTTTCTGCAGAGTACATCCTATACAAGGTGGTTCGTTAATACTACTGAATAAACAGATCAAATTTAAAGATCGATTAGATATTGTTCACCTCTCTGTAGAAAGACATATTGAAATAGCCTGCGTAGAGTTGGAGCAGTTCATAGTTATAAGTGTTTACAGACCTGCCACATTTGACATTTTTGTAAAAAATATGAAAGAAATTTTGTTTAAATTATCAAAATCAAATAAATACATTATTGCATGCGGACTCTTCAATATAAATTTGCTAGAACATAACTCATTTAATACTAGAATAACTAGTTTATTTCAATCATTTGATCTGAAGCCTCAATTTAAGGAGCCTACTCGAATAACCGACACTTCAGCCTCATGTATAGACAATACTTTTGCCAATGTAAAAATTCAAAATAGAGGTTTAATTAGCAATATTAAATTGGATCATCTTGGTCAAATAATTAAAATAGAAATTCAATGAAAAAATCTTGTAATAAGTAAAGTTACTTGTGTACCTATGACCATAGATTGATTGGACCAACATAAATTGAACTTAACTTCTGTACTTCAATGTGTACATAATAATAATAATAATAATCCAAATAATTTATACAACACGTTTTTTAAGAAACTTAGTGATTTGTTAAATTCAATTTTTACACCTAAATCGATCATAGTCTCTGATGGTCATAAGTTCTGTGACTAGGCAACAGTGGGAATACATAAAAGCAGAAAAAAATTGTATGATCTTTATGCTGAAACACAATATAATTTTAATGAGGAGTTTAACGAAAAAGTAAAAAAATATTCAAAATGTTTGTCGTGAAGCAAATGCGCGTCATTTGAGTTCTAAAATCAAAAATAGTCAAAACGAAGTAAAAGCTACTTGGAAAATAATCAAAAGCGAGAACAATAAGTTTAATTTGAAAATTGGCAATGCCACGATGAATCAGGATGGTGATGTAGCTAATGCGTTCGAAGACTTTTTTGCCGATATTCCAGTCTCTACCACAAAATCCTTAAACTCCTCTCCCATAGTCGCAGAGTCATTGTTAAAAGAAAACTTAACGAAATGCAAAACACAATTCAAATTTGATTATGTAAATAGTAGTGACATCATAAAAGGCTTCAAACTGATAAATGTTAAGAAAACCACGGACCTCTGGAGTATCTCTGCTAGCGTCGTGAAAACATTGATTAACATAATTGCTCCCGAACTAGCTTTAATATTCAACGAGTGTATTGACAGTGGTGTATTCCCTGATTTAATGAAACACATTAAAGTAACTCCACTTTTCAAATCAGGCAGCAGTTCTGATCCTGGTAATTTTAGACCAATCTCAGTACTTCCGACATTTAGTAAAATATTTAAAAAACTAATATTAAATCAACTGCTTAGACATTTTAATTCTCATAACTTACTGCATCATAAACAATTCGGATTTACCAGGAGTCGTTCAACCACTGATGCTGGTATTGAGTTAATATTGCACGTATTTGATGCCTGGGAAAAATCTCATGACGCTTTAGGTGTTTTTTGTGATTTTTCCAAGGCATTTGATTGCGTAGACTATGACACATTGATCAGGAAACTACACCATTATGGCATTAGGAACGTTGCTCTAGACTTTCTCACTTCTTATTTAAGTGGCAGAGTGCAAAGAGTTGACGTGAATGGAAAGCGTTCTCCGGGATCTCTGGTTAAAATGGGTGTACCACAGGGATCAATTCTGGGACCATTTTTGTTTTTAGTATATGTTAATGAACTTCCCCATCTTATAAGGGACGATCATGAGGTTGTATTGTTTGCACATGACACGTCACTCTTATTTAAATTGAAGCGACGACAAACCGATTTTGACGATGTAAACAATACAATCTCTAAGGTCATAAAATGGTTCAATGTAAACAGTCTACTTCTAAATGAAAAGAAAACAAACTGTATTAGATTTATTTTACCTAATGTTACACAAGTTAAAGCAGATATAAAAATCAAAGACGAGGAGTTGGCTCTTGTAGACACTACCGTATTCTTAGGTATAACCCTAGATAATAAGCTTCAATGGGGCCCTCACATTGATAAGTTGTCGAAGAGACTTAGTTCTGCGGCATACGCAGTCAAAAAGATCCGTTTTTTACAGACGTTGACACAGCTAGACTAGTTTACTTAAGCTACTTCCACAGCATTATGTCATACGGCATACTGCTGTGGGGGACTGCTGCAGATATAAATACCGTTTTTGTGCTGCAGAAGAGGGCTATTCGTGCAATTTATAATATGGGCCCCAGAGAATCATTGCGCAATAAGTTTAAAGAAATAAATATTATGACATTCCCTTGTCAATACATCTATGAAAACTGATGTATGTTCACAAAAATATTAATTTGTTTAAGAAAAATAGCGATAATCATAATTTTAATACTAGAAATAAAGATAAACTCGCTGTTGCCCCTTGTAGACTCCATAAAGTTAGTAAATCGTTTAAAGGGCAAGGTGTTCGCTTTTATAACAAACTCTCAAGTGATGTACAAAAATTTACAATTAACAAATTTAAAAACGCAAACAAACATAATCTTTATAAAAAAAGCCTACTATAAAATATCGGATTATTTAGATGATAAAGTAGCTTGGGATTTAAATTACTCCAACTCGTTCTAAATGTTAAAATTTAGACGTAATTTATTACCTGTATTGTTAAGTATTCTAAAAGGATCATTAAAAAAAACAACCAGCCTTGTTTTCTTGCCTTTCTTTCCTGGCTTGGTCGTGAAGGAACAGGCAGTAAAATTGACGTTTCAAAGTGATCCTTGTGATTTTAATGAATAAAAGATTTTGACTTTGACTTAACTGTTATAGTGTGATAAAAAAGTGGAAGGTGTGAACTATCTAAATGTTATTGAAACATTTTATAAATTAAAGAAAACAGTTTAGAATCATCTTAACTCACAATTAACGGGTTAAATTATAGGATTTTTTGGTTCTAACTAATTATTCCGAGCTGGTAATTTGCATATCTAATGAGCCAACATAAATAAATTACGTCTCTGACAGTAATGATGAATAAATAATCCACCACTCTTGCTCAAAGGCAACAAGATCGTCTTGCCAACGCTTTCTTGGGTGACCCCGACCGCGTCTTCCATAAGGCCTCGATCGAGGTGCATTCTTCTAATGTGTCCCGCCCTATCCCACTTGAGCCTGGCTGTCTTTTCTCTAACATCGGCAATGCCTATCAACGAACGCATCGTGGTGTTTCTCACTCGATCAATTCGTTTGAATCCGAGAACGCTGCATTCCATTGTTCTCTGTCAAATCTTGAGTTTAGACTTTTGTGACTCGGTCAGCGATCAAGTTTGCGAACCGTAGGTTAGGACGAGCAGGATACACATATACATTTTTTTTAATGTTTCGGTAAATATAATAAATTGTATTTTTGTCTTTTTGCTATAGAAATCGATCTCTTCTAGGCAACCGCGGTCTGGCTTCTTGCTTTTTTCTGTTTACTTGTAAAGCGATATTCAGAATTGTGTCTAATGTCGTCTACTACATAGGTCATACTACAAGTTACCGGAATTGGCCAGTTACATTAACAATATTTAAAAAGGTAATACTATGGAACTCTTTAGCAGATAAATAAAATTTGTTTCATCTGATTGTCAATTGTTTACTCATTTTGGCGTCATATTAAAATATGCGTGATTACAATAAAATGCATTCAACTCGGAAAAATTTTCGTTGCATGATTTTTTACGATTTTAAGTGTAATTTGACAGCTCAGCAGAGCGTCGTTCGGCTTCAATCTGCTTTTGGCAAAAGAGCACCATGCAAGACGACTATTTAAAGCTGGTTTGCAGAATTCAAACGCGGTCGTGTCAATCTCCATAAAGAAATTTGTGGAGGTCGCCCGAGCACCGTTGTGAACAACAAAACATTGATGATATGTGCCGTATGATCAAAACAGACAGGCATATGATCTAGCATGAGATCCGGACATTTTTGGACAAAGGCATGAGTCAAATACAGTCAATGCTACACAAACATTTGGGTGTAAGAAAGCTGTGTTCTCGATGGATCCCAGACAATTTGACTGATGCTCAAAAAACGGACCGCATCACTTGGTGCCATGCTATGCTTGCCAGATACAACGAAGGGGCTTCCAATTTGGTGTAGGATATAGTAACAGGTGACAAAACATGGATTTATAGCTATGATTCCAAAACGAAGCAGCAATCGAGCGTATGGGTCTTTAGAGATGAGCCGAAACCAACCAAATTGGCGCGCGTTAAAAGTGCCTCGAAGCGGATGATTGCTTCTTTTATTAATAAAACTGGACACGTGGCTACTGTTGCTTTAGAAAATCGTCGTAGTGACTGGTACACGACCATTTGTTTACCGAAAATTATTGACAAAATCAGTGAAAATAACGGTAAAAGCCTTCAATACATAAAACTCTTCTTGCACCACGACAATGCAAGTACCCACACGGCCAGACAGACAAATGAGTTTTTGAAGGTGAAAAACGTACTACTTATGAGTCATCCAGCATACAGCCCTGACCTGGCACCGTGTGACTTTCCTCCAACGGTTCCCAAAAACTCAAGAACCAATTACGCCATCAACGGTTTTCATCACCAGAAGAGGCTGTTGAAGAGTATGAAAAACATGTATCTGACGTCACCACGGAGGAGTGGCACAAATGTTTTAAAAATTGGTTCAATCGTATGAACAAGTGCATTAACGCAAAGGAAGAATATTTTGAGAAACAATAAATTCATTTTTGACCATTAATAGTATTTTTTTATTATTGATCCCGAAAACTTTTAGTGTGCCCCTCGTATTGTAAGTTCTGTAGCTCGAGTCTTGATTGCTCAAAAGCGTGTGTAGTCGGCGAATTTTGCTCCACATTGCGGAACAATACTGTGTAGTGATTCAGTATAACATCCGGGGATAATATTAATAATAAAAATAATAAATAATGCTGGACATTTCACACAGCGCTATCTAGCCCCAAACGAATCACAGCTTGTACTATAGATAGAATATTTATACTTTTGTTCGCAAATACATACTTATAATATACAGAAAAATATCCAGACCCTGGACCCTGGATCTGTAGATTATGCAAACATTTGTTCAGGGACTAGAATCGAACCCTCCTACCTTTGCGTTTCAGCCAGCTATTCATCCACGGAGGTCGTCAATGTGGCATTTTGTTGCTATTGTCGGTATTTATTTATTCTAATACACATAAATGAACAAAAGGTGAGCTTAATACTAAAAGCATATGCTACCTGCCGACCTTAGACCTGACGAACTTCCTAACATGTTACAAAATGTTACAAAAAAAAATCATCTGTGACGAATTTACGTGAGAGTGTCAAAGTTAAATTTTCAACACCAAATAAAAAAAGGTTTCATTCAGTTTCAAAAAGTGATTTTTAAAATTTTAACGGATCATAATCTATACTAATATTATAAAGAGGAAATATTTGTATGTTTGTAACGAATAAACTCAAAAACTACTGGTCCTATTTCAAAAATTCTTTCAACATTAGAATGCTAAACTATCCGTGAGTAACATATGCTACTTTTTACCTAACTGCGCAGAATGAGGGTAATGTTTTTTTAAACAACTGCGGATTGGTCAGCTATTAATTTAAGATTACATAAAAACTTTACTGAAATAGGCCTTCGAACGTGAGGTGAATATTCTCAATCTTAGTACGTAATATATTTAGTAATTCCTAAGGCTAATAAAGATAAGAAATGCCTCAAATTAATCATAATTGTGAATTATGTGTATTGTATTGTATTGTGTGTAGTAAATGTGTATCGACCTCATGAGTCTGAAATAAAGATTATTATTATTATTAAAACAAAATGGCTGTTCAGTGAAGTTGTTACCCAATGGTGATTGTCAAAGTGACAGCGCCAGCCATTACACTGTGCTCGAATTTCGACCGCAACAATTTTTATTTTTTATTTTAGCTTCATTATATTAGCCTAATCTAATGATTGTTAGGTAATTTCTGATATTTGAAATCGCTTGCAATTATATCTAAGAAATATTTTATAGGAAATTTGCAATGAATCATGTTTCTAACAAATTTGTCCAAGAAGTTTAGTCGTCATCTAAAAAGTATTTGATACGAAATTTGCAATGAAACATTTTTGTCCAAGGAGTTCGGTCGTGGACTTGAGACCATTCAGGTTTTGGAAGCGTGAGTAGACAAGAGGCTAAGACAAAAAAAAACGGATATATACTTAGTTTGGGGCTATAATTGGATTTTTTATACATTACTAGCTGACCAATCCGCAGCTTTGCACGCGTAGTTTTTCAAAAAAAAATCCCCCCCTTCTGCGCAGTTGGGTAAAAAGAAATCTATGTCACCCGGGGATTGTGTAGCTTTCCAACAGTAAAAGAATTTTTTAAATCGGACCAGTAGTTTTTGAGTTTATTCATTACAAACATACACATAATAATACAAAAATACAAATCTTTCCTCTTTATAATATTAGTATAGAAGTATAGATATATATAGGCTTGCGTATGACCATATAGGATTCTTTATATTATTATTATTGTAACTAGATATTGCTTAAAGTCTAAATAAACAGGATAATTGTCTCTTATTGTTTCATTGGCGTAACACTGCATCATGCATGATATATAATAATACCGTTTTTGTATTATCTCAGTGCCATGAAGTCCAGAGGTAATAGATTATTTTTAGGTGTTCGTGCTCCATCTTCGATCACACCATCACCTACCATCGGGTGAGGTAATGGACAAGCGTTTGACTATCGTTAATAAAAAAAATTGCCGTCTTTCTCTAAATCTCACACTCCTCCGCAATATTCTTAAAGGGTTACCCCCTTAAGTACTAAGTTTTCTCTTAGCGTAATTATATGCCTAGGAGATATACGTCTGAAAACGTCATCTGCCCATTTGGATAAGCTATAGTCTTATTTAAACCAAAAAAACCGGCCAAGTGCGAGTCGGACTCGCGCACGAAGGGTTTCGTACCATTATCTTTATAAACGGCAAACAAATCACGTTTGTTGTATAGGAGCCCTTAAATATTATTCTAATTTTAATTTTATTATTTATTTTTAAAATTAATAATATAACTCAATATACATTTCAAGCGTCTACCTGTTGCCGCTATCAATATCGAGCAAAAACGAGCAAAAAAATCACGTTTGTTGTACGGGAGCCCCATTAAATATTGATTTTTTTTGTATTTGTTGTTAAACAGGCAACAAAAATACATCATCTGTAAAAATTTCAACTGTCTAACTATCACGGTTCATGAGATACAGCCTGGTGCCAGACGGACAGACAGACATACAGACAGCGGAGTCTTAGTAATAGGGTCCCGTTTTACAGTTAACCCCAATTACCTCTAAAATAATTTATATACCTATATATATATATATTTATATATTATTATATATTATATTATATAATATTTATATATTTATATGTATTTACCTACTACATTTTAGGGCAAAAAAATTTTTTTTCCAAACACTATCCACAGTCTACAATATAAATACGGGATTTATTACGTACCGTTTTATCGGTGTTTCAACCGACAATCTTTCGAAAACTACCGAATAGAACTGCAGTGATGATAATAATGATGATGATGCTAAAGAGTATGTTTTTTTTAATTCATTTATTTCGGTACAAGTTCATAGGTACATTAGATCTGATTATACAATTAATTAGAAGTTATACAATAACAAAATAACACACACTTAAAAAATAACTAAAACCAACATAACTTCACAATAAAATAAAAAATAAATATTGCTGGACATTTCACACAGCGCTATCTAGCCCCAAACTAAGCAAAGATTGTATTATGGGAACCAGATAACTGATATAATTCTTATATACATTTTTTTTTTGTAAATACATACTTATAATATATACAGAAACAACCAGACCCGGAAATAATATCTGTAGATCATACAAACATTTGTTCCGTGGTGGGAATAGAACCCGCTACCTCCTGAGTCTCAGCCGGCTATTCGCCCACTGCGCCACGGACGTCGTCAAAATAAAAATAAAATAATTAAAAATGGTCAAAATTATTATAAAAATGTCAAAAAAATTATACATAATGGACGCTCCCTAACATACATACACCATAAATAATTAAACTTACAAAAAAAAACAAAAAATAAATATATATAAAAATAAAGTACATAAATACTACGTAGAGTTGATGCAGCCTGTCAACGTAATGGACGCATCGTTGACGCAACCACCACCACCGCGCCCGTCTACTCACGCGCAGAGGGCTGCGGCACGTAGTGCGAGGCGAGACGTAGTTCGGAGCGGATCGAACTCTCCCTGATTAAGTTCACGAATGGAACCGAAACATTGTCGATCGAAACACCGATAAATCGGTACGTGATAAATCCCACAATAAAGATAGAAATAAATCACAAAGTTTTCTAACCTATGTCCTTTCTCATACACAGTATTGCCTTGTTAAGTTTCATGAAGATCAGTCCAGACGTCATAAAACCGTTACAAACAGACAGACAGACGAAGAGACAGATATTATTTCCAATTTATACATTAGTATGAGTATGATTAGATGAGATGAAGCAATACGACACTTTTGAGTAGTTACATTGCGACTTCATACAGAATCAAGACACTAAAAAGCTGGTGATGTTGGATGTGATAAAGTTATTCGAAGTTTCTGGAACAAAGCTTACAAAAGAAATTCGCTCCTCGGTGCCTAAATGTATAAGATATTGCATTTTAAACTACAAATATTGACGGAGTATATTATTGAGACAATAAATATATTTTTTTTTTATCCAAACATCCTTATATTTGAGTTTTTATGCCTAATGTGTAACTTACCGCCCTTTTTTTACGACGGGAAAATGCTTTACGAATGTCCTTCAACTCGGGGAGAGCTGAGGGGGTCTGTCGGACTCTCCGTAGGCTGTCAACCAACGGTATACCGACTAATAACCCACTGTATTCCTTCATTCACCTCAGCGCCAGTGAATCATCAAACCGCCCATCGGATGAGCGGTTCGATGCTGCACTAGCACCTGACAAGGTCACGGGGTCCCGGTTAGATTCAACCGCGGCCCTGTCGGTTAATTACCGCCTTAAGCGGACCCTTCTGTCCTCCTCCTGGGAGGGAGAGGAATGTCCTGGAATATGGAGAACATTCCCCAGCGAGGATCACTGGTGTTCAAGATGTCTAGAAAAGATAGGTTACTAATACATTGTATAAACTTTTCGCGATTATCACAGTAACGACTGGGACTCTTAACTAACTGGCCTAAATGATCGGACAATGCAAGGTCAACTATTTCTCCTTTAGTGTCTGAAATGTTATGGGCTACATTATCTATGCCTATGTTGCTCTCTGGTCGCGTTACTATTTTAAATTGAAGTTTAAGGTTGTAACTTGCTAATAGGGTCTTGAATTCAGTCGTTGTTGTGTTTACTTTCAAAATATCTATATTAAAGTCCCCACAAATTATGATTTTGTTGTCCATAAGAATGGTATATTTAGACAGAATTGCGTTTAGTTTGTCAGAATGTCAGAAACTTGTTTGTGTTAAATAAAATTGCATATTTATGCATATGACTACAGTATGTTTCACAAACCTTCAGGAAGGGTTAATAACACCGGATTACGTACGATTGTTCAATACTTGGAATGTCTAATTAAAAACCATAACAAAAATACACTTGTAGAGTACGGTGACGTTTCTGAATCACAGAGTTCTAATCATGCATATAATAGGAATTTATTTCGTGTATAATACTGTATTTATATTGCACCAAAAAATGAACGGTCTTATAAGTAAATCAGATTCACTTTTGATTCACTTGTATAGCTTCGAGCAGATGGATAAACCTGTGAGTATTATTTGCATAACAGAGCATAACATGATAACAGATGATATAGATCGTATTCCAATTGCTAACTTTAAAATAGGATCTTTTTTCTGTAGGTCAACACGTAAAGGTGGATCATGTATTTTGGTAAGAGACTATTACCATGACTTCGAGAATATAAGTAGTATAAACGATTTGTCTGTTCCGAAGATTATTGAATGTTCAGCTATAAGATTGCCGAAACACAAATTAATTGTTATATGTATATACCACACTCCCAACGATAATAGATTGATGGTTGATGAGTTTTTTGACAAACTAAACGCAATTCTGTCTAAATATACCATTCTTATGGACAACAAAATCATAATTTGTGGGGACTTTAATATAGATATTTTGAAAGTAAACACAACAACGACTGAATTCAAGACCCTATTAGCAAATTACAACCTTAAACTTCAATTTAAAATAGTAACGCGACCAGAGAGCAACATAGGCATAGATAATGTAGCCCATAACATTTCAGACACTAAAGGAGAAATAGTTGACCTTGCATTGTCCGATCATTTAGGCCAGTTAGTTAAGAGTCCCAGTCGTTACTGTGATAATCGCGAAAAGTTTATACAATGTATTAGTAACCTATCTTTTCTAGACATCTTGAACACCAGTGATCCTGATTTAGCATTTAAAATGTTTCATGACTTATTCACTTTGTTCTATAATTTATGTTTTCCAATCGTGAAGTTTAAAATTTCTACAACAAGAAAACCAAAATGGATTTCGAAAGGAATCAAGCTATGTATTAAAAAAAAGCGCAATTTGTTATGGAAATACAGACTCCATCGCAATAATTCTAATAAAAAGATTTTAACAGCATACACTAAACGACTAAATAAAGTCATCAGACTAACAAAGAAAGCTCAAAATGAATATTTTATTAAAAGAGCAACAAATAAGTCAAAGGCCACGTGGAGTATAATAAATAAATATAATAATAACCAACCTTGAGAAAACATTAATAAATTGGATAAAAATGGTAATATTATTACAAGTCCGAGTGATATGGCAAATAAATTTAATAATTATTATATTGACATTATAAAGCAGTCTGATCACATTGATGACATTCCGTACAAAATTAGTTATAATAAATCAAATTCTATTTTTTTGACTCCTGTGACTCCGCATGACATTTTTAAAACAATAAATTCATTAAAAATACAAGTAGTGTAGCGTTTGACGGTATTGATACAAAAATTATTAAAGATACAGCTTTATACATATCACCTGTCCTGTGTCATATAGTAAATAATTGTTTAGAACACGGTATTTTCCCGAATACTCTAAAACTTACTATAATAAAACCTCTGCACAAAAAAGGACCACGACATGAAGTAAGTAACTACAGACCAATAGCACTGATTCCAATTTTTTCTAAGATAATTGAAAAAGTCATATATAAAAAACTGTACAACTACTTTGAAGGTAACAATATTTTTAGCAATTATCAATATGGATTTAGACAAGGCCGGTCCAATAATAAAGCCATCTATGACTTTCTTTATCAGATAATGACAAATTAGGATAAAAATAAAACAGTCATGGCTCTTATATGGATATGACCAAAGCCTTTGACCATGTTGATCATAATATACATACTATTGCAGAAGCTTGACACTTACGGAGTCAGAGGTATAGCAAATAATTTAATAAAGTCTTATCTTAGTAACAGAAAACAAGTGACCCAAGTTAGTAAATTATACCCTAAAACACATATTGAAACTGCTTACGGATCAGACGTGCGAATAGTTTCCCATGGTGTTCCACAAGGTAGCGTCCTAGGGCTACTGTTCGTTATAATATATATAAATGATTTGCCTCAAATAACTAATCATTCCATGACTCTATTTGCCGATGACAGTACTGTTTTGTTTATGAATGATAAATCATACAATTTTCAACTTGACATTAATTCTACTTTGACATCTTTTATTAATTGGTTATCGACTAATAATTTGAATATAAACTTGACTAAAACCTTTCTTATAAATTTTAAGCATAGAAATACTAATCTTGACATTGATATACACTACCTTGGCACAAAAGTTCATGAAGTAGACGTTACAACATTTTTAGGACTTACCATTGATAACAAACTAAACTGGAAAGCACATATTGATAATGTGTGTAAACGATTGAAACAATTTTCATATGCTCTTTTTAAGTTAAGTAAAGTTTCAAATATATCCACATTACTTACTGCCATTCATGGTTACGTATCGTCGATCTTGCGCTATGGAACTATGTTTTGGGGGAACTCGACAGAAAATCTCAGAGTTTTTAAAGCTCAAAAAAGCTGTATAAGAGCAATGTGTGGGCTACGTAGACGAGAGACTGGATCACTTTATTAAATTAAAAATACTTACACTTCCAGCAATGTACATACATGAAGTAGCTGTTTTTGTTAAAAACAACCTAGAACTATTTGAAGCGTTTGCAGTTGGAAGCCGCTTAGAAGGTAATCTGCGAAATGTGTCATGTAAAACGCAGTTGTTACACAATAGTGTGTTCTGTATGGCTCCCACTATATATAACAAAATCCCAAAATCTGTTCGCTTGCTCTCTAATAGTGCATTCAAGGGCAGATTGAGTGATATTTTGGTGAAAAAAGCATATTATGCCGTTAAAGAATTTTTGAATGATCGAAACATTATCGAACATTAATTTTGACAAATACCTATATTGTTTCAAGTTCTGTAAATAACTATTGACATCTATCTCCAATTTGACAGTATTATTATTTTATTAATACGCATATCTAAATTCTTTGACATTTTCAATTAACAATGTGCTTTTTATTTTTATTGTATTCAATTTAGGTATTTTTGTGTATAACTATTATTATACATATAACTACTATTATTGTGATTATGACTTCTGACACTTATCTTACATCTTTGACATTTGTAATTAATTGTCTATTTGATTTAATTTTACTATATTAATTTATGTGACTATTGTAATGTTTGTACGCCAAAACGGCGAAACCTAGTATAGTTCTTTGTTAAGCTCAACCATCCTATGTACCTAGGTTTACGATTATGATAAGGCAATAAACGAATTATGAATTATGTCTGGAAAAAATCGTTTCAAAGCGATAAGACCGCCTGTTGTACTATTTGCTTTGTGTCTTCTATTTTGTTTGTAATTTTTATTTTTTAATGTATACATAATTCGTACATAAAAGTGTTTTCATTTATTCATTCAATACAGAGTTAGGTAGATACCTATAGCTATCTATTGATAGCTGGAGGCCAACCTCAATCTCATAAAATAATATTATACTGACAGTTCGTACCATGACCCTCAATTAGGAAGTTTATTATTATAAAGGCGTCGTAGTTTTGGTCACATTACAGCTCAAATAAAGTGTAAACTTATCCTTAAAAATAAGTAAATCGTGTTTATTTTCGCAGCAATATTGAAATTAAAACAGTAATGTTTAAAAGTGTTGTGGTTCAAATCGAAGTAATGTTGCAAGCTTGAAACCAAACGATCCTGAAACCTGAAACATGATGGTTTTCTAAAAGATTGTGGTTGGCGCCCTGAAGTTTTGGAATCAAAATTATGTTTTTTCAGAGGAATAATGTGATTAAAACCGCGGGTAAAGCCACTATTCTATAAAAAGCCTTTGTCAGTTGATTGTGAGCAAATAACATAATATTTATTGTTAAGTTTGCTCTTTCAATTTAAAATAAATACATATGAAGATAATATAAAAACTTGTATGCCATGGTTTAGAGAAAATGTCTGCTGTTACAACAAAATTGGAATGGGGCCAGATTTTTTCATCATATTTGTCGATTCTTTTAATGTAATTGCCTGGTAAAGAAGGTTGTGGGGGGTATTTTTAGGGTTCCTAACCGTAATAGTATTATCTGAATACTCATTCAAGAGTAGGTAAAGTTCCTAGTGAAAGAGTTCGGCTGGGAAAATACTACCATGATACCTACTTTGCCACCAAAGGAGCTTTGCTGTATTCAGACCCGGATCAAAGGGGGGGACCAGGGCATCTGCCCTCGGCGGCAATTTCTGGGGGCGCCAAATTCTTCAATAAAAAATATGTTAAAAAAACTAGTTTCAAAATGCGCTTAGCAACCAGCGCACGTCGTACTATCGATTATTCTACCTTTCATTTGATTTAAAACGCTTCAAACTTTAACACCTCCTCCCGACACTCTCAAAAGCTAAAGGAGAGGGGGCGCCACATCAAGTTTATTCCCCAGTTAGGAAATATTCTAGATCCGGGGCTGGATGTGTTTCGGTTTGAAGGATATGGTTGCCGGTGAAATTACAAGCACACGAGGCTTTACACCTATACCTATATGTACGCCTTAAGTTGATGGACGCAGGGCAGTGCACCGTAGGGCACATTTCTAACGTGCGTGACCTACGAGGCGATTCTCTGTTATGGTTAGCTTTTATTTGCGGCATTTGTATCACTGAGGCCTATTGTGATCGTCAATTGGGTTTAAAGTTCACTACTAAGCCCTACAGCTGTTAGAAACTCAAAGATATTCTTAGGAGTGTTTATGTTAGCTCCTCCAGTCTAAGAATGTGTGTGTCCAGATGATTGCTACGTTTGCGCATTAGAGGACCACACTCGCCTAACAATCCAGTGACGATTCTGCCGCCTCATTACAGGTGAGGTACTCATCTGCAGGTTTGTGTATCGATCGCATAGCCGTAGCTTGAACACGTGCTTGTCCAGTTAGGGCTCTAATACATAAATACATCCACAAACATAACGTCACCGCATTCACGACATTAATTTAAAACATATATGCGGAGTCGTATTAACTGATGATTTGTGAATGATTCTAGAGATTGGTTTAATACCGGTAGCATAAATATTTATCTAGTAATCGATACATTTCAATTATACAATTTTAACGTAAATCGGCAGCGCCTTTGCGCCGATGCCGCTTAGTCAGTTTAACATACCTACTTACATATTGAATGAATATGATTTGTGTACATTTTTTATACAGGATGTTTTGTTGTTTTTTTTTGGATTTGAAATTAAGGTAGATTGATAATTAATAAAATTTAATTGTAATGAACTTGAAAAAAAAACTATATAACAACTTTTTACTTAGAAAACTTTCGTGATTAATTTCAATCATTATTATAAATACGGGATTTATCACGTACCGTCTTATCGCTGTTTCGACCGACAATGTTTCGGTTCAATTCGTGAACCTTCATCAGGGTGAGTGCGATCCGCTCCGAATAACGTCTCGCCTCGCTATTTAACAACAATACTAGCCATCAGACTTAACCGTGATGTGATGTAAATGCGGTGATACGCAGTATAAATACGAGAAGATAATGAATGTACCCCTTTTAAGCCTACACAGAGGAGTGTGAAATTTGGCATAGCTGAAGATTATAATAGAGAAGGAGGGGCGAATACTAAAATTAAACTAAGAACGAGGGGATAAAGCAGTGTCTTACGTCACGGGCGCCTGAGCGTAACGAAGGATTATAGAGTTACTCACGAGCGGAGGAGTTACTAGAATCCTGAGTGCATAAAGGGATATAATCACGCCCAAGATGAAGACAGCTATATCCAAGAGGAGAATACTCTACTTTTCACACTTTCCGCGAGACAATAAAAAACAAATCTTGGTTGGTGCATTCTTTGCAGAAGTTAGTTCGATTTACGAATAAGTTCGTATTGTATGCGTCTCTTTGGTTCAAATTTTAATACAGATGAGATCCCAAATTTAATCACATTATGCCAGAGGTCAGAGAGCGTCGGGATGTACATATACTATGTCTACTTTATAACATCCTACATGACCCCAAATCACCTAACTACCTCAAAAAGCGGTTTTCTACCCTGTATGCTGCAGACCGTCTTGTACGTTCCACACAACTTCTCCAGTTGATAACTCCTCAACACAACATAACCTGCTATTCTAACTCTTTCACCATTACTACTATACGACTATGGAATAGTCTTTCGCACGAGATTCGGCATGTTTCATCTATTGAGGTTTTCAGATCCAAAGTGTGCAAGCACTACTTCACTCTCGTGAACGAAGCCTACAAAATGAGTGGTGTCTTGTAGATGCTCTGTCATTTATCCACTCTGTTATATTTATATCATATAAGTTTATTTAGTTTTATTGTAACTACCTATTTATTAGTTTATCTATTATTTTTCAACTAGTGTTTATGGATGTGTAATATTTGAAAGTACGTTTATTGAAAATACTCTATATATATTTGATGTTTCGTTCGTATTCTCAATATATCGTAGTCTTATTTTTTGTTATAAAATTTTTCCTGCTACATTGTGTCATGCACTACCTACAAAAATATTTTTTCAACACTACGCAAAGGTTAACTGGAAGAGAATGCTTGCTAGCATTAAGTTCGCCTATGTACAGATTTATGTATTTTGTGCAATAAAGAATTTTCAATCAATCAATGCCCGCGAGGGCTTAATGAAATTCAGTAAAACTTTACTCAAGGCTTAGCCACAGCGATTTAATCACCTGCTTTCGGTGAGGTTTACATGTCATATAATTTGACATTGTCGAGCAGGTGGCGTACAAACAAAATGTATTACAGTCTAATTTCCAGCCATGTGCACTAGCAACTCGATCTTTCTTGCTGGCTTATACATTATCGATATTATTCTTGTTATTATTCCAACCAGGTCTGGATGGAGCTTCGATCATTAGTAGTCGTTAGACTCACAAGTAGGTCAAGCGAACTATACCTAAATTTGTTAAGGAGCCTTTCCGTCTCCTTGGAAGTTTATAAGTAAAGGGCGAAGAGAAGTTTGAGTTTTGGAAAAAGTGTTAGGGATCCGTATGTATATTTATTCAAACAAGGGCGGATCCAGATTTGGTTCCAGGGGGGTCACAAAGTCGTGGTCAAGTTACAAGAAGTTATAATTTATTTTTTATAATCATAGATACAAGTAAAAGTAGGTATTTTATTATTGTACTTAAATTATTGTGCATACTGTACTTAAAAATACCTATATTTAAATAAAAAAAAAATTCAAATCAAAATATTATATTCAATTAATGAAATATTGAATGTACTTACATAAAATCTATATTGTGACAAAATATATATAAAAAAATTATGTTTAACAATTTTAATAAGTGTACCTAACCTAAAAAGTGTGTGTTAATTTTAATAAGTGTAATAAGTAACCTAGATCCTGAACCCAGCTCAGGGGGAGGGGGGGTCATGACCCCCATGACCCTCCCCCTGGATCCGCCCTTGTATTCAAATGACCAACACTTAGATCGTTGAGACAGAAAGGTTTTCGAGTGGTAAAAGTGGTACACCTTTACCTGATGACGTACTTCCGTCCACCACTACCACTGGACGGCAGTTAGGTCGTTAAATTTTTGATGTGTAACATCTATTTTCACACCTAAGTGATAATATCGACTCGTATATCTATCCTAAATCTGTTAGTCGCATGCCGTGCATTATCAATTTATTGAAGTAAAACTCCTTTACGCACGCTTGACTTGGAGAGTAAGCTGGTGAATGCGTTACGAAAAGTGCGAACGGAAGTTGAGAGGGAGATATAAGTTAGTGAAGATAGAAAGAGAGAGAGAGTTACGTTTCGTATATTACTGTAGGAGCAAGAAAGAGAGGTGCACGCGCACATTTTTTTTCTCTCTTCCTCTCATAGCCTGTGCATGAAATATATATACACCTCGGTCAGTAGTTCGTTTGATCATTTAGTTCTTAAACAAATTAATATTAAAAAAAAAAAAAAAAAAAAAATGAAAATGTTTTTATTTCTGTAAAATATAGAACTTTATTAAAGTTGTTGGGATCTTCTTTTAAGTATTTTATACTTGTGTCAGAAGACCCCGCTCTTCAATAGAAAAAGAAGTTTTACTTCAGTCGTGTGGTGTAAAGCGCACTAAGTTTTTTAATTTTTTAGAGTAAGATGTCGTTTATCAATTTTCAATAGTCAAAAATACGGTTAAACAATTGTTTGTAGTCACGAGTATTTATATTGAGTATAAATACAATATTTTTAAGCACTTTATCATAATTTAATTTACGACCTTTTTTCGTAACACATTATCAGCAACGAATAAACGACTTATACCTTACTAGCTTCCGACAGCGGCTTCCTACGCGTGGTATGTCAACAAAAAGTAGCCTGTGTGTTAATCCAGGTTATTATCTACGTACATACCAAAGTCGTCCCTGCCCCAGTTATGGTTGAGAACTCGGCTCTTGAAGTTGTCGACGCGTATGTATACCTATGACAAACAGTCCAATTAGGTAGGTCCAACTTCGAGAAAGAGGTCAATCGTCGAATCCAACTCGGATGGGCAGCGTTTGGGAAACTTCGCAACGTCTTTTCGTCCAACATACCTCAGTGCCTTAAGACGAAAGTCTTCAATCAGAGTGTGTTACCAGTGATGACATATGGAACCAAGACGTGGTCCTTCACTATTGGCCTTATGAATAAGCTCAGAGTCGCTCAACGAGCTATGGAGAGGGCTATGCTCGGGGTTTCGCTACGGGATCGAATCAGAAATGAGGAGATACGTAGGAGAACTCAAGTCACCGACATAGCCCGACGGATTAGCACGTTGAAGTGGCAATGGGCAAGCCATATATCGCGCAGAACAGATGGCCGATGGGGCCGAAAGGTTCTCGAGTGGAGGCCACGGACCGGCAAGCGCAGCGTAGGACGTCCACCCACAAGATGGGCAGACGACTTGGTAAGAACCGCAGGTCGGCGTTGGATGCAGGCCGCTTCCAACCGCAGTTCCTGGAGATCAATGAGGGAGGCCTTTGTCCAGCAGTGGACGTCCTACGGCTGATATGATGACATACCAAATATCATAGAAATCGGTTCTGCCGTTACAACGTGAAAGAGTAACAAACATCCACACATACAAACTTTCTCGTTTATAATATTAGTAGGATGATGAATTTATATGGTTTCCTTTAATTATAAATTCTATAACTAACCATCTCTACCAGAAAAGCTTTGGATGGAACCCATGTACTCTTTAATCTACATGAATGTGAGCATTAAATGGCTCATTTTAAAACCTTTGAGGTGTTTTCTATTGGACTATTTTGTAATATGAAACATTTTTGATCCCCTGTTCCACACAGAAGCACAAAACTTCCACTGGTCCGTAATTCCGAGAGAACGCGATTCCACGTCGATGACCATCGCTTCCAACTGCAGAAATCAAATTAGACGACGGAACCCTAAAAGAGACACGAATGAGAGAAAATACAAAGACTTTACGTGACCAAAATTCAATACGGTGTGTTCTGAGGGCACGTGAGATGACTTCGTGAGTGTTCTGTATATTATAGTGTAGGAGTGAGCGGTTCATTCCTTACCTATTAGCATTTTTATCCTAAAAGTATTCAGATTAACTTTAATCAAGACCAGTGAAGTGCGAGTGACTCGCCCGTATAACTGCCTATATTTTATCGAGCGAAGCGAGATCTCCAAATCAACTTGGGCAAATCGGCGTTGTGTGTATATATGTATTTTTTTTTTATACATAATAAAAAAAAAATTATTATATTTTTAGGAATCAGAAGCAGTTTTATATAAAAAAATACAATTTTATTAACCTAAAAATAAGTTAATCAAGAACTGAAATAATTAAAACTAAAAGAACAAACTAGCCCAAAAGAAAATAAGAATTATACAAATTATACAAAACAAATCTATAGGTGGTACTCGATACGTCCGTTCAGGACGGTGATTCGCAGCGAAAAGAAAGCCCTCCTCCTCGCGTCGTCCGTATTTATAGTGTTTGCCGTAGGTAGTTCGAAGCACTTCCAACAATATAATAATTTAATATAATTATGTATATAATAATTTATTAAAAAATATTATATGCTTGTGTTTGACCACGATCTCGCCTGATGGTAAGCGATGATGCAGTCTACGATGGTACACGCTTGCCTAGAAGAAACCTATTCACTGGCGACTTAAAGATACCCAGGTTGTAACTATAGTGTGACCATTAGTGCTGTGCACTCCCTGAGGTATGCGCGCGGCGAGACGGGGGGGAGAATCGGCTGCTGCGCTCTGTCAGTTTGCCGTCAACGCTCGTGGCGGCAGGTAGTGTTATTTGTATCGGACTGTCTATCTCATGTGCGTCTCAAGGAGTGCACAGCACTAATGGTCACACTATATCAGAAAACACAGACTCTGGCAAGACGTTCCACTCTTTGGCGGTGCGCATTTAAGTATGTATGTATGTTTGTTTGTCCGAGTATAACTTTCGAAGCTATCATCATGAAATCATCATGATAATCGCTTCGCAGTCGCAGTGGCCGAAATCGGCCCTTGCTGATTTCGGCCACGGTGACTGCGTTCATCCTGGACAGGCATATTCCTAGTAGGTAGTGACGGCACAATTTTGGTGTGACTAAATGAGCTACAAATGGGGAGGTTGTTGAGATATTGGAGTTCAAGATGGGTAAAAAAATGCATAATGGCACTTTCCGGTCAAGTGGCACGTTTATTATATGGTTTTTGTAAGTACATTTCGACTCCGTTTTTATTTTTAGTTTAAACCATGTAGTTTTTAAGATATTAGGAATACTAAAAACTAAACTTTGATATAATTCACAGGGTACACCAGTGACCCCACAGTATGCGAGTAGCTTTAGTGACGCAAATATAGTGGGCAGGGCTCATAGCTCGAAGAACTGACGGCCGTTGGGGCAGAAAGGTTCTGGAGTGGAGACCACGCGCTGGATAGCGCGGCGTAGGACAGCACCCCCACTAGATGGAAAAGCGACCTGCAGGTTGCTGGGAGCCGTTGGGTGCAGGCCGCATAAGATCGGTCGCTCTGGGGGAGGCCTGTGTTCATCAGTGGACGTCTTTTGGCTGATATGATGATGGTGATGATGAGATAACGTACAAAATAAATAAGTTACTGACTCCTAGACTATAACTACTGGCTGTAGCAAACGAAAATCACATGTTATGATAATAGAACTCTCATAATTCAGTTAGAGCTGATGGATTAGTTTTGCTTCTATGCTAGTTACTGATAGTTTCGTATTTGTTGTAAGCTTTGCTTTTACTTGTTTGGAAATGGTTAAGTAGGTACAGTCAGCGACGAAAGTTGAATCACTTTTGAAAGAAATAAATAAATAATTCTGGACATTTCACACAGCGCCATCTAGCCGCAAACTATGTATGCGAAGCTTGTACTTTTGGATCCATTAACTGATAGAATACTTATATAATTTTTTTTGTAAATACAAACTTATAATATATTGAGAAATAACTAGACCCGGAACAAATTAATATCTGTAAATCATGCGAACATTCATTTCTTCTCGCGTCGGGAAACCAACCTGCAACCTGCGTCTCAGCCGGCTATTCGCCTACTACGCCACGGAGGTCGCCAAAAATCACAGAACATAAAAAAATATGGTATGAGTATATTTTTATTTGAAGATTTTGCATTTTAAACAAAACTAACAAAAACAATAAAATAATACTCACTGGTGATACAATATGCCCCCTTTTGTTAAATTTTTGGTTCGGCTATCGTTTTTACACTCCAAAACGGCACATTATGGCATTTTTATATTTTTTTGAAGTACGTTTACCCCACAGTAATTGAAACACGACTGAAGTGAGCGAAGCTTGTAGTGCGCGGTACTCCGCGTACTTGGTGTTATGCGGGCTCCGCCTACGTACGACTTCTATTGTTTTTGTATTCTGTGTCAAAAATACATTTAATTGCTGACATAACAAAACAAAGACTCTTTCTGTGATCTTTTCTTTTAATTTTTGATAATTGAGACGTTCCGTTTGCAAACGCACATTGATGTTGTTTTAGGGTTACGTGGTTGTAATTGGAAGTATTATAGTTTCGCCATCACGGTTTGTCTGTCTGTACGACCAGTTGAAGCCGTATTAGAGATCTGAAACATGACATGATGAGACGTTTTAGTCTTTGGTATTGTATGGATATGCTGCCTTCGAAATTCCGAAATGTGACCTGCCTAATATAGCCCTGAGAATCTCAATTTACCGCTCAATCTCCTACATATATACATATTAGTTGTATTCATTTGCATAGATTGTACTTTAATTTAACTAGTGGTTCCCTTCGAACTGCTATCTCGCGAGTCTCCCATAAAAACAAAAATATTATTCATAAATAGTGCCACGAAATTAACATCCAAATTACTTGACCTACAGGTAACGCGAGTTCATGTACTTTGGTTATACTTTTTTGGGTAGCAATTGCAGTTATTCTAGATTTCAGATTTTTCCCTATATTTGTGTCACTAAAGCAACACGAATATCAAGTTTCAGCATTCTGGGGTGTACCCTGTGAATTTTGTCAAAGTTTTGTTTTATTAAGGCTAATAACTAAAAAAAATTCAAGGGTCAAACTAAAAATAAACACAGGGTTGAAATGTACTAATGAAGAACTTTCGTTTCACGTCCTATTTTATCTAATAGCCTCATTTTAATTTTTTTTACCCCTCTTGAATCCCAATATCTCAACATCCCACTCCCCAATATTTTTAGCTCATTTAGTCACACCAAATTGTGCCATAAATACCTACCTAACTATGTGTTAAACTTCACGATGATCGGAATAACGCTTTGAAAGTTATCCTCGGACAAACAAGCATACATAAAACTCAGTTTTGCCCAAGTTGATTTGGAGATCTCGCTTCGCTCGATCAATTATAATTTATCCGGACCTCTTTATGGTAAGAATAAATTGGTTTCTTCTAGATCTTCCTGCTTCATCTTAGACCACATCATCGCTTATCATCAGGTGAGATTGTGCTCAAACGAAGTTGTATCAAATTTAGAATAAAGAAATAATTTTATTTAGTTTTAATGAAATAGAAATTAAATTATTATACACTAGCTGTTGACCGCGACTTCGTTCGCGTCACTACTATATGTGGGTAACCTAGAAATATAGCTAAACTCACTGTTGCAACTTGACACCCCATTTTTATCACATGGGACCTGATTTATGGGATAAAAAGTAGCATATGTGGTAATCCAGGTTATTATCTACGTAAATTACATAGAAATAGATTCAGCCGTTAAGACGTGATTGTGATGATCAAATAAATAAACATATATCCAAACTTTCGCATTTATAATATTAGTGTGATTATATCAATGTAAAAATTGACATTCTGTATTAACTTATGTTATAAATAAGGTGAAATCACACTAATATTATCCATGCGAAAGTTTGGATGTTTGTTTGTTTGTTACTCAATCACGCCGTACCGGCTGAACCGACTTCGATTAAATTTGATATATACGTAAATTATAACCAGGATCACCATATATGCAACCATTTATTCCATAAATCAGTTTCCATGGGATTTATAAATCTGAAATCTGAAAATCATACTGTAACGCCTTTATCCCAGACGGGTAGACAGATACCACGGATCACCACTGACAGATAATACCCTGATCTTTACAACGCTGACTGTATTTGTAAATACTTTTCTGTTCATTATGTTTAATCTTTTTATTACATTTCTATGTAACATTTAAGTTGCAGTAAGATTACCGCAACAGAACGTTCAGCTTATCCAAGGACAAACTAACTTCTGGACTCCAATTAAGTTTACAACTAATATACCTACATAGTTAGTTATACTAGCTGGCCAGTCTTTTTTTTTTTGGTTTTGTGTGGTATTTTTTTCAAACAAACAAAGCCATTGCGTAATAATAAGCGCACACAGCGATTTTTTTAGAATGAGAGGTTTTCACGGGATTTTTTTTTGATAACTGCTTACAGATTGTTACGTTTCTGCAGTGCCTCAGGTATGTTCAGTGACACGGCTTCCACGCCTTTATAAGAAAGCGGTGAGCCACGCTATTGAAACGCCTGCGTGGCAGCCCCAACATTCTGAGCACGTTGGCGGACAGATGGGACTCTCCGTTTCTGGGGAACTGGTTAAGCCTCCATGCAACCCCCTTATAAGAAACGTTGCCCCGGTCACTGCTAGTCCCTCGTGTCCGCGTACATGTATGTCTATGTCTCTGTGTGTGTTATTTTTAATTATTTTTATTTGATTTGATTTGGTTTAATATGATTTGATTTAGTTTGATTGATTTAGGTAATTAAATTTAATTTATATTTGTAAGTTGTACTTCGGAGTTGTGAAGGCTAGATTGAAATATGGGTAACGGTGCTTGCTCATCATCATCATCATGAAATTCATCCTCCATTGACTTAAAGAGTACAAACGCTGAAAATCACAATATTTTATAAATAAATGGAGTCTATAAGCTGGTTACTCCTTTGTCTAAGCTCTGTATACTATGGAGTAAGCTCATCGCAAACAAACGGATAAAAGATCTCAGGAGTTCTCTGGATATTGAATAGTTATCGATTGTGTTGGTCTTTAGAACTTAGAGCTGACTTGGGTTCGTTTACTGTGTGGCCTTTCCAATATAAGATGTATAGGCAAGTAAGACCCAATAAATAGATATATATAAATAAAATAAATAAATATTTCTGGACATTTCACACAGCTCTATCTAGCCCCAAACTGAGCAGAGCTAGTACTATGGGAACCAAATAACTGATAGAATACTTATATACATTTTTTTTGTAAATACATACTTTTAATATATAGAAAAACAACCAAACGCGGAACAAATATTTGTAGATCATGCAAACATTTGTTCCGCAGCGGGAATCGAACTCGCTACCTCCTGCGTCTCAGCCGGCTATTCGCCCACTGCACCACGGAGGTCGAGGAGATATACTCTTTATTGAACACAAATAAAGTAGACCGTAACAAAAACAAAAAATAATAGTAAATGGGCGGTCTTATCGCTAAAAGCGATCTCTTTCAAACAACCTTTGGATGGACAGGATGAACTAAAATCAAAAGACGGCAAGTCAAGTCAAAAGTCAAGTCAAATCAAGTCAACATTATTCATTAAAATAACAAGGATCACTTTGTAACGTCCATTTTACTGCCTGTTCCTTCGCGACCAAGCCAGGAACGAAAGGCATGAAACAAGGCTGGTTGTTTTTATAATGATCCTTTTAAAATACATTACAATACAGAAAATAAATTACGTCTAAATTGTAACATTTTGAACGAGTTGGAGCAATTTCAATCCCAAGCTTCTCTATCATCTAAATAATCCGATATTTTATAGCAGGCTTTTTTATAAAGATTTTGTTAAGACTTTTACCTAAATTACTATCTACTTAAAACATTAAGTCCGCCTCACACAACATTATTTAAACGTGTTTAGCGGCTAAACATGTTTAAATTTGACGTATTTGTATGATTTGACAACTATCTAAATCATATTTAGCCACTAAATACGTTTAGGCATTGTTTCGCAAGTAACCCTTAGTTATGTAAAAATCAAATAATATTCTATTTGATAAACAACCTGCATAATTATTTTTGCCACAATTAACGCCAGCTCTGCCTCGCCCATTTCCACTTCAGCTTGCTAATCTTAATATATAACTAGCTTCTTCTAGTGGCTTCGCGCGCGTGATTTGTCAACAAAAAATAGCCTATGTGTTAATCCGCGTTATAATCTACGTACATACCAAATTTCATCGAAATCGGTTCAGCGGTTACGACGTGAAAGAGTAACAAACATCTATACAAACTTTTGAGTTTAAAATATAATATCTTGTAATATAATATCTTATATATATATTATAATTTATTCTATTAATATCTGATTAATGCCGCTTCGGTCCTTTTATGTTCACATAGATTCTGTCCATCCAAAAGTTGCCTGAAAGAGATCGTTTTTAGCGATAAGGCCGCCCACTGTACCTATGGTTTAAAAGTGTTTTTTCTTTCTTTTGTTTATTTTAACCCGCCAGCGGCTTCGCACGCCTTGTTTGACGACAAAAGGTAGCCTATGTTTGAATCCAGGTCATAATCTATTACTATTGTTATTCCAAGTATTTATTTCACAACACAGGCACTAAGCCTGGACCTTTAACATAGGCATTACCGGGGCCGGAGCCAACGAGAAAGAGGCCTGTTTTCATTAGTCTTATGTATTGCAAGATGGAGGTGAGACAGATCAGATGGTTAAACTATTGCAATAATGGATTATGAGTACAGGTTATTGTCAGAGCAATGCTAATGGAATGGATGCTGGGCTACGGGAGAGATGAGATACGGCACCTGCCAATTCCGCAATATCAAGAATGATTGAGGCAGGAGGTGACTAGCCGTCCACTAATCGCGCTCCCAGAAATGCCACCAATAAAAGGCAACATAAGGGGCAACGTTGGTGTGGACGGTTAAAGTTTTTATTAGTATTATTATTAGTCTCTGTATGGTAGAATATATAGGGATAAACAGAATGTTACATCAATTTATGTACTTACCTATATTCTGACAAATAAACATTCTGAATACTAATTTCTCACATAGCGATTTGTACAAATTCGGGTCAGACCAAACTGAAACAAAGCTGAACAAATCGGCTTGAATCGACAACTATTGCACCGCAATGTTGTGGCAACACCAACAAAATTGTCAATTTAGCTGCGTTGTCTCTACCACAGATCCAGTTGAACTATTACGTGCAGAACTCTCACTCTGATTCCTGTAACCCTGGAAGTCAATTGAGTAACTATAGTTGCAAGTTATGACAGTTTTGCAATTTGAATGCTAAAGTTTTCCTATATTGTCTTGACATGCAATTTTAATGACTTGGAATAATTTCCAAAGTCATTTTTTGATTTGAAGGACACTGCTCAATAGAAGCAGTTTGGTTAGCCAAGTTTTTGGCTGTAATACTAAAATAATAAGATAGAGAAACAGCTACCTGTCGTTTGTAAATCTAGAAAGGAAGTATGTACCTTTGGTCAAATAATAATTTGTACTAACAACATTGTTAGAGTCAATGAAATGAATTAATTTATTATTGCATGATATTGTATGCAAAGTCATATTCAGCTTATATCTAAGATCATTTTCTGCCTGTAGCAAGCTGTAGCTATTGGGGAATGTGAACATTATAATTTTATTAATTTGTAGCGAACACAGAGCCTCAAAATATTTAATAAGTTCTGATTTGTCCACATTACCCTTATTTCCAAGCCAAATAATCAGATTAAATTGATTATCCAATTTGTACTTTACTATTATTTGCATAATTTCATGCAGGCTAGAATTAGGTAGGCAATTATTTATGACTGAATGTTCCAATTTCATAGTCAATAATTGGCCCATATTTTTTCCAACTTCATCGCTAAACATAATAGTTTTATGAGCATTTTTTTTTAAAGTTATGGATCTGACACACAGCTTGGAAGCGGATGAAGCAGGGCACATTGGCTCTGGATTCTCAGAGCGCTGACAATCACATATTTGATTGGCCACCAATGAATCATAACGCTGATTGCACATAAGATATGGATGAAAGGAGTGCAACTAATACCTAAATAAATAAATATTGCTGGACAATTCACACAACGCTTTCTAGCCCCAAACTAAGCAGAGCTTGTATTATTAGAACCAGATAACTGATAGAATACTTATATACTTTTTTTTGTAAATACATACTTATATTATATAGAAAAACAACCAGACCCGGCACAAATATCTGCAGATCATATAAACATTTGTTCCGCGGCGGGAATCGAACCCGCTACCTCCTGCGTCTCAGCCGGCTATTCGTCCACTGCGCCACGGAGGTCATCAAAATAAAATATAAATAGACATTAATAAATTATAAAATTACATACCTAAATAAAATATTTAAAATTATGATATATATAATATTTATAATACGTGCATTAGATAAATACGATAAATATACATTAATTGATGTGCGATACTATGACGTTTCTGATAGATATAAGCTTTTTATCCCAGATTTATATAAAGCTAAGGATAAGGCTTGCCGTATTGTTATTGGTAATGCAATCCATAGACGTACCTCTCGGACGGTAAAATAACTGTCATAGAAGCTAGTACTATGGACTGGCGTTTTTAGCAATAGATTTTCAGAGGACCAGAGTTGCTGGGAAGAATGAAGGAACTCAAATCGCTCCTTCAAATAGGCGGGGGTTAAGAGTTTATGGAGTATGTTGTATAGCAGAGAAAGGATATGAGCATTACGGCGTAGGCGAATTGGGAGCCACTTGAGCATAAGACGAAATTCAGAGATATGATCGAACTTCGGAGTCCAAAAATGAATCTTAATTTGAGTAATCATGAGTTACCCCAGGCCTTTTTTGTCTGAGATACAGGTATTCCTAGTTCAGGCAATGTACAAAATGTTACGTATAAGTAGATATTAATCCCTTATGTTAATCTTAGTAATAAAAAAAAATGAATTAAGATTTGTCTATTTATTATTTTCATAATTACTTGAAATTTTAAATTGGATGGATGATAGATGGTCTCTACAACAATATTAATAAGTTGTAAATTGGTCGGGTTTTTTGCGAACCGATTGAAATTGATTGTATTAAGTATTCTATATTCATTTATTTACAATTTCATAACATTTCATAATATTGGTATGTCTAAAATATAGGGTGTTTTAAACATACGCACAAAAATTAAAGAGGTTATTTTGATGAGCATAATAAATAAATTTGTGAAATGTTTACCATAGAAATGTGAAATTTATTTTGCCATGTAAAAACAAACACTTTATTAAACGTATGTTGTGCTATTGCATAATGCTTGTCATCTAACCACGGATACTGTATTGGTGACGTCTCGAGATATCTCTTGTCCCATGCTAACCCAAAACCCGCAGCCATTTCCAAAAGAGATATCAAATCGGCCTTTATTTTAGGTTGTCGATTGCAAGAGTAGGCAGTAAGTTTTATATCGAATTAATTACCTAAAGTTTGATAATATAACTAGTAGTTTTTTTTTTCTAGAAGTCTTTTTATATGTTTTGAGAGACTATTCTATTGACCGTATTCGAGACCGAATATATATAAGTACCTATTAATGTTACAGCTCAGCAACCTTACTAAAACAATCACCTGCTATGAAATCATGACGACCTCCGAGGCGCAGTGAGGGAATAGCCGGCTGAGACGCAGTAGGTTTCGGGTTCGATGCCCGTCACGGAACAAATGTTTGCACGATCTACAGATATAAGTTCCGGGTCTGGATGTTTCTCTTTATGTTAAAAGTATATATTTTTAAAAAAAACGAATATATAAGTATTCTATCAGTTATCTGGTTCCCATAGTACAAGCTCTGGTTAGTTGGAAACAAGTTAGTGTTTTAGTCTTGCGTGTCCAGCATTATTTCTACTTATCTATACTAATATTATAAAGAGGAAAGATTTATATTTTTGTATGTATGTTTGTAATGAATAAACTCAAAAACTACTTGTCCAATTTCTAAAATTCTTTCATCATTAGAAAGCTACATTCATCTTGAGTAACATAGGCTACTTTTACCTACCTGCGTAGAAGGAGGGTAATGTTTTTATTGAAAAACTACGCGTGCGAAACTGCGGATTGGTCAGCTAGTAATGAATAATGTAACTTTGTTACAATCAGTTCTCAGAAATCTCGACCATATTACAAAGTATTAATGTATATTATTGCTTTTAATTAAACTGGAGACGAGCGGAGAGGAGATGAGTCGTCTATGAATAGAACAACGAGATTGCTTGAAATTATTATTCCGAACAATCTCTACGTCGCGGCGGCGTAAGACTTGACGTGTAAATTCGTTTAGTCCACCTCAAGTTATCTCAGTTTTGCTTCGCTCTCGTCAACTCCGCTCCGTAGCAGTTGCCAAATCCCACCTTTAAATAAAAATAATAATATATGCTTTTATGCTTCCAACATATATTATACAACCATGACCTATATCTATATGTTGAGTTTAACTTGTCTTACAATATACTCTACTAATTTCCGCCCGTAGCTTCGCACGCATAGTTTGTCAATAATAAGTAGCCTATGTGTCAATCCATCTATAAGTATACCAAGTTTTATCGAAATCAATTCAGCCGTTACGACGTGATTAAGTAACAAACAACAAACATCTAAACTTTCGTATTTATATTATTAGTGTGATGTATTAGTGTGTATATGGGTCGATTTGATAAACTTAGAAAATTTGGACAAGTGCGAGTCGGACTTGCGCACGAAGGGTTCCGTACCATTATCTATAAAAACGGCAAAAAATCACGTTTATTGTATGGGAGCCCCCCTTAAATATTAATTAGTATGGGAGCCCCCTTAATTATTAATTATATTTCATTTTATTAGTTGTTCTTATAGCGGCAACAGAAATACATCATCTGTGATATTTTCAACTGTCTAACTATCTCTGTTCATGAGAGACAGCGAAGCCTTAGTAATAGGGTGCCCTTTTACCCTTAGTAATACGGAACCTTTAAAGCTAACCTTATTACCACAAACAAGTTAAACAACTCTTTACCGCGTGTTTATAAAAATTCCATAACAATTTTTCTATGGGAATTATTTAAACATGAGCTAAACAGTGTTAAATTTGTTTTTGTGGTAAAAGTCTAACACTTTTATTAATTTGGAGGATTCCGCTTGTCTGAAGCGCATGTAAACAATGCCAACATGTCTTAGTTTTAGCTTAGTTGGTATTATTATTACAAGCCTGTTGTGTGCCCTGCAGTGGGACTATATGGGACTATACGTCTATAAGTCAAGAATATAATAACCAAACAACTTGACCTACAGTTTCGTTCAAATTACATGTAACGGGAGTTCATGTACATTGGTTATAGTTTTTGGGATACAAATTGCAGTTATTCTGCATTTCAGACTTTCACCAATATTTGTGTCATTTAAGCTACACGCATACTAAATTACAGCACTGTTGGGTCACTGGTGTACCCTGTGAATTTTGTCAAAGTTTAGTTTTTATTATGGCTAATAACTCAAACACTTTAAAGAATTCACGAAAAATAAAAACGGAGTCTAAATTTACTATTGAATACCTTTCATATGACGTCCCATTTGACCAGTTAGTCTCATTTTCATTTCTCTTGAACCCCAATATCTCAACACCTCCCCAACATTTTTAGCTCATTTAGTCACACCAAAAATGCGCTATCACTACCTACCTATATATTAAATTTCACGATGATCGGATCAACCCTTCGAAAATTATCCTCGGACAAACATACATACATACAACGCCGATTTGCCCAAGTTGATTTATAGATCTCGATTCACTCGATCATAAAAGGGAGACAAGCCCGATATCGGCAACTATCACCCTATAATTCTCGTTTCCCACGTCTACAAGACTTTTATTTAAATATTAGAATCTTTATTAATCATAAATATAATAATCTTAAAATAATCCGGTCGAGCAGATAAGAAGAAACCTCCGAAACAGGCCGGCTTTCGTCGAGGTCTCTCTACCACCGACCATCTCCATTATAGTTCCGTTCCGTATATTCCAGTTCCGTTATATCTAGCCTTTGTGGATTACTCCAAGGCATTCGACAGCCTCAAATACCCTGAAATATACAAATCATTAAAGAACCAAGGAATTGAATCCACGTACATACAACTTTTAGAACACATCTACATCATATTATTATCTTCCTGTGTGTATGTATGTTTTTATTGTATATAATTATGTATGTTTAAGTGTTTTGTTTGTTTTTTGTGTACAGTTTATGTGAATAAATGTCTTCATTCTTTCTTTCTTTCTAATAGTGAGGTATCCATTAGTTGGTAGATTGCTTTTAAATATTTCTTTCATCGCCCAATATTTCCTATATCTAATCTTAACTCGACGCAATAAAGCCTATTTTCTATTGAAAGCTGGCATTAAGTGACAGTTTCTAGTTGTAGTAGCCGGCCTCATTATTTAAGCCCGGATTTGGGGGCTAGCGGAAGCGTTTGTTTAAACAAGATAATTCAGATACCTCTTGATTTATTCAATGTTTAGCTTCAGTGCATCACTGGTTCTATCTAAGCAGTTTGTATTTCATGACGTATTATTCTGTCTTACATCGTTTTAGAAGCCTTTTTTATTTGTATTGATTTGATCCTCATACACACACATTGTTTTCGCTCGTGGCCAGATTTTGTTCTGTTATCATAGCATAAATAAACCAATTCATTACATTTTCAGGAGCAATGCCCTGTCCACACGCGGTTTATTTGTGTGGGAATTTACTGTAGAGCTGAGCTTAGCTAATCGAGTGGCACAGGGACAAAACTATGCTTAAGCTGCATTATGAGAACTTATGGAGTAACTACTCGTAAGTTTATAAATGTGAATAAATGAATGATTGAAAATTCTTTATTATATATCATATAAGCTAAACACAACAACAGAAAAAAATAAAAAAATGAAAGCATAATGGGGGTCTTATCGCTAATAGAAGCGATGTGTGGTCTATTGCGATTAACTGACTGGCTGAGAATAGCTGGAAGAGCGACGATTCATCTTCAAAAAATATAGAGTATGTTCTGCGCCTTCGAAACATAATGATTTAAATTTTGAGTATGTTGTATACATGTACATAGGTAGGTACATAGGTACGCATGTGGCGCATTTGGCTGCGTCTTAGAAGAGGAAGGTTCCTGGTTCAAGTCCCGTTCAACTCAGAAATTTTTGAGATGGTTTTTTTTAAAATCTTATATGTTTTGAATGCCTTTACTTAAGCGAACCAAATTTTATCGCCTTACTCCATCACTTGGGACACCTCGTTAGCAACTAACACAAACTAATGCTAAAGGAAAAAGCCTCGGATATGCCGCCTGAATATCATCTTACCAATTGGAGCCACTTGGGGCCACTCCGACCCTCCTCCGCCCTCTTCATTAATATGAGGGCACTTCACCATGTTCAGTTATATTTTGGGTATTGGGTCGTGTTAAATGTACATTTGTTGGACTGTATTATACAGTGATACTAGGATTATATAGTCTTTATCAGAGGTTCCCAAACTTTTTTTCTCATAGACCACTTTCAAAATTTTGCTAGTTGCGGTGGACCTCCTGCAGCTACATTTCTACCATATTTCCAGTCGACAAAAAAAGTGAAGATTAAAGATTTGGGTTGCGGCTGAGTTTCAACCACAAATCAACAGTTTTTGATTTGCAAGTGTCGGCACTTTGTACTACATATGGAATAAGCAAGTTTTTACATGTAACAGTCGCTGAGCTTCTTATAATATTATCTGCGTATAGGTAAAGTAAAGCCAGTATTTTAGTTCTTCACTATCGAAACCAGATACATTTTCGTGGATCCCCGCTAACGAATTGTGAACCCCCATTTTTTTGTCAAGCCAATGTAGACCCCTGGCGAGTATCCCGTTGACCCCTGGGTGTCCACGTGGACCACTTTGGAAACCAATGGTCTATATAAATATAATCAAATATTCATTTATTCAGCAAAACCTTCGTTAGTTTAATATCGACCTTTTATAGGATGTATTTTGGGTAAAGTTCCATAAATGCAACTATTATTGGTCATCAAAATATTCAATAAAATACCTGATGAACTGTTTAAAAAGATTAAATATTTGATTTGTTTATTTGCCAGAACTTGGGTTGAATTATAACACAGATGTTACAAAATTAAATAGTTTCACCATATTCAGCCATAATGGCGTGCAAATTACATGTCATATAAATCCCACTAATATTATAAACGCGGTAGTTTATGTGCATGTTTGTTACTCTTTCCCGCAAAAACTACTTAATGGATTTTCATTAAATTTGGTATGTACGTAGATTATAACCTCGATTAACACATAGGCTAACTTTTAAAATACGCGTGCGAAGACGCGGGCGGAAGCTAGTGTCATATAAATATTAAATTATGTATGGATAACTAACTGAAGGTATTACAAGAAAACATATTTAAGAAAAAACGGACTCTTTGGCTTTTAGACAATTGGTTTTGTAGTATTAATGATTTTTGTGAACTTTAATATAATAATTAAATAACATATCCTATTCTACTAATATTATAAACGCGAAAGTTTGTATGTATGGATGTTTGTTACTCTTTCACGCCGGAACGGCTGAACCGATTGCGAACACATAAGCTACTTTTTATTGACAAACCACGCGTGCGAAGCCGCTGGCAACAGCTAGTGTATATATATACTGACTAATAATATCGCGAGATCAGATAGTAACATTTTATATTTTGAATACTAACCAAACTTAATAGAATTTCGTAGATAGATACTATCTAGGCTGGAAACTGAAATCTAGGTTTGTGGTTATCCCTTCAATTGAGTAGTTTCCAAGTAACATAATTCACAATTCGTTTATTGTCTGTAAACCTAGGTAGAACTATACTAGGTATCGCCATGTTATCGCACACACATTACAAGTAGTTACATACATAAATACCTACCATAAAATTAAATCAAATATTGGTGGTAGAGCTTTTGTGAACGAGCTCGAGAAAGTGGGCACCACCGTCTTACCTTTATCTGCCGCCAAATAGCAGTACTTGTGCTGCTGTGTTCCGGTTAGATGATAATGGTATATTCCTGTAATTACTGGCACATAGGCATAACAGCTAAGTCCTATAGTATGTCAACGTATCCACATAGAGATCAAGACAACATAATAGCTTGTTTTGAATTCTATGTGGATATCCATGGGCTGCAGTAGCCACTTAACATCTGATGGACTGCATGCTCGTTTGCCATATAAGTAGTATAAAAATATATAATTAATTTTAAAGCCCAAGGTTTTAAGATAAAAGTCAGAAGTCATAATCACAATAATACATACTTAAACACAAAAATACTTAAATAATATACAATAAAAACAAAGAGTACATTGTTAATTGAAAATATCAAAGAATTGGGATATTGAAGTGCATTAATAAAATAATATTGTCAAATTGAAGAAAGTTAATAGTTATTTTTTGAAATTGGAACAATAACAGTATTTATCTAAATTAATGTTCGATAATGTTTCGTCAACATTTGAGTTCGAAGAAAAATTTTCATTGAAATTACTTATGTATTTTTGTTGCAAATTTACACAGTTGTTAATAGAGCTAGTTTTGTTAGAGTTAAATTTGTTAGAGTTAGTTTTTTGAGTCGATGTGGGTTTTTATAAACCAAAACATTCACTAGCATGACAGAATACAAAATATGATGCGACGAAGAAATTGGCAAGACTGGACCGAAGTGAGAAAAAATCAAACAAAATGTAAAAAAACACAGTTGTGTAATTGTAAAAAAAAAATCTTATACGTCCACTTCTAAACATGACCTATGTTAAGGATTAGTCAGCTGAAGTGGCAGAGGGCGGGTCACAGCTCGAAGAACTAACGGCCGTTGGGGCACAATGGTGCTCGAGTGGAGACCACGCACTGGAAAGCCCAGCAAAGGGTATCCGCCCCCAATTAAAGTTAACAAACAATTAAGAAATATTTGTACTAAAAACGGGATATTTATCATGACGACCTCCGTGGCGCAGTGGGCGAATAGCCGACTGTCACTCAGCAGGTAATGGGTTCGATTCCCGCCGCAGAACAAATGTTTGCATGATCTGCAGATATTTGGTCTGGGTCTGGGTGTTTTTCTATATATTATAAGTATGTATTTACAAATAAAATAGTATATAAGTATTATATCAGTTATCTGGTTCCCATAGTACAAGCTCTGCTTAGTTTGGGGCTAGATAGCGCTGTGTGAAACGTCCAGCAATATTTGAGGCGTATAGAATGAAAGGCAGCTTAGTCGGTATTGTGTCTTATTTTACTTGAGAATGGATTTTAATTTATTCAATAACTATTTATACTACCATTAGGGACGTCGGAGTGTTTTGGTCATTGTTTTATATTCCTACAGTAAGTTTTTACGAGATTTTCTCTAATATTTATGGTATAAATACGATGTAATAGGCATTTTTTTTTGTTCTGTGAAAAATCAGCGGAAGTGGATATAGCTGGATATTCTATAAAATTCACAAATAAATAAATAAAAAAAAATATATTTATTTGTGAGTTTTTGAGCATCCCGATATTTCAAAATAGTTTAATAGATTCGGATAGTTTTCAAAAATTATAATTAAGTAATTTACAACATAAGCGCAAAAGCAGATAAATTATATAACAAATGCACTTAAATTGTTTGGCTATAACTCAGCGAATTATTCTGTTCCAGGAGCTATTACTGATTTTTAGGGTTCCGTACCTCAAAAGGTAAAAAAGGAACCCTTCTATGATCCCTCTCTTGTCCGTCTGTCCGTCCGTCTGTCCGTGTGTTACCACCGATTTTCTCAGGAATGGGTGGACCTAGCAAAATTGAAATTTATACCAGATACTAAGGTCTATAGTCCCTATTAGATGTATAAAAATCAAGGTCCTGAGTCAACACGTTAAAAAGACATGGACAAATTTTTCACGAAGATTATCGTAATTTGTAAGTACCAAAATTACCTCAATATTCTACTTTTTCATATTTTCGGAATTTTCCTTTTACTTGCGCTGTTACCTTAATTTTAACCAAAATTGATAATTCTAGATCAACCGAAAGTAAGTACTCTATAGGTTTTGGATCGAAAACCTATGTATATGGTAGTTCCCGTTGACCTATAATCACAAAATTTGACAAAATGCAAGGTCTTCAGCACACTTAAAGGAAAAATTCCAAAAATCAAAAAAAGTTGAAAACTAAAAGGTGCCCCCGTACATACATGAGTTGTATGGTCACTCATGCAATTAAGAGGACTAGCTTAATCGGCACCAACCTCAAATAAGGTAAATAAATAAAATTGTGCTATAGAATAAAATAAATATTTAAGTGGGGCTCCGTCAAAACAGACATGGTTTTTTGCCGTATTTATAGATAATGGTACGGAACCCTGCGTGCGCGAGTCCGACTCACACTTGGCCGGTTTTTATTCATATTCATATTCATTTGTTCTGCTTACATGTACATATACATTTTACAGCTTATATAGTAGGTAGTTTAGGGAGTAAGTGCATACACCTGTGAGTAACTGTAAGTACATTAGTTTAACAGTAAATTAAACAACAAATCATAAAAACTAGTTTATTCGGCATATTTCTAATAATACAGAAGAAGAACAAGATATGTCAAGCTATCGGGTATAGTGTGACCATTAGTGCTGTGCACTCCCTGAGGTATGCGCGCGGCGAGACGGGGGGGGAGAATCGGCTGCTGCGCTCTGTCAGTACGCCGTCAACGCTCGTGGCGGCAGGTAGTGTTATTTGTATCGGACTGTCTATGTCAGACGCACATGACATAGACAGTCCGATAATAACAATGTCAAGTGGAAAAATAATAATACATAATCATAATGTCATAAGTTCTCGAGCATTTCCGTGTAATGTAACGTTCTTACGAATGGTACAATACGGGCAAAAGCTCAGTTTCCAAAGCATTTTCATGTAATGTAACGTTCCTGGGAATGCTCGGCGTTGTTATGTTACGGGTAAATGCTCAGCGAGTGTGCATTTACCAACATTTCGTTGTACCTTGCTTTCATTCTTCTTTGAAATGGCTCGTGCAAAGGCTCGACGAAATGTTACACCAATACGCTTGACGAAATGCTCACCAATATGCTCATTGGTTTGTACAATAGGCTGTAACAAAGAGGCGAGCGTGCTCGACGTTTAGGATGATACACTAGAACATATCACAGAGCGGCTCGTTGTTCTGTTACAAGTAAATGATGTAGTCTATACTCACCTTTAGTTTTAACCTTCCGTGAAAACAAGTGAAACGAGATGCAATACGTCAAAACAACTAATTTGTGTACATATGTGTGTTGCAGTCTCATTGTTTCTGTTCATCCGCGATGAGTTTGAACAAGTAACTTTTTAACAAAAATATAACCGACTTCAGATAACAGTAAAAACCAAACTACTCTACCAATTTTTATGAAATTTCCACGGGATCAATCTTAAAGTACATCCTTTCAAATAAAAAACTAATTTTTCAAATCACTTAAAATATATACCGTAGTTCTGAGCTAACAAACATATAATAATACTTTTTTCGTGTTGACTCCCTTCAGAGAAGAGCCATTAGAATCATCGGTGATCCCAATTTCGCCGACAGGCTGGAACCGCTGAGTCAACGCCGTGACATCGGATCGCTCAGTGTATTCTACCGCCTGTATACTAGGGAATGTTCTGAGGAGCTATTCGATCTCATCCCGTCATCAAGACCACCGCACTTCTCGACAACGTAATAAAGCTCATCCACATATAATCGACAATTGGGTATCGCGCACCACACGCTTCACGCGATCTTTTCTACCACATACTTGCAACATGCGGAATGAGCTACCATCTGAGGTTTTCCCATTAGGCTACGACATAGCGCGCTTCAAGAGAAATGTAAGGAGGTTACTACAGTTTAGGGAACGCATCGACAATACTCCGGGTGTTGCCGGTGTCAATAGGCGACGGTGACCGCTTACCATCAGGTGGGCCGTAAGCCTGTTTCCCCACAAATAACATAAAAATATAACATAAAAATTAAGACTGATAAACATAAACATACATACTAACAAATATAAGACTTATTTGGTTTTCTCATGAATACCATTGTTAGAAAATGGAGCCACACGGGAAGCATCAGCTTTCAAATAAAAACTGAATCATCAAAATCGGTTCACGCAGTCAAAAATTCTGAGGTAACAAACTTAAAAAAATACAGTCGAATTGAGAACCTTCTCCTTTTTTGAAGTCTGTTAATAAACTATGAAAAAGAGTTGTAGGCAAATACGAAAAATCATTGGCAGTGGCAATCTAATTTGTAGTTGGTGAACGAAGTATTTTTGAACATACCCGCATAGCCAACCCTTATCTAAAGACTCACCTATTACGAAAATCGGTAAATACATTAAATAAATACCAGTAAAAAAACTAAAAAAAATACGCTTTTGTAGATAACTGAACTAAAAATCAGATAATAGTTTTCAATAAATTTTATTTCAGAATAGTGTGATTAACAAAAAATGTATTTTATTGTAAAACGTACAAGGTTGTTAGCCGGGAAAAGAAAAAATAAAATACTTAGTAGACTTGTATACGGAGGTTTTTTTTTATGTTGGAAAAGAGTTGCACTCGTTCGTTTGGTCCCGGCCGCACTTCAGTGATCGTTAGCCTCTACGATAGCGAAGGTGCTTCAGAACACAACAAGGCCACTACTACTGGATCTACTGGTATCCGAATGAATGGTACCAGCTTTCAAACGTTCTGTTCATAGGTCACTATTTAAATTCATAATTCCACATGAGCTTTCCGTATAACTTTATTTACTATATGTTATTAGATTTATTTATTTATATAATAAATATAAATATTGCTGGACATTTCACACAGCGCTATCTAGCCCCAAACTAAGCAGAGCTTGTACTATGGGAACCAGATAACTGATAGAATACGTATATACTTTTTTTTGTAAATACATACTTATAATATATAGACAAACAACCAGACCCGGAACAAATATATGTAGATCATGCAAACATTTGTTCCGCGGTGGGAATCGAACCCACTACCTATTATAAATTTACGTTTACTATTTGTGTATTTTATTAATTATATTGTATTGTGAGTATTATTGTATTTAAGTAGGCAATTAGGTAGTTAGCTTGGGGAGTAAGCTGGTGAATGCGTTACGAAAAGTGTGAACGGAAGTTGAGTAAGTTAGTGAAGATAGAAAGAGAGAGAGTTACGTTTTGTATATTTTTAAACGTTAATGTGCGAGTGCGAGTTGCGTCTGTCCAGAATACTGTAATACTAATACTGTCATAGACTGATCGACCTACAGACGTGTGGACGATTATGTAATTGAACAATTTTATAAATTATTATTTTGAAAAAAGTTTTAGTTCAGTCGTGTGGTCTAAAGCACACTCGTTTTTAGTGTTCCGTAGCCAAATGGCAAAAAACGGAACCCCTATGGATTTGTCATGTCTGTCTGTCTGTCCATCTGTATGTCACAGCCACTTTTTTCTGACACTAAGAACTATACTGTTGAAACTTGGTAAGTAGATGTATTCTGTGAACCGCATTAAGATTTTCATACAAAATAGAAAACACACAATAAATTTTGGGGGTTCCCCATACTTAGAACTGAAACACAAATTTTTTTTTATCAAATCCATTCGTATGGGGTATTTATGGATAGGTCTTCAAAAATGATATTGAGGTTTCTAATATCATCTTTTTCTAAACCGAACAGTTTGCACGAGAGACCCTTCCAATGGTAAAATGTGCCTCCCCCCCCCCCCCCCCCCCCCCCCCACCTCCCCCCCCACCTCCCCCCCCCCCCCCCCACCCTTGTGACTTCTTAAATAAGATAATAATAAATGTAAAAAAATTAATGATGTACATACATTACCATTACAAACAAAAAACAAACATTGAATCAGATCATTGATTTTTTTCTTAAAGAACTATTTTTAATAGTTGCCAGTACACAGTGGTGGAAATTTTTGGTCTCAGTGGGTTTTATCTTCTTAGCATTCGCCTCTCCACAATATAAACTTAAACTATTTAACCTAAAATACTTTCATCATATCAGCCATAGGACGTCCGCTGCTGGACAAAGGCCTCCCTCATTGATCTCCAGGAACTGCGGTTGGAAGTGGCCTGCATCCAACGCGGACCTGCGGTTCTTACCAAGTCGTCTGCCCATCTTGTAGGTGGTCGTCCTACGCTGCGCTTGCCGGTCCGTGGCCTCCATTCGAGAACTTTCCGGCCCCATCGGCCATCTAAAACACTTTATTTACATATTATTGCTTCGTAGGTCACGCACCTTAGAAACGTGCCCTACTATGCAATGCCCTGCGTCTATCAACTTGAGACATACAGGTGTAAAGCCTGTACTTGTAATTTAACCGGCAACCATACCCTTCAAACCGAAACACAGCAATTCTGCTTGACGGTAGAAATAGGTATGGTGGTAGTACTTCCCCGAGCGAGCCCTTTCACAAGGAACTCTTAAATCTTAAGTTACCCCAAGTGAATCTCAATCGAGATTGTAGTAAGTCGTAGTGCCTTAAAGCTCTGAAACCATACCTCGTTATGAAACCAAGAAATAGAAGCGTTTGAAGTGTTTCTCACATTCCACGTATTATTATAGCTTTGAGAATTTGAGAAGTTTTAGTGTTTTTGTATTATTTGCGATTTAAATCTGGCTTTCGCTGCAAATATGACATCAAAAACGTTTTCGTGGGAATACCGAGAAAAATTAAATTTCATTACAATTTTTAAATCTCATTATATTCAGTGCTATATTTGTATTCATTAGTAATATCATCATCATTATCCGCAGCCTGACTTCACCCACTGCTGGGTGAAGTCATCTCTTAGCCTGTGCCTTCGCGGTCCTGTGCTAGCCTCATCCAGGTTCGACCCGCGATCTTTGATCGTCTGCTCATCTGCTGAGTTGGAGTCATTTTTACAAACTTTTTAATATTTTGCAATGTATGTATGTTTGTTCGGGTTGGAATCTTGCAACTGAATTTTTAACCCATTCCCTTCAACCAATTGAACTGTTTGGTATACATATGGAACTTCGGTGACAACAATATGGTACCATGGAGGTGGTCTTATGATGGAGACGGATGCTAGACAACGGAACTTCTGAATGGATTATAGTAGGCTACTAGTGTTTGAGCTCATTTGAATCTGCTTGCGGTTCCGATTACAAATTTAATAAAAGCTTGTTTTGAAAAAGTAGTTTTTCAACAAAAATATTAATGAAACTGATAGCTGTAGATTGTTTAGTTTTAAGTTATCCTTTATACCATTTTCTTTTTTTGTGTATTTACTGTGGTGTTGCAAATTAATTTTTATTCTATTCTATTTTAACTCACTGCTGGACAATATATACTTAATATACGGTAATGTAATTGTTAATTTATGTCCACACTAACAACACCCCAGTTAAGCATGCTTTCGCATCCAGATTTATAATGTTCCTAGGACCATTGCTGTACAACAGGCTAAATCGTAAATTGAGCATCCACTCAATGAACTTCTCAAACTGTAAAAGAGCCTAACAGACTGCTCTATCCAATCCATCCTACGAGGAAACTGAAAAGTTACTAACCGTAATAAGGTTTTAAATATTGTATGGTACGTAAACTCATAACTTCCATGTTTGCACTTAGTTTATTTAGTTATTTTTATTTTTCTTCATTAATCATTAATTCTGTAAATAGATTCTAAGTTTTGTTAATTTGAGTATTCATATGTTACGCCAGTCCAGCCTTTTTCGCCTGAGATACAGGTTTTCCTAGTTCAGGCAATGTATAAAATCTAACCTATAAGTAGATATTAATCCCTAATGTTGCAATATGCAATATGTAAAATGAATAAAGATTTATTATTATTATATGTATTAAAAAATAATAGTATATTATGATACAAGTGAGCTAAGTTGCTCATTATACACGAGGCTGTGGTTTGCATCCCAAGCCGTAGGCGAGGGCGTTAATCAGCCGAGTGTCTAGTGAGCTAGTTGCTCACGAGTTTCATACGCACTTTTTCAACACACTTGCGAGGAAAAAACAAACATGTATTGCATAAATCATATCATTATTAAAACAATTGGTGAATGTACAATTTTCAAAACAATATTGGATTGTTTTTGATGGCGATTTCACAGTTTGTCTTAGATTGGTACTTGCCACTTCTTTAGTATCTTCATTTACTTCTTGTGTAAATGTCGGCGACAAAGGTAAATCATACAAATTACTGGAAAGAGAAGGCACCAAATAACTCATGCTACGAGATGAACATGGTTGTGGGTTACAGTACGTTTTGATATCAACACAATGTTTGAGCTTAACCATGCTTCTTAACATGGAATAGATGCACCACAGGGAGCTGAGTTTGTATATATTGGCGAGTTCAGAGAAATACGCCAAAACACATTTTCAGAACATGACTGGGTTTTTTTGTTGCTTTTCCATTATATGAAACTATCGTAAGCAGTTAAGTACTTTGCTCCAGATTTTGCAGGTAATAGGCTTTCATTTGCATTTTGTGCTGCATTTAGTATTTCTGGCGGGATTAAATCTATCAATTGTTAATCTTCTGCATTAAAACTTGACATTTTTACAATTATTTACCACACAGCAACAAATGCTATTTAAACAAAAAAAAAAGGAAAGGCCCGCAAGTTTTTTTATTGCACGCTCCAAATGTAAGGTGATTGATTACATAAACCCATACAGCCTACTGCAAAATTATAATTTTAGTGATAAAATGCTAATATTTTATAACAAATTATTGTGAATTATAAGTAATTTGATAATAATAAATGTTTTTTCGTCTTAATTAGGGATACATTTATTTATTCCAAAAATGTAATAAGATTTTCAGCGTTATAAAACCTCTTTGTTGTTACAAAAACTGTATTACCCGGTTAAATTGTAAATGCTCTGTTTACTCGCATATAATTTGCAGTTAGGTACTAACTTAACTTTGTAGGGATAATTCTATAATGCACTAGTGTGTTATATTATTACGCACGCGTGTGTTATAGTTCGGTTTAAGGCCCTAATAACGAAATACTATGTCTCACTTTACGAGCAAATGTGTTGAAAAATAAATTATGAGTCCAAACACACTAATTATATAATATTAAGGAGGCTTCTTCTAAAAATTTCGAGTGCAAACACTCTTATTTGAAAACTAACTGACTTGCACGGGATTCGCACGCGTTGTGGTGTGGGTGGTGTGTCAATAAAAATATTACCCTCCATCTGCGCAGTTGGGTAAAACGTAGCATATGTCCCAGTCTCGTTTATAATCTATTTTATTTTATTTGTTAATCTACATAACAGATAACAATCCACTTAGCACTAATTAAACTAAACAAACGATTTATATCAAGATTGTATTCAAATAATGTGAATACGATAAAAAAAGTGTAGCATGCATTAAAATTTAATTACCTTAAAACAAGAAACCGCAAACTTAGACAAGACATAATTAATATAACAATTGAATTTTTTATTCAGACAATTAAACAACATTATATATTTTTGCAGTAATAAAGAAGCAGGCATTTATAGATGTACAGTTTAAATCTAGGGGTGTTAGTACCAAAGTTATCCACGTCATATAAAGCAACCAGCTCGATAATCTGAATACAAAGTTTCATCGTAATCGTTCCAGCCATTTAGGCACAAAAATCTAATAAACAGGCAGAGAGACATTACAGAATTTATAATATTAGTATGGATATTAGTTTTGGAACCAACTCTGTCAGTGCCAAATAAAAATAAGAACCTCCATACATTTTAGTCGAGTTTAGTTCTTGACTAAAATTCAAGCTAAAAGCAGCGTTTTTTTCCTGAAAAACTTGACAGAATGCCGATATTGTGAAGACTTTTTTCTTTTTCGAATGGACTATTCTCGCTGTTGGCCTCAGGCCGTTATGCAGCTTAACCGAACTTTTGGCAAGCGCAGATGGCGCTCAGCCCTATAAGTTTTTTGATTAGGCAACTGACGCAAGCGCACCACTTAGGTACGAACCTCGGCTTGGGCCGTTGCCAGGAAGAGGATAGGAGAAAAACGCCCGGGTACATGCTTGTACCTCGTAAAGGCGGCGACTGAAGGAACTCGTCAACCTCGCCGGCGAGTTCAGTGTATCTATGAAGCGTTTGCTCTGTCTAATATAGATGACTCAGAAATCACTTCCGCGTTAGCTAAGGTGATTTTGTTGATCTCCGAGAACGTGTCTCGGTCGACTGAGGGTATTGTGAAGACTAAGGTCTAAGAACTTAAAAAAATATAACGCATATATGCGTTATATTTTTTCTAAATATAATATCTTTTGTCTAAGAACTTAAAAAAATATAACGCATATATGCGTTATATTTTTTTAAGTTCTTAGACCTTAGTCTTCACAATACCCTCAGTCGACCGAGACACGTTCTCGGAGATCAACAAAATCACCTTAGCTAACGCGGAAGTGATTTCTGAGTCATCTGTATTAGACAGAGCAAACGCTTCGGTATTATCAGTATCATACAATATAGTTAGGTACATATCTCCTATTTACAACATGTGCATTTGTTTTAATTTGTTGTATATATTATTATATTTACTTAGTAAACAAAACAGGAAAAAAACAAAATTAGGTATAAGCTACATCTAGGTATGTTATTTCTATTCACGAGTCATTCAACCTGATTCCAGGGCATGATCAGGCAAGACACAGTGTTATTAATAACTAGCTGTCCTGCCCGCGGCTTCGCACGCGTGGTTTGTCAATAAAAACATTACCCACCTTCTGCGCAGTCCGTTAAAAAGTAGCCTATGTTCCTATCCCGGTCACAATCTATCTATATACCAACGGTACATAGAGAGTGCATCTAAATAATACCTCATAATTTTAACACCTTGCTTTAATCCCCCCCCATCCCTTTTAGGTATGATTTTGCAAAAAAGTTAAAACAGTTATTTCTTTATTTCTTACCAAAAGCCTAAGTATAAATTTTCAGACCCCTAACTATGAAATTATGGATTGCCCATCCAAACTTTCAACCCCTATTCCACCTTCAAGATTATTTTTTGAGACAAACTGTAGCATATCCTCCTTTTCGAGGATATAGTCTAGCTCCTTGCCAAATTTCAATACGATCCGTTCAGCCGTTTAGTCGTGAAAAGGTAACAAACAAAAAAAACAAATAATCAGAGTTACTTTCGACTTTATATTATTATTATGTACGAATATAATAAAATTATGCGTACTAAAAGTACATGAAAGAATACACAAAGTTTTTAATTTAAATGAAAATGTTGATAAAAAAATAATTTTTAATTTACTTAAAACTGAAGATTTTTAAAACTGAAGCACAATTTATAAGGATTTACTTACTGTAAAATAATATGCGTATAACTTTATGACCCACATTATTCTTTGACAACTTAGACATTATCAGAACCTAAAATTACCTAAAGAATACTGTAAGCCATTAATGCAATTGTTTTGTTGTGTTCCGCTTGGCCTAGTAACTTTTATGTCCCGTTTCCCCCCAAGTATGTTACAACAAACACAAACATGCAAAGTCATATTAGAAGCTTTAATAAAAGCTTGTAAAAAAACAAACAAGAAATTGACATCTAACTTTTCCAATCTCGGAATCCATATTCGCAATACTCAACCATTTCTGTTTAGATTGAGTCTAAACAAGGTTTTTTATATTGTAGTGGTATTCAACTTTGTTTGTAAATGCAAAGTTTTCGACACCAATAATATATAAGAGTGATTTAAGTTTATTTTTTCTGTGAAAACATGTGCGGTGTTTTTTTCTGAAATTGTCATCATTAAGTCAGCTACGAGACATCTAGTACATAGCAGGGTTGGAAAAGAACAGTTTTTTTAATAGGAACAAAACATCATGTTTAATTCAGATAATAAAAAAAACATGTTTTAAATCACTTTTTCATAAATGATTTAATTGATTTGTTTAAAAAAACATATAATTGAATTATTTAGTGATTGGGGTAAGTAAGGAGAAGGTCTTTCTTTTAGAAGGGCCGAACCAGGCCAGGGTGTTTAAAAATCAAATCAAACAATGATACTAAACGAAAATCAATCGGATTATTTATCAATGACTCACTCACTACAGTCTAGTTTATACTGAACAATTTAACAATATTAACAGCAAAAACACCGCAGTGTAATCGGAGCGAACTATCTTCATCCCTTTCCCATTTACCCACACCACAACAGTGGAATACATCTCATTCGTTCGTTCACTTATTGTTGACTGTAGTCTGCCAGCACAACAAGCATTACAATCCGAGTCTAGGGGATTCCCTGAATCCAAAATTCAGAGTTGCCATAACAATTTACTTCATAATTAAAATGTTGCTATGCTAATAAAAAGTTTTAACATGGTTGTAATGTAAAAGTTATTAATTATGAGTAAGTAATTCTTTTAAAGTAAAACTTATTGTTTTTATATGTGTTTAAAATAAAATGTTTAAAACGTGTTTTGAACAGTTGTGATTTTTTCAGTGATTAAACACTTGTTTTAAACAAATATTGTAAACATTGCCGACCCTGGTACATAGGCCTTTCCATGCATTTTTAGAGCGACCAATCTTGTACCACATAGTAGATTATTTGATTAGATTGTCTGCCGTAATTACTGCCTATCACGGGTATGCTTAATCATTTTAAGGTTCGGGATTGTATTCTGGGGTAATTCTAAGTTAAAAGATAGGATATTATTTCTCAAAAAAATTCATCAAAGCGTTGGGTAAAATCCGTAAAACTGATAGCTGTAGACCATTTTTTGCTGAGCTGATAATACTTACGATGCCCATTCTCTACATTTATGAACTTGCGACATGTGTAGTGACAAATATGGACCTTTTTTATGAAACGTAACAGCGAACGCCACAATAATAAAATTTATTTCCCTCGTAATAGGACTGCTCTTTATAACAAAAGTGTATGGCTGCCCATTTATAGAACAAACTTTCTAAGTCTGTATTAGATGGTTTAAGTCTGAATGTATTCAAGGCAAATCTGAAAAAAAATCTTGTAGAAAAATATTATTGTTGTTGTAAGAAATATTTAGATGACAAGGATTTTGTTTAGTAATAATAATAACTAAATAAATCATTTTGACATTGTTATTTATTAGGTAAAATTAAAATGGAACCTACTAATTAAACTCGAAATTGCATGCATAAGACGCTGAATATGGCTGCATTTATATCTACTATGTAATACTAAACACTTTGTACCTTGTACATAAACCCATATGACGCAATAAACTGATTTGATTTATTAACAAAAATCTAACAGAATTATTTTTATTTATTTTTAGATACCACAGTACACATACTTTATCAGTTTATAGCTAATTACTAGATTTAAGACAATAGTCATAAACACATTTCTGATACGCGCCCCAATTAAAAGTGTAGACAACATTTGCCAACGAGACGGTGAAAAGATAATTGAATTTTTACATAAGCATAACTAAACTATTATGAGTTCCGAAGTTGTTTCGGAACACGAGTGCTTGATTGCCTAATGAAACTTTACAAAGATTGTGGAAAAGATGACAGAATTTCAAATTAACATGGAATATTTACACTAATAACTCAGAAATAGAGCACATGTGTATCTTGCCTGTGATCTCTGTTATACGTGAATTGTTTGTCATTTAGTTCTGTGAAGTGTCTTCAAAGCACAAGAGGGCTTAGCCAAGTTACATTCGATTAGCGATGACGCTAGTCGATAAGTCCGAAAATGTATGGGATTTGACACATGCTATGGAAATATCACGTGATATATCGACAACAAATTTATGTAGAAATCGAATTGATCCGAAGCGAATATAACTTGGCTACGGGCCAAGGTCTATCGGATAGTGATATAAGGATAGTGTAGCTTCCCAACAGTGAAAGAATTGTTTAAATCGGTTTAGTAATTTCGGAGCCTATTCGTTACCAACAAACAAATCTTTCCTATCTATAATGTTATGAAATATGGTATCCCGAAGTTTTTTGTACAATCTTCTTTAATATTGTAGAACATACTTTTGTTCTATCATCAATAGTTTTCGCAGCGCATGCGACGAAAGACGTTTTAGGGCACTTTTTTACACCTTGGGTTACGTTACTTAAGTTTCAGTAAGGATCCCTAATCTTTTATAGCAATAAATATAGTCTATGACACTCAGAGTGATTGTAGCTTTCCATAGGTGAAAGAAATTTTGAAAGCGGACCAGTAGTTTTTGAGTTTACATTACAAACATACACACAAAAATAGAGAAATACAAATTTTTCCTCTTTATAATATTAGTTTAGACGTATAGATCAACGTGAAACAAAATGGCAGATTACCTTAAAAACCAATTTCCATTAATTTGCGTCGCAATGATAGTCAATAAAAACAGTAGCAACATCAAGATAACACATGCCAATGCACAATTCATGTGAGTTACCAGGGCATGTTTTGTAAGTGGGTGTTAAGAGTTGACTATACCTCAGCCCAAACTCAAATTTCACCCCCGCTTCTCCGCGCGTCGCTAGACGTCCTATTTCACCGTGGTTCATATGTTTGCCGGTTTTTTTATTATTCAGTCCCTTCATTATCTGGTTGTGTTTATTTCTCATTACTGCGTCTTTACAAAAACTAACTAAATATAAATGCTACCTAAGAATTACGTGTTCGTTTGGAGCGAATGGTTTCATTAGTGCAAAACTAAGATATATTCATTTTATGGTAAAATCAAAAGGTATTTCAAAAATTTTAAACACAGGTGCCCTTATTTATGCTGTGTAGAACTACTGTATAAAGTTTCAAGATCTAAATTGTAGTGTTCATCGCATAAGAACGGTTTTAAGATAAATTTGGAGTCATCTTTGGATTTTTTTTTTTATAGAGAAAATTTTACGGAATCGTGTTTTCACAAAACCGGCGTTCTAGCACGTATTCTTAACTATAACATATATGAATTACAGACTTGCAGATTTTCAGAGCACACAATTTGTTGAACAAAACATTGTTTCTCAATAAGCGATTTTACGTCTCCCCAGGTATAGTGCGCCCTTAAAGATAAAAAAGTAACTTTTTTACAAAATTATAAACTACTGAACTTATCTGAATCCTTTCAAATAAAAAAATAATTTTCTAAATCGGTTGATAAATAGTGAAGTTGTGAGGTAACAAGCATAAAAAAACAACTGAATTGAGAACCTCGTCTTTTGTTGAAGTCAGTTAAAAATAAATATTTATTAATGAAAAACTGGCGGCCGTTGGGGCCTTCCTATGCTGCGCTTTCAACTTGAGAAACATGCTTCTTTATTTTTTCTGCTTTTTAGCCTATTTATTACTCACTAGCTATTGCACGCGACTTCGTACACGTTACACTACTAAATGTGTAGGTAACCTAAGCTTAGGTTAAAGCTAAGCTTAGGCTTAAGCTAAGGTTAAAGCTAAACTCGCTGTTGCAACTTGACCTAACACCCCATTTGTATCCCCATGGCCCCATGGGCCCTGATTTATGAGATAAAAAGTACCCTGGGTTAATACAGGTTATAATCTACGTATGTTTATACTAAATTTCATCGAAATTGGTTCAGCCGTTACGATGTTATTGAGTAAAAACAAATCTATCAAAATAAAAATGAATGTTTGTACGCGCATAACTTCAGAATGATGACGGCACCAAATTGAATATTTTTTTTTGTATTGTGATTATTATTGTCAGGGCAAGGTTTGTTTATAAAAAAATGTAAAAAAAATCGAATAGATTTTATAAAATCTTAATATGAAAAGTGAGTGAGTGAATGAGACAGAAGACTGAGAGTGAAGACTTTGTTATATTGACAAAACATTGCCAGATTGACGTACAGTTATTCAGCGAGCAGTTGATAACTTCTAACAGACCTCTACTTTTACGTCATACTGTCAATCTATCCATACTGTCAAGAGTTACGGTATAATTTCTTCAAATTTATTTCCTGGGAAATTCTGAAGCTGAAGTAAATCAACGCTGATGGTGGCGCCAGCCAGCCGTATTTAAATTAGCCAATGACTTTCAAATATGTGTTCTACCTATCAAAATCCATTCCCTACCCAAATCAAATTGCACTCACGACGAAGAAAGAAGAGTACACCAGTCGTCGCTAATACGCATCTCGCAACACTCGCAAAACATTCCATATCGGCGGTGTTATGACCCTTTATGCAAAATGCAGTGAACGGGCCACAGTGATACTTAATCGAAATCCAACTGTCAAAAACCAATCTTTAGTGCCTCTGGATTGCAGTGACGGAGTATCCAGGAAGATCAATGTTAGTGAAGTGCAAACATATCCAGTCCTATAGCCCTATTTTATTGGGTAGCTCATTCCTGTAAAAGTTGGCACAGTCCACTTAAAATCCGCCACACCAGCTGTGCTATCAACCATTCTGGCAAATAAATAAACAAACATCCAAACTTTCGCATTTGTAATATTAGTGTGATACAAATTCGCTTTTTATCATCAAAAAAGTTCGTATACAGATGCAAGTTCCATTTTTAAAACGTCAAATCCACAAATGTCACTTCAATTCTAAAGTCCCGAACATCATTGCGATCGACATGGCATTCGAATTTGGAACACACGCCGAGCAATGTCATTCAATCTCGAGTCGACTGCGTTTGAACTGGTTTTGAAGAATTTGGCAGAAACTTCGTTTTAACGAGTAGTTTTACAATGTGTGAGAATTGTACTCGCTGTTTTTTTATGTTTTATTTTTATATTACTAAGGTAGCAAACACGCATACAGCCTAGCTTATGGTAAACAGCTACCGTCGCCTCTATTAATAACTAGTGGTTCGCCTCGAACTGAGATCTCGCGAGGCTCCGAAAAAAAATATTTTTTTTAATTTCTGACATATAAAGTAGTGCCACAAAATACACAACCAAATCACTTGACCTACAGTTTTATTCAAATTACAAGGAACCGGAGTTCATGTGAATTATTTATTCTTTTAAGGGTACTAATTGCAATTTTTTTATTGCTTATAGCCAAGCGCTTGACTACTACCTCACCTGATGGTAAGTGAAGGTGTGATCGAAGATGGAGCACGCTTGCCTAGAAAGAACCTATTCACTCTGGACTTGAAGACTCGAAGATTATACTGGTTTGGAAAAATATACTCCGGAAGTGAGTTCCACTCCTTACTTGTGCTAACAAGAAAAGTTGAAGCAAATCGTTTGGTACGGCAAGGTAGAATTATTCTGGATTTAAGACTTTCCCATAATATTATAGCTAATAACTCAAAAACTATAAGGACTAAACTAAAAACTAAAAACGGGGTCTAAATTAACGAATAGTCTCATTTTGATTTTGTTTTATCCCCCTTAACCCAATATCTCAACAACTCCCCCAATTTTTTAGCTAATTTAGATACACCAAGATTGTACCATCCCTACCTACCTTTTATATCAAATATTACGATGATCAGATAACCGCTTTGAAAGTTATCGTCGGGCAAACAAACATGTCCAAGTTGTTTTGGAGATCTCGTTTGGCTTAATTATTAATAATAAATAAATCGGTTTGTCCGGCAATGAGGAGGCCGTTCGTTTCGCTAAGGAAGCTATCGTGGACGGCATCATCATGAACTTATTACCCTATCACAGCAATATTTTATACATAATAAAAACAAGATGTAGATTAGACTGGAAGGAATATTTTGATCCGAGATCGCTGAGTAAGGGTATATGGTACAGGACGGTGCAACCAGGCCTAGCTAGATCGCCGTGGTTTGATGGTTCGGATATGGCCAGAACTGACATCTTACCTTTAATGAGACTTCGATCGGGACACATTCCCTTATGGCGGGTGCCTATATCCGTCGGTAACCAGCTACGACTCGTTTCTCCTTGAAAACCTGTCAAAAGTTTGACACTAGTTTGACACTGTTTCAAGGAGATACGAGACGTAGTCGGTTACCGACGGATATAATAACCCGCCATTAAACAGTTTTGGATATCTAATGGGAAACACCAGTTCTCCAAATTGTGCTGAGTGTGATGTGACAGAAGATGCTTTTCTCACATTATTGTGGAATGTGTCCGGAACGAAGCAGAAAGTATAATGTTTTGTAATGTTTTCGATTTTGATTTGTTTTTTGTTGGTATATGTAATAACACCTTGGCTTGCCTCTTAACGCAGCAAGCCAAGATGTTATTTTGGTTGAGTAGGTATAGAAAATGATTCGGTCTTGTATTTTCAATGGTGTCGTAATCATGATGATTACACCCTCATTAAATATAAGAAAGATTTAAATAAAAAAAAATTAAAATAGGTAATTTAAGTTATAGTAGGTAGGAAGTTAAGTTATATAATACACATCTTTAAATGAGTGCTTAAGCCTAATAACAAAACCAGTATTTGTTCTCTGTTTATAATGTTGATGTGTAGTGGTTATTTTTTTTCTTATTTTTAGTTGATATTCTTGAGTATTGAGTATCGAACGTTGTTTTAAAGAAAAATGTAGTATTCGCCTCCCCTTTATTTCCGAAGTTTGCGAAGTTTAAAATCTGAAATTAATATGATTGATAGATATTTAATGTAAAAATTACAGGAAAATTGTAACGAACTTTTGTAACCAGTTTTTTAGATATCTGTCTTAAAAGTTTTCCTGGTTTACCGGTCACATAACCAGATGGCGCTGCTTAGTTACCATAAATCTAGTTAGGTTCAAAACCCGCGGCGCGCGAGTTTATTCGTACTTGGCCAGTCTTGTTTAAAATTAAACGTCTTTTAGAAGACGAAGACTAATCAAAAGTTACTTCTCAAAATAAACTTTTACTTTTATCATCAAGCTTGTTTAACTGGGGAGGGGGAGGGGGGGGGGGGGGGGGGGTACTTAAGCTGGCCATATAAGAGCACGCAATTCCACAAGATTCCACGCCAACACTCCAAAAGTCGCAAAAAACCGTCCGTATGTGCGAATCCTAGAAATATTTGGATATCCGATTGTTCAGAAATCCAGACTTGACGCGACGGAGTATGGCGTCACTACGCGCCACGGCGCATGTCCATTGTGGCCGATACGACATTATAACATTGATATAACATTATGCGCGTTCGATTCCCGTCGCAGAACAAATGTTTGCATGATCTACAGATATTTATTCCGTGTCTTGGTGTTATTGTATATTATACATATACCTATATATATATATATAGATAGATAGATAGATAGATAATTTCTTTATTGCACACTATTAAATACAAACATATAAAAGAAAATACACTTTTAAGTCATAGGTACAATGGCCTTATCGCTAAAAGCGATCTCTTCCAGGCAACCTTCCAAGATCCAGGACATGAACTATATGAACAAATAAGGACGGCGGGTTTTAGAATCCCCAAGAACAAGCATATATTACAATTTATAAAAAATATAGTTAATATAAAATGCTTCATTATATTATAAAATATAATCATAAAATTACATAAATATTAATATTAAGATACATAAAATGTATAAAGGTATTGTCATACCTACATACATAAATTATAAAAATTTATAAATAAATAAATGGCCTAGTGAGCGATGGATGACAGAAAGTGTTCTCTGACCATGTTTTTAAAGATAGGGATAGATTTTGCATGACGAATTGAGACAGATAGGGCATTCCATATAATAATAATAATCCTCCTAGCCGATTTCGGCTACAGAGACTTGACTTTGTGATTATTGGCCTAGGTGTTTAGCCTGTATGTGGCTGATGTACCCTATTTTTGCGCTAAAAGTCCGGTTACAATGAACACAAGTTAAGGCGCCATTAATGTAGTTGTAATTGATATTAGCCGGCGGTCGACTTTTAAGCTGATCTCGTTTTAAGTCTAGTTCTTGCCTCCTTTCTTCTTCAAACTCGTACACTTTGTCCTGAACATGACGCCTCCATTCAGGTCGTTTTTCAGCGAGAGCCTCCCAGCGCGACGGATCGATACAACACCTCTTCATGTGCCTCTTCTGTACGTCTTTGAAACGTAGGAACTGACCTCCGCGTTTCCGCTTACCATGCTCTAGTTCACAGAAGAAAATGCGTTTCGCCCTTCGCTCATCAGACATCCGAGACAGGTGCCCGCACCAACGCAGCTGACGCCGCATCAAATATGCCTCTATGCCACAGACATTAGCCCGTCGTAGAACATCGGTATTACGGACCCGATCCGACCACTTGATGTTAAGAATGTCGCGGAGGCATTTCAGATGGAATCTGTCTAACGTGCGTATGTGTCTGCGATACAGGCACCATGTCTCTGACGAGTACAAGATGTTAGGAAGTACAATAGCCATATACACCTTAATCTTGGTACTCAATTTGATGTTATGGGAGCGAAATACCTGGACTCGTAGTTTACCAAAAGCAGCCATAGCGGAGCCAAGTCTGCTGTTGATCTCCGAGTCAAGGTCGCATTTTGTTGTTATGCTGCTTCCCAGATATCTGAATGTATCGACCTGTTTTATGGGCTTTCCATCGATTTGCAGATTCAGTGGAGCTTGGTTAACAGTGTCCATGGCCATCACCTCTGTCTTTGTAATATTAATTTTGAGGCCAAATCTACAGCACGCAGCGTCAAGCCGAGTCATCAAGTCCTGGAGTCCCTCAGAAGATTCCGCAACGAAACATAGGTCATCAGCATACATCAATTCGGTAATGAGGTCATACGATACCTTTGTGTGCGCTTTTAACCTAGCCAGGTTAAAGATACTGCCATCTGTGCGAAAACGTATGCGGATCCCTTCGGTGTTGGCTTGTAAAGTCTCCCTCACGACAACGGAAAAGTACAGAGCAAAAAGAGTGGGTGCTAATACACAGCCTTGTTTTACACCACAAGTGACAGGGAATTGCTCTGTCTGCTCACCATTGACGGTTACGCAACAAGTCATGTTGTCGTGAAGAAGTCTTATCAAGCGTATAAATTTGTCGGTGCAACCAAGTTTCGAAAGCACAATCCACAAAGCTTCGCGAGGTACACTGTCAAAAGCTTTCTCCAGATCAACAAAACAGAGAAACAGAGGTTGACACTGTTCCCTGCTTTTCTCTTGCAGTTGTCTAAGAGAGAATATGGCCTCGCATGTACCGCGATTGGGTCTAAACCCAAATTGCGTTTCAGGCAATATACTTTCAGAGAGCTCCATAAGACGATTTAAGAGTACTCTGGCAAAAGTTTTTCCTGGAGTAGACAGAAGTGATATACCCCTATAAGAGTTGCAAACAGATCGATCACCTTTATTTTTATACAAAGAGCAAATTAGTGATACGCCAAAACTAGGAGGAACGAACTCCATTTCCCACATGCGCTGGAAAAATTGCCAAATCTTGTAGTGCAACTCATCTCCGCCATATTTTAATAGTTCTCCTGGTATGTTATCGATGCCGACAGCCTTATTGTTTTTCTGCGCTTTGATGGCGATGATAACTTCCTCAAGAGAAGGAGGCTGATCCAGATCTACGGCTTGTGGTAAGGCAGGAAGTGATGCTAAATAGTTTATGTCAGCAGAACGATCCACATTGAGTAAGCTGTTATAGTGTTCTGCCCAGCGAGTAAGAACTTCTCCTTTGCTTACCAGGAGGGTACCTGAAAGTGATTTCAGTGGTACGTTTACTCGATGTGGACTTCCTACTAACTTTTTAATCTCGTTAAAGAAATCGCCGAGTCTATTCGAATCAGCAAGCCACTGAATATAGCGAACCTTGTTCAGCCACCACTCATCTTTTGCGTTTCGAGTTAGTCTCCTTATTTGGCTCGTACTCTCCTTTATTTTTTCAGAAGCAGTTGTCTGATTTCCCTTTCGAAGGAGCTGGCGGTGTTTTTCTAGGGCGACTGTCAATGTATTATCATTTTCGTCAAACCAGTCTTCACAGACACGAGGTTTTTGGCCTAAGATCTCAGTAGCCGCATTGATGGTATTTGTAGTTAACAGTTTCCAGCCCTCGTCTAACTGTTCATCTTCGGGGTGTATGCCTGCTGTAAAGGTATTGACAGCTTCCCTGTAATTTGCCAATATTTCAGCAGACTCTAGCTTTTTCAGATGAAGACAGTTAGGCTTAGCCCTGCGAGGTCTACGGCAAGGGCTAAGACGCAAAAATAGTTTTGTAACAACAAGTCGGTGATCCGACCAACAGTTTGCGCCCCTCATTACTCTCGTTACTTTGACATCCGCTATATCCCGTTGACGGACTATAGCATAATCAATAAGATGCCAATGCTTGGACCTTGGGTGCATCCAGGTAGTTTTGTATTTATTTGGGAGTCTAAACATGGTATTGGTAATACCCAGATGAAATTGGGAACAGAGGCTTAGTAACAGTTGCCCATTACTGTTCATGTTACCAATGCCATGTCGCCCTATCACCCGAGGCCAAGCTTCAAAATCACGTCCGACGCGAGCATTAAAGTCGCCAAGAAGCAAAACTTTCTCACAGCGCCGGATTTTAGTCAGCACTTCTGACACTTCCTCATAAAATTTGTCCTTGACGTCATCCCTTTTGTCGAGTGTTGGCGAATATACGCTGATAACATTTAAGTATTTATTGTTTCGAAGATGGAAACGTAAGGACATGACACGATCAGAGATAGCAACTGGATGTTCTTCCAACTTAGAGGCTAAAGTAGTTTTAATAGCAAAGCCTACTCCTGACCGTCTAGGCTCAGAAGCTGGTGTGCCTTTCCAGAAGAAAGTGTACCCACCACCACGTTCAACAAGCTCACCTTCGTCAGCTAGATGTGTTTCGCTGAGAGCGGCTATGTCGACGTCATAGCGTTTGAGCTCGCGAGCCACAATGGCGGTTTTACGTTCTGGGCAGAGGTTGTTGGGTCGGTCTAAAAGAGTACGTACATTCCACGCACCAAAAGTCATATTCATCTGCATGTTTTTAGATTTATTCTTATTGCGAGGAATGAGCGTTTGTTTGGGGCACCTTTTCTAGCCCCCTCCCCGGCTGAGCGAGGAAAGCAGTGCCTCTCTAAATAAAGCTGCTTTGTCTCAAAGAGTGCTGCCGAACCACACTGTCACCCCGATGCAGTGCTAGAGCGACCACTCTCCTCTCCTTAGGCCACCCGTGTCCAGGTATTAGACCAAGCCCAGGACTTTTTTAAACTCGGAATGACAAAGCCAAGTCAGATGCGCAGGATATATTAAGTTGCATAAGTGTGCGCGCCGTACACAGATGCACCCTCTCCTCCTTACTCCCCTTGACCCAGTGGAACGGAGAACCGCTACGACTGGAAGGGAACAGGACGCAGTATCTGGCAACGATAAAAACTCCTATCGCTACCTTCAGGCCTTCTACAGTTGCCTGGTTGCCTCGCCACTTGAGGTGGATTGCGTTGACGCCGAAGCAACGAGCACTAGCACGGGGAGTGACCGTGCCGACTCGAGGGCCGAAACACGCCGTTGCTACAACAAAGTGTTTCGGCACTCGAGCCCCCCTCTACCAGCCTAGGTTCCTAAGGTGTGGCCGCTGCATGCTATAGCGGCGACCACTAACGACGATCGAATGCGTGCCGCGCGATCTGAGGAGCCTTTTATAGGCGATGTTGCCTCGACCACTAACGACGATCGAATCTTCGTATATTCAACGGGCAGCGTAACGACGCCCCAGAGAGGTCCGCACTGTACGACGGCTCGAGCACGACTCGAGCATTCCATATATATGTATTTACAAAAAAAATTAAATACTCTTTTGTGTAAATACATATATAATAAAAAAAAAAATATTGCTGGACATTTCACACAGCGCTATCTAGCCCCAAACTAAGCAGAGCTTGTACTATGGGAGTCAGATAACTGATAGAATACTTACATACATTTTTTTTGTACATACATACTTATAATATATAGAGAAACAACCAGACCCGGAACAAATATCTGTAGATCAATCAAACATTTGTTCCGCGGAGCGAATCGAACCCGCTACCTCCTGCGTCTCAGCTGGCTGTTCGCCCACTGCACCACGGAGGTCGTCAAATATACGTATATAGGTACGTATTCTATCAGTTACCTGGTTCCCATAAGAGTTTGAAGATAGATAGCGCTTTGTGAAATGTCCAGTAATATTTAATAATTTACTATTTAAGATTTCAATAAATCCAATAAACGCTCAGTTGGCAATGCGCAGCCATCGGAGTAGGTCGAGAAATTTTTTTTAATGGTTTGACCATTTTACACAAAGCTACTAAAAACCCAAACGCTATAATTTTAGACACCCCCATTTGGAGTCTTCGTGTGTGCTTGTTTTTAAACTCGCGCGCCGCCAGACTCCACGCGACGGGGAGTGATGGAATCCGCGTCCCCGTATATGGCTAGTTTTAGCTATGTCATTTAACCCACGTCACAAAATGTGGGTTTTTTTAATTTGATGCCTATGTCTCTTTATGTGTCTATCTGTGGCACCGTAGTTCCCAAGCGGATAGACCCTCAGAGCGGTTTTTTATAGAAAGCTTGTTATACGGGGAGTTTCTATAACTATTTTCAGTTTTTATTATTAAAATACATTTTTATAATATGCCTAGTATATATGTATACACCTCCATCACGGTGTTTATGTAACGTCCGGTCTTTTATATCATAAAAGGTTCCCACGGTACAGGCCCTGAGCCTATTAGATAGATAGATAAAGAATTCTTTATTGAATTACGACACAAACAGAAATAATACATAAATAAGTACTAGGCTAAAATAAATCAGGCAATACAATGAGTGACCTTATCTCTTCCATCAGAAAGCGATCTCTTCCAGGCCGAGTGTGGAGCCATTAGCAAATAACCGACCATTGAATGAATGAATGAATGAAAATTCTTTATTATACCTTACAAGCTAGACATAACAGATTTAAAGAAAAAAAACAAAAAAAAGTAAGCATAATGGGCGGTCTTATCGCTTAACAAATCGATCTCTTCCATACAACTTTTGGATGGAGAGGATCATTGCTTAATGGAAGATTGGCCGACCATTATTAAAATTAGTGCCTTTTCACACGACCGGACGCACAGTGGTGGATCCGGCGTGCACCCGGCGACCGAATGCCGCCAAATTACGCCGGTACGTGTGAAAGCTAACGTCCACGGCCATACTCTTCGCCGCCGGGTAGCCGGCGCCGGCTACCCGGCAACCGACACGTGTGAAAAGGCACTTAGGTACTGTGTTTTATCATTGTTCGGTTTTTAATTCTATTTATGTGCTTTGTTCAAATAAAAAAATCATAAATTTTAACCCCTGATGCAAAAAGAGGAGGTCAGAGGTTTTAAATTATGTGAAAATTAACCTTTTATCAATAGTAGATTATTAAACCAGGGAATAAAGCAGTATATAAAGCGTCACGGGTGCTATATTGATTTCCGATCGTAACGAAGGATTCTAGAGTTAACTAACGAGCGGAACGAGGGCAGACAGTTTTATCCACGAGGAGAATACTCTACTTTTCCCACTTTCTGCGACACAATAAAAACCAAATCTAAGTTGGTACATTCTGTGCAGAGATCTTACGAAAAAGTTCTTATACTGAGGATGTCTGTGGTTCATATTTTAATACAAAGAGGTTCTAAATTCAAATTTAAATAAACAAATAAATATTTTGGACATTTCACACAGCGCTATCTAGCCCCAAACTAAGCAGAGCTTGTACCATGGGAACCAGATAACTGTTAGAATACTTAAATACTTTTTTTTTTAAATACGTACTTATAATACATAGAAAAACATCCAGACTCGTAACAAATATCTATAGATCATGCAAACATTTGTTTCGCGGTGGGAATCGAACCCGCTACCTCCTGCGTCTCAGCCGGCTATTTGGCAACTGCGCCACGGAGGTTGTCAAATAAATTATTATATAATAAACTATAAAAATAAAATGTTAATATGCCCACGAGAGCATATTGAAATTCAGTACAACTTTACTCACGGCTCAGCCGTAGGGATTTAATCACTTGCTTTCGGTGAGGTTTACATGACATATAATTTGACATTGTCGAGCAGATGCTGTGAAATATGTATCTATTTATATTATAAAACAAAGTCGGGCTAGTTACACCATTTATAACTCAAGAACGGCTGGACCGATTTTGATGATCTTTGATTTGTTTGATTTATCTCCGCCCAAAATAGCAGAATAACTATTAAAATATCGGAAGAATCACGCAAAGAGAAATTATGAAGAAAATTCATAATCTCATACATAAATGCAGCTAATGATGGCCGATGGACAACTCTACCGGGGCTAATGTACTTCACATTGGCAGCCCGCGTCATATGCATTTCAAGGCGGTACGAAGTTCGGCGGGTCAACTAGTCATTTATAAAGATTTTTCAGCTAAGCTTTACCGAATATTTTCGTGTCAAAAAGCTTTCATATGGCCGGAATTTAACCACATTTTTACGCGACATGTTTAACCTTACCATAATATTAACCGCAAAAAATCCCTTTAGCCGGATTCTATTAAATTATTAACGTTAATCGAGTGGTCGTTTACAATTAACGGGTCACCGCGTTTACCGAAGAGATTAATTGTGATCCTACTTCACAGCGAGTCGGGAAATTGAATATTGCATAAAATAGTGGTTCATCATCACTATATCAGCCACAGCACGTCCACTGCTGAACATAGACCTCCCCATTTCCAAAGCGACCGATCGCGTGCGACATTTCACACAGCGCTATCTAGCCCCAAACTAAGCAAAACTTCGAGAACCAGATAACTGGGGGCCAATTCCCGTAACGTAAAATAGTAAAATTTGAGTATCGATCTGTCTCGTTATGTTAAATGTTCTGAACGGTATTCACGTAACTGACAGTACAATGGTACGAGGGGCACTATAAGTTTCCGGAATCAATAATAAAAAAATACTAGTAATGGTAATGGTGAAAAATGAATTTATTGTTTCTCAAAATATTCTCCCTTTGCGTCAATGCACTTTTTCATACGATTGAACCAATTTTGAAAACATTTGTGCCACTCCTCCGTGGTGACGTCAGATACATGTTTTTCATACTCTTCGACAGCCTCTTCTGGTGAAATTGTGTGTTTGTGTAGGATTAACTGTATTTGACTCAAGCCTATGTCCAAAGATGTCCGGATCATGGTAGGTCACATGCATGTCTGTTTCGATCATACGGCGTACAGAATCAATGTTTTTGTTGTTCACAACAGTGCACGGGCGACCTTCACGAATTTGATCATGGAGATTGACATGTCCGCATTTGAATTATGCAAACCAGCTATAAATAGTCGTTTTGCATGGTGCTCCTTCGCTAAATGCAGATTGAAGCCGAACGACGCTATTCTGAGCTGTCAAATTACACTTAAAATCGTAAAAAATCATGCAACGAAAATTTTCCACAGATACATCCATTTTATTGCAAGCACGCAATTTTTAAAATGACGCCACAATGTGGAAACAATCGACAATCAGATGAAACGAATTTTATTCTACGGCTAAAGAGTTCCATTTTTAAATGTAGTAGTAACTTTTTAAATGTTGTTTATGTAAGTGGCCAATTCCAGAAACTTGTAGTGTGACTTAGGTATGAGTTGACTGGCATGCATTAACTCTATTTATATCAAGCTAATATTACATTATGCAAATAACAGAATGCTACACTATATTCTATTCATAATACAATCTCATTTGGGTCAACCTTCATCATATTATAAAAATTGTATTACGCGAATTGGTACCTTGATACATTTTGTTTAGTTTTGTTGTTTAAGTGAGATATTTCAAAATATTGCCACGAAAATAAACCAATTTACTTGACCTACAGTTTCATTCAAAATACATGTAACGGAAGTTCATGTAAACTGATAAATTTTTGGGGTACACATTGCAGTTCGTCTGGATTTCAGACTTTTTCTTATATTTGTGTCAATTAAGCTACACGCATACCAAATTACAGTACTGTGTGGTTACTGATGAACTTACCCTGTGAATTTCGTCAAAGTTCAGTTTTTTTATTATGGCTATTAACTCAAAAACTACAAGGAATACCTTTAAAATACCGTACCTTTAAAATCATCTCTCTCTCTAGCCTCAAAGGCTTGCTGGAAGAAAACTCTTTATAGGGTTAAGCTCACTTACATGTCCTCTATTTCTGTACTTTATTATGTATTTTCTTGTGTACAATAAAGATGAAAGAATAAAAGAATTTACTAAAAATAAAAACAGAGTCTACATTTACAAATGAAGACCTTTCATTTGACGTCCCATTTGACCTAATAGTCGCTTTTCATTTTTTTTACCCTTCTTGAACTCCAATATTTCAACAACCCCGAACATTTTTAGCTCATTTAGTCACCCTATAATTGCCATCACTACCTACCTATATTAAATTTCACGATGATCGGATCAACGCTTCGGAAGTTATCCTCGGACAAACAAACATACCAAGTTCAACTAAATTCTATCTGATCTAGATATGTTGTCCGACTGGCAGGAGAGTTCTGAAGAACGCAAGGAATGGAAGGAAATTGGGGATACTTTTGCTCAGCAGTGGAACAGAAAAGGTTATTAAGTATTGCCAAACACTGACTATTAGCCCCCACAATTTTCCTTAGTGTACCAGTTTATACAGCCTCTACAAACTCGAGGTTACCTGCCGCATTTTTAAGTCAATGAAATCGGGTCGGATTTCCATATAGATGGAAAAACTTTAGATTCGCTCACTTATCGCTTCCACTTCTTTATGAAATGACCATATGTTAGTTGGTAGTTCTTACACGTAGAGAAGGCTTTTGGAAGGCTGGATTTGCATGGGAATTGGGAAAATAATTGATGAAATGGTGTTTTTGACGACCTCCGTCGTGCAGTGGGCGAATAGCTGGCTGAGACGCAGGAGGTATCGGGTTCGATTCCCGCCGCGGAACTAATGTTTGCATGATCTACAGATATTTGTTCCGGGTCTGGTTGTTTCTCTATATATTATAATTACGTATTTACAAAAAAAAGTTGTATAATTATTCTATCAGTTATCTGGTTCCCATAATACAAGCTCTGCTTAGTTTGGGGCTAGATAGCTCTGTGTGAAATGTCCAGCAATATTTATTTATTTTATTTTATATTTTAATTATGTATAATATATATTTTTCAGTTACAATATTTTTAGAATCATAGATCAAATAGAATAAAAAAAAACATTGTGTTAACCTAATCGTTAACAGACCATTTTAGTCAATACAAAACTAAATGATACACATACAAACCAAATTAGAACATTGAAAATGATCTGATTACACATAAAACGATAACTAAATCAAGACACAAAATTACTTACGTGACATTTATACGAAAACAACCTTATTTTACTGGCCTTAGTTGTTGTACTGTCAAGTGACACGAACAAACAGCCCGTATCGTTTTTAGGGTTCCGTACCGAAAAGGAAAAACGGAACCCTATTACTGAGACTTCGCTGTCTGTATGTTTGTCTGTTCGTCTGTCACCAGGCTGTATCTCATGAACCGTGATAGTTAGACGGTTGAAATTTTCACAATTGATGTATTTCTGTTGCCGCTATAACAGCAAATACAATAAATAATAAAAAACAGAATAAAATAAATATTTAAGCGAGGCTCCCATACAACAAACGTTATTTTTTTGCTCGTTTTAGCTCGATATTGATAACGGCAACACTTACGCTTGAAATATTCACAGAATATTAAGTAATATATTCACTTTAAAAATAAAAAAATAAATCAAATAAAACAAATATTTAAGAGGGGCTCACATACAACAAACGTGTTTTTTTTGCCGTTTATATAGTTAATGGTACTGAATCCTACGTGCGCGAGTCCGACTCGCACTTGGCCTTTTTTTTTAATGAATTAATCTCGCTGTTGACCTCTGAACCCGTTGCAGCTTAACCGGACTTTTGGCGAGCGCAGATGGCGCTCAGCCCTATAAGTATTTTGATGAGGCAACTAGCGCAAGGGCACCACTTAGGTACGAACCTCGGCTTAGGCCGTTGCCGCAGAGAGAACAGAGAGAAACGCCCGAGTACGTGCTTGTACCTCGTATAAGTGGCGACTGAAGGGACTCGTCGACCTCGCCGGCGAGGTCAGTGTATCTATGAAGTGTTTGCTCTGTCTAATATAGATGACTCAGAAATGAAAACAGAATGAAACAGAGGTAATTTCGTCATCCGGATCTCCGAGAACGTGTCTCGGACGACGGAGGGTATAACTGCCCAGATCGCTTTGACAGCGGCGGTATTTAAATGAGTTTTTGAGTGACGTCACAAGTTATAATAAATCGTTTTGAAATGTTCCTAAAATTATCCTAATATTATTATTTATTTATTACTATAAGCTCCTGTTGTCCCACTGCTAGGCAAAAGCCTCCCACCATTTCCGCCATTCACAACAGTCCAGTACCACCGCTTGCCATTGCAGTCCCTCTTAATTTTAATCTAAATAAACTAAATACGTGATTACTTTTTTAAACACAAATGTTACAAAAGAATTAAAATAATAATATGTAACTTAAACTATAGCAAGTTGAAAAATAAGCTAGTACTTTTTTGTTAAATTAAATGTTCGCATTATAATATTAAATTAGGAATTAAATAGAAGTAATATAGTTCAACAAATGGGCGCAAATGACAATATGCGCAAAAAAATACAATCTGACAATTTTTAGCCGGTTAGTTCCCCCGCAGAAAAAAGTTACAACTCAAATCAACTGTATAATTTCTACGCCTTTAACGGGGTACAACATGTACCTACTTCATCATCGTCAGCCTAATCTCACTGCTGGGCATAGGCCTCTCTTCGTTGTCGCCATTGGACCATAACAATCTATTGACTCTACATTCATCAATACCAGATGAATAGTAGGCGCTACGCTGGAACATACATCCGTGGACTGCTATAAACATAACCCTTCTTTTTTGATTTGCCGTAGTCAGATAAAAATAGTAGGTTCATTCAAATGTCATCGAGTAGTATTCATGGGTATTTTTTTCTTTTATAAATTCTTTGTCCTGTGGTTCTGTGAAAACATCCGGTTAAAATCTATAAATCTCCGCGTTTTATTGACGTGAACGCTGCCATTTACGAGACAAATTTGAACGTAAATAAAACGTAGTGACTATAATAGTACTAGTTTTTAAAATAGTTGAGCGAAGCGCTCGTGGCGTAGTGAAGTACACATATCATAGTTTATCGCTAATGGCATGTAAAATGCTCGCGACCGTTGTAGTGAGGCGCTAGTGACTGTGTTTACTCTCACTTATCTCCATGAAGAGTCATGATTCATCTGATCTCTAATATTATTAATGTAAGTGTAAGTATGTAAGTACATATTTATTTACTTTATATATGATATTTATTTATTTAAAACTATTTATGTACCTATTATGTATGTATATAACTATTTAGGATTAAGTAATTTATTTTTCTATTATTAAGTTTATTCTTTTTACACCTCGGTCAATCTTCCATTAAGCAATGATCCTCTTCATCCAAAGGTTGTCTGGAAGAGATCGCTTTGTTAAGCGATAAGACCGCCCATTATGCTTACTTTTATAATTGCACAAATCTTTAAACACAGAATATGCCAAATAAAGTAATTTTCATCCATACCTTCTTATTTTATAAAGTAGGTATATATAAAAATCAATTGCCGTGTCTCGTTGTCTCGCAAAAACTCGAAAATGGCTAGACCGATTTGGCTTTTTGTTTGTGTAAAAGAATATTTTTGAAAGGTTGCCCGACAAATTTAAAAATTCTGGAAAAACTGAAAGTGCTTTTGAACTTAAGACGTATATTTTAATTTTATTTTGAAATGCGTGCGAAGCCGGGACGGGTCAACTAGTATAAATAACTATATACATAAATGTAAATCAATTTACAATGCCTTGTAATAATTGAGAAAACAACAAGAACCCTTTACCAAAAAATCTTTAACATCTACAAGCTTTCTTCAACCAGCCACTTCCTAAGTTCTGTGTAAAAACGGATTTGTTTGTTCATTAATTGTAAGTTAAGTTTCTGGTAGTAGTCTGACAACTTGTTCAGTGGAATAAGGCACTTTGTACATAAATATAGCATCTATATAAACAAAGGCTCCGGGGTGCGCATTGAAATGTAAATGAACCAAAAGTGAGACTGGGATCGAAGCGGCCACAGTTACACAAAGGTGTAACTATGAGGCTATAATCATAATTCTAACTATGAGGCTAAGATCATAATTCAACCGCAGGTTTTAAGCACCCCAAATATAGACGTCTCGACAGAGCTTACGTATTCAAGCCATTTGGAGTAGAGACCCTAGGTCTATGCCAATCGCGTTTTCAAAATTATTTCCGAGAGCTGGCGCTTATCGGGGTGAATGAATAAGCATTGCATTTCAGCACAATTCAGCCAGTGTCATGAAGATACTTCCGCCTGGTAGTGATCTGGAGTAGTTAAGCTATCTATAGATCGTTTGCAATGGTTTTTCGATGATTCAACTGTTTCTTCTGTATTTTGTAGTCTTGTAAATAATCGTATATTATTTCTGTTAATATATGTATTATTGATTATCATGAGGCCTTGTTTTAATATAAGAAGCCAAAGCTCCACACACCGATCGCGATGTATTGCTGGTTGGAACAATTAGAGACCGAAGAAAAGGTTATTCCACTTTTAACATTAAATAAAAATTTAACAAACCTCCAACATACAAATAAAATAAAAATAACATAGTTTAGTACGGGATGTAAAAGCGATTGTGCAAGCGCAGTCTTGGTGGACGTAGGCAAAAAGTTGCGTTGTCTCCTTAGTGAACTGGCTGACGCATACAACTTCCGACTGGTTAATTCAAGCTGAGCCTTCCATCGAAAGTTGCGGTCAATCGTGATACCTAAATTCACGTAAAACTGAAATAACTTTACCCCAGATAAACTAGCTATTATTTAAAAAGCCGCATCGGAATCGGTCGTTCGTTTTTTAATTTAACTTTAGCATCCTTCTCCATATAAACTTTAACTATGCCAAATCTCATACTTTTCGGTGCGCGCAATATGCTTAAAAAGAGGTACAAAACTGTTCACGTATTTATGAGTGAAATAAATCAATATTAGTTTGTATGCTCCATTGACGTTGTTACACATCGGTGTAACAGACAGTCTAAACAAAAGCGACTGGACTAACAGCGGCGCGAGGCTACTCAAGATAAGTCCGAACTGAATAGAGGCTCACAAAGAGGACAGTCCAATTGGATTAAAGCTACCTTTTTAGCCTCGCCGCACACGAGCCACGCGCTGCAGCCACAACATGCCACCTGAAGTTGCAAGCGGCTACACAAAATCTATAGGTCCGATTCGACTGCAAACATTTCGCATGCCGTGATAACTTTGTACGAACAAAAAATCGAAAAATACACTGCATAATACCAAATAATTATTATGTTATCTATAACAATGAATTTAATTAATCAGCACCAAGATTCAATTCATGTTGAAAAATTACACTCAGAAACACCATACAATGTAACAAAACCCCTGTCAGATCTTTAGGGTGTGATAAAGTATCGATATTTGGCCACAATCATGTAATATCAGAAAAAATATAAAAAATACCCGACTAATTTAATTATTTGGCACTAAAAACTTAATACTTATGTACATCTGGCAACACCGGTGAGGCTACGCGCCACCCTGGGCGGTGTAAAGGGGTCAATGACCCACGTACGACGTTGTACGACGTACAAAATTTTCCTATTTTTTGGGTAATATTCAGATTATTCACGAAATTAAAAATGAAATAACTTTAAATTTATTTGATACATATGTTTTTAAACATCTGTTCGGCTTTAATTTCTATGACGGAATATGCTCTTCATGGATGTGACAGGCTTTTTTACATATTGGATACCTACTTAGTAAGTTCTGGAGCAATATTATATTTTGGCAGGACAATATTCCAATATTGTATCATATGTTTTGCTGTTCCTTGGTAGTATTTTGACACTTATCCAACCTATTAGATTTCCACGAATACAGTAGCGGAAACCATTGAAACTATTTTATTCATTATAAGTTGTAATACATTTCTTAATAAAAAATAGCAACACGAATCAATCAGAAAACTTCAGATCCACTGATTCTCTCCTTCTCGCTACCCCGAAACACTCAACCGCCTTCCGTGGCAACTCTTTTGAGGTGGTAGCTGTCGGTCTATGGAACTCTCTCCCTACTCATATTAAAAAGGCGCCTAGTAAACCGGTTTTCAGACGACGAGTCTATAGTCATTTCTTGCAGTCCTCCACTGGCTGTTAAAATATATGAAAACGTAGTACCTATGTGTGTTGTATGTAATAGTATTTTTTGTTTTATATCTATAAATATATATATATATATATATATATTATATTTCTCATATATATATTCTATGTATTATTATTGTTATATTAAGTAGGTTTATGTATTTATTCTAACTGTAATCGGAGTTTATTGTTATTTGTGTTTCTTTTGTTTTTTTTTTAATAAACATTAATATTGTTAAAAGTTAGCACGCCAACCTTTTTTGTTACCTCTGAGGTTGGCAGGTAGAAAATGCTATTAGCATTAAGCCCACCTTTTGTACATGTAATTTGTATTTTTGTGCAATAAAGTATTAAATAAATAAATCAATCTTTCGAGTGTACAATGTTACACATTCCATTATTAATTATTAAAATTACAGGTTCATAAAGGAATAGAATAGAATAAAATTATATTTGTAACATCGCAGTAAATACACAAAAAGATAAAGACACAAAAGATAACTTAAAACTAAACAATTTATTGTCTTATGTTGCAAATAGGACTCCCAGGAAGCGCGAAACAGGCACATTTTTACTTTTTTCTTCACCTTCGATCGTTGGCTGCCAGTTTTTGTTTTAAAAAGGGTTTTATTGAACATAAATGTTAACAGCGTATTACAACTAAACACAGTTTAGTATAATAGTATCTTAAATTGGAATAACTCAGCAGGCTATAGCACCATTATAAGTTTTTGATAAAACTAGTATTTATGAGAGTTATACTTTGTAAATCAGTTTTCTTAATTCCATGTAGCTAAAAATTTTCCAGAAGTACATATTAAAAAGTTGCTATGAGCACTTTGTATAGCGCGCATTTTTAAGGTCAAAGGGCTAGTTGGCTGCCAGTGCTGCCACATGAAACGAGAAGCGACGCCTCTTGGCGGGTAGCGGCCGACCACTCGCGTCAACCGTATGCGGCGAGTTCATATAAAAAGTATGATAAATGCAGACCGCAGCTCGGGAGCGTTATGTGGGTGTGGCGCGTGGCTCGTGTGCGGCGAAGCTTACTCTCATAATACGATGACAGGCGTAAATTATTAAAAACGATAATGATTTATTCGAATTATGCAGATATTTTATTTTACATGCCGCCGTCCATTACTGCTTCGCTCATTACTCCATCCAAAGGTTGGCTGGAGCTTAAATAAACTAAAATGGGCGATAATGCATATCTTTCTCATCTAATTTGCTTATTAAGTTAGTTCTTGAAAATATCTTTATTTAGAACATTGTAAACAGAAATAATATGACAACGGTGATACCCGCAGAAGTAAAATACTGCATCGCAGACATCAACAACCTCCTCCATAAACCTTATCGAATATAGAGCTTTATTACAACTGTGCTGGGACTCAATTCAACTAAACTAATGGCTCTACTATGACAATGGTATCGTCGCAAAATGGCCACTACTAGTACATATACGAGTACCTTCTGGTATTCTACTAACACAATCTGTTTTCAATGACCACTGTTGTTATAAGAACACTATCGAAAATTTGGCAGCTTAAGACAGGGACAACAATCATACTCGTTAAATAATGGTATGTCTTCGTTATTGTTTTTCTTATAAAATAGCAGATTTGGGCCCCAGAACAATAGAATGTTAATCAAACAAGTTGAGTGGGAAAAAAACTGGAGATATTGCTTGCGTTCATAACAGAAGGATTATACCATTAATATTTGAGATATCTAAACGAAACGACGACCTCCGTGGGCGCATAGACTGCTGAGACGGATGTTTGCCTTATCTAAATAATATTTGTAATTGTGATAATAATATGTGTTTTTTAAGTAAAAATAAATAAATAAATAGCACTGGACATTTCAGACATCGCTATCTAGCCCCAAACTAAGTAAAGCTTGTACAATGGTAACCAGATGACTGATAGAATACTTAAATACGTATTTGTTTTGTAAATACATCCTTATAATATGTATATAGAAAATACCCAAACCCGGAACACACATCTGTAGACCATTCTATTATTTGTCCCACAGCGGCAACCACCTGCGTCACAGCCAGCTAATCGCCCACTGCACCACAGAAGTCGTCATTATATTTATTAGGTAAGTATTTAGAAAATGATTAGACTCCTAATTAATACATTAATTTAAATTGATGTCATGAGCATCTCCATAAGCTTAATTAAATTCAACGAACTCAAATAGGAAGAACATAATGCACTCGGTAGGTAATATAGATATGTACTCATATACAATACTTCTTTATGCAGTAACGCATGTTTGAAAAATAACACCTAAAACGGGTATTAATCGCGTATGTACCTGTTTTATTTGTTATCCCGACGTCAGCGACGCTGCAACATCGGACGCCGGCGGACTGGGATCAGTCCGCCCGCGATCACAGCTGTTGCAAATTTGCAGCACAATCGAAAAGTCGGGATAACAAATAAAAAGGTACACTGAAAAACCGAATAGGTTGAACTCTATAATGTTGATTCCATTTAAGTTGCGTTAACTTAATATTATGTTTAAACAACTATTAAAGTACAACTATATTAACTATATAACTACTTTATAGTAACTATATTTCTACAAAAATAAAGTTAATAAACAATAATAGGTTAAACCAACAACCAAAAGAGGTTATTACAACACAACATTTTTTGTATATTCGAATCTAAGTAAGTCTAACTGATAATTAAGTAAAGTCAACATGTTTTAACCAAGCAGAGTCAACCAAATAACTAAGTTAATTATATACAGAGTGTTTTTTTAACTGTAACAGTACGGCAGCACCCATAACCAGAGGAGATACAGGTGCAGTTTCTTTTAAAACATCAGCTCGTTTTCGAAGAAAAACATATTGGAATTAAATTTTTTTTGGTGTGAGTAGCGCCTTAAAATGAATCAGGTTGGTAAAATTTTTTTTTGATGCCGATGGATGCAGCTCTTGTAAGGATAATTTTATTGTATTGGATGAAAAAAATCTGAACAGCGAAAGTTAGTCAAATTTGATAAAAAGTATTCTCATACAACAGGACAAACAAAATTCCTTCTACAAACATTTTATTAGATTCTAATTGCACAATAAAGAAGTATTAATACTGTAGCGATTAAGAAGTTTAGGAACTCCATGCTCTCATGAGCAATTAAAAACATTTCGTATTTCAGAACAATTTTGAATTTCGAACATGGTTCATGCATCTGTCGGACTTGTATATCAGTCATTGCATCATCCTATTTGTCCTAGGAGTTCATGTCTGAACTCCTGTTATCTGCAATTTGAATCAAACTGTAAGTCAAGTAGTTTGTAGATTTATTTCGTGGCACTATTTTGATAGTCAAAGATTACAAATGGTATTGCGGTGAACTACTAGTATGGACATATTTAAAATAACATTAGGATAAATAATGTGTTATAACTTTATATTTATTAATCCATTTATTTCGGAACAAATTCATAGGTACATTAGATTATACAATTAATTAGAAGTTATACAATAACAAAATACCACACACTTAAAAAATAACAAAAATAAAATAATTAAAACTGGTCAAAATTAATATAAAAATATCAAAAAATTTATAAATAATGGACGCCCCCTAACATACATATACTATAAATAATTAAACTTACAAAAAATTAAAATCATAATTTAAAAGCATGTCAATAGTTTATTAACTAAATTAAAATAATTATAAATATCCTAACTATTACCTAAAAGTATATGCATCCATTTGGTAAGGATGGGGCAGTCCAGACGCGAAACAATAATCTGTAGGATGCCGTTGTTACTGCCGCGCGCACGCTTGAGTATGGACGCGACTTTCTTGCGCATAATCGCATGTGCGCCGTCCGTGTACGCCTCTGCAAACATACTCGATACGCTGCAAAAGATGCGGCTGTCTCGCATCAGCGTTCTGAAGATATCGTTATATTGGACTCGTAGAGCGCTGGCCACCCGGCGGGTGTGGTTAAGCCAGAGGCTACTCGATTCACATAAGCATACTCGATCGATATATGCTTATGTGAATCAGGCTACGCCTACTAAAAACAAAAAGTACTCACTGGCAGTCCTATTAAATTAAGTTGATCGTGTGGCTTACCCAACTTGATAACTTGATTACGAAACTTTCAAGTTACATTTAGTTATTATTGCTACCATATATTGTCTGCCCAAGGTAATGTCTGCAGAACGTTCGGATAGTAGATTTAACTAAAACAGACTCCACCATCATATCGGTCATATGACGAGCCCTGCTGTTTAAAAGCCTCCCGAAAGGTGCAACTCGAGAACCTTTCTGCCCTACCGGTGACGGCCGTTAGAGCAGAGTCCGCCCGCGACCACCGTCGTTGCAATACAATCGCAACGTCGGTCGGGATAACAAATACAAAAGTTACATACTCGGTAAATACCCGTTCAAATCAGTAATTATGTACAGATAGGTAAGTCAAAGTCAAAATCTTTTATTCATTAAAATCACAAGAATTACTTTGAAACGTCAATTTTACTGCCTGTTCCTTCGCGACCAAGCAAGGAAAGAAAGGCAAGAAACAAGGCTGGTTGTTTTTTTAATGATCCTTTTAGAATACATTACAATACAGAAAATAAATTACGTCTAAATTGTAACATTTTGAACGAGTTGGAGCAATTTCAATCCCAAGCTTCTCTATCATCTAAATAATCCGATATTTTATAGTAGGCTTTTTTATAAAGATTTTGTTTCATTGCGTTTTTAAATTTGTTAATTGTCAATTTTTGTACATCACTTGGGAGTTTGTTATAAAAGCGAACACGCGATTAAGTTTAAGTTCATTATCTGCAAGATGGACTGATATTATGACGAGAATCTGGCAAAGGTTGCTGGGAGCCGTTGGGTGCAGGCCGCACAGGATTGGTCGCGATGGAAATATATGAAAAATATTATGTTCAACAGTAGACGTCCTATGGCTGATATGATGATAATGAGGATAAAGATAAGTTTAAGATAAGTTAAGATATAAATAAATAAACATAAATAAATAAATATGCTGAACATTTCCCACAGCGCTATCTAGCCCCAAATTAAGCAGAGCTTGTACTATGGGAACCAGATAACTGATAGAATACTTTTTTTTGTAGATACAAACTTATATGGGTATAGAGCAGGGGTTAGCAACCGGCGGCCCGCGGGCCGCATGCGGCCCGCAAGCCTGAGGTCCGTAAGAAAAAAATATATAAATTCACTATAATTTATATGGTAAAAAAATATATAAATTCACTAGTATTTATATGTTTTTTTTTATATGGCAAATACTCTCATGGCCCCGTAGCAGCTGGGTCATGAGTGTATTTGAAAGCTCACTCCCACGCGGGGTTTAAAAAATATACCTATTTCATTTCTTAAGAACTGTTTATCAAGACTGTGATGTTATGTATTGTTTCTACCGAAAATAACGATTTGCTGTATTCAATTCTTGGCAATTTCTTTTGCGCTTATCCGCCGCACGTGGCCGTCGGCGGTGGCTCCTTTGAGACAATAGGCGGCGGCACTCTTTGATTAGACGCAGGTGTGTTGCGGCGAAAAATTCAAAGCGACCGGCTTTAGTTAAAATCACAGCCGCGCGCAGCTCTCGCCTCATTCTGTTGTGGAAATTCGCCGGAAAATCACGTCTTATCTGGTAGCTATTGGCTGGCAACCAGATAAGACGTGATTTTCCGGCTAGTAAGTTAGGTAAAACGAAACGCATAGCTGGCAGCTATGCGTTTCGTTTTACCTATTCTTCCCTTCGCTGATAGCTTCTCACGACGTATGAGGTAAGTACGTTGTATGCACTTGCGAGCAATTTGTTATATTTTGTTTACTGTTTGTTTATGTGAACCTTCAGATTCATGGGTAAATATTATAAGGACGGGCATAGGTCTAGACATGACATTAAGATAGATATGTCATGTTTTCATTATTTTTTTAATGGGGAGTTGAGTTTGTAGGTGCCAAATCGTATATATTTATTTTTGATTTTACACCGAATTTAAATTTCTTCATTATTGTTACAGAATAATTATATAAACATGGCGTTAAGATAAAGGAACATAGCAGAAGAAAAAAGAGTTTTTAACGAATTATCGACAGAATTATACTTTTTTATCGAGTTTAAATCAAAACCGTTATGCTTGATTTTTTAAAAGAGTATATCTGTAGTGAAGTAATATAACCTGAAGCGTCATTACGACACTGAGCACAAAGCTAAATTTGACTGTCTTGAAGGAGAAATACGAAAAACGAAAATCATCAGATTATTAAAAAATTCAGTAGTCATTAAAAAATCAACAAAACATATTTAAGGTTGTGGCAGACCATGGCGAATCGAATGTTCGTGCCAGCTACAGGGTAGTAGAGACTTTAGCAAAAAGTGGACGTCCGCTTACCGATAGTGAATTAATAAAAGAGTGTGTCTTAGCTATCGCAGAAGAAATATGCCCAGAGCAGAAAAAAATGTTTGAAAGTCTTAGTCTCTCTGCCAGAACTTGCACCCGACGTACCGAAGCCGTGGGTGCTAATTTATGTGAACAACTCAGGGATAAGGCGCAGTCTTTTGACTGCTTCTCTTTAGCGATGGATAAAAGTACAGACGTGTCAGATACAGCACAGCTACTCATATTTGTACGCGGCATTGACGAAAACTTTAGTGTTTACGAAGAAATTGTGAAAATGTGCAGTTTGAAAGGTACAACTACGGGAGAAGATTTGTTTCACCATTTGCAACAAGCTCTGGATTCATTAGAATTAAGCTGGGAAAAGTTAACAAGTGTCACTACCGATGGAGGCAAGAACATGAGCAGTCAAAACAAAGGTGTTGTTGGGAAAATCATCAGCAAAGTGAAAGATTCTGGATCTACTGTGCCATTGATTTTTCATTGTATTGTCCATCAAGAGGCATTGTGCTCCAAGGTTATATCCTGGAAAGAAATAATGGATACTGTAACATCCACTGTTAATTTTATAAGAAGAAATGGGCTCACACACCGTCAGTTCCAAAAGTTTTTGGAATATCTGGAAGCTGATCATGGTGACGTGGTTTACTACTTTGAAGTGAGGTGGCTCAGTCGAGGTACCGATTTGGAACGGTTTTTTGATTTGAGAAAAGACAACTTCAATGGCAACTTCAAAAGGCAACTTCATGGAGATGAAAGGAAAACCAGTGGAACAGCTTACTAACAAACAGTGGATTATCGATCTTGGTTTTTTGACTGATTTGACTATGGAACTGAATCAGCTCAACAAACGCTTACAGGGAAAAAATAAATTGATTTGCGAGTTGTATTCAGATGTAAAGTCATTTGAGATGAAACTGAAACTGTTTATCAAGCATATTGATGAAAAAAGCTTGACCATTTTCCTAATTGCAAGCAAGCCGTGGAAGAAGCTGGAGATCATTTTGGGTGGCAAAATATTACAATGAGAAACGTGTTAACACAACTACAAACTGAGTTTGTAAATCGATTCACCAACTTTAAAAAGATCTCCCTTAACAGGGAAATATTCCAAAACCCTTTTGCAATTGATATTAATGATGTACCAAGCAATTTGCAAACGAAAATAGTAGATTTGCAAAGTAATAGCACATTTAAAACGGCATTTAAGGAAAACACTGACTTGGTACGATTCTACGGAGGTTTGAGTTCTGAAAACTTCAAAGAATTGAAAAAGTTTGCTCAGCAGATAATCACTATTTTTGATAGTACATATTTGTGTGAGCAGACTTTTTCAATTCTCAACTACCGCAAAAATATTTTTTTTTCGCGATTAACGGATGAACATTTAGACGCGATATTACGCGTGTCTACGACTAAAATGAAAGCAGACGTTAAAAACTTGCAAGTCAAATGCAGCCGTAAAATTATCACTACTTCTTAAATTTATGTTAGTATAGTAATTCAATTTAAATAGACATGATTGTGTGAATATATATGCGTTTTATTTTAAATATTAAAAACATATAAAATAAGTGCGGCCCGCACTGATACTCTGTCAACATATGTGGCCCTGCTATAGCAAAAGGTTGCCGACCCCTGGCATAGAGAAACAACCAGACCCGGAACAAATTATAAATTAATTAATTAAATTAACTGGTGGTAGAGCTTTTGTGAACGGGCTCGAGAAAGTGGGCACCACCGACTTACCTTTATCTGCCGCCAAATAGCAGTACTTATGCTGCTGTGTTCCGGTTAGATGGTAATGGTATGTTCCTGTAATTACTGGCACATAGGCAACAGCTAAGTCCTATAGTATGGCAACGTATCCACATAGAGATCACGACAACATAATACCTTGTTTTGAATTCTATGTGGATATCCATGGGCTGCAGTAGCCACTTAACATCTGCTGGACTGCATGCTCGTTTGCCATATAAGTAGTATAAAAAAAATATCTGTAGATCATGCAAACATTTGTTCCGCGGCGGGAATCGTACCCGCTACTGCGTCTCAGCCGGCTATTCGCCCATTGCACCACGGAGGTCGTTAAGTTATGATACCTTTTTGTTGTAATTACCACACAGAAACAATATAACTCTTAAATAAAACTAAAAGGCAATACAATGGGCGACCTTCTCTAAATACTTTATAATTCAAACTCATAAGTAGTGGGTCGCCCCAAACTGAGATCTCGCGAGTCTCTTAAAAAACCGAAACAAATAATATTATTTGTAATTTTCTACTATCAAAATAGTGCCTTGAAATGCATAACCAATTTACTTAACCTACAGTTCCATTCAAATTACAGGTAACGGGAGTTCACGATATTTTTTGTTTCTTTTTAGGATAGAAATTGCAGTGAATCTGAATTTCAGACTTTTCCCTATATTTGTACCACTAAATCTACACGCATAACAAATTTCGGCTCTGTAGAGTCACTGTGAATTTTGTCAAAATTCAGTTTTTGTTATGGCTTATAACTGAAAAACTACAAGGTTTAAAACTGCATTAAACTATATAATAAACAAGGCCTAAGTCTGCTGGCCTTTTACATAACGTGCCTGTCAGTGCCGTAACTAAGGCAGTGCCGGCGGTGCCCAGGCACAGGGCGCAGACCCCGGAGGGGCGCAGTAACGACCAGACCAGGGCCACTAACAATACCTACTATTTATTTATTTATACGTGTCACCTAATTTATAAACGCAATTTATTTGAACTTCCTTATTCAAAACTACCAAGTACTTAAAATTAAGTTTACATAAACATAGTTTTTGGATGATAGATATATTTTTCATAATCCATTTTATTGTCAGAACCGGTTATGATTAGAAAATATTTTAAGGGCACGGTTATAGCAGCTCGCACTGGGCGCATACAAGGCTAATTACGGCACTGGTGCCTGTTGACCGGATAGTCTCATTTTGTTTTTTTTTTGCCCCTTTTGAACCCCTATATCTGACAAACCCTTACACATTTTAAGCTCATTTAGTCACACCAAAGTGGTTTCCTGTTACACATTTCCGTCCCTTTTGCCAAAACCACTCCCACAACCAAGAGGAAAGATGTTACACATCGAAATGATTTTGATTTTTGACGCCAGTAGATTTGCAAGAGTGAGAACATTTTATTGTTCTGAGTAGTACCGTCATAGTATATTTCATACTTTCATGACCACTGTACACACGGCTATCTATATATTAAATTTCACGATGATCAAATCTACGCTTTGAAACTTATCCTCGGACAAACAAACATACATACAACAACGATTGGCCAAGTTGATTTGGAAATCTTGCTTCGCTCGATCAAATAGTTATAAAATAAATTAATACATACCAATGATTTTATAATCATCATCATCATCATATCAGCCGTAGGACGTCCACTGCTGGACAAAGGCCTCCCTCATTGATCTCCAGGAACTGCGGTTGGAAGCGGCCTGCATCCAACGCCGACCTGCGGTTCTTACCAAGTCGTCTGCCCATCTTGTGGGTGGACGTCCTACGCTGCGCTTGCCGGTCCGTGGCCTCCACTCGAGAACCTTTCGGCCCCATCGGCCATCTGTTCTGCGCGCTATATGGCCTGCCCATTGCCACTTCAACGTGCTAATCCGAATGCTAATGATTTTATAATATACTAAAGTAACCAAACATACAAAATAGATTGATAAACTGTTTGAAAAAATATTTAAGCAATTGCTAAAAACGAGCCAAGTACTAGTCGGACTCGCGCACGAAGGGATCCGTACCATTATCTAAAAAACGCCAAACAAATTAAAAATCATGTCTATTGTATTGGAGCCCCCTTTAAACATTTGTTTTATTTTAATTTAATTATTTATTTTTAAAGTGAATATACATACAACTAAATATTCTTTGAATATTTCAAGCGCCTACCTGTTGCCGTTATCGAGCTAAAACGAGCAAAATAATCACGTTTGCTGTGTGGGAGCCTCGCTTAAATAATTATTTTTTGTTTCTAGTATTTGTTGTTATAGCGGCAACAGAAATACATCATCTGTAAAAATTTAAACTGTCTAACTATCACGGCTCATGAGATACAGCATGTTGCCAGACGGACAGACAGACAACAAAGTCTTAGTAATAAGGTACCATTTTACCCTTTCGGTATGGAACCCTAAAAACGTTACTGGGGTGACATTGTTAAGTAAATCTTGAACAGACCTGACGATGTCATCTTCCTAGCGTTATGTGTTTACTATTTATGAATTTTATCTGTTAGTATAGTTTTATATATGTATATACCTATACATTCGTCTATTTTATAAGTATTTTAAGTATTGGGATCAAAACATTATCTTAATCTTGATTATACCTAAGAATATTCGTGTAAATATCCTACCAAGTACACCGCACTCGGTATCTTCATAATTTTCGCTCCATCCAAAAGTTGCCTGGAAGAAATAGCATTCAGCGATAAGACCCCCCATTATATTACCTTATTTATTCAAGCCTAGTTCTTATTTTTGTATTATTTTTATTTGTGTGGTAATTCATTAAAGAGTTTTATCATCTATCTAAAGCTGTTTCAACTTAAGCTCTTTACGTCTTAATTGGCATTTTTCAGACTTAGTGTGGGCGGACTGTAATAACATTCGATAGAGCAAATTATCCCTCTCGAAATTCCCGGTTCATAATAAGATCGGGAAATTTCCCGGTTTTTAATAGGATTCCGGAGAATTTAACTTCTTGTCAAGGTTGATATCATAAAGTTCGGACTTACTTTTGTATGGGATTATGGAAATTGGAGTAGTATTGGTTACATTGTAAGCGTATATACAGAATGATACGAAACACACAATGTATGTTATAGTTCGACCGAAACCGCTGTACCGCTCCTTAAGAAAGTGCGGCGAGGTGGGGGCCGAGGAAAAAAGAGCAAGAGTAGGTACACATGAGATCGATATTGTCGGATAGATCTTACGATATCGTAAACGATATTTTTATAAGTAACTAAATTACCTACAGATATTCTGACATAGTTTCTGCTTCAACTTCATCTTCCGTTTCGCTATCGGAACTTGAATCAGAGTCGTTCTGCAAATTTATTATTAATGGATCGATAATAATACCAAATCTACTATCGCGATCCCAGTAATTGTTTTCATTTTTTTTGGAAATGATGGCGGTCTTACATCACGAGATAGCGCTCGATCCATCTTTGGATATTTACCTCATGTGCGTCTGACGATGGATCGGAGCGGCCGATACTTCCCCCCGTCTCGCCGCGCGCTTACCTCAGGCGCGGTACAGCGGTTTTGGTCAAACTATATCTCAAGAGGTATAATTGACATCACTTAGCCGTATAATAGCAGCGCATCCACTAACGTTCATGGCTGCTGGAATGTACACACGGCTACACTTCAAGCTATACATTTCCAGTATAAGCTGACATCGCATTGTATAGGTTTTTCGTAGAATGAGAGGTCAGCTTACACTGGAGATGTATAGCTTGATGTGTAGCCGTGTGTACAACCGCTATTAAATGCTTACACTACGTTACGAATGCTACGCTCCAACTCGTTCAAAAATGTTACAATTTAGACGTAATTTATTTTCTTTATTGCTATGTATTCTAAAAGGATCATTAAAACGAACAACCAGCCTCGTTTCTGGCCTTTCTTTCCTGGCATTGTTGCGAAGGACCAGGCAGTAGAATTGACGTTTCAAAGTGATCCTTAATGAATAAAAAAAACGAGCCTCACAATAGTCACATATGATTTGTAACATTAGAACACCGCGCGCGCTCATTGGTCAAATCAAATAGTGCGCGCTTCCCCGGTTTCCTGTTACACATCGAAATGATTATGATTTTTGACGCCAGTAGATTTGCAAGAGCGAGAACATTTTATTGTTCTGAGTAATACCGTCATAGTATATTTCATACTTTCATGACCACTGTACACACGGCTACACATCAAGCTATACATTTCCAGTTTAAGCTGACCTCTCATTCTACGAAAAGCCTACACAATGCGAGGTCAGCTTCTACTGGAACTGTAAGGCTTGATGTGTAGCCGTGTGTACATAATTACTGATTTAAACGGGTATTTATTGCGTATGTACCTTTTTTATTTGTTATCCCGACTTTTATGGTTTTGTATTTTATAATATAATTCGGGATTAATATGGCAACACCAAGCGACGCCATCTTGGTAATATGAAGTTGCACAGTGGGGGTAATGAAAAAATATGATGAGAGCGCGGTGACGAGAAGGGTAGTTCAGTTCTGTTCGAGCGGCTAACTAGGATAGTCGATAAGCTGTCACTCTGATTATTGATATAATTTAATAAAGTGACATTTAATAATGCTAAAGTTTTTATTACGACGTTTCGATTGTTTTGAAACAGCCGCGGTCGCGGGAAGAATGTACATACAAGTACAGGTCGAGTATATACGCGATAAAAACCCATTTAAATCAGTAATACCGTCATTTATTCTTGAGTTTTATCCGCGTTTCTGTACAGTTTGAACGACAAGATAGAAGGAATGAATGTTAGTAGATGGACCGCATAATAATGACTGTATTACGACTTTTTGACATTTGATGTTTTAAATTAAAGAATCACTTGAGGGTTCGATTCTCGCCGCGAAACAAATGTTTGCATGATCAACAGGTATTTGTTCCGGGTCTGAATGTTTCTCTATACAGAGTGTTTTTTTAACTGTAACAGTACGGCAGCACCCATAACCAGAGGAGATACAGGTGCAGTTTCTTTTAAAACATCAGCTCGTTTTCGAAGACAAATCTTTTGGCATTAAATCCTCAATCGCAGTCTGGGTAACGTTCCTGATACCACTTCAGCGCATTAGTTGGGCTTCGTCGGTTAAGGAAGTATGCTTCAATTAAGTCTACTTTTTGCGTATTTGACAATGTCATGATAGAACAAATAAGATGATGCAATGACTGATATAAAAGTCCGACAGATACAAGAACCATGTTCGAAATTAAAAATTGTTCTGAAATACGAAATGTTTTTGAATTGCTCATGAGAGCATGGAGTTCCTAAACTTCTTAATCGCTACAGTATTAATATTTCTTTAATGTGCAATTAGAATCCAATAAAATGTTTGTAGAAGGAGTTTTGTTTGTCCTGTTGTATGAGAATACTTTTTATCAAATTTGACTAACTTCCGCGGTTCAGATTTTTTTCATCCCATAAAATAAAATGATCCTTACAAAGGACTGCATCGATCGGCATCAAAAAAAAGTTTACCAACTTGATTCATTTTATGGCGCTACTCACACTTAACCAAAAAAATTTTAATGTAAAATGTTTTTCTTCGAAAACGAGATGATGTTTTAAAAGAAACTGCACCTGTATCTCCTCTGGTTATGGGTGCTGCCGTACTGTTACAGTTAAAAAAACACTATTATTACTATATATTTACGAAAAAAAAGTATAGTTATCTGGTTCCCATAATTTAAGCTCTGCTTAATTTGGGGCTAGATAGCGCTGTATGAAATGTCCAGCAATATTTATTATTATTTATTATCACTAGGTAAAAAACAGATTTACCTAGGTAAATTACCATAAGTCTAACACTTTATATTTTGAAGGCTAAAGTTCTGGTCATGGAAAAGACTAAACAAGAGCGGTCAAGTACACACGGCTACACATCAAGCTATACTTTTACAATATAGGCTGACCTGGCATTGTGTAGGCTTTTCGTAGAATGAGAGGTCAGCTTATACTGGAAATTTATATATAAATTATAGCTTGATGTGTAGCCGTGTGTACGAGTGGGACTTGCGTGCCGAGGGTTCCGTATCAACCTATATTTATGTTAATTCGGCATCGCTATTTGGTTATGTAACGCAGACCAATTAAATTTCTAAAAAATTCGTTCTAGTTAGAGAATAATATGTTTATATTTCTTCCTGTATTTTTTGCGTACTATATTGGACCATTTAGAAATAAAAATGAAAATATTTTTGAATCATAATAAAGTACTGAAAGTTTCAAGTGAATAGCCACTTTGAAGCTTCATGTTTCGATATTAACGAACTCATTTATTGAAAAAGTGTAAAACCCTTCTATTTTTAAATTAAAGGTGCAATGGAATGGAGTAAGAAAAAACCGGTCAAGTGGGAGTCGGACACGCGCACGAAGAGTTCCGTACCATTATCTATAAAAATGGCAAAAAATCACGTTTGTTGTATTGTAGCCCCCCTTAAATATTTTTTTTATTGTAATATTTATTTTTAAAATGAATCATATAACTCAATATTCTGTGAATATTACAAGCCTGTTGCCGTTATCAATATCGAGCAAAAAGAGCAAAAAATCACCGTTGTTCTATGGGAGCTCCCCTTAAATATTTGTTTTATGTTAATTTAATTATTTATTATTAAAGTGAATATATATAAATAAATATTCTGTGCATATTTCAAGCGTCTACTTGTTGTCGTTATCAATATCGAGCAACACGAACAAAAATCACGTTTATTTTATGGTATCCCCCCTTGTTGTATGGGAGCCCCTTTCTGTTTTTAGTATTTTTTGTTATAGCGGCAACAGAAATACATCATCTGTGTAAATTTCAACTGTCTAACTATCACGGTTCATGAGATACAGCCTGGTGACAGACAGACAGACAGCAGAGCCTAATAGGGTGCCGTTTTACCCTTTGGGTACGGAACCTTAAAAAGGGTAGGTACTGCTAAAACACTAACAACCTCGCAGGACTGTATGATTACAATAAGTACGACTTTTGATAATTCATCACACTGTCATACAAAAATAATGTTACGAAAAGAGAGCTCCAGTTAGGTAAACTTGATGTCTAGTGTAAAAGGCAGGGGCGGGGAGCGAGTGGCGGGCGGTGCTGCAGTCCAACCTACCGCTCCGAATGAAGGTTGGACTATACAAGACCGTATGTCCGTCCGCGTCTTACATACGCATGGTATGCTTTGTTAGCCAAAGGCCACAGAAAGATACTGCGAAGTCAGCAAAGCCTCTGCCTCAGGACCATCGTAGACGCGCCACGGTACGTCCGAAACAGCACTATCCAACGTGACCTAGAAATTGAGAGCTTAGACCAATTTATAGGCCGCCTAGCAACCAGGATGTTTGCGCGCCTGGGCAACTCCGCTTACTCACACCTACGAGAACTAGCTCCTCTCACAGATAGACCCCCAAAGAGTAAGCAATATTCGCGGGAACTGGTCACAGAAAACGACCAGAATACGTCGACAGACTCAGACGTAGACATCCCTCCATCCCTGCCCACCCCCACCCCTCCTACCACCCAACCTAGATCCGCGTCAAGCAGGCGACCGCAAATCACTCCGTCCTGCGGAGAGACCATCGTCACCTGAGGCTCCGCGAGCCGACCCGATAACCCCCCCGTAGAAACGGGGGGCGGAAAGAACTCCGCAGGAAAGGGCAAAAAAGCCCGGTAACTGCTGCCCCCACACACACTGGTGTGTGAGAGCAAAAGAAGACACGGCCGGGCCGTGCCCGAAGCGTACGGTGTACGTGGCCCGGACGGGGCATGGATTTAAAACGTTACATACATTTTGTATGAAGCAGTTTATATTAAACAGTGCATGATCCGTTTCTCGTCCTGGTCCGTCTACAAGGCCGGATTATCCATACAGTGGATTAGGCAACTGCCTAGGGGCCCCGCACCGACTAGGGTCCCACGGGGGCCTAGTCGATGCGGGCCACGCACCAAAAAAAAACGTTTCATTTGTGACATTCCCCATTACATTCGGCAATGTTGCCATAGAAAAAAATATGTTACGTAAAGGTCAACTTTCAAGATGTTTTAAACGACTTTGTATCTAAAATATATACAAGAATTATATAACCTATTTACACTTATTGTACCTACTTCACAAAAATATTTTCTTTCGGTATACAATGAATTTTATTGCATATAACAAGATCAAATTTGAAATAACCGCGTCACGTCTCATTTATCTTTCCTACTCCATCATGTGACCTGGATCACACTTATCTATAACTATAATCTATTCATTAAGATCATTTCAATGAAAGCAAAAGCAGGAGTCGATCTGATTGACTCGACTTTTGTAATTTAAAAAATATATTTTAAAAAGTAAGAAAAGGGTAAAGGAAAGGGGCCCCGATAGGGTTAATCCGGCCCTGCCCGTCTACTAACGTACGACGCTCGTCTACACCGCGGTTGTTGCACGATCTCGCCCCGTCACCTCCACGCTTCGTCGTTAACCTGGTTCTTCTTACTCCTTGCTTCTGCTTCCTCTATAGCTATCGCAATAGCAGCCATCCCTAGTAAAGGAAACTCCATTATTATTAGATTGCAAAAATTTGGAATTATTCACATCACTACGCTATATTGAAGCGACATAGGCGGTTTATAACCCGTTTAACACTCGGTGTAATACGTACGTAGAACTTTGATGTGTGATAAAAAACAATTGACAAATGATTTCCCACTATTTTATTTTACTAAGAAGGTTGCAACGTTTCAAAAAATTTAACACTCGAAATTCAAATAGTACCGAATAGCTAAGTGCAAAACTTTTAGTGTGCCCCATGTACGCGTATAACCACAAGTATAACCGTGCAGCACGGACGGGCTCTTAGGGAATATAAATCTTCCCTAAGTTTTCTAGGTTAAGTTATGGTGATTTGCTGTAACAATAAAGAAGTATCTATTTATCACCTGTGCCCTAAAATCTTGAAAGTTTGTTGAAAGTTGTTGAAAGTGAAGTCTTGCAAGGTTGTTAGTGTTTGACCGATTTATGTTACATCTGCCAGATTACACATTCGTCAGATTATTTATTCTTCATTCGTCATATTTTTTAACCTCTGACGAAACGATAATCTACATGATTTCACATTCGTCAGATTGCATTGTTAGTTACAGGGACAAAGTACCAATAACTGATACTGAAAGTTAAAAATTAAAATGTGTCAACTTTTAATTTTTCTGTTATACCTAGAGGTCACCAATAAGAATCACATACTATGTTCTATACTTGGTTCTTTTTTATATTACTAGCTGACCCGCCGAACTTCGTACCGCCTTGACATGCATATCACGTGGGCTGCCAATGTACGTCACCGGTAGAATTGTCAATCGACCATCAATAACTGCATCTGTGTGCATGAGAAAATGAATTTTCTTCATAAGTTTTTTTGCGTTAATTTTTTCCGATATTTTAATAGTTATTCTGCTATTCGGCGAAGACAAATCCAAAAAAATTAAGATCATCAAAATCGGTCTAGCCGTTCTTGAATTATAAATGGTGTAACTAACCCGACTTTGTTTTATATAAATATATAGATTAGCACGAGAGTAGTAGGCGGGGCGTTCTTTTATCGATATTGCAATTAATATTATTCTAATTTATTCTAAATATACCTGTTTACTATATGTATACCATAACCTACTTTGTACCGCAATATGCAAATCTACCTCTCATACCTACTCAACATAACTACCTACCTAATCACTATCACTATCATTATTATAAATACTGGATTTATCACGTACCGTCTTATCGGTGTTTCGACCGACAATGTTTCGGTTCAATTCGTGAACCTTCATCAGGGTGAGTGCGATCCGCTCCGAATAACGAGCGAGTGCGAGGCGAGACGTTATTCGGAGCGGATCGCACTCACCCTGATGAAGGTTCACGAAATGAATCGAAACATTGTCGGTCGAAACACCGATAAGACGGTACGTGATAAATCCCGTATTTATAATATTGATTGAAATCAATCACGAAAGTTCACTATCACTATCTGTAATAAATGCGCTGTTGTTTATGATCGGGTCAAACTTTCTGTGTGTGCTCGGATGGTCGCACGCCGCTTGCTCCGTGCGGGTAGTGCGCCGCGTATGCCGTTCGCAGTTACATTTTTCTACCCTAAGATTTGTGTTAAATTGTTTAGGATATGGTCAAACTTTCTGTGTGTGTGCTCGGATTGTCGCTCGCCGCTTGCTCCGTGCGGGTAGTGCGCCGCGTATGCCGTTCGCAGTTACATTTTTCTACCCTAAGATTTGTGTTAAATTGTTTAGGATCGGGTCAAACTTTCTGTGTGTGCTCGGATTGTCGCTCGCCGCTTGCTCCGTGCGGGTAGTGCGCCGCGTATGCCGTTCGCAGTTACATTTTTCTACCCTAAGATTTGTGTTAAATTGTTTAGGATCGTGTCAAACTTTCTGTGTGTGTGCTCGGATTGTCGCTCGCCGCTTGCTCCGTGCGGGTAGTGCGCCGCGTATGCCGTTCGCAGTTACATTTTTCTACCCTAAGATTTGTGTTAAATTGTTTAGGATCGGGTCAAACTTTATGTGTGAGCTCGGATTGTTTCTCGCCGCTTGCTCCGTGCTGGTAGTGCGCCGCGTATGCCGTTTGCAATTATATTTTTCTACCCTAAGATTTGTGTTAAATTGTTTAGGATGGAGTCAAACTTTCTGTGTGTGCTCGGATTTTCGCTCGCCGGTTGCTCCGTGCGGGTAGTGCGCCATGTATGCCGTTCGCAGTTACATTTTTCTACCCGAAGATTTGTGTTAAATTGTTTAGGATCGGGTCAAACTTTCTGTGTGTGCTGGGATTGTCGCTCACCGCTTGCTCCGAGTGGGTAGTGCGCCGCGTATGCCGTTCGCAGTTACATTTTTCTACCCTAAGATTTGTGTTAAATTGTTTAGGATCGGGTCAAACTTTCTGTGTGTGCTCGGATGGTCGCTCGCCGCTTGCTCCGTGCGGGTAGTGCGCCGCGTATGCCGTTCGCAGTTACATTTTTCTACTCTAAGATTAGTGTTAAATTGTTTAGGATAGGGTCAAACTTTCTGTGTGTGTGCTCGGATGGTCGCTCGCCGCTTGCTCCATGCGGGTAGTGCGCCGCGTATGCCGTTCGCAGTAACATTTTTCTACCTTGAGATTTGTGTTAAATTGTTTAGGATCGGGTCAAACTTTATGTGTGTGCTCGGATTGTTGCTCGCCGCTTGCTCCGTGCGGCTAGTGCGCCGCGTATGCCGTTCGCAGTTACATTTTTCTACCCTAAGATTTGTGTTAAAATAACGTTTCTGATGTATAATAGGATTGATACTACAGGAATAATTAAAAAAACATGTATTTAACACGTCAGGGATCACCCCAATGCATTTTTCTTTGGTTGTATTCTGGTGCATGACCGAGTAAAAGTGCTTGATACTTACAACTGAAAATTGAAAATGTATGCTAGACAAAGTGCACATAAAATTATGTTTAACAAGCTAAGTGCATAAAAAGCAATATATAAATTCTAGATTTACAACGTGAAATAGTTATAAATAACAACTTTGTCAAAAGACTTTTAGGTGCGCTACAGCCTGCCGAGTCAGTGGATTATTAGTTGTTTAAAATACCTAGACTGTGTTTAGCGATATTTTGTTATAAATTTCTGTTAATAAAGACGTTTGAAAACAAAACACAGTAGGCGGGGCAGCATGGGTTGTGCGCCTGAACAAGTTTATTCCTGAAATAATGCTGTTTGACATCGCTGTAATTTTTGACATTAGCTATCGGTATCCAGTAATTTCTGACAGTTTAACAACAAAGTTTATGTCGAACGTGGCATCCGGCGTTCTTTTGTCGTTTTCCTTATTCGTCATTAAAGACTAACGTGTACTAAAATGTACTATTTTATAAATGACAAATGTATAATCTGGCGGGTGTGTTCTAAATAGTGTTACCATTATATCTATATAAATAAATATATGTATACGAGAAACGTAACGGTTTTCAAGAACCTTCACAGGTCACGACCCCCTTAGCAAAGGGGTTAACTAAATTGCATATTAATCGCGCGGAATTAAGTCTAACGAGCAACCACGTCTCGTGCTCGCTGGTTCAATAACTCAATCTAGTGTACATACTGGATTTTGGTAATCCATCTACATATAAATTTACAAGCTGTTGCCCGAGACTTCGTACGCGTAACACTACTAATATGTTACCTAGAAATAAAGCTAAACTCGCTGTTGCAACTTGACTTGACACCCCATTTTTATCCCATGGGACCTGATTTATGGGATTAAAATTAGCCTATAAAATAATCCAGGCTATAATCTACGTACATACTAAATATCATCGAAATCGGTTAATCCGTTAAGACGTGATTGAGTAACAAACAAATAAATAATTAACTTTCGCATTTATAATATTAGTGTTATGTGTGTGTTATGCATTCACTTACTCAGAACGGAAAGGAATGAGCAAACTGACATGTGTCAGAACCAAAAGTAATTATTAAATTAATGTTAAATAAACGTTATCTTATCTTATCTAAGGCTACGGATTTACCAGTATGATACCTACTCTTCAAGGGATAATCACGCTTTAGTATTTTTCAAACTTTCGCGATCCCTGTACATAATTATTGATTAAAACGGTCAACCCGAGACTACGACTGTTGCAACACAGCCGAAACGTCGGGATAACAAATAAAAAAGGTACATACGCGATAAATACCCGTTTTAAAGTCTCGCTTTGTGAAATATACATACTGTAAATCCAGGCCATCCCAAAGTTGTCTACAAGAGATCATTTATAGCGAAATAACCAACAATTCTACTTTGTTAAAGCTTGTAGGTATTCTATCAATAATTAATAACTAGCTATCCGTTAAATAATAGTACATTGTAATACAAGGGCTGTAAGCGATCACTTACACTCGAGATATATTGGCGTACGAGCGAGGAATATGCATGACACAGCACTGCGTCTGTAACCCTAACACATACAACTGAATAGTGTCATGTGACTATCATTTCACCTTTTTCTTAATAACAAGTGGTTCTCCCGGAACTGAGAGCTCGCGAGTTTCCAATAAAAACAAAAAAAAAATATAACATATTACCCAAAAATAATTAACCAATAACTTGACCTATAGTTTCACTCAAATTACAGGTAGATAGATAGCAAACGCTTTATTGTAAATCACACTTAAAATTGAAAAACACAATATAATAAACCAATAACAATACACGCAGAAATACAAGTGGCGGTCTTATCGCTAAAAGCGATCTCTTCCTGACAACCTTTGGATGGACTGGATTTCACGAGAACGTTATAGGACGGTAGCTATTAATAAAAATACTTGAATATTGAATAAACAGTGTACTCACATAAGCAAAATAAATAATTATATACATGTATTTATGTACTCATCAATGGATTAGGTACATAATAATATAGCATAGTACATAAATATTCCATACTAATAATAAAAAAGGTATACTATATAACCTAGGTGTTTAACAAAAGGGTGAAATAAAAACCAAGAGTAGCGTAACGATAGATGAGAAAATCATCATCATCATCATTTCAGCCGTAGGACGTCCACTGCTGGACAAAGGCCTCCCTCATTGATCTCCAGGAACTGCGGTTGGAAGCGGCCTGCATCCAACGCCGACCTGCGGTTCTTACCAAGTCGTCTGCCCATCTTGTGGGTGGACGTCCTACGCTGCGCTTGCCGGTCCGTGGCCTCCACTCGAGAACCTTTCGGCCCCATCGGCCATCTGTTCTGCGCGCTATATGGCCTGCCCATTGCCATTTCAACGTGCTAATCCGTCTATGGCTTGAGGTCCGGGCTATGTCGGTGACTTGAGTTCTCCTACGTATCTCCTCATTTCTGATTCGATTTTCTGATTTGATGAGAAAATGAAAAATCAGATTTGTAGTGCAGACAGATGTTTAAATAGAACTGTTTTAAAGATGGGAAGGGATTTGGCAGTTCTAATGTGTGGAAGAAGAGAGTTCCATAGATGGATAGCTTGTACAGTGAACGATTTATCATAAATGTGAAAAGAGTGTACAGGAGTTTTAAGTTGCAAGATCTCAGAGGAGCGCAAGGCTCGAGGATTTGATTGATGTAGATACTCAAAGAGCTCTCTGAGATAAAAAGTACAAGAAGGGTTAAACATGATACTGTACAAGAGAAAGAGAATATGCGTATTCTTGCGGCAGCGAATGGGTAACCGCTTGAGCTTGTTGCGAAATTCAGAGACGTGGTCATATTTTCGCAGGCCAAAAATAAATCTAATACAGACATTCTGAAGGCGCTCAAGTTTATCGAGGTGTATCTCGGTAAGATCCGGATAGCAGGCGTCAGCATAATCCAGAATAGGAAGTAGGAGGGATTGAGCCAGCGTAACCTTGGTGGATGTTGGCAGAAAATTTCGTAGCCTTCTCAACGAGGCGGCTGAAGCAAATATCTTCCGGCTTAATTCGGCGAGATGGGGTCCCCATAACAAGTTCTTATCTATAAGAACGCCCAAGTTCTTGACACAGTCGCTTATGGGTATACACACCATCAAACAGAATCGGAGGTAGACTAGGCTAGTTAATCTTAGCGGTCATCTTGGAGCAACCAACAACAATGACCTGCGTTTTAGTTGGATTAACTTTGAGACCGTATGCTTTTCTCCACGCGAGGATCGAAGTTAAATCATTGTTAATAGCTTGGAAACCTACGAGTAGATTTTGGACTGGTGCTTGCGTAGGTAACGGGAGTTCATGTTAATTGGTATAATTTTTTGGGATACAAATTACAGTTATTCTGGATTTCAGTTTTGTATTTTGACATTTGCCTATATTTGTGTAGTTAAGCTAAAATTTGTATGCAAATTTCAGCAGTGTGGGATCACTGGTATACCCTGTGAAATTCAAAATGTACTAATGAATACCTTTCATTTGACGTCCCACTTGACCTAATAGTCTCATTTTAATTTTTTTCCCTTAAACCCCAATATCTCAATAACCCCCCCCCCCCCCCCCACATTTTTAGCTTCCTACGTATCAAAGGAGAACGGGCATCCTGGTCTACAGTCCAATAAAAATGAGCAGCACATTTTCGAATTGGCATACAATAGTACATCAAAATATACTATTGGAACTTTCCCCAAAAGTCTGTCCGTTTTGAGTTACAGCCATGCAAACACCAGCATTTTTTGTTTTAAAGAACATAAAATAACGGTTTCACGATTACTATATCCATACATAAAGGCTCCTATACAATGCAGTAGCAAGAGCGAGAAGGGAGAAGAGCGATGTAAGGGCCGTGGGGAGAGGGATGCGTACGCGGGGGAGGGGAACGGTTGTGTACGCGCCGCGCCGGACGGCTACAATAATCAGTCGCATCGCATCAAGTGAGTGGCTACGTCACGTCTTGTTACGATAGTGCTGTGTTTGAACTTCTTTCTCTGTTTTTACTGACCCTGGCTTGCTTTTGGACCCTGTTTCTTTCCCTAATGTGTTAACTTTGGCTCGACTTATTGACTTTTGAACTGCCTACCGATAATGGAAGTTTTTCGAAACTGTGTGATGTGTCGTCGAGGACTTTACCGCGGACGGTACCAGCAGCATATCTTGGCTGATAACCTGCAAAGGGAACGACCAGAATTCGCCGCGTTTATACAACAACATGCTGTGTTGGAGGTTAGTTACCTTTTATTTTTATTATATTGAGTAGTTAGGCATAGGATTTATTTATTTTAAGTATTAATTGTTATTATTTTCAGGTGGTGTTCGACAGTACTCGAAGCTTGTGTCACCGATGTTGGCAGAGGACTGAGCGTGATCATAGACCTGCACAGCAAGCGGCGCGAGCGCCTGGTACATTGCACTCTCAAGAATACACGAGGGCACCGAACACTTCGGTGCATTGTATTTACAACAACTGTGCTAATATTACCCGTAATCATATACCAAACGCGATAAGAATTAATGTATTTTGTGAGAGCAAGCTTTTTATTCCTGATAGCGCTAGGGTGTGTACAGAACACTTACAAAATAATGAATGGAGCAACCTGCCGCAAATGTGTAATGTGACACATGATTTTAATGACGCTCAGTTTACATCGCTCTGTGACTTGATGAGAATGGCTGCTAACAACCATCCCAGAATCGACTTCGAAAACAGAGGCACCTTGTCTAATGAAGAGATGCACTTATGGACTGGGCGCACTTACGATCAGTTCGAAGCTATATTAGAACAAACTCCGTCACTAAGTGAACGTTGTAACCAGCCTAGAACTGCATTAGGCATCTATTTAACAAAACTTAGAACTGGAGACTCTGATGAGAGACTGGCAACGTTATTTCATATGTCTCGTCGAAAACTAGAACGTTTTTTGCCTATAGTTCGAGAATGTCTGAGCAACGATTACGTTGTGCTGCATCTAGGTGTGGACCACATTACCAGAAATGATATCCTTCAAAGAAACTTAACAATTCCAAGGGCTTTATTTGGAAACGATGAAAACATCAAAGCCATAATTATATGTGACGGTACATATATATATATTAACAAAAGCTCCAACTTTTTGTTTCAACGGCTGTCATACAGCTTACACAAATATCAAAACTTGTTGAAGCCGTTTTTAATGGTATTCACGGACGGCTATATATTAGATGTCAAAGGGCCATTTGCCGCTACCAGAACCGATGCCCAGATCATGAGTGAAATAATGAATAACGAAGATGAGCCGCTGCATTGGTTACTCGAACGTAATGATGCGTTTATCCTAGACAGAGGATTTAGAGATAGTTTGCAGGATATAGAAGCTTGTGGCTACGAACATCATGTGCCACCAACTAAAGACAGAAGAGAAAATCAACTCACTACAGAACAAGCTAATCAGTCTCGTTTGGTCACCATGTGCCGATGGGTGGTGGAAGTAGTAAATGTGAGATTTAAGCGAGATTTTAAACTTTTGCGTCAAAACTATTTTAATAAAACGTTGCCAAAAATGTTTGTTGACTTCAAAATAGCTGCAGCCATTCTAAACCACTTCCACGCCCCCATCGAAGATAGTTCACACGCAGCAGCCTTTTTGAATTCAATAAGAGCTAAAATACACATACCAAACACATTGCACAATTATGTGGAAGCAAAGAGATTGAATTATAGGAGAGCAGACTTCATGCGAATCGAAGCAAATGAAATAGAAAACTTCCCAAGGCTTAGTGAAGAACAAGTCATACATTTTGCCTTGGGAACTTACCAGTTAAAGCTCGCTCGATCATATTGTAGCGAGCACTTACAAAATGGTCTTTATATAATCGAGACGTATAGAGATAACGCTCTAGAAGACTTGGCACAATATGATATCAACGAAGAGGCTTGGCTATTACGTGGACGTATACAGTCTCGACATGTCCGAGCCAGGAAATATTTTTGTTATATATTAATCAATAATATTAATAACAATATTACACAATATTATTGTACCTGCTTGACAGGGCGACGTACTATAGGTACTTGTGCCCATGTACTGTCAATTATATGGTACGTAGGTTATGCCCGTCATGAAGGGTTCAATGAACCTGCATTGTTCCTTAACAGTATTCTCATGGATGATGATGATGATGATAATGTTTAATAACATATTGTTTTGATTTTTTAAGAAGATGTTGTTTTTATTTGTATTACTACTTACCTAACTTAAATAAAATCATTACATTACACAAAATGTTTTTTTAATTACCACGATATTCAATGTTTGGCACTAAATATTATCAGATTCAATTTTTAGTAGAACTCAGATCGGACAATACTTAGAGAAATGCGACTTTCTACATATGAAAATACAAAGAATTACCTTTATATTGACATATGACTCATTTTTATTGCAAGGTAGACCAGCTTCCATACACTTATGCCCATTCTCCTTTCTCGATGATCGGATCAACACTTCGAAAGTTATCCTCGGACAAACAAACATACATACAACGCCGGTTTGTCCAAGTTGATTTGGAGATCTCGATTCGCTCGATCGATTATTAAAACCTCCGTTACTTAAAAACCCGTGAAAAGGGCTAAAACCCCTTCACTACAAAGAAAAAGTGCTGACAGTCTTTAGACCGGCTGATCTGATCTTCATGTCACATAGTTAACAACCACATAAAACCGCATCCGTTTGAAAACTACGATGCCACAGACATACACACAAACAGACATCCGGCATCCGGCAGACAGGCATCCAACTTATAACACCCCTTCTCTTGCGTCGCTATTACTGCTTCGCAGCAGAAATAGGTACGATTCGTGTTGACTCCATTGAAAATAATTCGAATTAAACCCCTTGTATGATAATTTCGTTTCGCCAACGAAATGAACAAGCGTAGTCTGACTGCCCTTAAACAAAGCACATTCTGTCCCTAGGACTGAAAGGGCTTGCCCCATTAATTTCTCTTTGTTTGACTCAGATTAACAGTTTGTATTACGCGCTGTGGTTTTGTTGACATAGGCACGAAATTTAATGCAGTGTGTACTTATTTGTGCTCGTCATTTGCTTCGTCGAAATGATTAATGAATATTATAACATCGAAATAACAAATGAAGTAGACAGCCCTGGGGACACATTCACCTTTGAAGCAGTGAAACTATCTATGACTAGATGATTATTAGACATACGGGATTTGTCACGTACCGTTTTATCGGTGTTACGACCGACAATGTTTCGGTTCAATTCGTGAACCTTCATCAGAGTGAGTGCGATCCGCTCCTATAAATCTTATCTATTAAGTACAACAATAAATAACTTGAAATAATGCTGGACATTTCATTTAGCGCTATCGAGCCCCAAACTAAGCATAACTTTTACTATGGAAACCAGATAACTGATAGAATACTTATATACATTTTGAAGTTATACTTATTTTGGAAAATAATATGAAAGTAATTTTTTTACGATGCGCTCGCAAACCGACAGCCAAAAACCGACATGATGAAGTGAGCTGATAACTGTCTTTCAAGTGTCCGTGAAAACTCATAATTATATATATTTATTTATCATTATTTTTACCAACAAAGAGTTGTACGTGATGAAATCTTTATCTATTTTTGTTCTGGTACGCCAAAGAAGTATAACTTCTTACGTACGTACATAAGTACACACAAGTTTTTTTTTGTAAAAACACACATAAAGTATATAGAAAAACACCAAAACCAGGAATGTGTAAATCATGCAAAAACATTTATTCCGCGGCGGGATTTGAACCCGCAGCCTCCTGTGTTTCAGCTGGCTAGTCACCCAGTACGCCACGGAGGTCGTCAATTATTAAGATCGTTTGAACCTATAGATAATTCTTTTTTTTATGTTATTTGTGGGGAAACAGGCTTACGGCCCACCTGATGGTAAGCGGTCACCGTCGCTTATTGACACCGGCAACACCCGGGGTATTGTCGATGCGTTTTCACGTTTGTTGTATGGAAGCCCCCCTCAAATATTAATTTTATTCTGTTTTTAGTATTGTTATTTTTTGTTAAAGCGGCAACAGAAATACACTATCTGTGAAAATTTCAACTGTCTAACTATCACGGTTCATGAGATACAGCCAGCCTGGTGACAGAAGGACAGACGGAGAGACAGACAGACAGAGGAGCCTCAGTAATAGATGTCGTTTTACTCTTTGGATACGGAACCTTAAAAATGCACCATTTTTGAGTGCAACATTATTATTTGTATTAAAAACGGGATATTTATCATGATTATCCCGATATTGCGACGCAGTTGCATGCGCCATGATCACGGGTAAACTGAACAGGTTGCGAGTAGTTAGTTATTGGCAGATATAACGATCTACCCTCTTTAGTATCTTGCTAGGAATTAATTAACTAATAGGTACTATCACTGATAATATGATGCACTATAGTCTAACTTTTTATTAGCTGCAGTAAAATGACGTTTCTAAATGTCATTCCGTAAAATAATGTTGCCAGCCTAATCTCAATAGGGATGTGTTTCAGTTCACAAAAATTAATTAAATAACATTATTATGACGTTTTTGTTTCATTTTGAATGTACCTCCCTATACTTCCACTAAAAAAGATCAAACCTCTAGTATAGTAATAATAATAGGTTAAAAAAATACATTACAACTTAATATTAAATCTCAAAAAAAAAAAACCAAACTGATTATTCATTTATGATTCACTCATTTAGCTACATCCCTATTTATTTTTCTTCAAAAACCGGCAACCCACAAAACGTCATTTTACTGCAGCTAATAAAAAGTTAGACTTTATGTAGATGGACCACGGGCAGGGAGTGCAATAGTCGATAGTACGACGTGCGTTGGATGCCAAGCGCTTTTGAAGTAAAACTTTACGCACGCACGCTTGACTTGGGGAGTAAGCTGGCGAATGCGTTACGAAAAGTGCGAACGGAAGTTGAGAAGGAGATATAAGTTAGTGAAGATAGAAAGAAAGAGAGTTCGTATATTTTTAAACGTTAATGTGCGAGTGCAAGTTGCGTCTGTCCAGAATGAACATAGACTGATCTACCTACAGACGTGTAGACAGTTTTGTAATTGAACAATTTTATAAATTAATACTCTCTCGTTTGTTTAAACAAGTTTATTGAAGAATTTGGCGCTCCATGAAATTTCCGCCCGGGGCAAGTGCCCCGGTTTGCCCCTCCCTATATCCGGGGCTGATTACGACATTCATTTAAAACACACATCCGGAATCGTTTTAGAGGTCGGTTTAATACCGGTAGCTTGAATATTTATCTAGTAACTGATACATTCCAATAAAGAATTTTTAACGTAAATCAGCGGCACCTTTGACGCTGCTTAGTCAGTCTGACGGTACCTACTTACAATGTAAGTAGGTACCAATAGGTAAACCTAGGTTAATAGGTAAATGGGTTTACCTATTTTATACAGGATGTTTCATTGATATTCTAAGACTTGATATTAAAATTGTTTGAAAATTTATTATTTTCTAGGGTAATAATTTTGAATAAATCTATTTTAAACAATAGTCATCAGCCCTACCCGTGTTTTCATTTAATATCGTACATGGTATAGCACGTAGTACAATTATTAGCAAACCACAGGGCGTGCACTGCAGAAGATAGGCCTCCACGACAGATTTCCCTAGTGACCGATCTTGAGCGGCCTGTCTGTATCTACCCAACGGCTCCCAGCAACCTTTACTACGTCGTATCTCAATCTATTATGTTTTTCAGGATGTGGTTCCCATCGAGAGCCTTTCTATTACAACGGCCGTCAGTTCCTCGCAATGTGTCCTGCCCACTGCCACTTTTTTGGACCAAACGTCGTATATGTTTTCCAATGATATATCAATGATGCTTATTCTTCACTTTCTGTTCATCTAAAACTTACCCGGAAAAGATAGTTTTTAGGTATTAGTCCGCCAGTTTTATTTCTTTTGTTTCTATATTTTAATGGTTTGTATTTAAAGAAAGTCATGGAGAAGGTTTTTATGTGATTTTTTTTGACCAGGCGTCCAAACCCACTGGCGATTTCTAGTCTCATAGATACTAATATTATAGGTTTGAAAGTATGTCTCGATACCTCCCACGTAAGTTGGTGTATCTCCAAAACTAGAATTTTACAGGAGAGCGTTTTAAAGATTCAAATTAGCAAAAAAACTGCATTGATTTTCATGTCTTTATCAAATTTGGTTATGTGTATATTTTATAGTATTCTTAACTATGTTGAAAGATAATAAGGAAAATACATATGTTTTCTGAGATATGGTTCTAACAACAGTTTACTGCGGAATAAAGGGTATCGCAGTAGTTGTATCTCATACATACAACATTAATCTGCGGAATCAAGATATCTTCACCTGTTGTATCTCATACTTACAACATTATACTGCGGAATCTAGATTTCTTCAGTTGTTGTATCTCATACTTACAATATTATACTATGAAATTTAGATTACGTTCGTTGTTGTTTAAGATAGTTACAACAATAAACACTAAAAATTTTAAGCGTAACTCCACCGTAAGTGACAATTACAATATTATATAGATTAAACATTTGAGTGTGTATTACTGAACATGCGGCCCCCAGTCCCCGGCGGCTCCGTCATCCCTAGAAGTGGTAGCAACCAGGGCAGTGGTGGAGCAGGGGGTGCTAAGAATCCCCAGCAGCGATCTAGCTACCACCACCGACGACTGGACCTGGCAACTAACTACACACAAACGCTCAGGGCTGAAGAGAAGATTGTCGAGCTGTAAGAAGAACTGAACAAGCTACGTTGGGACATCCTAGGATTGTCGGAAGAACGAAGACAGGGTCAGGACATGATGATCCTTAACTCCGGTAACTTGCTCTTCTACCGGGAGGGAGATCAACTACCACAGGGTGGTGTCGGATTTCTCGTCCGCAAGTCCCTCTTTAACAACGTGACAAAAGTCGACAGTGTGTCGAACAGAGTAACATACCTTATACTCAGAATTACCGAAAGGTATTCGTTGAAGGTCATACAGGTATATGCGCCGACCTCGACACACCCAGATGATGAACATGTCATACATTCTTGCAAGACTCACTTCACGGTTGTAATGGGGGACTTCAACGCAAAGCCAGGCATAAGGAAAGACGATGAGCTGAGCGTGGGGCCATTTGAATTCGGGCGGCGGAACCGCAGGGGCCAGAGACTGGCCGACTTCATGGAGAAGGAGGGCCTCTTCATGATGAACTCCTTTTATGAGAAGCGGCCAGCCAGCAAGAGGACGTGGATAAGCCCCGACGGTTTCACTAGAAATGAGATAGACTTCATTATGACGATCAAGAAGTAAATATTTGATGATGTCTCCGTGATCAGCAGGGTGAAAACCGGGAGCGATCACCGCATTGTTAGAGTCACATTGAATATCAATGTTAAGCTTGAAAGGGCACGTCTGATGAAGTCTGCGCTCCGTCCAAATCCTGCCCAAATTCAAAACCCCGAGAGCTTTCAGCTAGAACTGCACAATCGCTTCTGGTGCCTAGCCAGCTGCATTGATATTGACGAGATAAACAACGGGTTGGTGGAAACTGTCCATGCGGTGGGATCTAAGTTATTTAAGGCCCCCTGCCAAAAGTACCAGAAACTCTCAGATGAAACCATTAAGTTAATGGAGGACCAGGATGAAATGAGATTGCAGTCTTGAGCTGATATGTCGGCCTACGGCGTGCTTAATAGACGAATCTCGAAATCTATGCGACACGATCTGCGTACCTTTAATACATCTCGTAATAAGGTCGCAATAGAAAGGAACAAATGTTCAAAGGTGTTCGCAAACCATTCGTCTATAGGGCAAATCCAAATGACAAAGCTGAAGACCGACAACGGCATTATCATTTCGTCGAAACCGGAGATTCTGAGAGAGGTCGAAAAGTTCTATGGACAGATGTACACCTCAACACAAAACCCCGTTGGTCAGTTGGCTCGGGACACCAGAGCCGACACTATACCGAAGACATCCCGGACATCAGCCTATACGAGATTAGGATCGCTCTGAAACAGCTTAAAAACAACAAGGCACCAGGTGAGGATGGAGTTACGACAGAACTTCTGAGAGCGGGTGGAAAACCGGTACTTCAAGTCTTTCAGAAGCTATTAAACTCCGTCGTCCTTGAAGGAACAACGCCAAAAGCGTGGGTTAATAGCGTGGTGGTGCTTTTTTTTAAAAAAAGTGATAAAACCTTATTAAAGAACAGGCCCATCTCGCTCTTGAGCCACGTTTAAAAGCTATTTTCGAGAGTGATTACGAACAGTCTTGCACGCAGGTTCGATGACTTCCAGCCTCCCGAACAAGCCGGTTTCTGAAAAGGCTTAAGTACCATAAACCACATCCACACGCTACGCCAGATTATACAGAAGACCGAGGAGTATAATCGGCCGTTATGTCTAGCGTTAGTGGACTATGAAAAAGCCTTCGATTCATTTGAGACCTGAGCGATACTGCAGTCTATTCAGCGATGCCAAATCGACTATAGGTATATCGAAGTGTTGAAGTGTTTGTATAAAAACGCCACTATGTCAGTCCGTCTACAGGACCAGAGTACGGAACCAATCCAATTGCAGAGAGGCGTGAGACCGGGAGAAGTAATTTCTCCGAAACTGTTCACGAACGCATTGGAGAACGTTTTCAAACTCTTGGTCTGGGTCAGACTTGGCATCAATACCAATGCCATCATCTCGAGGAACTCGGTACCATGCTCAGCGACCTCAGTAGGGTCTCCCCACAGGTGGGTCTTAAAATGAACATGGATAAGACGAAAATCATGTCAAATATTCATGTTGCACCCGTACCGGTAGTTGTTGGGGGCGATACTCTCGAAGTTGTCGACGAATATGTATACCTAGGACAAACTGTCCAATTAGGTAAGTCCAACTTCGACAAAGAGGTCGCACGAAGAATCTAACTCAGTTGGGCAGCGTTCGGGAAACTTCGCGATATCTTCTCGTTCAAAATTTCCCAGAGCCTGAAAACTAAAGTCCACCAGTGTGTGTTGCAAGTAGATGACCTATGGCACTGAAACGTGGTCCTTTACTCATGGCCTCATGACCAAGCTCAAGGTCGCTCAACGAGCTATGGAGAGGGTTGTGCTCGGAGTTTATTTGCGTGGCAAAATCCGCAATGAGGAAATCCGCAGAAGAACTAAAGTTGCCGACATAGCTCTCAAAATTAGCAAGTTGAAGTGGCAATGGGCAGGCCACATCGCTCGTAGAACCGATAACCGTTGGGTAAGAAAGGTTCTCAAGTGGAAACCACGGACTGGAAGACGCAACGGCCGGCCCCCCGCAAGGTGGACCGACGATCTTATAAGAATCGTGGGGAGCCGTTGGGCGCAAACGGCTACCAGCCGCTCGTTGTGGCGATCTAAGGCGGAGGCCTATGTTCAGCAGTGGACGTCTTTCGGCTGATGATGATGGTGGTAGGGAAAATAAATAAATATAATAATGTAGGTAATGTTTTTTAGAAAGCACGCTTGCGAAGCCGCGTACGGACGCTAGTCTAATCTAATAAAAAACATATCCAAAGCATTTTCGGAATATTTGCACACTATAATTTGTGGAATTCAAAGCACGATCTGATTCCGTCCCGCCGTTGGGCCGTTGGGGCGTTGACGGACATCAAAGGAATAAAGTAGGATTAATAAAGTAGGATTTATAAAATTCGACGTTCAGAAACAGAATACAAAATGTCCTGACCTGACCTATAAAATTTGTTATAATTTTGGGCACTTTCTTTAGGCCAAATTCCAAACAACGCGTTATCTAAATTAAGCTTACTGTATCCAGAATACCGTTAATTGAAATAGGCAATAAAAATTGCTCCAAGATGTAGTTACAATTAATAATTAACCTGGACATTTCTCACAGCGCTATCTAGTCTCAAACTAAGCAGAGTTTGTGCTATGGGATCCAGATAACTGGTACTTATACACTTTTTTTATAAATACATACTTTTAATATGTAGAAAACATCCAGACCGGAATCAAATATCTGTAGATTATGCAAACATTTTTTCCGCTGCGGGATTTGAACCCCGCTACCTCCTGTGTCTCAGCCGGCTATTCTCCCACTGCGCCACGGAGGTCGTCAGTAATATTTAAATTAAAAACAAACTCAACCTGTATTCAATTTTGGTTTTTATGTTAACCTAATAACCTGTTTTTCCTGTAAATCCTAGCAAATTATTCACGAAAAAGAAAATAAAATGTTAACGTCCCTTTGTTTATTTTCCCAGAAATAAGAAAAGACAATACCTATACATTTATCTCCAATCGACAATACTTCGAACGAGTACAAAAAACGGAAATACAGAACTGTCAAATTATAAAAGTAATGTTTTCGACAATGTCACTCATGAAAATGTTAGATCTGTTGTTTACAAAAAATATTAAAGCTTACTCGTATTTATAAATAGGTAAACACATCACGTTCGCTCAGCGAGCTATGGAAAGGGCTATGCTCGGAATTTCTCTGAAGGATAGAGTCCGAAACGAGGTTATCCGACAGAGAACTGAGATGATAGACATAGGTCAGCAAGCTGAAGTGGCAGTGGACCGGTCATATCTGCCGCAGAACCGATAACCGTTGGGGTAAACGCGTTCTGGAGTGGAGACCACGTCTAGGCAAACAAAGTGTAGGACGCCCTCCTGCTAGATGGGGTGACGATTTGCGCGCTGTGGCTGGCAAGGATTGGATGAGAAGAGCTGAGGATCAGGCTCAATAGCCCTGGGAGAGACCTACGTCCAGCAGTGGACTGTTATAGGCTGATGATGAACCACTATACTTCATTCATATTCGACATGAAATAGTTGAAATAAATTATAAACACTTTTTTTTTTTAACTCATAATGCATTGAATAATATGTAAAGAGATAACTTTGTATGCCTTTTAAGCTTATTTTGCGCATGGAGGAGTGTGCATTTTGGCATATTTAAAGTTTATTCGGAAAAAGAGAGGCCAGTACCAAAATTAAGCTAAAATAACGGTCGAATTTCGACCACTGTGCATTGGCAACTATACTCTTTTTTTTTCTAATGGACTAATCTCACTGTTGGTCTCTGAGGCCGTTGCAGCTTAACCGAACTTTTGGCGAGCGCAGAAGGCGCTCAGCCCTGTAAATTTTTGATGAGGCATCCAGCGCAAGGGCACCACTTAGGTACGAACCTCGGCTTGGGCTGTTGCCAGGATGGGGATAGGAGATAAAAGCCCGGATACATTCGGGTACATACTTGTACCTCGTATAGACGGCGACTTAAGGGACTCGTCGACCTCGCTGGCGAGGTCGGTGTATCTGTAGCAACTATACTCTGTTCGCTGAGAATGTCTAATAAAGGGCGCTCTCTCTTGCACAATTGTATGAAAGTGAAAAGGACGGCACTAGCCGAGTGATCGAGGTTGATCAGTAGATCACACTACAAACTATTAATTACCTATTTAATTTACCTACTGCATTCGATACCTTCTAGATAATCCTAATATGTTATATAAATATAAAGGGTAATAGATTTGAATAAAATATTTGAATAAAACACTGAATGTATATAATTACGTTTATTATCTAATTAAGTTTCGGCTGTGGTCACGGCTGTTGTAATGAAACGTCGCCAAAACGTCATAACAAATAAAAAAGGTAAATACGCGATAAAAACCCGTTTTAATCAATAAGTACGTACAGTGATCGCGATTGTTTGAAAAATACCAATGAAAGTATTCTTACGTTGTTCACTTTCTGATTCACTTGAGTCTGAATCATCCTCCAAGTTAACGTTCCTCCAAGTACAATAAAACGTTCTGCAATATTTTCTACATTTCAATCCATAATGTCCATACCAGGCTCTATCACCTCAACTACATGTTTTATACATTTTTGTCATTTGTTTGTATCTGTAGCGTACACGCGCCCTATGTTCGTTATCTGGGACCAATGACGTGCAGTCCCTGACTTCCCTATTAGACATTCTCAGCAAACAGACTACACAGTCTCTACCCAAATGAAAACTATGCGTATAGTGTGAGAGCCCGCATATTAAAAACTCATGAACATGTTCTAAATATTTAGTAATATTGTAACGTGTACAATTTCATGACACGCTACATTTTTAATTTAACATAACACTACACTGACAAAACACTACATACCACGACATCTAGCGACATGGCGGCGTACTAACTGCACAAACACTCAATACCTCGTTTTTCAATATACCGAAATCCAAGCGTGTTCTCATCATAGTTCGCCATGTTTACGGCAGATGTCGTTGTACGTATCTCAAAGAAATTGACTACTTATTTTTATTGATCGATAATCAAATTCAATTATAGTAAACATTCTTTTATACTTATATTAAATAATCCTTTGCTTAATAGAAACATAATAAAAATAAAAATCTTAAATAATAAAAGACCGAATTCAATCAGTGTCTTTGACTGAAGCAAACTGATGCAAAAAATATCTTTGTCTTGAATGACGCCGGATGTGTCAAATTTTCTTTTATAGCATCACCAAAAGTTATTGCATCATGCAGTTCTAGAATGTCTTAGAAGAAATGCGTATTTTACTAATTATTAAAAGACGGTTGAATTTCTCACCTATATAAGGCCAGTGTCGACCTTTCTCAGCTCTTTTCCACACCTGGACACATCAGTGAAAACTTCTAATCAACGTGCTACAGTATTAATCTCTGGACAGTGTATTCCTGTAACTCTTTATTGTGAATTCGTGCTCAGTATTTCCAAGTCGGGAAGTCATTCACGGTCTTCGCTCCTGGTCTTTATTCTTACTTCTCCATATCTATACCTGACACCCGTCAAACCTATCATCTGAGGCGTCGAGAACCGTGGTTGTTCTTCAGCCACCCTGCTGGCTGATTCGAAGCATACCGGGACCACGCTTTCCCACGAAGCCTACCGCCACGAGGTCGTTCGTCTACCAACCTGCTAGCTGCCTTGACGCACGCCGGGACCACGCCTGCCCACGAAGCATACCGCCGCAGCTCAAGCCCGCTTCATCTACCCGAGCAGACGCCAGGGACGGTCGACGAAAATAACACGAGGTGTATCTATTCCATTATTTTTATCCGGGTTGAACCCCAGAAACATTTCTCTATTTTCTGACGCTCTCGTCAGATGGCGCCCACTTTATTATACTAGATAAATCTATTTTATTAGGTGTGCTCAACACATTTTGTAGTTGCTGCACCATAGGCCAAAAGCCTTAAGAATTTTGTGCTCTTCAAGCCAAACTCCGTTTGTACCACCCTCACTGTGAAATATTATAACTGTAATCTGTAATCTAAGTGTATACCATCGTTAAACCAAGTCATTTATGATCAACCTCTGTTGATCTTGCCACATGTATAAGAATTAAAACGTAACGAACCTACTCGCTCTACCGACTTCTCTTATTCTGACAATTATATTTATTGAAACACATATATCGTTTTATTTAATCTCTTTATTGATTAAAATTGTTACAATATTATTTAGTATTTAGTAAGTATTAACACTTAAAAAGGATTGTGAAAGTTGTAATCAGATTTTACGAAAGTCTAGTTAGCGAGTATAGTTTAACGCCGGGTTCTCAATTCTAACATAGAAGACTGAGAGCCCTGTCACAGACAGGCCCTGTAAACCTGAGAGATGAACTATACAAAATAAAAAAAATCTAAGTGAAACTCAAATAAAATTGGTTGATAACCCTCCTATTTACTTTTTCAGGATAAAAATCTAAGGCTAATTGAGCAGTTCATTGTGATCATACCCCAACTTATAACCAAAAGAGTAAATAAACGAGTGTGCTTTAGACCACACGACTGAAGTAAAACTTCTTTTTCAAAATATTAATTTATAGAATAGTTCAAGAACGAAATGAAATCACGATAAACAATTAAGAAATCACCGTTCGCGTAACGCTAGCAAACTCGCAAACGTACTACTGACTGAGATATATATATATATATATATTTTATGCACTAGCTATGAGAGGAAGGGAGAAAGAAAATGTGCGCGCGCACTGCTTTCTCTTGCTCCTACAATGTGATACAGACAATAGGCCTGAACTGTGCCTTAGATATACGAAACGTAACTAACTATGACAGAAAGAGAGAAAGAAAATGTGTGCTCGCATATCTTTCTCTCTCTCTTGCCCCTACAGTTATATACGAAACGTAATTCTCTCTCTTTCTATCTTCACTAACTTATATCTCCCTCTCAAATTCCGTTTGCCTCGTGCGATCACACTTTTCGTAACTCTCTCGTCACGCATTCACCAGCTTACACCCCAAGTCAAGCGTGCGTAAATAAGTTTTGATTCACAAACGAAAATTAACAAAGTTTGTTTGAGTGAACCAACCAACCAGTTTTCTGAGCTTCTGAGTAGCGTGATTTTCTATTGAGCTGTTGTTTTTCTGACAAAATTGACCGGTGTTTTTGTAAGACTGTTTTCTTGTCAACGTCGAAAGGAAATTATATTTTTTGTTTGGAGAATGTTGAAAACAAATGGTCAACAGCAAGCAGAGAGACTTCTATATCCATCAATATAAATAAAAATTAAATGATGTTCAATAATAAACGGATCAATTGAAAACGGCTGGACAGATGTGCCAATTTTTGTATTAATTTTGGAGCATAGTTAGAATAAAAAATGAAAATGTTGCCCGGTTTTGAAATTACGTGTCAATCTGAATGTGCTTTTTTCTTCTATGAGATTTTTGTAAGAACTCAAGATCAGCAGCTATATTTTAATCATTATTATAAATAAGGGATTTATCACGTACCGTCTTATCGGTGTTTCGACCGACAATTATTCGGAGCGGATCGCACTCACCCTGATGAAGGTTCACGAATTGAACCGAAACATTGTAGGTCGAAACACCGATAAGACGGTACGTGATAAATCCCGTATTTATAATAATGATTGAAATCAATCACGAAAGTTTTCTAAGTAAAAAAGCTATATTTTATTTATTTTTATTTTTCTCTAATCCATGTCCCACTGCTGGGCAAAGGTCTCCCCCAAGTCCCTTCAAGCATCCCTATCCGTCTTTATCTCCCACCATCCTCTTTGGAAGGTGTCGAAATCGCCCTGCTAACGCTTTCTCGGTAGATATTTTATCATGCTTATTTTTTTTAACGGTTTTGTCTGCTTGTAAGGTATACCAAAGAATTATCATTCATTTATTTTGAAATCCATGCGAAGGCTGGGTTTTAATTAAAAAGGTCAATTCGGGTAATTGAATCTACCTAATCTACATTATTTACTAGCGTCCGTCGGTGGGTTTGCACGTGTGGTTTGCCAAAAAAATGAGCTATATCTTATATCTATGACTAATAAAATAGTGCCACGAAATGAACAACCAAAGTACTTGACCTACACTTTCATTCAAATTACAGGTAATGGGAGTTCATGTTGGTTGTTTATTCGTTTTTAGGGTACAAAAATCCAGCTCATAATCAAATATATTAAATTTTATCGAAATCGGTTTGAGTGGTTATCGTGGCAGCCTGCAGTATCTTACTAAAACGAACAATAAGCTTTGCTTATTTTAGGGATAGATAGCGCTGTGTGAATTGTCCAGCATTATTTATTAACCGACTTCAATAAAAGGAGGACGTTCTCAATTCATCGAAATCTCTGTTTTTATCTATAATATAAAAATGAATCACAAAATGTGTTGGTAAGCGCATAACTCAACAAGGACCCATTTGGCCAATTCTTTTTTTGTTGTATTTCTTATTGTCAGGAGAACGTTCTTATGAAAGAAAATTGCGCGCAAAATTAGAAAATTTAAGAATACTTAACCACCATATAATTTTTTTTATAATCTAACCTTAGCGCTTTTATAATGTAACCTTATGACGTTTGACATAGAATTGACAGAATGCGTGCTGCAAATATCGTCAAAGAGGATGTAAAAAAAATGAATATCGTTTGAAACAGATGCTTCGGTAGGAGTTATCCCGAGATATATTGTCTATATATATAAAAATTAATTGATGTTCGTTAGTCTCGCTAAAACTCGAGAACGGGTGGACCGATTTGGCTAATTTTGGTATTGAATTATTTGTGGAAGTCATTCATTTTCTCATACATAATGATGGCCGGGGACAACAATTGACAATTCTACCAGGGTGACTTATATTGACAGCCCGCGTTATACCTATGCATGTCAAGCCGATATGAAGTTCGGCGGGACCGCTAGTTATGTATAAATAAATAATAAATAAATATTGCTGGACATTTCACACAGCGCTATCTAGCCCCAAACTAAGCAGAGCTATGGGAACCAGATAACTGATAGAATACTTATATACTTTTTGTTTGTAAATACAAACTTATAATATATACAGAAACAACCAGACCCGGACCAAATATCTGTAAATCATGCAAACATTTGTTCCGCGGCGGGAATCGAACCTCCTGCGTCTCAGGCGGCTATTCGCCCACTACATGTTCTTTGTTTTTATCAGCTCAGAAACGCGAATTCTAGAAGGAATGGGGATTCCCCCCATTCCTTCCAGAATTCGCGGTCCTGAGCCCATCATTGTCACACGAATGGCTGATATTAATAATGTATGTTCCCCGATTACTCGAAGGCGCCGGGGCCGATTAAAAAAAAAAAGTTTTGTTTAAAAGGGTATACTTCCCATATGGGCACATTGGCATCAAGTCACGATCTAATGGTGGGATCCCGAAAAAATCGAGGACAACTCTAAAATTGTATAGGGACACAACTCTGTTTTATGTTTGTTATTAACTCAGAACTCCGTCATTTATCAACACATTTGGAAAAATCTGTATTTACTTGAATGGATATACTTTCATATTGGTCTCATAAGAATTTTATTAAAATCAGTTCAGTAGTTTGGTTAAGTCAGTTATAAAAAGAATTTGTTAAAAAGTTATTTTTTTATTTTTTATCTTTCGCAGTAAACATCAGACTATCAAAATCGAATCCAAAGCTTCCTCTCGAACTACGAGTAAATCGTTTTATAAAATAGTGGTCAATAAAGATGTTATCTCCGCTACCAACGGCGACACGCTGATCTTAAAGAAAACCGTTTATAGCAGAGGTTGCCTCTATGTCACTTCCACATTTAAAAACAAATAAACTAGAGGTTCGCTCCGAACTGAGATCTCGCTAGTCTCCCACATAAACAAAAAAATATTATTTAAAATACTTGACTATCAAAATAGTGCCACGAAATACATGTTAATTGATTACCTTTTTAGGAGTCGACATTGTAGTTATTCTGAATTTCACACTTTTCCCTATATTTGTGTCATATTTGTAGCACTAGTGTACCTACCCTGTGAATTTCGTCAAAGTTCAGTTATTATTATGGCTATATCTCAAAAACTATATAAACTTTGCAAAAAATAAAAACGGAATCGAAATGTACTAATATTGGTCCTTACATATGTAATTGGCGTTTTCTACGGGAGGAATATAAAGTCAATTTTTTTTTGTAAAATATATTTAATTAATTAAAGTATGCACCGTTGTTATCTATGCACTTTTGCCATCTCATAGGTAGCTCATTAATTCCTTTACTAAAAAAACCATGGGGGCGAGAATAAATAAACTCTTTGAAGGCGGTTTGGACTGCCGCATCGGACTTGAATTTTTTTCCTTGTAAGAAGTTGTCCAAATTCCGGAAAAAAATGGTAATCAGTTGGAGCAAGGTCCGGGGAGTACGGTGGATGTCGCAGACATTCCAATTGTAGCTCATCTAACTTAGTGGTTGTTTGTTGAGCAGTGTGTGGTCTAGCGTTGTCGTGAAGCAGCAGTGGCCTAGAGCGATTGACCAATCTCGGTTGATTAGCAGCTAGTTCTTCCTTCATTGTTTGCAGTTGCTGACAATAGATACTGCCGTAAACGTTTGGCCAGATTTAAGAAAGTGAATGACACCGGCGCTAGTCCACCAAACACTCACAAGTAACTTTTTCTGAGTCAATTTTCGTTTAGGGCAAGATTTGGCTGAGTCTCCAGGGTTCAGCCATTGCGACGAGCGCTTTCGATTATCGTACAGTATCCACTTTTCATCACAAATAATGATTCGATATAAAATCCCTTCATTATTGTGTCGGTTGAGCAAAGTAACACAGCAGTCGACGCGTATTTGCAAGTTCGATTCACTCAATTCATGAGGAACCTACCCATCGTTCAAGATTTTTATAATTTCCCGATTTGCTTCAAGTTGATTATTACAGTTTAATCACTTACCCCGAAGCCTGCAGCTATCTCTGAAGTGCTTTGTGATGGATCCGCTTCCACAATAGCCTTTAATTCTTCATTTTCCACTTTGGTCTCCGGCCGTCCACGGGGTTGGTTCTGAAGGTCGAAATTTCCAGAACAAAAACGTTAAACCAAAAACGTACCATGCTTTCTTTTGCGACACCAGCGCCGTACACATAATTAATCCTTCGAGCTGTTTCTGCAGCACTGGTGCCACGGTAGAACTCGAACTCGTAAATATACCGATATTTCATGTTTTCCATTCTGCGGTAATAAGCGATGCCAAAGAAAAAAATAATGAGGAAAATACAAATGAATGACTGTTTTCAAAACTCTACTAAATGAATTTATAAATTTGAATTTGAAATTCTTAACCATAGAGGAGATATTTCAGATCAAAGTGGTCAGTACGACAAAACGCTAATTTCATATGTAAGGACTTAATAAATACCTTTCATTTGACGTCCCATTTTAATTTTTTTACCCCTCTTGAACCTCAATATCTAAACAACCCCCTCCCCTCTACATTTTTAGCTCATTTAGTCACATCAAAATTGTGCCATCACCACCTACCTATATAGCAAATTTCACGATGATCGGATAAAGGTTTCGAAAGTTATTATGCATACATTACATACATACAACGCCGATTTGCCCAAGTTTATTTAGAGATCTCGCGTCGCTCCATCAATTATTTAATTCTTGGCTTAAATACTTAGATTTATTCTTGGCATCGGTAATTGTAATATTCTCACATTGTAATTTTATTTCTTGACACGTGATTTTGAATAAGTGAGATTTGTTTTATTTGTTTTTTTATTGTGTATTACATATTTGCACCTCGGATGGAGAATGTGAGCCGCTCTAATATTATTTTATAGCAGCTGCCCAATCCGCAACTTCACACGCGTAGTTTTTCAATGAAGACATTACCCTCCTTCTGCACAAATGGGTAAAAAGTAGCCTATGTCACCCGGGGATAGTGTAGCTTCCCAACAGTGAAAGATTTTTTTTAAATCGGTCCAGTAGTTTCGGAGCCTATTCAATACAAACAAACAAACAAACAAATTTTTCCTCTTTATAATATTACGAAGTTTTTTGTAGATATTGATATGCTCTTTAATATAGTAGAACATACTTTTGTTCTTTCATCAATAGTTTCCGCAGCGCATGCGACGAAAGATGTTTTAGGGCACTTTTTTTACACCTTGGGTTACGTTACTTAAGTTTTAGTAAGAATCTCTAATTTTTTCTAGACATAAATATAGCCTATGTTACTTAAGGTGAATGGTGCTTTCTAATGAAGAAAGAATTTTTGAAATCGGCACTGTAGTTTTTGAGTTTATTCATTACAAACATACACACAAAAATACAATTTTTTCCTCTATATAATATCAGTATAGAAGATCTGTGTAACTAAACCACATATAAGCAAATAAAATGAATTCTTTTAGCTGCAGGACGACCACTGGTGAACATCGACTTCCCGATAGATTTCCAGAGCGATTGATCTTACAAACAAACGGCTCCCAGCAACAAACATACCCTCATCCTCCTCTATTTCAATCTTGAAAGTCACAACAGTTAAGTTCATTCATCAGTGATATAACAATTCTTCTTATTCGACATGAATACGATTTTAAAATTGCTTCCATAGTGGGAGGCAATTCAAAAATGAATGACATCAAAATTTGGGGATACAGTTTGGTGTTGCAGCTACATGTCTATCATCTCCACCCAAAATTTATTTACACCGCTGGATAGCTAAAAGGTCAAAGAATTCGTTACGCTAAATGAGAACTGTGACGCATCGCGCGCGGTGGAAGGGAAGCGCCGCCATTTTGAGGTCGTTTTGCTGCGTTTCGAGATTTACATTTTCTATGACCCGAAGAACTTGTTAGTGTTGAAACATGATTATAACACACTTAAAATAATAACTAGCGGTTCGCCCCGAACTGAAATCTCGCGAGTATCCCAAAACAAAAAAAAATATTCTTAGGGCGACTCGCGCAACGATGCCTAAACGTATTATGTGGCTAAATATGATTTAAGGAGTTGTCAAATCATACAAGTACGTAAAATTTAAACATGTTTAGTAGCTAAATACGTTTAGGGATCGTTGTGCAAGCCGGCCTTAATTTTTGACTAATAAACTAGTGATGAAAAACTGATGGCCGTTGTGGCAGGTTCTCAAGTTGTGACTACGCACTGGAAAGCATGCAGCGTAGGATCCTCACTAGATAAAAGGATACAGTTCTCGCCTATCTTCATTCCTATAATGGATATCTCTTACTCAGACCTAGCATCACATAATATTACATAATATCCATGGGGATAGCCAGAGGCAATTCAAAGCATTACGTTTGATACAAGATTATTTTACTCTTTGCCGACACTGTTTCAGCAACCATTATTACTTACCTATTTATTTAGGCAACTTGCGCAACGACGCCTAAACGTATTTAGTGACTAAATACATTTAAGTATCGTAGCGCAAGTCGCCCTTAATGCTTTATAATGTCTATTTTAATCCCCGAAGTGAACCTTCCAAATTAGATACACTGATATATTCTGTACCGGAAGTGAGCTTCGTGCACGCGTCACTTCCTGTGATTAACGACCGTAACCCAATTTCCTTTAAACTCGGAAAATATTGGCAGTGGTGCGAATTAGAGACAGACGCCGTGAATTTTAATGCAACCTTTTATAATTCAAAGCCTAAGGTACTGTCAACGACATACTCGTCAGCTGTATAAAAATTAGAATGAAATATAAAGGGTTTTTTTTTTGGAAAATAGATTAAAAAAAGTGTAATAAATCTTGTAATAAGTATTATGTTACGTAAGACATTAAATAAAAACAACGGTAGGGCTAATGGCTAATATTTTTGTAAAATAGGTTTTTTCAAAACCATTGCCCCAGAAAATTTTATTTTTCAAACAACCTTAATGTAAAGTCCCAAAAACATCAGTGGAACAGCCTGTTTAAAAAAAGGTAAACATATCAAATTAATTAATCGTGTAAGTAGGTGCTACCGGTTAAAATGACCTAAACGACTAAGTCGAAAAGGCGCCGCCGTAATTTTTTTTATTGGTAATATATCGATTACTGTATTATATTAGATTACTTATTATTCAAGCCACCGGTATTAAGCCCACCTCATAAATCAGTTCATACGATTCCGGAGGTGTGTTTTAAAATAATGTCGTACGTAACAAAACAGGTTAATTTATTTGCTTGTTTATTACTCAATTACGTCGTAACGGCTAAACCGATTTCGATGAAATTTAGTATGTACGCAAATTATAACCTGTTTTAACACATAGGCTACTTTAATCCTATAAATCAGGTCCCATGAGAACAAAATGGTGTCAAGTCAAGTTGGAACAACGAGATTAGCTTGATTTCAAGGTTACCTACATATTTAATACTAGCTGTTTCCAGCGGCTTTGCCCTCGTTGTTCTGGGGTTACAAAAATATATGTAGAAACTTTGACATCCCATTTGTATCCCATGGAAACTGATTAATGGGATAAAAAGTAGTTTATGTGGTAATCCTAGATACAATCTACGATCATACCAAATTTTATCAAAATCGGTTCAGCCGTTCAGACATTACGTAACAAACAAACAAACATTCAAACTTTTGCATTTATAATATTAGGGTAAGTTCATATGCTCGCGCGGTGCCGCGCGGAACTACTAACCGCGCGGTACAAGATCAAACTAAATAGTGTTTATCGTCTACATTACCACACGGTCATATGAACTTAGCCTTAGTGTGATTGTAACGCGTACGAAGCCGCGGGCAACAGCAAGTGTGATAATCATGATGATCTGCTTATGCTGGATAAAACTGCTTACCAATCATAAGACTATGAGCTGTACAAGAGAGAAACACAATGTCTATAAATAAGCCACTGTGTTCTCCTGTGTAGCTCACAAAAACATATTAAAAGAAATCCTTATCAACTTACATCGCTGACTGTACTAATATTTATTCCGTGCCGATCGTTTTCTTCAGGTGAGGGGTGCAATGCGGGCTTTCGAAGTTCTTTTGGAAATTAAATGATTTACGGTCAGATAAGTAGGTACGAGTATTTACATAAGAAATAGAACCTACTAATCAAGGTTCCGCTTTCCGCGTCTGTTTTTTAAGACCACTATGATTTCGGAGCCTTCAAGTCCAGAGAGAGCACCTGTCAAACTGTAGAGAAATACCAAGCATAGCATACTACGTGTTTTGTAATGTACCTACGACATTATATGAAAACACTGGTAGGTCTAATGGCTAATATTGTTGTAAAATAGGTTTTTATTTTTCAAAGTCATTACCTTAGAAAAAATTTCAATTTTCAAACAATTTTTATATCACGTCCTAAAATAACAATGAAACAGTATTTATAAAACACCAAAACAAATCATATTCATATTAATTATGTAAGTAGGTACCTATTAAACGGACTAAGCGGCATCGTCGCAAAAACGCCGCTGATAAGTTACATTTTTTTATTAGTAATATATCGGTAACAGGATAAAAAAATTAAGCTACCGGTATTAACCCTTTTAAATTAGTTAATGCGATTCCGGATGTGTGTTTTAAATTAATGTCGTACATAACAAAACAGGTTGTATACATGAACCATGAAGTTGTAAAACTTTCTATAGGGAGTTAGTTTTAAGAGTAGTTCCTTATAAGGAATTCTAATACTGTACTACTCTGCCTATGAAAGGGCTCGCTCAGGGAAGTACTGCCATACTTATTTTTTTGTTATATAAAACTTTAAAATCTAGTTTTGTTAGACAAAGCAAAACAGTTCAGCTACATTACTTTATTAATTTATGAGTTCCTAAACTATTTTCGGCGATTAAACTTTACCAACTTGGACCAAACCGATGAGTCTCAAAACGCCACCCAAATGATATGATTTATTAACTAGGACTAGATTCAACACTTCTGCTTTTGATTCCGATAGAAATTTTATTCGATAAACTCAATAGTTCAAATATCTCGAATATTCGGGGAAATGTCTAGAATGATCGATGTTGGTGAATGCTTCGCTAGTTTATCGTCTTCGGAATCCTTATGGTGCAACTACGAGTATTTCCGTCACTCCTTTTTCTTTGTAACATACTTCAAATATCACTACTTCAGTAACTTTTTAACAAAAATATAACCAACTTATCCAAAATACGTTATCAAACTTGAAGGTTTCTGAGAAGTTCCTTTCAACTAAAAAAAATATATCGTTGATAAATGATGGAGTAATGAGGCCACACACAAAATAAAACCGGCCAAGTGCGAGTCGGACTCGCGCACGAAGGGTTCCGTACCCATTAACTATAAGAACGGCAAAAAAATTCTATCTGTTTTATGGGAGCACCCCTTAAATATTTGTTTTATTTTAAAGTGTATATATAGGTATAGCTAAACATTCTGTGAATATTTCAAGCGTGTACCTGTTGCCGTTATCAATATCGAGCAAATACGTTCAAAAAATCACGTTTGTTGTATGGAAGCCCCCCTTAAATATTTATTTATTCTGTTTTTAGAAAGAAATACATCAGCTGTGAAAATTTCAACTGTCTAACTATCAAGGTTCATGAGGGTCCCGTTTTACCCTTTGGGCACGCAACCCTAAAAACGAATGGAGGACCTCCTCTATTTTTAAGTCAATAAAAGAAGGAGGTTCTCAATTTGTCTGAATATTTTTTTTAAATGTTTAACGATAATTCTTAAACACGCGTCGTGTCTGTCGTTCAATTTTTTTTTTATAATTTCGCTTATATCAGAATAGTGCTAGGAAGACTTAATACTAATAGCATTATCTACCAGTCATCCTGGTCGTGCTGAAAGAAAGTATGGCGTAAACAGGATACTGGTATTTCAACGCTATTAATAAGAACAGACTATAAATGACTAAATATGAACATAATTATAAATACCTAAGATAATAATTATAATATATATATACTAGCTGTTGCCAGCGGCTTCGCACGCGTGGTTTGCCAATAAAAAGTAGCCTATGTGATAATCCAGGTTATGATCTACGTTCATACCAAATTTCATCGCAATTGGTTCAGCCGTTCCGGCGTGAAAGAGTAACAAATATCCATACATCCATATATACAAACTTTCGCGTTTATAATATTAGTAGGACATATATACAGGCAACTTACTTAAGAGCATATAAAACTGTTAAAAAATTACAGAATTTACATTGTAAATCTAAGTCAAACGCAATGATGGTATCAGTGCGTAATTTATCTTCAACTTCTCTCAAGGAATTAATCGCTGACGCATCAATCTCTTAAACGACTCTCTTTTTCATTTTGCTTACAACTTTGTTGTTAAAAAGAAGGTACCTCCTGAGGTACCTTCTCTGTCCAAATGTATATAGGACCACTCCTGAGTGGTCCTATATACATTTGGACAGACATAGAGACAGACAGACGGACAACGATGCGACTCTATAAGAGTTCCTTTTTTCTTTTGATGTGAGTGTTCCAAAAAAGAAATACGGGTTTTCTAGTAATGTTTTTCTTAACCTTTAAGAATATAGTATGCTTAGTACCTATATAGTGTTTATAGAAGGTAGTTATACTCTTTACAGGAAAGAAAATAATCACAGATACCGCAATAAATTTGCCGCAAATAGCAAACATAGAAACCGGAACAGAAAGTACAGTTTACAAAACTTTCGCGTTAATATCACAAAAACCGCAGAAGTAGTGTTTGCAGGAAAGGCGGATTTATGCCGGCGACTAAACGCCGGATGCGACACGACAGGGTTCGAATCAAGGAGGAGATGGGGCAACAAATATCGCTGACAAAACAAACTTAAGGGAAACTTAAGGTTTTAAGCACAACGTGTCAATCGCACAACAAAGGTTTCGTGTTCTAGTACCAAGATTAAATCCGAACCCAGTAAATTGGTAGACAAACCAAAGTCACTAATAAATAACTCTTAGAATTTTAAATTAACAAATCATTATTGCTGGACATTTCACACAGTGCTATCTAGCCTTAAACTAAGCAAAGCTTATTATATAAGAACCAGACAATACAACTGATCAGTTAAACTAAGCAAACTTATACTATGGGAACCAAACAACTGATCAGTTATCTGGTGCCCATAGTATAATCTTTGCTTAGTTTGTGGCTAGATAGTGCTGTGTGAAATGTCCAGTAATATTGATTTGTTTATTTAATGTTTTTTGTAACCGGGAACAAATACATGTACATTATCAAAAAAAATATTACGCTGCGCTGTGGGAATAGGTCCCTGCGTTTCATTGAGCTTCGGAGGTCAACAAAATAATAAATAGAAAATTTAGAATTATTCTTGTAGCTAGGCGCTGATCAGGGGCATCTCCTTAGCACTTTTTGCATGGCAAACCCCTTATATGCTTAGCCCTAGCTACCCCCCTGTCCCTAGATACGCCACATGTTATTTAGTGCTTTTGGTAGACTTTAAACCTTGCTCGGATGAAATATGTGCACACAACCTTACAAAACTACAACCATAGGTTTGTTTTGTGATCAGAATTTAGTAGTTATACCAAATTAATTGAGCGAAGCGAGATCTCCAAATCAACTTGGATGAATCATGAATCCTAAAATGTGGCGGAACTGCCTGGTGTTAAAGTGGGGTAAAAAAATCAAAGTAAAGCTGGTCAAGTTGGACGTTTATGGATTAGATTTCCCTAACTAAAATATTAAAAACGGATTTCATAAACAATTTATAAAATTTATATAGAAGTGCTCAACGAGCTATGGAGAGGGCTATGCTCGGGGTTTCTCTACGGGATCGAATCAGAAATGAGGAGATACGTAGGAGAACTCAAGTCACCGACATAGCCCGACGGATTAGCACGTTGAAGTGGCAATGGGCAGGCCATATAGCGCGCAGAACAGATGGCCGATGGGGCCGAAAGGTTCTCGAGTGGAGGCCACGGACCGGCAAGCGCAGAGTAGGACGTCCACCCACAAGATGGGCAGACGACTTGGTAAGAACCGCAGGTCGGCGTTGGATGCAGGCCGCTTCCAACCGCAGTTCCTGGAGATCAATGAGGGAGGCCTTTGTCCAGCAGTGGACGTCCTACGGCTGATATGATGATGATGATGTATATAGAAGTGCCACGAAACTTACTTGACCTACAGTTTCATTCGTATTACAAGTAACATTACTTATTACTTGTATAGGAGTAGAATTTGCCGTTATTATAGATTTCAGACTTTTTCCTATATTTGTGTCACTAAAGCTACACGCATACCAAATTTCAACACTGTGGGGTCACTTAAGGACCCTGAGACTTTCGCCAAATTACAGTTTTTAACATGGCTAATAACTCAAAAACTACAAGGAATAAACTAAAAATAACAGTGGTTCGCCCCGAACAGAGATCTCGCGAGTCTCGCAAAACACAAAAGAAAATATTCTTAGGGCGACTCGCGCAACGATGCCTAAACGTATGTAGTGGCTAAATAATATATGATTTAAGAAGTTGTCAAATCAAACAAAGAAGTAAAATTTAAACACGTTTAGTTGCTAAATACGTTTAGGAATTGTTGTGCAAGCCGGCCTTAATCTTAGACCAATAAAATAGTGCCTATAAATGCTTAACCGACGTACGTGGCCTATAGTTCATTCAAATTACAGGTAACGGGAGTTCATGTGTTGTGGCTTCACTTTTGTGGGGTACAAATTGCAGTTATTCTGGATTTCAGACTTTTACCTATATTTGTGGCACTTAAACTACATGCATGCCAAATTACAGAACTGTGGGGTTACTGGTGTACCCTGTGAATTTAGTCAAAGTTCAGTATTTATTATGGCTAATAACTCAAAAACTATAAATAATTTACTAAAAACAAAAACAGAGTCTAAATGCACTGATGTAGAACTTTTATTTGGCGTCCTATTTGATCTAATAGTCTCATTTTCATTTGTTTTTACACCTCTTGAACCCCACTATCTCAACAAACCCCCAATATTTTTAGCTCATTTAGTCACACCAAAATTGTGCCATCACTTCCTACCTATGTATCAAATTTCACGATGATTGGATCAACACTTCGAAAGTTATACTCGGATAATCAAACATACATACATATATAAAATGCCGATTTGCCCAAGTTGATTTTGAGATCTCGCTTCGCTCGATCAAAAACGGGGTTGAAATGTACTAATGACGACCTTTCATTAGATGTCTCACTTGACCTAATATTCTCATTTTGATTTATTTTACGCCTCTTGAAACCCAATGTTTCAACAACCCTCCAACATTTTCAACTCGTCAATATGCTGATCGCGTCGAATTCTCTACTTTGCAACTTTACTCTTTGGCATTATTAGAAATCAGAAACCACTATATGCGCTTCTGAGCTTCAGTTCCTTAAGATGTAGATTCTTATTAAGATAGCATTATCCCTACAAACCTAAGTGGTTTATAAGTGCTATTTTTAAAACATAATTTTTTGTGGAGATATTTTATGTGATAAATAAATAAATAAAAACCTTGTCATCGAACCATCGTACTAGAAGCACACAACTATGGGGTAGTATATAGTACTGTCGCAATTTAGGGGTTTTATTTGCACCTTAATATCCTCCAAAGATATTACACCTGGGAATAACAGAGGTTCACGGGCCTAACCCAAGTACCCCTCAGTGGTTCGGGTGGTTCTTATTATTATTATTTATTTAATTCAGATTTAAAATCCATATAAAAATTCTTAACCGCTAACACACAATATTTCATAGTTATAAAATCATCAAATAAAAATACTTTAAAAAATTCAAAAAATAATAATACAGATAATTGATTAATTTAATAGCATGTCAATAGTTTAAAAATTAAGTTGAAGTAATTATATTGGTGGAATAGGTATCCGAAAAATTACGAGTATTTCATTACCAGCATTTCTGTCTTCTGTCCACAGCATCGCTGGACTACACCATAAAATTATCAACCCATCTTTAGGAGACGTTCCGGTCGTATGCGCGGCAGAAGCCAGAAACGCTTGGACAGTAGCTTGTCCGGGTGAGGCGTTTCCAAAAAGCCTCCATTCCAAGAGGCAATGGGACGAGCCTCTCTGTAAGTTAATATAAAAGTCCCTTCTAGTCGGATGTATTAACGATTCAGACCGGGCTCGTCTCCTTGCCACAAGCGAACGCGAGGCGGGCTACTGGCTGCAAGCTATTTCCTCGGCGAATATTTGAACTCTACTTGACGACAGCAGTTTTTCTATTGCTGTTGGTCTGCGTCTGGGCATTTCTAGGACTGAGCCCCACTAATGTCATTGCAGTGGCAACGTAGATCGTTTGGGTCACCATGGTCTGTCTTGCCGCCGCAGTGCTGGTCAACTCTCACGCCACGCCACCCTGAACGACGTCATCTGTCGGGCGTTTGTCACCGTCAACGTGCCGGCTCTGCTGGAGCCGAACGGTATTTCACGAGACGATGGCAAGAGGCCTGATGGTTTGACGTTAATTCCGTGGAGTCGTGGGAGGTCGCTGGTGTGGGATGCAACTTGTGTTAATACACTGGCGCCCTCTCACCTTCATAGTACTTCCCGGGTGGCTGGTACGGCAGCAGAGGCTGCGGAGAACCTCAAACGGAGGAAATATGATTTCCTGGAGGTATTTCTTCCGTTTGAGGTCGAAACTATGGATCCTTGGGGCTCGAGTGCCCGAAATTTCATTACAGAGCTGTCCAGACGCCTCATAGACACCACAGGTGACCAAAGAGCTGGAACTTACCTCGGTCAATGGATCAGCCTAGCCATTCAAAGAGGTAATGTTGTCAGTTTTTTGGGCATCTTACCTGCAGATAGAGACTTAGATGCAGTTTTTAGTATAATTTTTTTTTTAATTTAATTTTATTTTTTTGATTTAATTGTAGTTTTTATAGATCGATTATAAATAAATAATGCTGGAAATTTGGCTACAATAATGATAATGATTATTCATGCCATGAAATAAATGAAACACTTTATAAATAATAAACTTACTTAACTATTACCTAAAAGTATTTGCATCCATTTGGTAAGGATGTGGCAGTCCAGACGCGAAAAACAATCATCTGCAGGATGCCGTTGCTACTGCCGCACGCGCGCGCCGAGTACGGACGCGACTTTCTTGCGCATGATCGCATGTGCGCCGTCCGTTTGCGCCTCTTCAAACATACCCGAAGCGCTGCCAAAGCGAGGCAGCCGCATCAGCGTCCTGAAGATGCCGGCGGGTAAGTAAGCCTAATAATTTAAGTTTCAAAGCTTTTAATTATGCCTGTTAACTGTATTCAATTTTTATTGAAGTAAAACTTCTTTACTTGGGGAGTAAGCTGGTGAATGCGTTACGAAAAGTGCAAACGCAAGTTGAGAGGGAGATATTAGATGAAGATAGAAAAGTGAAAGTTAAAGTCAAAATTTTTTATTCATTAAAATCACAAAGATCACTTTGAAACGTCAATTTTAGTGCCTGTTCCTTCGCGACCAAGCCTGGAAAGATAGTCAAGAATACAAGGCTGGTTTTTTGTTAATGATCCGTTTAGAATACATAACCATAAAGAAAATAAATTACGTCTAAACTGTAACATTTTTGAACGAGTTGGAGCAATTTCAATCCCAAGCTTCTCTATCAAGAAGAGAGAGAGTTACGTTTTGTATATTTTTAAACGTTAATCTGCGAGTGCGAGTTGCGTCTGTCCAGAATGAACATAGACTGATCGACCTACAAACTTGTACCTACAGATTTTATACATGTAATGCAAAATAAACGTTTTTCTATTTTATTATATTGTAACTCATTTAGTCACACCAGGATTGTGCATCACTACCAATCTGTATATCAAATTTCACGATGATCGGATCAACGCTTCGAAAGTTATCCTCGGATATACATACAACGCCGATTTGCCCAAGTTGATTTGGAGAACTCGCTTCGCTCGATCATTAATAAATTAGTACAGGGGTAAAAATCTATTTTAATCATATATTCATTACTTTAAGAATTTGGTCTGCTTTCTCCATACAAACTTTAACTATGCCAAATCTCACGCTCCTCCGTGCGTAGACTTAAACAGAGCTTGTCCAGCTTAAAAAGATGTGCAAAGTTTTCTCTTCACGTAATAATACGTAGATTGCCGATTTTTTTAATTTTTATCCTTAATTAGACTCACAATATGAGGTATACTTATCCACCCATTAGGCTGCTTTTCCACCAGAGATGTGCTATGCTACGTTGCTATGTTGGCTGCGTTTTATATCCACCAATCATATTCATTGGTCCTTATAGCATAGCACTGGTGGAAACGGATTCAACTAAGCTATGTTTTTCTATATGGAAGGATGCGTGCTATGGATGCGTGCTATGGATGCATGCTATACATGCGTGCTATGGAAGCATGCTATGGATGGTAGGGAGTGGTAGAGTAGGTACTCAGTAGGCCCGCGTTTGTCACTGAAAGTAGACATGCCATCGTCTTCTGCTGCGCGACAGCTGCGCATCTTCCTCGCACAGCTACTTTGCGGCGGCGCATCTTCATAGCACATTTTACTCGCTCCGCTACATAGCTTAGTATCAGTGGAAACGGTGACATAGTTTCATAGCTTAGCTTTTACATCCTCGCAGGATAGCTGCATATATCTCTGGTGGAAAAGCAGCCTTAAACACCGCTTTACAATTAAACCATCTGAATCCACTAATTAAAGCCAGTATGTTCCGGGACGCCATGTTTACAATCAACGTTCACTCATGCATTCGGTCATTGGCTTTCATTCATTCAATTTGGTTACAAGCTGTATATTTAGTCTAAATTCAATAGCTTTTTGCTGGGTATGACTATACTCATTATGTTTAGTTGTGCATTCGTTCTTGCGCAAAACTTGATTTATTGAAAGTTAATATGGGAATTTGACTAAAAAACGAGGAAATATATTAATTATATTATATGAATTTTAAATCATTTTTAATAAAAAAAATCATACTTTTCAGTTGACGAATACCTATCGGACAACATTACTAACAAACAAAGTGACGACCTTAGCGAACATTAATAGTTAGGTATCTAGATAGGTAAGCATGTTTAGATATAGTTTATACTTTGAAATTCCTTGACATTATGATTAATATTATTTTCTACTTGACATTATTGGATCTTTAAAAGGATTAATCTGGATCTTTAAAAGATTAAGGCATGTAATGAGTCAGGACTTACTTACCTCTATTTATCTAGCAATATGCCAATCAGTTCAAACCTACTGTATTACTGCGTGGGGTGGTGCCTACAAAAGCCACATGATTGCTTTTGAAAGAGCTCAAAGGTCTGTGTTAAAAACAATGATTTTTAAACGATTCCGACATCCAACCAAAGATCTTTACGAAACATGTCAAGTGCTTACAGTTCGTCAACTATATATACTCAATGCAAGACTAAGATTACGCAAAAAAATCCCACTACACCCCTCACATACACGCAGAAGAAACTTAATACTAAATAGATTATGTAGAACAGATTTTATGCAACATCAATTCAACTTTTCGGTAAACTATCTATACAACGAAATAAACAAAATCTTACGTATTCACGCCCTTAATTTATGGAACTGTGCGCACAATATAAGAAATTGGCTTTTGGATTTATCATACAAAGACACGGAGGATCTATTGGAAATTCAAAAATAATGACTGATCCTTATTCTTGAATTTCTAAATAAATAGTTAAAAGCCGTAACTAAAAATTGATTTAAACACACTAACACAAAACTTTTTTGTGTTCTGTGCACAAAACCAATTAGTACTTAACACTCAGTAGCTGGGTACTCACGGGTTAGTGAGAAACTCGCGAGAAACTCGGGTTAGTGAGAAACCTCTATAAGCGAGAATGAGATTGTGCTCCCTTGAACTTTCGCTTATCCAGGTTTGACTGTATATACATTTACAACCTAATGTGGTTAACTATACTAATATTATAAAGAGGAAAGATTTGTTTGTTTGTATTGAATAGGCTCCGAAACTACTGAACCGATTTAAAAATTCTTTCACTGTTGGGAAGCTACACTATCTCCGGGTGACATAGGCTACTTTTTATCTAACTGCGCAGAAGGAGGGTAATGTTAATGAAGCTGCAGATTGGTCAGCTAGTCATTTATAAATTTACATAAAACATAATTAATTAAAGGGGAATCAGTCGAAGAATATCTGGTCAATGTTGCCTTCGTCCAGGCCACACTCACGTAGGGAGTGGTTCCTAATTTCCTAATCCTAAGTTTGGCTAAAAACAACAGGGGTAAACGAGTGGCCAATTCGAAGACGACAAATTGTGGAGGTGGTACTCTTACTAGCGTTCCGGAATTTAAAAAACCAAGGAGTTCGAGGAATAATATTCTTAGGCATAATTCTAAAATTCAGTCCACGATTGTTCGAGGTGTGATTTGGGAAGAAGGCATAGATCATTAGAGAAGAATTTGAAATGTTCAAGGGAACCTATCTGAGCAGCATCCTTTGCGAAAGTGTCAGCTGACTCATAGTGAGAACACGCGCACGGGTATACGTGCTTTTAATTTTATAATTTTATCAACATAACGCATATCGTCCGTCGGAGGGCGCTAAGGGCAGGGATACATTAATCTAGTCTGGCTCTTAGCACACCCCTACCCTACTATTGTAAGGTAGGTAGGTGCGTAGTAAATGAACTAGATATAAGCACTATGTTTTTAGATTTAAGCTTGCTATGTACCTACTTACTTACTTGTATTGTTCTTGTATCCAAATAAATAATTTCGATTTCATTTGATTATTATTATTACTACCCGATAGCTTGACATACCTTTGTTCAAGTACTGTATTATTTGACATATGCCGAATAAACTAATTTTAAGTTAATTGATTTGACATGTTTAATTCTATGTTTAGTTGTTGTTGTTTTTGAAATGGGACAAACCCAACTTGCAGTGCCCTTACAGGGTATATGTACTTACTCCTAAGTTACATACTATCTAAACTAAAAAATGTATTATGTACGTGTAAGCAGATTAAATGAATATGAATGCCACACACACGCAGCAAGCGCGTTACAACACTTAAAACCAAAGTGACAACCGAATGACAATGGCACGGCAATACTACCAGCCATAATTTTACGATCTGGGGGGTATTTGTTACTAGCTGTTGCCAGCGGCTTATAATCTACGTACATACCAAATTTCATCGCAATCGGTTCAGCCGTTCCGGCGTGAAAGAGTAACAAACATCCATACATACAAACTTTTGCGTTTATAATATTAGTAGGATTATTTAACTAAAAATAATTATTCTTTGACTATAGTAAACACAACCGAGAATCTAGACACAATGCATTGCAGTAGTTTTTGTGCCGATATAGCTTCAAATAAATCGTTCATGTTCACTCATCCATACACTTTCATTCGGTTAATTAAGCTTCTCGTTCATTTGCTCGATACTTACCTACTTTTTATTTTAATTGGTAGTTGAAGTAAAAATGGCTTTATTTTGTAAATAAAATATGCTCATGTTTTTTCCATTGTTTTATATAAACCACAATAATTCTAGAACTGTGAATGTTATTGCATAAAAACAGTATAAAAAGCATTTAATACATTCACATGCGTATTCGAAAACAAGAACCATCTGGTTAGTAGGTAGCTTAGGTGGTAGCTTAATGTAGTTATTAAGTAGCTTAGGTATGGTGGCTTGTATTCTAAAAAGCGGCGATGGGCTTGCAACCTGTCACTATCGAGTGACAGGTTGCAAGCCCATCGCCGCTTAACTTATAAGCAAAAAATAGGCATGTATCAAACGTAATGCTTGGATTTGCCTCTGAATAACCCTTTTTCATTATCTTTTCGGCGTATTGGATGAGATCCATGGATATCCACTGGATTAATATACTACGTGTTTTGTTATGTGCAACATTAAATGAAAACACGGGTAGGGTTAATGGCTAATATTATTGAAAAATAGGTTTTTTTTCAAATTAATGTCCTGAAACAACTTACAATTTTTTAACAACCTTAATATTACTAAAATATCAATGAAAACGCTTGTATATAATAGGTAAACAAATCATATTCATTCATCATGTGAGCAGGTATCTGTTAAGAATCCGTTCCCAAATCTGCCGCTGTCAAGTTTAGGTATTTACGAAGACCGGCAGGCACGCGACTCGTAAATGCGCGGCTCCCGGAACTTATACACCTCATTATAGGACAAATAATTTTGATCCTTTGTCATGTCGATCGAATGAAAATGTTTATTTAAAGTATATTGTGTATCTTCGTATTTTCATTTGTATTATACAGTTTTTTTATTTTATTTGTTAAGCGCTCGACCATCGGTACTCATCTGATGGTAAGGTCGAAGAAGGAGCGAGCTTACCTAGATAGAACTTGTTCACTCTGGACTTGAAGACTCCGAGATTATAATGGTCTGACAAGATTTCTACAAGTAAAATAACTAGTGGTTTGCCCCGAACTGAGATTTCGCGAGTCGCGAGTACAAAACAAAAAAATAATAATGTTCACAATCTTTGACTAACTGATCGAGCGAAGCGAGATTTCCAAATCAACTTGAGTAAATTGGCCGTATGTACTTATGTTTGTTTGTTTGAGGATAAGTTTCGAAGCATTGATCCGATAATTGATATATAGTTAGTCGTGATAGTTAATCGTGAAATTTGATATATAGTTAGGTAGTGTTGGCAAAATCCTGGTGTGACTAAGTGAGCTAAAAATGTTTGGAGGTTGTTGAGATATTGGAGTTCAATAGGGGAAAAATAACAAAAAAAGGATTATTAGGTCCAATGGGCCATGAAAGCCAATGAAAAATACATTAGTATATTAGACCCCGTTTTTATTATTGCATCCTTGTAGTATTTGAGTTATTAGGCGACATAAAAACGAAACTTAAACGAAATTAACGGTGTACACCAATGACCCCACAATGCTGACATTTGGTATTTGTGTAGCTTTAGTAACACAAACATAAAGAAAAGTCTGAAATCCAAAATAACTGCAATTTCTGTCCCTAAAAAAGTAACCAATTAATATGGACTCCCGTTACTTGTTATTTGTATAATACTGTAGTTCAAGTAGTTGGTTGTGTATTTCGTGACACTATTTTATTAGTCAAAGTTTATGAATAATATTTTTTTTTATTTTTGTTGAGACTCGCGAGATCTTAGTTCTGGGCGAACCACTAGTAAAATAGTGCCACAAAATTTACAACAAACTAATTTGACCTACAGTTGCATTCTTGTTACAAATAATGGGAGTTAATCAGTACTCTTTTAAGATTAGAATTTGCAGTTATTCTAGAATTCAGACTTTTCTCTATATTTGTGTCACTAAAGCTAAACAAATCATGGCTAATAACTCAAAAACTATAAAGAACTTACAAAAAATAAAATAATAAATAAACACAGTATAAAAGTACTAATAAATACCTTTCATTTGACGTCACACTTGACCTGATAGCCTCATTTTAATTTTTTTTACCCCACTTGAACCCCAATATCTCAACAAGCTCCCAACATTTTTAGCTCATTAGTCACACAAAAATTGTGGCATCACTATTAATATACACGTATTAAATTTCACGATGATCGGATAAACTTTACGAAAGCTATCCTCGGACAAACATACATACAGCGCCGATTTGCCCAAGTTGATTTAGAAATCTCGCTTTGCTCGATCAATTAAAGTAATGTCATTCAAATTTTACCGGTAAGCAAAGTTTTAGCTCAACCAGACAATTTTCTGAGGAGTTCCAAGGAACAGCTCCTGGCTCCATCATCAGATCAAACCGTCTTTAGTATAGTAAAGAATTTTCAATTTAGTTCCACTGGTGTGAAAAGTATTACTTCAATCGGACAACTTGCTGAGGAGTTACATGGAACAGCTTCTGACTCCATCATCAGATCAGAGCGTTTTAGTGTAGTTGAGAATTTTAATTTTAGTTCTACTGGTGTAGTAAAGAATTTTCAATTTAGTTCCACTGATGTGAAAAGTTTTACTTTAATCGGACAACTTGCTGAGGAGTTCCACGGAACAGCTCCTGACTCCACCATCAGATCAGAGCGTTTTTAAAATAGTAAAGTATTTTCATTTAAATTCTACCGGTATGCATAGTCTGACCTCAATCCGACAACTTGCTGAGGAGTTCCACGGAACAGAATTGAAATAGAATAGAATAGAAATTATTTATTTGACACACAAAGAAACTAAGAACGGATCACAAAGAAAATCAGGAACACCTCCTGACTCCATCATCAGATCAAAACGTTTTATGTATAGTCTTAAATTTTATTTTAGTTCTACCGATGTGCAAAGTTTAACATCATTTGGATAATTTGCTGAGGAGTTCCATGGAACAGCTCCTGACTCCATCATCAGATCGGAGCGTTTTAGTGTAGTCGAAAATATTCATTTTAGTTCTATCGATGTGCAAAGTTTTATTTCAGTCGGAAAACTTGTTGAGGAGTTTCATGGAACATCTCCTGACTCCATCATCAGATCAGAGCGTTTTTGAACTAGTAAAAATTTTAATTTAAATTCTACCGGTATGCATAGTTTGACCTAAATCGGACAACTTACTGAGGAGTTCCACGGAACAGCTCCGGACTCCATCAACAGATCAGAACGTTTTTAGTATAGTCTGGAATTTTTATTTTAGGTCTACTGGTTTGCAAAGTTTTACATCATTTGGATAATTTGCTGAGGAAAAAAGTGTTTCAAAGTGATCCTTATAGATGTCGCATATACTTGAAAATTTACTAAGAAGTTATCTTACGCCCCTCCAAAAACAAAAAAAAATTGGACGTTTTAAAGTGATCCTTCTGGATGTCGCATATACTTGAAAATTTACTAAGAAAGTTGCCTTACGCCCCTCCAAAAACTAAAAAAAAATATTGGACTTTTCAAAGTGATCCTTGTAGATGTCGCATATACTTGAAAATTTACTAAGAAAGTTGCCTTACGCCCCTCCAAAAACTAAAAAAAAAATATTCGACGTTTCAAAGTGATCCTTGTAGATGTCGCATATACTTGAAAATTTACTAAGAAAGTTGCCTTACGCCTCTCCAAAAACTAAAAAAAAATATTGGACATTTCAAAGTGATCCTTGTAGATGACGCATATACTTGAAAATTTACTAAGAAAGTTGCCTTACGCCCCTCCAGAAACTAAAAAAAAATATTCGACGTTTCAAAGTGATCCTTGTAGATGTCGCATATACTTAAAAATTTATTAAGAAAGTTGCCTTACGTCCCTCCAAAAACTAAAAAAAAATATTGGACGTTTTAAAGTGATCCTTGTAGATGTCGCATATACTTGAAAATTTACCAAGAATGTTGCCTTATGCCTCTCCAAAATCTAAAAAAAACATGGGACGTCTCAAAATGATGATGATGGTTGTCGCATAAACATGAAAATTTACTAAGAAATTTGCCTTATGTCTCTCCAAAAACTAAAAAAAGGGACGTCTCCAAATGATGATGATGATGGATGCCGCATAAACTTGAAAATTTAGTTATCTCATGCCCCTCCACCAATAAATTAAATACAGTAATATAAATTTCACAGTACCCACAAGCCGTTTGGCTCCCTACAAAAACAGTATGAAAGTTACGGCAAACGAAATATACGGTGTACGGTATTTGCACAAAAATATTTTGTATGGGGCATTTTTTTTTGTATGAACGATTAATTTTTTTTTAGATTCGTATATAAAAAATGTCCTGAGCAACATTCGTTTTGGCGCTAATGCTCTAAGTCTTATACTTTCCGAGATACGAGGTGGATAGGAGCAATAGGGGGACAAAAGAGGGATTTTAGGATTTATTCCCAACTCACCGAAACTTCCTCTATACGATCATACCAAACATTTCTACCCTACAAGGGGGCATCTGGGAGAACAATGATGTCAATGAGTTTTATAGATCTGTAAGTATCCGTACAGATCAAATCACTCGGTCGCGCAATAATTGTATGCTGTTGCCTATAGTATTATATATACGTAACTATGTATAGTGCTCGTGACAAAGAGCGACACGTCCTCCCTCCAAAAGCGCTCGGCGCAGACTGCCAGTGGCCGCGTTGCGTTTCATCATTTTATATATGATTTTAAAATAATCATATTATAATAATTAATGGATAGTACACTTCTAGTTTTTTTATATGTAAATAAAAGGTTGAACTTTGTTATAGTATGTGAATTTTAACTTATAAACTTTCTACTTTCAAGTAAACGAAATCTTTTGAAGCGTAAAATTGCGCAGTTTTTATTCGCAATTTTTTTTGAAATATTGTATCAATATACTAAAATTTTTTAAACGCATTTCTAAGCAAACAATATTTTTGTTGTAATGTTATTTGTGTTAAAAACTTTACGACTCGTTTTTTGGGTGAAAATAGGGTTAGATAGTTCACTCAGTTGCTCATTTTACGAGAACGCGAGTTACAAATTAATTTATTTGACGAATGTGATATGTTTAAATTTAATTGTTTTTCGATCTTTTAAGTTGTGGTGAACCAAACTTTGGGTGTAATTTTTTTTTGTCTCTCTTTATCAACCGAGCCACAGACTTGTTCGAAATATTTGCATAAAACGGGTAACAGATGACAGGGCCCTTAAACTGCGACATCGTTGTAAAGGCGCCGCAGATTAACGTAAATTTTTTTTTAATGGAAATTTACAATTACTGGATAAATATTCAAGCTAACGGTAATAAATTCATCTCTTAAATCAGTTAATACGATTCCGGCTGTGTGTTTAAAATTGAAATCGTAGATAGCAAAACAGGTTGTTTAGATAGTCGTAAGCTATATTTTTATTATTTTTGAAGTAAAACTTCTTTACGCACGCTTGACTTGGCGAATGAGCTGGTGAATGCGTTACGAAAAGTTCGAACGGAAGTTGAGAGGGAGATATAAGTAAGTGAAGATAGAAAGTGAGAGAGTTACGTTTCGTATATTTTTAAACGTTAATGTGCGAGTGCGAGTTGCGTCTGTCCAGAATGAACATAGACTGATCGACCTACAGACGTGTGGACACTTTTGTAAATGAACAATTTTATAAAATTATATTTTGAAAATGAAGTTTTCCTTTAGTCATGTGATATAAAGCGCATCATCATCATCATCGTCAGCCTTTCTCATCCCACTGCTGGGCATAGGCCTCTCTTCGTTGTCGCCATTCGCCTCTGTCCTGCGCTGTTCTAACCCACCTGCAACCTAAGTTTTTTATAACGTCGTCGACTCATCTTGCCGGCGGACGACCTGCGTTCCTGGTTTGATTTCGGGGCCGCCACTCAGTCAGCACCCTGATCCACCTGTCATCACCGCGCCTGGCCACATCTCCTACCCAACTCCATTTGAGTCCCAATATACGCTTGCTAACGTCTTGAACTTTAGTTCGCTTGCGAATTTCAGTATAAAGCACACTCGTTTTTTATTTTATTAACAATCATGCATCTTAATTCATTTATTCCATTATAGGCCCTTTTAAAAAATCACTTGAACAAGTTTATAAAAGAAGAATATACATTTACAATAAACTCCTTACCAGATATTCCAAGTATTTTCTCCCTAGAAAAAAAAACAGTTCAAAATCTACCCTAACGATCTATTTTCAATAGATCGCAATCCGAATATTTATGTGAATTTGAATGGCATCGAAATAAATTCTACACGCTGAGAAATGTCCTGGATTTGCACCTAAATAGAGGCTAGGTTTAGATAAGGTTATATTTATGACTAGAACTATTTATACGTAAATAAATGGATAGGTGCGAAGGGTCTCGTGTCTGCGAAACCAGACGCATAGCTCGAAGAATTTACGACCATTGAGGCAGATAGGTACCGCCCATACCTGGTCGGCATACCACCTTACCGTACCATACGATTCGATTATTTGTTCGAGTAAAGAGTGGAACTCGTTTTTTTTATATATTATAGACAAGCGCCCGAACACTATGTCTAAATGAGTCCCACGCCTTACTTGTTATATCAAGAAAAGTTGAGGTTGCTTCTGGCATCTGTTTTTCAGGACCGTTATAATCTCGAAGTTATCAAGTCCAGAGTGAACTGGTTCTTTCTAGGCAACCGTGCTCTTTTTACAACTACACCATCACTTACCATCGGGTGAGGTAGTGGTGAAGAGCACCAATAAAAAAGAACTTTTCAATCGGAGCCCGTGGCCACTAGCAAAGCGTAGGATGACCTTAAAAAGACGATACGTAATAAAGGTTTCTGGAAGCCGCACAGTTTTAGTCATTCTGGAAATGTATGGAGGAGGCCTGTGCTCAACAGTGGACGAGTGGCTGATATTAAGAAATCCTTGTACTATAAATTCTTTCAAAAGATATTTATTATTCGTTTAATCATATAAACATTGTAATGGATCTATAGATAGATCAACTGCTCCAATCACTACCAGGGCAAGTGTCTCCAATACATTGGCTTCATTGTCCCGCTGAATTGCAACGCTTATGCGTTGACCCAGTTAAGATAATGCGGATAATCTCGGGTGCGTAGAGAACAGAAATAATTTCCAAAATACGAAGTATTCCGGTACCCCGTGTATTCAGAGTCTCAACCTCAAATATATACTTAATATCGAGTACGTAAGCTCTAATATAATACCAAGACCGACTTCAGATAACATTAAAAACCAAACTACTCTACTAATTTTGATGACATTTCCATGGGATCAATTTAAAAGTATGTCCTTTCAAATAAAAATTAATTTTCCAAATCGGTTGATATATAACGGAGTTCTGAGCTAATAAATATAACATAACATAAAAATTAAACAAATTTAAGACTCATATAGTTCTCTTATGGATGCTATTGTCAGAACTAGACCAAATGGAAATTAAACCACACGGGAAGCACCAGCTTTCAAATACAAATGAATCATCAAAATCGGTTCACCCAGTCGAAAGTTCTGAGGTAACAAACATAAAAAATAAAGTCGAATTGAGAACCTTCTCCTTTTTTGAAGTCGGTTAAAAATTAGTGTGGCTGTGTCATGGACACGGCCGTGTGCTGTACATGTATACATAACAGGTAATATTTTCTATACAAAATATAAAATACACTATTTTATGTATGTTATAATCATTTTTCAACACTAAGTATACTTCGGGTCATACTAAATTCAAACGCAGCAAAATGACCTCAAAATGGCGGCGCCCCCTCCACCGCACGCGATGTATCACAGTCCTCACCTAGCGTAACGAACTCTTTGATCTTTGATCCTTCCGCTGGATACAGCGGTATAATTAAATTTTGGATTAAGATGATGAGCTGCAACACCCAAACTGTATCCCACGATTTATTTTTATTTATTGACAGTACCAACAGCTACAATTATAAAACAAATTTTGTTATCATTTGTTTTTTGAATTGTCTCCCTCTATGAAAACTATTTTAAAAACCAATTCACGTCAAAACTAAGTTTCTATACTACATAACGCCACTGTAAATTCTTTGAATGAATGAATTCAAAAATGTGAGTCAGCACAGCGAATCAAATGCCCGTAAAGGACGCTCGCCGCCCTGTGGTTTACCAAATAATTTACAACGTTACCGAGTTCAGAACAGACATTCTATTTTCAGATTTTGAATACGTCAGCAAAGTGAGTTGAGAAATTGAGTTTTGTGAACCCTAAAAATTTGCAGTGTACAATTATTTTTAACAACCGACGCAAAAAGGGGTCTTATAAATTAAGCCTTATACAGTGGTGGTCACATAATTAGAGACACCTCTTAATTGGTCCCAAAAATCTTGATTTTGGTACTACTATTAGCTAAAACAGGTATTAAATATAATGTAATTGTTACTAAATCATACATGACGTTGTATTGAGGGACAAAAAAGTTGTATTCCTTACTTTGTTCCTTAGTAGTTTAGACACTGCTCACTATGGGAACGTAACACAAACTTTTTCAAAGTGCTTGTATCTGGCCAGCTAATTAATGGCAGTAAAAGCTGTGTTCTGAATTTAACAAAAGAAAAAAAACACTACATTCTGTTTTTTCTTAGTATTGTCGCGTATTTTCATAAAACGTCGATATTACTTATAAAATTTGAATTTTTGTATTAAAATTAATACGTTTTAAAGTTTTAAACCAATAAATATGGGAAAAAACAAGAGTTGCGAGTCGTCCACTAGAAAGATTATTTTGAACTTTCATAACAAAGGTTGGTCATACAGAAATATTGCAAACCACTTAAACTGTTCTAAGGACATGGTTATGAATGCTATAAAATATTTCAAGAAGTTCAATACGACCGAAAACGTATCTAGAAAAGCGAAACCTAGGAAAACTACTCCGCGGGAAAACAAGGTTGGCAAAAAATGAACCGTTCAAAGGGTCAGAACTGATACATTCGGAATTACTTGGTGCAGGAGGGTCGACGGGTGTGTCTGCAAGAACAATCAGACGGAGACTATGTTAGGCAGACTTGAACGGAAGAGTGGCTCGGAAGGTGCCACTTTTGAAAAAGCAAAATGTTAAGGCAAGGTTAGCGTTTGCTAAAAAATATGAACACTGGACTAAACGATAGTGGAAAAATATGCTTTTTTCGGATAAAACAAGCGTTAATATTATTAATTCTGAAAGAAAACAATATGTTAGACGCCCCCCAAACAAAGAAATGAATCCAAAGTACACCAAGAGAGTAGTCAAACATGGAGGCGGAAATATCAAAGTGAGGGGCTGTGTTTCAGGACTTGGTGTCGGACCTGTCAGGAAGATAGAAGGCAATATGAATAAATACCAGTACAATAATATTTTAGAAGAAACTATGCTGCCCTAGGCCGAGCAAAATTTACCGATCATTTGGAATTTCCAACAGGATAATGGTCTGAAACACACTGCAAAAGTAGTAAAAGACTTCTTAAGGAATCAGTCTGTGACAGTTTTGTATTGGCCCCCGTACAGTCCGGATATAAATCCAATCGAAATTTTGTGGTACCAGGTGAAGAAGACAGTGACGAAAAAGCGTACATCAAACGCCAATCAACTTTACACAGCTTTTACAGAAGCATGGGAGCAAATATCGCTACACGCTTGAACGAAATTGATCGCTTCCATGCCCAAGAGGTGTCGTATTGTTATTGCTGTAAAAGGACATGCGACCAAATGTTGATTAGTACCGGAATGTTTTATAAAAATGTGTTAGGAATCTTATGTAATATAGATAATTTCAATAATAGCTCTATTTTTTTTTATTTCTTCTAAGCAAATGGAGTGTCTTTAGTTATATGGCCAGATCTTTCTTAAGTTAACACTGCTTACAAATAAGATAAACCGAATAAAAAATAGGAACAGGCATGTTTTGTTGTAAATATTTCGTTTTAACATTACACAGTATCATCACAAATATTTCTATAATGTGTAGCAAGTTCCAATGGCAGTCTGATAAAAAATGTACAGAGGAATAGCTTAGTTATTTTAATATGCTTCCAGTGTCTGTAATTATATGACCACCACTGTATATCTGAATGTGTGTCTTCTGTGTGTCATCTTAGTTCGCAAATGGATGGAGCGATTCAAATGCGGTTTTTTTCTAAAGAAATTTGGTTTACTGAGGTGTTTAGCTTTATCAGTTTAACCCCCTATGCATAAAAGAGGGGGTCGGGCTTATATTTTATATTAGTTATCAAAGTTTTAATTTAATGTAAAGTTCAATCATGTTCCATAAATAAAACCCAATCAATGATGCAATTGTGCTAACAAAATTATATAAAACTTTAATTTCTAAATCAAGGTCATAATTTAGTCTAAATTTCATTTAAATCGGTCTAGCCGTTTAGTTGTTAAAACCAAACAAACAGACAGAAAGACAGATTTACTATATTTTTTAATATTAGTACCAGTGAACTTTCCTACATATTTTAATAGTATTTCTGTTATCATTAGCAACGGATATAATATTCTGTAAAATACATTACATTTGTATTTGTATTTATTTATTTCCACTTACATGTATCATTAGAGGTCTAAACCTAATACAATGATGTAGTCAACTTGATCTCTATAACTTAATTATCTAACGTAGGCTACTCAAAATCAATTAATTAATATACTACATTACTTACAAACTATTTACATTATGTATTTACATTTATCGCTTCGGTAAAATACCTTGTATGTGTACCTTTAGTGCGCGAGTCAGACTCACATTTGCCCGGTTGTTTTATGTAAGGATGTATTCGAATTACGTATGTTAACTTGTAGCCCTATTATGTAATCCAGTTGCTGTCTAGTTCATTTTTAAATAAAAAAGAAGCCTCCATTAATTTAAAAGGCACGGTGTAGCTGGATCCGGTAAGCGGTGGGAGGTTTGTAACTTTGCATATTTTAAACCTCCTTTTGTTCGTAAGCCTTCACACAATGCATTCCGTACTTCGTATAACAAGTCATTTTATGCTTCAATGTGGATTAGATACATAGATCTTATAGAATAATATTAGAGTGGCTCACATCCTCATTCGGGATGGAAATAAACACAATAAAAACACATAGAACAAATCTCACTTATTCAAAATCACGTGTCCCACTGCTGGGAAAAAGCCTCCCCCCCTCATCTCTCGACTTTTCTCGATTTTGTACTAAATCCCACCAGTCCCTATAAAAAGCGTTAAAATCACCGCGCCACCGCTTCTAAGGCCTTTCACGGTGTCGTTTTCCATCCACAGGGATCCATTCAGTTACGACCTTAGCCCACTATTTGGTTGCATGCGGGAGACATGACCCGCCCAATCCCACTTCAACTTGGCAGCCTTGATACCGACGTTAGCGATGCCGGTCCTTGAGCGCAGCGAGGTGTTCCGAATCCTGTCTATTCAAATAAATAAACAATATTTAAAAATTTATTTCAGAGATGAATAACTATTATAAAACGTCAAATATCTTACCATGTCTAAACATAGTTTAGTGCGCGTTTAAAATATCCCATACAAAATTGGTAAGGAAAATTTAAAAGACGCTTTAAACAGTTATTTAACTTTATTGTGGTAACAAGGTTTCATTTTAACTCGTCTTAAAATTACAACTAGGGTTGCCAACCGTACTATAATATATAGTACTAGTGGTTCGCCCGCGGCTTCGCATGCGTGGTATTTCAATCAAAACATTACCCTCCTTTTGTGCACTTGGGTAGAAAGTAGCTTATGTCCTTCCCCAGGATATAATCTATCTCTTTGCCAAATTTCATTACGATCTGTTTAGCTTTTTAGTTATGGAAAGGTAACAAACAAGCAGTTACTTCCGCAGTTACTATGTAGGTTTTATACGTATAAACCTTCCTCTTGAATTATTCTATTGTTAGTTGGTGGTGGTATATTGTGGTTTTTCATGCGTGCTTTGTCCATGAAAGCATTACCCTTCTTCTGCGCAGTCGGTAAAAAGTATCATATGTCCTTCTCCTGATTCTAAGCCCAACTAATTTTCAGCCAAATCGGTTAAGCCGTTCTTGAGTTATAAATAGTGTAACTAACACGACTTTCTTTTATATATATATATATATTGTACTTATATCGAGTCTGCGTACTATATACCGTTTAAGAAATATATATTACGCAAAAATACTATATTTCCACACCGAAATCCAACAAACAAATCGTTCATTTTAAAAATGTATGAACGCTCCTTTGCATTAACTTAAATAACTGATGCGAAAGCATGTATCCGAATTCCGAACTCATCATGTTCTAATGCGTTCCGAAGCTGTCCGAAATATCAAATTGACGATGACACGTTGTCAATGACAACGTCAAACGAATTTTTGGACTGCTATATATTTGTTTAGGTGGTTTCGTTGATAACAATAATAAATTAAATCTTTGCAAAGGTAAACGATTGTAGTGAGTTTAGTGATACTCTGCAGCCCAAAAATGGCAACATATTTTTTTAAAATACTGAAAATAACTTACCATATTTATTTAAAGTAATTTCATTCCTGCTTTCTATTCTCGCCGCTTTGGCATTCACAGAAAGGATATTTTCGTTTATGAATTCGAAATGGCGAGAAGAAAGAAACAGATGTAGTATCTCATTCATAAAAAGTGACCTTATGATTTACATTAATTTAAAAATTGAATGTGTTAAATCACGCTTTTATTTTAGACAAAAAATTGGTAAAAAAGGCCAATAAATACAGTTATTATATTTTAATAAATATGTGACAAATCTTTGTTTATTTTTTTGGTTTTTCCATAAAATACTATATTTTTAATATAATACTATATTATAATCAATTATTTTTATAGCTTATTTGAAAAATACTATATTTCCACGAAAAGTGTTGGCAACCCTAATTAACCTATGTATTATTTAATTTGCTAAGGTTTATTTAAGTGAGAGATCTATCGGTAAGTTCTATATTCCTCACGTTCGTACATGCTCGACGTTCTTGCGTCCAATTGAGCAAGATTGAACGTATTTAGACTGAACCGAAATGCTCACTAAACGTCAAACCAACTATTCGATTACACCTGTTCTTCGAACATGCGCGTACGAGTAGATGTACCATAAATAACACCAATGCAACAATGACGCGATGGAAGATTCTTTAACAAAATTTTAAAATGTGTTTTTAAGGGATTCACAGATTATTTTTTTTTCTTTATTTACTATTTTTTTTCCTAACCTGTACTGTCCCACTGCTGGGCAAAGGTCTCCCCCAATTAATTCCACCCTTCTCGATCCCTAGCCAACTCTACCATATCGCTGTTGAAGACATCTAGGCCATCGCGCCAGTGTTTTCTTGGGCGACCGCGTCGTCTTCTGCAGTCTACGGGTATCCATCCTGTGATTTCTTTTGCCCAGATTTCTTGTTAAAATACTTATTTACAGTAAGTATTTAAAATTATAAATTTATATATCTGTTTCTACATAACGTCTGTTTGATTTGTAAGTTATTTTCGCTGTACGCATATGTGCTTATATTGCAATCCAGATCAAAACAGCATTTTTGTAATCTTTAATTGTGAGTGGTTGTAATGTGTTTTGTACGTTTAATAAATAATATAAAAAAAACTTTATAAAAAGCCTACTATAACATATCGGATTATTTAGATGAGAGAGAAGCTTGGGATTGAAATTGCTCCAAGCTACAACTCGGCCAAAAATGTTCCAATTTAGACATAATGTATTTTCTTTTTTGTAACGGATTCTAAAAGGATCATTAAAAAGAACAACCAGCCTTGTTTCTTGCCTTTCTTTCCTAGCTTGCTCGCTAAGGAACAGTCAGTAAAATGAAGGTTTCAAAGTGATCCTTTTGATTTTAATGAATAGCATGCGGCCACGAGTGCGGCTGCATGTGATATATCAAAAAGGTGATATTGAGCTTATGAGCTGGATTTTGTATTTTGTTTTTGTTATAAATGGAAAATTTATAGTGAATAAGGAAAATGGAAAACTCCAGACGCTTTTGTTAAAATCTCTTCTAAATTCCGGATAATCAGAGGAAGCTTTCTTCGGATATAATATAATACATAACTGAGTATTTGAGGCTAGCTACTTATCGTCTTTATTTACGTTTTACCCAAATTAATAGTAAGTTCTAAGACTATTATATTAAAGTAAACAACTGGTTTTTTTCCAGAAGAAACGTTTAGTCCATGGTCTACAGCAGAGATGTTGCGAATACTTCATCCGCATCCGCGGAAATGCGGAGCCTCCGCATCGATTTGGACATCTTCGTCAGCATCCGCAATAATCGATGCGAATGTTCATGCGGATGCAAATGCAGGTCACGACAAGAAAGAAATTGGCTGGGGCTTGCGAGTGGCGCGTGCCGTGGGCACGTGCTTATTGACCAATAGGAGCGAAGATTTCAGTGAGAAGATCCGGCGCGTTTGTTGTCATTTAACATTTGTATCTCGTAAATCAATCATAACGTGTTTACTTGCGCTTATCGTACGAACATTGCCGTTTTTGAGTGTTATTGTGAGTATACAGTGATTATTGTATGTTCGGCGAGTTTTATGCAGTTATTAGTTTAGGTTTTAGTTTTATTACTGCACCAAAACGAAGTTTCTTAAAAAATCTTTAGATCCGCATCCGCATCTGCGTCTGCAAATGTCAAAAAAACTGCATCCGCTACATCCCTGGTCTACGAAGGCCGTCTTATGCGTTTCCAGTGCGTGGTCTCCAATCTAGAACCTTTCTGCCGCAACGGCCGTCAGTTCTTCGAGCTGTGCCCAGCTCACTGCTTGCTAATTTTCTTGGCTATGTCTGTGATTTTGGTTCGTCTACGGATCTCCTCATTTCTGATAAGATTTTGTAGGTCAACACCAAGCATAGCCCTCTATAGCACGCTCAGTTAACTTGAGCTTTCTTATGAGGCCCACATTGAGAGACCACGATTCTGTGCCTGGTAAACACATTCATCGAAGACTTTTGTCAAAAGACACTGATATTTTGGACGAAAAGACGTTAAATAGGTTCCCGAATGCTGCCCAGCCGTGTTAAATTCTTCGACTGACCTCATTCTCGAAGTTGGGCTTACATAACTGGACCAACGATTGTTCTAGGTAGACGTACTTGTCAACAACTTAGAGATATGAGTTCCCAACTGATATAGGGGTGGGCGCCTCAAGGAAGTTTAACATGATATTCGTCTTGTCCAGGCCCGCCTGTGGGGAAACTCTATCGAGATCATCAAGCGAAGTAAACACAAGCTTGTGTTGCCAATTACGAGACGGACAAAAATCAACAAATCTTTTTTAATCAACTGTGTCAGATTTTACAATATTTTGCAATTAAGTATTACAGGAATTAATGGATAGCATTTAAAAGAATATTAAAAGGTCTGAGATGATGATGATGATGATGAAGTATATTAGATAGGTACAATTATACAATACACAAAGTTTATCTGGAACAGAATGCTTTTTAACATTAAGTTCGCGTTTGTACTAGTTTTATAAGTGCAATAAAGTATTTTCAATCAATCAATTATTTAATTTATCATGAATTTATTAATAGTTTCACATTATGTATTATTATTAGGTATTTAAGTTGACATTGTTTATTCTAATCTATGTATATACTCGTATATAATACGAAGTCGAGTTAGTTACACAATTAATTATAACTCAAGAACGGCATGACCGATTTTAATGATCTTTGATTTGTTAGATTTGTCTTCGCTCCGAATAGCTGTTAAAATATCGTAAAAATTCACGCGAAACGAAATTATCAAGAAAACTCATTTTCTCATACATAGATGCAGCTAAGGCCGCTTGACAATTCTACAGGCGAGGTACATTGGCAGGTCGCGTCATAGATATCTCAAGGCGGTACGAAGTTCGGCGGGTCAGCTAATTTCATATAAAATTACTGTAAAATTGTCAACTATGTTCAATATATGTTTATAGAGAAGTTAAATGAATTGATTTGAGCATCTTGCCGAAGTCTTCCAGCGACTGCTGGGTTTAGTATAGGGTAAAGTTTGTGCCATCCACCACAATCCTCTATGTAAGATATCTAAAGCACTCTGTTTAAGTTATGAGTGTTGCCAATTTAACTGTTATTTTCAACTAAACAGGCTTGTTTATCTTTTACGATGAAAAGGCTCAATTCCACCACGAAACTCAGCTAACCGTGCAAACGAGACAAAACACCCATTCTTGCGGTCTACTACGTCACCTGTTAAACCTTCGATAATTCACGAGAAAACACCGTTTAAGCCGCAGGACGTCGTATTTACACCGTTGTGTAACAACATATTTGTGTTTGACACTTGGTTAACAAGGTATTTGTCAGTTCATTTCAACTCCGTTGTTATTTTTAGTTTATGCCTTGTAGTTATCGAGTTATGAGCAAAAAAACAAGTAGCAACCTTTCAAATAAAAAAGAACCATCGATAATTGTATCTCATAAGGCGAAGATATCCAGTAGTCTTCTTTTTACCCTTCTTTGGAGGAAGTACCCCTCCAATCAAAAATCTCCGTTTATGTATCTCCGACTCCTGATGGCACTTTGAGTTGGTTTCATAAAAATTTGGTGAAGATCTGATGAGGATCTTCGGCGTGATAAGCAGAATAGCTCCTCAAAATGCAGTAAATTGCTCATTTTTAGACTTCTACCAGTGGAATCGGCTATTTAAATACTAGGTAAGGATAGATAGAGCACCTGGGACCACCTTCTCATCACAAAAATAGAGAATTGTGTTAATTTGTGCTCGCAAGGTCTACTGTTCGCAGAACTTCTTCTTCTTCCTGCCCTTTTCCCACATTACCTGGGGTCGGCAAAACATGTATTTCTCTTCCATACCTTTCTATCAGCCGTCATGTCCGTTGTCACTTCTTTCTTGTCCATATCATTCTTCACACAGTCCATCCATCTCTTCTTCGGCCTTCCGCTACTTCTATATCCAGAACGTATGCAGAACTACTAGTAATAATAAAGATTATACATAAGATTTGTCTACTAATTTGTGTCAGATTAACTATACTATCGTTTTATCAGATTCAAGCTGATACACTACAGTGTAAAACGACTCTAAACCCAGTTTCGCAGCTCGTTACTCCGCGTAGGTACGATATATCGACGAGTGTACATATACTAGTAGTGTTGGCTTACACCCTGCTAATGTTAGTCTCATTAGTTAGTCATTCACAGTTACTTTCTCAATCGTAGCTATTTAAAACATATACCTTATAATCTTGGAAGATTTGACCTAAATCTTATTATGTAAATGACCTGTATGACGATGTGGGTAAGTAGCCTATTGAGACGCAAGTGTTAACGTGTTTCATTCCCGCTGTGAGACAACTGTTTGCATGATCTATAAATATTTGTTCCGGGTCAGGATTTTTTTCTATATGTAAAAATATGTATTTACAAAAAAACGTATATCAGGTATGTGGTTCCCATAGTACAAGCTTTGCTTAGTTTGGAACTAGATGGCGCTGTGCGAAATGTTCAGCATTGTTGGTTTATTATTCCTAATCTGGGTGTCCAGCCCCGAACAAATATCGGTAGACCATGCAAACATTTGTTCCGCAGCCGCTACCCACTGCGTCACGGAGGTCGTTAAAAAACCACCCATCCAGGGTTCCGTAAAAACCACTCATCCAGGGTTCCGTAAAAATTAGTAGCAACACTTTCAATGATTGATTACGTATTTTATTATGATTTAGTGACAAGTCTATAGTTTTCAGATTTTTCCCTGTACTTGTAGTTTAAGACGATATTATTTGCCAAATTTCATAGTTCTAGGTCAACTGGTACTTTACCCTATACGTTTTGATTCCCTTGATAGTGTCGAAATATAAGTTTTTTGTGGCATAAACGCCCGTATCTTTTTTTATGTTAACTAAGAAATTTGATTTTTTGTCAGCTGCAAGGGAATGTAGACTTGAGTATATGGTTTATATATCAACTCAATACCTCCACGCGTTTCCGAGAGATATTAGGATCTTGATGGACAGACGGACCACAAAGGGTTCTGTTTATTCTTTTTGGGGCACGGAACCCTAAAAAACCTGTAATTGATGCCTAAGTCAAACTTAGTTACCATTATTATAAATACGGGATTTATCACGTACCGTCTTATCGGTGTTTCTACCGACAATGTTTCTGACAAACCGACAACCAGGTTGACAGAACACATACGTGAAATGAAGAATGTCGACTCCAACAGTTCTTCCGTGGCGGAACGTGCCCTAGATTCTGGTTCATACTCGTACATTTCGACAAGGCGGGTCTTAGCGAGAGAGAAGTTCTTCTTTCCTCGTAAGATCCGAGAGGCGATAGAAAGAAGTCATGTGCCGAACTTTAACAGAAATAGAGGATGGGTTCTACCGCCAGCTTGGAGGTCATGTCTTCATGATGCAAGCAACAGAGGAGTGAGTGAACCTGGTAGATACATAGTTAGTGTTGTGTGTTTGCCTGTAGTAAGTACTACCGAAGAGAGCAGCAGTGATGATAATGATGATGACGCAGCCTGTCAACACGGTGGGTCATCGTTGACGCAATCCCTACCACGAGCTCGTTTGCTCGCGCGCAGACGGCTGCGGCGCGCAGTGCGAGGCGAGAAGTTATTCGAAGCGGATCGCACTCACCCTGATGAAGGTCTACGAAAGTTTTCTTAGTAAATTACCATTGATCACTTATTCTTAAAAATACTTTTTCCATAATTCCAGTAAAATTTAAATCAAATCATGCGCATAATTGAATCGGAATCAATTAATTGTTTATCTAAATATTTATGACCAACAATTGAAAAGCAATCATTTTAGTGAAAACGCGCAAATAACAGCAATAATTCCGTACCGCTACCCGCAAATTATTTGCATTGCATTTCAATATAATTTATGTAAGCTTTGTATATTTTCGTTTTGTACAGAGTTAGTAATTGCCTAAAAATAATTCTTATACAAGGTGTTTAGTAATTCAAGGGACGGTTTCACAAAACATTACAAAAGACTTCTTGAAAAAAATCTACTAGTTATATCATCAAATTTTAAATAATATCGGCTAAGTGTAGGTGATTAATTCGATATAAAACTTACTGCCTATTCTTGCAATCGAAATCCAAAAATAAAGGTCGATTTTATATCTCTTTCGGAAATGGCTGCGGGTTTTGGGTTAGAAAAGGACAACAAGTGATATCTCGAGACGTCGCCATTACAGTATCTGTGGTTAGATGGCAGGCATTACGTAATAGCACAACATAAGTTTAATAAACTGTTTGTTTTTACATCCCAAAATAAATTTCACATTTCTTTGGTAAACATTTTACAAATTTATTTATTAAGCTCATTAAAATAACCCCTTTTATTTTTGTGCGTATATTATCAAACACTCTATATAGAAAACCAGTATAATATCTAAACACAACCTAAATCACTAACTATAAAACTAACTATAAAAACACTACACTATAAAAGTAATTTGACGCTTTACATAAATAATCACTCTTTATATTTCAAATGCGAAAGTTTGGTTGTTTGTTTATTTATTTGTTTGATTGTTTGTTTGTTACTCAATCACGTCGAAATGGCTCAACCGATTTCAATGAAATTTTGTATGTATGTAGATGATAACCTGGATTACCACATAGACTATTTATTATCCCATAAATCAGTTCTAATGGGATAAAAATAGGATGTCAAAGATTATATATGTATTTTGCACCCAGAACAACGCGGGCGAAGCCGCTGGCAACAGCTAATAAGTAAATATTGCTGGACACACAGCGCTATCTACCCACGAACTAAGCAGAGTTTGCACTATAGGAACCAAATGACTGATGATAGAATATTACGTCCTCAGTTTGTAACATTTTTTTTCTAGGTACTGTTGACACGGCAATTTGACATTGACAATACACTTCCTTTGATAAAAACTTATAACAAACAAGCGCCATCTGTTAGCAATTCATAAAAAGTAAACGGAAAACCACTCATTGGAAAGTATTACAAATTGGTGAAATTTCAGACACATGAGGCTTTACACCTGTATGCAAGCACACACACATACTACACATTCACACACACACACACACACACTTACACTAATTAATGCAAGTCCTTTATGAATAAATAATTGATTTATAGTTAAGATAATTGAGCGAAGCGAGATCCTTAAATCTACTTGGGCTAATAAATCAATATGTAGGTATTGTATGTTTGTTTGTCCGTGGATGACTTTTGAAGCGTTCATCAGATCATCGTGAAATTTGGTATATAGGTCGGTATAAATGACACAATTTTGGTGTAAATTAATGGGCTAGAACTGTGAGGTGGTTATTGAGTTATTGGGGATCAAGAGGGGTAAAAAAACAAAATTCGAACAATCCGGTCAAGTGGTACGTCTAATAAAAGGTATTTATGAGTACATTTTGACGCCGTTTTTATTTTTAGCTTAAACCTCGCAGTTTTTACGTTATTAGCCATAATAAAAACTAAACTTTGACAAAATTCACAGAGTGCACCAGTGAGGCTAACGTGCTGATATTTGGTATGTGTATAGCTTTAGTGACAAAAATATAGGAAAAAGTCTGAAATCCAAAAAAAACTGCACTTTTTACCTCTAAAAAGGGATCAAAATAACATGAACTTCCGTTACCTGTAATTTCAAAGAAACTGTAGGTCAAGAATTCTGTACATGCATTTCGCGGTACTATTTCGGTACCTAGTCAAGGATTACAAATAATATTTTTTTGTTGTTTTGGGAGACTCGCGAGATATCAGTTCGGGGCGAACCACTAGTCATATTTTGTATAATACCCTACTTGCCTTTGTATAAAAACGGACGAAAGAGACTACCTTCGCACAACACAGGTTTATAGGTACCTAAGGAGATAGTGATTGTTTTTTGTTCAAATACCGTCCTGTGTATAGCATGTATGTACTTCGGTGAAAAATAAATGATAAAAAAAAAACATTAAGTTGATGGACGCAGGGCAGTGCATTAAGATACAAGATATTTATTTGCATAAACAAGTGTTGAATAAGGTAACAACCAGAAATGGGTAATGGGTAAAAACCCATTCTACCCATTTGGGTTATAACCGGGTGATTTGGGTTTTAACCCGATTTAAACCCATTTTCACCAATTTTGCTGGGTGAAAATGTGTATTTGGCTATTTTAATGCCAAAGTTAAAATACGGTAGGTGCCCACTTTGATAGGTACCTACTAGGAACGTAATTAAAATATTAAATTAATAGTAGCGTTCTAATAGACACTTAAAGCTGGAAAATTAATAAAAGTCGGAATTAAATTTAGATCGATTTATTACTAAGTAGAACTTCTTTACGCACGCTTGACTTGGCGAATTGCTATCGATAAAAAAAGTATTTACGACGTTTCGTATTTTGAATCTACCATCTTCGATTTAAGAAAAAGTTCAGCAATTCCACAACAGATGGCAGGCAGCAGCAGAAAATAACTTATGTACTTACTGTATGCTCCTCAAAATAAGGTTGACATTTCCTTTTTATTTTTCTTTCTTGGCGTCGCACAGTTTTGTGCATTTGCCATTGACAAATAAAAAAATAGGGAAACAGAATACACATGACATTTCCTTAAAACATTATTTTTACCACGACTCAGCCAGTGCGGTGACACAAAATAATGTCATTATCGATTGGACCCGATTTTGGGTTTGATTTAAATGTTATAGGATACAAAAGGGTGCTGTTATCTATAATCTAAGGATAATCTATAGTGTGACCATTAGTGCTGTGCACTCCCTGAGGTATGCGCGGCGAGGTGGGAGGCAAAGAAAAAACTGCATGAGTTCACATGAGATCAAAACATGTCGGACATATCTTACGATATCAGTTTGCATTTCTAAGGCAAGACTTGTGGCGGGACGATGGTCGGAGGCTATCTATCTGTAGTATATTATACTTACTTAGTTGATTAAAATGTAACTTAAATATACTCATATTTTATTAAAAATATGCAGGTGATAAATAAGAACTAAACTTATAATTCAAAGGACTTGTTTTATTGAACATTTTTTATATTTACAAACAATTATATATTCTAACGAAAGTTATTCTGACATAGATTCTGTTTCAACTTCATCTTCCATTTCATATTACGAGATAACGCACGACCCATCTTTGAATATTTATCTCATGTGCGTCTGACATAGACAGTCCGATACAAATAACACTACGAGCGTTGACGGCGAACTGACAGAGCGCAGCAGCCGATTCTCCCCCCCGTCTCGCCGCGCGCATACCTCAGGGAGTGCACAGCACTAATGGTCACACTATAGTTAAATATTTGACTAAAACTTACTAAGATCATTATTATTTACCTACAGAAATGGAACTATTTTTTGCGAAGATCATGATGTAAATAATAATGCTCATGAATAAATGTATGTCGTTATTACCAGTTGAAAACTAAAAAACGTAAGTTTTATTCGTCGTTTTTAACACTAAGGGCTCATTTCACAGGTTTCTGATAAAGTTCCACATAGCTATCTAACAAATAACACCATACAAAAGTTGTTACTTTTTGAGGTTATCCGATGACACAAACATAGACTCATAAATTACCAGTACAAGTTATAATTTTAATAACCCTTCATTTTGGTAAGGGGTAAAACGATTTGATGAACGTTTATTAATTTTTGTGAGAATTTTAATATAAATGGCAGAGATCGATAAAACTGCTATCGCATTAGACTACATCACTAACTGAGTAGCGGAGAATATGCCAGAACGCATATCTCCTATCCCAAATTAGCCTAAGTTATACAAACTGCAAAGAAACACTCCTTCATGCTTGTATAACGGAGTTAATTTTGCTATAGATAAAAAATGTATTTACGACGTTTCTATTTTGAACATACAAGCTTTGATTTATGAAAAAGTTCAGCTATTCCACAACAGATGGCAGGCAGCAGCAGAAGATAACGTATGTGCTTACTGTATGCGCCTCGAAATAAGGTTAACATTTCCTTAAAACATTATTTTATACATATATTATATATATATATATACATATACCTAGTCAGGTCATAAATTCTGTCACATGTTTAATATAAAATAATTGAAACAAGTTTATTCATTATGTAACCATTTATATACCAAAATGAACTTAACAAAACATAGATTCTTATGACACAAAAGTTTATTCAAAATGACCTCCGTGATTTTAAATACAGGCCTTCAATCTGCGCGGCCAGTCGTCTATCGCAGCACGAACGAGGTCCATGTCAATATCGGCGGCTGCCTTAATCAAGGATGTCTTGAGTGACTCCAAATTGGGATGAGGCTTTTAGCATGCCTTTTCCTCCAAGTGTTGCCATATCTTGTAATCTAACGGATTCAAATCTAGACTGGAGGAGGGCCAGTTTTCGTGCCGGATGAAGTCGATTTCACGCGCCGTCAGCCAGTCTTGTGTGCTCTTCGCTCTATGAGCTGGCGCCGAATCTTGTTGGAATACCCAGTGCCTGTTATTGAACATGGTATGAGAAACAGGTTCCACAAGGTTCGTCAGGACTTGAGGAGGGAGGACAGGATATTTTGATACACAACTGCATTCGTTTTTACACCTTTCTCACAAAAATGTACCTCTGTTAAGCCCCAATAAGAAACTCCCAACCATACCATGAGCGAGGATGGAAAATGACCTCGTTGGACACGCGGAATACGGTTGCTCGCTTCTTCACTACTGTGTGCGTACACCTTATCATTTTGTTTGTTGTAGCTCTCTTCAACGGTAAAATTTTTTTCATCCGAAAAAAGAATTTCCCGATATTTTTTTCCCGCGTACCGCTTCAACAAAGCGCGGCATCTCTTCAGTCTCAGGTCCATTAGACGAGCATTCAAACGATGTCCTGTTTTTCTTCGATATGCGCGAAGCCCTAAGTCTTCATTTAACACCCTTTTCACCGTGGTTCTGCTTAACCCCATCTGAAGGGCCAACAGTTTCTGCTTACGTTTGGGATTTCTTTGAATTCGCGCCTTCACAGCATTTATCACTGGCTGCTGGAGTCCTAACAGACCGAGGGCGACCACTTCTTGACCTGTCATCTACACTAGAGTCTTCATTGTATCGTTTGATGGTGCGATAAACGAATCTTTTGGATATATTCAAATTTTTCAGTATGTCAAAAATTAGAATTGGTGCGTAACCGCAACGATGCAACGCAATAACTGCAAACGGTCTTCTTTAAGCGTCCACTCCATATTTAAAAATGAGTAAAATTCCAAAAAGTATACATTTTTATTTTCATGAACAATTCGAAATTCGAATTCTATAAATTTTTTTGTAGCCAGCATTCTAAAAGAAAAGTTTTAACTGTGTGACAATACTTATGACCTGACTAGGTATATACAGGCTGTGGCGTAATGAGTGGATAATAGGGTACCTGCGGGTAGGGGCCATTGTGGCGGTTCAGAAAAATATTTGTTATGCTCAGTAAAAGTGCCTCAGTTTTCGAGATATTCGACATTTTCGAAATTTAAGAAATATTTCACCCTTCGTCACTATTTTTGGCGCCAAGACTGCAAATGAAATTTTTTTTCTATCTATTTTTTGGTGAGTATTCTTAGATAGATGTGCTATCGAATGAAAACTATTATTTTTATAACACAAGCACAGTTATGTTTTTAAAATAAGATTTCACTAAAATTTTACTTGCTTTCGTTTGTTTTCCTGACCTTTACCCTTCTGTGGTGTAAAAAAATGTATGGTCACTTGAATGCCAAATTTTTAAAAAATTAGCCTATTTTATCGAGATACCGAAATGGTATATTACATGGTATTTCCACAAGTTGATTCAAAAGTAATTCCTATTAAAATGGGTAGAGCTAATTATTATAAAATTACAAATAGTACTAAATTTACTTCATTACTTAAAGTCACCTAAAAACGTTAGTTTAAAATTCGGTAATGAAATAAAACGAAAATTTAATTGCAATAAAAATTTTAAATGCATTATATTTATTAAATTTACTATTACAAAAGGTGTTCGAAAAGGCCACCACGTGCTCTGATGCATGTTCTGCACCTTTTGATAAAAGATCTTTTAATCCTGTTCGCAATTCTTTGCTCTGTGATTTTCTGAGCAGCTAATCGCACACGCTCCCGTAGCTGGTCCACTGTATTGATTGGATCTTTATAAACCTTTTCTTTAAGGCATCCCCAATAAAAAAAGTCCAATGGGTTGAGGTCTGGTGAACGAGGTGGCCACAAAATTGTCCCCTAACGACCGATCCATCGTCGACGGTATGTTTCATCGAGGTATTGTCGAACATTTCGGGCGTAATGAGCGGGGCAACCATCGTGCTGCAGCCACATTCTTCTTCTATCTTCTAATGAAACATATTCTAATAAAAGTGGAAGTTCGTGCCGTAAAAAATGTAAATACGTTTCTGCAGTCAATGTTCCAGACAATTCGAATGGTCCGATGATTTTGCCATTTAGAATTCCAGTCCATAAATTAATTTTTAACTGGTACTGGGACCTGTCTTCTCTGGCCAAATGAGGGTTTGTACGCTGCCAACTGTGCAGATTGTGCATATTAAAATACCCATCTTTTTTGCACGTGGATTCGTCGCTCCACAAAATTTTATCGAAGAAATCGGGATCAGCGTTCATTTTTCTCAGCATTGTTTGGCAAAATGCAACTCGTGCAGGGTAATCTCTTGGCTGCAAACATTGCACGCGCTGGTAGTGAAAAGGATGTAATTTTTCTCTTTTTAAAATTCGGTGCACTGTTCTTGCTGACATGCCAGTATTAGAGGCTATTACGCGCACAGATGTGGTCGGATCAGCAGCAATTTCATCAAGTACGTCCTCTTCATTATGTACTTGTGGTCTCCCAGAACTCGTGCCACCGATGCCACTTCCAGGAATTCGACCTTCCATGTAAGCATTGTGTACGCGAATAAACACACGATAATCGGGATGGCGTGCATTGAGAAATCTTTCCCGATACAGACGCTGCTGCTCGAGTGGCGTTACCACCATACTCGTCGTAGATTAAATGCATTTGCGCATATTCAAACGCAGTGTATAGCTGAGGCATTGCAATCAATATGCAATACCAAAAAATTCAAGTTACAAAGCAAATCAAGTCCGAGATCACAGCACAAAATCGTTAGGTTCACAAAATTAAGACGTACAAATCGCTAGGCAAAACAAAGTCCGAAATCACTGCACAAAATCGACGAGTATCAATCCAAAACAGGAAAACACGTTGTTGTACGGGAGTAGTATGATAGCACACGGACTCGAAAATCATAAAAATGCGTTACGCGAAACGATAGTTCTCTTTCACTCATAGTATGAAAGAGCAAGATAGACATAGTGTCGATTAACGCTGGGCCGGGAACCAATCTGTTCCAAGAATTACTAGTAGTTCTGCGAACAGTAGACAATTATTGCTAATAATAGTTAAAAATATTTCTTTAAATTACGCCTTGATAAGTTTGGTAGGAAATAATTTTGAATCAACTTGTGACAATGATATGTAATATACCATTTCGGAATTTCGATGAAATAGGCAAATTTTTTTAAAATTTGGCATTCAAGTGGCCATACATTTTTTTTACACCACAGAAGGGTAAAGGTCAGGAAAACAAACGAAAGCAAGTAAAATTTTAGTGAAATCTTATTTTAAAAACATAACTGTGCTTGTGTTATAAAAATAATAGTTTCCATTCGATAGCACATCTATCCAAGAATACTATCCAAAAAACAGATAGAAAAAAAAATTTCATTTGCAGTCTTGGCGCCAAAAATAGTGACGAAGGGTGAAATATTTCTTAAATTTCGAAAATGTCGAATATCTCGAAAACCGAGGCACTTTTACTGAGCATAACAAATATTTTTCTGAACCGCCACAATGGCCCCTACCCGCAGGTACCCTATTATCCACTCATTACGCCACACCCTGTATACAGAGCGTATTTTTAACTGTAACAGTACGGCAGCACCCATAACCAGAGGAGATACAGATGCAGTTTCTTTTAAAACATCAGCTCGTTTTCGAAGAAAAACATTTTGGCATATATTTTTTTTTGGTCAAGTGTGAGTAGCGCCTTAAAATGAATCAAGTTCGTAAATTTTTTTTGATGCAGATCGATGCAGTTCTTTGTAAGGATCATTTTATTGTATGGAATGAGAAAGATCTGAAGAGCGGAAGTTAGTCAAATTTGATAAAAAGTATTCTCATACAACAGGACATAGCAAAATTCCTCCAACAAACCTTTTATTAGATTCTAATTGCACAATAAAGAAATATTAATACTGCAGCGATTAAGAAGTTTAGGAACTCCATGCACTCATTAGCAATTCAAAAACATTTCGTATTTCAGAACAATTTTGAATTTCGAACATAGTTCTTGCACCTGTTGGACTTTTATATCAGTCATTGCATCATCTTAGTTGTCCTATCATAGCATTGTCAAATACGCAAAAAGTAGACTTAATTGAAGCATACTTTGCATTACCTGGGGCATACGCTTGTTGCATCTCCAGATCGGATGAAAAAAAAGTATTTTCTGGAAGATTTGCCTGCCCAAGATACAAGGACTTCTAAAACAATTACTTCGTATAGAAATTCAAATTCCTAAACGTCATGCGATTGCCACTAGAAGCATTACTTACCTACTAAAAATTAATGTCTGGACAAACCTAGTAGGTATAGGTTTAGAGACATCATCGAATTACTGTGTAATCAGCTTTTTGTGTGAGATAAATAGGGTGGGATAATAATACGCATCAAAATGAAACGGGTTATTCTGATGAGCATAATAAATAAATTGGTAAAATGTTTACCATAGATATGTGAAATTTATTAAGGTGTGTAAAAACAAACACTTTATTAAACTTATGTTGCAAACATAATGCTTGCCATCTAACCATGGATACTGTATTGGTGACGTCTTGAGATATATCTTGTTGTCCCTTTCTAACCCAAAACCCGCAGCCATTTCCGAAAGAGATATCAAATCGGCCTTTATTTTTGCATGTCAATTGCAAGAGTAGGCAGTAAATGTTATATCGAATTAATCAGCTAAACTTAGTAGATTTTCTTTAAAATTTGATTTTATAACTAGCAGTTTTTTTTTCTAGAAGTCTTTTTATATGTTTCGAGAGACCGCCACATGAATATCGTCAGTATATTACCAAACAGCCTGTATACGTAGATATATACTGTATACGTAGGTATACGATCCCATAAATCAGTTCCCATGGCATTAAAATGGGATGACAAGTTGCAACAGCGAGTTTAGCTTTATTTCTAGGTTACCTACACATTTAGTAGTGTAACGCGTACGAAGTAACGGGGAACAGCTAGTAAACAAAAAACAAAAAGTAACTTGAAGAACAACACCTCCACATACTTTAGATACAGTGATTAGCGCCCGACATGTACCGTCACAATCTAGAACGGTAGACTTGACCAACTAACCACGAAGAAAACCAAGCGAAAACCAACCTTAATCCCCTCACATAGAGCCTCTCATACCCGTACGCAGAGCTTAGTTTGTCTAGCATTTCATCACTAGGGAAAACCAAGTTAGAAACTGAGTTGTGTAGTCAAAAATAGGTCTTGTGTTTGAGGAGTAAGGATCCAGATGACGGTATATGTATGTTTGTAGTTTTGCACAAAGGCAAAAAGGGCCCTGTAATGAAAGTTCTCAAAGAATCTGTCTTTTCTTAAGAGATTAAGATAATTTTTGTTTGGAAGTTTGATGCTTATACTTTATCTTGGACGTCTGTTTGTAAAGGTTACTGTTCATCGAAAAAAAAATGATTCAGCTGGTTCTTTTGTATTTTTAGAGTTTCGTACCTCAAAATGAAAAAAGGAACCCATAAAGAATCACTTTGTTGTCCTCTATCAATACACTTTTTCTTAAAAGCGAGCGGAGGCATCAAGTTTAAATTAACATCAAATATAAGATAAGATAAGATAAGATAACTCTTTATTGTACACCAAAGTAAAATACAGAACATAATTCTTACAAATAGATTTAGTACAATGGGCGGTCTTATCGCTAAAAGCGATCTCTTCCAGACAACCTTTGTATGGACAGGATTATAATGTATCACATGACGGCGGTCCATCTATATACAATTAAAAACATACCTACACACTAAAAAAATAAATATAGTCTGTCAAATGGAAGTAGACCCTGAAAAATCACGGCAAATTCAAAAAATATCAGCGTTTCGTACCTTAAAATGAAAAAAGGAACCCATAAAGAATCACTTTGTTGTCCTCTATCTATACACTTTTTCTTAAAAGCGAGCGGAGGCATCAAGTTTAAATTAACATCAAATATAAGATAAGATAAGATAAGATAACTCTTTATTGTACACCAAAGTAAAATACAGAACATAATTCTTACAAATAGATTTAGTAAAATGGGCGGTCTTATCGCTAAAAGCGATCTCTTCCAGACAACCTTTGTATGGACAGGATTATAATGTATCACATGACGGCGGTCCATCTATATACAATTAAAAACATACCTACATACTAAAAAAATAAATATAGTCTGTCAAATGGAAGTAGACCCTGAAAAATCACGGCAAATTCAAAAAATATCAGCGTGGCAACCCTTTAATAATTATGACACTTGAAATAACACAACTTGCCACAGTCCGATTCTCATTTTACCTAATCTGTTGAAAAAAAGTCAAGAGTACCTACCTTAAACGACGACCTATTTGAAGAATATTAAGAGAGTGACTGAAACGAAAGAAGTCAGATTCATGGGAAATGGTCATCCGTGGTTCCTGCCTACATCTTCGGGAAAAGGCATTTTTTGCCTATTTTTCCAGTTCAGAATGACAAAACCTATAAAATAGTTCAATATATTAATCTGCAGTTGATAAGAGTGGGTTACAATTCGTTATTATTATAGTCATTTATATTACGTGCAATTATTATTTTATACCACCCTAAATTTACCCAGCTGTAGAACATAGCGTCCGTAGGTGGAAACACATTTGTATTGCCATGTAAAAAATTACGAAAAAATGTGAGTGCCTATTTTCGTTTGACAGACTCTATCAACTTAGGTCTACGGTCTCTTGGAGCTGTATAACAATCTAAAAATACGACCTAATAGCCATATTTTGACAATCGCAAATAAATCAAAACCCATAAAAAATATTAATAATAATAATAAATTAATCTAATGACCTAAAATCATGAAAAGCAAGAAGCAAGGTCTCACAGCAAGTACGAAAATCGTTAAAATGTAGTTAACTCGCACTTGTCTGGTTTTTAAAGAGATATGTAAAATATTTGTATATTCTTTCTGTGAGTGTATAAGCTATTTAAAAAGAATTTATCTCAAACTTAAGTGTTTAATAACGTAGCTTGCTTTCAGCGATAAGGCCGACAATTGTACTACTTAGCAATAACTATTTCTTTAAATATTCCTGGTATATAATAAAGCGTTATTCTGTTTTTCATTCTTTATTGTACACAAGAAAATACATTAAAAAGTAAAGAATTAGAGGACATGTAAAAAGACGAGCTTATCCCTAAGAAGAGTTTTCTTCCAGCAAACCATAAAGGATAGAGAGAGAGAGAGAGAGATGATTTTAAAGGTAGATGCGTTTACAAGAATCAAATATGTACCTAAATATATCTTAAATAAATGAAACGAAATATACCTAAAGTAACAAATAATATTATGAATTTAATAAATAAACTAATATATGAAAAAATAACTATATACCAAAAAATAAAATTAAATTACAGAAAAAAATAGTGCTCTTTAACTTTCCGTTTGAAAGTGTCAAACGATGGACTATTCTATTCTATTCTTGCTAAATCATTCATAATCGACTTTGTTATTCCAGTAATAATAATCTTTATTTCAGACTAATGAGGTCCATACACATTTACTACACACAATACAATACACATAATTCACAATAAATCACCTTAAGTAGTTTAGGTGGCAATGCCCACCCAACGTCTATGCATAAACGTATCTCACAATTGAAGCATACATAGTGAACTCGCTTTCTAAAATACATATAAATTACAATAATTCTACATGCCAAGCATAATGTCCGATCAGATTCAATGTAGTAGAAAATACGAAACGTGGCGTCTCGCCGGGCAAGTTATTGCTAAGCCATTGCTAAGAAAACAACAAAATTACTGAACTTAATTTTTTTTAGCTGAGACAACACACTGTTATACCTAAATATTACTAGACTGAATATTAATTACATAGTATACGTTTTACTCCATAGTTACTTTAATATGTAAAAAATCCACCTCCTAGTGGATCCCAAAAGACAGAAAACGAGCACGCGGCAGACCGCGACCCCTAAGAAAGACGAACTGGACTCGTATATAAAAGACTGGATCTGGACCACACACGCACATGATAGAGTGGAGTGGAGGGATCATCATCATCAGCCGGAAGAAGTCCACTGCTGAACATAGGCCTCCCCCTTAGATCGCCACAACGAGCGGTTAGTAGCCGTTTGCGCCCAACGGCTCCCCGCGATTCTTAATAGATCGTCGGTCGACCTTGTGGGGGGGGCCGGCCTACGCTGTGTTTTCCAGTCCGTGGTCACCACTCGAGAACCTTTTTTCCCCAACGGTTATCAGTTCTACGAGCGATGTGGTCTGCCCATTGCCACTTCAACTTGCTAATTTTGAGAGCTATGTCGGCAACTTTAGTTCTTCTGCGGACTTCCTCATTGCGGATTTTGTCACGCAGAGAAACCCCAAGCAAAGCCCTCTCCATAGCTCGTTGAGCGACCTTGAGCTTGGTCATGAGACCATGAGTAAAGGACCACGTTTCAGTGCCATAGATCATAACTGGCAACACACACTGGTTGAAGACTTTAGTCTTCAGGCTCTGGGGAATTTTGGACGAGAAGATATCGCGAAGTTTCCCGAACGCTGCCCAGCCGAGTTGGATTCTTCGCGCGACCTCTTTGTCGAAGTTGGACTTACCTAATTGGACAGTTTGTTATAAGTATACATACCAACCACTCGTTGTGGCGATCTAAGGGGGAGGCCTATGTTCAGTAGTGGACGTCTCCGGCTGATGATGATGATGATGATGATACATATTCGTCGACAAAATATTCGTGGAGGGATAAAATAAATTAAAATAAAATAATCAGCACCGTTGTCCACAGATTAGATTAGACAATCTAGTGGGCAACCTAGGTGAGCAGTGAGTAATGTCGGTATGAGTATACAATAATATAACCATTCAAATACATTATAAAAAAATTAATGAACCTATATTATGCAGGCAAGCAAGTGCCTACGTAGATACCTACTTACCTACACAAAGTTCGTATTTTAAGTAATGAGAGCCTGTAGTGTCCCACTGCAGGCCTCCCTTCCTTCTCTCCAGTCTTCTCTATTTGTGGCTATTGTGAACCAATCCTGTAAATGGGCATTAATTTCGTCTCTCCATCTTCGCCGCGATCTGCCACGAGGTCGTTTCCCGTTTAGTGGCGTCCACCCTGTGAATCATTAATACTGCATCACAGTCAAATAGAGTGTTTTTGCTGCAAAAGCGAGCAATACGATTTATATTGCATATTGATAAATTAGACTCTTGTAGACTACGATTTAGGGAATTAGATATTTTGACATTTACTGGTGAATATATTTTTCAAAATTTAATTTATGCTAAATTACATATTGACGATTTCAAAGCAAACGAAGACATACATAGTTACAATACACGTAATAAAAACAATATTACTGTTCCATCACACAGGCTTGACAAAATAAATAAAAGCTTTTTATGCCTAAGCATAAAGTTATTTAATAAGTTACCTTCAGTTATAAGAAATTTAGATTGTAAGGAATATAATTTTAAAATTAGAAAGTTATTATTGTACAAATCATATTATGATATTGACGAAGCACTAGCTGATGACTTTAGTACATACTTTAGTACGTCTGAATAATATATATATATTTTTTTTATTGTACCTACCTATATTTTAGGTACTGATAGTGATACTGTTAAAGTTTCTGTTAATGTATTCTGCTGTGACGTTTCCTAGTGTACATTTAAAGTATCAATAAGGAATAAAAATAAATACAATACAATACTATTAAATGTTAAATTGAAATTAGACAATCAGACAGGATTGTCTGATTAATTGCTTTGTTAAACAAAGCGGGAATTAACTTATCGTCATTCTGTTTATGTAGATGTAGATTTGTTTAGGAAGGTTCTAGACGTAGGCTGCAATCATTATCATATCAGCTATAGGACGTCCAGTTCTGAACACAAGCCTCCCAATCGATTTCCAGAGCGAGTGATTCTGTGTGGCCTGCACCTAACGGCTCCCAGAAACCTTTACCAGAGTTGTTATTTTAAAACATCAGAGAGCTGTCGGAAAGCTGTTTTGTAAACGTTTGAATCTTTAAGTCCGTGTCGGAAAGGTATCCGAGCTTTTTAGTCAATCTAAAATTGTTTTAAAATAGCGTCTTGGATTGAAAATCGAATGTGACAAAAACTGTCGAACACTGACAGCGTTCCGATATTTTAAAATAGCCCCGCAGGTCGTCTTTCCATAGTGTGGGGTCATCCTACGCTGCGCTTTCCAGTGCGTCGTCTTCGCTCGAGAATATTTCTGCGCCAACGCCAGTTAGGTCTTCTAGCTATGTGTCCCGCCCACTTCAACTTGCTTACCCTCTGGGCTATAGTATCGATCACTGTTCATAATTACTGATTAAACCGGGTATTTATCAGGTATTTATCTGTATTGTAACAGTCGTGGTCACGGGTGGACTGGAGTACTTGGAGCTACCGCCGAGGAGTGATGGCAGCTGCAGCAACTACCCTCACTTGGTCTTCAGAATTAGAAATGCCCTCGTTCATATTACGACACACCTACTAAAATCATCTCTCTAGCCTCAAAGGTTTGCTGGTAAAAAATTCTTCTTAGGATTAAGCTCACCTTTGTACATATGTGTACAATAAATAATAAAGGACACACTACACTAACCGTATCTATGCACTGGGACGACCGATCACGACGCGTACACCTAGCAATCACCGGGTTCTAGGACGCTGAGAGTATAGTCATCTTCCCGATTGAAGTTTGGAAATTCTTGATTTCAATAGCTTATCGAATCATTATCTTGTAATAATGGCGTTCACTAGAGCGAACCTTAGGATCATGAAGTTCAAACCAATGATTAGTTCCCGAGTCTACCAGATGCTCTGCTATCGCTGACTTGTTTACCTGGCGATTTTTGACAGCTGCGAAGGGACTGTTCAGAAGATCAAAGTCAATAATAGCTAAATATAGTATTGAGAAATTTTTGAGATGATTTTAAAAATCTTGGAATTATCCGCATGTGTTCGGATAACACTATAAATAAAAATAGTATTTAAATATAGTATGTAGTTCAGAAAACAAAATTAGAAGGCGCTACTAAAGATATCCGATTCCTGAATCGCGCTATCGAAGCGTTTTGGATTTCGGTATGGACTTTGTAGTGATTTGAATAAATGAGGCGGTCTGAGATCAGCCTGAGGTGTGTCATTATATGAATCCCCCTTTTAATTAGTACAGTACCAGTAGGTTGTACTCCACAAGGACTTTTCGTAAAAAGCTTCTATGAAATCACTCAAATAAAACAGAATAACAAAGTAACGGTCTACCAGAAAAGGATTTTGTTTGGTTATTCTGATGGTATTTATTTTGTAAACCACCTCCCCTTTATCACCCCCATAGATTTAATTAAGGGCTCCCAAATCACTTTTCTTAGTATTTACTACCTTTTAGACTCATACGATACGACTCCAAAATGATAATTTACCACCCATTCGCAGTGCATTTATGGCGTCGAACACTACCGTCTGTTTCTTCTGAAGACTACAATCTATAATAAGTTGCTTTTTGATCTTCGTGCTCCAGGTGATTTATCATATTAATTGATCGAGCGAAGCGAGATCTCCAAATCAACTTGAGCAAATCGACGATGTATTTATGAATGGATGTAAGTATGTCTGTATGTAAGTATGCCTGTATGTATGTAAGTATGTCTGTATAGGTGTATGTTTGTTCGTCCGAGGATAATTTTCAAAGCGTTTATCTGATCATCTTGAAATTTATTATATAGGTAGGTAGTCACAATTTTGATGTGACTAAATCAGCTAAAAATGTTGGGCGGTTGTTGAGATATTGAGGTTCAAGGAGGGTAAAAATAACAAAATTGGACTATCCAGTCAAATCGCACGTTTTATAAAAGGTCTTGAATAGTACATTTCGACCCCGTTTTTATTTTTTGTTTTAACTTTGTAGTTTTTTAGTTATTAGCCATTTTAAAAACTGGAATTTGATAGAACGCACAGGATACACCAGTGACCTCACAGTGCTGAAATTTGGTACGCTTTAGTGACACAAATATTGGTCTGAAGTCCAGAATAACTGCAATTTCTACCCCAAAAAGGTAACCAATATCATGAACTCCCGTTACCTGTAAATTAAATGAAACTGTAGGTCAAGTTAAATGGTTATCATTTCGTGGCACTATTTTGATAGTCAAAAATTACGAGTCATATTTTTTGTTTTTAATGGAGACTCGCGAGATCTCAGTTCGGGGCGAACCACTAGTATTACAAATTCTAAAGTAAATCTCTCTGTTTCTCTCTCTACCGTTAATTACATTTTCACGACTAAATGGCCCTTTTTCGATGAAATCCGTCCATACTAATATTATAAATGCCTACAAGAAATATTATAAATATTAGCTCTTATATTATAAACTTAGCTCCCTTAACGTATCTCCAGCGGCGATTGGTTGGTTTTTCAATTACTTGCACGGGCGCCGTCAGCGTGTTCGACTCTAGGAGCCTCTCTCTTCGTGGTGTAATACGTCTGCTGGTGTACCTCAAGGTGGTGTTTTATCTCCTCTTCTTTTTGCAATCTTCATAAACTCTATTTCTCTTAATCTTTCTTCGTCTTTTCACCTCTATGCAGTCGATCTTCAGATTTATAATCAAGCTACGCTCAGTAATATTGCTGATGCTGTTGACGTTACCAATTGCGATTTACGCCGTATTGCAGAGTGGAGCAAGCTCCACGGTTTGAAAGTTAATCCTACGCAAACCATTATTGTAGGTAGTTCAAGAACGCTTAGCAAAATTGATTGGTTCACTCTCCCACAAGTTGTCTTTGACGGAATAGCAATCCCATACAGCGAAACCGTTAAGAATTTAGGTATCATCATTGACCGCAACTTTTTATGGAAGGCTCAGCTTGAACTAACCAGCCGGAAGTTGTTTGCGTCAGCTGGTTTACTAACGAGACTACGAAACTTTTTGCCTACGTCCACCAAGATTGTGCTTGCACATCCCGTACTAGACTATGCTGATGCTTGTTATCTGGACCTCACTGAGGAACAGCTTAACAAGCTCAAGCGTTTATAAAATTTTTGTATTAGATTTATATTTGGCCTCCGTAAATATGATCATGTGTTTCCCTTCCGTTCAAAGCTTAAATGGGTTCCGATTCGTCTTCGTCGGAATACGCATGTTCTTTCTCTTCTCTATTCTATTCTTTTCAATCCCTTCTCTCCTCACTATCTGAAAGATAGATTTGAATTTCTCCATTCTTCAAATAACTATACTCTTAGGTCATCAGAAAACTTGATACTCAGAACTCCTTCGCACAGCACTTCCTTTTACAGCGCTTCTTTTACTGTCCAGGTTGTTCAGATGTGGAATGCTCTGCCCGAAGAAGTAAGACGGTCATCATCCTTACACACCTTCAAATTGAAGGTGAAACATCATTACCAGACGATGTCATCTTCCTAGCGTTATTTATTTACTATTTATGTACTTATTTTATCTGTTTGTATAGTTTGCTATATGTATATACCTATATATTAGTCTATTTCATAAGTATATTAAGTATTAGGATTAAAACTTCATATTATTATTACATAATACTTCACCTGCCTTAAATCACCTTCTCCATAACATCAATCCAACTCACATTTCTGGCACAACACTGCACTCAACACTGCAATCTGCGATACAACATCGCAGAAGCAACCTTGGCTGAGGTAATTAAGTCACTACATGATAGGATGACACGATTTGAGGGTGACCTGCAGAAATCATCATCGCCTGCTACTGTGGAATCCATCGCTGCTGATTATGCTGCCTTCAAGACGTTTACACTTGCAGCACTCAAGACTCTTCAGCAGCAGGTGGAGCTCCTTGCACGTGACGTCGACCAGCAGGAGATGCGCAGTCGGCGCAAAATCCTCCTTCTCCATGGAGTGTCCGAAGACAGCAAGGAGGACACGGCCGCAGTTGTGGCAAAGACTGAGAAGGCTGATGCCTTCTCATATCACGACCTTATTTTTCTTTCCTATAAAATTCGCCCTCCAAAATCAAAACCGAAAATTCTTCTGCAACGCAATTTTAGTACCATGGATGTGGAAAAGGTGAGGGCTGATGCTGGGGAAATGGATTGGTCTGCAGTAGTGGGGGCAAAATCTATTGACGACAAGATTACCGCCTTCAATACAATCATCACACAACTCTTTGACGTGCATGCTCCAACCAGAGCAGTTAAAATAAAGCATCTGCCGGCTCCATGGCTCAACGATGCAATACGAGTTTTAATGCGTAAAAAAGCATCTTCTAAATTAAAATATAAGCTGAATGCTAGTGACGCCAACAAAGAAAAATACCATATAGCCAGGAATCGCTGCAATAGGGTGTGTAGGGATGCTCAACGCCGCCATATTCATGCCTCTGTTTCTAATAACGATCCATCTAAAGTCTGGAAATTTCTAAGAACACTAGGAGTTGGCAAGTCTCGACACGATACCATTCCAAATGATCTAGACATTGACTCTCTTAACAAACACTTTTCGTCATCATCCAATATTGATTTAGATGATAAAATGAACACTCTTAATTATCTTTCTTTGTTGCCAACTCCTAATTATTCTCCTTTTGTCTTTAGTCAATTCACCGCATGTGATGTTAAAAAGAGCATTCTGTCAATTGCTTCAAATGCCATGGGTAGTGACAATATTGGACGGAATATGTTAGTTCCAATTATTGATGAGGTACTTCCAATAATTTGCCATATCCTCAATTTCTCTACTTTGTCTAGTTCTGTTCCACTTTTGTGGAAAGAAGCGGATATAATTCCACTTCCTAAAAAATCCAAACCCCCTTCCTTTACCGACTATCGTCTTATCTCTATTCTCCCATTCCTATCAAAAGTCCTTGAACGTCTCGTCCACAACCAGCTTAGCTCCTTCCTTATCACAAATGCCCTACTCAATCCTCTTCAATCCGGTTTCCGTCCCGGTCATAGTACTGTAACCGCACTTGTTAAAATCACGGATGATATAAGATCGGGCATGGAAAACGGCTACCTTACTATTCTGACACTGCTCGACTTTAGCAATGCTTTTAATACTGTCGACTTTGACATCCTGCTGGGTTTGCTTCGCTCAATTAACATATCTCCATCGGTGGTTGACTGGTTTCGCAGTTATTTGCACGGACGCCGGCAACGGATACGTTGTGACGATTCCTTTTCGTCTTGGTGTTGTACATCAGCCGGTGTATTTCTCGTCAACTCACTTCATCCTACCACCTTTATGCAGACGACCTCCAAATTTACACCCAGGCTCCACTTAATGAGTTGCCTGATGCGATCACCGTCACTAATAATAACCTGCTTTATATAGGTGAATGGAGCAAGGCTTATGGATTAAGAGTTAATCCTAATAAAATACAGACCATCATACTGGGAAGTTCACGCACCTTATCGAAAATCAACTACACAACACTCTCTCAAGTTAAGTTTGATAATGTAACTGTTCCCTACTCAAAGGTTGTGAAAAATTTGGGCATCTTCATGGATAGCTGTATGTCGTGGGGTCCTCAGCTCGAATCTGTGAGTCGGAAGCTATTTGCCTCTGCTGGTTCGCTCAGGAGACTGCGAAACTTTCTTCCGATAGCTACTAAAATTGCGCTTGCACAATCTCTTCTTCTCCCAATTTTCGATTATGCTGATTCCTGCTATTTTGACCTCACGGAGGAGCAGCTCAATAAGCTTGAGCGTCTTCAAAATTTTTGCATAAGGTTTATTTTCTGACTCCGGAAATACGACCACATCTCCGAATTTCGTAATAAACTCAAATGGCTCCCCATTCGACTTCGCCGGAATACTCACATCCTATCCCTCCTATTCAACATCCTTCGTAATCCTTCCACGCCTTGTTATCTGAAGGAACGCTTTGAATTCCTTTTTTGCACAAATTCCCAAACACTCCGATCCTCTGAAAACCTCCTTCTCAAAACCCCGATACATAGAACCAGTTTCTATGCAAACTCCTTTTCCGTCCTAGCTGTCCGATTATGGAATTTTCATTCTCCATTAAGAAATCCCCCTCACCTTCCGTATTTAAAGCTAGACTCAAAAACTTTTATCACCATGAAGAGTCATGATTCATCTGATCTCTAATATTATTATTGTAAGTTTAAGTATGTAAGTACATAATTATTTATTTTATATATGATATTTTTTTATTTATTTAAAGTTATTTATGTACCTAATATGTATTGTATATAACTAATTTATTTTTCTATTATTAAGTTTATTCATTTTACACCTCGGCCAATCTTCCATTAAGCAATGATCCTCTCCATCCAAAGGTTGTCTGGAAGAGATCGCTTTGTTAAGCGATAAGACCGCCCATTATGCTTACTTTTAATTGTTTTTTTTTTCTATAAATCTGTTGTGTCTAGCTTGTAAGGTATAATAAAGAATTTTCATTCATTCATTCATTCACTATTATTATATCTTAGAATATATTATGTGTAAATGTAATGTGTCCTCTAAAGTACACCGCACTCCGTATTTTTTATAAATTTCGCTTCATCCAAAGGTTGCCTGGAAGAGATCGCTTTTAGCGATAAGGCCGCCCATTGTATTGCCTTATTTGTTTTTACCTAGTACTTATTATTGTATTATTTCTGTTTGTGTGGTAATTCAGTAAAGAGTTATCTATCTATCTATCTATCTATAAATATTAAAAGAATGTTAGTTTGTTTTCCTTTCCACGACTAAACAGAACGGATCGTAATGAAATTCGCCAAGGAGATAGATATATCCTGGGGAAGGACATATGCTACTATGTTTTGTCTCAAAAATAATCTAGAAGGGGTGAAATAGGGGTTGGAGGTTTGTATAGGCAAACCGGCGACTATTTTACGTTTGTTACCGCGCGTTACTCACTAGGTTTTGTCTCTAAAAATAATCTAGAAGGGGTGAAATAGGGGTTGGAAGTTTGTATTGGCAAACCGGCGACTATTTTACGTTTGTTACCGCGCGTTACTTACTAGGTTTTGTCTCTAAAAATAATCTAGATGAGGTGAAATAGGGGTTGGAAGTTTGTATTGGCAAACCGGCGACTATTTTACGTTTGTTACCGCGCGTTACTCACTAGGTTTTGTCTCTAAAAATAATCTAGAAGAGGTGAAATAGGGGTTGGAAGTTTGTATTGGCAAACCGGCGACTATTTTACGTTTGTTACCGCGCGTTACTCACTAGGTTATGTCTCAAAAAAAAATCTAGAAGGGGTGAAATAGGGGTTGGAGGTTTGTATTGGCAAACCGGCGACTATTTTACGTTTGTTACCGCGCGTTACTCACTAGGTTTTGTCTCTAAAAATAATCTAGAAGAGGTGAAATAGGGGTTGGTGGTTTGTATAGGCAAACCGGCGACTATTTTACGTTTGTTACCGCGCGTTACTCACTAGGTTTTGTCTCTAAAAATAATCTAGAAGGGGTGAAATAGGGGTTGGAAGTTTGTATTGGCAAACCGGCGACTATTTTACGTTTGTTACCGCGCGTTACTCACTAGGTTTTGTCTCTAAAAATAATCTAGAAGAGGTGAAATAGGGGTTGGAAGTTTGTATTGGCAAACCGGCGACTATTTTACGTTTGTTACCGCGCGTTACTCACTAGGTTTTGTCTCCAAAAATTATCTAGAAGAGGTGAAATAGGGGTTGGAAGTTTGTATTGGCAAACCGGCGACTATTTTACGTTTGTTACCGCGCGTTACTCACTGTGTTTTGTCTCAAAAAATAATCTAGAAGGGGTGAAATAGGGGTTGGAAGTTTGTATAGGCAAACCGGCGACTATTTTACGTTTGTTACCGCGCGTTCCTCACTATGTTTTGTCTCAAAAATAATCTAGAAGGGGTAAATTGGGGCTGGAAGTTTGTATAGACAAACCGGCGACTATTTTACGTTAGTTACCGCGCGTTACTCACTGTGTTTTGTCTCAAAAAATAATCTAGAAGGGGTGAAATAGGGGCTGGAAGTTTGTATAGGCAAACCGGCGACTATTTTACGTTTGTTACCGCGCGTTACTCACTGTGTTTTGTCTCAAAAAATAATCTAGAAGGGGTGAAATAGGGGTTGGAGGTTTGTATAGGCAAACAGGCGACTATTTTACGTTTGTTACCGCGCGTTACTCACTAGGTTATGTCTCAAAAAAAAATCTAGAAGGGGTGAAATAGGGGTTGGAGGTTTGTATAGGCAAACAGGCGACTATTTTACGTTTGTTACCGCGCGTTACTCACTAGGTTATGTCTCTAAAAATAATCTAGATGAGGTGAAATAGGGGTTGGAAGTTTGTATTGGCAAACCGGCGACTATTTTACGTTTGTTACCGCGCGTTACTCACTAGGTTTTGTCTCTAAAAATAATCTAGAAGAGGTGAAATAGGGGTTGGAAGTTTGTATTGGCAAACCGGCGACTATTTTACGTTTGTTACCGCGCGTTACTCACTAGGTTTTGTCTCTAAAAATAATCTAGAAGAGGTGAAATAGGGGTTGGAAGTTTGTATTGGCAAACAGGCGACTATTTTACGTTTGTTACCGCGCGTTACTCACTAGGTGTTGTCTCTAAAAATAATCTAGAAGAGGTGAAATAGGGGTTGGAAGTTTGTATTGGCAAACCGGCGACTATTTTACGTTTGTTACCGCGCGTTACTCACTAGGTTTTGTCTCTAAAAATAATCTAGAAGAGGTGAAATAAGGGTTGGAAGTTTGTATTGGCAAACCGGCGACTATTTTACGTTTGTTACGGCGCGTTACTCACTAGGTTTTGACTCTAAAAATAATCTAGAAGAGGTGAAATAGGGGTTGGAAGTTTGTATTGGCAAACCGGCGACTATTTTACGTTTGTTACCGCGCGTTACTCACTAGGTTTTGTCTCTAAAAATAATCTAGAAGAGGTGAAATAGGGGTTGGAAGTTTGTATTGGCAAACCGGCGACTATTTTACGTTTGTTACCGCGCGTTACTTACTAGGTTTTGTCTCTAAAAATAATCTAGATGAGGTGAAATAGGGGTTGGAAGTTTGTATTGGCAAACCGGCGACTATTTTACGTTTGTTACCGCGCGTTACTCACTAGGTTTTGTCTCTAAAAATAATCTAGAAGAGGTGAAATAGGGGTTGGAAGTTTGTATTGGCAAACCGGCGACTATTTTACGTTTGTTACCGCGCGTTACTCACTAGGTTTTGTCTCTAAAAATAATCTAGAAGAGGTGAAATAAGGGTTGGAAGTTTGTATTGGCAAACCGGCGACTATTTTACGTTTGTTACGGCGCGTTACTCACTAGGTTTTGACTCTAAAAATAATCTAGAAGAGGTGAAATAGGGGTTGGAAGTTTGTATTGGCAAACCGGCGACTATTTTACGTTTGTTACCGCGCGTTACTCACTAGGTTTTGTCTCTAAAAATAATCTAGAAGAGGTGAAATAGGGGTTGGAAGTTTGTATTGGCAAACCGGCGACTATTTTACGTTTGTTACCGCGCGTTACTTACTAGGTTTTGTCTCTAAAAATAATCTAGATGAGGTGAAATAGGGGTTGGAAGTTTGTATTGGCAAACCGGCGACTATTTTACGTTTGTTACCGCGCGTTACTCACTAGGTTTTGTCTCTAAAAATAATCTAGAAGAGGTGAAATAGGGGTTGGAAGTTTGTATTGGCAAACCGGCGACTATTTTACGTTTGTTACCGCGCGTTACTTACTAGGTTTTGTCTCTAAAAATAATCTAGATGAGGTGAAATAGGGGTTGGAAGTTTGTATTGGCAAACCGGCGACTATTTTACGTTTGTTACCGCGCGTTACTCACTAGGTTTTGTCTCTAAAAATAATCTAGAAGAGGTGAAATAGGGGTTGGAGGTTTGTATAGGCAAACCGGCCACTATTTTACGTTTGTTACCGCGCGTTACTCACTAGGTTTTGTCTCTAAAAATAATCTAGAAGGGGTGAAATAGGGGTTGGAAGTTTGTATTGGCAAACCGGCGACTATTTTACGTTTGTTACCGCGCGTTACTCACTAGGTTTTGTCTCTAAAAATAATCTAGAAGAGGTGAAATAGGGGTTGGAAGTTTGTATTGGCAAACCGGCGACTATTTTACGTTTGTTACCGCGCGTTACTCACTAGGTTTTGTCTCTAAAAATAATCTAGAAGAGGTGAAATAGGGGTTGGAAGTTTGTATTGGCAAACCGGCGACTATTTTACGTTTGTTACCGCGCGTTACTCACTGTGTTTTGTCTCAAAAAATAATCTAGAAGGGGTGAAATAGGGGTTGGAAGTTTGTATAGGCAAACCGGCGACTATTTTACGTTTGTTACCGCGCGTTCCTCACTATGTTTTGTCTCAAAAATAATCTAGAAGGGGTAAATTGGGGCTGGAAGTTTGTATAGACAAACCGGCGACTATTTTACGTTAGTTACCGCGCGTTACTCACTGTGTTTTGTCTCAAAAAATAATCTAGAAGGGGTGAAATAGGGGCTGGAAGTTTGTATAGGCAAACCGGCGACTATTTTACGTTTGTTACCGCGCGTTACTCACTGTGTTTTGTCTCAAAAAATAATCTAGAAGGGGTGAAATAGGGGTTGGAGGTTTGTATAGGCAAACAGGCGACTATTTTACGTTTGTTACCGCGCGTTACTCACTAGGTTATGTCTCTAAAAATAATCTAGATGAGGTGAAATAGGGGTTGGAAGTTTGTATTGGCAAACCGGCGACTATTTTACGTTTGTTACCGCGCGTTACTCACTAGGTTTTGTCTCTAAAAATAATCTAGAAGAGGTGAAATAGGGGTTGGAAGTTTGTATTGGCAAACCGGCGACTATTTTACGTTTGTTACCGCGCGTTACTCACTAGGTTTTGTCTCTAAAAATAATCTAGAAGAGGTGAAATAGGGGTTGGAAGTTTGTATTGGCAAACAGGCGACTATTTTACGTTTGTTACCGCGCGTTACTCACTAGGTGTTGTCTCTAAAAATAATCTAGAAGAGGTGAAATAGGGGTTGGAAGTTTGTATTGGCAAACCGGCGACTATTTTACGTTTGTTACCGCGCGTTACTCACTAGGTTTTGTCTCTAAAAATAATCTAGAAGAGGTGAAATAAGGGTTGGAAGTTTGTATTGGCAAACCGGCGACTATTTTACGTTTGTTACGGCGCGTTACTCACTAGGTTTTGACTCTAAAAATAATCTAGAAGAGGTGAAATAGGGGTTGGAAGTTTGTATTGGCAAACCGGCGACTATTTTACGTTTGTTACCGCGCGTTACTCACTAGGTTTTGTCTCTAAAAATAATCTAGAAGAGGTGAAATAGGGGTTGGAAGTTTGTATTGGCAAACCGGCGACTATTTTACGTTTGTTACCGCGCGTTACTTACTAGGTTTTGTCTCTAAAAATAATCTAGATGAGGTGAAATAGGGGTTGGAAGTTTGTATTGGCAAACCGGCGACTATTTTACGTTTGTTACCGCGCGTTACTCACTAGGTTTTGTCTCTAAAAATAATCTAGAAGAGGTGAAATAGGGGTTGGAAGTTTGTATTGGCAAACCGGCGACTATTTTACGTTTGTTACCGCGCGTTACTCACTAGGTTTTGTCTCTAAAAATAATCTAGAAGAGGTGAAATAAGGGTTGGAAGTTTGTATTGGCAAACCGGCGACTATTTTACGTTTGTTACGGCGCGTTACTCACTAGGTTTTGACTCTAAAAATAATCTAGAAGAGGTGAAATAGGGGTTGGAAGTTTGTATTGGCAAACCGGCGACTATTTTACGTTTGTTACCGCGCGTTACTCACTAGGTTTTGTCTCTAAAAATAATCTAGAAGAGGTGAAATAGGGGTTGGAAGTTTGTATTGGCAAACCGGCGACTATTTTACGTTTGTTACCGCGCGTTACTTACTAGGTTTTGTCTCTAAAAATAATCTAGATGAGGTGAAATAGGGGTTGGAAGTTTGTATTGGCAAACCGGCGACTATTTTACGTTTGTTACCGCGCGTTACTCACTAGGTTTTGTCTCTAAAAATAATCTAGAAGAGGTGAAATAGGGGTTGGAGGTTTGTATAGGCAAACCGGCGACTATTTTACGTTTGTTACCGCGCGTTACTCACTAGGTTTTGTCTCTAAAAATAATCTAGAAGGGGTGAAATAGGGGTTGGAAGTTTGTATTGGCAAACCGGCGACTATTTTACGTTTGTTACCGCGCGTTACTCACTAGGTTTTGTCTCTAAAAATAATCTAGAAGAGGTGAAATAGGGGTTGGAAGTTTGTATTGGCAAACCGGCGACTATTTTACGTTTGTTACCGCGCGTTACTCACTAGGTTTTGTCTCTAAAAATAATCTAGAAGAGGTGAAATAGGGGTTGGAAGTTTGTATTGGCAAACCGGCGACTATTTTACGTTTGTTACCGCGCGTTACTCACTGTGTTTTGTCTCAAAAAATAATCTAGAAGGGGTGAAATAGGGGTTGGAAGTTTGTATAGGCAAACCGGCGACTATTTTACGTTTGTTACCGCGCGTTCCTCACTATGTTTTGTCTCAAAAATAATCTAGAAGGGGTAAATTGGGGCTGGAAGTTTGTATAGACAAACCGGCGACTATTTTACGTTAGTTACCGCGCGTTACTCACTGTGTTTTGTCTCAAAAAATAATCTAGAAGGGGTGAAATAGGGGCTGGAAGTTTGTATAGGCAAACAGGCGACTATTTTACGTTTGTTACCGCGCGTTACTCACTGTGTTTTGTCTCAAAAAATAATCTAGAAGGGGTGAAATAGGGGTTGGAGGTTTGTATAGGCAAACAGGCGACTATTTTACGTTTGTTACCGCGCGTTACTCACTAGGTTATGTCTCTAAAAATAATCTAGATGAGGTGAAATAGGGGTTGGAAGTTTGTATTGGCAAACCGGCGACTATTTTACGTTTGTTACCGCGCGTTACTCACTAGGTTTTGTCTCTAAAAATAATCTAGAAGAGGTGAAATAGGGGTTGGAAGTTTGTATTGGCAAACCGGCGACTATTTTACGTTTATTACCGCGCGTTACTCACTAGGTTTTGTCTCTAAAAATAATCTAGAAGAGGTGAAATAGGGGTTGGAAGTTTGTATTGGCAAACAGGCGACTATTTTACGTTTGTTACCGCGCGTTACTCACTAGGTGTTGTCTCTAAAAATAATCTAGAAGAGGTGAAATAGGGGTTGGAAGTTTGTATTGGCAAACCGGCGACTATTTTACGTTTGTTACCGCGCGTTACTCACTAGGTTTTGTCTCTAAAAATAATCTAGAAGAGGTGAAATAGGGGTTGGAAGTTTGTATTGGCAAACCGGCGACTATTTTACGTTTGTTACCGCGCGTTACTCACTAGGTTTTGTCTCTAAAAATAATCTAGAAGAGGTGAAATAAGGGTTGGAAGTTTGTATTGGCAAACCGGCGACTATTTTACGTTTGTTACGGCGCGTTACTCACTAGGTTTTGACTCTAAAAATAATCTAGAAGAGGTGAAATAGGGGTTGGAAGTTTGTATTGGCAAACCGGCGACTATTTTACGTTTGTTACCGCGCGTTACTCACTAGGTTTTGTCTCTAAAAATAATCTAGAAGAGGTGAAATAGGGGTTGGAAGTTTGTATTGGCAAACAGGCGACTATTTTACGTTTGTTACCGCGCGTTACTTACTAGGTTTTGTCTCTAAAAATAATCTAGATGAGGTGAAATAGGGGTTGGAAGTTTGTATTGGCAAACCGGCGACTATTTTACGTTTGTTACCGCGCGTTACTCACTAGGTTTTGTCTCTAAAAATAATCTAGAAGAGGTGAAATAGGGGTTGGAGGTTTGTATAGGCAAACAGGCGACTTTTTTACGTTTGTTACCGCGCGTTACTCACTAGGTTTTGTCTCTAAAATAATCTAGAAGAGGTAAAATAGGGGCTGGAAGTTTGTATTGGCAAACCGGCGACTATTTTACGTTTGTTACCGCGCGTTACTCACTAGGTTTTGTCTCTAAAAATAATCTAGAAGAGGTGAAATAGGGGTTGGAAGTTTGTATTGGCAAACCGGCGACTATTTTACGTTTGTTACCGCGCGTTACTCACTAGGTTTTGTCTCTAAAAATAATCTAGAAGAGGTGAAATAGGGGTTGGAAGTTTGTTTTGGCAAACAGGCGACTATTTTACGTTTGTTACCGCGCGTTACTCACTAGGTTTTGTCTCTAAAAATAATCTAGAAGAGGTGAAATAGGGGTTGGAAGTTTGTATTGGCAAACCGGCGACTATTTTACGTTTGTTACCGCGCGTTACTCACTAGGTTTTGTCTCTAAAAATAATCTAGAAGAGGTGAAATAGGGGTTGGAAGTTTGTATTGGCAAACCGGCGACTATTTTACGTTTGTTACCGCGCGTTACTCACTAGGTTTTGTCTCTAAAAATAATCTAGAAGGGGTGAAATAGGGGCTGGAAGTTTGTATAGGCAAACCGGCGACTATTTTACGTTTGTTACCGCGCGTTACTCACTGTGTTTTGTCTCAAAAAATAATCTAGAAGGGGTGAAATAGGGGTTGGAGGTTTGTATAGGCAAACCGGCGACTATTTTACGTTTGTTACCGCGCGTTACTCACTAGGTTTTGTCTTAAAAGTAATCTAGAAGAGGTGAAATAGGGGTTGGAAGTTTGTATTGGCAAACCGGCGACTATTTTACGTTTGTTACCGCGCGTTACTCACTAGGTTTTGTCTCTAAAAATAATCTAGAAGAGGTGAAATAGGGGTTGGAAGTTTGTATTGGCAAACAGGCGACTATTTTACCTTTGTTACCGCGCGTTACTCACTATGTTTTGTCTCAAAAAATAATCTAGAAGAGGTGAAATAGGGGTTGGAAGTTTGTATAGGCAAACAGGCGACTATTTTACCTTTGTTACCACGCGTTACTCACTATGTTTTGTCTCAAAAAATAATCTAGAAGGGGTGAAATAGGGGTTGGAGGTTTGTATAGGCAAACAGGCGACTATTTTACGTTTGTTACCGCGCGTTACTCACTAGGTTTTGTCTCTTAAAATAATCTAGAAGAGGTGAAATAGGGGTTGGAAGTTTGTATAGGCAAACCGGCGACTATTTTACGTTTGTTACCGCGCGTTACTCACTAGGTTTTGTCTCTAAAAATAATCTAGAAGAGGTGAAATAGGGGTTGGAAGTTTGTATTGGCAAACCGGCGACTATTTTACGTTTGTTACCGCGCGTTACTCACTAGGTTTTGTCTCTAAAAATAATCTAGAAGAGGTGAAATAGGGGTTGGAAGTTTGTATTGGCAAACCGGCGACTATTTTACGTTTGTTACCGCGCGTTACTCACTAGGTTTTGTCTCTAAAAATAATCTAGAAGAGGTGAAATAGGGGTTGGAAGTTTGTATTGGCAAACCGGCGACTATTTTACGTTTGTTACCGCGCGTTACTCACTAGGTTTTGTCTTAAAAGTAATCTAGAAGAGGTGAAATAGGGGTTGGAAGTTTGTATTGGCAAACCGGCGACTATTTTACGTTTGTTACCGCGCGTTACTCACTAGGTTTTGTCTCTAAAAATAATCTAGAAGAGGTGAAATAGGGGTTGGAAGTTTGTATTGGCAAACAGGCGACTATTTTACCTTTGTTACCGCGCGTTACTCACTATGTTTTGTCTCAAAAAATAATCTAGAAGAGGTGAAATAGGGGTTGGAAGTTTGTATAGGCAAACAGGCGACTATTTTACCTTTGTTACCACGCGTTACTCACTATGTTTTGTCTCAAAAAATAATCTAGAAGGGGTGAAATAGGGGTTGGAGGTTTGTATAGGCAAACAGGCGACTATTTTACGTTTGTTACCGCGCGTTACTCACTAGGTTTTGTCTCTAAAAATAATCTAGAAGAGGTGAAATAGGGGTTGGAAGTTTGTATAGGCAAACCGGCGACTATTTTACGTTTGTTACCGCGCGTTACTCACTAGGTTTTGTCTCTAAAAATAATCTAGAAGAGGTGAAATAGGGGTTGGAAGTTTGTATTGGCAAACCGGCGACTATTTTACGTTTGTTACCGCGCGTTACTCACTAGGTTTTGTCTCTAAAAATAATCTAGAAGAGGTGAAATAGGGGTTGGAAGTTTGTATTGGCAAACCGGCGACTATTTTACGTTTGTTACCGCGCGTTACTCACTAGGTTTTGTCTCTAAAAATAATCTAGAAGAGGTGAAATAGGGGTTGGAAGTTTGTATTGGCAAACCGGCGACTATTTTACGTTTGTTACCGCGCGTTACTCACTAGGTTTTGTCTCTAAAAATAATCTAGAAGAGGTGAAATAGGGGTTGGAAGTTTGTATAGGCAAACCGGCGACTATTTTACGTTTGTTACCGCGCGGTACTCACTAGGTTTTGTCTCTAAAAATAATCTAGAAGAGGTGAAATAGGGGTTGGAAGTTTGTATTGGCAAACCGGCGACTATTTTACGTTTGTTACCGCGCGTTACTCACTAGGTTTTGTCTCTAAAAATAATCTAGAAGAGGTGAAATAGGGGTTGGAAGTTTGTATTGGCAAACCGGCGACTATTTTACGTTTGTTACCGCGCGTTACTCACTAGGTTTTGTCTCTAAAAATAATCTAGAAGAGGTGAAATAGGGGTTGGAAGTTTGTATTGGCAAACCGGCGACTATTTTACGTTTGTTACCGCGCGTTACTCACTAGGTTTTGTCTCTAAAAATAATCTAGAAGAGGTGAAATAGGGGTTGGAAGTTTGTATTGGCAAACCGGCGACTATTTTACGTTTGTTACCGCGCGTTACTCACTAGGTTTTGTCTCTAAAAATAATCTAGAAGAGGTGAAATAGGGGTTGGAAGTTTGTATTGGCAAACCGGCGACTATTTTACGTTTGTTACCGCGCGTTACTCACTAGGTTTTGTCTCTAAAAATAATCTAGAAGAGGTGAAATAGGGGTTGGAAGTTTGTATTGGCAAACCGGCGACTATTTTACGTTTGTTACCGCGCGTTACTCACTAGGTTTTGTCTCTAAAAATAATCTAGAAGAGGTGAAATAGGGGTTGGAAGTTTGTATTGGCAAACCGGCGACTATTTTACGTTTGTTACCGCGCGTTACTCACTAGGTTTTGTCTCTAAAAATAATCTAGAAGAGGTGAAATAGGGGTTGGAAGTTTGTATTGGCAAACCGGCGACTATTTTACGTTTGTTACCGCGCGTTACTCAGTTCTGAAAGATCGCATACCATTCTGATCGCGCGCGAATTATATAAGTCGAAGTCGGATTGTGTAAACAGCGCCACGGTCCCAGTAATGAAATCCGAAAGTTTCGGAAACTCGCAGGTAGCTCTTATTAATTGTTACAAGTTACAATCTGTAGCTCGTTGGCTTTTATTTGCGGCTGAAGGTTTTATGGAACATTTTCTCTGTGGCAGAGCTCTTGGGGTTAAAATCGGTTTCCCGCAGGGGTCGACATTTTTTTTTATACTACTTATATGTCAAACGAGCATGCAGCCCACCAGATGTTAAGTGGCTACTGCAGCCCATGGATATCCACATAGAATTCAAAACAAGCTATTATGTTGTCTTGATCTCTATGTGGATACGTTGCCATACTATAGGACTTAGTTGTTATGCCTATGTGTCAGTTATTACAGGAACATACCATTACCATCTAACCGGAACACAGCAGCACAAGTACTGCTATTTGGCGGCAGATAAAGGTAAGGCGGTGGTGCCCACTTCCTCGAGCCCATTCACAAAAGCTCTACCACTAATAAACATAATCGAAAACTGATTTTTGGGGTCGACGAGGTCGAAAAATCTACCTAATTAAATACAAGTTAATTGAAACTTTGAAGGTTGTGTTACGTGTACCATCTTATAAGAATGAGTTATGTTTTAAACCGACTTGAAAAAAGGAGGAAGTTCTCAATTTGACTGTATTTTTTTATGCTTGTTACCTCAGAACTTTCAACTGGGTGAACCGATTTTGATGATTCGTTTTTTATTTAAAAGCTGGTGCTTCCCGTGTGGTCCCATTACCATTTGGTCCAGTTCTGACAATGGCATCTATGAGAAAACCGTATAAGTGCTATATTTGTTTAATTTTTATGCTAAGTTCGTTAGCTCAGAACTCCGTTATAATATCAACCGATTCTGAAAATTAGTTTTGAAAGGATGTGCTTTTAGATTGATGGTATGGAAATTCCATCAAAATTGGTTGGTTTTTACTGAAGTCGGTTATATTTTTGTTAAAAAGTTACAAGTTACTTGTACAAGTAGTAGGAAGTGTCATGGTTGTACTTTTAAAAATCCAAGATGTCGATCATAATTATTAATTGTATTGATATTTACTGAATTTCATGTCTATCAATTTTGTTAAATTTTGATGAGAAAATGATGTCAAGTGATGATGATGTTACTCGCTTAACCTTAATAACTAAAGTTATTAAATTGAGTTATATAATTGTATTCAGTAAGTATCGATAGGGAAAAAACTAGAGATAGGATTTTTATAGGAATTTGGCTATGGTCTGAGGTATCAGTTCATTTTGGAAAAAGGGGTTTCTTGTCTAAAATAGTTTGGGAATCCCTGCTCTAGAGCCTTATTGGCCTAGTGGGGCAAACGAACAATACACTCGTGGGTTCCAATCTCGGTCAACAAATTTTTATACACCAAACATATAATCTCAGCCATGTACAATATTTTTTTGTTCTATTTGAAATAAATATATTCACTATTTGATGTCAAAAATAGTTAAGAAAAACATGAACATATTTTGATAACTCCACGCGTGATTGATAAAAAGGGACTTGACAGACAGACAGACAACGAAGTGATCCTAATTCTAATCTAATCTAATTCCAGAGTGAGATACTTCCCGCATTGGGGTGTATTGTGCATTACGCCCCTTCTAACCCTAGCCATCCCCAGCCATCCTAGCTCCTTGAAGTAACAGAGCAGCACTTTGGGTTGATAGATGCAGCTTTCCAAGATCCTCGTGGATGTTGTTGTGGTGTTAGCGGATGAGATTGGATGAACTCCTGCAGATCCGTCTTCAGTCTGACATCGGATGTGGCCGTACAGTGAAGCATCACGTGCTCCATCGTCTCTTTTTTCTCAAGACATGCGCGACAAAGCTTACTGTCCGTGGCCCCGGTCTTCAAGAAGTGATGGTTAAGTTCGCAGCGTCCTGTGATGATTCCCACCATCACCCTTAGATCCTCGCGTTTCATTTTATTTTTCGTTTCTTTGCAGAGAACATAATCTTTGTTTGCTTGCAGTCGGCTCTGCGTTCCCAGACTTTCTGGTGCTCCTTTTTGGAGTTCATCTTCAGTCTGTTTTTGATTGCCGCCGTTGGCGGATTGGAGAGGTTGTTATCATTTGTGTAAACACGAATTAAGTGATTCTGTGAAGGTTCTTTTTTTCCTTTAGAGCTATAGAACCCTAAAATTTACGTGTTAAGCTGAGTGTATAAAGATAGAAGAGAATTTTCAATTCATTATGCTCCTAAATACACAATGGGTTGTCTTTGAGGTGAACACTGCATATCGTATGTATTAATATCTTCCTGTTATTTATCTACCCCAAACAATGGGGTTGAGGGTGGTTTGTGCTTTATTAAATTCTCTACGGGGTAGCATTAATATTGTTGTGTATCATGCCTTCATTTATATTGTAAATATATTGTTTTAAGTGTCAGATTTTTAAAAAAATGAGCCATCATCATATCGACTAAAAGATGTCCAGTGCTGAAAACAAGCCTTGACTAGTGCCCGATCTTGTGCGGCCTGCGCCCAAAGGCTCCCAGCAACCTTTATCAGATTGTCTTTCCATCTATTTGGGGGGGGGGGGGGGGCGTAAAATACGTTAGTTTTTATTAATACTTTCTTATTAAATATAAAAAAAACACCCAGTACAGGAACAAATATCTTTAGATAATAAAAACATTTGCTTCGGGAATCGAACACGCAACTTTATGCGTCTCAGCCGGCTATTCGCCCACTGCACCACGGAGGTCACAATACCGATTAAGTTAGCTATTCGTTTTATCTAAAGAAATCCCTAGTAAAGTATGTAACTTAGTTCACAGAAACCGTATAGTGCTTAATAACGGGTGGCTATAAAAATAAATAGATAGATAAATCTTTATTGAATTACGACCAAACAGAAATAATACAGTCACATAACTAAGCTGGAATAAAAAAGGCAATACAATGGGCGGCCTTATCGCTGAAAGCAAAATCGACATCTCCCAGGTACTCGCAAAATATTGTCCTCATAGCAACTTGTATTCAAACACCTTATTCACTAATAATAACACCTCTGAATCGGCATATAACTACTGTTGAATTTATACTTATACATACATATAACGCTGACTCGTCCAATTTAAATTAGAGATCTCGCTTCGATCGATCAATAAGCATGCATTTTAAAAAAAATATCTTGGTATTCTATCAGTTATCTGGTTCCCATAGTACAAGATCTGCTTAGTTTGGGGCTAGATAGCGCTGTGTGCAGCAATATTTATTATTTAACTTAGAAAACTTTCGTGATTGATTTCAATCACGCTGTGCCTTCGTTGACCCAATCCCCACCACCCCGCCCGTCCACTCACGCGCAAAAGGCAGCGGCGCGCAGTGCGAGGCGTGACGTTATTCGGAGCGGGTCGCACTCACCCTGTTGAAGGTTCACGAATTGAACCGAAACATTGTCGGTCGGAACACCGATAAGACGGTACGTGATAAATCCCGTATTTATAATAATGAATATTTATTATTATTAATTTATAATGATACCTTATACTGTAGACAGGGCTAACAATCTCCCCAGTTAATCTATTTCTATAAAAAACCGAACTATGAGTGAATTTGACTTCTTAGTAAATGTGCAGGAGGGGTCAGTCGTTTTCAAAGCTTGCCTACATCAAACTGACACTACTGAAATCTAGATCAAGTATTTCGTTTTCGTCTGACCAGCCTCTTTCAAGTACAGGAAACCGGCCCAAAACTCAAAGAAGACCGGTCAAGTGCGAGTAGGACTCGCGCACCGAGGGTTCCTAAAGTAATACTTACTTACTACTACTTACTTACTTACTATCCTGGCGCATCAACCCCGAAGCAGGTTCGCCTCCGGCACTAAAAGAAGCTACTGGTATCTCTTCTTGCCATTCTGACACATATAGAGCGCGAAGGTTTTCCTCCACCTCATCCTTCCAGCGGTATCTGGGTCAGCCGACTGGTCATCGGTCGACTGGCAGCCCTAGGTAGGCACTTTTGACAGCACGATATAATTTTATATATTATATTTAGATATATGTATGTAATTTAATAATTTATTTATGTCTCTTTGTATTTTATTTACGTATTATTTGCACTCCCTTCATCCATATCTTATGTGCACCCCCGACCATATCTTTGACATTACTAAATCCTCTCCATTCAAAGGTTGTCTGGAAGAAATCACTTCAAAGCGATAAGACCGCCCATTGGACCATTGCTTTGTATCTTCTATTTTGTCTGTAATTTTTATTTTTTTATCTGTGTGTACAATAAAGTGTTTTCATTCATTCATTCATTCACGATTCACATTCCCCCATTCGCCGAACGTGACTGAGCATGCGTAATCGATGAGATTTTATTTCGCCTATGGTGTTGGGCTCGGCCACCAGTTCCCCTACCTCCCGATTCTTCCTCACTCGCAGAGTGCCATCTTCTCGTCGCACCAGGCCTAGATCTTACTTAGCACCTTTACTCCTTCTTTCTTTTCTTAGATAGGTTTATGTCTGTTAATTAAGCAGCGCCATCTAAATAGTTATGTGACCAGACCAACCTATGTTCAGCAGCTGACGTCTTTTGGCTGATCTGATGAGGATTGAGGAGATATTGTGGATAATTTTTAGGTATACAAGAAGGGTGACTTTCTTGTGAAGCTTTCTATCACATCACACTAATGTTATAAATGTGAAAGTTTGGATGTTTGTTTATTTTTTTGCTTGTTTTTTTACTCAATCACGTCGTAACGTAACAGCTGAACCGATTTCACTTTTGTATTTGTATTTCACCGATCAAATTTGGTATATACGTAGATTATAACCTGGATTACTACATAGGCTACCTTTTATCCTATAAATCAGTTCCCATGGAATAAAAATGGTGTGTCAAGTCAAGTTGCAACAGCGAGTTTAGCTTTATTTCTAGGTTGCCTATACATTTAGTAGTGTAACGCGTACGAAGTCGCGGGCAACAGCTATTTATAATCCTCGTATCAAACAAGTGTTGAAAAAACCTTATAGTATTTTTGTAAGACCTATTCAACAACAAGGGGCATTGGTAACGCCATCTATTAAGGCCACATATAAACATTAAACCTTATTCCATTTTTAAATATATCTGTCCTTGATGCCTTTGCGAACGAACCCCTTCGACCATTTTCAACCAATGAAAACTTCGGAACGCGGTTTCACTTAATCAAAACGTATCAGATTCAAGCATTCACTCAGGAAGCAGATCTTCATTCATATTCCAGCAATTATAACGTCTCGCCATCGCAATCTCGCGTCCAAATCAAATCAAAATTAATCATAAAAACTCCCGATACAGTTCAACGCTGTGTGAAATAAACTAACCAAAAAAAACAAAACAAAGTGCCTGTGGTGAAAATCTAGGAACCAGCCAGCCGCTGCAACTCTAAAGAAGACATCCTACATTTATTCTATCCCTATTAACTCCACCAGGCATGATTAAAAAAAATTACCCCAACTTCGTAGTAGATCGTTACGTTTAAGATTTAGGTTAAGTCCTGCAGTATTTATATATACGTCTTGTGTTTGAAAATGTTATCATTTTAATTTGAAATGCAGACATGAATAATGATCCTAAAAGTGTTGTTCACCTAAATCATAGATGCATTTGTCACTATTACCTGTCTTAGAAATACACCATTTCTACCCCTATTTATTATCCCCTTAAAGTAGAATTTTCTTTATACAATTTTCGCAACTAGGTAATAACATTTTATGGACTTGACACCTTTTGTTCTGGATTTATGGTCTAAAATTGCTTGAAAAGTTGTAGTGGATTGTATATTTTAAGTTACATCAAGTCAGCATTGGGGTCAATATTTTGAAATTCAAATCGTCTCCAGTGTCGGGAAATACGGAAGTTGGAATACTGAATTTTTGTTTACGTTGCCTTTTTGTGAAATTCTTACTATTGCTATTTCTACAATAGTAAATATTGTGGTAAATAGTTTTATGCAGTTTAAGTTCATTTTTTTATTCCACTAAGATAGCAAACAAGCATACGGCCCACCTGATGGTAAGCGGTTACCGTAGCCTATGGACGTCTGTAACACCAAAGGTACTACGTAGGTATATTACACGTGCGTTTTTATATATATATATATATTAATTTTATCGTTGCTATTAATTATGCAACGTTTTAACCTGTTTTTAAATCCTGTGGTATTTTTATTCTATTATTTATTTAGCTGTCGTTCTTATTCTAGTTACATTTTTCTTCGAGAGCTTTTCTCTTATCTTCTTGATATCTTACAGATTACTCGCTGATCGAGATTACTCGCGCGTTGCCGACTCTTTAAAATTTTTAAAACGCCCTATATGAAGAACCCCATACTGTAGTCCCTAGGAACTTACCTAGGCAGGGAGACCATTCCACTAGCGAAGCGAAAAAAAAAGGTGTTCGCGGGAGGAAATTCCTCTGGAACCCCACGGTACGTGACCAGATCGTCTCCAATGTGTGTGGATGGATTCGCTGCCGATGGCGAGCGGTGCGGTGATAAATTAACCTACAGGCATCATATCAAACAACTCAGTACACAACCCATTATACAAGCGGTAGAACACACATAGGGAGGCTGTAGATCTGTAGATGTAGAATATCTGTAGATTATGCAAACATTTGTTCCACGGCGGGAATCGAACCTACCTCCTGCGTCTCAGCCGGCTATTCGCCCACTATACGGAGGTCGTCCTCATTTTAAATATCGGAATATACACCCTCAGAAAACCACAGAAGCAAACTATTTTTTTCTAAAATCTCATTCTGAAAATTGCCATCATATTTCGTAAAGCATTTTGTCTACTTCACGAAAGAAAACGCAACACGTAGCAGTTTCAAGTTACAAAGTCGCTACAACTTGCAACTATTGCCGGATAGCATTACTTGTACAGTACGCGTCATTTTAATGTATCTCTTGCAATGCTATTTAGACAGAGACTTGACCTTCGAATCATCGTGGGGACCCTTACAGGGCATTGTCCCCTAAACAAACACCTTTTTGAACCTTGACCTGAAGTTTGTGTCTGACTAGGGGGACGCAAATCTGGTCAAGTTCAACGCCACCAAACCCATACCTTTATTTATTTTCTGCAAAACTGTCTCCCTTTCATCCCATTCCCACCCATTGTGACATATCACTCGTAATTACTGAAAGTCGGAGCTTGTTGAGCGTCGAGCTCTTGTCCTCAACATCGGCTCGCACTTCGAATCTATGGCCAAAATTGCAGCTAAGAAGCTGGGCATTCTACCTAAGGTTCAGCGGTACTTCTCAGCGGGACAGCTGCTCAGTCTCTACAAAGCACAAATCCGCTCATGTATGGAGTAAGGACACCTTATTTTGGCACCCCACCAACTTTTGGCACTTCTTTGAATTATTGCGTTTACTAAGAAAAAAACTGAATGTCGCAGTGTTGCGACATATCTTAATTCAATAAAGGCAATTTTGAGTTACCATACTGGCAACACATAACAAAATCACAATGGCGTCGAAACGACAACAGAATTGCGTTTTGACTAGACCAGGTAAAACTATTTTTTTTGCTAAGGTAAGAACTTTTTTGAGCTCATCATAGTCAGTTGCTTAGTAATATTCTTTACCTTATGGTTTTAAATAGTTTCAAGACTTTTTTTTCGAGTTTTCTGGGAGTTTATTGTAAAGAATTGCATTGTTTTTATTGCTTTATAGCGATGTCAACATTTGGTACAGCAAAATTGATATAATCCAATTTGTTGGCACTGATGGCAATAATTGGTTTGTCTGACGTATTTTTTTAGATTAATTTTGTAATATACATATTCTAAGGTATATTATTACATATTCGTGTTTGAAGTACTGTTCTCACCTCTGAGACGGATCAGCGAAGTACCAACTTATAGCTCTGGAATCAATTGAGAAAAGAGCCAAGAAGCTCATAAGCAACGATGATCTAGTTGATGCAAGGCTCCTCAGCCTGGAGCATCAACGAAAGGTTGCTAGCCTCTCGGTTTTTTATCGAGTACATTTCGGGGAGTGTGCGGCGGAACTTTTCAACCTGATCCCACCATCTTCATTCTATCAATGGACAACCAGACGCTCTGCGGTGCGCCATCGCTATATGGTAGAAATACCTCCCATTTGCACAAAGCGGTTCTTTTCGATCTTTATTATGCGCACCGCCAAAGAGTGGAACGCCAGAGTCTGTGTTTCCAGATAGCTACAGCCTGGGTATCTTTAAGTCGCGAGTGAATAGGTTTCTTCTAGGCAAGCGTGTACCATCGTAGACTGCATCATCGTTTTCATCAGGCGAGATCGTGGTCAAACGCAAGCCTATATTGTATAAAAAATATGATTCATTTAAGAAGGCCAAACAAGTCATGATTCCAAATCTTGGCCCTGGTGCCAACCAGTGTTATACTAAGTATTTACACCAGGGTCATTAATTAGACTTCAATGTGCTAATAATCGGTATAACATTAGGTTTTTATTTTCATTCTACCCTCAAGCCTTCGAACAACATTAATCCAAAAAGTCGGACGAAGAAAATGAAAGGAATTGCGCCTAAAAAAAAGAATTAGTTCGATGTAAAAAAAAATACAATCAGGAAAGTCTGCTAAAAGCCCAGCAAGCCGTAGAAGGAGGCATGAGTAAAAAGCTGGCTGCGAAAATTTATCAGATACCAAGGACAACTTTACAATTCAGAATTAAGAACCCTGATCATCAGTCGCGTCCTGGCCCTCTCATTGTTTTGTCATAAAAAGAAGAAAAAGACCTGGAAAATTGTATAACAAAAAGTTGCAAAAAAGGCTTTCCAAAAAAGAAAAGATGATAGCAGCGTAGAAAACTTAAAAAAAACTCTGACAAAGTCAGTGCGTTCAAAAACGGGGAGAAACGGTACACATTATTTCTGCAGCGACATCCTACTGTTTCTGTCCAAACACCCGAGGCAGTCACTGTAACTTATCTGTAAATGATGTAAGAGGATGGTTCAATCGAACGGGTTATTCGAGGTGCTCCCAGACCCATCAAGAGTTTTCATTGGTGACGAAACCAACTTTGCTTTGTCCAAAAACGGGTGTCGTCTTGGCTCCTAAAGGTGAAAGAAATGTCTATGAAGTAGATAATGCTCTGGCGAAAACATCCTTGACTGTGATGTTCACATTTTCTTCCAATGGTGACCTCACACCTGCAATGGTAATATTTCCAAATAAAAGACTATCTGCTGAAATAATTTCTAAAGTTCCATCAGATTGGAGGATAGGCCTCAGTGACAACGGCTGGATGAAAGCCGAAGTCTTACATGATTATATAGAGACTGTACTTAATCCACACTGGGTCAAAAAAGGAACTCTGTTCCATATAATTCTTTTTGTTGACGGGCACAAAACTCATTTAACGTATGCTGTTAGTGAGCTATGTTAAAAATTAGACATCTTACTTATTGCACTATACCCCAACTGCACCAGACTATTGCAGCCTGCAGATTTATCAGCATTCAAACCATAGAAATCTGGTTGGCAACAAACCGTTTTACAATGGAGACGAGACCATCCCTCAGAAGCTCTAACTAAAATCAATGTTGTACTGCTTTTAAACAAGACTATTTAAACCACAATCACATCAACAACAGTCACCATTGGATTCAGAGCTGAGAATGGAGAGAGAGAATGGTCTGTGCCCATGGAACGTAACTGCCGTAGACTTTACGAAATGCCTAGGAAAGCCAAGCAGAACAGAAGAAACTCATAAGGCTGACGTAACGTCTAAACGAGTATTGGCCAAAGATAAATTCAAGGATATTATAGGGACAACCAAAATCAGTCAAATTGAACGAGGGGAATTAGGTTTTGAAGAAAACTATTATTTAAGAAAGATTTTCAATTATGTTCGGCCGTGATTTGAGTGTAGAACTTTCCAATGGCGTACCAGCCCAAGAGTCCGAAATAATTGTGACAACAGATGATTTCGATGAGTATAATAAAAACAGTTTTTGTTTCTTTGATGAAAATAAAGCTGGTAGTTTAAATGATGATTCACATGAAGTTTTACATATATCATATAGAGCAAAAGTGTACAATACCATGACTCACAACAATAATAGAATTCTTGCTGAGTTCCAAAAGGTCGGATGCACCAAGTAACCAGTAGTACAACAGCAAAATTTTACAGACAAAGACTTGGACAAAATAGAAACTTACACAGAAAAAGAAACTAATGATATAAAAAAAAACCTTCCGCGATACAACCTTACCTTACTCCTGTTAAATTAACAGATGTACTTGTATTACCAAAAACACCTCAACGAAAAGGTGTTAGAAATATTAAAAGAGCACCTTTCGTTCTTACATCTGATGAATGAAGATCTATAGAAAATGATAAAAAAGAATTTAAGAAGAAAACGAGGATGAACTAAGAAAAAGAAAAGAAAAAAGAGAAAAAAGAAATTGGAAGCAAAAACTAAACCAAAACAGACAAAGGCAAAGGTGTCAGTCACTAAAACTAATGTTATGAAGGAACATAATGCAAAAGTGAACTATGAACAGAAAAAACATGTGGAATCTGAAAAGATTGATGTCGTCGAAATAAACCTGAAGCTATCTCAAACTGCAGAAAAAGAAAACTTGAATGACGATGAAAGAAATGACATCGACTACTCCAATGACAGAAAAAAAAACAGCAGCTGAAATAGAGGAATGTTTGACACGTGATTAAATAGACTCCTATAATAAACAATAAATAAATTACATTTTATGAGTGTTTTTTATATTGTAATTGCCCACTTAAATTTTTCTAGCATTCTCCTTACTGATCAGTTTGAACTGCCAATAAATTAGACACGCAGATGTCGTTAATAAGCCAAAGTGTGTCAATAATTGGAAAAATTGTGTACCTTAGAAAAAACAGTAAAAACACACGAAATTATAATGTAAGTGGATTCAACGTGAATTAAAAACAATAGTTCAACTCTATTTCTGTCATTTTGTCGTTTTATTGTTGTTGGCTACACTTCGCAGAGACAATTTTCATGATTTATATTCACGGGGGTCCATAAAGTGTCAATAATTGGGTACTTTACTACTGCTACCATCTCTGGGATGGCTCGGCCAAGTATCAGCTTGAAGCCCTTGATTCGATTGAGCAACGTGGTGCTAGACTCATCGGTGATGACTCCCGAGTGGAAGCCAATTTATAAAGTCTAGAGCACAGGCGCCGGGTAGTCAGACTTTCAGTTTTTACAAGATTCATTTTGGTGAATATGCGCAAGATTTTTATGACCTCATCTCTACTTCTCCCTTCCACCACCGAACAAGCAGACGTACCGTAAAGTACCACCCATACCTGGTCGACATACCATCTTGCCGTACCAAACGATTTGCTTCAACTTTTCTTGTTAGCACAAGTAAGGAGTGGAACTCACTTCCGGCGTATGTTTTTCCAAATCCAATTTCGGAGTATTCAAGTCCAAGGTGATGGGTTTTTTCTGGGCAAGCGTGCTCCATCTTCGATCACACCATCACTTACCACCAGGTGAGGTAGTGGTCAAGCGCTTGTCTGTCATCAATAAAAAAAACACCTCTACATCATCGGAGCAATAGACAGCCCACTCTGCAGGGATGTCTCACCGAAGAAGAATCAGCTGCCTACGTAGTCCTGAAATGCGTGGGGGTAACAGCATAACACGCAGAAATCCTGGACAATCCAAAGTCACACCGTTAAGTCTGCGAAAACCCCTGGAAACTTCTGCGCTTCTGGTCGGAGTTAGGCTGGCTATGCATATAGTCAACTCTCACGCATAATTGACCACAAGTAGAGTTTAAATGCGGAAAAATGAGTCCATCAACATAACATAATGGTATTTAGACCCAGTCTTGGGCATAATCTGTGAGATAATGCAATGATGGATTTTCATTTTGGATTTAAAATAAAACTAGTTCCGAAGACACAAAATTTCTCTTAAACCAATTTTATCATGTAAACGTAGGTACTTTAATGTTAAAATGTTCATTTATTTGTTTATTTTATTGTATAATTTGGTATTCCAAGATAATAAAACCATCTCAAAAATTTGGTTTTCGTCACTACTGTGCTCGAAATAAAAAAAATTGAGATGGTTTAAAATCTTGTATTTTTCCGCAAGTGTTCTTTCTGATTACACCATAAAAATACAATTTGAAATAAGCAATGCGACATCTCTTGTCAATGTACTGAACTGCAACATTGTGCATTGAGCAGGTCAAAAACTTTATTAGTTTTCCTGTAGATGGAGCTAACGGCGATTTAGTCCTATTCTGAATCATCTCACTAATTTCGAGGTGGTAGAGCGGAGTATATCAATATGAGACACGCATTTTGTACTTTTAGACAAATGTCAAAGTTATATTTTCTTGGATACATTTTATGTCATTTTGGATCTATTTGACTGGACTACATACATACATTGATCGGGCAAAGCTAGAGGGGGGTTTTGGGGCCTCAAATCAAATGACTAATCGATAGTAAGACGTGCACTGGATGCTACCTGATAAAATCAGTTCAATTAATTTTCTCTCTTCGTTACCAACTCCTGATCATCCTCCATTTCTATTTAGCCAAATCACCGTTGCTGACGTTAAGAAAAATATTTTGTCAATTACATCCAATGCTGTTGGGCTTGATGGTATTAGCCGCAATATGCTTATCCCTATCCTTGATACCATTCAACCTATCCTCTGCCATCTCTTGAACCACTCCCTAATAACTGGTACCTTCCCTTCCATTTGTAAGGAAGCCCAAATAATTCCTCTGCCAAAGAAACCTAATCCCAAATCCTTTTCTGAATATCGCCCGATTTCTATCCTTCCTTTTCTCTCTAAAGTTCTCGAACGCTTGGTCCATAATCAATTAAACTTCCATTTTTCCTCCTATAGTCTCCTTAATCCTCTGCAGCCTGGCTTTCGTAAAGGCCACAGTACTGTCACAGTTCTAGTCAAAATCACGGACGATATACGTATGGGCATGGAAAATGGGCAACTTACCGTGCTGACTTTACTCGATTTCAGTAATGCGTTCAACACCGTAGATTTTGATATTCTCCTGGCAATACTTAGCTCCCTTAACGTATCTCCAGCGGTGATTGGTTGGTTTTTCAACTACTTGCACGGGCGCCGTCAGCGTGTACGACTCGAGGAGTCTCTCTCTTTGTGGTGTAATACGTCTGCTGGTGTACCTTAAGGTGGCGTTTTATCTCCTCTTCATTTTGAAATCTTCATAAACTCTATTTCTCATAATCTTTCTTCGTCCTTTTATCTCTACGCAGACGATCTTCAGATTTATAACCAAGCTACGCTCAGTGATATTTCATAAACCTTTTTTAATAAACCTAATTTACATAAAAAGTAGTTTAATATAATAATTTACCTTGTACATCGTGAAGCTCCAACTGCTTGTTCAAAAGTTTTGAAAATTGTCACTAAACTGTCAATGTTAGCGTCATCGTGATTTTTTCTAAACAGGAAGGTGCGTTTAGAAACTAGTTTTGATAAAAAGAAACGTTTCGTCAAACCTGGATTGGACGTCAGATTTTTTTAATGTTATGTATAGTATAGTCAACAAAAATACCTTAAGGGTTTAATTAGCATCTGATTAGGAATACTATTAATATTATCAAATTAATGATAACATTCTGATATATTTTTATATACATTATGCATATTACATAATGTACCAAATTTTCCGACATAATAATTGTTTCCGAATAAATGAAACTGAAACTGATTCAAGTCAACAAATCCATTTTGGTGCAATCAGGTGCAATCCTTGAAACTGTCATCCGCTTTTTTGCTAAACTTTCATGAATAGTATACGGTAACCTGCGAGATCAAAAGGCGTATACTGTATACCCTTCTCCGTAAGCTCCAACAAACCACAAATGCATCGGAATCGCGACCTCGCTCGAATTCCATCGAATTATACAATTGTATGGGATAGGTCAAATGCAATAGAAAATAGTAACTTATAGAAACTTTTCTTTGAGTAGAGAGCGATACAACGAAGGATGATTGAAAATATATAAACAGTGGTGACATAGTACTGAAACGTATATATACTATCTGGAGATGGAACAACCTTATGGCCACCTGAAGTTCAGTGGTAACCATCGCCTATAGCAAAGTATTGCCTCGTTGGTTACTCATCGTAGAAACATGATCTACGTTCTGCGTCGTAAAGCCTCATGTGCCTGTAATTTCACCGGCAACCATACATTTAAAACCGAAACACAGCAATGCTGCTTGGCAGGAATGGGTATGGTGGAATTACTTCCAGGGAGCCTTTTCACAAGTCACTCTACTTAAAAAAAATCGTAAGGTGTATATTATTTATTTGTGTTATTATACCTTTTAAAAAGGCGGAAGGTCACTCAGCATGCTATGAAGAAAGCTATGTTTAGCGTTTCCTTAAGATATCAAATGAGATATTAAGAAATTTATAGGTAAACTAGGATTACATGGGGCACATAGCTTGAAGAACTGACGGCTGTTGGGTCAGAAAGGTTCTCTCACTAGATGGAAGATGGAAGGTGTAGATCGCACAAGATCGGTTGCTCTGGACCTCCTACGGCTGATATGAAGAAGTAAGTAGAAATGCAAAGGTATTGAGACAGGAGACGGATGGTCCGATTGGTACGCCATCTGCCAGGCGGTGGAGCGTGCACGAAAAACGTGGCCTGGAAGAGATTGGGGAGCGACGCGACTTATAGCGGGGAGACATTTTTAGGTGATGCTGCGTCAAACATTAATAGGCAGCGATTCGAACAAAACTTTAATTTAATCTAGATTTACTTACAAATTAGTCTGAGAGTGAAGATCTCGCACTGGAAAGCGGAGCGTGAAAGATGACCTGCTAAAGGTTCCTGGGAGCCGTTGGGTGCAGACAGCACAAGATCGATCGATCTGGAAGTCTAAGGGGGAAACCTAGTTCAGCAGAGGCTGATATGATGATGATGAATGGGTCTATTACGCGCTATCAAATTTCGCCTCAGCCTAAGCGAGTTTTACATTTTGTTGGTTCTAGAGGGTATTAATAATTAGTAAAATTACTGTAAAATCCCGACTTCAGTGCACGTATAGAACTTGGCGATTGACAAATTGACGTTTAAATTCGAGAAAATGGTTAAAATTTTGCGAAATTCTTGATTTGTTGAATTATTTTAACGATTTGTCGACCGTTAAACACGTGCTACACTACGAGCGTTTGTTGTCTGAAGTTTACATGAATTAGAGTACCTACAGGTTTCTTTTCGTATGCTACATGGAGATGGAAAAAGTTATGCCCTACCTGATGTTAAGTGGTAACCATCACCTATAACAGAGAACTGGTTCGTAGGTCACGCACCTTAGAATGTTCCCTACGTTGAACTGCCCTGCGTCCATCAACTTGAGGCATACCTTATAAAGCCTCCTATGCCTGTATTTTCACCGGCCATCATACCCTTCAAAACGAAATACAGCAATGCTGCTTGGCGGCAGAAATATGTATGGTTGTAAGTACTTCCCCGAGCGAGCCTTTTCACAAGGAACTCTACTACTCTTAGGTTTCCGCGTGAAGTAGGACCCCACTTGAATCCTAAAGCCAGGCTGCACAGAGGAACATCCCACCCGTTCGTTATTCGGACTCGCAGTCACCTGATTACGCGCTTTGTTGCCTCTAGTGACGTTGCCTCATCGATTGATTCTATATCGATACTTTATATGTTATTTTGATTCTTATGGTGACGTTGTATCATCGATTGATCCCAAATCGATACTTTGAATGATTAATTATATGTCTATAATTTTATATATGATTTGAATGCATAAAGTGACGTCGCTCCATCGATTGATTCTATATCGATACGTTATATTATTTGGATGTTTCTAGTGACTTCGCGTCTTCGATTTATTCTGTATCTACTTTTTATGCCTGGATCTGCATGTGATTCTATATATTATAATGTATGTATTTTCAAAAAAAAGTATATAATTATTTTATCAGATAACTGGTTCCCATAGTACAAGCTCTGTTATGTTTGGGGCTAGATAGCGCCGTGTAAAATGTCTAGCAACATTTTTTTTTTTTTATTTTATATGATTTGGATGCTTCTAGTGACGTCGCGTAATCGATTGATTTTATATGATTTCGACACTTTTAGTGACGTCGCGTGATCGATTGATTCCATATCGATATTTTATTTACATGAATTTAATACTTGTAGGGACGTCACGTGATTGATTGATTCTTTATCGATACTTTATATAATTTTGATGTTTATATGATGTCGAATCATCGATTGATTCTATATTTAGATAATATATACCGAATGATATCTATGATTAGTAATTTTACTACATTGATGGATTCTATATTAACGGCCTCCGTGGTGCAGTGGGCCAAGAGCCAGCTGAGATGCGAGAGGTTGCGGGTTGAATTCCTACTGCGGAAGAAATATTTGCATAATCTACAGATATTTTGTCCGTCTAGCTAGACGTTCTCAATACATTGTATGTATGAATATAAAAAAAATGTGTTTATTAGTATTCTATTAGTAAACTGGTCCCCAATTTCCCATTTTTAATTTGAGGCTAAACAACGCTGTGTGAAACTTCCAACATTTCTTTAAATCTAATTTTAATAATTAATTTAATGCTCTCCTTTGCGCAGTGGGTGAATAGCCGTCTAAGACGCAGGAGGTTGCGGGTTCGATTCCCACCGCGGAACTAATTTTTGTGTGATCTACAGTTATATGTTCCGGGTCTGGTTGTTTTTCATATTATGTATTTACAAAAAAAAGTACATAATTATTCTATCAGTTATCTGGTTTCCACACTACAAGCTTTGATTAGTTTGGGGCTAGGTAGCTGTGTGTGAAATGTCCAGCATTGTTTATTTCATTTATTTTTCAAAGTAATAAGAGCTGTGGTACTGTGGATATTGTTTCACACCAATAGATATATAAAACATACAGAAAACAATACACAATTAAATCAAATTAATAACTATAGCTTCAATCGTATGTTAAATGTAAATGAATGATAGTGCGATAAAATGTTATATTCAATCGCTTATCGTCACAAATAGTTGGTGTTTTAATTTTGGAAGATAGTTTAAATTCAAGGATACATCTTGACTGCTATGTAAACCTTTTTAGAACCATACTAAAATTATAAATCTGACAGTTAGTTTATCTATTTGTTACACACATAACTGGAATATTTTCTAAATCATAAGCATTTTAATCTGAAATTCGCGAACAAAATCATAATTTTTTTTGTTTTCTACCTGTGATTTTAATTACAATTTATTAATAAAATGGTATAAAAGTTATACCTACAGAAAGTCTATTTTATCTAGATTTTAGTATAATAATATTTTATTACAGTACTGCTACAAAAAAATTAAAAATCTTAGTCCAAACGCAGCGCGGATTTTTTATTTTATTTTTTGCACGTGAATTTTTTGCAACTGATTGCACTAGGCGGTTTTTTGCACTGTTTTTTCTGGCACCTGAGGGGATAAGTTTTTCCGACAAAATGACTAGACTGATTTTCATGAGTTTTGATAAAAAGATAGATTATGACCTGGGGGCCAACCTCAAACTATTAGAGCAGTATCAAAATAATACTGCACTGAAATTTCGTACCATGACCCTCTATTAGCAAGCATACTTATTATTATTATAATGGCGTAGCAGTTTTGGTGACGTCACCATAAATCTCATAACTCAAAAACGTACCATGAGGACTTAGACATGGTAAACGTTTTACTAACAATACATGCAAGCAAAGCTGTGGCGGAAGCTTGTTGAAAATAAATGCAGGTTGATAAAGCGTTCAGTATCACTAGTGACGTCGGCTACCCTCGGCTACCGCGTGCGAATAACAGCTGAGCGAGTTCATTGTACTTATTTTTGATAATTACGGATAGTTTTCTTGAGTTATTTTAAGTTTTAAAGTATGAACCTTTTTTGTTAAATAACAACAAACGTTACTGTGTACTTTTTTCTTAAATTGACCCAGTGATAAAAGTGCTACAAGTGAATCAATTACCCATAGCAAACCGACGAAAAAATTTCATACTTTACGAAGATTACGCGTAAGTCACGTACCCTCCACGGCGCTTAGGCCTTTTTTGACGCAATATTACTGCTCGCCACTTCTAGTTACATTTGATATATTGAAATCGCATACTTCGACGAGTCTCAATCTAACGAATGTACGCCGCACAACTTGTAAAGGAATTGTATTTACTTCTAATGAAATATTGACGGGGAAAATTGATTCACTACGATACGCAGGTTGCCGTAGTCAACTGAAAAGGCACATCACTTTTGAATTGCAATCGCTGCCCTGATAAATATCTATATTATACGTGTATGAATATTAGTAAAGAACAATACACCGGACTCTCGAAGGACTTTAAAGATACCTGGGTGTGCCCTACTTGCCGCTGCAAGGAACCTAAACGCGGTGACAACTCTAACACCCCAGTTCGTGGCGCAACTTCCTTAACGTCGCCGTTGGCTCCGAAACAGTCTGGCGCTCGTATCGACAACGACGAGTACGATAACGTCACTCTTCGCGCAAAGCCACGGAGCACTAGCAGCTGCCATTGTCTCTCTGCCGATCTGATTCGTGAAATTATAAGGAAGGAATTAGACAGAAAGTTTAACTCCCAGATTAAAGACATCCATACTAAGTTGACTAGCATCGACGAGTCTATGTTGTTCTACAGTGCTGAATTTGACAGAGTTTATCGTGAAAGTAAGACACAGAAACAAACCATTGTGAGATTGCAAAAGGCCAACGAAGGCCTCCAGGTAACAAGTCGCGACCTATCCCAACGTGTACATCAGTTGGAGTTGCTTTCTCGCACTAATAACGTGGAAATACAGTGCGTCCCTGAACACAAAAACGAAAATATCTACAACACCGTGCAACAGCTTGGTAATTCGATTAAGTGTCCATTGACCGACGTCGACGTCCAATACTGCAGCCGCATCGCCAAGCTGAACTCCGGCAGCCCGAGACCGCGTTCGATACTGGTTAAGTTCAGCAGCCGCCGACTACGCGACACATTCCTCGCCGGTGTCATTAAGTTTAACAAGAACAATTCTACAGATAAATTAAACACCGGTCATTTAGGAATTGGTGGCAGCAAGAAAAGCCCTGTTTTTGTCTCAGAACATCTGACATCCTTGCATGCCGCAGCCCGTCACAGAGCAAAGCAGTTAAATTACAAGTTCGTTTGGGTGCGCGACGGCAAAGTTTTTGTAAGAAAAACAGAGAACTGTAATTTCGTGCACATTAAGAGCGCTGACGTTTTAGCCAGCCTGTCGTAATTTTTAAATCCGTTTTGTATAGTCTTAAGAATTTTTTCTTACAGGGTTTATAAATTTGTATTTAATATTTTTATATAGTTAATAACTAAATTTAAAATTTGACCATAATATTTTTACTATAGCTATTTATATTTGTTTGGTGTATTAAAATTTTAGTCATTTCTTAATTTTTTGGCATCTTGTAGCCTTATGAATATTTATTACCAAAACGTAAGAGGTTTAAGAACAATAACAGTAAATGTTTTTAGCAATTTGATATGTTGCAACGATGATATTGTAATCCTTTGTGAAACATGGCTGAATAGCAGTGTCTTTGATTCTGAATTATTCGACGGTCGTTATAATGTTTATCGGAGAGACAGAGAAACCAGTGGCTTTCATAGCAAAAAAGACGGCGGAGGGGTGCTCATTGCTGTTTCCAAACGGTTTAACTCAAAACGAGGACCGAGTTACGAATCCAAATGTGCAGATCTTTGGGTTGAGGTTGAATTACGTAAAACTGGAGGCAAATTGGAAAATTTACATATATGTGCTGTTTATTGGCGTCCTCCCGTTAAAATGCATATTATGTATGAGTTTATATCGAATTCCAATCGGGTCATGAAGCAAATAGGTTCTGGGAACGTAATGTCTGTAGGCGACTTTAACCTGGGGACAATTGACTGGAATGTTGTAAAGAATATAGATTTCGATTTAGTTAAAGATACTACAGTTGATAATAGCTTATTTACTAAGACGCTGGTTGATTTTGCTATACTTAACGACCTGTCACAATTCAATTCAATACCGAATTGCAAAGACAGAATTTTGGATCTTGTCTTAAGTAACATTAAAATAGACAATCTTGTAGAGAGTGTTAATTCGATATCTAAGGTCGACCCTCCCTACCCGCCTTTGCATTTTCAGGATTTATTTGAAGATTTACAGCGTCGCTCTTTTAATGACAACATCTCACATTGTTTCCGCAAAGGCAACTATAGCAAGATTATCAATTCTCTGGATGACTTGTGTTGGGAGGATGAATTTGATGGTTGTGTTACTATGGACGACATGCTCGCAATTTTCTATAGCTGGGTTCATGATGCTATTTTGAAGTATATCCCAAAGACCATACGTCATAGCAATAAATATCCAGTTTGGTTCTCGCGTGATCTTATAAACCGATTACGTGAAAAACTTAGATATAGGCAGAAACTGCAAAAATACAACAACAATCCTCTGGACCAACTTGCATTTGAATTAGTTAAAAAGCGTTGTGATCATCTTTTGACTGTCTGCTCTATATAATAGATACATTTCACAGCTTGAAGCGAACATGCGTTCTAATCCTAAACTATTTTGGACATTCATTAAGAATAAGAGAAAATGCCGCAGTAATTACCCTGCACAAATGTCGTTTGAAAGGGAAACTGCCACCAGTGGTAGTGACATTTGTAATCTTTTTGCCAAGAACTTTGCCTCAACTTACAGCTCTGATAACTTACCTAGCTCTAGTACTAAAGTTGATACCTTAACAAACTCTTTTATGAGTTCTACCAAGTTTAGAGATGACCAGGTTCTTAAGATTTTAGAAAGACTGGATTATTTTAAGGGAACTGGATCTGATGGCTTACCTTCAATCTTTGTGGCAAAATGCGCCCCTTCTTTAGCAAAGCCGCTTTGTTTAATTTATAATAAATCACTGAGCACAGGCATATTTCCTAGTTTGTGGAAAGAAGCCTTAGTGATCCCTATTTTCAAAAGTGGCGACAGTGATTTGGCAAAAAAACTACAGACTTATTTCATAACTGCCCTTATTTGCAAAGATTTTTGAGCAGCTGCTGCACCCAATTTTGTCTTGGCATATTAAGCCTCATATAGACTCTCAACAACATGGCTTTATGAAAGCGAGGTCCACGGCAACAAACCTTGCTGACTTTGTGGACAAGGTTTCTTCATCCATCGACAATCGCTCGTCAGTTGATGCGATTATCACGGGATTTAGTAAGGCATTTGACAGAGTTAATCATCAAGTCTTGCTTCGTAAGCTATCATTTTATGGTATATTGGGACCTTTAATTTCTTGGTGTGGGTCATACCTAGCTGGAAGAAACTCTAGAGTTAATGTGAATGATTTTACGTCTGAGCCTTTCCCAGGCAAATCTGGCGTACCACAGGGTTCACATCTGGGTCCATTATTTTTTAACTTATATATTAATGATATTAGTAGCTGTTTTTTGCACTCTAACTATTATTTATATGCGGACAACTTAAAGTTATTCAGAGAGGTTAATAGTGATAGCGATGCATTTCTACTTCAGGAGGATTTGCACCGTCTACACGCATGGTGTATCGTTAACGGTATGGATCTGAATACAAAGAAATGCTTTTATATTAGATTCTCAAGAAGTGCAGTTTGCCCATCTAGAAAGTACTTAATTAATAATTAAATATTACTTCAAAGAGACAATACAAGAGGCTTAGGAATTGTGCTCGACAGTAAGTTGAGGTTTAACCTTCATATCAATGATATTGCTACAAAGTCTTATAGATCTCTGGGTTTTGTCCTGCGCAATTGTAAAGGTCAAGATAACCCTGTTCAATTAATTTGTTAGAAGTAGCCTCGAGTACTGCTGTGTCGTTTGGAATCCATTCTATGAGGTTTACAAAAAGATACTAGAAAGAATCCAAAAACCTAACCTTTTGTGGCACCTAACTTATGCTTGTCATAAAGGTAAAATCCTTCTTAGTTATGAGGATCGTCTTAAATTCTTTAAAATGACCTCGTTAACGGATCGAAGACACTTGCTGGACAATTTATTTCTTTTTAAGCTCGCAAACGGTACCCTGAACGCCCCGGACTTACTCGCTGCCCTAAATTTCTCTGCTCCTTCTAGGTTGCCCAGGATCTCGAGATTTAATCCTTTTCAGCCAAGCTCTTCTAAATCCAATCTCGGTATTAATGCGCCTCTGAACAGGATAGTCCGCCAATATAACTGTGTGGCTAAGAGCAAGGGAGCTGACATGTTTGTTGGAACTGTAAGAATGTTTAAAAACAGTTTATCCCAGGTTCATCTGTGAATCATTCTTGTACTTACCTGTATGACCTGTAAAAACATTTTATAAATAAAATATTATGATATTATTAATCCTAATCTAATTTTAAATCTTTTTTAATAAGTACATAGTTATGTAGTTGATAGGTACATATATAATTTTCTTGTGTTTTAAATTTGTAAATAGGAATGAATTAACTTATTAGATTTTTTTTTAATTTTTGTAGTTGTTATATTATAATGAAATGTATTGTTGGCAAGAAGTTAGTGCATGCCATCTAAGTTTATCATTAAAATACAATTAATTTACTCGCTCGGCATAAAATATTATTGCATGCAGTCTATCATCTGTTATTATAGTAGCACTAAGTTCTAACATTTATAATTGTAGCCACTGGATATTGTCAGTGTATGCTGTGTTAATGATTCTTATTAATAAAAAAAAGTCGTACTTTTCAAAATCGTTACTCTATGACTTCTAATCATCATCATCATTAACCTAGCCCACTTCTGGAGATAGGTCTCTTCCAGGGTAGGTCTAAGCCATTGAGCCCGATCATCAGTTCTTCTCATTATTCTCATTCTCAATGTTTATTATTATTACAAAAAAAATTCATGAGATATAATTTTATTTAGTACCCATATCTAAAAATTGCTAGTTCGATACACCACCCATTCGCACACACCGTTTTGGTTCTACGTTCTTGATGCGTACAGCTAAGGTAAGTATGGAACAATTTGCCGTCGTCTGTTTTTCCTAAAGAATACAATCTGGGCTTATTTAAGGTAAGAGTAAATAGGTATCTTCTTGATCTTCGTGCTTCATCTCAGACCACATCATCGCTTACCATCAAGTAAGATTGTGGTCAAACGAAGTTCTATCAAGTTTAAAAAAGGATTTTTTGACGAAATAACCTGCTTAGAATAAAACGTCCAAAGATAAGTAAAATCTATGTTTCTTGTAAGTGTTCTTCAATTCAATTTAGTTTTCCATTTTGATAGATTGTTGATGTAATTAGTTCTTCTTTTTCTTTTCTGAAAATAAAAGAAAGTATCTACCTGAACTTATAGGAAAACCCAATCAAACACAATAATAAATTGTAGAAAGCTAGATCAGTCTTTTACTTCCTGCCTGTGGTCTAATACCTGCATAGTTCACCTGGCTGTTCATTTGACTTGGAGCGCTTCAAACTTTTAAACTTTAAACCCCCCCTCCCCTTCCCCTCTTTTAAACGCTGAAGAAGAGAGAACTTACTAAGTTTCTGCTCCGGGTAGGAGTTGATGTGGCGCCCCCTCTTCTCCAGCGTTTGAGAGGGAAGGGGGTGTAAAAGTTTTGAAAGTAAAAGTTTGAAACGCTCCAAATCAAATGAACAGCCAGGTGAACTATGTAGGTATTAGACCACAAGCAGGAAGTGGAAGTCTGATCTAGCTTTTTACAATTTATTATTGTGTTTGCTTAAAAACAAGCTACATATACGTTTAAATAAAAACCAGCCAAGTGCGAGTCGGACTCGCGCACTTAGGGTTTCGTACCATTATCTTTAAAAACGGCAACGTCTGGTATGGGAGCCCCATCGTTATTAAGACCGAGAAAATAATTGGAAAAACCACATTTGTTGTATGGGAGTTTCCCTAATAATAGGTTGGGGAAAAAGTTTTTTCGCATTATAGTATGTATGAACTTGTAATAAAATCTCTTTGGCTATACTATTTGTATATGGCTGGTTTTGGTATCATTCAAAGTTTAAATTTTAAAGAAGATAATTCCAAATTCAAATTAGGAAAATGTGTGATTTTTATTTGTTTTTCGTACTGTAAAGATGAGTGAATCTAATGAAGAAATTCGATACATTTTAAAATTTTACTACAAATAAGGAAGCAGGCCGCGAACAAAAATGCTATGTTTATGGACCTAGTGCAGTGTCTGTGAGAGTAGCATAAATTTGGTTTAAGCGTTTTCAATCCGGAAATGTTGATGTCAAATATGCACGTCACTCTGGCCGCCCTATTACGGATAAAATTGATGCTATTTTTAAAAATTTTAGCAAGATCGGCATATCAGTAGTTACGACGTAGCTGAAGAACTGGGAATTGACTACAAAACAGTTTTAGCGCATTTTAAAAGAACTGGGTACACAAAAAGCTCGATACTTGGGTACCCCACGAGCTCACTAAAAGAAACCTAATGAACCGTATACTCTTTTGTGATTCTTTATTACGACGTAATGAAACCGAACCATTTTTGATAAAGCTGATAACTAGTGATGAAAAGTGAATAACGTACGACAAGAACGTGCGAAAAAGGTCGTGGTAAAAGGCCAGTCAGGCTTCACAGACTGTGGCGAAACCCGGGTTAACTCGCAACAAGGTGATGCTGTGTGTGTGGGGGGATTGGAAGGGCATTATTCAATATTAGCTGTTACCACCAGGCAGGACCATCGATTATGAACTCTACTGCGAACAAATGATGATATTAAAGCAAGAAGTTAAGAGAAAGCGGCCGAAATAAATCATCAGAAGGGGTGTGGTTTTTCATCATGATAACGCTAGACCTCAAACATCTTTAGCCATTCAGAAAAATTAAGAGAGTTTGGCTGGGAGATGTTAATGCATCTGCCGTATAGTCCTGACCTTGCACCTTCAGATTTCTACCTGTTTCGGTCTCTTCAGAATTTTTTAGGCAGTGTTAGGATTTTTTAGGCATCACGAGAGGACTGCCAAAACTACTTGTCGCGGTATTTTGATCAGAAGCCCCAAAATTTATATAGCAATGGGATCATGTCCCTACCTACAAGTTGGCAAAAAGTTATTGAACAAAAGGTACCTACATACATTAGTTAAATGTAAATAAACTATATTAAAAAATGTTTTGAATTTTCTTAAAAAATGCGTAGAAATTTTTTCCCCAACCTAATATATGAATTTTATTTTATTTTAATTATTTAGTTTTAAAGTGAATAATATAACTCAAAATTATGTGAGTATTTCAAGCGTTTACCTGTTGCCGTCATCAATACCGAGCAAAAACAAGAAAAAAATCACCTTTATTGTATGGGGGCTCCCCTTAAATATTTATTTCATTTTTGTTTTTAGTATTTCTTGTTATAGCGGCAACAGAAATACATCATCTCTGAAAATTTCAACTGTCTAACTATCACGGTTCATGAGATACAGCCTGGTGACAGACGGACAGACAGACAGCGGAGTTTTAGCGGGTCCCATTTTACCCTTTGGGTACGGAACCCTAAAAATGAAATCCGACTATGTAATACCGTCATGTATCGTTACATTTATATCGATGGTAGCCTATGTCACCTGGACTATATAAACCAATCGATTGACACCTCATTCACCAAAATCGGATAGAAGTTTTGGCGCTACAGTGGAACATACATCCATAGACTGCTAAAAACATAACCCTCCTTTTTGGCTTTGCCGCAGTCACGTAAAAATGTAGTCTATCTCGCCTGCACCATAATAACAAATTAATTGACACCTCACCAAAATTGGATAAGCATTTTAGACGCTATGGTGGAACATAGGTAAATGCAAACATACGTACATACACACATACATGCATGCATGCATACAAAGACTGCTGAAAACATAATCTTTCCTTTTGGATTAACCGTATCCGGGTAAAATAGGCAGATTATTATAGGCCTTACCTTTCAGGAAGATATAAATTGGAAATATTAATGCAGGGAGCTTCCACTAAGACATAGAGGACTAAGCTGATAGCACACGTTAAAGCAGTAGTCCCTAATAAACAGATTACCTGAAAAAAAAGAAACATCCTATCATCCATTGCATAAGACGTCGGCCTATATTTCATATCAGCATCCTTATTTATCCTTATCCATGTGATATTAGTTAACCTTTTCTCTGGATAAAACGCTACGGCTTCATGTCTTTAGCATTTCAATCCTACTTATAACAGTAGGAGAGTTGACAGGGCTCGCCTGAGAAAGTGCTACCACTATATCTATTTCTGCCACCAAGCAGTACTACTACGTTTCAGTTTGAAGAGTATGGTTGCCGGTGAAATTAAAGGTACATGATGCAGAGCTGAGCATCGTAGGGCACGCTCCTAAGGTGCGAAACCTACGAGGCAATAATTTGTTATACGCGATGATTACCACTTAACAGGTGGTACTAGATCTCTCTCCAGATGGTATAAAACCCATAGGCAAAAAACAAAAGGTTCCGCTCTTGTGCCTCCATGATCGACCGGTTAAATAAGACAAGTCAAGAGTATCTGTCAACCCCTGTGAGTAATGAGGCTCTGCAGTGTCATGTGGCTTATTATAATAGTTATTAAAAAACTAAGTGGTAGTTGAAAACCTTTCAAAACTCACCATATTAAACATGTCGAAAGTCAAGAGTGTCCTAACTGCGTGAAGGTTTCTTTGCAATAGGAGGAAGTGTGTCATATAGATGCCATAAGACAGTTTACTTAGCGGCACAAAAAAGGTACTTCCAAGAAAGTCACATAGAAAAGCTGGAAAAAATGCAGAATAATATAAAAATACTGTTCTTAGTCGGGCACTCTTGGAATGTTATAGGCCTTGGCTCTTAAGTAGCGGCACTAGTGATGCGTCTCCATTCAGCTCTATTGAAGGCATTGCGAGAACATTCAGTCATAGCAGAGGGTGTGCTGGACTTGATGAGGTCTGACCTTCTCGTTGAAGAGCGGCCACGCGGTCTCTTGCCCTCCACTCATTCTTGCACTAGTAGAGGTAATAAAAAATTACATACAAAAAAGTACACTCGGAAAATTTTGAGGAGTAAAAAGCTGTTAAAATGTTTTTGACGTGAATACGTTTTTATAATTGCTTTCATATAGGAGGCAATTCAAAAAACTAAAAATTACAAAATCGGGGGATAGAGTTTGGTGTTGCAGCTTCATAACTATTATCTCCATCCAAAATTTAATTACGGCACTAGATAGCAAAAATATCAAAGACTTCATTACGCGACTTCATTAAGTGAAGACTATGATGAATTGCGCAGTGGAGAAGCACCACCATTTTGAAGTCATTTTGCTGCGTTTCAAGATTTCCATATAGTATTATCCGAAGGACTTCTTAATGTTCAGACATGATTATAACAAACATAAACTAGTGTTTTTTTATATTTTGTATAAAAAATATTAGTTGTTACGTACAACATACGGCCGTGTCCATAACACAGCCACAGCATTTTTCATAGAAATCAAACGCGCATTTTAGTTGAAACTTTTCTCTATTTCGGATTTTAGGGTATGGTTACTCGGTTAAAGTGATTACTTCCAGGCAACCGTTGAATGGAAAGTAATGATACAGTAACGTATCTATTCACTTATACTAATTGTTGTTCTTTTGATCACCTGGATAGACACAGGGCAGTGCATCGTAGGGCATGTTTTAAGGTGCGTAACCTATGAGGCAATACTTTGTTATAGGCGAGGATTAACACTGTCATCAGGTGGGACATACGCTTGTTAACCTGTAGGACTTGTCTTCTCTATCAGCAACATAACTTATGTATACGGCGATTATCCCTGATGTATTTACTTACGAACGTTGCCGTACTCGAAGGCGCCAATCAGAGCACACACCGCAGCGGCCCAGACAGCTCGGTTGGTAGCCACCGCTAAAGCCACCTCCACACGACCAGCACCACCGAACCATTGGCTTAAGGTGGCCATCCTCCACATCACGAGCAAAGAGAAAAGAACTATTATTGTGGATGTTTTCTGGAAAAGGTAGTAAAAGCATAATTTAGATTTTAAGTTTTCTACAGGTATAAAATGTTTTGTCTCGCTTTGGATTCCTTCATCATATCAGCCATAAGACGTCAACTGCTGAACATAGGTCTCCCCCATAGATTTCCAGAGCGTCTGATATCTGCAACGGCTCCCATCAACATTTATCAGGTCCATCTAGTGAGGGGCCGTCCTATGCTGCGCTTTCAGCCTTCAGACCATCAAAGCCGGTTTATTATCTTCAACAACCGTTATAGCTTTTACACGCGCCAACCCAACCAACGTAGGTATTTTACCAACTTCGTCCAACGCTTGTCACATAGATCAAAGTTCGAACGGCTAGAGAATGGAACGATTGCTTAGAAATAATGCTTACTTTATCAAAGACGTTTCTGTGATTGGCAGGTTTGTAGACCGACAATATCCAGCCCATGGCGATTCCAACAAGGTGAGCGCCCGCTCGGTCGTGCCATCTTATGTAGACATCATTCATAACCTCATAGTGCTGAACGTTTCCAGCCAAACTGAATACAAATCATGGTAAATCATTTTATTTAAAAGTTTTTATACAATTTTACTTTGTTTTCTCTGTCGCGCCTCAGTTTACTCCTCGCACTGCGCGTATTTTCGAGTGGAGTGAAAGTGATACTTGTGCAAGGTTTCAAACAGCTTATTTTTATTCATAGAGATTTGTTCTTATTTTATCATCAGACCAACTCACTTACATACCAAACATACATTTTCATCTTATTTGTCAGGTATGTAAAATGTTAACAGTTTCAGAGATTGTTTCCGATCACATTGGTAAGATGGGTCAGTGTCAGTAAAATATGCCATGAAATCTGTTTGAACAAATCAACAATAAAAAAAGATATATATTTTTCATTAAGTATTTACATGATGCTAAATTTGGCTTTAGAGCCGGACTTTCTACCAAGAGTGCAATTTTTGCCCTCAAGGAGACTGCCAAGTATTACAGTAAGAGAAGGACACCAGTGTTTGGATGCTTTCTTGATTTATCGAAGGCATTTGACCTGGTGTCCTTAAGGTGGGCTGGTAAAGTATCGGACACATATAGGCTGGAGTGTGGAGTGCGGCAAGGGAGGATTACATCTCTGAAGCTCTCTGCCTGTATGTGGACGAGCTCATCGGCGAGCTGAGCAGCATGCATGCGGGGTACTTCGTTGATGGCCAAATAATCAATAATATTAGCTACGCGAGTGACATGGTGCTGCTAGGGCCGCCGGTGTGCGCGCTGAGGAGGCTGCTGTGTGTTTGTGAAGACTATACCAGAAAACATGGGCTCAAATAAAATACTAAGAAGAGCAAAATTATAGTCTTTGCAGCAGGTGGCCGCCCTTCAGCTACATTCCCCCCATATTTTTAGGTGGTAGTTAAACAGCCAAGGTACACACGATATGGGGGAATATGTTGATTAACAGGTTCGCCCATTGTTGAGTGGAAGTCAAGGCAACACTTTTTTAATCCTTCTGTCAATCGTTCTTTACCAGCGGCCTCTAGGTTACGTACACCAAAAAGTCAATCAGTGCCAGTTTAGAGCAGTGTTGGGGTTATCTAGATTCTGTAGTGCTTCTGGAATGTTTGCTGGTGCCCATGTGAAAGACTTTCATGCTATCATGTGGCAAAAAATCACATCAATTTAATACAGAATTCTGGGTAGCACCAATAGGATTCCCGGGGCTCTTGCAGGCAGGTGGGACAGCGGCTCCCTGCACTTTCTGGGTCTCAGCCCTAATCAATCTATTTGCTCAACAAACATTTTATATTAATTAGTTTGTAAAGATAATTATTATGCGATTCTTATATATATATATATATATATATATATATATATATATATTAATTATTATTAGTGTACGCATTTTAATTATATAACTGCCTATTTGATTTAATTTAATTATGTAATTGGGATTGGGCGGGTCATGTCTCCTGCATGCAACCAAATAGGTGGGCTAATGTCGTAAATGTATGGATCCCTGTGGATGGAAAGCGACACCGTGGAATGCCTAAGAAGCAGTGGCGCGATGATTTGGACGCTTTTTATAGGGACTGGCGGGATTTGGTACAAGATCGAGAAAAGTGGAGAGACGAGGGGGAGGCCTTTGCCCAGCAGTGGGACAGCATAGGCTAGATAAAATTAATGTAAGTGGATGTATTGGACCTATGTTGTCTGAATAAATAAATTATTATTTAGTACTAGCTGTTGCCCACGACTTCGTACGCGTTACGCTACTAAATGTGTAAGTAACCTAGAAATAAAGCTAAGCTCGCTGTTGTAACTGGAACCCATTGAAACTGATTTATGGGATAAATCGAATTTCATAAAACTCCATTTCCTGCATTATCAACAAATTATTCTACTTACTGTGCATCTATGGGGTTGCTGGGAACTGAACTGAGTCCTTCCACGACACTAGACTCTTGCCGGTCTCTAGGCACTTTCATCCACCAGCTTACGGACCTAATACATATAATATTGAGTGACTAAGCGGTCTCAAGATATGATCACTTTCACTAAAAAGGGGATACCCTTTTGAACATGATCATGGTCATTTAATATTATTAATTTGTATAATTCAGAACAAGTCCATAGGTACATTTATATACAAAATAAAATACATTTAAATACAATTATTTACAAAATATAGGTTTGTAAATAATTGTATTTAAATGATATTAAATGTAAGTTTTTAAATAATACGCACAAAAATAATAAAAATCAAACTTATCATTGATAAAATCAAATCATAGATAATAATTATCTAAATTACATAATTAGGGGTTCGCCCCGAACTGAGATCTTGCGAGTCTCCCATAAAAACAAATAGTTCCACGAAATGAATAACCAACTTACTTGACCTACAGTATTATTCAAATTACAGGTAACGGGAGTTCATGTAAATTGGCTATTTTTTGGGGTAGAAATTGCAGTTATTCTGAATTTCAGACTTTGGCCAATATTTGTGTCACTAAAGCTACACGCATACCAAATTTCAACACTGTGCAGTCACTGGTGTACCCTGTGAATTTCGTCAAAATTCAGTTTTTATTATGACTAATAACATAAAATCTACAAAGTTTAAACTAATAATAAAAACGGGGTCAAAATTTACTCACAAAGACCTTTTATTAAAAGTGCAATTTGACCGGATAGTCACATTTCGTTTATTTTTCACCGCTCCTGAACCCCAATATCTCAACAACCCCCACACATTTTTAGCTCATTTAGTCACACCAAAATTGTGCTATTACTTCCTACCTATATACCTAATTTCATTATGATTGGATAAACGCTTCGAAAGTTATCCTCGGACAAACATACACACATACATAACATACATACAACGCAGATTTGCCCAAGTTGATTTGGAGATCTCGCTTTGTTCGATTAAAAATTTCAAAAATAAAATAGATAAATGAATTCATGTAGAAAGATCAGAATCATTATAATTACCTACTTAATTAAAAAAAATATAGAACATAATTAATTGAATTTAAGAGAAGCCCATTACTATCCGCCTCCACTTAAGTTGAATGAGACAGTCCGCACGAGCTGCGATCATCTACGGGTGAAGGAAGGTGAAGGAGAACGAAATTTTTTTGCGACTTTCCCAAAAGTAAACTTTGAGGAAGCGAACGTTTTTCATAAAATTGATGAAAGCTTTGAAAACTAAAACTAATTTCCATAAAATACCTATGTATTTGCATAAAACAAACAGTGAAAATTTATGATTAATCCTAGATGTAGGGCATAAAGTTAAACATAGTTCTATCACTTCATTTAGCATGTACTTACTGTAAATATCTGAAAGGTATCACCGGTAGCCGTTTCCTATACGCCATGATAGCAAGTTGAACTGTCAGAACACAACCGACTGTGAAAAAGGCAATAATTCCTCCCTTCCAGTTCTTTCTGTAGACCCAGTACAGCATCACGGCGAGGATAGCCAGGTGGTAGTCACACGTCACGTACCACGCAACTCCAAAACACTGGAAATACTATCAACATTTAAGAGATGCATCATTATATCAGCCATAGGCCGTTAATTGCTGAACATAGGTAACCACCTTGAAATCTTTCGTGATTGATTTCAATCATTATTATAAATATTCTTCAACTGACAGAAGAGTGAGTGAACCTGGTGGAGACATAGTTAGTGTTGTGTGTTTGCCTGTACCAAGAACTACCGAAGAGAACAGCAGTGATGATAATGATGATGAAACAGCCTGTCAACACGTTGGGCCTTCGTTGACTTAATCCTCACCACCCGGCCCGTCTACTCGCGCGCAGAGCGCAGCGGCGCGCAGTGCGAGACGTTATTCGGAGCGGATCGCACTCACCCTGATGAAGGTTCACGAATTGAACTGAAACATTGTCGGTCGAAATACCGACAAGAAGGTACGTGATGAATCCCGATCTTGTGCGACCTGCACCCAACGGCTCCCTGCAATCTTAAGTAGGTCGTCTTTCTATCTAGTGGGGGCCGTTTTACGCTACGAGTTTCATTGCATGGTATCTCTGGTACTCTTACACTTTTCTGCCTTTCATTTCAGCTTGCGAATCCTCTTGGCTATGTTTGTGACCTTGGTCTGCCTACGAATGTTCTTATTTTGATTCAGAAATGAATACAGTAGCTAATCATTTTCTCGACGTTATATTTTATACTTGTGACGGGTGCGGTTGTAAACCACTCCGTGAATTAGCACTCATAAACTTACCGTGGTCCTAACATCATAATTCATCATTAAGAAGTTCTTCCACCAGTATTTCTCGCAGGCACCCTCCTCATCGGCTACGGACCTCAGCCAGAAGGGGCCAGAACCAGTGTGGCGTGCAACGCAGAGAATGTAAAAGGTGATTGCAGCGTATGGACCGATCAGTCTGTTTAGACAAAATTTATTGTGTTTTTTATTTTATTCATCCGTCTTTGTTTACAGAAGACATATACATAGACAATAATTTATTTGTTATATAACACACTTAATACATTTGCTTATTGAACATATAAAAAATATTAAACAGTACATACAAAAACAAAAACAAACATTTAGGCGACTTTAGCAGCGTGACAGTCATGCGACAGACGCGCGACAGAAGAGCGACCGTTACCCAGTCAGGACTTCATTTTTATACAGAAGCGCGCCAGCCGCGCGCGGACCTCCGCCGCGTGCGCTCATTCCTGTCGCTCTATTTTTCCTGTTTTACGCGGCATCGATGGGGCCGAAGGAGTACTAACAAAAAAAGCAGGAGCAACAATGTTTCCTCGTCGGAATCCATTATTGAAATGAAGTGCGTCACACTGACCTGAACTGCGCGTCAGCCGCGCTGCTATCGCGTGACTCACTGTGACTGTTCTTTTAATGTGAAGAAATCTGCGTCTGCCACGCTACTGTCGCTACTAACGTCCTTAAAAAAATATTAAACAGACAAATACATACAAATACTAATATACTAATGTGAAAGTAGTGTAATACATACAAATACTTATGTGAAAGCGGCCTTATATAATTTATACAATAATTAATTCTAAAAATGAGGTAGGTATGTTGAGTGTTATAGCAGCTAATGAGTCTCGACTTAGCATTATGTAACTAGGTTATTCTACCGAAACCGCTAAACCCTGCGAGAACAAAACTATATTGTGTTCGCGGCAGAAATAAAGTTTCTTTGTATAAGTTATCATAATTATATCAGCCATATGTCATCTGGACGGAAATTAGGACAAGAAAAAAAACGGCTGTTACTGGTCAAACAGGCAGACTGATCGACAGGACGAAACGAAGGGTACTCAATGAACACACTTCGGACCCAAATTGGCTGCTGCAGACAAAACCTGTGTAAATGGGGTATAAAAGACTGATGGCAGGTTCCTATATCCGTCGGTAACCAGCTACGACTCGTTTCTCCATGAAGACCTCTCAAAACTTTGACACTAGTTTGACACTTGAGATACGAGGCGTAGTCGGTTACCGGCGGATATAGGAACCCGCCATGAATGCGACTGTGGAGCACCCATTCAGTCATTACTCATTATGTCTTATCTGCTCTCCTGTCCCTTGTGCCCTACCACCTGCTTAAGGGATGACTTTAACAAAGCCACGCCCAACGCTATAAAAGTGGCTAAGTACTACTATAAAATAGTTTACCTTACCATTGACACGAAAGAAAAAGAAGAAGGGTACTAACGAACGAAATTTTCTCTAGTCGAACTTCGACTTCGACTACAGAACCCTAAAAAAGTAGTTAAAAAGATTGATGAAGAAGATGCAGATTACCTGCAGTATCGCTTCAACAGTGTAATAATCAGGCTCCTTTGTCTGCCAGACATCAGTCCTTTCATAAGCAAAAGTCCCGAGATCGCAAAGAAGGTATCCACGACCAAATCGATGTGTGAGAATATTTGGCCAATTTTTGTTGTACTTAGCTGAAAATTAAGTTAGAAAATATAATTACCGTCATCATCAGCCCACATTAGTCTTTTGCTGGATATAGGCCACTTATAACTTTGGCTCTTCTCACCCACTTTTAGCTAACGCCCCACAATATATTTGCCAAGATGCGGTATCCACTCCAGAACTCGTATACCACAACCAAGTTGTCAGTATAATATGACCAGTCCAATGCCACTTAAGCTTTTTTATCCGCTGGGTCGAAAAACAGACGACGGCAAAGCGTTCCATTCCTCAGCTGTACGCATCAAGAACGTAGAACCAAAACGGTGTGTGCGAATGGGTGGTATATCAACTAGGTACGGATGGTACTGAGCCGTGCGCCTGATTGTCCTTAGATAGAAAGGAGATGGCGGAATCAGATCGTAAAGTTCCTGGGCACATTCACCGAAATGTATTCTGTAAAAGATCGATAGGCTTGCAACTTTACGGCGGTGTTCGAGACTTTGGGTCTTAGCCTCCGCCATATATTGCTCACCTATTAGCCTTAAAGCCCTACGTTCTATCGAGTCTAAGGTAGCGAGCTGGTATTTGGCCGAACCATCCCAAAGGTGGCAGAAGTACCTACTCCATACCAGACCGGACTTGTGCTTTGTATAGACTAAGAAGCTGTCCTGGTGTGAAGTATCTCCTGACCTTGTTAAGGATGCCCAGCTTCATGGCAGCTGTTTTAGCCTTAGACTCGATGTGTGAGCTAAAGTTGAGAGTAGGCGTGGGCGAAACCCCTAGACTTTTTACGGCTACCGGTACATCTCGGAAAATGGAAACTTGGAGAAACTGACTCTTTTTCGCCGAGAAGAGACATGCTTGCGTTTTTGAAGCATTGAATTTGACGAGATTGGCATCGCCCCAGTCAGAGACGGCCTCGAGTGTCAAATTCAAACGCTGCAGCATCTCATCTCTCTGCCTCTGAATTACCTAAGCCAATTGTTGTCGTGTCACTATCGCTAGTCAAAGTCATCCCTTTTACACGTACAGTACGTACCTCACGTGTGAAAGGGATGGCCAGAATAGCGAGGGCTCAGGCCAGGCTGCAGGCTCATCATTTTCGTTTAAAACTTTAAAAATACTCCTACAGAAAGGTTACTATAACACGGGCGAATATTTAAAAAGGCTTTATATATTTCAAAGACTTGACATATTTAAAATTATTTGGAATTGATAATGAATGTATATTTCTTTTAATTAATTTTGCACGCTTAAGCGATTAGCGGCGAGTAAGTGATTAGCTAACAAATATTTTCAAATATGTTACAACGAACAAAAGATATAGATTCCGTGTCAGTAAAAGAGATACGTATATTAATAGTTGATCGCTAGCCGTTCACACTGCCGGCCGGCGAGAACTCACTTTCCACTATTTTGTCGCAGCGACTACAACACTCGCTCAGCGATGCTCGCTTGGCGGTCATAACACACGACGTGAGATGATGAGTATCGCTCGCCGCACTCGCTCACTCGCTTTATAGCCCAGCGAGACAACTATAAGAACTACACACTCGCTTCTCGCTGCTCGCTGCTCGCCAACTTGTTTTTAGTTTCTAGTTATATTCGCTTCTCGCTCATCGCCGGCTGTGAGACAAGTGCCTAAGTATGCTGAGCATGGCTGTACAAACATTATTTTATTACCAACTACTGTAATCCATGTTTCGCAAATAAATAAATCTTCATCTTTTTATCTTATATAATACAGAGTGCTATTTTTTCGAAACCCGGCTGAGATAAACAATGTTTTCTATTAGTAAAATTTGCTAGATTCAATAATTAGGGTTAGTACTGTCTCTGCAGTTCTCGTTCATGTTTGCCACCCTACGCATGTTATTATCTATATACACGGTGTGCTTTAACGGACTGTTTTCCCAGAACAAACGTTGTTCAGACCACGGTATACAAAGGGTTTATGACATCAAATTAAAAAATAAACGAAATCGGTCTTTGAAAACCATTAAAAGATGCGAACTTAAAACGTCTATTTTAACGTTACGCCCTACAACATAGCGCGCTCGCCGGCGCCGGCGGCGTGCCGGTAGCTACTAGGTATCTAACTTAGGTCACGTAATATTTACTGCGTGTGCATTTGACTCCAATTTTAACGGACCGTTCGAAATTCTATTTTTGACATGACTAGTACTCTGTACTTTTTAATAGACTGGACAAGACGTCTGTCGTTCACCCCTTGAATGCTTCCGCCGTATCGCCACAAAAGAAAGAATAGTAGTTCATAGGCACGCTAAGGCTAGCGTGGCAATGAACTTTTTGTCACGGTTAGTTATAGAACCAAGTTAGACTTAAGAAGGTCTAGTTTTTTTTTATTTTATTATTTGATAAATAGCAGAATAACTATTCAAATACCAGAAAAATTCACCCAAAAAAAAAACAAGATGTGGTTTAGACTGAATAAAACTTCTTTTTCAACATATTAATTTAAAAAATTGTTCAAGAACAAAATGAAATTACGAAAAATAATCAAACGAACTATATATATATATATATCAGTATAGTCAGTAGTTCGTTTGATTATTTTTATATTAATATTTCATGCACTGGCTATGTGAGGAATTGAGAAAGAAAATATGCGAGCGCACCTGTCTCTTGCTCCTACATTAATATACGAAACGTAGTCTCTTTCTAGATAGAGTTTTTTTTTATGAATAGTTTTTATTTTTATACGTTAAGTTGAGAGGGAGATATAAGACTCAACTTCCGTTTGCACTTTTCGTAACGCATTCACCAGCTTACTCTCCAAGTCAAGCGTGCGTAAAGAAGTTATACTTCAAAAAAACATTTTCTCATACATAGATGCAGCTAATGATGGCCGATTGACAATTCTACCGCAGCGACGTATATTGGCAGCCCGCGGCATATGCATGTCAAGGAGGTACGAAGTTAGGCGGATCAGCTAGTTAATAATATTTCGGTAGAAAATGTTAACAAAACCCAAAAGGTATATTTTAAAAACAATTTTACCGTGTCCGTTTCAACACTATTGACTAGGAGACTCGGGAGACAGATCGAGAACATGTATTGATGACATCCCACAACCAGGATCGCTGTTAAGAACCGAATGCCATGGAGGACCCTGTAATAAAAATGAACATAAAAATTGGTTGTCTGTAAAGTCGGTTTACGGACGATAATTTTACGTGATAACGAGTGGAAAAGAGATAGATGCGTCACAAGCCGAACACTTAGGCCGATTGTGCCTCTATATTGCTTGCACGCTCAGCTAAGGCGGAACGTAACACTTTTTCGTGCGTGCAGCCGGCGTTCATCGATTTATAAGACGTTTATCACGTAAAAAACAAAGGCAACACAAGAAAACTTTGAAACTGTCACACTTATATTCACTTTCATCAAAAACAACATATTTAACACAATTTAAGCGCATAAAACTCAAAAATAAAATTTGAAGTCTATCAAATTGAGTTATAATTTTGAAATAGTTTAAAAGTTTGAAAGTGGCTGTGCGTACACTAACGGATTTACTATTCGGAAAATCGATGTGCGCATATACACGTGCTGGAAACGGTGAAGAAAAACATCGTGAGGAAACCGGTATGTCCTAGAACCAAAAATTCCAAGCCATGCTATCAATTATTATTCTAATAAGCGGCGTTGAGCTTGCGACCTGCCACGTGAATTGTAACTTCTGTAAAAAAGTGGGTATCTATGAAATGTAATATTTGGACTTGTCTTCAACTACACCGTTGTGTGATATCCTCACGGGTCTGCGTACTGAGTAAAGCCGCGTGGACACGGTCAAAGTACGCTTTATCATATTAGTTATGATGACTTCTTGCACGCAACTTGATCGTAACACTGATCAAAGCGCACTTGCACGACCGACGGCGTCTAATGACCTGTTAGCTATGAAAAGTAAAACGTGGTCCAATTTGTTGCCGCCATTTGTTGACGCCATTTTGTTCTGTCGATTGACACCTGGTGGCATTCGCCAGAACAAAATGGCGTTAAGTGCAAAAACGATGGAAGTATGTTATGTTAAAAAAACACTTATCTGGTTTCCATAGTACAAGCTCGGTTTACTTTGGGGTTAGCTAGTGCTGTGTAAAATGTCCAATATTTATTTATGTTGACTTCTTGAAAAATAAAGAAAATGATCCAAGTTAACTATGTTAGGGGCACAACCTGTATCAAAGTGAACTTTGACCTAAGCTACTTTGTCAAATCTACTTTGATCGTGTCCAAGATCCGAGAATGTCCATCTTGGGATTGATATAGTCATGAGTTATTTGTAAAATAGGTTTTAAATAGATCTATTTCTGTCGCGCAAATCTATTGCTTCCTGCATAGAATGTGATAGATGCAACTGCAGGTCGGACTAACCTATTTATAATAGACAAAATCCCTTTTTCGTATTCCACTGTTTTCTCCTCTAAAACTAAACTGTTTTAATATATTTTTTTAAATTATAATAAGAAAAGCTTTGGCCATGCATCTATGTATTTATTTTTTTTAATTCACCAAATCTGTTTATTGGACGTTTCGTATTTACTAAATGGAGCCAGCTTATCCTCTTATTACTTATTTTTTACAATTGTATTTTTAGAGACTGTTAACAGTAGATATTCAACTAGTTTTTTGGTGTATGCATTTTACATAAAGACGCGGACGGTACCAATTACCGCTACAATCATTCATGACGTAAACAGCATAAATTTAAATTTGTGTATATCGATGGCCTTATTACGACAGAAGGTGGCTCACATAATAAGGCTACCGTTTGGTAGCTACGAAGCCACAGAAAAACACAGACACATACCTTATCTCATTCATGTTAACTTTGAATAAGTCATTCCAATTGTGGATCACGCAGAACGACTTAGTAATTGCATCTGAAATCAAGTTACACTTTTAATACTTCTAGAATTTTAGGAAAATTTCACAGAGTACATAGCTTATATCCTTTATTTTTTTCATGCCGCTTGGTGATGGGTCAAGCCCACATGATGTTAAATGATAAACATGGCACAAAATAAAGTATTGCCTCGTAGGTCACGCATCTTAGGAACGTGCCCTACGATGCACTGCCCTGCGTCCATTAACTTGAGGCATACAGGTGTAAAACCTTATGTGCCTGTAATTTCACCGGCAATCATATCCTTCAAACCTAAACACAGCAGCTGCTTGGTGGCAGAACTAAGTATGGTGATAGTTCTTTCTAGATATTTATTTCATAGTAAATGCAGTGTTCCTGTGAATATTACCGATTCTCGAATGCTCATTCCCTTTGTTGTCATTGGCACGACGATAAGAATATATTGTAGAAATTATGACGATACCCAACAATGTTCCCACAGCGAACCTGAAAAGGAAAAACTAAAATCAAGTAACCCGTTAGTTTCGTTTTTATTTTATTGGTGAATTACTTCCGCCAGCGGCTTCACACGCGTGGTTTGTCACCAAAAAGTAGCCTATGTTTAAATCCTAGCTGTTGCCCGCGACTTCATACGCGTTACACTACTAAATGTGTAGGTAATCAAGAAATAAAGCTAAACTCGCTGTTGCAAATTGACTTGACACACTATTTTTATTACATGGAACCTGATTTATGGGATTAAAAGTAGAGTATGTGTTAATCTACAAACATACTAAATTTCATTGAAATCATGATTGAGTAACAAACATACAAACAAATTTATAAGCATCCAAACTTTTGCATTTATAATATTAGTGTTATAGTCAAGACATGATAGTAAGTGATGGTGTGATCGAAGATGGAGCACGCTTGCTTAAAAATAACCTGTTCATTCTAGACTTGAAGACTCCGAGATTATACTGGTCCGGAAAAACATACGCCGGAAGTGAGTTCCACTCCTTACTCGTGTTATCAAAAAATGGTAAGCAAATCGTTTGGTACGGCAAGGTGGTATGCCGACAAAGTTTTGTTTATTGTAGGTTGTAGGTTTGATTCTCGCTGCAGGGAAAAATGTTTGCAGATATTTGTTCCGGGTTTCGGTAAATTTCTATATAATATAAGCATTTATTTACAAAAATAATATTAAGTATTCTATCAGTTACCTACAAAAAACTTTTATAGCACTGCCACATAGCATTTTTACAAAGTTAAACTGGGACCATGTGGGAGTTAGAGATGCCAGAAACCACATTAATCATTTCAGATTCGCTGACAATATACTCTTATTTGCCGAAACAAGTAAAAAATAAGAAATAATTATGAAGAAATGATAGGTCTGTTAAGCAAAGAAAGCGAAAAAGTGGGCTTTTAAATGAATGAAAACAAAATAAAAACACTTACAAACAGTAAACATAATATAATAAACTTAAACGACAGACTTCTAGAATACGTAAAGAACTACATAGACCTAGGCAAACAGATATGCTTTTAGAACAGTAACACGGAAGAATAAGTCAAGAGACGTATAGCTCTACAAAATAAGAAAATACGTAAATGTATAAAAATATTACAACAACAAAAAAAAACATTAATAAAAAATCCTCTCACTTACAAAAACGCATAGAACTTTCCAGGGTAAGGTCTCTGCTCTGCCGTCTGACAGTCCATAGGGTCAACAGCTACCAGTTCAGCATCAGGAATGTGCGTCAGTTGGAGCACGTGTCTGTAGAACCTGGCGACTGATGATGGAGAGCATACAGCAGGCATACACACGCCAACGCCAATATGATTGAAGGTTCGGCCAAATGATGATAATGTCTGTAATAGTAATCAATTTGAACCACTGATCCAAAATAGGTGTTATAAATTTGACGCCCATGTCTGTCTGTCTGCTTGTGGCATCGTAGTTACCAAACGGACAGACTGATTCAGACGCGGTTCTTAGCTATATCTCATGAAGATCAGATGAGCCGAATACCGATACAAAGATTATCGCTTATATAACAAACTCCGAAGAAATGTACAAAAAGTGACTATTATCAAATTTAAAAACGAAATTAAACAAAATTTTTATAAAAAACCTACTATAATTTAATGGACTATTAATACGATAGAAAAGCTTAGGATTACATATGCTCCAACTCAGTCCAAAATGGTACAATTTAGACGTAATTATCTCTTTATTGTTATGTATTCTAAAAGCATCGTTAAAAAGGACAACCAGCCTTGTTTCTTGCCTTTTTTTCCTGGCTTGGTCGCGAAGGAACTGGCAGCAAAATTGACGTTTCATAATGATCCTTGAGATTTTAATAAACAAAAACATTTTGATTTTTTTTTTATTGATCAGCTATTTTTCTTTTTTTATACTAAGTCCCTAGGGAAAACCTCGGCAGGGAGACCATTCCACAAGCGAAGTGTTCGCGGAAGGATTTACCTCTGGAATCTTACGTTACGCGACCAGATCGTCTCCAAGGTGTGTGGATGGATTCCTTGCCGATGGCGAACGGTGCGATGATAAAACGAACCTGCAGGTACCATATCAAACAACTTATCAGAACACAACCCATTATACAAGCGGTAGAACACACACAGGGAGGCAAAATCTCTCCTGAGACTTAGGGCTCAATACCGCTTGTGAGAATGGGATCGTCAACAACTCTCATAGCTCGTCTTTGAACAGAGTCAAATGGCCCTAGTTGATATCCAAGTGCTCCTGCCCATAAATGACAGCAGTGCTCCATTTGGGGCCAGATTTGCACCTTATATAGAAGTAGCCTTTTTGGTGAAGGAAATTTCTTAGATATAAATTCTTTTTTTTCGGATTTCTTCATATTATTTTATAAATGTACATTTTTTTTCTTCAAATTAGTATAGGTCACCTTTAACTGGGTGACCATGAACATGAAACGAAAACAAAATTAAACGAGTTCGTTAAACCGGTAATTAAATAACACAGGTATTCTTTGGTTGAGCGATCTTTTTCGGTAAATGAGCTCATGAATTTTATTATGCAGTTTTATTATCTTAGTATAAAAAAACAGAAAAGTGACGGTCCTTCTCGCGCACCGAGCAAGTGTACCGTAAACATATTTTTCTACTTTAATAAACTTAACTACAAATTAACGATTTTCACCTAATTTCATATGTGCACTTTAGGAAGACACACACTGCATAGGCATACTCAAAAACTCCCAAATCATGGTAAATATCCCAAATTTTGTGAAACTATTCAATCAGACCAGGCTTAGCAACATTAATTGCAGTCATCATTAGGATGAGCTACCTTTAGCGCATTTATAACTGAATATACACGTCGCAAAAAGTCACAATTATCGATAAGCCATGGCAGAGACGATAAGGCGACCGAAAAACTCCGGCGCCAATGCTATACAAAACGCCGATCGTCAAAGTTGGCAGACGGGGTCATAAAACGTGGGACAAGCGACGATGGGACGGTATTGCTACCTCGCTTGCTCTTGCAGCCCTTACGGAAGCCGTTGGTGATGCGCTAAGTACCTATCGATAACATTAATTACCAGTAATTCCAGCTGATCGTCTCCAATTAACATTAGTTCGCCCCGCTGAAGCCAAAAAATGTTTAAATAATCTTAAAATACGCAAAACACTTAATCAAAAATCTGACCCAAAAGTGTATTGTGACGCTTACAAAAATATTCAATGCCTGTTTCTCACTTAACTACTTCCCAACGGTGTGGAAAACACCGAAAGTTACAGCCATCCATAAGCCCCGCAAAGACCCTACTGATTCATCTGGTTATCGCCCAATCTGCTTTTTGCCATGTCTAGGTGAGCTGTTCGAAAAAATGATATCCCACCGCCTTTGTTGTTTTTCTAGAAGTATGCTCATAGACGAACAATTCGGATTCCGTGAATCACATTCAACGATCCAGCAATTGGTCAGAGTAGCGGAGTCTGTCTCTCATAGCCTCAACATGAACAAGTCAAAGCATTCGATACAGTGTGGCATCAAGCTCTTATCCACAAACTATCTTCCCAAATAAAAAAAAATACAAATAAATAAACTACTTAAACAAAATGTCCCCATACCATTGATTGAGATCATCATATCCTACATTGTTTCTAGTTCATTGCGGGTTCACATAGATAGTTTCCACTCGGAGTCGATGCTAGTCCCAGCTGGCGTGTCACAAGGCTCAATACTTGGTCCCAAGTATTTTCGTTTTATCTTAATGATACTCCAATGCAAACCCGTACTAATCTGTCCTGTTTTGCTGAAAATACAGCCTCAATTATTTCCTCCAAAGACATTGACCTAAATATCTCTCGTCTTCAAATGTCCTAAGTCCTACTATCTTCTTACACTAACAAGTGGAAATTAAAGATAAATGCCTCCAAAACAAAGGCAATTATTTATACCAGGCAGCGTACACTCCCTGCCCGAACCCTCAAAGTAGGAGGCTATGAAATTCCATGGAGCCTTTTTGTCAAATACCTTGGAGTCCTCTTAGACAATAAACTCAATTGGAGTGAAAACACACAAAAAAACACTGAAGCTATTACTTAAAGGTACAAAAGCACTGAATTCATTAAGCCCTATACTCAGTAGAAGCTCGTGCCTTAGTAAAACAACTATAATAAATATATGTATATAGGACCTTAGTACGGCGCTGTTAAAACTTACGTCTGTTCAGTTTAGAGCAGTACCTGCCCATCCAATATAATTCAACTACAAATTGTCTAAAACAAAGCTTTCAAATACGCCTATATAACAACCCCTTATGTACCAATCTGCAAACGAGTCCATGATACGAGTATGTATCTCGAGTGCGATGAATAAACACGTGGAAGCAGTGACCCAAGCAGGCGCACGCGCACGCCTCAGCCGTTGTGCCTTGCGCGCGTTGTTTCCAGTCGGGATAAAGGCTGACAGCAGCGCGCCGCGCTACGCGGCTTGCTTGAGTGACCGTTCCTATTATGTTGAATTAGGTTATTTTTTGGTTTGTATGTTTGTCGCTATTTTTGTCGTTAACTCGCACATAGTTATTTGCATACCCCCTACCTATATCTATTTTAGCGACAATACTTAATTTTATTTACCGTGTAAGCCCCGGCCTGTCAAACCTATATATACTGGTCTGATGATTAATGTCATCATCATCATATCAGCCGTAGGACGTCCACTGCTGGACAAAGGCCTCCCTCATTGATCTCCAGGAACTGCGGTTGGAAGCGGCCTGCATCCAACGCCGACCTGCGGTTCTTACCAAGTCGTCTGCCCATCTTGTAGGTGGATGTCCTACGCTGCGCTTGCCGGTCCGTGGCCTCCACTCGAGAACCTTCCAGCCCCAACAGCCATCCTTTCTGCGCGCTATATGGCCTGCCCATTGCCACTTCAACGTGCTAATCCGTCGGGCTATGTCGGTGACTTGAGTTCTCCTACGTATCTCCTCATTTCTGATTCAATCCCGTAGAGAAATCCCGAGCATAGCCCTCTCCATAGCTCGTTGAGCGACTCTAAGCTTATTCATAAGGCCAATCGTGAAGGACCACGTCTCGGTTCCATATGTCATCACTGGTAACACACACTGATTGAAGACTTTTGTCTTAAGGCACTGAGGTATGTTGGACGAAAAGACGTTGCGAAGTTTCCCAAACGCTGCCCATCCGAGTTGGATTCGACGATTGACCTCTTTCTCGAAGTTGGACCTACCTAATTGGACTGTTTGTCCTAGGTATACATACGCGTCGACAACTTCAAGAGCCGAGTTCTCAACCATAACTGGGGCAGGGACGACATGGACATTCGACATGGTTTTCGTCTTGTCGATGTTCATTTTAAGTCCTACCCGTTGGGAGACTCGATTGAGGCTTTCGAGCATCGTGCTGAGCTCTTCCATCACAATACTTCAACACTTCGATGTACCGATAGTCAATACGGCATCATTGGAGAGACTCAAGCACTGTTCATGTTTCGATCGAATCGAAGGCTTTCTCATAGTCCACAAACGCGAGACATAGCGGCAAGTTATACTCTTCGGTCTATTGTATGACTTGCCGCAGCGTATGTATATGGTTTATGGTACTGTAGCCTTTACGGAACCCGGCTTGTTCGGGAGGCTGGAAGTCATCAAACCTGCGTTCGAGACGGTTCGCGATGACCCTCGAAAACAGCTTATAAACATGGCTCAAAAGCGAGATGCGTCTGTAATTCTTAATTAAGGTGTTGTCACCTTTCTTGAAGAACAGAACCACCACGCCCTCGTTCCATGCTTTTGGCGTCGTACCTTCAAGCAAGGCGGAATTAAAGAGCTTCTGAAGGACTTTAAGTACCGGTGATCCACCCGCTTTCAGAAACTCTGAAGTGATTCCGTCCTCACCCGGCGCCTTGTCGTTCTTAAGCTGTTTCAAGGCCATCCTGATCTCATAAAAGCTGATGTCCGGAATATCTTCGGTATAATGTTGGGTCAGTTTGGCTCTTGGGCCGCACTGCAAACAGGTTTAGTGACCGAATCGTAGAGCCGTCCATAGAACCTTTCGACTTCCCTTAACACTTCCGCTTTACTTGACGTTATGCTGCCATCATCCCTCTTCAGCTTCGTCATGCGGCTCTGCCCAATAGAATTATCTCTCGCGAACACTTTGAAGCCTTTATTCCGCTCTATCGTATCTTTAATACGAGATGTATTAAAGGCACGAATATCGTGCCGCAAGGATTTCCAAATCTTTCTATTGAGCTGCCTATGTGACTGAGCATCATTGGGAGACTGCAGTCGCAAAGAACGTCGTTCAGTCATGAGGTTAAGGGTGTCATCAGAGAGTTTCTGAGGTCTATTGGTACGGGGGGTCTTAAAGAACTGGGACCCCACCGTATGGATGAATTCGAAGAACCTGTTATTGATCTCGTCCACTGATGCATCTACTTCTAAACAGTCAAAGCAATTTTCAAGTTCGAGTTGAAAACTCTCGAGATTTTGGATATGTGCGCGAGTGGGTCGGAGCGTAGATTTCATCAAACGGGACCTTTCAAGTTTAACGTTCATATTCAATGTGGCTCTAACAATTCGGTGATCACTGCCGGTTTTCACCCTGCGAATCACAGAGACATCATTGAATATCCGTTTCTTGTTGGTCAAGATGAAATCAATCTCATTTCTCGTGGAACCGTTGGGACTCATCCAGGTCCATTTTATGTGAGGCGGCTTCTGGAAAAAAAAATTCATCATAAAGAGTGCTTCTTTCTCCAGAAAATCGGCCAGCCTCTGTCCCCTGGGGTTCCGTTGCCCATATCCAAATTGCCCCACTCTCAACTCATCATCGCTTCTCATGCCTAGCTTGAATTGAAGTTCCCCATAACAACAATAAAGTGAGTTTTGTTCGTATGTATGGCTCTACTGATGTCCTCATACATAGACTCTACTTTTTTATCTGGGTGTGTAGAGGTCGGCGCATATACTTAAACGACCTTCAGCGAATATCGCTTAGATATTCTGAGTGTCAGGTACGCGATCCTGCTCGTCACACTGTCGATGGTGATAATGTTGTTGACGAGTGACTTGTGAACGAGAAACCCAACACCACCTTGGGATTGTTGGTCGCCCTCCCGGTAGTATGGTAGGTTACCAGACTTAAGGGATATCGTGTCCTCGCACTCTCTACGGACTTCTGATAACCCCAAAATGTCCCAGTGTAATCTACTAATTTGTTCTTCCAGCTCAACAATCTTTTCGTCTGTCCTCAAAGTGCGGATGTTGTGTGTTACCAGGGCCAGTGGGCGTCGTAGGATTTGGTAGCCGATCGTCTCCCGGGGATTCTTAGCACCCCTGGCCCCGCAGTTACCGTGACTGCTACCGTAGCCAGGATTAGCGGGCCCGCCGGGGACTCGGGGCCTGGTTTTATGTTGTAAATCCATGAGGGGTTGTTGCCATAGTCGCCACGCTTGGCAGGCGGGTTGGCGAGCGCAGTATAGGTATTGAAAACACGAAAAGACGCTGCTGCCCATCTTTGGGAGGTATCCCTTAGCAGACTCCTACTGCGTCCACGGGCATGAGTGGAGGGGCAACATTCTATTGCCGGCGCCCCACGGCAATGATGATTAATGTAATGGTCATCAAAGCTTAAATGTTTTTAAATGTTCATACATAAACATTTAAACCCCAGTATGTATCTTAACACGAAGTAAGTACCTACGTTAGGTTACGTCATTATTATAAATACGGGATTTATCACGAACCGTCTTATCGGTGTTTCGACCGACAATGTTTCGGTTCAATTCGTGAACCTTCATCAGGGTGAGTGCGATCCGCTCCGAATAACGTCTCGCCTCGCACTGCGCGCAGCTGCATTCTGCGCGCGAGTGGACGGGCGGGGCGGTGGGGATTGGGTCAACGAAAGCACAGCGCGTTGACCGGCTGTGTCATCATCATTATCATCACTGCTGCTCTCTTCGGTATTTCTTGGTACAGGTTCACTCACTCTTCTGTCACTTGCATCATGAAAAAATGGCCTCCAGGCGGGCGGTAGAACCCATCCTTTATCTCTGTTAAAGTTCGGCACACGACTTATTTCTATCGCCTCTCGGATCTTGCGAGAAACGAAGAACTTCTTTCTCGCTAAAACCCGGGCCTTGTCGAAACGTATGTAGTGCGTCGAATCAGAATCTAGGGAATGCTCCGCCACTGCAGAACTGTTTGAGTCGACATTCTTCATTGCACGTATGTGTTTAGTCAAAAACCGATAAGATGGTACGTGATAAATCCTGTATTTATAATAATAATAATCATCATCATCATATCAGGCGTTGGACGTCCACTGCTGGACAAAGGCTTCCCTCATTGATCTCCAGGAACTGCGGTTGAAAGCGGCCTGCATCCAACGCCGACCTGCGGTTCTTACCAAGTCGTCTGCCCATCTTGTAGGTGGACGTCCTACGCTGCGCTTGCCGGTCCGTGGCCTCCATTCGATAACTTTCCGACCTCATCGGCCATCTGTTCTGCGCGCTATATGGCCTGCCCATTGCCACTCCAACGTGCTAATCCGTCGGGCTATGTCGGTGACTTGAGTTCTCCTACGTATCTCCTCAATTCTCCCTTCCTCTCCTTTATTTATTGATTATTGATTGAAATCAATCACGAAAGTTTTCTAAGTAAAAAATTTAGGTTACGTTTTATTTTTATAATTAAGTTTAGAGAAACGATTTAGCTTAATTAACGTTTTAAATCATATGATATGTCTGAGGTATTGTGAGATTGATGTATGAAAGGTCTATAATATGACAATTCAGTTTATAATTTGTGTGTGATTTATTGAATTGATTTATAATAATGGGTATTATTAAAATTTTATTTTATTATTAATAATTTGTTTAATATGCAGATTTATATTGTACCTAATTTATATTTTAATTTGACAATGTATGGTTTAAGTTATGTTTTGAATCCTTTTAAAGCAATTAGTGTGATTGGTAAATCCGTTATAATTAAATTAATAAAATAAGAAATATGATTTTATTTTATTTATTGAGGAACAACAAACAACTACATTATACTATTTAAATACAAATCGTGTAGGTTCTGTGTACCTTCTGGGAATGTAAAAGTTATTGATAATGTAGCCCACAACGTTATCCACATATTAAAACAAATACTTGTTACAAATAAGGAGCTATTAAAGAGTCTAAGAGTACAACGACAAGTGTCGAAGTCTCACAAATTTACATGAGTAAGTAAAAATAAAAATCTACTTAGGTACTAGAACATAGGGATACAAAGTGAAATTTAACAACTAAAGTAGGTAACTAAGATGAATACAGGACAGAATCAGAACTAAAAAGGATAATATCAACTAGATTTTTAAATTTATAGATATTACAAGCAAATATACCTAGTCAGGTCATAAATTCTGTCACATGTTTAATGTAAAATAATTGAAACAAGTTTATTCATTATGTAACCATTTATATACCAAAATGAACTTAACAAAATATATATTCTTATGACACTAAAGTTTATTCAAAATTACCTCCGTGATTTTGAATACAGGCCTTCAATCTGCGCGGCCAGTCGTCTATCGCAGCACGAACGAGGTCCATGTCAATATCGGCGGCTGCCTTAATCAAGGATGTCTTAAGTGACTCCAAATTGGGATGAGGCTTTGAGCACGCCTTTTCCTCCAAGTGTTGCCATATCTTGTAATCTAATGGATTCAAATATGGACTGGAGGAGGGCCAGTCTTCGTGCCGGATGAAGTCGATTTCACGCGCCGCCAGCCAGTCTTGTGTGCTCTTCGCTCTATGAGCTGGCGCCGAATCTTGTTTGAATACCCAGTGCCTGTTATTGAACATGGTATGAGAAACAGGTTCCACAAGGTTCGTCAGGACTGTATTTTAATGCACAACTGCATTCGTTTTTACACCTTTCTCACAAAAATGTACCTCTGTTAAGCCCCAATAAGAAACTCCCAACCATACCATGAGCGAGGATTGAAAATGACCTCGTTGGACACGCGGAATACGGTTGCTCGCTTCTTCACTACTGTGTGCGTACACCTTATCATTTTGTTTGATGTAGCTCTCTTCTACGGTAAAAATTTTTTCATTCGAAAAAAGAATTTCCCGATATTTTTTCCCGCGTACCGCTTCAACAAAGCGCGGCATCTCTTCAGTCTCAGGTCCATTAGACGAGCATTCAAACGATGTCCTGTTTTTCTTCGATATGCCCGAAGCCCTAAGTCTTCATTTAGCACCCTTTTCACCGTGGTTCTGCTTAACCCCATCTGAAGGGCCAACAGTTTCTGCTTACGTTTGGGATTTCTTTAAACTCGCGCCTTCACAGCTTTTATCCCTGCTGGAGTCCTAACAGACCGAGGGCGACCACTTCTTGACCTGTCATCTACACTAGAGTCTTCATTGTATCGTATGATGGTGCGATAAACGAATGGCGTGTTATTCAAATTATGGTTATATTCAAATTTTTCAGTATGTCAAAATTTGAATTGGCGCGTAACCGCAACGATGCAACGCAATAACTGCAACATGGTCTTCTTTAAGCGTCCACTCCATATTTAAAATGAGTAAAATTCTAAAAAGTACCTATACATTTTAATTTTCATGAACAATTCGAAATTCGAATTCTATAAACTTTTTTGTGGTCAGCATTCTAAAAGAAAAGTTTTTACTGTGTGACAATACTTATGACCTGACTAGGTACATAGTTCATACTAGGATTTAATTCACACTGGAATTGTACTAGCTAAGCTTTTGTTATCTAATAAAGAACTTTTAAAATTATAAAATTTTATTGAATTACAAGTATGTAATTGTTTTGCAAAGGAAACTTACATGTGTATTGGTTTGCCCCGACAGCCACGAGTCACTGGTTCATAGAAATACTTACGTTCAAATACTCATCAGCACGCTCGTAACCATAGAAACTCCTGTGTTTCATTGGCTCCTGGATCTTCACTTCCACCAGGCAATACTGAGTGTTTACTCCATGCTGTGTTGACCAAGGGTTATTTAAGCATTGATCGTAGTTGCCGAGACTCAGACCACTTCCATAGAAAACCCCCAACGGGGGCTGCATTGAGTCCCATACTGGAAATAAAAGTCAAAGGAAGGGTAAAAACAAATGCCTGATCGATATGGACCCTGCTGGGAAAAATAATAGCAAGATACCATCACCTGAATTGGTGGTTAAACTAAACATCTTATCTAGCTCATAATTGATCAAGCGAAGCGAGATCTCCAAATCAACGTGGACAAGTTGTGTGTATGTATGTCATATGTATATTTGTTAGTCCGTGGATAACTTTCGAGGCGTTAATCCGATCTTCATGAAATTTGATACATAGGTAGGTAGTGATGGTACAATTTTGGTGTGACTAAATCAGCTAAAAATGGAGTAAAAAATAATAAAATATGACTATCCGGTCAAGTGGCACATTCAATAAAAGATATTTATGAGTATATTTCGACTCTGTTTTTGTTTTTAGTTTAAACCTTGTAGTTTTTAAGTTATCAGCTATAATAACAACTGAATTTTGACAATATTCACAGGGTACACCAGTGATCCCACAGTGCTGAAATTTGACATGCGCGTAGCTTTAATGCCACAAATATAGGCAAAAGTCTAAAATCCAGAATAACCCCAAAAAAGTTACTTAATTTTTTTTAACTCCTTTTAATTTAAATGAAACTGAAGGTCAATTCAAGTGGTTATGCATAGCGTGGCACTATTTCGATAACGAATAATATTATTTTGTTTTTATTGGAGACTCGAGAGATCTCAGTTCGGGGTGAACCACTAGTAATAATAAATCAGCCCTAGGACGTACACTGTTGAACACAGACCTCCCCCATAGATTTCCAGATTGACCGATTTTGTGCGGCATCTCAGCTCCTAGCGGAAGCAATTTTTATTAGTTCATTTATCTGCCATTTTTCATGGAGGGCACTCTGCGTGGTCTCACACTCAAAAACAAAGTCGGGTTAGTTACACCATTAATAACTCAAGAACGGCTCGACCAATTTCCATGAAATTAGGTACATATATGTATAGATTATGATGGGGATTGAAACATAGGCTTCTTTTATGTTTTTATGGACAAACTACGCGTGCGAAGTCACGGGCGGATCAGCTAGTTGTTAATAACTGACTTACTCCAAGTGGCCCATAGAGTATTATTCCTCACTCCGTTCAGGATCTGAAGGCTTGCCTGACGACATGCTTCATCATCAGCCCAATCCTCAACTTCCAGACGAAGGATCAAGGCATCAACTGTTGGTATTCTTTTGGCCGGTAATGATTTGGCTGAGGAATATATACGTCATATGAGTCTAATTCATATGAATTTTAAATTGAAGTTGAAACTTCGACGTCCTCTTTTTGCGGTTCGATGCCACAGATACGCAAACACAAACATAAGTAAAACTTATAACACCCCCTCTTTTTGGGGCATGACGACCTCCGTGGTGTAGTAGGCAAACAGCTCACTATGACGCAGGAGATAGTGGGTTTGATTCACGCCGCGGAACTAATATTTACATCACCTAAAGATATTTGTTCCGAGTCTTATGTTTGTCTAAATATTATACGTATGAATTTGCAAAAAAAATTAATATATATATATATACTCTATCATTTATCTGGTTCCCATAGTACAAGCTCTGCTTAGTTTGGGGCTAGATAACGCTGTATGAAATGTCCAGCAATATTTATTTATTTTCGCATTGCAATCTTAGGAGATATGGGGCAATCAGTATATTATTAGTATTTCAACATATTTCATAACAGCTTCAAAACCAAACATCAAAAAAAAATTATATGAAAATACGAACCCTATTTTGAAATTTTATTCCCACCAATTTGACCCCTTGGCAATCAAAAGAACATTAGTTTGGAATTTTTGACATGCAATAGAAACAAACCTTAAAGGTTTGGATCTAAAAACTTAAAACAATTAAACAATTAAATTACTAATAATAATTACTAACCAAAAGGAATATATAAAAAAAATACAGCACATAATATTAACTTCATGATCACTGGCTGAGACAAGTTATCGAACAACTATGCTTTTCGATTACCTTAAAACATGCTATTTAAGTCAAAACTACTACAAGGTGTTTCGGAAGATGTTGGTTGGTTGTTATACAGGGACATTCACCTGCAGAAAATGTGGTCGTATCTGTGAGCCGCTCCCGTAAGCAGGCCGTAAGTGTCGTGTCGATCGTAGATGTTGGAGGCCAATGCCAATAAAAGGTTATTAGGTATACGTAGATCAATATTAATTTGAAACCCCTTATTATTATGTCTTTATTATTTTGTCTTAGTTATTTTAGCTACTAAAAAAAGAGAAAGACAAAGGGCGGATCACTTACATAATATACGATAAAATTATTGTAAGAGAACCTAATCACATCAAAAGAGATGTGAAAAGAGAGAGTTAAAAATTTCCTCTCGACCAAACTCATTTAAAAAGTACTTGATGCGCTGGTAGAATACCAAAAGCCGAAGAAGAACAAAATGTCTAAGGAGTACCACTATGAAGAATTTTATCCTAAAATTAAAAGAGCCAACATCGGGATCCTCGTTTTCAACTATCACCGCCAATAAAACTAGCCAATAACAACTAACAGAGTCTCCTTACATTCCCGCCACTATTTCTACGATAACCAAAACTTTTGAAAAAACTACGAAAAAACCTTCCTCAGAAGGTCTGGTCATCACGAGAGCAGTAGACCTCAAATAGAAAAAGAAATGTAAACAAAATATAGATTGCAACATTTAATGTCGAATTTCATGCGAACGAGTTTAGGATAACAGCATTAGAATACGTTCTAAAATCAATTAAATGGGACATTATAGGTATGCAATCAGCACGACCGTGTTGTCAGGACGACAACAGCATGCGATCGAGGATAGAGAAGCATACCGACTCTACTTGTACGGACAAACCAAAGAAAGAAACAGAACCTGCTTTCTCGTGAGAAAACGTAGATACATAATCATCGAAGATTTCATCGCTATTTTAGAAAGAGCTGCGCTTATTATCGTCACAATTTATGGACAAACATACTACTAGGAGACATTAACGCTCAAATAAGTCACACAAGAAATGGAGAAAACCATGTAATGGAAATATATGGATATGGTAAGTGGAATAATAGAGGAGAAACGTTCGTAAATTTCTGCTTCCAAAACAACCTAAATACAATCTTCAAAGAATCCCAAGAACTAAGGTTGACGTGGCTGGTGAGAGTAGCAGGCAAAACATGGAGCAAGTTGCTAGGGATCGCGAGAAATGGAAAGAGTTGGAGGAGGCTTTACCGCTAAAAGTGATATTTGCAAACAAAACAATTAATTTTAAGAGACGCGTTCGACCAAATTGTGAGTAGGGCCTGCTACAACTTCACTGCCAATTATTCACCTTGTATCGGGCCTCTAATTACAGGAAGTACGAACGCAAACAACCTGTGCAAACAGCATCTGCGCTGGTTGTATCAATGGATTTGGTCATAGAGACATGTGTGGTAACCCAATTACATCACTTAATATAGCTGTTCATGTAGTTTTATTGATCGCGCGAACTCCATAAAGTACCAAGGAGTGATATTGAATCAAAATTTAACTTTTAAGCAACACGTTCATACGCTCTCAGGTCGCAAGCTTATTCATATTATGAAACTGCTTCGGGACGGGGCTGGCAGAGAGTACCTGAGTAGTAGGTACCTGAGATGGTGTATACTGCTTTTTTTTCTTGCCAATCAGTAATCTGTTACTGCTTATCAGTCTGGTGTGGAGCTGCCATAGCCAAAATAATAAAACTTGAGAGAGCACAAAGAGAAATTAGTACGGCTGTACCTTGTATGTATTTAGTAGAATTGTTATTTTTAGGGTTCTGAACCCAAAGGGTCAAACGGGATATTACTGAAACTCCGCTGTCTGTCTGTCTGTATGTCCGTCTGTCACCAGCCTGTATCTCATGAACCGTGATAGTTAGACAGTTGAAACCTTTACAGATGATGTATTTCTGTTACCACTATATTAACAAATACTAAAACAGAATAAAATAAATATTTAAGGGGGGCTCCCATACAATAAACGTGATTTTTTTGCTCGTTTTTGCTCGATATTGATAACGGCAATAGGTAGACGCTTGAAATATTCACAAAATATTTAGTTATATATTCACTTTAAAAATAAATATTTAATTTTTAATATTTTTTTTTTAATATTTATAATATTTATATTTATATTTTATTTATAATATATATTTATTTTTCCATTTATATACAACAAACCTGATTTTTTTGCCGTTTTTATAGATAATGGTACTTACGGAACCCATTGTGCGCGAGTCCGACTCGCACTTGGCTGGTTTTATTTTTTGTTCGTATTGTTTCGTGTAACGTCCAGTTTATCAGGTTAGTTAAAAAAAAAAGTCTCCTCAGCTATGTTACTTTCTTTTTATACTACATGGAGAGGAGGTGACATATTCATACGTCATGTGTCTAGTCTAGTCATAAAGTCTAATAGTTATAATATTAGATTCGTATATTTTTTAAAGGCACATTTATGGAATCCTTATCTTTGTCAGACATAATGTTAATGAGTATAATGGGTACAACTCCTACAGTTTCTTGTCATAATCTCATTTCTTGTCATAATCTCATTTCTTGTCATACACATGCATTTTATTTTACATAAATCTTTATGGCATAATTGTTATTGAAACTAATGCTCTTAAACATAATGATTATTGAACCAAATTTTTAGTACTCCTGTTTGGTTATGATATGTGAAAAGATGTATGTTGGGTTAATATATAGATTTAATGTATTAATGGTAAGTACAGAGAGAGTGAGCCTAGCGAGCAAAGCGAGCATGCCAGCGAGCGCCACATTCTACACTATTAAGGAAGGTTAATAAACGTAATGATAAATAACATTAGACATACGAGTACAATGAAATTAATATGTATTCATAACATAAATCAATTTATTTAATCAATTGATTCAATATATAATCATGACAAGCTTTACTTAAGGCGGGTTCTTATATCCGTCGGTAATCAGCTACGACTCGTTTCTACTTCAAAACCTGTTAAAAGTTTCACACTAGTTTAACACTTTTTCAAGGAGATACGAGACGTAGTCGGATACCGACGGATATAAGAACCCGCCATTAATAAACTTTAGTAAATAACGACTGGTAGGCAATTTTAATTATTTTTTACAGGAGTTTTTTTTAACAATCCTTGCCTTGTGTGATCAGATTGGTTTTCAATAATAATGTTCGATTCTTTTCGTATTATTCTGATACGTTTTTCTTTTGTGTGGGAGTGAGGAGGTCCATTATGATTTAGTTCTATTTCTGCAATGTGTCTTTAATTTCGTGGGACTCGATGGGACAAGCTTATGGCCTAGCTGATGTTATGTGGTAACCATCGCCTATAACAGAGAACTGCCCCGTAGGTCACGCACGTTATGCGATGTACATAAAATTAGTATTAAGCTAGAATAAAGACCAATACAATGGGCGGCCTCATTGCTGTGAACAATCTCTTCCAGGTTTTTCAACATTCAGAACTCAAAAAACCATTTTGAGGTTTTCGCGGCATTTCATAGCAAATTTAGCCATTACTAAATAGGAAATAATATGTTTTTCGGGATAAGTTATGTACTAACATTGAGACTCGCCTTTGAAGGCTGTACTTTGATATAGTTATAAACTAATAAGGTCCCGCGCAAAGTTTTAAAAATCACTCTTACACTACCTATGAAACCTTTTCTTTAGATTTTTTAGTAGTTGAATACCTGTTTAACTACACTCAAACGTAACGACTTTTGTAACATATTATGAAGAGGGCGGCAGGTAGAATATGCTTCTAGCATAAATCCTACCTATTAATCCTCTTAGTTGTACATAGGCTGCTATTTAAGAATCCGGAACTGGCCACTGCATAAATAATATTTAAAAAGAAATTATCACGTTTGAAAATGGAACTCTTTGGCTGTAGAATGCAGGTTATTTCGTCCGTCTGTTAATTGTTTTCATTGTGTGGCGCGATTTCAAAAATTGCGTGTCATTATCACAATGGATTTATCTCGAGAAAATTTTCGAGCGATGATTTTTTATGATTTTCGACGTGGTCTAACTCAACAGCAGTGTATCGATCAACTCAGTTCGACTTTTGGGGATAAAGCACCATCGAAGACTACTGTGTATCACTCACTGGTTTAGTGAGTTTAATCGTGGACGTCGTATGCTCACGGACGAAATTAAAGATGGTCGGCCTTAATCAGTTGTTGTGCCACGAAACATCGACGCAGTGCGTAAACTAATAATGCAAGATCGTCATGTGACATATCGAGAGATAGAGGCGATCTTGGGCATTAGTATGACGAGTATACATAAGATATTACACGAACACTTGGCTGCAAAAAAAGTTTGTTCGCGTTGGATACCGCACAACTTGATAATAGATCAAAAACAGGCTCGTGTCGATTGGTGCAAAAAAATGATAAAAAAATACAATCGTGGTGCATCAAAAGCTGTATATAATATCTACACAGGTGATGAATCCTGGATTTATGCATATGACCCCGAAACTAAGCAACAGTCAACAGTTTGGGTCTTCCAACATGAGCCGAACCCAACAAAAGTTGCTCGTGCGAAAAGCACTTTGAAGCAAATGGTCGCCTGTTTTTTTGGTATAGGTGGACACGTGGCTACTGTAACCCCTAGAAAATTGTAAATCTGTTAATTCAGAGTGGTACACGACCATTTGTTTGCCAGAAGTCTTTGCAGAAATCAGGAAGAATAATCCACAACGCAGAATCATTCTCCATCACGACAATGCAAGCTGTCACACTTCGGGTGAAACGACCCGATATTTTGAGGGTGAAACGGTGGAATTAACGGGTCATCCGCCATATAGCCCTGATTTGGCACCCAACGACTTCTTTTTATTCCCAACCGTGAAGAATAAATTACGAGGTCAACGATGTTCAACCCGAGAAGAAGCCGTTGAGGCATTCAAAAATCATGTTTTGGAGATACCGTCTTCCGATTGGAAAAAGTGCTATGAAAACTGGTTTCACCGAATGCAAAAGTGCATTGATCATCATGGCGAATATTTTGAAAAGCAATACAACCATATTTAACAGTCAATGATAGTTATTTTATTTTATTCCGGATACATAAATAGCAGCCCTCGTATTTAAGCCATAATAAAAACTGAACTTTGACAAAATTCACAGGATACACTAGTGACCCTACAGTGCTAAAATTTGGTACGCGTGTAACTTCAGTGACACATATATGAGAAAAAGTCTGAAATCGAGAATAACTGCGATAGATATTTACCCCTAAAACGAGTAACCACTTTATATGAACACTGATAATTGTGATTTGATTGAAAATATAAGACATTACCTGCCTTCTTTACAAGTCAGTTAAAAAGTAGGCTATGTCCCAATCCCGGTTCTAATCTATCTGTAACTATACCAAATTTCATCGAAATCGGTCTAGCCGTTTAGTCTCACATTCGAATTTATAATATGAGGATTCCGAAGCACTCGGTAGAGTCAAATTATATCTCATTGATGTTTGCATAATTAGGTATGCAAACATCGTTAACGGTAGTTAAATAGGTACATATCTCATTGTTTTTAGGGTTCCAGACCAAAATAGTAAAAACGAAACTCTTATGGTACGACTTTGTACGTCCGCCTGTCTGTCCGTCCGTCACAAATGATTATCTCAACAACATATCAGCTTGAAATTTGGAATATTTATAATAACTAACATTCCTTTATTGCAAGTAAAAATATCTAATAAATAAAATAATTACATGTCCTTGTAAACTTTTAGGTGTATTATGTATAATGTCTTACGTATTTTTGTATAATGTATTATATTTATCTATAATATAATTATAGTTAATTAGTCTAGTATAGTTTATAGGTATTATTTTTAAGTATTTTATCTAATAGGTTGGGGAAAAAGTCTTTTCGCATTATAGTATGTATGAACTTAAAATAAAATCTCTTTGGCTATACTATTTATATCTGGCTGGTTTTGGTATCATTCAAAGTTTAAATTTTAAAGATAATTCCAAATTCAAATTAGGAAAATGTGTGATTTTTATTTGTTTTTCGTACTGTAAAGATGAGTGAATCAAATGAAGAAATTCGATACATTTTAAAATTTTACTACAAAAAAGGTAAAAATGCAACGCATGAAAAAAATTTGCGATGTTTATGGACCTAGTGCAGTTACTGTGAGAGTAGCACAAATTTGGTTTAAGCGTTTTCAATCCGGAAATTTTGATGTCAAAGATCACGTCGCTCTGGTCGCCCATACGGATAAAATTGATGCCATTTTTGAAAAAGTGGAACAATATCGGCATATCAGTAGTTACAACGTAGCTGAAGAACTTGGAATTGACCACAAAACAGTTTTGGCGCATTTGAAAAAAACTGGGTACACAAAAAAAGCCCGATATTTGGGTACCCCACGAGCTCACTGAAAGAAACCTAATGAACTGTGTACTCATTTATGATTCTTAATTACGACGTAATGAAACCGAACCATTTTTGAAGAAGTTGATAACTAGTGATGAAAAGTGGGTCACGTACGACAAGAACGTGCGAATAAGGTCGTGGTCAAAGGCCGGTCAGGCTTCACAGACTGGCGAAACCCGGGTTAACTCTCAACAAGGTGATGCTGTGTGTGTGGTGGGATTCGAAGGGCATTATTCATTATAAGCTGTTACCACCAGGCAGGACCATCGATTCTGAACTCTTTTGCGAACAACTGATGAGATTAAAGCAATAAGTTGAAAGAAAGCGGCCGGAACTAATCAACAGAAGGGGTGTGGTTTTTCAATGTGATAACGCTAGACCTCACACGTCTTTAGCCACTCAGCAAAACTTAAGAGAGTTTGGCTGGGAGGTGTTAATGCCCCGGTGTTAAAGGTGTTCGCCGTATAGTCCTGACCTTGCACCTTCAGATTTCTATCTGTTTCGGTCTCATCAGAATTCTTTAGGCAGTATCAGGTTAACATCACGAGAGGATTGCCAAAACTACTTGTCGCGGTTTTTTTTTTTCAGAAGCCCCAAAATTATATAGCAATGGGATCATATCCCTAACTACAAGATGGCAAAAAGTTATCGAACAAAATACCTACATACCTACATACTTTAGTTAAATGTAAATAAACTATATTAAAAAATGTTTTGAATATTCTTAAAAAATGCGTAGTAACTTTTTCGTCAACCGTTAATATTTAATTATATATTATGTATAACTATAGGTATTTTACTCCAATGTCATTTTTTGTGCACGTGCCCACCACTATAATGAACTATCTCTATCTTCAAAGGATTGCTGGAAGAAACCTCTTATTAAGGTTAAGCTCGCCTTTGTACATGGCCATTTTGATAACGGTTTTAGTCTATAAATCTATTTGTGTACAATAAAGTTTAACAGCAACATTTTTCTTTAGATGACCAAAAGCGCCAACATGGTGGGGGTCAACATTTCAAAATAGGGTCACTATAGTCCATCCGCGGAAACAAGCTAGTAGGGAAGAAATTATGGACTGGCATGTTATTGGTAGAAAAATTACGGTAAGGCTGCGTACACAGCGGTAGTTTTTAGGATTCCGTACCCAAAGGGTCAAACGGGACCCTATTACTAAGACTCCGCTGTCTGTCTGTCCGTCTGTCACCAGCCTGTACGAGTATCTCATGAACCGTGATAGTTAGACAGTTCAAATTTTCACAGATGATGTATTTCTGTTGCCGCGATAACAACAAATACTAAAATTAGAATAAAATAACTATTTAAGGAGGGCTCCCATAGAACAAACGTGATTTTATGCCATTTTTAAAGATAATGATACGAAACCCTTTGTGAGCGAGTCCGACTCGCTTTTGGCCGGTTTTTCAGTTTGTTCGTGCGGCTCGTACTGTTTAGACGTGCTCACTGCGCTAGTGCAATTTGTTATTTTATTTTTTGAGCCGGCTTGTTATTTGGATTCTTGATAATTTTACGTGTGATCTAGCAGTAATTTTGGACTTTATGATTGTTTCTATTCCTGAAGACTTGGCACTTGTATAACGGACTGTTCGAATTTTCTGTCGATTTGCATCTGTAAAATGGCCGACGGTAGTTCTGTGGAAAAAAGGCGTAAACGAGCCTTTTCCTCAACTGAAAAGATGGAACATGTATCAATCTATGAGGAGTTCAATGGAATCCTTTTCAAACAATGATGTCATGTGCTGTATGTGTACAAAAGTATGGATGGATCGTTAAAAATAAACGTGACGCATTTATTAAGGGTCTGACAACTGGATTGAAAATTTTTTAACAAGTTCTTAACATAATTTCATTGTTAAAACAATCTTTAGATCACAGAACATCTGTTCTATTGTCCACAAAGTACTAATGTTTGCAACGTAATCCTATGTTGTGTGAGCGGTAACTTTAAAACAGATCTTTTCTTCTGATTCAGATATTGGTATCTAAACCAGAAAAACCGCGTGAGATGGGCAGGTGAGCTGTCGGACTCGTGTAGGCTGGAGTGCAGGGTAAGGCAGGGAGGGTTGAGCACGCCCTCGCTCTTCATTTGCTGTACGTGAATGGGCTGATCGAGCGACTCAGCGGCATGCCTGTGGGCTGCTACATAGACGGTGTGTGTGTTAACAACCTGAGCTATGCCGATGACATGGTGTTGCTGACTCCCTCTATTAGCGCTCTCCGAAAGTTACTGGTGGTCTGTGAGTCTTATGTGACGTCACATGGCCTTATTTATAATGTAAAAAAGTCGGAGCTCATGGTTTTCAAGTCGGGTACCAAGTGCCCTACCTTTGTTCCCCCCGTGACTCTCAATAGGGCACCACTAAAAAGGGTATTCCAATTTAAATATCTAGGGCATCTGGTAACTGATGACTTGCGAGATGACACCGATATGAAGAGGGAACGCAGAGCATTGTCAGTCCGAGCGAATATGCTGGCCCGCAGATTCGCGCGATGTACAGACGCAGTCAAAGTGACCCTTTTTAAACCGTACTGTACATCGCTGTACTCCGCGAGTCTGTGGTTTCAGTATACACAAAGGGCTTACAATGCTCTGCGAGTCAAATTTAACAATGCGTTCAGGGCGCTGTTGCGGCTTCCGCGCTTCTGTAGTGCCTCAGGCATGTTTGCCGAAGCACGCGCAGACAACTTTGATGCTATCTGGCGTATAAAAACAGTCTCACTACTGCGCACGGTACGCGAGAGCAGCAACACCATTCTGAAAGTCATCGCCAACAAACTCGACTGTCCTCTGATGTGGAAGCTCACGCAGAGGACTAAATTGCTATTAGTAATTAAGTACTAACTCCCCTAGATTTAAGCTTTTTACTAACAAAATAGATCCATGGTTGTATTTTAATTATTATTTTTTATGAATTTTGATTATGTAACTATCTATTTGATTTAATTTAATTATGTAAGTTGATGTTTTGGACCTATGTCGTCTGAATAAATAAATAAATGACGATGATGATTGTTCCAGAAAAAGGTAAACGGTTATTAATTACTCACATTGGAAGTGATGATTCAACTTTACAAAAGCAAAATATTTGAATAAATGTTATTAATGTTAATGTAAAATAAATGTAAATGTTGCATATGAACACACCTTTACTTTGTATTTGTATTATTGACGCCCATTGACCGTTTTGTGTCCTTGTCTTCTGTATGGGATTGTGTAATAGAGACAACGCTCCATTACCTTGTTCTGGCGGATACAGTATAGTTTAAGTCATCATATCAAAGAGATTGATTTACACAATTCTAAATTAGTTTTAGGGTCAAAATGAACAAAGGAATCCTTATAAGGTCACTTCGTTGTCCGTCTGTCTCCACGCGTTCCTGAGAAAAAGGGTGTTGACAATACGCGTGGAGATATCAAATCCCTTAAAGTTGTCAAAAAGCATGCTTCTAAGTCAAGCGGATGTATTAACTTTTTAATCAATCTGCTGATGAAATAGGAATGGTTAGGTTAATGTAATAGCTCGCCTGACAGGCAAGTCCTCAACCACAGAACAGTATTTATATTGCCTCAATCCTCAAAAACACGTCTCGACACCCAAATTACGAATCACATCAATATTCACGTTTGTTTTTTCTTCTTTCAAGTCAACGGTTCACTGCACAATGCGTTAAGGATAATTAAAAATTTCCCAATTTTATTGCGTTGTCAATGACTTGGCTTAAGCCGTCCTTTGTACAGTTGGTAAGGCATAAAGGACAGATAAGCATGTAGGCCATGCTTTAGGTGGATGGTGGTGGGTGGTGGATAGTTGCAGCTAATTATTGTAGGGTCCCGCATTTCCTATCTACACAGCTTCTTCTTCCACAGGCCAATCTGAGGTCGGAGTCAGTTTATGGATTTCCAAACTGGCCACGGAAGATGTTCCTGTGGCGCGATAAAGTCATGTGGTGGTGGGTATTTTTCCTTCCATAGGTTAAGCTTAGGAAGCTTTGGCTTGATGACTTGGACCCTTTTATAGGGACTGGCAAGATTTGGCACAGGAACAAGATAAGTGGAAGGGTAAAGATAAATTTATTCGCTTGAACATAATGTGTAAAGATCTTAATTAAATAGGTATGTTTCAATTATATTCTGCCTTATATTCTAGCATGCAAATTTCAAACATATAAAAATTCAATAGAAATCCTCAAATTTAACGTTATTAATTTAAAATACAATCATCATAAAAAGGTATGTAATAATAGTACATTATGATATAAGTGCGGTAAGTTGAAAATTACTGCCGAGGCGATATTGCTAGCCCGAGCCGTAGGCGAGTGCTAGCCCGTGCCGTAGGCGAGGGCTACAAGAAAGCAGAGGCTGTAATTAACAAAGCGCACGTATGTCATACGACGTTTTATAACATATTTGCGAAGAAATAAATAAAACTCGGACTTTCTTAAACGAATAAATCTTTAATCACTTGTTAAAGCAGTTAGGAAAATTTGAACAATTTGTAATAATTTTTACATGTTCACAAATTAGCGATGCCCGCGCATCAGTGCTTCTTTTAAGGCAGCCAGTATTACTAATAAAGTAAATTAACATTTTTTTTGTTTTTGTTACAGCAAAATGGTTGTAGTTTATTGTCAAAATTAAATAAATTAAAGAATGAAATGTTTATTTTTTATATTTTATCTCCCAAAGTTAATTTTATTCATAAAATGTTGACCATTTTTCTGACATAAAAACTCTTTGCTAAGATTTAATAAAGTACCGTTCGTTTTAGACGGAGCATCTTGATAAACCGTACGTTTTACCTTATTAAAAAGAAACTCGTGCGTTTTACATTACAATAACAAGTACGTAATGACATACTTTACAATTTTGAAATTAGTGAAATAAGAGACCCTTTACGAGCAAATGTGTTATAAAATAATGAATAGATACAATTAAATTTAAATTCGGCAATACTATAATATCATTTAATTACTAATAATTGTTTAAATTTAGATTTAAATAAATTATATTAAATTATAAGGTAGAGGTCTTTGCCCAGCAGCGGGACAGCATACGCTAGTTAAAAAAGGTTTCATCCTTAAACTGCACACAGTCACGTTGCTTGTGTTCCCGCGCCCAACGTTGTGCCATCAGTCTTATCAAGCACGTGAAGAGATAGAAGAACTGACGACCGTTGGGGCAGCAAAGTTTCTGGCTGGAGACTATGCACTGGAAAGCGCAGCGGTTGTTCTAACCACCTATTAAATGGAAAGACGACCTGATAAAGCCTGATAAAGGTCGCTGGGAGCCGTGGGGACACACGTGCAGCCGCACAAGATCAGTCGCTCTGGAAATATATGGAGTCCTATGCTCAGCAGTGGACGTCCTGTTGCTGATATGATGATGAAGAAGAGATTGGATGACTATAAACTGACTGGCTCCTCCAACTTGGAGCGCACTGCCAAGAGGAACAGCCAGGCTATTAATATTCATCGAGTAATTAATTTGAGCCGACGCGTAGATTGCGGCCGGGATACTTCTGCGTGATAATCTGTTTGATTGGTCAGATTTTGTGGTTGCTGAAAAAACCTGTAGCCTTATTACGTAAATCAATCGTTGTGGCTGTTCCTTACTGTTCCTGTGTGAAAGGGATGGCCGGAGTGGCAAATACAGCACTATCAAATGGGAATAATAATTACTTAGAAAAGAGAGAGAATAAGTTGCTGGTTCTTAGGTTTATTGGGAATAGTCACGCGACTGACTATTACGGTGCAACTTTTTCCGTCCGTCTGTCACAGCTGATTATCTCAACAACTAATGAACATTAAAATGGGCAAAAGAGCCCAAATGGTGGAGAACAAAATTTTAAATTAGGGTTACTATATCATGTGGGATAGAATATCAAAGAGCATTTTCTCTTCACACTCAAAAGCATTTTTTTATGTTGTTCAGTTTGGGAGTTATGATGAAAAATTACTAAAAACATTTCCTCCCGCGAAGTTTGCAAGTGAAAAACCTGAAATTGATATGATTAATGAAATATAACCTGCACGCCGGCGTGCAGGTTATATTTCATTAATATTTCACAAATTTCAAATAGATATAAGATCGTTTCATTAAAGTAAACTTTTAATACATATCTAAAAACTGTTCTAAATAGAGACTTGGTTATAATTTTTCTGTAATCTAGAATCAGGAGCGCGCTCCTGAGAAAAAAGTTTATATCAAGGAGCAGTCACTTCCTTGGATTAACGATACGGTAAAGCTCATGATGCAACTCAGAGACGACGCGCATGCCGGTTTCGCTTGCGCAGCAATATGTAGGTATTTGGTGGCTAGATATGTATTAGAGAGTGGTCAAATCATACAAATACCTCAAATTTAATCGTGTTTAGTCGCTAGGTGCGTTTTGGTATCGTTTTGCAGGCCGGGCTTAATACCTTATAAAATTATATTAAAAGCTAGTATTTTAAACAATCTACACATAAGATCAGACGATTAAAAATAGAAAATAAAATTCAAAATTGGTTTATCGTAACAAGACCTCCACGATACAGGCGTGCCTAGTGTGGAGATCACTAAATATTTTAAGTTTAAATGGATTCTACTCTGTCTAACACACTGGTATATCCAACTGAGTTATTTGTCTAAATTATTACTTTAATGTGTGTTAAACAGCAAATAAAATATTGTTATGGTTCGATATTGAAAATGATTTAAAAAAAATAAGATATCAAGAACCTAAACTGTATCACAAAATCTTATTGATTTGAAATTAAATTATATGAACAAAGGAACACAATAACAGTCTAAAAACACGTCCACGCAAATGTCAAGCCGAAAGTGAGGCGAGAGGCGGTCGCCGCGCGCCACGCCAGCCGCTTGCTCATGCCAGCGTTACGTCATCGAAAGGTCCCCCCCTAGGTCCCACGCCCCTTTGCCGGATATTTCTAATAATATTATTATTACTTTTTTTATCTACCCTATGCTGTCCCACTGCTGGGCAAAGGCCTCCCCCTCATCTCTCCACTTTTCTAGATCTTGTACTAAATCTCGCCGCTTGTTAGGCCTTTCACGGTGTCGCTTTCCATCCACAGGGATCCATCTAGTTACGATCCTAGCCCACCTATTTGGCTGCATGCGGGAGACATGACCCGCCCAACCTCACTTCAACTTGGCAGCCTTTATACCGACGTCAGCGATGGCGGTCCTTGAACGCAGCGAGGTGTTTCGAATCCTGTCTATTCTTTGACACCCAAAATGCTGCGCTCCATCGCTCTTTGGCAAACCCCGAGCCTGGACTTTTGAGATTCAGTCAGTGACCAAGACTGGGCACCGTAGGTTAGGACAGGTAGAATACACATGTCGATGAGTTGACGTTTTGGTGATAATGGAAGGTCGCCTTTCATGAATGTCTTCATGGACCAGTAGCTCTTCCAGGCATTGTCGATACGACGATCGATTTCTTTGTCCTGCCTGTTTTCGAAGGAAGCTAACTGGCCCAAGTAGATGTACTCATCGACATAGTGTATTTCTTGTCCGTCTACCACCACCCTACGTTTCGTGCTATTGGTCATAATTTGAGTTTTTGATCGATTCATCATTAGTCCAACCTCGAGGCTAGCTGTGCTTAGTTCTTGTAGCATTTCTTGTAACTCGGATGCATTTGGGGCAAAAAAAACTATGTCATCGGCGAACCGAAAGTTTGTAAGCCTCTGGCCGCCGACTTCAATACCCTTTCTTGCCCATGAGACTGCCAATGGTTTGAAAACTTCTTCCAACGTACATGTAAATAGTTTGGGTGAGAGTGGGTCGCCCTGCTTGACGCCTTTTTTGATTAGAAACTGTGGACCGGAGGACTCTAATTCTATACTGGCCTGTCTTTTTCTGTAAATTATTTTAACCAAATCGATGTATGTTTTTTTCTATCTGCTGTCATTCTTAAGCTGAGAATATTTCTGACGTGATGTTTGACACTGTCAACGGCTTTTGTATAATCCACAAAAGCCAGATACAGTGGTTTTTGGTACTCGTTATGCTTCTCTGTGGAGAAACCTGGTCTAAAGACCGCTTGTTCTGGAGGTTGGTGATTATATAACCAGTATGTCACTAATGCGTTTCTGAACTACTTTGATGAATGCTTTGTAAAGATGTGACACTAAACTGATGGGTCGATAATTACTAATGTTACTCTTGTCTCCCTTTTTGTGAAGGAGAATTATGTCGTGACGCCATCTTCTCCAGGGCTCCTTTCATAACGCATTGTTTTAAGGGCATCATGTACTTCGCGACCTGCTATAAGCGAGAATAATTAAATTTTACGTTTGTATTTGCTGGATCCGAATACAAATTTTTATAAAATTTAGTGCAAATTTCTAAAATTTTCTTGTCTGTCGTTATACTTGGTGTTGTGCTATCTTTTAAACTATTTATCCAGGTTAACTATTTATCCTTAAATGTGTTATATGTTCATGAATCACGTCTGATACAACGTTTAACCTCCTTATCAAGTTTTCTATAATCGGATGAACCAATTTCTGTAACGAGCCTCTTCCCAATAAGCTGTATTGATGTAGATGTTAGCTTAAGTTTGCTTTTCTTCGTAGATTTTATCTTATTACTGCAAGTATGTACTGCTTTAACATTGTTTTCGTATTGCACCTCTGCGTTATCTGACTCATCTGTATTAAGGGCTTTGAAATAGTTTGTTAGTTCTAAAATGAATTTGTCGGAATTAAGCATACGATTTTGTTTATTGTGTTTTACTATTTGATTTGTAAATAATGTTTTTCGTAGTATTTTGAATTCATATTTTATTATATTAATTAATGCTATTTTTTTAATTTTTAATAATATTAAACAATTTTTTCTTCAATGATATTAAATAAATAATACGATTTTAAAATAAATGTTTGTAATTTATTTAACTGTTAACTGTTTTATGAATACCTCAACGGAAATCCGATAGTTGTCGAAAAGGTGGTGCCTTATAAACGTAATAACGGTTTGTTCCAATGTCTTTTGTCTTGTTCGTCGATTTGACTGCACCGGCCATTCGTTCTGAAGCTGCGAAGCAAAACGAAAGCAATTGTATTTCCTGGTCATAATGATTAAACAAAGACTTAAAAAATTAAATATGTTTTTATACAACATTATTTTAATATAAACGAATCGATTGACACCACATTCATCAAAATCGGTTAGTGATTTAATTTGAAAGTACACTACGGTAAAACATACATCAATAGACTGCTAAAACCATAACCTTTCCTTTTGGTTTTGCCGTTGTCGAGTAAAAATTTAGCATAATATGTCACCCGCACCATAACAACAAATCGATTGTCACCTCGTTTAAGAAATCGGATGAGTATTTTAGACGCTATAGTGGAACATATGTAAATCCAAATATACATACATGCATACATACATAGACTGCTGAAAACATAATCCTTACTTTTGACTTTACCGTAGTCGGGAAAAAAAGGCATATCGTAGTATTGCGCACACATGAAAAGTGAGCGGATGGCATGCAGTGCCGTGCATCAACATCCAATGTAAATTTGTAAAAACGTACGTTTTATACTTATTTAATTTTTAGTTCTTTCGTTGTAGTACACTGGCAGTCGATTTTCTACTGCTTACATATTTTGTGGTTGATCTCCAATACTTACTCCCGGTTTAGAACATAACATTTCTTCGACAATTATTTATTATGCAGATTATTATAAGACTTACCTTTCAGAAAGATATAAATTGGAAATATTAATGCAGGGAGCTTCCACTAAGACATAGAGGAATAAGCTGGCAGCACACGTTAAAGCAGTAGTCCCTAATAAACAAATTACCTGAAAAAAAGAAACTAACTATCATCCATAGCATAAGACGTTGGCCTATATTTCATAATTAAGTAATATTAGTAAACCTTTTGTGTGGACAAAACGCTACGGCTTCAAGTTTTTAGCATTTCCACCGTACATAAAACATTTTTTACTTAGAAAACTTTCGTGATTGATTTCAATCATTATTATAAATACGGGTGATGATAATGATGATGACACAGCCGGTCAACACGCTGTACTTTCGTTGACCCAATCCTCACCACCCCGCCCGTCCACTCGCGCGTAGAGGGCAGCGGCGCGCAGTGCGAGGCGAGACGTTATTCGAAGCGGATCGCACTTACCCTGATGAAGGTTCACGAATTGAACCGAAACATTGTCGGTCGAAACGCCGATAAGACGGTACGTGATAAATCCCGTATTTATAATAATGACTACATAAAACAGTAGGAGAGTTCCTTGTGACAGGGCTCGCCTGGGGAAGTGCTACCATCATACCTCTTTATGCAGCCACACAGCACTACTACGTTTCAGTTTAAAGTGAAATTACAGGCACATAATGTATAGCTGTGCATCGTAGGGCACGCTCCTAAGGTGCGAAACCTACGAGGCAATAATTTGTTTAGGCGATGATTACTACTTAACATTAGGTGGTACTAGTTCCATCTCCAGATGTTATAAAAAATGACCCATGGACAATAGTTTCCGCTCTTGAGCCTCCATGGTCGACCGGACAACTGAGGCAAGCCAAGGGTCAAGGGTATCTGTCAACCCCAGGGAGTAATGAAGCTATGCGGTGTCTCGTGGCTTATTATAATAGTTAGTAAAAAAGTAAGGGGAGGTTTTACAAATTTCAGAACTCACCATGTTAAACATGTCGAAAGTCAAGAGTGTCCTAAGTACGTGAAGGTTTCTTTGCAACAGGAGGGAGTGTGTCATATAGATGCCATAAGACAGTTTACTTAGCGGCACAAAAAAGGTACATCCAAGAAAGTCACATAGGAAAGCTGGAAAAAATACAGAATAATAAAAATATATACTTCTTAGTTGCGCACTCTTGGAATGCTATAGGTATTGGCTCTGGATTAGCAGCTCCAGCAATGCGTCTCCATTCAGCTCTATTGAAGGCATTGCGAGAACAATCAGTCATGGTAGTATGTGATAATGATAAATCAAAGGCGCATCTTAGCTATTACATTTCTGTCCTTCGATTTGCAAGATATAGGTGCCGTTACAGAAATTACAGGTTCAGATCTGATCGGTTAAAGTGATCTCTTCCAGGCAACGTTGGATTGAAAATAATGAGAGACAGCGTATTGATTCATACAAATTGTTGTTCTTATGATCACCTGGATGGACGCAGTGCAGTGCATCGTAGGGCATTTTTTAAGGTGCGTGACCTCTGAGGCAATACTTTGTTATAGGTGAGGGTTACCACTGTCATTAGTTGGGCCATATGCTTGTTCCGTATCCAGGTGGTATAAAAAATAGCCTGTAGGACTTGTCTTCTCTATCACTAACATAACTTATGTATATGGCGATTATCCCTGATCGCGTATACTTACGAACGTTGCCGTACTCGCAGGCGCCAATCAGAGCACACACCGCAGCGGCCCAGACAGCTCGGTTGGTAGCCACCGCTAAAGCCACCTCCACACGACCAGCACTACCAAACCATTGCCTTAAAGTGGCTATCCTCAACATCACGAGCAAAGAGATAAGAACTATGGTTGTGGATGTTTTCTGGAAGAATTATGAAAAGCATTATTCACATTTTAAATTTTCTACAGTTATAGAATGTTTTGTCCCGCTTTGTAGTCCTTCATCATATCAGCCATAGGATGTCTACTGCTGAACATAGGCCTCCCCAAAGATTTCCAGGGCGGCCGATCTTGTGCGGCCTGCACCCAACGGCTCCCAGCAACCTATAGGTCATATTTCCACCGAGTGAAGGGCCCCCCTATGCTGCGCTTTTCAGTAGATTGTTTCCACTTGAGAACCCTTCAGTCAGACCGTCAGACCATCCAAGTCGGTTAACTGTTTTCAACAACCGTTATAACTATCACACGCGCCAACCCAACCAACGTAGGTGTTTCACCAACATCGTCCAACGCGCACACGCTTGTGACATGGATCAAAGATCAAACGACTAGAAGATTGAACGATTACTTAAAAATTTAGACACGCAGTAGCGTATCAAGCCAAGTTCAAGCTAACAGAACTGGCGAGCAGCACCATGTGTAATATTACACGAGCCATTTGGAGCTACTTTTGACCACCTCATAACTTAAAAACTATGTATTTCACATAAACATGTCAAATTTGGCTTATATATTGAGGCTTGCGAGATATACGTATACATATTAAGACAGTTAACAAACTTGGATGGTCTGACGGTCTGACTGAAAGGTTCTCAAGTGGAAACAATCTACTGAAAATATGCTTTAAATTTCATAAACACACCTCAAACGGTTATTTAAATATTAATGTCTAAAAACCGGCCAAGCGCTAGTCGGACTCGCGCACAAAAGTTTCCGTTTTTAGCTATAAAAACGGCATAAAAATCATATCTGTTGTATGGGAGCCCCTTAGATTAAGACCGAGAAAAAAATTGGAAAAAAATCACTTTTGTTGTATGGGAGCCCCCCTTGAATATTAATTTAATTTTAATTTAAATATTTATTTTTAAAGTGAATAATATAACTCAATATTCTATGAATATTTCAAGCATCTACCTGTAGCCGTTATCAATATACATAAAAAACGAGCAAAAAAAATTACGTTAGTTTGTAATTAAATTAAAATGAAACAAATATTTAAGGGGGGGACCCCCCTTTATTTATTTTTAAAGTAAATATACTTATAGCTTAATATTCTGTGAATATCTCAAGCGTCTACCTGTTGCCGATATCAATATCAAGCAAAAATGAGTAAAAACATCATGTTTGTTGTATGGGAGCCCCTTTACATATATATTTTATTCTATTTTTAGTATTTTTTTGTTTCAGCGGTAATAGAAATACATCATCTGTGAAAATTTCAACTGTCTAATTATCACGGTTCATGAGATACAGCCTGGTGACAGACGGACAAACAGACAGCGGAGTCCTAGTAATAGGGTCCCGTTTTACCCTTTGGGTACGGAACCTTAAAAATCGTCATTTTTATCACTAGCTGTCTGACTGACCTATAGATCAAAACTCTTACCCAGAATATTCTAATTTGACATCCAGCTAGGTAGTTGGGTGAATACCAAGGAATAAATCAGAAACTAGTAAATTTTAATCATTTTATTATAATTTTTCAAATAATTGATTCTTTTAGGAACACTTAAAATATAATTTCTTCTTATATCTAAGGATAATAATATATTGTTGCCTAAATTCTGACTTGGCTAGTTTTCATATACGTATTATATTAAAGCCTTCGCAAGTTCTAAAGCTGTAAGTTCTCATTTTATTCTTCCGAAAATTTAGCTTGCTGGTAGAAACTAGCCATCGAACATAGGGCTCTTCCATGACTGTTTTAGTACTTAATAATAATTCGTATAAGAGCCAAGTTAGACTTTAGACTTCAATATATTAGGTATTTACCTATGAAATGGGAGATTTGTATGAAATTTTTATTATATATATTTTATTTTAGCTAATCAAAATACAAGCCCAATTTATATATTATAGTTTTACCATTTTGATGGCAGGTTGTTTATCTCTTTACTGTAGAAATCTGCCGGACGGGAAGTGATGAAGTCAACGAAAGCGTTTTGTACTGCCTCTCGGGTGTTGAATTTCTTCCCACTTAAAAGTTCACTAAATTTAAAAAAATGTAGAATTCTGTTGAGGCAAGGTCCGGTAAGTACGGTGGGTCACGTTGAGCTTTCAGCTGTAACTCTTGTAGCTTTGCGATGGTTTGTCGTAAAGTGTGAGCTCGCGCGTTGTCGTAGAGAAGCAATGGGGAAGAGCGTATGACCAGTCTTGGTTGTTGAATTGCGAGCTTCTACTCGTATATCATTGTTTCCAATTCTTGGCAACAGACATCTGTGCCATCACTACTGTGCCATTCCGTAAGAAGCTGTGATTTACAAGTCCGGCACTGGTCCACCAGACAGTAACCATCATCTTCCTATGAGTAATCTTTTTTTTAGCGCACTGATATGCTGTACCCGGGTCCACCCACTGAGACGAACGCTTACGGTTGTCGTACAGGACCCACTTTTCATCGCAGGTAACAATTCGATTTAGAATTCCTTCGTTTCTATGCCGATTCAGTAGTGTTATGCATGCTTCGACGCGTAACTCACGCTGTTGGTCGCTTAGTTCGTGTGGCACCCACTTATCTAGCTTTTTTATCTATCCTATTTGACGCAAGTGCTTCAATGTTGTTTTGACATTAGCTCCAAGATCCGCAGCAAGCTCAGCTGTAGATTGAGTTTCACTATCGCCTTCAATTCGTTGTTGTCGACAATGGTTACCGGCAAACCGTGGGGATTGTTCTTCAACTCAAAATTTCAAGATTTAAAACGATTGAACCCATAATGGACCGTGATTTTGCAAGCAGAGTTAGATCCGTACACGTGATTAATGTTTCGTGTTGTTTTCGTAGCGGTGTTTCCACGTAGGAACTCATATTCGAAAATTGTACGAATTTTTAGTTTATCAATGTCGCCAAAAACTACCACAATTTTACAAAAACAAAAGACTACCTAAAGGCTTTCGAATAAAATTTATTTGTATATTTATTAATCTACAGATAATTAAATCTGAAAATGTTGGTTATAGAATCTTCGATTACAATTACCTATTATTATCCTTAGTTATAAGAAGAAATTATATTCTAAGTTGTTATTAAATATTGTATGTTGTTATAAATAAATTTCAGGACTGACCATTGAGCTTGGAACCCATTTAGATCTCACTTCTTTTGTCGTTGAAGTCAACAACCAAGGCATATATCATAATATTGAACTTGGCTCTCATTTCACATTTATGTTTTTGATGGGATAATGCTTACTTTATTAAAGACGTTTCTGTGATTGGCAGGTTTGTAGACCGCTATTATCCAGCCCATGGCGATTCCAACAAAGTGAGCGCCCGCTCGGTCGTGCCATCTTATGTAGACATCGTTCAAGAGCTCATAAAGCTGAATTTTTCCAGCCAAACTAAAGACAAAATATAATATTTATAAATTTATTTGAAAGTTATAATACAATTTTATTTGGTTTTCGCTCTCGCGCCTCGGTTTACTCTTCGCACTGCACGTATTTTCAAGTGAAGTGACAGAGATACTTGTGCAAGTTTTCAAACAGTCTATTGTTATTCATCCAGATTTTTTCTCTTTTTATCATCAGACCAACTAACTTGCATACAAAACATACATTTTCATCTTAGTTGTCAAATAAATAAGTTTTAACACAATCATCATATTGATTACCTATAGTCAGTTGGGTTAGTGTCGCTAAAATCTAGCATAGAATTATTTTGGACAAATCAACTAAAATTATATAATAAAGTTTTCAGTCAGTACCTAACTATTTAATATAATAGGTACTTCTCAATTTGGCATATGTAAATCGTAAAACATACATTTCATGGAATTCCATTTCCTGCATTATCAAACAACAGACTATTTCACTTACCGTGCATCTATGGGGTTGCTGGGAATTGCAGTGAGTCCTTCCACCACACTGGGCTCTTGCCGGTCTCTAGGCACTTTCATCCACCAGCATACTGACCTAATACAATTAATATTGTGTGACTATAATACATGACGACCTCCGTGGCGCAGTGGGCGAATAGCCAGCTGAGACGCAGGAGGTAGCGGGTTCGATTCCCGCTGCGGAACAAATGTTTGCATGATCTACAGATATTTGTTCCGGTCTGGTTGTTTCTCTATGTATTATAAGTATGTATTTACAAAAAAAAAGTATATAAGTATTCTATCAGTTATCTGGTTCCCATAGTACAAGCTATGCTTAGTTTGGGGCTAAATAGCACTGTGTGAAATGTCCAGCAATATTTATATTTATTTACAAGACTTTAAAATACAAAAGAACAGTTGAATCATCATCATTTTTTACACTTGTTAAAAATTGTATAATCTTTCTGATAATACGAATAAATTTAAGTATTTTAAGTAATACGCACAAAAATAATACAAATAAAACATAGCATTGATAAAATAAAATCATAGTTAAAAATGGTCTCAATTACTTAAAAAAACCGGCTAAGCGCGAGTTGGACTCGCGCACGAAGGGTTCCGTACCACTATCTATAAAAACGGCAAAAAAATCAAGTCTGTTGTTCGGGAGCCCAACTTAAATATTTATTTTATTCAATAATAGCACACTTTTTTTTAGTTACCTTATTTGAGGTTAGTGCCTTATTTGTGCTGCTTGCACCTTGCTTTTTAACAAATTTCGATTCTAGGTCAACAGGAACTACCATATAGGGTACTTCCGGTTTACCTAGAATTGACAATTTTGTTTAAAAGCAAGGTAAAACAGCACAAGTAAAGGAAAAATTCCGAAAAATAATATAAGTAAAAAATTTGGTACTTACAAGTTTTCTCGAGAACCTAAATTTGCCCAAATCTTTTTATCATATTTATTCAGGGCCTTGATTTTTATAAACATAACAGGGAATATAGACTGCAGTATCTGGTATAAATTTAAAATTGCTGGGCTCACCCGTTACTGAGAAAATTGTTGGTGACACACGGACAGACGGACAAGAAAGTATTCTTATAAGGGCTCATTTTTTACCTTTTGTGGTACGGAACTCTAAAAATGACAAAATAAAATAGATAATGAATTGAATTCTATGTGGATATCCATAGACTGCAGTAGCCACTTAACATCTGGTGGACTGCATGCTCGTTTGCCATATAAGTTGTATAAAAAAAAGACTAAAGAATTCGTGTAGAGAGATCAGAAAATTACATACTTAATTAATTTAATTTAAGAGGAGCTCAATACAATCCGCATCCACTTATTTTGAATAGGACAGTTTGCGCGAGCTGCGATGATCCGCAGGATGTTAATAATGGTTGCGAACGATACTTTTCTGTGACGTTCCCAAAAGTTAACTTTAAGGAAGCCAACGTATTTCATAAAATTGATGAAAATTATGCTTTAGAATAAAAATTTAAAAAAGTTAGCTTAAAATACCTATGTAACCTACAAACAGTGATAATTTATGATTAATTCTCTATGTAGGGCACAAAGTTAATCAAAGTTATATGACTCCATTTAGCATGCACTTACTGTATGTAACTGAAAGGTACCACCGGTATTCGTTTCCAATACGCCATGATAGCAAGTTGAACTGTCAGAACACAACCGACTGCAAAAAAGGCAATGATCCCTCCCTTCCTGTTCTTTCTGTAGATCCAATACAGCATCACAGCGAGAATAGCCAGGTGATAGTCACAGGTCACGTACCAGGCAACTCCAAAACACTGGAAATACCATCAACATTTATGAGATGCATCATTATATCAATCATAGGATGTCCATTGCTGAACATAGGTCACCATCATAGATGGACCGATCTTGTGCGACCTGCATCCAATGGCTCCCTGCAATCTTAAGTAGGTCGTCTTTCCATCTAGTGGGGGCCGTTATACGCAACGAGTTCCATTGCATGGTATCCACGCTTAAACCTTTCTGCCTTTCATTTCATCCTGCTAACCCTCTTGGCTATGTTTGTGACCTTGGTTTGCCTACGGATCTCCTTATTTTTGATTCAAAAATGAAGGTAAGAGATAGTAGCTAATCATATTCTCGGCGTCACATTCTGCAATGTCTGACCATAAACAAATGTATCTAGAGCAAATGAAGAAATATCCTACAAGCAAAACAAAGACAAAGTACGAAACAATAGAATGAATGAATGAATGAACATTTATTTGTAACGCTTTATTGTACACAATACAAAGAAAAAAAGTAGAAAACACTAAGCAAATAGTACAGTGGGCGGTCTTATCGCTTAGAAGCGATCTCTTGCAGACAATCTTTGGAGGGAGAGGATTTTGTTATAACAAAGATAATGGTCGGGGGTGAACATTTATGGCCAAACTATTTATGAAGAGAGTGTCTAATACCAAAATAAAAATACATATATGTATCTAATAAATACTACAATTTATAAATAAATATGAATCCTATTATATATATAATTATTATAAACGCGAAAGTATGTATGTATGGATGTTTGTTACTCTTTCACGCCGGAACGGCTAAACCGAATCGAATTTGGTATGTATGTATCATAACCTGGATTAACACATAGGCTACTTTTTATTGGCAAACCATGCGTGCGAAGCCGCGGATTGAGCAGCTAGTAAGTAATAAATAGAACATATCTACCTATATTAAAAATAAATATATAAATCATAATATATATATATACATTATTATATATATATATATAATAATATGGTATAAATAGATACGCTGATAAAGGCAATCGCCTTTATATAAATGAATTGTGCGATACTACGACGTTTCTGACAAATACAAACTTGTTACCCTGGATTTATATGTGGCTAAGGATGAGGCTTGCCGTATTCTTACTGGTAACGCGTTCTAGAGACGTACTGCACGGACGGTGAAAGATTTGTCATAAAAGTTTGTACTGTGCACTGGAGTTTTGAGCAATTGAGGCATCGAGATAAGCTTCATATGAATGCCAAAAGTTGCCCAAATAATATAACAATACAAACAACTTACAAGAGGTATCGAAACTTTTGTAACGGTCTCCTTAAAAAAATTAAGTCTGACTACGATAAAATGCTATTAGAGAGGGCTGGGTTAAGACAGCAAAAAAGTTTGAAAAACCATTAAAAACGTCACTTTTACATCAAAGCAACGTGAATCATTTTTGAATTTATTAAAATCACATTAGCCCAAACCCTGTGTACTAACCCTTGATGTTGATAAAGCAAAATGATTAAAATTTACTATGCGGAAATCACAGTCAGCATCAATGACTAACCAAGATAATTATATTTTTGCACATCAATGCAATTGTTCTCTAAGCGATAACTTGTGTAACTGCCCTGTCGTCTCATTTACGAATAATATTAAGTACCTTGGCGTTATACTAGATCAAAATCTCTCGTTCAAAAAACATGTTGAAACTATAAGTAATAGAATACGAAAATTAATATTTGTTTTTAAGAAGTTACGCTATATTGCCGATATAAAGCTATTATTATTAGCTGTTATTCAAGTATACCTTGCTTTATGTCAGTCAATTATATATAACCTACTGAATAACGTCTTGCGGAGAAGCGTGTAAAATTTTTTTATTAGCCGCAGAAAGGGCGCAAAGAGCAACCCTAAAGGTATCCACTTTTCGTCCCTTTCTCTATCCAACCAACTTATTATATAAGTCATGTAAAGTTCTAACAGTTAGACAGCTATTTAAACTAAACATAGTTTTAAGATGACACAGAGCACTTCCCTATAGCACTGAAAATACTAACAAAAGACAAAACGATATCGTCTGCACCAACAACACCCCAGTAAAGTATGCTTTTGCATCCAGATTTCTAATGTTCCTAAGACCATACCTGTACAACAGGCATAAATTGAGCATCCACTCAATCAATTCCTCAAATTGTATAAGAGCCTTACAGTCTGCTCTATCCAATCTATCTTACGAGAAACCTGAGGAATTACTAACCGTAATAAAGTAAGATTTTAAAGGTTGTAGGTACGTAAACTCATACCTGCTATGCTTACACTTAGTTATTTAGTTTTTTTTTTTTCCATTATGCAAATAGATTCTAAGTTTTGTTAATTTAAGTATTCACAAGTTACCCCAGTCCAGCCTTTTTCGCCTTAGATACAGGTTTTCCTAGTTCAGTTCAGGAAATGTATAAAATGTTACCTATATATAGATATTAACCCCTAGTGTTAATCTTAGCAATATGAAAAATGAATAAAGATTTATTTATTTATTTATTTTAATGCCTCTAAAACCTCCTATGTTGTATTCGCAGCAAATAACAAAGTGTTAGAAGAAACTGTAACTTAAAATATTAATGGTGTGGTCATACAAAAGAAAAGTAACGAGACGTACCTGGGATAAGTACTTGATAGTCAACTTAAATGAGAAGAACACATAGCCCACATAAAACCAAAAATTACCTCTTATACAGGTAATGCAACCTCTAACCTACAAACACTCCAAATAGCACAAAACAAAGCAATAAAAGTCCTATTTTATTATGATTACCTGACACCAACAAGAAAGCTCGATTCTTAAACGAAATTTATGAATTTAAAACAACAATTTACATATAAAACAATTATCGTAATGCGCAAATTACCACATAACAACAATATACAATCAGAAATAGTCTTTACAAAAAATAATCAGCTAATGAAGAAAACGTTGAAAAATGCCGAAAACCTGATATGTCTACCATTACCTAGAACTAATTCCCGTAGTAAAAATATCACTTTCAAAGAGACTAAATTATACAATAACCTACCAAAAGTCATAAAACAAGTTGAGAGCATAAACATTTGCAACAAGAAGGTTGCTTAAGAAAAATGTTTTTTGACATTTCTAAATAAAAACCTATCTACAATACATTACTTGTTATCTGTACTAAAACGGGATATTTTCCATGATTTAGTACAAATAGTGTTTATAACAATGATAGTTTCAAAAGTTATACCTTACCTGTTTTTCCTGCTATCCCTTTTGTGTTTTGCCTACCTATTGTTTCGTATTATTTATTTTGTTGTCATTTTTTGTATACATTTTTAGTTTATATTACCTACTTACACTTAGTTTAGAAAACGTATGCTCACCGGTTTCTTAACAAATATTATTAAGTTAGCATTAAGTTGTCTTGTAAGTGTATTTTTTTATTTTTTAAGGCAATACACATTCTCTAAACCGAAACCGACATTTTATGCCTCTGGCAGATGCGGTTGTAAACCGCTCCGTGAGTTAGCACTCATAAACTTACCGTGGTCCTAACATCATAATTCATCATTAAGAAGTTCTTCCACCAGTATTTCTCGCAGGCACCCTCCTCATCAGCCACGGACCTTAGCCAGAAGGGGCCAGAACCAGTGTGGCGGGCAACGCAGAGAATGTAGAAGGTGATTGCAGCGTATGGACCGATCAGTCTGTTTTACCAAAATTTGTTGTTTTTTTATGTTATTCATCTGTGCCGTCACCGTCTTTGTTTACGTAAGACATGACACTCATTTTTTTGCTCTAGGTATTACACATAATACATTTACAATAGATGAAATTCATGAAAGAAAGAAAGAAAGATGATTTAAATTATTGAACATAAAAACATAATTGTGCATGCAAAAACAGAAACAAACATTTATATCATAATTAATTATAAGCACGACGTAGGTATGTTGTGTGCTAGCTATAGCAGCAAAAGGGCATCGACTCAGCGTTATGTCAACTGGGTTGTGTCACAAGCAGTGAAGGCTGTTATTCTGCCGATACGGCTAGGACCCTGTGAGAACAAAATTATATTGTGTTCGCAGTAGAAGTAAAGTTTTTTTGTTTAAGTCATTAGCAATATATCAGCCATAGGAAGTCTGGACGGAAATGTTTGCGATTGCACCCGACGCTTTCCAGCATCGTTTACTAGCTTGAGTTGAGACCATGCTCTAAAAATAATGACAGGCGTCCTACGCTGCCCTATTCACTCACGACTATAACAAAAATGCCCATTTTGAAGCTTTATTTTTCCTAACGGGCTCTTATCTCAAACAAGTGTTAATTCAGCAAAATCAATTTTTAGCTTAACAACATTTATAGACGAGGAATAAAATGGCTGATATTAGTCAAACAGATAGACTGACAGACATGACGATACTATAAGGGTATTACAAACGAAACTTTATCTGTAGTCGAACCAAACGTAAGAAACCTTATAACGTTTATATTATTACGGTGGTTCGACTACAGAACCCTAATAAAGTAATTAAAAAAAGCTTACCTGCAGTATCGCTTCAACAGGGTAATAATCAGGCTCCTTTGTCTGCCAGACATCAGTCCTTTCATAAGCAAAAGACCCGAGATCGCAAAGAAGGTATCCACGACCAAATCAATGTGTGAAAATATTTGGCCAATTTTTGTTGTACTTAGCTGAAAATTAGGTTAAAAAAATAATTTTATCGTCATCATCCGCCCACATTAGACTACTGCTGGATATAGGCCTCTCATAACACGCGCCACTAATACTGAACTTCGGCTTTTCTCACCCACTTTCTACTAGCGCCCTATAATATATTTGCCAAGACGCGGTACCCACTCAAGAACTTGTATACCACAACCAGTTGTCAGTATAATATATGACCAGTCCACTGCCACTTCAGCTTGCTAATCCGCTGGGCCATGTCGATGACCTTGGTTCTCTGTCGGATAATATCGTTTCAGATTTTTGCCTTCAGATAAACTCCAAGCATAGCCCGTTCTATAGCTCGCTGCGCAACCACTAGTCCTGCCGTGAGCTGCCAGCCTGCCACGTGTAAGCGTCGTAAGTCAACACGGGTAGGGCGCAGAAAACATACTATTTGTAAAAAACGCAGGTGTTCAGAGTATTTATAAATTTGAACAACCTTATCGGATGTTGAATCCTCTACTCTAATATATTTTAGAAATTGACCAGACTCATCATTTTCATTAAATACTATTACAGAAAGCTTACTATATTATAGGCAAATATTTAAAATACTTATCTCAATGACTTGACATATATAATAATATTTACCTAGTCAGGTCATAAGTATTGTCACACAGTAAAAACTTTTCTTTTAGAATACTGGCCACAAAAAAGTTTATAGAATTAGAATTTCGAATTGTTCATGAAAATAAAAATGTATACTTTTTAGAATTATACTCATTTTTAAATATAGAGTGGACGCTTAAAGAAGACCGTATTGCAGTTATTGCGTTGCATCGTTCCGGTTACGCGCCAATTCAAATTTTTGACATACTGAAAAATTTGAATATAACCAAAAGATTCGTTTATCGCATCATCAAACGATACAATGAAGACTCTAGTGTAGATGACAAGTCAAGAAGTGGTCGCCCTCGGTCTGTTAGGACTCCAGCAGTGATAAAAGCTGTGAAGGCGCAAACTCAAAGAAATCTCAAACGTAAGCAGAAACTGTTGTCCCTTCAGATGGGGTTAAGCAGAACCACGGTGAAAAGGGTGTTAAATGAAGACTAAGGGCTTCGGGCATATCGAAGAAAAACAGGACATCGTTTAAATGCTCGTCTAATGGACCTGAGACTGAAGAGATGCCGCGCTTTGTTGAAGCGGTACGCGGGAAAAAAATATCGGAAAATTCTTTTTTCGGATGAAAAAATTTTTACCGTAGAAGAGAGCTACAACAAACAAAATGATAAGGTGTACGCACACAGTAGTGAAGAAGCGAGCAACCGTATTCCGCATGTCCAACGAGGTCATTTTCCATCCTCACTCATGGTATGGTTGGGAGTTTCTTATTGGGGCTTAACAGAGGTACATTTTTATGAGAAAGGTGTAAAAACGAATGCAGTTGTGTATCAAAATACAGTCCTAACGAACCTTGTGGAACCGGTTTCTCATACCATGTTCAATAACAGGCACTGGGTATTCCAACAAGATTCGGCGCCAGCTCATAGAGCGAAGAGCACACAAGACTGGCTGGCGGCGCGTGAAATCGACTTCCTCCGGTACGGAGACTGGCCCTCCTCCGGTCTAGATTTGAATTCGTTAGATTACAAGATATGGCAACACTTGGAGGAAAAGGCGTGATCAAAGCCTCATCCCAATTTGGAGTCACTCAAGACATCCTTGATTAAGGCAGCCGCCGATATTGACATGGACCTCGTTCGTGCTGAGATAGACGACTAGCCACGCAGACTGAAGGCCTGTATTCAAAATCACGGAGGTCATTTTGAATACAACAATCGCTGGCTGGGTAGCGTTCCTGATACCACTTTAGCGCATTAGTTGGGCTTCGTCGGTTAAGGAAGTATGCTTCAATTAAGTCTACTTTTTGCGTATTTGACAATGCCATGATAGGACAAATAAGATGATGCAATGACTGATATAAAGTCCAACAGGTGCAAGAACCATGTTCGAAATTCAAAATTGTTCTGAAATACGAAATGTTTTTGAATTGCTCATGAGAGTATGGAGTTCCTAAACTTCTTAATCGCTACAGTATTAATACTTCTTTAATGTGCAATTAGAATCGAATAAAATGTTTGTAGAAGGAATTTTGTTTGTCCTGTTGTATGAGAATACTTTTTATCAAATTTGACTAACTTCCGCTGTTCATATTTTTTTATCCGATACAATAAAATGATCCTTACAAAGGACTAAATGGATCGGCATCAAAAAAAATTTTACCAACTTGATTAATTTTAAGGCGCTACTCACACTTGACCAAAAAAATTTAATGCCAAAATGTTTTTCTTCGAAAACGAGCTGATGTTTTAAAAGAAACTGCACCTGTATCTCCTCTGGTTATGGGTGCTGCCGTACTGTTCCAGTTAAAAAAAAGACTCTGTATATGAAAAATATTTTTACCGTGTCCGTTTCAACACTATTGATTAATAGACTAGGGAGATAGATCGAGAACATGTTATTCTGATGACATCCCACAACCAGGATCGCCGTTAAGAACCGAATGCCATGGAGAACCCTGTAATAAAAATAAACATAAAAACAGAAGCAACACCAAAGAACTTTGAAACTGTCGTACTTATATTCACTATGTCTGTATGTTTTCTTTTTATTTTTTATTTTCATAGACATAGACATAGACAGACATTTATTTGCTACCATAGCACACACAAATTCACACAATATAATCAAAAGGTATAACATCAAAGAGAAAGCACAAGAGAACACAGAAAATACAACAAACATAGAAACAATAGAATGAAATAATTTTTTTTCGCGAATAAATTAATTTTCGCCAAGTTTATTTGTTGGACTTTTGATAAGAGTGTTAGTTCAGAGTAACAGTAGAGTGACAGAGTACTGAGAGTTCAGTGTAAATCCAGGGGAGTTTGTATGGACTTAATGGAGACCGCGTATCCTCAAATACATAATTATTAAAATTGTTTTTTGGAGCCTGTTATAGTAACTAGTTTATTAGCATATGTATTTTACATAAGGACGGTACCAATTTCCGCTACACATCGTCCATGACGTAAAGAGCATAAATTTAAATTTGTGTAAAGTTAGATCGATGGTCTCATTACGTCAGCAATTGGCCTACGTAATAAGGCTACCGTTTGGTAGCTACGAAGCCACAGAAAAACTCAGACACATACCTTATCTCATTCATGTTAACTTTGAATAAGTCATTCCAATTGTGGATCACGCAGAACGACTTAGTAATTGAATCTGAAATCAAATTACACACATAATAGTTCCCGAATTTTTGGCTTCACATAGTACCTACATAGCTTAAATTCTTTACTTTTTTCTTGCCACCTGATGATGAGTCAAGCTTATGATCCATTCATTTCCTTTCATTTCATTTATTCTCAAACAATAAAATATTGTGTCGGACCTTTTGTCATTCTACAGTTAGAAAACATTTTACAAATACGTAATTAATGCGAAAGAACAACGGTTTTGGTAAATACATAATAGAAAATGATAATTCATAACCAGTAACAAAAAATTAAAAATACATTATGATATAACATGTCAACGAAAAATGATACTAATAGAGAGTTTTAACTAACAATAAAACTTACCTATTATTTTTCCAACGATATCCGGAATCCATCTTGAGTCAAGCACTGTCTTTTTTACGTTTTTATCGTAGCAACTTCCTCTCTTCGACTTCCGGTGCGCCGTGATTGGTCGACGCATTTTGTCGGTTACGATTGTGGCAAGTTTGCGACGACCCATAGGGCGCTCTTTTGCTTCATTATACTTACTCATGATGTACCAGGTAGGCATTACCTGGATTCCGGATATCGTTGGAAAAATAATAGGTAAGTTTTATTGTTAGTTAAAACTCTCTATTATTTCTTCCGAGCCGATATCCGGAATCCATCTTGAGTGATGTGTTTGTTATCACCTGGAGATAATTTTTATAATTATGTTGATGTGTAATGTATTGAAAACATAAAAATAAATATAACTAAAGTAAAATTTATTTATTTCTCATATCACAATAAATCATAATAATCATAAACAAAGATCATGTAAGGAATCATTATCGAATTGGTTGAAAGAAATTAGATAAAGAAATTGAATTATCATTGCTAACTGCATGATCTGAAATCACTTTTTGGTAATATGTTCTAAAAGTATGTTCTTGCCGCCAATTTCCATTCTCAAGAATTTAATCAATGGGAAACTTTTCTAGCCAATTGAGAGACGCTACAGCAGATCGCACTGAGCCTAGTGTGGTTCTATACCCGCGTCCTTAAGCACGGACTTAATCCAACCACCGATAACCGTTTTAGATGCTGGCTTAGGATCTCCTCTAGCAGTTATAAAAAGTTCTGACAAGGTACCTGGTTTCCGACGATCTTGTGAAGTGCTGATTAACTGACGAATCCAAAATACACAGTCAAGGTTTTTGTTCGGATGTGCTTTGACTCTCCACCCAGATTGTCTGTAATTAATGTCGTCTGTCTTCGATCCCAAAACAAGGCCACAAGACAATGGCGTCACCTTCATCTATGTATTGGTCGGGTTTGGTGTTCAGCAGTGTGAGGTCGTGCACCCGTCGCCCTACCGCTAGCAACAATAATATAGCGGCACGTCGTGATACTTGGTACAAACTATTCTCATCTGGTGCATTATTTTCCAAATATTGTGTTACACTTTTTGCGTTCCAAATAGGTGGTTTTATTTTCTTACCCTTTGCAACTGAAATAGCTTTAAGAATATGTTTAATAAGAAAGTTAGATGACAATGTAGTATTTCCTGACAAATCAGTAAAGGTCGCAATTACAGATTTGTGCACCAATATGGTCCGATAGGCTAAACCTTCGCTTTTGTGTAGATATGCCAGGTAACGAGCTACTTGTTCTGGGTACGGATTTTTGTAAGAAGCATTGTTAGAGACAACCATGCTTTCCATTTATTCCATGCAGGTACGTAAGTGCTTATAGTAGATGGCCGCCAACTTGAAAATAGCAGAGATTTTTCTTCTACTGACCAATCTTTGATTTTGTCTGTCCACCCAAAATCAGCCAGGTTTCCAAATGAATGTCTTGTATTTCTGGCGGGTGTATTCCGGTTCTCGTGTCGATCAGAACCTCCGGAAGATGTGGGATGCGGTAAGGGCTTCGAATAGCCCGGGCTTGTAGGTCTGCTCGCCAAAATACCATCTTCCACTTTGGAGCGATCAAGATGGACTGACCTTTCGCTGTGTTCAGCTGAGACAATACCTGGGGTATCAAGTTCGGTGGAGGAAATACCCATGCTAGTTCGTAATCCTACTGGCGAAGGAACGCGTTGTGATATAGTGCCTTCGAATCCTGCGTGTTCAGTGACACGTACCTCATTACAACGCGAGCTGTTACCAACGCAAATAGGTCTACTAGCGGTGTGCCCCACATCTGGAAAATTTTGTTCGTCGCTGGGGGCAACAAATGCCATTCTGGACAAGCCTTGCCTCGTGATAGGGCATCTACTTCGCAATTGAATCGGCCCGGAAAGTACTGCGCTGTCAGATAAATATTCAATTGATCCATTACCTTCAATAGCTGGCGCGTGAGATCCAGAAGTTTCTTCGACTTCGTTCCACCTTCTTTGTTTATATAAGCTACCACTGTGCGGTTGTCTGTTTGTAATAGAATGTGAGCATTCAGTAACTGATTGTTCTCTTGTTGGATCGCTACATAAACTGCAAACAGCTCTTTGAGATTGACATGCTACGACTGTTGTCGCTTTGTCCACTGACCTGACATTTTCGTGTCGCCTAGTTGGGCTCCCCAGCCGTAGTCTGATGCATCCGTTGTAAGCAAGTGTGAGATCGGGCCTGTATGTATAGGCAGTGAGCCCTGGGCTGCTTGTAACCACCACTTCATTTCGGCGAAGACAGGTTCTGGTAATTTCACTTGTCTGTAGGGGTGTTCCTTGGGAAGGTGACGAGTGTGAAATTGCAGGGTTCGACAATGTAAGCGCCCCCTGCGTACTACAAACGAGGCAAAGTTGAGTCTCCCCAGAAGGGATTGGGCCTGTCTGAGGGACCAACTGCCTTTGGCCGTCTGACTGAGAAGTGCCCTGCGTAGCGTTAGGCACTTCGGTTCCGACAGGGACTTCGTGTTGAGTTTGGTATCCCACGTGACGCCCAGAAATTCTAAGCGTTGTGTCGGAACCAGTACAGACTTGTCCATGTTGATCTGAGGGACCAACTGCCTTTGGCCGTCTGACTGAGAAGTGCCCTGCGTAGCGTTAGGCACTTCGGTTCCAACAGGGACTTCGTGTTGAGTTTGGTGTCCCACGTGACGCCCAGAAATTCTAAGCGTTGTGTCGGAACCAGTACAGACTTGTCCATGTTGATAGTCCAACCGAGTTGTCTCATTAGGTTTACCATAAATGCAATGTGCTCGCGTAAAACTCGAAAGGACTGGTTCACCAATATAAAATCGTCCAGGTATACTACGCACCTTATATCTCGGCTCCTCAGGTACTCGGCTACCCAGTTCGTCAGGGAGGAAAACGTTCGTGGTGCTGATGAAAGTCCGAAAGGCAGACACGTCATTTGGAGAAGGTGGCCTTTGTAGCTGAGCCTCAGAAATCGTCGGTGCTCCTTGGCTACAGGCAGGTGAAAATATGCCTGGCTCAGATCTACTTTCACCATCCAATCTTCGCTCTGCAAAAAACTTGGCATTCGGAAATGACTGAAAAGCTGAAAACCCTTTAGTTTGACAAAATGGTTTAATCGTTTCAAGTTGAAGATAGGGCGAAACGATCCGTCTGCTTTTGGAACTAGGAAAAAAGTTGATAGATAGCTGGGATTGACCTCGGTTTTTTCTAGAACATGTGTGTCCAACATATTTTTTATAAATTGGTAATTTTTTAAAATAGCTTGATTCGGATATATCAGGGGCAGCTTCATCACGAACGGAATACGTACTCCTCTGAGAAGTTTGCAAATATGGTGGGGCGCTCCCAGATTCTCCCAAACATGCATGTATTGCTTTAGACAGCCGCCTCGAAATGCTTGCGAGTCATGAGCGATTGTTTCTGTATTTTGATGAGTGAGAATTGGATTTTTTACCTCTTGATGAGTATTGGTGTTTGTTTTTGGCGTTGAACGACTTGTTGTCCGATGACTTCGCCTGACCTTTGTACTTGTTTTTGGAGCCAGAAGTATTTCTTCGAAAAAAGTTATCAGTCGCCTGCTTGCTTGTCGATGGTTTCGGTTCGATCCACCTCCTATTATCGTATGCACGTTTCTGATTAGTAGCTGCGGCTGTTGATGCAGTTGGCTGGAAGCAAGCTATTAGTTTTTTGGCCCCCCCAATTTTTTGAAGGTAGGCTGCAAGCATTTCTCCGTTAAATAAATTTTCTGCGCTCGGTGGAATTTTTTGTAATGCTCCACAGTGATACTCTTCCGGAATTTTCTTAATTAAAGATTCCTTACGCGTGCTGATGCAGTCAGCTCGTCGGCCACATGCAATTTGCAAAATATCGTCAGTCACTTTTGCATAGTTAGAATCTTTACTTTAAAATTGAACGATTGTTCAATTTTATCGAAAAGAGAACTCGGCGAAAGTTTTGTATTTTTATCATTTGACCAATCTACTAGGTTCTGCAAAGTTGTGCGCAATTCATCTTTCTGAGTTAGTATAGCATTAGATAATGCTGCAAAAGTTCTCTCTATCAGATACAAGCGGTCTTCATTGGTCCCGGACGCATTGAAACGTCTCAATTCATCGTTTACATTTAGCTCTTTAAAAACCCGGAGTAGTGACGTACTTTTTCTGAGCCTCCGAAAAACGAATTGCATACCAATCGTTACATTTAAATCTTTGTAATTGGGTTATCTTCTCTAAATGATTTTCATTTGATTTTGGGAATGGCGGATCTTTTAACGAGGTCGATAACTCGGACAATTGGAGTTGTTGTGTGTTCACATCACTAGTGGCCAGTGGCGGGCGTAAGCCTAACTCATCCATTGTACAATTATTGGTTTCACTAGACGCCTTAGTTGCACCTGAGACTGTCACTTGAGGCTCATGGGATTTTTGAGAAATTAGATTTGTCAAAAATGCCACTTGTTGGGAAAGAATTCGAATTGCAAATCACTTACATGGTTTGAGCGCTTTGACCTTCTATCCGGACTGGACTCCTGCGACGATGCACTGCTCGAACTTGGAGAACGGGTTCTTTTTCGCGACACGTGTTCGATAGAATTATCACTTTGTTCTAAATTGTTTTCGTCCTCCATAATCGAAGATAGGATTTGTAATTATATAATACAAATTCAAAATCAATAGTTGCTAGACGTGTTAACGCTACGAAAAACGACGCTATAATGAAGCAAAAGAGCGCCCTATGGGTCGTCGCAAACTTGCCACAATCGTAACCGACAAAATGCGTCGACCAATCACGGCGCACCGGAAGTCGAAGAGAGGAAGTTGCTACGATAAAAACGTGAAAAAGACAGGTGCTTGACTCAAGATGGATTCCGGATATCGGCTCGGAACAAATAATAATAAATTTTATGTCAACGGAAAATAATAATAATGTTTAATAATATGTCAAATAAATTAATAATACTAAATGGTATGGATAGTCAAAATATAAAGTATTAAAATTATTACAATGTCAAAATTAAAACTAAGTTAGAAATAAAAGGTTTGCGTCAAAATATAAAGTAAAAATTAAATATAAGAATGTCAAAAAAAAAACTAAACTAGAAATAAAAAAATTGCGTCAGATATTACGTGATTTGTCTTTGTAGTATGTTATAGATTCGATGTTAAATGATAACCATCGCCCTTAATAAAGTATTGCCTCGTAGGTCACGCATCTTAGGAACGTGCCCTACGATGCACTGCCCTGCGTCCATTAACTTGAGGCTAACAGGTGTAAAGCCTTATGTGCCTGTAATTTCACCGGCAATTATATTCAAACCTGAACACAACAGCTGCTTGATGGCAGAACGACGACCCCGGACGAGTCCTTTCAACAAGTAACTCTACTAGTAAACATAATATATATATTTCATAGTAAATGCAGTGTTACTGTGAATATTACCAATTCTCGAATGCTCATTCCCTTTGTTGTCATTGGTACGACGATAAGAATATATTGTAGAAATTATGACGATACCCAACAATGTTCCCACAGCGAACCTGAAAAGGAAAAACTAAAATCGAGTAACCCGTTAGTTTCGTTTTTATTTTATTGATAACTAGCTTTCGCCAGCGGCTTCACACGCGTGGTTTGTCAACAAAAAGTAGCCTATGTTTGAATCCTAGCTGTTGCCTGCGACTTCATACGCGTTACACTACTAAATATGTAGGTAATCAAGAAATAAAGCTAAGCTCGCTGTTGCAAATTGACTTGACACCCCATTTATATCCCATGGTACCTATTTTATGGGATAAAAAGTAGCTTAAGTGTTAATCCAGTGTTTAATCTACGTACAAACTAAATTTCATTGAAATAGATTTCGCCGTTATGACGTGATTAAGTAACAAACATCGAAACAAATTTATAATCATCCAAACTTTCGCATATATAATATTAGTGTGATAGTCAAGACATTATGGTAAGTGATGGTGTGATCGAAGATGGAGCACGCTTGCTTAAAAATAACCTGTTCATTCTGGACTTGGTCCGGAAAAACATACATTGTAAGGAGTAAACACTCCTTATTCGTCCTAGCAAAAAAATGGTAAGCAAATCGCTTGGTACGGCAAAGTGGTATGCCAACCAGGTTTTGTTTATTGGAGGTTGCAGGTTTGATTCCCGGTGCGGAACAAATGTGTGCATGGTCTACAAATATTTGTTCCGGGTTTGGGTAAATTTCTATATATTATGAACATTTATTTACAAAAATAATATTAAGTATTCTATCAGTTATCTACAAAAAACTTTTTATAGCACTGCCACAGAGCATTTTTGCAAAGTTAAACTAGGATCATGAGGGAATTAGAGTCGCCGGAAACCACCAAAATCATCTTAGATTTGCTGACAATATCGTCTTTTTTTACGAATTAAATAAAAAGATAGACGAAATGATAGGTTTGTAAAGCAAAGAAAGCAAAAAAGTAGGTCTTAAAATGAATTAAAACTAAATAAAAATACTTACAAACAGTAAACAAAGTATAATAAACTTAAACGACTGAGCTCTAGAATACGTATACAACTACATAGACCTAGGCAAACAGATATCCGTTCAGAACAGCAACACGGAAGAATAAGTCAAGAGACGTATAGCTCTCAGTTAGAAAAAATTCTGGAGTCTGAAAGAAATCTTAAAAGGAGATCAATCTATTTATCTGATAAATAAGTTTTTGAAGTAAAACTTCTTTAAGCACGCTTGACTTGGGGAGTAAGCTGATGAATGCGTTACAAAAACTGCGAACGGAATTTGAGAGGGAGATATAAGTTAGTGAAGATAAAAAGAGAGAGAGTTACGTTTCGTATATTTTTAAACGTTAATGTGCGAGTGCTAGTTGCGTCTGTCCAGAATGAATATAGACTTATCGACCTAGTATATGTTTTAAATATTAAGTTTTATTTCAGTGTTGTGGTCTAAAGCAAACTCGTCTTTTTTTTTATGGAACACTTTGCCGTCGTCTGTTTTTCTAAAGAATACAATCTGGGCCTCTCTAAGGTAACAGTAAATAGGTATCTTCTAGATCTCCGTGCATCATCTTAGACCATATCATCGCTTACCATCAGGTGACATTGTGGTCAAACGAAGCTCTATATAGTTTTCATAAAACAAAGGTTCTATACAGACGACCAAAGAATAGTAAGTAAATAGTCATCTTCATAATTTCAGCTACAGGAGGTCCACTGCTGAACATAGCCCCCCCCCCCCCATAGGCATAGGAAAATATTCATATTTCTAGGCTAGTGAAAACTTTTGTGGTAAGTATTTGTTCAAATTTTTGGGCTTGCGCAAGCTTTTATGGTAAGAATTTATTGAGGTATGTGGGCTCCATCCATTACAGTCGTATTAGTCTGTCCGAATGTACTGTACTAAGTATATCAAAACTATCAATCACGTATCTGGCAGGCCGGCTAGGGACGACCGGCAGGCGCGGATCTGACACTCGTAGTCTCATACGTGGCTGCGATGCTTCGATCAACCATTGTTGATCGAAGCTGCGATGTGACTTGTACGGTTATGCTTTGACGGGCTTCAGTTTGTCTATGCGGCTCAACCTCTTACTAACTCACTTTACCTTACTATTTGTTTTGTTTAGGTACAGGCATTCGGGTAGCTGATAGTGGGTATAATGTAGGTACCCACAACCCACTTATTTTGTTTTTTTACTGTTTATTCTGTAAAATTATTAATATTATTCACTTCTTCAATTAATCTGTGGATGATGTCGTGGCTCATGCATTTATTCATGTAACTATTAGTACTATGTTTGACTTTATAATGTATGACTGTTTATCTTCCCAAATAAATAAAATATAATAATAAAAAAATATGTAAGGCCCACTTAATAGCAGGACGAAACAAGAAAATACGTAAATGTATAAAAAAATTACAACAACAAAAAGATCTTTGATAAAAAATCCTCTCACTTACAAAAACGCATAGAACTTTCCAGGGTAAGGTCTCTGCTCTGCCGTCTGACAGTCCATAGGGTCAACAGCTACCAGTTCAGCATCAGGAATGTGCGTCAGTTGGAGCACGTGTCTGTAGAACCTGGCGACTGATGATGGAGAGCATACAGTAGGCATACACACGCCGACGCCAATATGGTTGAAGGTTCGGCCAAATGATGATAATGTCTGTAATAGTAACTATTTTGAACCACCGACACAAAATGGGTGTTATAAGTTTGACGCCTATGTCTGTTTGTGGCATCGTAGTTCCCAAACGGACAGACCGATTCAGACGCAGTTCTTAGCTACATCTGATGATGATCAGATGAGCCGAATGCCATACCAAGATGATCGCTTATATAACAAACTCCCAAGTGATGTACAAAAATTGACAATTATAAAATTTAAAAACGAAATTAAAAATAAAATTATGAAAAAAAACCTACTATAACCTAATGAACTATTAAAACGATAGAAAAGCTTAGGATTACATATACTCCAACTCAGTCAAAAATGGTACAATTTAGACGCAATTATTTCTTTATTGTTATGTATTCGAAAAGGATCGTTAAAAAGGACAACCAGATTTGTTTTTTGACTTTTTTTCCTGGCTTGGTCGCGAAGGAATTGGCAGTAAAATTGACGTATCATAATGATCCTGGAGATTTTAATAAATCAAAACATTTTGAATTTTTTTTATTGTTCAGCTATTTTCCTTTTTTCGATACTACTATGATAGCAAACAAGCATACGGCCCACCTGATGGTAAGCGGTTACCGTAGCATATGGACGTTTGTAAATCGCGCGTTGCCGACCCTTTAAAATTTTCAAAACGCCTTTTATGAAGAACCCCATACTGTAGTCCCTATGGAAAACTTCGGCTGGGAGACCATTCCACAAGCGAAGTGTTCGCGGGAGTAAATTCCTCTGGAATCTCACGTTACGCGACCAGATCTTCTCCAAGGTGTGTGGATGGATTCCCTGCCGATGGCGAGCGGTGCGAGTATAAAACGAACCTGCAGGCACCATATCAAACAACTCCTCAGAACACAACTTATACAAACAGGAGGGATGCATTACATACGGTGAGGCAAAATCTCTCCTGAGACCGAGCTCAATACCGCTTGTGAGAATGGGATCGTCAACAACTCTCACAGCTCGTCTTTGAACAGAGTGAAATGGCCCTAGATGATATCCAGGTGCTCCTGCCCAGAAATGACAGCAATACTCCATTTGGGGCCGGATTTGCGCCTTAAGCAGCCTTTTTGATGAAGGAAATTTCTCAGACATAAATTCTTTTTTTTTCGGTTTGTTTCATTTTATTTTATAAGTGTATATATTTTTTCGTCAAATTAGTGTAGGTCACCTTTAACTGGGTGACCATGAACATGAAACGAAAACAAAATTGAACGACATCGTTGAACCAGTAATTAAAATAACACAGGTATTCTTTGGCTGATCGATATTTTTCGGTAATGAAGTTTATTATGCAGTTTTATCTTAGTATAAAAACCGGACAAGTGCCGGTCTGTATCGCGAACTGAGGAAGTATACAGTAAAAAAAAATCTCGTATTTAATAAACCTACAAATTAACGATTTTCACCTAATTTCATATGTGCACTTTAGGAAGACACACACTGTATAGGCATACTCAAAAACTCCCAAATCATGGTAAATATCCCAAATTTTGTGAAACTATTCAATCAGACTAGGCTTAGCAACATTTATTGCGGTCATCATTGGGATGGGCTACCTTTAGCGCATTTATAACTGAATATACACGTCGCAAATAGTCACAATTATCGATAAGCTATGGCAGAGGCGTTAAGGCGACCGAAAAACTCCGGCGCCAATGCTCTAGAACAGAGGTTCCCAATTTTATTTGGTCATGGAACCTCAATTGATTATACTTGTTTTGGCGGAACCCTAGCTGGTTATTTTGATAACTGAAGTGTTTACCTTGTAGTTTGAATATATTCATGTTGAACTCGAAGATGAACAAATTATAAATGAAAACAATGATTATAAGTATTGCAAATAATTTATTGTAACAAAGAAATACAACGTACCTAAATAATAATTTACTGTGAAGAATGCAATTTTTTCACATTATTTCTCGTAATAGCCGTAAAATTAGGCTTTACGTCTGACAATTAACCGCAAACCAGTCTCGCATCGGTAAGTCTTCACAAAATGAATCAAAATCAGGACAGCTTTCTCAACGATTGCCGGGTATTCATCTTTAAGTACAATTCAACTTTAACTCTCGGAGAGATCGCGGAACCCCTGTGACCCAACCACGAAACCCCAGGGTTCCGCGGACCACCTTTCAGGAATCACTGCTCTAGAAGACGCCAAACGCGAAAGCTGGCAGACGGGGTTATAAAACAAAGGGACAAGCAACGATGCGACGGTATTGCTATCTTACTCGCTCTTGCAACCCTTACGGAAGCCGTTAGTGATGCGCTAAGTCTTTCGATAACATTAAACTTCCTCAAAAGGAATTGACCTAATTATCTCTCGTCTTCAAATGTCCTTAGTCCTACTATCTTCTTACTCTGACAAGTGGAAATTAAAGATAAATGCCTCCAAAACAGAGACAATTATGTTTACCAGGCAGCGTACACTCCCTGCCCGAACCCTCAAAGTAAGAGGCTATGAAATTCCATGGAGCCTTTTTGTCAAATTCCTTTGAGTCCTCTTATGGCAATTTCCTATATCCGTCGGTAACCAGCTACGACTCGTTTTTCCTTGAAAAAGTGTCAAAATTTTGACAGGTTTTCAAGGGAAAACGAGTCGTAGCTGGTTACCGAAGGATATAGGAACCCACCATTAGACAATAAACTCAATTCTTACACGTTTTTAAATGTTCATACATAAACATTTAAACCCAAGTATGTATCGTAACATGAAGTAAGTACCTGCTTTAGGTTACGTTTTAATTTTTATAAGTTTAGATAAGCGTTTTTAGCTTTTAAAATAAATACGGGATTTATCACATACCGTCATATCGGTGTTTCGACCGACAATGTTTCGGTTCAATTCGTGAACCTTCATCAGGGTGAATGCGATCCGCTCCGAATAACGTCTCGCCGCCACGTCGTCACCCACTGACGACGCCGAGTGCGAGGCGAGACTTTATTCGGAGCGGATCGCACTCACGAATTGAACCGAAACATTGTCGGTCGAAACACCGATAAGACGGTACGTGATAAATCCCGTATTTATAATAATGATTGTAATCAATCACGAAAGTTTTTAGCTTAATTAAGGCTTAAAATCATATGATATGTCTGAGGTATTGTGACATTGATGTATGAAAGGTCTATAATATAACAATTCAGTTTATAATTTGTGTGTGATTTATTGAATTCATTTATAATAATGGGTATTATTTAAATTTTATTTTATTATTAATAATTTGTTTAATATGCAGATTTAAATTGTACCTAATTTAGATTTTAATTTGACAATGTATGGTTTAAGTAATGTTTTGAATCCTTTTAAATTAGTTAGTGTGATTGGTAAATCCGTTATAATTAAATGAATAAATAAGAAATATGATAGTTCATTCTAGGATTAAATTCACACTGGAATTGTACTAGCTAAGCTTTTATTATCTAATAAAGAACTGTTAAAATTATAAAATTTTATTGAATTACAAGTAATTGTGTTGCAAAGGAAACTTACATGTGTATTGGTTTGCCCCGACTGCCACGAGTCACTGGTTCATAGAAATACTTACGTTCAAATACTCATCAGCACGCTCGTAACCATAGAAACTCCTGTGTTTCATTGGCTCCTGGATCTTCACTTCCACCAGGCAATACTGAGTGTTTAATCCATGCTGTGATGACCAAGGGGCATTTAAGCATTGATCGTAGTTGCCGAGACTAAGACCACTTCCATAGAAAACCCCCAACGGGGGCTGCATTGAGTCCCATACTGGAAATAAAAGTCAAAGGAAGGGTAAAACCAAATGCCTGATCGATATGGACCCTGCTAGGAATAATAATAGCAAGATACCATCACCTGAATTGGTGGTTAAACTAAACATCTTATCTAGCTCATAATTGATAGAGCGAAGCGAGATCTCCAAATCAACGTAGACAAGTTGTGTGTGTGTATGTAATAAATGTATATTTGTTAGTCCGTGGATAACTTTCGAGGCGTTAATCCGATCTTCGTGAAATTTGATACATATGTAGGTAGTGATAGTACAATTTTAGTGTGACTAAATCAGCTATCAGGTGTTGAGATATTGGGGTTCAACAGGGGTAAAAAATAACAAAATATGACTATCCGGTCATGTGGCACCTCCAATAAAAGGTATTTATGAGTAAATTTCGACGCCGTTTTTGTTTTTAGTTTAAACCTTGTAGTTTTTAAGATATCAGCCATAATAACAACTGAATTTTGACAAAATTTACAGGATACACCAGTGACCCCACAGTGCTGAAATTTGGTATGCGCGGAGCTTTATTCTTTATTGTACACAAATAGATTTACAGATAAAAATAGCTTACAAAATGGACATGTACAAAGGCGAGCTTAACCCTAATAAGAGTTTTGTTCCAGCTAACCTTCGAAGCTTTAATGACACAAATATAGGCAAAAGTCTGAAATCCAGAATAACCCCAAAAAAAATAATCAATTTTTATGAACTCCTTTTAATTTAAATGAAACTGAAGGTCAATTCAAGTGGTTATGCATAGCGTGGCACTATTTCGATAGTCGATGATATCGAATAATATTATTTTGTTTTTATTGGAGACTCGAGAGATCTCCAGATTGACCGATTTTGTGCGGCATCTCATAGCTCCTAGCGGAAGCAATTTTTAATAGTTCATTTATCTGCCATTTTTATTGAGGGCACTCTGCGTGGTCTCAAAAACAAAATCGGGTTAGTTACACCATTAATAACTCAAGAACGACAGGACCAATTTCTATGAAATTGGGTATATTTAAAGGTTATGATGGGGATTGAAACATAGGCTTGTTTTATGTTTTTATGGACAAACCACGCGTGCGAAGCCACGGGCGGATCAGCTAGTTGGTAATAACTGACTTACTCCAAGTGGCCCATAGAGTATTATTCCTCACTCCGTTCAGGATCTGAAGGCTTGCCTGACGACATGCTTCATCATCAGCCCAATCCTCAACTTCCAGACGAAGGATCAAGGCATCAACTGTTGGTATTCTTTTGGCCGGTAATGATTTGGCTGAGGAATATATATGTACGTCATATGAGTCTAATTCATATGAATTTTAAATTGAAGTTGAAACTTCGACCTCCTCATTTTGCGGTTCGATGCCACAGATACGCAAACACATACATAAGTAAAACTTATAACAGCCATCTTTTTGGAACATGACGACCTCCGTGGTGTAGTGGGCTATGACGCAGGAGATAGTGGGTTTGATTCCCGCCGCGGAACTAATATTTACATGATCTAAAGATATTTGTTCCGGGTCTTATGTTTGTCTAAATATTATAAGTATGAATTTGCAAAAAATATTATTATATATATATGTATATATAAGTACTCTATCATTTATTTGGTTCCCATAGTACAAGCTCTGCTTAGTTTGGGGCTAGATAGCGCTGTGTGAAATGTCCAGCAATGTTTATTTATTTATTTGAGTCGGAAATTATCAAGTAGGTATGCTATCAATTTTCTAATTCCCATATTACAGTTTTGCTTAATTTGGGGCTAGATAGTGTTGTGTGAAATATCCAGCTTTATTTGTTTAATTATTTGCGTCGGGAGTTGTCAATACGCTACCAGTTTTCTAATTGCCGTAGTACAAGCTCTGCTTAGTTTGGGGCTAGATAGCGCTGTGTGAAATGTCCAGCAATATTTATTTATTTTCACATTGCAAACTTGGCAGATATGGGGCAATATGTATGTTTTCAATATATTTCATCACAACTCCAAAAACAAACATTATAAAAAAAATTATATAAAAATACTAACCCTATTTTGAAATTTTATCCCCACCAATTTGACCCGTTGGCAATCAAGAGAACAATAGTTTGGAATTTTTGACATGCAATAGAAACAAACCTTAAAGGTTTGGTTCTAAAAACTTAAAACAATTAAACTACTAATAATAATTACTTACCAAAAGGAATATATAAAAAAAATCCAGCACATAATATTAACTTCATGATCACTGGCTGAGACAAGTTATCGAACAACTATGCTTTTCGATCAAAATAAAATATGCTATTTAAGTCAAAACTACTACAAGGTGTTTCGGAAGATGTTGGTTGGTGGTTATACAGGGACATTCGCCTGCAGAAAATGTGGTCGTATCTGTGAGCCGCTCCCGTAAGCAGGCCGTAAGTGTCGTGTCGATCGTAGATGTTGGAGGCCAATGCCAACAAAAGGTTATTAGGTATACGTAGATCAATATTAATTTGAAACCCCTTATTATTATGTCTTTATTATTTTGTCTTAGTTATTTTAGCAACTAAAAAAAGAGAAGGACAAAGGGCGGATCACTTACATAAGATACGATAAAATTATTGTAAGAGAACCCAATCACATCAAAAGAGATGTCAAAAGAGAGAGTTAAAAATTTCCCCTCGACAAAACTCATTTAAAAAGATACTTAATGCGCTGGTAGAATACTAAAAGCCGAAGAAGAACAAAATGTCTAAGGAGTACCACTATGAAGAATTTTATCCAAAAATTAAAAGAGCCAACATCGGGATCCTCATTTTAACTATCACCTCCAAAAAAACTAGCCAATAACAACTAACAGAGTCTCCTTACATTGCCGCCACTAATTCTACGATAAAAAAACTTTTGAAAAAACTACGAAAAATCCTTCCTCAGAAGGTTTGGTCACCACGAGGGCAGTAGACCTCAACCCACTAACAAATAAAAACAATAGAAAAAGAAATGTAAACAAAATATACATTGCAACATTTAATGACGGAACCTTAGTGAAAGAGTTTAGGATAACAGCGTTAGAATACGTTCTAAAATCAATTAAATGGGACATTATAGGTGTAGTATATCAAACCATTGTTTCAGCATTAGGTAATTATGGCTTTATTCGTTAAAAATTCGACATGCATATAATTTATAATTAACATACACTTTGTCGCTGATGACATTAGATTTATGGTCAAGTGGATTGAAGTTGTATATCACCACATTCTCCCGTGGTTAAGAGGTGACATAGTCACGAAAATAAGTTGGTGGGTGTCGCTCTCTTGCTGAACGACGAGGTCCTGGGCTTTATGCGTTACTATGATCCGGAGCACTACTAGCTGGCTCAGCAGGTACTTGGATATCTGATTCATTATTAGACTCGCAGAAATCAAACTTGTATCCGATTCTGTTTCGCGATCTTCATTATCAGATGGGGCGTCTCCTGTAGGCGCTAAATACCGATTTGAAACGACCATCTCTCGTCCATTCTGGAGCCTGATGTGAGAATGTAGAGAATTGGCCTCGATTAATTCTACTTCCTCGACCATAGGATCATATTTGCTTCTTCTTACATTATTCCTCATTAGTGCTCTCTGCGCCTCTGTAAGCCAAGTTGGCATTGACTGTCCGTTTCATGATCTGCGAGGATGTGTGAACATACGCTCATGAGGTGTACATCCAGTTGCAGTACACAATAAAGATCTGATGGAGTGAAGCGACTGTTCGAGTACAGATTCCCAGCGGTTGATGGACAAATTTAATGATTTCAATGATAGTTGTACAGTTTTCCATATTATGCCATTGTACCGCTCAGTTTGGCCATTTCCTTGGGGATTATATGGCGTGGTGTAGCTAGTAGCTACGCCAATTCCATGCAGAAAGTTCTTCAGTTCAGCTGATACAAATTCGGTTCCTCTGTCAGAGTGTACGTATGTTGGTATACCAAATACTGCAAATAAATCTGATAACATCTTTTTAACAGTTTCTGAACTTAGATCAGAGCATGGGAACGCAAAAGGGAATCTGGATAATTCATCTATTATAGTTAGCATGTAACGGTTGCTAGTATCATATGGTAATGGACCCTTGAAGTATATTGCGATCCTTTCGAATGGAGCAGTTGCCTTGATTAATGTGCCTTTCGTTCTAAGAAATCGTGGTTTTATCTCGGCACAGATTGTGCATGATCCCGGGATTCGTCGGACATCTTCAACTGAGTATGGTAGATTCTTAGCTCTAACCCAGTGAACCATGCGTGTTATATCAGGATGACAAAGATTCATAGGCAGTTCAAAAAGATTTTCGCTGGCTGATTGTGTTGATGCTATTATATTCGCACGTGAGAGGGCGTCTGCTACAATATTGTCTTAGCCTGGTCGATACATGATATCAAAATAATAGTTTGATAGTTCCAGACGCCATCGTTGTATCTTATCATTTTTAATTCTTGAGCTGTGTTTTTGATCAAACATGAAAGATACTGATTTCTGATCGGTAACCAGTTGGAATGTCTTACCTATAAGAAATTGCCTCCATTTCTTTATGCTCTCTACGATCGCTGCAGCTTCCTTTTCAATTGCCGAGTGATTGCGTTCGTGAATGCTTAGTGTTCTTGAAAAAAAACGCTACTGGTCTCCCTTCTTGGGTAAGAGCAGCAGCTATGGCGTGATCAGAAGCGTCTGTTTCTACAGTTAGTTGTATCTTGGGGTTAATAGCATTGATTGCAGACTTCGCAATTTCTGTTTTAAGTGATTGAAATGCTTTTATAGCTTCAGGCAATAATGGGAATTTCTCCGATTTTGCAAGAAATTTTATTTTGTCTGAGAATTTTGGGATCCATTTCGAATAATGAGCGAAAACGCCCATAGTCCTTTGAAGTGAAGCCCTGTCAACAGGTACTGGCATATCCAAGAGAGGACGAAGTCGCTCAGGATCCGGTTTGATTACATTGTTGCAGATGTTATAGCCTAGTAAATTTATTTCTGTAATTGAAAATTCGCTTTTCTGTAAGTTTAGAGTTAGATTGTAGCGAGTAGCGACTTCTTGAAAGATGCGTAATTTTTGTTCGTGATCAACCTGGTCATATCCACATACCGTGATGTCGTCTAAATAGGCATACACACCTTGCAATCGCTCTTTATCTATGATCGTATTGATTGCCCGTTGAAATGCTGCTACACCGTTGGTGACGCCGAACGGTATGCGTCTAAATTGATATAGATTTCCGCATGCTTCAAAAGCTGTATATGGTTTATCACCTTCTAAAATTGAAATTTGATGATACGCGCTGCGTAAATCGATTTTGCTGAATACTTTATGCTTAGCTACTTTAGAAATGAATTCATCCATCGACGGTAGAGGATAAGCGTCAAGTTCCGTGTACCTATTTATCGTCTGAGAGTAATCGATAACCATTCTCTTCTTATGATGTTCACTAGATGTCACGAGAACCTGTGCTCTTCATGGTGAAAGACTTGGTTCGATAATTTTGTCTTGCAAAAGTTTATGTATTTCCGCTTTGATAAACTGTGAATCCAAATCAGAGTGTCTTCTTGACTTTATAGCAATTGGTTTCTGAAAAGGCAGTAAGTTAGTAAATAGGCTGACTGGGTTGATATTCGCTTCGGAGAGAACGCATAGCTTGAGTGTTGGTTTAGAACCACCGAATTGCATTTCCAGAGCTTGGTGATTCTGCAAAATATCATGTCCAAGTATGATGTCTGAACAAAGTCCATCCATAATCATAAGAGTAGCGTTGATATCTTGATTTAGCATAGTTATTTTCAGTGTGCATGTTCCGTTCACTTCTGTGCATAAATTAGCCGTTGCCATTGTAATCTTTTGTTTGCAGGGAGTGATGTTCAAATTACATAGATTAACAAGGCTTCGATAGATAAAACTGGAGGTGCTGCCAGTGTCGATAAGAGCTCTTGCGGTAGTTTTTCCGTTTACAATAACTCGTACTGTGGCTCTTTTTAGATTTGTTGCCGACAAGATGCAAGAAAAGGTTTGTGTTGATGTAGATGCTGCATGAATGGCGTGTTCATCTTCGAATGCCTCGCTGCTATTCAAGGGCTCTTGCTAAGGCAAACTTTAGAAAAGTGCCCTTCCTTTCCACAATTTCTGCAACGGTTTTGTTAGCTGGGCATTCAGAGCGAGGGTGGCGTTGATTGCCGCAAAAATAGCATGTTTCATACTTTGTTGGTTTTCTGGCAGCAGCTGTAGTGGTGTTGCTAGTAGTATAATTTACAACCGGCGTTGGTTGCCTTCGGTAATAATCGTTTTGAACCTGAGCCATTTCTAGAGATCGCGCTTGTTCATATGCTTTGTCCTAAGTAAGAGTGTTGTTTTCTAAAAGTCGTTGGCGTATTGATGATGACGATAGCCCTGCGATAAAGGCGTCTCGCAAATATTCACCCTCGTTTTGTTCAGCGTTTACAGATTTAAAATTGCAATTCTTCGATAACAGTTTTAGCGTTTGAATGTACTGATCAATCGACTCTCCAGGCGTTTGCTGTCGTTTGGTCAATCGATATCGCGAGTAAACTTCGTTTACTGGTTTTATAAATAGCGCATCTAGTTTTTGTATAGCTAGTGCATTTTCTTCGGAATCTTTAATGTGCGTATATAGGAGCGGAGATAGGTGATTGACCAGCAGCTGATACATGCAAATGGTGCTTACTGCGTTTTCTTTCGATTGTATAGCTTGTATGAAGTTGTCAAAAGTTCGTTTCCAATGGATCCATAGTATTGATTGGTCAGAGCTCGATGTTGGATCCGCTTCAAATCTTTCGGGCTTTAGATATTTGTCCATGATGTAGATATTTGAAAATATAATTTTTAACGAATAAATTGTAGTATATCAAACCATTGTTTCAGCATTAGGTAATTATGGCTTTATTCGTTAAAAATTCAACTTGCATATAATTTATAATTCATATAAACTTTGCCGCTGATGACATTAGATTTATGGTCAAGTGGATTGAGGTTGTATATCACCACAATAGGTATGCAATCAGCACGACCACAACAGTGTTGTCAGGACGACAACAGCATGCGATCGAGGATAGAGAACCATACCGACTCTACTTGTACGGACAAACCAAAGGAAGAAACAGAACCTGCTTTCTCGTGAGAAAACGTAGCTACTTAATCATCAAAGATTTCATCGCTGTTTCAGCAAGAGCTGCGCTTATTATCGTCACAATTTATGGACTAACATACTACTAGGAGACATGACCGCTCAAATAGGTCACACAAGAAATGGAGACAACCATGTAATGCAAAATATATGAATATGGTAAGTGGAATAATAGAGGAGAAACGTTCGTAAATTTCTGCTTCCAAAACAACCTAAATACTATGTTCAAAGAATCCCAAGAACTAAGGTTGACGTGGCTGGTGAGAGTAGCAGGCAAAACATGGAGCAAGTTGCTAGGGATCGCGAGAAATGGAAAGAGTTGGAGGAGGCTTTACCGCTAAAAGTGATATTTGCATACAAAACAATTAATTTTAAGAGACGCGTTCTACCAAATTGTGAGTAGGGCCTGCTACAACTTCACTGCCAATTATTCACCTTGTATCGGGCCTCTAATTACAGGAAGTACGAACGCAAACAACCTGTGCAAACAGCATCTGCGCTGGTTGTATCAATGGATTTGGTCATAGAGACATGTGTGGTAACCCAATTACATCACTTAATATAGCTGTTCATGTAGTTTTATTGATCGCGCGAACTCCATAAAGTACCAAGGAGTGATATTGAATCAAAATTTAACTTTTAAGCAACACGTTTATACGCTCTCAGGTCGCAAGCTTATTCATATTATGAAACTGCTTCGGGACGGGGCTGGCAGAGAGTAGGTACCTGATATGGTGTACACTGCTCTTTGCCAATCAGTAATCTATTACTGCTTATCAGTCTGGGGTGGAGCTGCAATAGCCAAAATTATAAAACTTGATAAAGCACAAAGAGAAATTAGTACGGCTGTATCTTGTATGTCTGTGGTAAAATTGTAATTTTTAGGGTTCCGTACCCAAAGGGTCAAACGGGACCCTATTACTAAAACTCTGCTGTCTGTATGTCTGTCTGTCCGTCTGTAAAGAGACTATATCTAATAAACCATCATATTTAGACAGTTAAAAATTTTACAGATTATGTATTTCTGTTGCCGCTATAACAACAAATACTAAAAACAGATTAAAATAAATATTTGAGGGGGGCTCCTATAGGTACATCAAGCGGGATGTTTTTGCTCGTTTTTGCTCGATATTGATAACGGCAATAGGTAGACGCTTGAAATATTTACAGATTATTATTAAGTAATATATTCACTTTAAAAATAAAGAAATAAATTAAAATGAAATAAATATTTAAGGCGTCCCATACAACAAAACTGATTTTTTTGCCGTTTTTATAGATAACGGTATGGAACCCATCGTGCGTGAGTCCGACTCGCACTTGGCTGGTTTTATTTTTTCTTTGTATTGTTTCGTGTAACGTCTAGTTTATCAGGCCAATTATTAAAAATGTCTCCTCAGCTTTATTACATTTTTTTTTTGGAGATGGAGGTGACATGTTCGTTCGCATATTTTGTCATAATACCATACGTTATACGTATCTAATCATAAAGTCTTATGATACATGTGCGAATCTATTAACATAAATACTTATGATATTAGATTCGCATATTTTTTAACGGCACATTTAGGGTATCCTTATATTTGTCAGACATAATGTTAATGCGTATAATGGGTACAACTCCTACAGTTTCTTGCCATAATCTCATTTCTTGTCATAATCTCATTTCTTGTCATAATCATGCATTTTATTTGACATAAAACTTTATGTCTGAAACTAATGCTCTTAAACATAATGATTATTGAACCAAATTTTAGTACTCCTGTTTGTTTATGGTATGTGGAAAATTTAGGTTAGGTTAATAATAGTAACCACACAGAGAGTGAGCCGAGCGAGCAAAGCGAGCATGCCGGCGAGCGTCACATTCTACCTTACTAAGGTAGGTTAATAAACGTAATGATAAATAACATTAAACAAACTATGAAAATAATATTTATTCATAACATAAATCAATTTATTTAACCCATTCATTCAATATATAGTCATGACAAACTTTACTTAATAAACCTTAGTAAATAACGACTGGTAGGCAATTTTAGTTATTTTTTACAGGAGTTTTATTTAACAATCCTTGCCTTGTGTGATCAGATTGGTTTTCAATAATAATGTTCGATTCTTTTCGTATTATTCTGATACGTTTTTCTTTTGTGTGGGAGTGAGGAGTTCCATTATGATTTAGTTCTATTTCTGCAATGTGTCTTTAATTTCGTGGGACTCGATGGGACAAGCTTATGGCCTAGCTGATGTTATGTGGTAACCATCGCCTATAACAGAGAACTGCCCCGTAGGTCACGCACGTTAGCACTTTGCGTGACCTACCAGGCGATCTACATAAAATTAGTATTAAGCTAGAATAATGACCAATCAATGGGCGGCCTTATTGCTGTGAACAATCTCTTCCAGGTATATCAACATTCAGGGCTCAAAAAAACCATTTTGAGGTTTTCGCGGCATTTCATAGCAAATTTAGCCATTACTAAATAGGAAATAATATGTTTTTCGGGATAAGTTATGTACTAACATTGAGACTCGCCTTTGAAGGCTGTACTTTGATATAGTTATAAACTAATAAGGTCCCGCGCAAAGTTTTAAAAATCACTCTTACACTACCTATGAAACCTTTTCTTTAGATTTTTTAGTAGTTGAATACCTGTTTAACTACACTCAAACGTAACGACTTTTGTAACATATTATGAAGTGGGCAGCAGGTAGAATATGCTTCTAGCATAAAGCCTACCTATTAATCCTCTTAGTTTTATTTAAGCCATAATAAAAACTGAACTTTGACAAAATTCACAGGATACACTAGTGACCCTACAGTGCTAAAATTTGGAACGCGTGTAACTTCAGTGACACATATATAGGAAAAAGTCTGAAATCGAGAATAACTGCAATAGGTATTTACCCCTAACACGAGTAACCACTTTATATGAACACTGATAATTGTAATTTGATTGAAAATATAAAACATTACCTGCCTTCTTTGCAAGCCAGTTAAAAAGTAGGCTATGTCCCAATCCCGGTTCTAATCTATCTGTAACTATACCAAATTTTATCGAAATCGGTCTAGCCGTTTAGTCTCATATTCAAATTTATAATTTAGAAAGAAAGAAAGAAAACATTTTGTTCAACAACCACACAGTAATAAAGGAAAATAAAACACAACAACAATAAAATCTAACCTAAGCACTAACAAACTTAAAAGCTCTGTGTGGAGATGAATAGGTACTCAGCTCAGCATGATGCTACGGTATGTTAATATGCCGCAGCGCTGGTCTTCCGCTGAGTCCAGTTTATTTTACCTCACGTACCTCTTGATCAAGGGTAGCCATAATAAGACAAACACAACTATTGTTCAAATCAAACCATATTAAATACATGCATTACAAAATTAAATACCTAATATTTTAAACCAATAAAACTATCACCACTAACTATCAAACTAAACAAAAAAAAAATCACGGGTATATTTAAGACAAGACATGGAGACCGGGGAGAGAGAAAGAGATAGAGAGCTTCAGCTACTGCAACTACGGTTGGTTTAGCTGTGTTGACAGAATATCAGCTTTGAGTCTTAATCTAAACAAATTAACTGAACTAACATTACATAGAGGTGGAGGGATATCGTTCCATCACTTCGTAGCGCAATAGCTAAAGCTACCACGAAAAGCTGCGGTGCCATGTGCAGGCGTCACCAGAAGAGACTCTGAAGCTCTGGTATCATATTTATTATAATCGCGGAACCAGGTTAATTTTCGAAAGAGATATTCTGGTTTCCGGCTCTTGATGACACCAAACAGAAGGATAGCAAAATGGAAATGTCTTCTGGAGGACATTTTAAGTAGTTTTGCTCTATTTATAAAAGGTGTTACATGTGCCCTAGCTGGGATAGAAAAACAAAACCTAGCATAAGCGTTCTGTACACGTTGAATTAACTTCTCAGTCCGAGCCAATAATCTGGGGCCATAGACTGTATCCACATAATTAAGCCTGGAAAGGACTAAAGATTCACATAACCGCACACGTAGATCAACATTGAGACATTCACGAATACGGTATAGAACCTTAAGCCTATAAAAACAATTTTGCACGGATTCTGTTATATGTTTCTCTTAGCGTAGTTCACTATCCATTAGTAGTCCCAAATTTCGAGCTTCATTTGTAGAGTCAATGGATTCTCCCAAGATACTTACACTAGGTGTTACAAGTTTAATGGCATTGATCTGGTTTCGGGATCCCAGAATTAAGAACTTAGATTTTCCCGGATTTAGAACTAAGGAATTTTGAGTTGACCATAGCGCAATGCTATCAAGATCTTCATTAATTTTTGCAACTGCTTGAGACGTTTCACTCGGTTTAAATGGAATAAACAGTTGCAGGTCATCTGCGTAGATGTGGTACTGACAGTGGCGAATATTTGTTATTATATCTGCACAATAAAGTACAAATAATAGAGGTCCAAGAATAGAGCCCTGTGGAACGCCTCTAGAAACGGTAGAGTTGGCTGAAAAAGCCTTAGTACCGTCTACTTTAGCTGTTTCAACTATCTGAGAACGATTTGAAAGATAGCTGTCGAACCATTCAACTACTTCACCGTCTAGCCCATACTAAGCTAACTTAGAAAGAAGTAGAGTTACATTTATACAATCAAATGCACGAGAAAAGTCCAGCAGAACCAACAACGTTCCCTTGCCGTTATCTTGGGCTCCAAGAATATTGTCTGTAACATCGAGCAGAGCAGTAGCTGTACTATGACTTTTTATAAACCCAGACTGAACTTGTGGTAAGATATTGTTGGTCTCAATAAAGTTTAATATTTGATCATGCACCGCTTTTTCCAGTACTTTAGAGAGACAAGGCAGGATGCTGATAGGGCGAAGATCTTTAAAAGTACTCGGGCTTGATACTTTTGGTATCGGTTTGACCACAGCTATTTTCCAACAAGAGGGAAATGTTGCAGAGATTTTGATGATTCCGAAGCACTCGTTAGAGTTAAATTATATCTCATTGATGTTTGCATAATTAAGTATGCAAGCATCGTTAACGGTAGTTAAATAGGTACATATCTCATTGTTTTTAGGGTTCCAGGCCAAAATAGTAAAAATGGCACTCTTATGGTGCGACTTTGTTTGTCCGCCTGTCTGTACGTCCCTCACAGCTGATTATCTCAGCAACCTATTAGCTTGAACTCGCGAACCGTCTCGAACGCAGGTTTGATGACTTCCAGCCTCCCGAAGAAGCCGGGTTCCGTAAAGGCTACAGTACCATATACCACATACATACGCTGCGGCAAGTCATACAGAAGACCGAAGAGTATAACTTGCCGCTATGTCTCGCGTTTGTGGACTATGAGAAAGCCTTCGATTCGATCGAAACATGGGCAGTGCTTGAGTCTCTCCAACGATGCCGTATTGACTATCGGTACATCGAAGTGTTGAAGTGTTTGTATAAAAACGCCACTATGTCAGTCCGAGTACACGAACAGAGCTCGAAGGTTATTCCCTTAAAAAGAGGCGTAAGACAGGGAGATGTAATCTCTCCGAAACTTTTTACGACCGCATTGGAAGATGCCTTCAAGCGTCTGGAATGGAAAGGACTGGGCATCAATATTAACGGCGAATACATCACTCACCTTCGGTTTGCCGACGATATTGTGGTCATGGCCAAGTCGATGGAAGAGCTCAGCACGATGCTCGAAGGCCTCAGTCGAGTCTCCCAACGGGTAGGACTTAAAATGAACATGGGCAAGACGAAAATCATGTCGAATGTCCATGTCGTCCCTGCCCCAGTTATGGTTGAGAACTCGGCTCTTGAAGTTGTCGACGCGTATGTATACCTAGGACAAACAGTCCAATTAGGTAGGTCCACCTTCGAGAAAGAGGTCAATCGTCGAGTCCAACTCGGATGGGCAGCGTTTGGGAAACTTCGCAACGTCTTTTCTTCCAACATACCTCAGTGCCTTAAGACGAAAGTCTTCAATCAGTGTGTGTTACCAGTGATGACTTATGGAACCGAGACGTGGTCCTTCACTATTGGCCTTATGAATAAGCTCAGAGTCGCTCAACGAGCTATGGAGAGGGCTATGCTCGGGGTTTCTCTACGGGATCGAATCAGAAATGAGGAGATACGTAGGAGAACTCAAGTCACCGACATAGCTCGACGGATTAGCACGTTGAAGTGCCAATGGGCAGGCCATATAGCGCGCAGAACAGATGGCCGATGGAGCCGAAAGGTTCTCGAGTGGAGGCCACGGACCGGCAAGCGCAGCGTAGGACGTCCACCTACAAGATGGGCAGACGACTTGGTAAGAACCGCAGGTCGGCGTTGGATGCAGGCCGCTTCCAACCGCAGTTCCTGGAGATCAATGAGGGAGGCCTTTGTCCAGCAGTGGACGTCCTACGGCTGATATGATGATTAGCTTGAAATTTGGAATAGTTATAATTACTAACATTCCTTTATTGCAAGTAAAAATATCTAATAATGTATTATGTTTATCTATAATGTAGGTATAGTTTATAGGTATTACTTTAAGTATTTTATCTATTATAGTAGGTATATATTATGTTTAACTATAGGTATTTATTAGTATTTTACTCTAATGTCCTTTTCTGTGCACGTACCCACCACTATAATCAACTATCTCTATCTTCAAAGGTTTGTTGGAAGAAAACTCTTATTAGGGTTAAGCACACCTATGTACATGGCCATTTTGATAACTGTTTTTGTCTATAAATCTATTTGTGTACAATAAAGTTTAAAAGCAACAGTTTTCTTTAGATGACCAAAAGCCCCAATATGGTGGGGGTCAACATTTCAAAATAGGGTCACTATAGTCCATCCGCGGAAACAAGCTAGTAGGGAAGAAATGGACTGGCATGTTATTGGTAGAAAAATTACGGTAAGGCTGCGTACACAGCGGTAGTTTTTAGGATTCCGTACCCAAAGGGTCAAACGGGACCCTATTACTAAGACTCCGCTGTCTGTCTGTCCGTCTGTCACCAGGCTGTACGAGTATCTCATGAACCGTGATAGTTAGACAGTTGAAATTTTCACAGATGATGTATTTCTGTTGCCGCTATAACAACAAATACTAAAATTAGAATAAAATAAATATTTAAGGGGGGCTCCCATACAACAAGCGTGATTTTATTTCTCAATATTGATAACTGCAACAAGTAAACGCTTGAAATATTCACAGATTATTAAGTTACATATATTATTCACTTTAATAATAAATAAAGAAATTAAAATAATATTAATATTTACGGGGGCGCTTTCATACAACAAACGTGATTTTATGCCGATTTTATACATAACGATACGAAACCCTTTGTGAGCGAGTCCGACTCGCACTTGGCCGGTTTTTTAGTTTGTTCGTGCGGCTCGTACTGTTTAGACGTGCTCACTGCGCTAGTGCAATTTGTTATTTTATTTTTTGAGCCGGCTTGTTATTTGGATTCGTGATAATTTTACGTGTGATCTAGCAGTAATTTTGGACTTTATGATTGTTTCTATTCCTGAAGACTTGGCACTTGTATAACGGACTGTTCGAATTTTCTGTCGATTTGCATCTGTAAAATGGCCGACGGTAGTTCTGTGGAAAAAAGGCGTAAACGAACCTTTTCCTCAACTGAAAAGATGGAATATGTATTAATTTATGAGGAGTTCAACAAAACCTCTTTCAAACAATGATGTCATCAAAGCTATATGCGTATTACTCGTGCGCGATAACTTGGGACCTGCTAGGAATGCGACTCCCCGTCCGCTTCCCCTGCACTTCCCCGATGGCGCCCGTATTGTACCGTTCGCATCACTATTTTTTACTAGGGTTTTTAGTCTCGTACTGGCCTATGTCACGTAACGACGCGCTCTGGAATTCTTTTAGTTTTCGTTTGTGTTATTGTTTTGGTGTTGTAGTTTTTGTTGTTATTAGACCACAATATAACATTTGATGAAAGAATGACAAAATCTGAAATGTATCACTTGTTACAGATAAATAAGCCCCCAAAAAAATATTTGATTGACGAACTTTTTAAAGAACATGGCCACGAAGTAGTTCGTCTACCACCATACATATGTGACCTCAATCCAATAGAATACATTTGGAATTTGGTCAAGCAAAGAGTAGCCGATAAAAATATCAACCAGTCAGAAAGGGAAATAGAAAAATTAACGAGAGATGCAATTACCAGGATAAAAGAGGACAGGCTTCGACAAAAGTATTGGGACGATGACCTCTTACAAGAGAAGAATGAATCGCATTTAATTGTAAATTTATCGGATACCTCTTCGTCAAGTGATTATAGTGAGACTGAGGACGAAGAACAACCTCTAGAAGGCATAAATCCACTATGTAGTGACGAAGATGAGATAATGTAAATAGGTAATAGATAAAATAAATGTATAAACTTAAACATTGTATTTTTGTTTTATTCAAATGGTGTAAAAAAGATTAGATAAAAAGCAGCGTCCTCCCTGAGTAACATAATAAATTAGGTTAAAAAAAACAAAGACGAAGCCGCGGGCGGCTGCTTGTTATGTTCGCTTTTTTGCGGGCGGTACAAACACGCCAATATGACGTCACCGCACTCAGGTCCCAACTTATCGCGCACGGGTAATACGAAAGTATAGACGGATCGTTAAAAATAAACGTGTCGCATTTATTAATGGCTTGACAACTGGATTGAAAAATCCTTCCGGTAAGTTCTTAACATAATTTAATTGTTATAACAATCTTTAGATCACAGAACACCTGTTCTATTGTCCACAAAGTACTAATGTTTGCAATGTAATCCCATGGTGTGTGAGCGGCTACTTTAAAACAGATATTTTCTTAAGATTCAATACTCAGTTTCATTGTTCCAGGAAAAGTAAAACGGCTAATAATTACTGACATTGGAATTGATGACGGATTCAACTTTCCAAATGTAAAATCCTTTTCATCATCATCATCATCTACAGCGCGACTTCACCAACTGCTGGATATAGGCCTCCCCAGTTTTAGGCCAACCGCCATGATCCTGCGCTAGTCTTCTAAAATATTTTTAATAAATGTTATTAATGTTTAATGTAAAAAAAATGTAAATGTTGCATATGAACACACCTTTACTTTGTATCTGTATTATTGAAGCCCACTGACCGTTTTGTGTCCTTGTCTTCTGTATGGGATCGTGTGACAGAGACAACACTCTTGTTCTGGCGGATACAGTATAGTTCAAGTCGGTTATTATATCGAAGAGATTGATTTACCATATTTAGGGTTCTGTACCTCAAAATAAACAAAGGAATTCTTATAAGGTCACTGTGTTGTCCATCTGTCTGTTGACAACTCCATTTTTCTGAGGAACGCGTGGAGATCTTAAGTTTATATTAAAATCAAATACTACGATTCCTTGAAGTTGTAAAAGAATCATGTTTCTAAGTCAAGCGGATGTATAAACTTTTTAGTCAATCTGCTGATCAAATAGGAATGGTTATGGCACGCCTGAAAGGCAAGCCCTCAACCACAGAACAGTATTTATTTTGCCTCAACCCTCAAAAACACGTCTCGACACCCAAATTACGAATCGCATCAATATTCACATTCGGTTTTTGGGGTCTGGTTCAAAAGAATAGCGAATGAACCTTCAAATTATTAGGACAGAAAAAACCGTTATTGAAAGCTTATTTTTACTGGACGTAGATAAAAAGCGACGCTGTGGAAGAAATCTTCTTATTCTTCTTTCAAGTCAACGGTTCACTTCACAATGGATTCAGGATGATTAAAAATTTGCCACTTTTATTGCGTTGTCAGTGACTTGGTTTAAGTCGTCCTTTGTGCAGGTGGTAAGGCATAAAAGACAGATAAGCATGTAGGCCATGCTTTGAGTTGATTCCCCACAGTCGCAGCTATTTAATGTGGGGTCCCGCATTTACTATCTACAGAGATTCTTCCTGCACAGGCCGACCTGAGGTCGGAATCAGTTCATGGATTTCCAAACTGGCCACGGAAGATGTTCCTGTGGCGCGATAAAGTCATGTGGTGGTGGGTATTTTTCCTTCCATAGGTTAAGCTTAGGAAGCTTTGGCGTGATGACTTTGACCCTTTTATAAGTACTGGCAAGATTTGGCACAGAATCAAGATAAGTGGAAGGATTAAGATAAATCTATTCCCTTGAACATAATATGTAAGGGTCTTAATTAAGTAGGTATGTTTCAGTTATATTCTGCCTTATATTCTAGCATGCAAATTTCAAATATAGAAAAATACAATAGAAATTCTTAAATTTAGAGTTACAAATTTAAAATACAATCATCATAAAAAGGTATGTAATAAATTAATGAATAGATACAATTTAATTTTAATTGGGTATATAAAAATTAAATGTCAAAGATAGCACTAAAATGCTATATGCACATATGTCCTCTAGAAATTCCTGAATATTAGAAAAACATTTCATTCCAAATAATTGCTTAAATTTAGATTTAAATAAAGTAGAGGTATTTGCCCAGCAGCGGGACCGCGTAGGTTAGTTAAAAAAGGTCCCATCCTTAAACTGCACACAGTCACGTCGCTTGTGTTCCCGCGCCCAACGTTGTGCCACCAGTCTTATCAAGCACGTGAAGATATCGAAGAACTGACAGCCGTTGGGGCAGCAAAGGGGCTACTAAATAGAAAGACGACCTGATAAAGGTTGCTGGGAGCCGTTGGGACACACGTTCAGCCGCACAAGATCAGTCGCTCTGGAAATCTATGGAGGCCTATGTTCAGCAGTGCACGTCCTGTGGCTGATATGATGATGAAGAAGAGATTGGATGACTATAAACTGACTGGCTCCTTTAACTTGGAGCGCACCGCCAAGAGGAACAGCTAGGCTATTAATATTCATCGAGTAATTAATTTGAGCCGACGCGTACATTGCGGCCGGGATACTTCTGCGTGATAATCTGTTTGATTGGTCAGATTTTGTGGTTGCTGAAAAAATCTGTAGCCTTATTACGTAAACCAATCGCTGTGGCTGTTCCTTACTGTTCCTGTGTGAAAGGGATGGCCGGAGTGACAAATACACTACTATCAGATGGGAATAATAATTGCTTAGAAGAGAGAGAGAATAAGTTGCTGGTTCTTAGGTTTATTGGGAATAGTCACGCGCCTGACTATTACGGTGCGACTTTGTTCATTCGTCTGTCACAGCTGATTATCTCAGCAGCTAATGAACCTATAAGCTTAATTTTTTTTATACAGAATAGGCTTGCGTTTGACCACAACCTCGCCTGATAGTAAGGGATGATGCAGTCTATGATGGTACACGCTTGCCTAGAAGAAACCTATTCACTCATGACTTACAGATACCCAGGCTGTAGCTATCAGGAAACACAGACTTCGGCAAGGCGTTTCACTCTTTGGCGGTGCGCATAATAAAAGTCGAAGAGAACCGCTTTGTACGAAAGGGAGGTATTTCTACCATATAGCGATGGCGCACCGCAGAGCGTCTGGTTATCCGTTGATAGAATGGAGATGGTGGGATCAGGTTGAAAAGTTCCGCCGCACACTCCCCGAAATGTACTCGATAAAAAACCGAGAGGCTAGCAACCTTTCGTCGATGCTGTAGGCTGAGTAGCCTTGCATTAACTAGCTCATCGTTGCCTATGAGCTTCTGAGCTCTTCTCTCAATTGATTCCAGAGCTTCAAGTTGGCACTTCGATGATCTGTCTCAGAGGTGAGAACAGTACTCCAAACACGATCCGACTTATGTTTGGTACAAGTTGAGCAACTATCCCAGTGTGAAGTAGTGCCTCACCTTTGCGAGTATACCAAGCTTTTTAGCAGCCAACTGGGTTTTCGACTCAATGTAGGAGCCGAAATTGAGAGTCGGAGTTAATGAGATACCAAGAAGCTCGATGTGGTCAGATATCGGCACGGATACATTTCGGAAAGTAGGAGTCAGATTAAATTTACTTCGTTTTATTGATTTGAAATAGTTACAAATAATACAGTCTTCCCTCTTTTGTAAGTTAAATAATTCAAAAATATTTTCATTTTGTTGCCCAAAAGAGCCAATATGGTGGGGATTAAAATTTTAAACTAGGGTTACTATGTCAAGTGGGCTATAATATCAATGAGATAACACACCCAAAAGCATTTTTTATTATGTTCAGTTTGGGAGTTATGATGTAAAATTACTAAAAAAAATCCCCCTCCCCGAAGTTTGCATGTAAAAACCTGAAATTAATATGATTAATGAGATATAAATGCATAGATTACAGGATAATTATAACCAAGTCTCTATTTAGAACACTTTTTGCAGTCTTCAAAGTTTTATTTGTTTACCTGTCACATAACTAAATGGCGCTGCTTATATAAGCATTAATAAACGTATCTAGGTTCGGAACCCGTGCGCAAGTCCTACTCCTACTTGAGAGGTCTTGTTTATTATTAAATGTATTTAGATATTTTTCTAAACGCTCGCTCGCTCTAACTTACAAAGTATTCTCTCGATCATTAACCTCGTTAACAAGCAGGTGTCGCATTGTATACCACTGATAAAAGAGTAGGTATTTGAAACTGAATTTGGGTTTGCCAGTCATCACGCCCATCACAGAACATACGTAAATGCTAAAATAGCAGGAGGTTCGCCAAAAACGGATACGCCGCGGAGAACTTTATATAGGTATATATCATCATCATCATCTCACTCAGCTCGTCTGCACCCACTGTTGGGCCTCCTCTTTATTACGCATTTATTTCCGGTCCCTTGCGAGTCTCATCCATTAATACCCAGCTACACTTTCAACGTCATTCGACCATCGGGCGGGTGGTCTGCCTCTTGGTCTTCGAGCACGAATGATGTCTTTGTTGTGCCTAGAAATTAAATTGGTAATTTTCCTTTTACAAGTTGTTATTTCAATCTTTACTAGGTGGTTACTAGTTAGCGACGCTGCCTGTACCTATGCCCACAATTACATACAAATAAATCACAGACATACATACCTACATACCAAGACCTTTTGCTAGCAGCTACGTTCTGACATAAGATTAGCTCTTATATATTGTCATTTCTCGGTAAAAGAGTATTGACATAACTAGCTGACCCGACAGACGTTGTCCTGTCTTAGATACGAGTATGTAAAAAATTGGCAGGGAATGGCATTTTAATAAAATTTAATGATACCTGGAGGATGCATACGACCGAAAACATAAACCTTCTTCTTGTGCAACTCTTGTAAATAAATTATGGTATACTGACATCTATTCTGCTTTAATATATACTAGAACAATGAACGTCGAAATAACATGGAAGCTACTCGTAGGACACACAATATGCACAATATTACATTCCTGCGTCAGTCTGGCTCCTAGCTGGGAGCTAGGAATCCATTTATAACGAAAACCTAATTTAAAAGTTCGACTTTTACTAGTTTATGAACAAATTGAAGGAAGACGGTTTTGTGGATGGTGTAGACAAAAATATAATAAGATTTAGCCACATTTTCAGTTAATGTTTTATAGTGAGCGATACAAGCCCCGAGTATGGGGCCATTGGCAATAACCGACCACTATTATAATGATTGTGTTTTATCCTGTGTTTGGTTCTTAAAATAATATTTATGTGTTTTGTACCCATAAATTGAATTGAATTTGATGGAAAAAACATTGTTTTTTGAGAGAAGAGTACATAGTCTACAGAAAACTTTCTTTTGTGGCATTTTTAACGCCCAACAAACAAGAGAAAAGTTTAACGCCTATGTCTCTCTGTATGTATTTAGGGTTCCGTGCCCAAAGGGTAAAACGGGACCCTATTACTAAGACTCCGCTGTCTGTCCGTCTGTCTGTCCGTCTATTACCAGGCTGTATTTCATGCACCGTGATAGTTAGACAGTTGAAATTTTTACAGATTATGTATTTCTGTGGCCGCTATAACAACAAATACTAAAAATAGAATAAAATAAATATTTAAGGGGGGCTCTCACACAACAAACATTTTTGCTCGTTTTTGCTTGATATTGATAACTGCAACAGGTGGACGCTTGAAATATTCACAGAATATTTAATTATATATTCAATCTAAAAATAAATAATTAAATTTAACAAACAACAAACGTGGTTTTTCTGCTCGTTTTTATAGATAATGGTACGGAACCTTTCGTGCGCGAGTCCGACTCGCACTTGGCTGGTTTTTTTTTATTTTTAAGGGTTCTTAAAAGTCGGGGATTTTACTTTATTTAATTAAGAAATACGGACTAATTTCCGAGCGGACTGGACCATCTTAGCGCCTGAAGGAGTGTCTGGAAAGAATGGGGGGAGCCCTTTGCCCAGCAGTGGGGCACAGTGGGCTAATAATAATTAGGAAAAAAATAAAAACCATAGAAACAAAACATTATTCAAAAAAAATCTTTGTACGTAAACCACATTGACACTAATAAATGAACCCTACTTCCTACTAATATTATAAACGCGAAAGTTTGTATGTATGGATGTATGGATGTTTGTTACTCTTTCACGCCGGAACGGCTAAACCGATTGCGATGAAATTTGGTACGTACGTAGATCATAACCTGGATTAACACATAGGCTACTTTTTATTGGCAAACCACGCGTGCGAAGCCGCGGATTGGTCAGCTAGTGAATTATAAATTACGAATGAAAATATCCATCAACTTAAGACTCCTAAGTTATAATGATACTGAACATATTAAGGTACACAACCAAGCCCCATAGTTCTCTATTCTCCATAGCTATCGCATGATAATGTTACGATTTCCTCAGCAATTCACAGTTCCCTACATCCTACACTTCCTCAATACAAGCCAGGATATCCTCTTAACCTCACAGGATATAGGATATAACAGGATATTGCGAGCGGAATCAGGAATGGGAAATTAAACTGTGTATTTTACTTGCTTCTGTTCTGTTTACGATTTTGCGTGATATCAGGCCTCGCTATATTTTTTTTATATACTTACTTATATGGCAAACGAGCATGCAGTCCACTAGATGTTAAGTGGCTACTGCAGGCCATGGATATCCACATAGAATTCCAAACAAGCTGTTATGTTGTCTTGATCTCTATGTGGATACGTTGCCATACTATAGGACTTAGCTGTTATGCCTATGTGCCAGTAATTACAGGAACATACCATTACCATCTAACCGGAACACAGCAGCACAAGTACTGCTATTTGGCGACAAATAAAGGTAAGACGGTAGTGCCCACTTCCTCGAGCCCGTTCACAAAAGCTCTACCACCAGTAAAGTATATCCTATCTTTAATTTCTTTAAATTATACATTTTAATAGACATGATATAATGTTAAGATTTCCATGCTTGGAACATACCATGCTTGGCATCAAACTTCCTCCTGTACACTTCCTCTTGCGTCAGCTTCTATGTCTTGGCACCGTAAGTCATGGTGGGCAGAACACATTGGCTAAAAAGGCGGTACTTCAGACTCTGTGGAGTAAATACATACTTATAATAAATAGAAATACAATTAGACCCGGAACAAATATCTTCCCGTGGATGTCGTAAAAGGCGACTAAGGGAATACACCAGGAGATGGGCAGCAGCATCTTACTGTGTCTCTAGACTCATACTGCGATCACCAATCCGCCTGCCAAGCGTGGTGATTATGGCAAATCCCCCCCATTGTATACTTGTTTACTTTGGGGGAGGCCCATGTCCTGCAGTGGACTTTGTTCGGGCTGTTATGATGATGATGATGAATGTTAAGGGCCTTTTCTTTATATTTAGGGATATCTTTCACAAACATGATCCTCTTCCACAATTCTATGCTATTTTTATTTCCGTGAATTTAGTTATTTGTTTTAATAGTGTGATGTGCACTTAAGCATAATACAGCTTAATAGCAAAGTAAGAGTTTAAAGTTCGAGATGAAAGTCCGGGCTTTGCCGCGCTCCAGTCCAGAGCTCAAGGTCATCAGTGTCACTATTTCTGGGACCTTGCTTGACCTCTGCCACCGTAGCTCTCAGAGGGAGACTTCGACGGCTCCGCGGATTAATACCCACCGGAAAGCAACCGTAAAATCAGTGACCGGAGTGTTGAACAACCGTTTTTTAGGGTTCCGTAGCCAAATGGCAAAAAACGGAACCCTTATGGATTCGTCATGTCTGTCTGTATGTTTGTCCGTCCGTATGTCACAGCCACTTTATTCCGAAACTATAAGAACTATACATAGGTTTTCAAAAATGATATTGAGGTTTCTCATATCATTTTTTTCTAAACTGAATAGTTTGCGCGAGAAACACTTCCAAAGTGTTAAAATGTGTGCCCCTCCCCCCCCCCCCCCCGTAACTTCTTAAATAAGAGAATGATAAAACTAAAAAAATATATGATGTACATTGCCATGCAAACTACCGAAAATTGGTTTAAACGAGATCTAGTAAATAGTTTTTTTAATACGTCATAAGTCGTAAACCGCAATCTACCTTTTATCCAATCAACTCAAATATAAAAAAAACATTTAACTTAAATTAACGGAACCCTTCGTGCGCGAGTCCGACTCGCACTAGGTCGGTTTTTTTTTATAAATTTGTGTACTGACTTTTGCATAATTATTACCACCCTGCGATAGTCGTATCACTGGCACACAGTCGTATCTATCTATCCTCTCTGTACTGGGATACGGCTAAAAATACGAATATTTACCTTCTGGTTGCAAACTATACAGATACTAATAGACAGTACGTTTTAAAAACCGAAGTTTTCGGAAAAGCTTTTTACCTAACAGCTGAATACTTCCTTTCAATGCGGAGTAGGTTAGGGCATAAAGAGCCAAAACAAATATAGCCCATTTCCTATATAAGAGCGGAGATCCATTTAGATCTTAGCTAACGCTCATTTTAGTGTTGGGAAAAAGTTGGAGTCATTTTTAAATGGACTCCCATCACTCGCGCGCGTGAGCGGAGATCCATTTAATTAATAAATAAATATTGCTGGACAATGCACACAAATTTTACATAATGCTATATAGCCCCAAACTTGCTACTATGGAGCTTGTACTATGGGAGCCAGATAACTGATAGAACACTTATATACATTTCTGTTGTAAATACATCATCATCCTGACTTCACCCACTGCTGGGTATACCTAGGCCTCGCCAAGTTTGTGTCATCCGCCACGATCCAGCGCTAGTCTCACCCGTTGACGTCCCGCGACTCTAACAATGTCGTCCACCCATCTCGCTGCCGGACGTCCTATCCTTCTATAGTCATTCCTCGGCCACCATTCAGTCGCTACCGTACTCCACCAGACATCACCAAGTCTTGCCAAGTGTCTCGCTCAAGATCATTTGAGCTCCATTATTAGATTCCCGACGTCATGAACGGATTATTCTTCTACGGATATTGACGTTTGGAACTCGATATAGGACTTTGATGCCGAGCATGGTATGTGGAACATACCCTGCTTGGCATCAAACTTCTTCCTGTACACTTCCTCTTGCGTCAGCTTTCATGTCTTGGCACCGTAAGTCATGGTGGGCAGAACACATTGGCTAAAAAGGCGGGACTTCAGACTCTGTGGAGTAAATACATACTTATAATAAATAGAAATACAATTAGACCCGGAACAAATATCTGCAGATCATGCAAACATTTCTTCTGCAGCGGAAATCGAATCCGCTACCTCCTGCATCTCAGTCGGCTATTGCAACTATCACTGCGCCACGGAGGTCATCTCGATAACTAATATTGTAATTACCATACAGTAACAAAACAACACTATACTAAAACTAAAAAGGCAATTTAATGACGGACTCATTGCTAAAAGTGTCTTCCAAGCAACTATTTCAAACATGAATGTGGTGGACAACTCCGAACAACGCCACACGTCCTTGCATGCTCTACGCTCTGGTCTCCACTCGGGAACCCTTATGCTTCTTCTTCTTACCGTGTCCAATGTTCTACGTTTTCATTTATACTATGTAAGACAGGTGTTGGGTTGGCCGCTGCAGACTGAATATGTGCAAATGGGGATTCAGGGACTCTAAATTAACGCAGTGCGAGTGCGGTGATCCCGCGCAGTCAATGCAGCACTTGCTAATGTGCCCTTTGTGTCCGAACACCTGCACGGTGGAGGACCTAATAACCGCCTCACCTAATGCTATTACTGTGGTCAAACACCTGTCTAACCCTTAAGCTGAACGGCCGTTACTTCTTCGAGCTATATGTCCCGCCCACTGCCACTCGAACTTACTTCTATTTTTATTTTCAGACACTTGTGTCTCTTGTGTTATTAACAAATGCTATTAGAATTTATACGATTTTTTGGAAGATAAGTTAATTTAATTTAATTTATTTTTCTTCACCTATGATAATTTTAGTTCGTAATGAATATCTTTATGTTGTTTGTTTACCCTTGCCACGCCCTTACATGGTACATACTCCTATAGATTACTTTTATTAAACCTGTAATGTATGTTGCATTGAAATAAATATATACTAAATACTAAACTATTTTATGAAAACAGGACTGAACCATCAATGTGTCCCATCACTATTCTATTGAATTCCAAGGCACCTAAAGCCCAGCTTTTTTCAGCAAACCAAAGTCAAAAGAATCACAACCTTTTGCATTTAAATTGGTGCTTATACTAAAAATAGTTGAGGCATTTGGCAACATTTGGCCCTCAGACAAGTAGCAATCGTAGCGAAAATGCCTAATTAAAAAACAATAAAATTGTCTGTTAAAATTTCTGACGTACTGTTTAGTTTTTTATTATCTCAGCCCGGAAACACCACTTCTCTATATTCTACATATGCGTTTCTCAAACAGGTGTTCCTCATCTCCTTACGACGTGGGTTTTTTTGACTTCATAATTCATAAGCTTTTATTTGCAAGAATGTTGGTACAATAGGTTTAATATACATAAACAATGTTTAAAAGCTCCTTTACATTCTGCCTCGTCAAGGCGTGCAAAATTTCCAATGTAAAATTAATAATAAGTCAAAATGTCAAAAATAATATTAGTCTAAAAGTAACAATACCAAAACAAATTAATAATGATGAACCACCAAAACAAAATTAAATAAACAATAAAGAAATGTCAATATATCTATAATTTAGAATTTAAATAGTCATTAATATCGTAAAAGTAATATAACAAAATCTTAATAAATAATCTTAATAGATTATAGGGCATATTATAGGGCGTGGGCGTGGGCGTGGGCGTGGGCGTGGGCGTGGGCGTGGGCGTGGGCGTGGGCGTGGGCGTGGGCGTGGGCGTGGGCGTGGGCGTGGGCGTGGGCGTGGGCGAGGGCGTGGGCGTGGGCGTGGGCGTGGGCGTGGGCGTGGGCGTGGGCGTGGGCGTGGGCGTGGGCGTGGGCGTGGGCGTGGGCGTGGGCGTGGGCGTGGGCGTGGGCGTGGGCGTGGGCGTGGGCGTGGGCGTGGGCGTGGGCGTGGGCGTGGGCGTGGGCGTGGGCGTGGGCGTGGGCGTTTATTTAAGATATAAACTTTTTTGGATGATGGAGAAGCTTGAGATTGAAATTGCTCAAACTCGTTCAAAACTGTTACAACTTATACGTAATTTATTTTCTTTATTGTTATGTATTCTATAAGGATTAGTAAAAACAACCTACCTTGTTTCTTGCCTTTCTTTCCTGGCTTGGTCGCGAAGGAACAGACAGTGAAGTTGACGTACGAAAGGGATCCTTGTGATTTTAATGAACAAACAGATTTGATTTATTTTAAATATCCAATTAAATAAATAAGAGTAGAGTTCCTTGTGAAAGGTCTCACCCAGGAAAGCCTGGGTGAGACCTTTCACAAGGAACTCTACTGCCATACCTATTTCTACCGCCAATCAGCATTGCTGTGTTTCGGTTTGGTTGCCGGTGAAATTAGGTACATGAGGCTTTACACCTGTATGGCTCAAGTTGATGGACACAGAGCAGTGCATCGTAGGGCACGTATCTAAGATGCGTAGCCTACGAGGCAAGGTGGATCTAGATCTACAATTAGTACTAAAAAAAACTTACTAATTGGCATCTGCATTCCTATCAAGTCCTGTTATATTCTTTCATTTGACCCAGTCTGTCACGGTCATAATTCTTACAGTTATAGGAATATAAACATATATAAGAAAATATAAATAACGATCTATAGCAGCTGCATGTGGGGGAAACGTGACGTTCTGGGCGTTGTTGGGGCTGCCGCGCTTCTGTAGCGCATCGCAATGTTCGTGGAGGTGCGAGTAGACGGTTCACAGTGATACTGCGTAAAAGAACGGCGTCCCTGATACTGTGGGTGCGCCGCAGCCCAAACAGCTACCTGCAACTCATTGCAGGGAGGCTGGACTTCAAGGAACAATGGACGAGAGCGCACACTGTGCACGTGTAGTGTATCTAGAGTCCAATGATCCTGTCTGTTATTTTGACGTGATAAACGTCTTACAAATCGATGAACGCCGGCTGCACGCACGTAAACGCATGACTCATTGTCACGTTCCGCCTGAGCTGGGCGTGCAAGCGAGAGCGCGGAACAAGCGATAGAGAGGCAAGATCTGCCTAAGCGTTCGGCTTGTGACGCATTTATCTCTCTCGTTATCACGTATAATTATCGTCCGTAAACCGACTTTACAGACAATTAATTTTTTGAAGTAAAACTTCTTTACGCACGCTTGACTTGGGGCGGAAGCCGGTGAATGCGTTACGAAAAGTGCGAACGGAAGTTGAGAGGGAGATATAAGTTCGTGAAGATAGAGAAGAAAGAGAGAGAGCTACGTTTCGTATATGTTTAAACGTTAATGTGCGAGTGCGAGTTGTGTCTGTCCAGAATGAACATAGACTGATCGACTTACAGACGTGTGGACAATTTTGTAATTGAAATTTTTTTTTAATTAATATTTTGAAAAAAAAATTCACTTCAGTCATGTGGTAAAAAGCACACTCGTTTTTTTATGTGCAGGTATTTTATATTATTTTTTGTTTCATTGTTGTATTGTATTTAATATGGAATAGGCCTTGTATGTTAGTGCTAGTCCGAAATAAAGAAATTGAATAGAATAACTGGATAGCTACGTCAAACGTCTCCATAGTTTTATATAAAGCTCTGATTTCTCCTTGTCTAAGGCATTGGACTCTTACCTAAATGGGCGGTTTAGGTTTTGTATCACCTTACGATTGGATGTTGTGTGAATACTAAAGTCTAGATACCTTTCCTGTCTTATTTTTAAATGTAGTTTAGACTCGATGGGTAACGATTCAAAAATAACATGTTTGACTTTTGTGTAACACATAGGTATCTTATAAACGGACACCTACTATAATTGTGAATTAATAAATGAATAAAAATTAATGCCTGTTAGGCCAATGACAGATATCCACGTAATATTCAGTAAACAAAACAGAGATAAATTGAGATCTCCTTTTTTGTGTTATTAAAACAGGCTGACGGTAAGCGGTTATCGTCGCCTGTTGACCGGCAGGCACCGGCAACACCCGGGGTATTGTAGACGCGTTCCCTACACTGAGAAATCTCTTTACATTTTCTTGAAGCGATCAAATAGTTCCTCAGAACATTCCTACATAAATATAAAATATGAGTAATATAACTAATAGTTTCTAGTGCCGGCAGTTTTATTGCAAACCATCTGATATTTTACTGGCGTACGATAGCAATATATGAAAATATTAATAGTTATACCGTACGACACGACGTTTTGCATCAAGTGTACAGCTGAACTAGCTTATGCCCGCGGCTCTGCACGACTAGTTAGCAATAAATAGTAGCCCTTGTGCCAATCCAGGTCATAATCTATCGACACACCTTTCATCGATTCATTGGTTCAGCCTTTATGACGTGTTTGAATAACAAACAATTAAACTAACATCCAAACTTTCGCTTTTATAATATTAGTATGATTATCTATAGACAATTGGTCTGAAAGAAATATATTAAATCAAACTATCATTCACCCGGTTCGTACAACGGTCCCTAAAAATATTTAGCGACTAAACTTGTTTAACGAATCTGCATGATTTGACAACTCTCTAAATCAGCCATACACAAAGTGTGCTCTGCGGAGCCCTAGGGTTCCGCAAAGCCTCTAGGGCTCCACGAGAATACTAATAATAATCAGACAAAAATCAAGAATACTCCAACAACTCTCACTCTCAACTCTCTTCTATAAACCTGATTTCATTCCATTTCATTTATTTAATCTTTAGTCAAATTACATGTTCTTAGATATGTCAATAGGTACAATAATAACAAAAAATCCAATTAAAAATAGTTAGCTTATTTACAATGTCACATTGGTAGAATTTAATTTAGATGTCAATAGTGACTAATTAATTTTACAAGATAAATTAATCACCTACTTAAACCAAAGAAATTAATAAAATAAAATATTTATAATAAATAAAACTAGAAGTATCTGCAAAAGCATTGTCAACTGTATATAAATCAAAATAGAAAATTAAAAATTCAATAAAAAAAATTAATTACAATGTCAAGACGTATGAATTTGTATAACAATGTCATAGCAAAAAGGTTTTTATCTGCAAAAGCTTCGTCCAAACGATAAAAACTTTTGTTAATTAAATGTCCTTTGAGAAACAATTTGAAGTCATTGTCGGCAAGACTTATAACATTTTTGGGTATTCTAATATACAATTTTATTGCTGTGCAATAATAGCTTTTGGAAATCTTTGATTATCTTGTTTTTTGGTATAATTAGGCGATTTTTATATCTGGTACTGATATTGTGGACATCGGTAGCTCTTTTCATATTATGTAAATCTTGTCTAACATACATAAAGCACGTTTTGTGAAATAAATTCTCCAATCATTGTCATGATGTCTAGTTCCTGAAACGTTTCTCTACAGGATTGCTTAGAACCCATTCCCAAGATATAGCGTTAAGCTAACTTTTGCAAGGTAAAGACCCTGATAGCGTCTGCCGCTGTTCCCCAAAATAAAATACCATATGTCATTAGAGAGAAATATACATAGAGAAATATACATAGAGAATATATACACATAAGAGAAAACAAGGGAAGTATACATTTCGTGCTGGCCTTACTCCGCCTATCTCTCTAATTTTCTTATGACGTCAACCAATTGATGAAAAATAAGAAACAGTTTCATACATCCCATTAGATATTTAATTATTATTATTATTTAACCTATATTTTCCTACTGCTGGGCAAAGGTCTCCCACATCTCACGATCACTCGCCACGTCCCACCAGCCATCTTGGAATGCATCGAGGTCGTCACGCCAACGCTTCCTCGGCCTGCCCCGGCTTCGACGCCCATCTGCTGGCACCCATTGTGTGACGACTGTTGTTTACGACTGACGTGACCCGCCCAGTCCCACTACTTAATTATTATGCAACTGTTATATTTTAAAATGAATGAATGTAAAACACACAAAGTGAAAACTTTATTGTAAAAGGTCCGTCAGATGATTAGTTTTCCTACAGGGTTCCGTCACCAAAAAAGTTTTAGAACAGCTGCTCTAAATCATACCTATTTTATTTTTTTATTTTATTTTATTTGGGAAACAAACAGTACAAAAGAGTATACAAATAGGTATATACAAAGTTATTTCTAAAACCAGTGAAGTTTTCACCATAACATATTTCATAAAAAACGTGTGAACAGACTAACGTGAACAGTTAAATTTAAACGAAAAATATATATATATAACTTAGCCACTAGATACGTTAAGGCATCTTTGCGCAAGTTGCCCTAATAATAATGTTTGCTACAAATTAATACTGAATTAATACAATTCAATTTTCAATTATACAAATCAAAATCAGAAAAAAATATTCCATCAATTTTTGTTTCAGTATTCATTGATTCACCATTTCATTACATTGCGTAATATTGGCATTTCAAAGTTAAATTTCAAATGTCAGTTATCAATAGAAAAAACCAAAAATATTTGTATATACCATTGAAGTAAAACTTCTTTTTCAAAATATTATTTTATAAAATTGGTCAATTACAAAGTTATCCACACGTCTGTAGGTCGATCAGTCTAAGTTCATTCTGGACAGACGCAACTCGCACTCTCACAATAACGTTTAAAAATATACGAAACGTAACTCTCTCTCTTTCTATCTTCACTAACCCTCTCTACTTTCGTTTCCACTTTTTGTAACGCATTCACCAGGTTACTCCCCAAGTCAAGCGTGCGTAAAGAAGTTTTACTTCAATAAAACTAATTACAACTAAGCAGAGCATTGGAAAAAACAATTGGTTACAGTAGATACTATTTATGTAGAATGAACAGCTCAAGTATTCTTATAAGTAATACAATCGGACAACTAGACGCTCTGCGGTGCGCCACCGCTATATGGCTGAAATACCTCCCATCCGCACAAAGCGGTTATCTTCGACCTTTATTATTCGCGCTGCCAAAGAGTGGAACGCCTTGCCTGAGTCTGTGTTTCCTGATAACTAGAACCTGGGAGTCTTCAAATCGCGAGTGAATATGTTTATTTTAGGCAAGCGTAATCCATCGTAAACTGCATCATCGCTTACCATAAGCGAAATCGTGGTCAAACGCAATCCTATATAGTATAAAAAATGGATGGTTTTCGAAGAACGTTTTCAGTTTTAGTTTAAATCATTGATTCCCAAAATGGTCCAGGAAGACCCCCTGGGGTCCACAGGAAACTCGAAGTTGGTGTTACAAAAAATGGGGGTTCACAATTCGTAAACGGCGGACCACGAAAATTTATCTGGTTTCGATAGTGAAGAACTAAAATGTTGGCTTGACTTCACCTAAGCTCAGCGACAGTTACTTGTAAAAACTTGCATCGAAAACTGTTAATTCATGTTTGGAACTCAGCCGCAACGCAAATTTCCATAGTTGGATCTAATCTCTACATTGTTTGTCGACTGGGAATATGGTAGAAATGTAGCTGCAGGGGGTGCCACCGGAACAAGCAAAAATTTTAAAGTGGTCTATGAGAAAATAAGTTTGGGAACCTTTGGTTTAAATCTTTTGAAAGGGAGTCGTGTTATGTTTGCTTGGTTTAGCTGGGGCTACATAGCGGTGTATTATCTATTATTATTCAGAACAGCGCTATAGTGGTATAAATATGGTACTATAGCAATGCTGAGTGGTGACCGTTTTTGCTCACAAATTTTGCAATTTAACTTAAACCCATTTGTATAAACTGTAATATCTACTTGCGATACAAAATTTATAAAAATTCTATTCTATTCCTATTTATAAATCGTATACTCTAAATACTGTAATAGAACGTAGAGACATAGAAGCTGTTATAAGCTCAGAATTCTAAGCTTTGCTTGCATTAATAACTAAGTCGCGTTTCGAATGAGACTTCATATTGAGTGCGTTCCCTTTGAACCTCTAACTCATGATTAGAAATAAGGGATTTATCACGTAGCATCTTATTGGTGTTTCGACCGACAGTGTTTCAGTTCAATTCGGGAACCTTCAAGGTGAGTGTTATCCTCTCCGAATAACATCTCGCCTCGCACTCAACGTTATAAACACCGATAAGACGGTACGTGATAAATCCCGTGTATAATCATGATTGAAATAAATCACGAAAGATTAGTACGACTTGGCGATACTGTTGCCGGAATATACACTGAGTGTTGAGTTTAATTAAAGAGTAAAGGGGGCACCGGAGGAAGAATCGCCCATACAACACGTACTACCAATATCATTTCTAACTGGAGCATATTTCTACCTTAATAAGGTATTATTTTAATTTTAATAGTATTTATCTAGGTTCCCAACCATATATTAGATCAAAATACTTACCTAAAATTAAATAGAAGCGTATCGCATTCTGCATGTTTTTACGTCATAAAAGACCTGGTTTCAACCTAATTGTTTCGTTATAAAAACAACAACATCTTACGTATCCTAGTCATGGGAACATAGATTATATCGTCTAGTTACAGAATAACAACACAATAAGAAAAATACAACAAGTTTTCAGTCATCATTTTTGGTATTACGGAACAAGGTCAAAATCTAATCAAATTTAGAATCGTTCTATTGCTATCACTGTCGCTCTGCGTGGCTAAACTTCGTCACTAAACAGGGATATCGACATTCAGGCCGAAGTTTTTGACGTGGCCGAATTGAAGTTGCGCTCAGTGTTCCTTGTGAAGGGGCTCGCCCGGGCAAGAACTACCACCATACCTATTTCTGCATTGCATTGCTGTGTTTCGGAATAAAGGTGGATACCGGTGAAACTACAAGCACCACTACAAGTGAAACTACAAGTGTGGCTTTACACCCATATGCCTCAAATTGATGGACGCAGGGCAGTGCATCGTAGCGCACGTTTTTTAGAGAGACCTGCGAGGCTAAATATTATGACATTCCCTTGTCAATACATCTATGAAAATCTGATGTATGTTCACAAATATATTAATTTGTTTAAGAAAAACAGTGATAATCATAATTTTAATACTAGAAATAAAGATAAACTCGCTGTTGCCACTTGTAGACTCCATAAAGTTAGTAAATCGTTTAAAGAGCAAGGTGTAGGCTTTTATAACAAACCCCCAAGTGATGTATAAAAATTGACAATTTATAAATTTAAAAACGCAATTAAACAAAATCTTTATAAAAAAGCCTTCTATAAAATATCGGATTATTTAGATGATAGAGAAGCTTGGGATTGATATTGCTCCAACTCGTTCAAAATGTTACAATTTAGACGTAATTTATTTCCTGTATGGTTATGTATTCTAAAAGGATCATAAAACAAAACAACCAGCTTCGGCAGTAAAATTGACGTTTCAAAGTGATCCTTGTGATTTTATTGAATAATAGATTTTGACTTTGAGGCAATACTTTGTTGTAGGCGACGGTTACCGCTTAACATCAGGTGGGCCATAAGCTTGTTCTATCTTCAGGTGGTATTACAAAAACACAGTTTGAGTATCGCGGGCAATATTGCGGAGATTGCCAACAATGTTACAAATGCATTTACAAAGATTCTTTCTCGTGATTAAATTGGATAGTCTAACTCTAGTTATTTTAGCTTATTATGGCTAAAATGTAGGTAAATTCCAAACGCGATACCGAACGCGAACCACTCATCTGTGAAACAGCAGCTGACAATTGTTTGATCCGCTCGGATTCGTTTTTCATTTCTGTTGTTTAACTTTCGATCAACAATCCAAGTACTCGTAAATAACGGGCCAGTGCGCCAAAATGTAACTTTTAAAATAAATAACGCCGCATTTAGTATTAGGCGCTCAACACACTGCCACGCGTGAATGCCTGTTCTAACGTTCGTTGCTTGTAAGTATCTCCGTTTGTATAGAAAACACGCACAGTCCAACACACAGAAAATGCATCCACGCGCGTTCATGCAGATCCCGCGCTGAAGCGCGGAGAAACATGCAGATCCCGCGCTGAAGCGCGGAGAAACATGCACCCCCGCGCGTAGGTGCGGGGCGAGACGCAAGGTATGGCCACGGCAATGTTATCTTACACTTACAGTATTGTGACTCGGTCCTATCCTTGAAATAATTACCTACAGTCGCGGGCCGCGTAATAACGCGATAGGGCTGCCCGCCTGCAGTAGGTATTGTAATTTCATCTACCTACTTGAATTTCTTTCTAGTTTTGTGATTGTTTATTTTATAAATAAAACAAATGAAATTCATTTTGAATGAAATAGGAAATGTGTGTGTACCTACTTCGTAAATGAAGTAGGTGCATAATGTACTTACCTAAGTTTTAAAATAAACATTTTAGTTGTTCTTATGTTTTCTTAACTATCCTTATTTAACTCTTTTTAACTATCCTATCACATTATTATTAAAGAAAGAGATGACCATCGTCTCATCATAGGAGGTCATCAACCTTAACTTTAGAGTTATTCTCTTCTTTTAATGTTCTTTTGAAAAAACCAGTACACTGCCGCAACTAAAATATTGTTGTGTTATTAAAATATTAGTCAGGTAAATGGTTTCCTAACTTTGTTTTATGTAATGAAGTTGACGTAAGTAAGTGTTATTTATGGTTCGAAATAAATAAATAAATATGAAATATGAGAGTGGGTAGGTATTTAGACAGGCTACCCGCCACAATCGGCTTCCGAAGTTAAAGTAGGTACTTTACAAGTTATTAACCGATCAACTTAAAACAGGCTCCTATTTACCTATGGTAGTAGTTATTTACTTACAGGTAGGGGCAAAAATAAGTGTCCCTACCTTCTAATTTATTTTAAAATATTATACATACAAGGACGGAAAACGGTCCTCGCGTCACGTAAGTGCTTATGTAATTACCTATTCACATTTGTAGGAACTAACTTAACTTTACTATTAGTCCTAATTAGCCATATAGCGCGCAGAACAGATGGCCGATGGGGCCGTAAAGTTATCGAGTGGAGGCCACGGACCGGCAAGCGCAGCGTAGGACGTCCACCTACAAGATGGGCAGACGACTTGGTAAGAACCGCAGGTCGGCGTTGGATGCAGGCCGCTTCCAACCGCAGTTCCTGGAGATCAATGAGGGAGGCCTTTGTCCAGCAGTGGACGTCCTACGGCTGATATGATGATGATGATGATGATTAGTCCTAATTTACGAAACGTACAGCTATTTTAACAAATATTAATGTTATCTTTTGTTGTACTGTATTTTGTTTTTGTGTTGTAAATTATTGTTATTAGTGGTTGGCATAATAAATGATATTTTCTTTCTTGCTTTCTTTCTTTATATTTTGATAGTTGCATTAAATAGCGCACTTTCAAATAATAAAAAAATATCTTTCTGTAATAAAAAATATCCAAAAAGATCCAAAATTCACCATAGTCCGTGCAGAACGTCGCAACGTATCACCCCAAAAGCGAAATACCTACCTATTAAAAAAAGAAACATATTACGTACTAGGTAATAAAAATATTTTACAGTCTAACTTTCGGAGTTTGCAGGTGGTTTAAATAATATTATCTCTGGGTGCGTTATTGATGCATTAAAACAAACCAAAACAGCACAATATAGTCTATTCGTGCTCTTTGCCGTAATAAAGTAATATTATTATTACTTGTTCTTATTTCAATAAAAAATTCAGAAATCGCACGCTTACCGCTTACAAAAAAAATGACACCGTTCGCCACTGCGGCAGCGACATTACCGTGCTGCGGCGCATTCGTGACTGGTTGTGTACCGAGTGGGTACCTAAAACACGGCGCGTAGGTATGACTCACGTTCCGGCCGTTTGTATGAAGACAGAATACTGTACATAATATAACCGTGGCCCACAGTGCCGTGCGTGATTTTGAAAACGCACTATTTTGGAACTGCACTAGCGAACAGCTTTGAATGAAATGAGTCAGAGCCGCCGTGAAACCACAAAACGCAACTACGCGCGTGAGTGCGTAAAAACCCGCACGATGATGCAGATCTGCACTCCCGCAAGTACGTAGTGAGGCCTGAGAATAGGCCTCGTGGCCGCAGTGATATTAAAGCCGCAAAAGCAAATTAAAAAAAACGAGTGGGCTTTAGACCACACGAATGAAGTAAAAGTTCTTTAGCTCCATCAGTCCGGCAGTACCGTCACCCTAAGGTTTATTTAGAATAAAATAAAAATCCCTTAGGGTACATGTTTAATAGATGATAAGAGTAAAGAAACTCTTAGGCTGTAAATGGAAGTAATGAGATAGCGATATTTATAGTAATCATCAACTTTAATAAGAAAATTTCAAGGTTATACAAAACTGACATTTTAAAAATTGTCCTCCAGTACCAGCCAGCATAAAAATGTTGTTTTGAACGAGACAAAAATCACAAACATATTGGTTTGGCAACTTTGAGATGTTCGCACTAGCCTCATGGACCCATACCCTGCAGTTTCCACATTGTATCCAATCCTCGTCGTGAGATTCCAGACATAAAGGGAAAATTGTTTCTTCCTGAATTGGCCTATCAGGAGGACTTTGGTTTTTGTTGTGTTTTTTCTTAGTATTCTTGCTAACATCTTTTCCTGAAAGCAAACTCTTTCCTTTCTTGCTAATATTTTTACCTGACAGAAAACTCTTTCCACGCTTGACTGAGTCTACCTTATTTTTCTCTGTTTTCTTCTCTTCGAGAATCTTTTTATATGGTGAACTTTTTAATATTTCACTTTTTTTAGCTCTACGACGTCGCACAGTTGCGTTTCATTTAGAATTCTATCATTTAAAGTAGTTCTTGGAACCTCGTACCTATCTATTGCCTGGCGGGCACTCATTTCTTTGCTCAAAACCTATTCTACGGCTGTAAGCATGTTATTAGGATCCCAGGTGCCCTTCTTTTTATCTTCACCTTCCTCATTTGACATCATTGTGTACCTAGAAACAAATAATCCATTTATAAAATGAACCTGAATAGTGGCCGGTACTGGAGGAAAATTTTGTGGCCGGTACTGCAGGAAGCGAAATAATATTATCATGTTAGCTCAGTGATAAAAATGTGACGTATGAAGTAAATTAAAACCAATTTCATGATAGCTTTATAAGTAGTCATTACATACCACGTTTAATTTCTGTCGAAAACACCTCTAATCTTCCCTGAGAATCCATGGAACTTTATTTGTGTATCGTACGTGCACCGTGCGCAACACAAAACTTCGCATTGACAGCCAGCCTCTTGCAACAAGTCGCCGTCGCTTGGGTCATTGCAACTACGAGAAGAAACTTAACAAATGGCGTGAACCCAGCAGCGCCATCTGTTATAGAATTACGGAAACAGTAACTGACCGGTACTGGATGCCGGCCGGTACTGTAGGATTTTCCCCTAGTATCATATATATCATTTTAATCAAACCCATAATTGGGTCCAATCTATCGATATTGACAATATTTTGTGTCACCGCACTGACTGAGTAGTGGTAAAATAATGCTTTAAGGAAATGTCAACCTTATTGCGAGGCGCATACAGTAAGTACATAAGTTATTTTCTGCTGCTGCTGCCTGCCATCTGTTGTGGAATAGCTGAACTTTTTCGTAAATTGAAACTGGTATATTCAAAATAGGAAACGTCGTAAATATGATTTTTTATCTAAAGGAAAATGAACTCTATTGTACAGCATTAAGGAGTGTTTTGTTTTTGCAGTTTGTATAATTTAGGCTAATTTGGGATATGAGATATGCGATAAATCAACTGGCTATGAGAGAAAGTGAGAAAGAAAATGTGAGCTTGCACCTCTCTCTCTTGCCCCTACAGTAATATACGAAACGTAACTCTCTCTCTCTTTCTATCTGCATTATCTTATATCTCCCTCTCAACTTCCGTTCGCACTTTTCGTAACGCATTCACCAGCTTACTCCCCAAGTCAACCGTGCGTAAAGAAATTTTACTTTTAAAATAGGCCTGAGAAGAGGTGGTGCGTGCAGAGTGGCGGGCTTCCAACTAATCAGAGCACTTTCATGCATGACATAATTATAGTATACTAGCTGTTGCCCGTGACTTTGTACGCGTTAAGCTACTATATGTGTAGGTAACCTAGGAATAATGATAAACTCGCTGTTGCAACTTGACACCCCATTTTTCGTTACTCTCCATCCAAAGGTTGCCTGGAAGAAATCACTTTCAGCGATAAGGCCGCCCATTGTATTATATTTAGAATTAATTCTAAATAAACTTCTTCGAAATTTTTCGAAATTCGAAATTTGACGGAACGTCTTCAGAATTTGTGTATCCGATTCATATTCGGGTTGCGCAAGTTTGATCACGTCTCCATGTTTAGATCCCAGCTAAAATGGCTTCCCATTCGTCGTCGACGTGATCTTCATGTTGTAACTTTTCTCTTCAACACTCTTTTCAATCCTTTAGCTCCTTCTTACCTCCGTGAGCGCTTCGATTTTCTTGTCCTACCGGAGATGACTTGTAGGTCATCTAAATCCCTCCTTCTCAAAACCCCTCCTCATTCCTCCAGTCGCTATGGCGGTTTCTTCACTGTCCATGGAGTCAACCTGTGGAATTCTCTACCACACTCTATCCGCGCAAGTCCATCACTAAGCACTTTTAAGCTTAGAGTGAAAGAGCATTACCTGTCCTTGTAAGCTTTTAGGTTATTTATTATGTATAAGTAGGTATATTATTTATATTTTGTATAATGTATTATGTTTATCTCTAATGTAGGTATAGTATATAGGTATTATTATTATTTTTTAATATGGTTAAGTGTTGTATTTATTATAGTATATACTATATATTAGTATTCTACTCCAATGTCATTCTCTGTGCACGTACCCACCACTATAATCAAATATCTCTATCTTCAAAGGTTTGCTGGAAGAAAACTCTTATTAGGGTTAAGCTCGCCTTTGTACATGTCCATTTTGTAAGCTATTTTTATCTGTAAATCTATTTGTGTACAATGAAGAATAAAGAATAATTCGTTGTTAATGTATTTCTGGTGTATAGCGATTAAAGCAACTTTCGGTGGAAGTTTGCATAATAATGTACATCATATTTATTTTTTTAGTTGTATCATTCTCTTATTTCAGAAGTTACAGGGGGGGGGACACATTTTACCACTTTGAAAGTGTCTCTCCCGCAAACTATTCGATTTAGAAAAAAATTATATTAAAACCTCCTATAATTTTTGAAGACCTATCTATAGATATGCCACATGTATGAAGAATAAAAAATTTTGAGTTTAAGTTCTAAGTATGGGGAACCCCCAAAATTCATTGTTTTTTTCTATTTTTGTGTGAAAACCTTAATGCGGTTCACAGAATACATCTGCTTACCAAGTTTCAACAGTATAGTTCTTATAGTTTCGGAAAAAAGTGGCTGTGACATACGCACGGACAGACAGACAGACAGTCAGACATGACGAATCCATAAGGGTTCCGTTTTTTGCCGTTTGGCTACTGAACCCTAAAAATTGATTACACTCCTCTTTTTACACCAGGGATTCAAAATCATAGGGGATTTAACGGAGCCATCGGTAATAAGCCAATACAGATAACCTCGTAATATTTACGGAGAGCACGCGGTTCAATTGCCGCCATATTTATTAGCCCAGCTTCCGTTTCCGGTGCGGGTGGTTGATTTAAACGCGCATTTCCGGAGTACCACTTTGCTGGTATCCGGTCAGTTATTACGTTATACGATAGGACGTTTTTCGTCAGAATTCTCTAGTTCTACCCCGCTGGTAAGGTAAATCAAAGTGGCCAAATGCAAATTTAACTGATTCAACTGATTAACTATTTACTTTTTTTTATATACGACTTGAAGATATGGCGTCCCTGATATTAGGTGGTAACCATCGCCAATAATTCACTCATAAAATTCTCTTTCGTTTGACAATCAGCGTATGTCAGAGCAACGCCATCTGTTAGCAGTTATAAAAACATGCGCATAAAAACCCCTCATCACAGTAATAATATAAATATAAAAAAAGTTTGGATGTTTGGTTGTTACTCAATCACGTCATAACGACTGAACTGATATCGATGAAATTTGGTACGAGTATATACGTAGATTATAACCTGTATTACAACATAGGCTACCTTTTATCCCGTAAATCAGTTCCCATGAGATAAAAAACCGGCTAAGTGCGAGTCGGACTCGCGCACGAAGTGTTCCGTACCATTATCTATAAAAACGGCAAAAAAAATCATGTCTGTTGTATGGGAGCCCCCCTTTAAATATTAGCATTATTTTAATTTAGTTATTTATTTTTAAAGTGAATATATAACCAAATATTATGTGATATATTTCAAGCGTCTACCCGTTGCCGTTATCAATATTGAGCAAAAACGAGTAAAAAAATCAAGTTTGTTTTATGGGAGCCCATTAAATATTTATTTTATTCTGTTTTTGGTATTTGTTGTTATAGCAGCAACAGAAATACATCATCCGTGAAAATTTCAACTGTCTAACTATCACGGTTCATAAGATACATCCTAGTGACAGCTGGCCAGACAGACAAACAGACGGACAGATAGACAGCGGAGTCTTAGTTTATGTCCCGTTTTACCCTTTGGGTACGGAACCCTTGGGGTGTCAAGTCAAGTTGCAACAGCGAATTTAGCTTTATTTCTAGGTTACCTACACATTTAGTAGTGTAACGCGTACGAAGTCACGGGCAACAGCTAGTTATTTCTCTATTTATTTTAAATGCGGTCCTCAGTTCTTCGACTAATGCGCTAGCTCGCTGATTTATTCGACAAAGTACTTTCATTCGCTTACCCAACATAGCCTTCGGCTGTCGGAAACAAAAAAAACCTTTACAAAATATAATTTACTCGATATCTTTACCCCGGGAACCTTCATAATTCCCCAGTTTTCTTTAATACGTTACATTTGGGAGCGTGAGGAGCACTCGTAAAGAAGGTTTTTGCGTTTCCGTTCGTTGTGAGTGATGAGATGGCAGATGGCCAACGCTGGCGCTGGCCCGACGGTACCCTAGTCCAGAGGTTCCCAATTTTATTTGGCCATGGAACCTTAATTGATCATACTTTTTTGGCGGAACCCTAGCTAACTATTCTGATAACTAAAGTGTTTACCTTGTAGTTTGAAAATATTCATGTTAGACTCGAAGAATGAACAAATTACTTATAAATGAAAATAGTCATTATAAGTATTGCAAAGAATTTATTTTAACAAAGAAATACAATGTACCTAGGTAATAATTTATTGTGAAGAATGAAATGTTTTCAAATTATTTCTTATAATAGCCGTAAAATTAGGCTTTATGTCTGACAATTGAACGCAAACCAATCTCGTATCGGTATGTCTTCACAAACTTAATCAGAACCAGAACAGCTTTCTCAACGATTGCCGGGTATTCATCTATTAGTACAAATCAACTTATACTCTCGGACAGATCGCGGAACCCCTGTGACCCATCCACGGAACCCCAGGGTTCCGCGGACCACTTTTTAGGAATCACTGCCCTAGTCCCTACCCAATATCTAACATTTACATAATAACGTGAGAGGAAAGATTTTATTGCGTACTCTCTCGCACATTGGCTTGCCTTTGACGTTTTCGTAATATGAATAGATTTGTACCCTATCTGAACCTAGAATTGTACCCTTTTATAACCAAAGAAAACATTTGAACCACGTTTAACTTATAACATTCTTTTTTTATGTCTAAGGTATTCTTAAAGTTTGATAAATAAAGAAATATTGCTGGACATTTCACACAGCGCTATTAAGCCCCAAACTAAGCAGAGCTTGTATTAAAGGAACCAGATAACTAATAGAATACTTGTATACTTATTTTTTGTAAATACATACTTATAATATATAGAAAAACATCCAGACCCGGAACAAATATCTGTAGATCATGCAAACATTTGTTCCGCAGCGGGAATCGAACCCGCCCCCTTATTACCTAAGCCAAATTGTTGTCGTGTCGCTATCGCTAGTCAGGCCATCCCTTTTACACGTACAGTACGTACCTCACGTGTGAAAGGGATGGCCTGACTGGCAATAGCGACACGACAGCAATTTGGCTTAGGTAATAAGGCTACCGCTACCTCCTGCGTATCAGCCGGCTGTTCGCCCACTGCGTCACGGAGGTCATGAAAATAAAAACAACCTATAAATAAATACAAAATACCTTTAGGAAAATAGGGGATGACTGATTATTCACCCACTGAATCTACCATGAATGACTTTGTAATGGGTAATCCCATTTTAATTAATGTTGTTTTTAATAGAACTTAGAATTAGTTTCTTAAATGCGTTTAGGACTAAAAATGATTATTATATTTTTGGTTTTCAGTTTTTTTTGTTTTGCTGGTTTATTTGGTTGTTTCTTGGAAAGCACCCTGGTTAGTAACGTGATGAACTTGCTTAAGAATAACATTGTATCGCAAACGATCAACTGCTAAACATTATACAACATCAACATACCTCCCGTGCTGGTTTAAAACTTACGTTGAGGTTTTTCAGTGTTTGTTAAAAGAAATAAGCAAGCATGCTTTGGTTTCCTAACATACAAAAGCTACAGATATCACCAACTCACCTTAAGGGCCCTGTATTCTGTTACCCGTTTTATGCGAATATTTCGAACAAGTCTGTGGCTCGGTTGATAAAGAGAGATAAACAAAAATAAATACAGCCTTGGTTCATCAAAACTTAAAAGATCGAAAAAAAAAATTTAAACATATCACAATCGTCAAATAAATTCGTCTTCTCATCGAAAAATGAGCAATTGAGTGAACTATCTAACCCTGTTTTCACCCAAAAAACGATTCGTAAAGTTTTTAACAAAAATAACATTACAACAAAAATATTGTCTTCTTTGAAATGAGTTTAAAATATTTTAGTATATTCATACAATATTTAAAAAAAAATAACGAATAAAAACTGCGCAATTTTACGCTTCAAAAGATGTCGTTTATTCGAAAGTAGAATGTTTATAAGTTAAAATTCACATACTATAACAAAGTTCAACCTTTTATTTACATATAAAAAAAACTAGAACTGTACTATCCATTAATTATTATAATATGAATTTTTTTAAATCATATATAAAATGATGAAAGGCAACGCGGCCACTGGCAGTCTGCGCCGAGCGCTTTTAGAGGAAGGACGTGTCGCTCTTTGTCACGAGCACTATACATAGTTACGTATATATAATACTATAGGCAACAGCATACAATTATAGTGCGACCGAGTGATTTGATCTGTATGGAAACTTACAGATCTATAAAACTCATTGACATCATTGTTCTCCCAGATGCCCTCTCGTAGGGTAAAAATGTTTGGTATGATCGTATAGAGGGAGTTTTGGTGAGTAAGGAATAAATCCTAAAGTCCCCCTTTTGTCCCCCATTCGCTCCCATCCACCTCGTATCTCGGAAAGTATAAGACTTAGAGCATTAGCGCCAAACTAATGTTGCTCAGGACATTTTATTATATACAAATCTAAAAAAAATTGATCTTTCATACAAAAAAAAAATTGTACCATACAAAATATTTTTGTGCAAATACCATACACCGTATATTTCGTTTGCCGTAATTTTCATACTGTTTTTATATGGAGCCAAACGGCTTGTGGGTACTGTGAAATTTATATTACTGTATTTTATTTATTGGTGGAGGGGTATGAGATAACTAAATTTTCAAGTTTATGCGACATCCATCATCATCATCATTTTGAGACTTCCCTTTTTTAGTTTTTGGAGGGGCATAAGGCAACTTTCTTAGTAAACTTTCAAGTATATGCGTCATCTACAAGGATCACTTTGAAACGTCCAATTTTTTTTTTTAGTTTTTGGAGGGGCGTAAGGCAACTTTCTTAGTAAATTTTCAAGTATATGCGACATCTACAAGGATCACTTTGTTGCGTCAAATATTTTACTTTAGTTTTTGGAGAGGTATAAGGCAACTTTCTTAATAAATTTTCAAGTATATGCGACATCTATAAGGATCACTTTGAAACGTCCAATTTATTTTTTTTAGTTTTTGGAGGGGCGTAAGGCAACTTTCTTAGTAATCAAGTATATGCGACATCTACAAGGATCACTTTTAAACGTACAATCTTTTTTTTAGTTTTTGGAGGGGCATAAGGCAACTTTCTTAGTAAATTATCAAGTGTATGCGACATCTATAAGGATCACTTTGAAACACTTTTTTCCTCAGCAAATTATCTAATTGATGTCAAACTTTGCACACCGGTAGAACTAAAATAAAAATTCCAGACTATACTAAAAACGTTCTGATCTGATCATGGAGTCAGGAGCTGTTCCGTGGAACTCCTCAGCCAGTTGTCCGATTGAGGTCAAACTATGAATACCGGTAGAATTTAAATAAAAATACTTTACTATTTTAAAAACGCTCTGATCTGTTGATGGAGTCAAGAGCTGTTCCATGGAACTACTCAGCAAGTTGTCCGACTGAAATAAAACTTTGCACATCGGTAGAACTAAAATGAATATTTTTGACCACACTAAAAACGACCCGATCTGATGATGGAGTCAGGAGGTGTTCCATGGAACTCCTCAGAAAATTATCCAATTGATGTAAAACTTTGCACACCGGTAGAACTAAAATAACAATTATAGACTATACTAAAAACGTTTTGGTCTGATGATGGAGTCAGGAGCTGTTCCGTGGAACTCCTCAGCAAGTTGTCCGATTGAGGTCAAACTATGCATACTGGTAGAATTTAAATTAAAATACTTTACTATACTAAAAGCACTCTGATCTGATGATGGAGTCAGGAGCTGTTCTATGGAACTCCTCAGCAAGTTATCCGATTGAAGTAAAACTTTACACACCAGTAGAACTAAAATGAAAATAAATTACAAAAGTTATCTAAGTAAATTTGTTTCAGATAGAGACTTAGTTTTATTTGTCCTGTAATCTTTGTTGATGTTCCTATCAATCATGGTTATTTGAGATTGTTCACACTCCAAAACTATACTACAAAAACCAAAATAAAAATTGTTTTGTAATGTGTAAGTTACCTAAGACTTTTTATATGATACAAAACTGAATGTACTACCTACATACTTAGGTAAATACTTAAATGCAACAGTAGGTCAAGTAAGTTGGTTATGAATTTCGTGGCGCTGTTATACAAGTGGTTCGCCCCGAACTTAGATCTCGCGAGTCTCTCAAAAAACAAAAAAAAAAATTTCATAATTTCTGACTTGTAAAATAGTGACACGAAATAACAACTACAGACTTACTTGACCTACAGTTTTATTCAAATAACAAGTAATGGGAGTTCACGTTAATTGGTTACTGTTGTTAATAGGGGTAGAAATTGCAGTTATTCTGGATTTTAGACTTTTCCCTATATTTGTGTCAGTTAAGCTACACGAATACCAAAGGAGAACGGGCATAAGTGTATGGAAGCTGGTCTACCTTGCAATAAAAATGAGTCATATGTCAATATAAAGGTAATTCTATGTATTTTCATATGTAGAAAGTCGCATTTCTCTAAGTATTGTCCGATCTGAGTTCTACTAAAAATTGAATCTGATAATATTTAGTGCCAAACATTGAATATCGTGGTAATTAAAAAAACATTTTGTGTAATGTAATGATTTTATTTAAGTTAGGTAAGTAGTAATACAAATAAAAACAACATCTTCTTAAAAAATCAAAACAATATGTTATTAAACATTATCATCATCATCATCATCGATGAGAATACTGTTAAGGAACAATGCAGGTTCATTTAACCCTTCATGACGGGCATAACCTACGTACCATATAATTGACAGTACATGGGCACAAGTACCTATAGTACGTCGCCCTGTCAAGCAGGTACAATAATATTGTGTAATATTGTTATTAATATTATTGATTAATATATAACAAAAATATTTCCTGGCTCGGACATGTCGAGACTGTATACGTCCACGTAATAGCCAAGCCTCTTCGTTGATATCATATTGTGCCAAGTCTTCTAGAGCGTTATCTCTATACGTCTCGATTATATAAAGACCATTTTGTAAGTGCTCGCTACAATATGATCGAGCGAGCTTTAACTGGTAAGTTCCCAAGGCAAAATGTATGACTTGTTCTTCACTAAGCCTTGGGAAGTTTTCTATTTCATTTGCTTCGATTCGCATGAACTCTGCTCTCCTATAATTCAATCTCTTTGCTTCCACATAATTGTGCAATGTGTTTGGTATGTGTATTTTAGGTCTTATTGAATTCAAAAAGGCTGCTGCGTGTGAACTATCTTCGATGGGGGCGTGGAAGTGGTTTAGAATGGCTGCAGCTATTTTGAAGTCAACACCAGACCGCTTGCTGTGCAGGTCTATGATCACGCTCAGTCCTCTGCCAACATCGGTGACACAAGCTTCGAGTACTGTCGAACACCACCTGAAAATAATAACAATTAATACTTAAAATAAATAAATCCTATGCCTAACTACTCAATATAATAAAAATAAAAGGTAACTAACCTCCAACACTGCATGTTGTTGTATAAACGTGGCGAATTCTGGTCGTTCCCTTTGCAGGTTATCAGCCAAGATATGCTGCTGGTACCGTCCGCGGTAAAGTCCTCGACGACACATCACACAGTTTCGAAAAACTTCCATTATCGGTAGGCAGTTCAAAAGTCAATAAGTCGAGCCAAAGTTAACACATTAGGGAAAGAAACAGGGTCCAAAAGCAAGCCAGGGTCAGTAAAAACAGAGAAAGAAGTTCAAACACAGCACTATCGTAACAAGACGTGACGTAGCCACTCACTTGATGCGATGCGACTGATTATTGTAGCCGTCCGGCGCGGCGCGTACACAACCGTTCCCCTCCCCCGCGTACGCATCCCTCTCCCCACGGCCCTTACATCGCTCTTCTCCCTTCTCGCTCTTGCTACTGCATTGTATAGGAGCCTTTATGTATGGATATAGTAATCGTGAAACCGTTATTTTATGTTCTTTAAAACAAAAAATGCTGGTGTTTGCATGGCTGTAACTCAAAACGGACAGACTTTTGGGGAAAGTTCCAATAGTATATTTTGATGTACTATTGTATGCCAATTCGAAAATGTGCTGCTCATTTTTATTGGACTGTAGACCAGGATGCCCGTTCTCCTTTTGAATTTAGATAAAATTCAGTTTTTATTACCACTAGTAATTAAAAAACTACGACAACTAAACTAATAATATAAACGGGGTATCAATGTATTAATAAAGATCTTTCATTTAACGTCCTATTTTACCTTATAGTCTTATTTTTGTTAGTTTTCACCGCTCTTGAACCTTAATATCTCAACAACTCCCCAACATTTTTAGCTCATTCAATCAAACCAGGATTTTGCCAACACTACCTGCCTATATATTATCAAATTTCACGATGATCGTATCAACGCTTCGAAAGTTACCCTTGGACAAACAAACATACATATACAAGCCAATTTGCTCAAGTTGATTTAGAAACTTCGCTTTGCTCGATCAATTAGTCAAAGATTATGAATAATATTTTTTTTGTTTTGTGGAAGTCTCACGAGATCTCAGTTCGGGGCGAACCACGAGTTATTTTACTTGTAGAAATCTTGTCAGACCATTATAATCTCGGAGTCTTCAAGTCCAGAGTGAACACGTTCTATCTAGGCAAGCTGGCTCCCTCTTACACCTTACCATCAAGTGAGTACCTAAGTGGTCAACCGCTTAACCAATACAATTAAAATATAAATACTTTAAACTACAAATGAAGATAGGTACGAAGATACCAAATACACTATAAATTAACATTTTCATTTAATCGACATGACAAAGGATCAACATTTCTTGTCCTATAGTGAGGTGTATAAGACACAAACTCACACATCCGCAAGCCACGCAGCAAGTTCAACGGCCGGCCGACTTCGTAAATATCTAAAATTGACAGCGTCAGATTTTGGAATGCCCTCTTAAGAAGCCGGCGAACCCCGAGCGCAACTTCAATTCGGCCGCGTCAAAAACTTCGGCCTGAATATCGCTATCCCTGTTTAGTGACGAAGTTTAGCCACGCAGAGCGACAGTGATGTCAATTGAACGATTCTAAATTTGAGTAGGTTTTGACCGTGTTCCGTAATACCAAAATGATGACTGAAAACTTGTTGTAATTGTCTCATTGTGTTGTTATTCTGTAACTAGACGATATAATCTATGTTCCTATGACTAGGATACGTAAGATGTTGTTATTTTTAATACGAAACAATTAGGTTGAAAACAGGTCGTTATGACGTAAAAACATGCAGAATGCGATACGCTTCTATTTCATTTTAGGTAAGTATTTTGATCTAATATATGGTTGAGAACCTAGATAAATACTATTTAAATTAAAATAATACCTTATTAAAGTAGAAATATGCTCCAATTAGAAATGATCTTGGTAGTACGTGTTGTATGGGCGACTCGTCATTAATGTTGTGTTAAGGGGTGTCCCCTTAACACAATATTAATGACGAAAAAACGACTTAAAAAGAGGAGCCTATTCAGTAGTAAATATCTTCTGGTTGATAAATGTGATGATTTTTTTTATTCATTTTAGGTATTTCATTAGATATTTAATGACTAACATACAGAAGAAACAGTTGAATAATCTAACGACCATTGCAAACGATCTATAGATAGCTCAACTGTCTTTGGGACACTGGCTGCATTATGATAATGATTAGATTAAAATATTCTTTGTAAAATCCGAAAAATAAAATAAAACTGTTAACTGTTATTTTGTTGTGCTTTTCTGTTTTTTTTTTTTAATATAAATATTTTAGAATATTTCACACGATCACAATTATGTGTAGTGATTGCGAAAGTTTGAAAAATACCGTCATCTTTATAGTACATAATTACTGATTTATTTATATGATTATATACTAGCTGAACCGCCCACGCCTTCGCCTTTGAAATTTCCCGTTCCCGTGGGAACTTCGTGATAAAAACTATATACAACCCTCTTGTCAAAGTGTCGCGACGCTTCATGTAAATGACTTGACGTCAATGAACGGCGGTTAAATTAAATTAACATTGTGCATACCAAAATACTAAAATCGTGATTAAAAAATGTGTGAAAAAAAATGTGATTACCAAATATACAAAATAAAATCGTTAAAATCAGTCGACCCGTTTCGAAGGAGTGCGACCACTAAAACCGTGACACGAGATTTTTATATACTTACGTATTGGAGATTTATATTAAATATTTATACTATTATCTTTATAGTATATGCATAAGATTTTTAAAAAAGTATATGCATAAATAACACCAACGCACCGCTGGAGTTCCAACATGGAATAAGCTGCTATTCCACTAGGAATCCGTACTCCTCAATGGCATAACTTTCGTTTCAACTGCAGTTAAAAAACAAACAAAGAGATGATTTAGGGGCGTGTTGGCACTAGACTAAAAAGACATTTGGAAAACTTAAAAGAAATTCACTCTTATGTAAGAAAACTAGGCTCTTTCGTTCGCACTTTTCGACTTTCCGGTTTTTACCCGACTGCGAAGAAAGAGGGTTATGTTTTTTACTCAATACCACAGACATGACGTAATCAATACTGTCTGTGTTTTTTAACTTATTTCACTTATTTTTTAACTTACTAATCCTTTTAAGGGTTCCGTACCCAAAGGGTTAAATGGGACCCTATTACTAAGACTACGCTGTCTGTCTGTCTTTCACCAGACTGAATCTCATGAACCGTGATAGTTAGACAGTTAAACTTTTCACAGATGATGTATTTCTGTTGCCGCTATAATAACATATACTAAAAACTGAATAAAATAAATATTTAACGGGGGCTCCCATACCACAAACGTGATTTTTTTGCTCGTTTTTGCTCGATATTGCTAACGGCAAGAGTTAGTCGCTTGAAATATTCACAGAATATTTAGTTATATATTCACTTTAAAAACAAATAATTAAAATAATATAAAACAAATATATAAGGGGGGCTCCCTCACAACAAACGTGATTTTTTTGCTCGTTTTTATAGATAATGGCACGGAACCCTTCATGCGCGAGTCCGACTTACACTTGACCGGTTTTTTAAATTGATAAAGTACTTTTACTAATTCTTTGACTAGTTTGCAAGTCGGCATTTGTGAATTATTCTGTGGTACAAATAAGTAATAGTTCCCTATACTGAAATTCGCAAGCAGACTAAAGTACAAGACGCCAGCAAGCGAATATTGCGGCTCAAGTTGAGTTGAGCAGGATACTTGGCCCGACGAGGTGACGACAGGTAGACTAAGGCACTAACAGAGTGGAGGCTGAGAACTGGGCATCAAAATAGGGGACTTCCACCAGCGAGATGGGTCGACGACATCCATAAGGCCGTGGTCGTACATGATTCAGACTGGCACACACAGAATCGGGAAGAATGGCAGAAACAAACAGAGGCCTATGCCCAGAAGTGGCTATACACCGGCTGAAAATGATGATTATGATGACAAATAAATAAGACCCAATAAAGTATAATTTTAAGGCGCCCTTAGTGAATCTGGACTTTGCCATCCATTTTTAGTACATTTTTTCAATCAACATTATTTTTTGTTGTCAGACGATTTATCTAAAGGATCTTTATAACTTTTACTGTGCGACTGTCATTCATATTCCATGCAAAATCCCATAACTTCAAATGGGTAATTTATGAGATTTAAAAATACACTAAATAAATATAGATTATTCGGGCAAGTTCAACAAAAAATCTTGTTTGCCCAACCTTGCTAAAAATCTTGTTTGCCCAACCTTGCTAAAAATCTTGTTTGCCCAACCTTGCTAAAAATCTTGTTTGCTTTTACTCACAACCTTCTATTTAAGGGCAGAAAAAAATAGTGAAACTAAAAACACTTCATCTGAACTAAGAAACATGTTAGACATTTCTCTACAATACAGATATAAAGTGGAGAATACATCAAGCGGTTAGGTGTGCTATTTTTATCGCTATAAACCTCTGTAGCAAATGTGGCTCGTATTTTAAAACGCATTTGCGGAAGTTTTCAAAGTTTATGTGAGAAATTGTTAAAAGTTGAGTGGCAGACGAATGAATATAATATACATATATTATTGTAGAGCTATTTTCATATAAAGATTACTGGCACTAAAGAATACATAATAGAGCTAGAAAATTAATGGTTATTGGCCAGGGGTGGGTAGTATTTGAATTACTTCTAATTAAAATTCCTAATTAAATAAACAATTTGTCTTAACTTCTTTTCTACAATCATCAATAACATTAATAATAATTTTACACACAGTACATTTAGGATGTCATTCCGAGTAAGAAGAATTACCATTGACTAAGCCAGACAGATCTAGTCGTGCGGAGACTATGTAGAATATAGATTTACTATAGTTATAAAAAAATACGTAATTGAAATACATATACGTATTTTGTATTTGTAATAAAATTACTTCGTAAAAATGTAATTTGTCATTGGTATTTCAAATACCTGACGCAGAGGTATTTTGTAGTTAGTATTTCAAATAACTATTGCTTCAAAATAAATATGAAAATAAATACATTTGCCGATCTTTAAAATAGTGCATTCTACAGGAAATAGCACTCGATAGTTTCGTAACTATTCCTAAGCAAAATGGCGACCGCTAAATATGTCAATCTTTAAAGTTGGCAACACTGCACCTGTACTGTACTGTACGTTTTATTGTCAAGTACATTAACACCCGACAGTATTTTGTAATTTCTATTTTGTACAAAAATAGTTAAAATACTCTATTTTTTATTTCATATTTAAAATGCACGAATTAGAAATATTTTGTAGTAAGTATGTATTTTAAATACGTGCGAAATACTATTTTGTAATATGTATTTTGATTAACACAAAGGATGTATTTTCCCAGCTCTGGTTATGGTACATATTATCCCTGGAATGAGTATTAGATTTTATAGTGAACTCAGTTTTTATGGTTATTAGGTGTCACACATAAACAATGATAGCGATTCGGTTGTTTTTTTGGGCTAGTTTTGGTCAGCAGTCAAATTGGTGCTGATTTAAACTAGCCCACAAACACGCCATCTTCGTAAAAATTACTTGATTTTAGAAATGTCACTATAAATATCATTCTAATTTGATCTTTAGCGTAAGCAAAATAAGACAGTTCGTATTTTACACAATATTAGTAAATAAAAACCACAGAATCGCCATCATTATACCACTAAGGCTACACTAAAAAGGCAATACAATGGACGGCCTTATCGCTTTCTCTTTCAGGCAATATTTGGATTAAAAGTATTTATTGTAAATAAAATCTTTTTTTTAAATCAAGCTGATAAGCCCACAACAACAAATTATGTTCCGCATTTTCCTTGAGATGAAATAACGCCTCTATGGAATAAGGCTTCTTTATGGGCCAGCCGTTACTTTAAACAGAGGAATAGCCATCTTCGTAGATTTACGAGTATTGCTACAAGAAAATAACGGCTACTTACCAGTTTATAAATAGACTGGGGGAGCACCGTAGTAATATTATTACTCCTACTACCACCATACCTATTTCTGCCGCCTAGCAGCATTGCTGTATTTTGGTTTGAAGGGTTGCCGGTGAAATTACAAGCAGAGTAGTTTTTTTGCTTTAATAAGTAGCATATGTCCTTTCTCAGGCTCTAGACTAGACTAGCTACTTTTTACCTCATAAATCAGTTCCCATGAGATAAGAATGAGTTGTCAAAGTTTCTATAGAAAAATGCTTTTGTTATTTGTTACCCCTTCATGCCAAAATGACAATAATAAGGTCGCAATGATGAATCAGACACAATTTTTAGCTACCGCAGCGGCCTCCAACCAACTTACTATAATTCAGATAGGGCCGCAACAATGCGTAATAAAAATCAGAAACCGCAGTATCCTCCAACCCAATCATTTTAAAATTAATAACATTGTAATAATTAGTTATAAAAAAGCTGCTACCGCAGCATCTCTCCGTCTACCCTACAGATAAATAGGTACGTCGCAAGGATGAACAATAAAAAATGGCAGCTAATACAGCTCCATTTAGTTTTGTTAGTGTAGCAGTGTAGAGTCATAAACAAATTTTAGCTACCGCAGCTTCTCCGAGCCCATACTCTTCAAGATTAATAGGATCACTAATATTTATCTTTACTAATATTTATTTGTAAGAACAAAATATATTTTCTATAGAAACTTTAACGACTCAGTCTTACCTCATGGGATAAAAAGTAGCATGTTATGTTATTCTAGGTCTTGAATTGATTTTTTGCAATGTTTGAGCTCAATCTGTTCAGTAGCTATGGCGTTATGTGGTAACGAAGACCCAAATCATTTTTCTATGGATTTACTTTGACACCCCATTTTTATCATATGGAAACTGATTTATGAGATAAAAAGTAACTTATATGTTATTTTATGTTTAGAACTAAAATTCTGCAAAGTTTGTGCCCAATCCGTTATGTAGTTGTGGTGCGAAAGGTAACATAGGCCAAATTTATTTTCGTATAGAAACTTTGATACCCCATTTTTATCTCATGGGAACTGATTTATGGGATAAATAATATCCTATGTAATAATCCAGGTTATCATCTTCATATATACCAAATTTCATCGCAATCGGTTCAGCCGTTACGGCATGATTATTTAACAAACCATAAAACATTCAAACTTTCATTTATAATATTAGTGTGATACAAAATAATACGCACAGAGATTATACGCCTCGCACTCCACTTCAGCGAATAGCACTCACCCTAATGAAGTTTCACGCACCAAAGCATTATCGGTCGAAATACTGATCAAACGGTACGTGATAAATCCCGTGTTTAAAATAATGATACGAAAACCATGTCGAGAAATCCTGGTACCCTTTCACGTAAGATTACAGCAATTGCCTCCTGATCTATACCGGCTACTTCCCAGTTAACAAATAAATAGAATTTACCGACGATCTATTTTATTACAGGGGTTTATAGATTTTGTTGTGAACAAGGTCGTAAAATTACAATAGAAGAATGCGAAAATGTACAGTTATACGTTTTGGGAAAATGTTTATTTTTTTTTATTTTTAGGGTTCAGATATTTCTCTCTCTTCCCAGCTATGTATCCCACATGGTGGTGGGGTCAGCTTTCCTGGTCGTTCTTCTCCACTTCGCTCTATCCTCGACGTCGTCATCAGAAACTTGGCACTCTCTCATGTCTTTTGACACTACATCTCTCCACCTTGTCTTGGGTAGTGCCAAATTCCCTAGGTAGTCAGGTTCCTCCTCTTCACGTGACCGTACCATCGCAGCCGACCCTCGTACATCTTGTCAGCGATGTCGCGCACCCCCAGGCTTCCTCGCACGTACTCGTTACGGATTTTATCGAGCCTGATGACGCCGCACATCCACCTCAGCATCTTCATTTCGGCGACTTGGATGAATTGGTCAACTTGTGTGATCAATATAAGTATCTGGGTGGTATGATGTATGTTTTAGGGTTCAGATATAAAAATTTTAAACAGATATATACATTTTATTCATATTTTGTGAAATTAAACGTTACATGATTTTTAAAAATCTTGGAATTTTCCGTATGTGTTCGGATAACACTATAAATAAAATATTATTTAAACGTTACATTATGTTGCAATAACAATAAAAAAATACTTCATTGTGAAATTGATTATTAAAACAAAATAAAGATCATTGGGCGGTTTTGACCCACTTTTTTTTTCGCGCACAGTGTTCAAATCACTTTTAAAGTAAAGTATTCAATTCCACTTTTCTAAATATGTAAATTTTTTTTATGTATCTGCTTGAGGAAAAATGTTATGTAACAGTATGTATGTGAGTCTAACTATAATTCTATTAGACTAAAAACTAAAGATTTTACTGTCAGCATTGTGAAAATGTATGTACAAGCATAAGAAAAATGTTTGTATCGCATAACAGATTGTATGTCTCTCTCGCTCGCACTTTCGACAGGTAGAAAATAACAGTAAGGTATCGAAGTGCGCGTGCGACGCGCCGCCTGCGCCCCACCCGCTCTGACCGCCCCGCAGTCGTACGTCATCCTTCGTTTCGATCTGTGCGTTTAAACTCGTGTTTCCGATTTTTGCATTTTATTGATTACTTGAGCGTGTTTTATGGACCCCTGATTTTGCTTGACGATTGGTTTACATTAACATGGAAAGACAAAATAGTTGCGTGTCGTGTAATCGATCTGTTTTACGTCGACGAAAACACATATTGACAGTTCTCTTTTTGGAAAGACAAAGGGATCTTGTAGATTTATTATTGCAAGAAATAATACCACGTGAGGTAAGTACACTACACTGTCATCGTATGTGTATGACTCGTCGCGTGCTCTTGATTGTACAAATGTTGCTTTGCTCAATGTAATGGCTCATTTTACTTCTTGATAAATGGAGGAATATATATATTTTTTTTTTCAATTGTTTCAGATTACTTTTAATGGCTCACGGGCCATGTGCCATGCTTGTTGGTCAAGGTTAGATCGTCGTTTACGGAATCAACCCGTACAAAATGAACAAGTACAAAATATACCAGTACAAGATCAGCCAGTTGAAGAGCAACCAGTGCAAGATCAAGTACAATTGCAGCCTAGTTTTGTTACGCCTAGAGGATATAAGCGAGCATCGAATACAGCGAGACATTGTATTTTTACAAACTGTAGAAATGTAGTGGCCCATAATGTTCCACTATATGCTAAGTTCCAACTCTTACACAATCACAATTTTTATATACCAGAATTAGCTCGGGTTTGCAATGCTCATTTTATGAGGAATGATTGGGTAGACTTGCTCAACACTACATCCCACGAAAACTTTGACAGTACTCATGTTGTTGGTATGATGAATTTATATAAATGGGGTATCGAACAAAGAAGCAACCTTGATTTCGAAAATATTGAAGAAATAGAGGACAATGAATTTCACTTTTGGACGGGACTAACAAAATATCAATTTAATGTTATTTTGAACCAAACGCCTTCACTGGGTGATCGATCAGTTCATCCTGCCACAGTTCTTGGAATTTTTTTAACAAAAATAAGAACCGGTGAACCAGATGAGCGATTAGCCACTAAATTCAATATGTCGAGGAGAACCCTAGAAAGGAAGTTGGCGATAGCAAGAGAATGCTTAAGTAATGATTTTGTTCCACAGCATTTGGGCTTAAATCATATTACTAGGGAAGATGTGGTGGCCAAGAATCTTGCAATTCCAAGCCATTTTTTTGGTGGTAACTATAATGAACCGGCGGCCATTCTCGTATGTGATGGAACATATATTTATCTACAAAAGAGTTCGAATTTCCTTTTCCAGCGCAAAACTTACAGTCTTCATAAGTTTCGGAACTTAGTAAAACCCTTCCTTATAGTATGTACCGACGGCTACATAGTAGATGTTACGGGGCCTTACACTGCGACTACTTCGGACGCAAGCATTATGCGTGACCTGATGCAAGAAGATTCTCCGATTCATGGGTTCTTGAGAGTTAATGATGTTTTTATATTGGATCGTGGATTTCGGGATTCGATTGATAAAATTGAGGAATGCGGGTATAATCCTCACATGCCGCCTACAAGAGTAAGAGGAGAACAACTGACGACACTAGATGCTAATAAATCTAGATTAATAACAATGATCCGGTGGGTAGTGGAAACCATTAACGGCAGATTCAAGAAAGATTTTAAAATCTTCCGCCATGTATATTTTAACGTTGCCATGAGAAACATGATGGTCGACTTCAAAATAACTGCGGCCATAATTAATGCTACTCGCCATCCATATGAGGACCATATGTATGCGGAACAATTCATAAGAATTATAAATGAACGAATGAATGAACCCAATGAGATGGCAGAATATGTGATTAACCATAATTTAAACAGGCAGAGAGTAGCGTTTGTGCGACTCGATGGCAATGATCCGGATTTTGATGACTTTCCTCGGCTTACATTTGACGAATTAATATTGTTTACGTTGGGATCATACCACTTGAGAATCGCAAGATCGTATTGCCACGAGCACATGCGTGAGGATGGTGTATACACTATCGAACTATACCGGCACCAAGAAATGATTGAAAATAAGATATTGATAAGAGGCAGAATACAGTCACGACACGTCCGTGCAAAGCAGTACTACACCTATATTTTAGTAGATCCTACCCATATTGGAAGAAATAGCATCCAACAGTATTACTGCTCGTGTATACACGGCCGTCGCACTGTCGGAAGCTGTGCACATGTTGTAAGCGTCGTATACTTTCTGTCATGGGCCAGGCATCAAGACGTGATAGACGCGCCTGCAGCCTTTTTAGATGAATTAACTATAGATTTTGATAATGCAGAATAAAAATATTATTACCGCAAAATGGATTTTATTTTCGTATTCCTGGAAATTGTTCAAAACAACTGTTTTACAAAGTATTTTTACAGTCAGGCCAATAGTTTTTACTTAGTTCATTATAAAAATGCTATAATAATAATTTAAAAATGCTATAATAATTATTTTAAAAATGCTATAATATTAATTAAAAAAATTTTTTTTGCGGTTCTCCCATATCCTGCAATAATGCGACCCATACCATTAAGTAACATATACATTTAACTACATACCTAGCCCTGTTTCGTTTTTGTGCGCCGTGGGTCATATGTCCGAACAAAATGCCCAATGACCTTTAAATCGATTCATGTCACGCCATTAAATTCTTCAAATTCGAGGACACTGTAGAAAGTTCTTTCGTCGAGCCGGTCTTTTTTTTATTTTAACTTAAAGTTAATTAGAGTTATCGCATCCTTCACCTTGTCCGGCAGTGCGTTGTATACGCAAGGAGCCATCACGTGTGGCAAGGAGTCCAACTTAGCCAGCCTTCGTACTGTGACTGCCAGCCTGCCGATGCCGGTCGCGGCAGCGCGTGTGTTGAGTGTGTGTATATCTGCCTATTTTGGAAATAATTCCTGATTTCGGTGAATATATACCGCCATTCAAAATATAACGAGGGACGGGAAAGTCATAATTCTAAGCCGCTTAAATATAGGTCTAACAGTAGTTCTACGTAACGAGGCACGTGCTATTGCCCGTATAGCTCTTTTTTGCATTCCGAGACGCGATCCCTTTCGGCAGCGCATCCCCACATCTCGGCACCGTACTGGAGTAAGGAATGTACCGTCGCGAAATAGCATGTGCGCACTACATCATCGGACACTACGCGAGCCAGTCTATTTAAATGCGTAACATAGTCTCTCTAGTCTCGCGCACAACTTATCAATGTGCGAGCCCCATGTCAAGCCTCGATCAATCTCGTATCCGAGGAATGTCGTGGATTCCACTCCTCCTATTGGTAGTCCGTTAATGCTCTTGACAACCCAAGATTGAGAAGTTAATAAAATGTGTCTGATCACAACAGTAGTTTAGCACTAGACCGTTTCCCTGAAACCAACGAGCCAGTTTTCTTGCCACTTCATTAAGCCTCGACTCGAGCTCGTCAATAGATCCCGCGGTGACGATTGGCGCCACGTCGTCAAATTTCACCTCTATTGACGGCGACTGGCAGGTCGTTAAGAAGTAGAGAAAAGAGAATGTTAGATACTGATGATACTGATACTGACGTACCTCAAAAGGAAAAGGAATCAATTCGTTATTCGTCTGTCCGTGTGTCAAGACCTCTTTTTGGATCAACAAAAGTGTCATATAATCAATTAAAGAAAGGAATCAAGCTTGGGCATATTACAAAGATGACCCGGAAAACGAACAACTACAGAAAGAATATGAACCTAAACACTTATCAAATCTACTAAAGAAAACTACTATTGTAAAAAATTCCAAATAATATTTCCTTGGACACTTAACCTATCTACCTACATTCCTAACTTTATGTTTAATTTACTACCCTATCCTTCTTCCCTAATGTAAATTTGTATTTAACCAACCTACTTACCTAACGGTGACTTAAGACGATACAAAATGTTACCTAGATTATACATTCTCATTGTAAGTGACGAAATGTTTTATACATGAGAAATAAAGATTCTTTGAACTGAAGTATCAAGTATATATATATATATAAATTTCAACTTGATACTTCGGTTCAAAGAATCTTTATTTCTATATCAGGTATTAATATAATATTAATAGATATTAATATAAAATATTCAAAGCTACGGTCCCTTGGAGTTGTGAAAAACCAACAACTTTCTAAAGCAACTCAATCAAAAAATACGGACATTTTATGCCGCATATTTAGACACTCGCAAATAAATCAAAACTACCCGTTGAACCAGGATCATGAGTTTTGTCAAGAAGCAAGGTCTTACAGCACAAAGGCAAATCTCCAAAAATCTACTGGTAGATATATCACATAAAAAATAAATATGGAACCCTCAGAGCACGAGTCAGACTCGCACTTTTATTTAACTGATGTTTCCTATGGGCTAAGGGCCTCTCTTCCTTCTTTCAATTGAAATTATCGAATTTGAAAGTAAATTGGGCCAACCCTATCGCAGAAGCCCAGTTAATTCCGCCAATGCCGTTTGGGCTTTCCACGTGGCCGCCGTGCGTTGTCCGTTCGGAACCCACTCGGTGATCGTCATAGCCCCGAGCTCTTTGGACAGCAAGGTTATTTAAAAATCAATTATGAGAAGATTTTAATAATCACTTGCAGGCAAACAGACGTACCAGAGAACACAATAAACCACAATTTCCTTTTTCACATCCAAAAAACACAGAATGCACTAAATAAAAATTACCAAAACAAATTTCGGAACCCTTATCAAACACGATTTATCCAAAAACACAATTAAAATATCTGTGAAATAATCTTAGCAATCTTTTTAATCTTCCATTAGCTCGATCACCACTCATTAGCGTCGATTTCTGCGAAAGATAGTTTTGATCTGCGTATAAAATTTGATACCTACTTACCAAAAATGTCCATAGTTAATTTTTAGCCATGCCCCTTTCGCATTTTAATGCGCAAAAACCAGCAACGTTGCTTATATAAATATGAAAATTCTACGCGTCGTACTACGATCCTGATACCTGTAAGTAAATTCAGCACCTCTGAATATTATTGAGAAATGTTTATTCATACGTGAACTGCAAATGTAAGAGGGCGGCTTCGACCAAACGCTTGCTTAATGCTGCCAAAACTAGAGTTGGGTCAAAGGTCGATTGTAAATATCGATAAAATTCAAAGATTTACAGCAGTTATTTATGCTGAGAGGATGGTGGTAATGAGCAGGCCTCATCATCCCGACCGATCTTGTGCGGCCTGCACCCAATGGCCCTCGGCAATCTTTATCAGGTAGTCTTTCTATCTAATGGGCCCGTCCTATGCTGCGCTTCCACGTGGTCTTTATAAGATAAACTTTCTGCTCCAACGGCTGTCAGTTCTTCGAGCTATGTGCCCTGGCCACTGCCACTTCAGCTTGCTAATCCTTTGTGCTATGTATGTATAGGCGAACCAGTGACTTTAGTTTAATGTCTATGAATTTCCTCATTCCTCATCTCGTGTGGAATGGTTTGCCAGTAGAAATTAGATAGGCTCCTTCACAGCACTCTTCAAGCTGAAAATAAAGCAGTATTACCTTAGGCTTAAGGCCTAGCTTTCTTGTCATTTGAGTTACATATATTTTTACTATTATTTATTGGAATTGTCTCCGTTTTAGAAGATTTGTAAGCATAATGATATATGTAGGTGTATTAGTTGGGTATATTAGTCTCGCTTTAGGTATTTTTTCATGTATTAGGATTATAAGTACATTTTTTTATTAATATTTTATTTCTCTTAACTTGTAATGGTACTCCGTGCACCGCTGTTCGTTATTGCTTAGCTCATTACTTTTCATCCAAAGGTTGCCTGGAAGAAATCTCTTTCATCTATAAGGCCGCCCATTGTACTATATTTAGCTTTAACTAGTTTTTTAAGTATTCCTGGAGTACAATAAAGCATTATATGCTATGAATCACCAAGAATAGCGCTCTTCTGATCTCTTCTCTCTTCTCTTCTTCTTTCGCTGATCCAACATATTAAACGAGTAAAGTGTAAATTGTTTAGTAGTGAAAAAATACAATGGATGCCTGGAACACAACTTTTCTTCTTAGCATCAAACTGTTCTAGAAACTTAATTTCCGCGCATTCGTGATGAAAAGTTGTGTGTTATACTTTGGTGTGGGCGATCAATAACACCCTTTACTTATAGCGTCCTCGCTATAAAAATATCTATAAATATCGTATGTCTAAATATCTTAGGTGCAATTGATCACTTACACCCCTTATATAATAATGTACTATTTTTATAAATACCAGGATAAGAATGAATAGATTATGGATTCACTCAAGAGGTTATTTACAGTAACAGATAAAGTACATACGTTTATAGATAAGTTTATTTAGTTATGTAAGTACCAGAACCCTTTGTATACTTTGAAACCTTTTTGCTAATAAATAAATATTTCATTTTATTTATTTATTTATTTATTTTACTTCATAGCTCGCTAAGCGACATTGAGCCTCCTTATAAGGCCTGTAGTGTGCGACCACGTTTCTGTGCCATAATATAGGACAGAAACGTGTAATGCCATATTATGTCATCACTCAAATCAAATCATTTGTTTCTTAGATCAAGCATTATAAGAATACAGCAATATAAAATACAATTGTATAATGGTTTGTTGTGAATATTGGCGTGCAGTACCTACTCTAAGTACGGGACTTGTGTTGTAGGCACTGCTTTACTAACTGTCGTCACTGATCAAAGACTTACCTCTTACGACTTATCTTTATTTACTATTATTTAACAGCAATAACAGCCTATGTTTTTAAGACACAACGGGTCTTTTCGCGCACAGATTTATATCAAAATCATAATTTTGACTAACCTAGCTTTCAGTCTCTCGTGACCACGGCCGGTATAACTTGGCCGAAACGTCGAGGTTAGTCAAAATTATGATTTTGAAATAAATCTGTGTCCGAAAAGACCCGTTTTGTCTTAAAAACATGAGTATAGTTCGCGAAAATTTAAAAAGTTCTAATAATACCTACTTTATCTAAAATCATGTCATAAGCACTACAGCGGTTACGTGAACATGTTTTGTGTAGCGCTTCGTGAAAAATTCTCAACAGGAAACTTGTATTGACTGACATATTTACCTCAATTAATTTTAGCTAACGTCAGAAACTATTCGAAAGTAAAATCAGTAAACGAATTATAACTTAAGAAATTGTTTCATATACTTCAATAAACTCATTTAAAAACAAACTTCATAACTGGCTACGAATTAATAAGACATTGCTAGAGAACTGAAAATTAAGAAACTTTCACTGCTGTTTGACGTAGCATCAGCAATAATTCTGCTCGTCTATAAACAAAATAAATAAATCAATATTCATCATCATCATCATATCAGCCGTAGGACGTCCACTGCTGGACAAAAGCCTCCCTCATTGATCTCCAGGAACTGCGGTTGGAAGCGGCCTGCATCCAACGCCGACCTGCGGTTCTTACCAAGTCGTCTGCCCATCTTGTGGGTGGACGTCCTACGCTGCGCTTGCCGGTCCGTGGCCTCCACTCGAGAACCTTTCGGCCCCATCGACCATCTGTTCTGCGCGCTATATGGCCTGCCCATTGCCATTTCAACGCGCTAATCCGTCGGGCTATGTCGGCGACTTGAGTTCTCCTACGTATCTCCTCATTTCTGATTCGATCCCGTAGAGAATCAATATTATAATAGTATTTTTTGTTTTATATCTATAAATATACATATTTGTTATATTTGTCATATATTCTATGTATTATTATTGTTATATCAAGTAAGTTTATGTATTTATTCTAACTGTGATCGGAGTTTATTGTTATTTGTGTTTCTTTTGTTTTTTTAATTATCATTAATGTTGTTACAAGTTATCACGCCAACCTTTTTTGTTACCTCTGAGGTTGGCAGGTAAAAAATGCTATTAGCATTAAGCCCACCTTTTGTGCATGTAATTTGTATTTTTGTTCAATAAAGTATTAAATAAATAAATAGTGACGTCACACAGGTTATGGTTCTAGTGGATAGCGTTTTCTACAGTAAAAAGTATCGATATAAAACAATCGATAACTTATCCAGTCAGTGGAGTCACTAGAGCGCGTGATCAGAAGCCTGGAAGTCCGAATACGGAAGGAGTGTGATTGTTCCTCTCTGCAGTCTGGCTCTTTAGTCCGCCCACATTATGTCTGAATAAATTATCTTCAACTTACCCCCTTTCTGCGCAGTCGGTTAAAAAGTAGCCTATATATACATTTCGGGGAATGTGCCCAGGAACTTTACGATCTGATTCCGCCATCTCCTTTACATCAAAGGACAAGCAGGCGCACGGCTCAGTACCATCCGTACCTAGTTGATATACCACCCATTCGCAAACACCGTTTTGGTTCTACGTTCTTGATGCGTACAGCTGAGGTATGGAACGCTTTGCCGCCGTCTGTTTTTCATAAAGAATACAATCCGAGCCTCTTTAAGGTAAGAGTGAATAGGTTTCTTCTAGATCTTCGTGCTTCATCTTAGACCACATCATCGCTTACCATCAGGTGAGATTGTGGTTAAACGAAGATCTATATAGTTAAAAAAAAACTATGTTCCAATCCCGGTCAAAATCTGTATATCAAAGGTCATTGGGCATTTTGTTCGGACATATGACCCACGGCGCACAAAAACGAAACAGGGCTAGGTATGTAGTTAAATGTATATGTTACTTAATGGTATGGGTCGCATTATTGCAGGATATGGGAGAACCGCAAAAAAAAATTTTTTAATTAATATTATAGCATTTTTAAAATAATTATTATAGCATTTTTAAATTATTATTATAGCATTTTTATAATGAACTAAGTAAAAACTATTGGCCTGACTGTAAAAATACTTTGTAAAACAGTTGTTTTGAACAATTTCCAGGAATACGAGAATAAAATCCATTTTGCGGTAATAATATTTTTATTCTGCATTATCAAAATCTATAGTTAATTCATCTAAAAAGGCTGCAGGCGCGTCTATCACGTCTTGATGCCTGGCCCATGACAGAAAGTATACGACGCTTACAACATGTGCACAGCTTCCGACAGTGCGACGGCCGTGTATACACGAGCAGTAATACTGTTGGATGCTATTTCTTCCAATATGGGTAGGATCTACTAAAATATAGGTGTAGTACTGCTTTGCACGGACGTGTCGTGACTGTATTCTGCCTCTTATCAATATCTTATTTTCAATCATTTCTTGGTGCCGGTATAGTTCGATAGTGTATACACCATCCTCACGCATGTGCTCGTGGCAATACGATCTTGCGATTCTCAAGTGGTATGATCCCAACGTAAACAATATTAATTCGTCAAATGTAAGCCGAGGAAAGTCATCAAAATCCGGATCATTGCCATCGAGTCGCACAAACGCTACTCTCTGCCTGTTTAAATTATGGTTAATCACATATTCTGCCATCTCATTGGGTTCATTCATTCGTTCATTTATAATTCTTATGAATTGTTCCGCATACATATGGTCCTCATATGGATGGCGAGTAGCATTAATTATGGCCGCAGTTATTTTGAAGTCGACCATCATGTTTCTCATGGCAACGTTAAAATATACATGGCGGAAGATTTTAAAATCTTTCTTGAATCTGCCGTTAATGGTTTCCACTACCCACCGGATCATTGTTATTAATCTAGATTTATTAGCATCTAGTGTCGTCAGTTGTTCTCCTCTTACTCTTGTAGGCGGCATGTGAGGATTATACCCGCATTCCTCAATTTTATCAATCGAATCCCGAAATCCACGATCCAATATAAAAACATCATTAACTCTCAAGAACCCATGAATCGGAGAATCTTCTTGCATCAGGTCACGCATAATGCTTGCGTCCGAAGTAGTCGCAGTGTAAGGCCCCGTAACATCTACTATGTAGCCGTCGGTACATACTATAAGGAAGGGTTTTACTAAGTTCCGAAACTTATGAAGACTGTAAGTTTTGCGCTGGAAAAGGAAATTCGAACTCTTTTGTAGATAAATATATGTTCCATCACATACGAGAATGGCCGCCGGTTCATTATAGTTACCACCAAAAAAATGGCTTGGAATTGCAAGATTCTTGGCCACCACATCTTCCCTAGTAATATGATTTAAGCCCAAATGCTGTGGAACAAAATCATTACTTAAGCATTCTCTTGCTATCGCCAACTTCCTTTCTAGGGTTCTCCTCGATATATTGAATTTAGTGGCTAATCGCTCATCTGGTTCACCGGTTCTTATTTTTGTTAAAAAAATTCCAAGAACTGTGGCAGGATGAACTGATCGATCACCCAGTGAAGGCGTTTGGTTCAAAATAACATTAAATTGATATTTTGTTAGTCCCGTCCAAAAGTGAAATTCATTGTCCTCTATTTCTTCAATATTTTCGAAATCAAGGTTGCTTCTTTGTTCGATACCCCATTTATATAAATTCATCATACCAACAACATGAGTACTGTCAAAGTTTTCGTGGGATGTAGTGTTGAGCAAGTCTACCCAATCATTCCTCATAAAATGAGCATTGCAAACCCGAGCTAATTCTGGTATATAAAAATTGTGATTGTGTAAGAGTTGGAACTTAGCATATAGTGGAACATTATGGGCCACTACATTTCTACAGTTTGTAAAAATACAATGTCTCGCTGTATTCGATGCTCGCTTATATCCTCTAGGCGTAACAAAACTAGGCTGCAATTGTACTTGATCTTGCACTGGTTGCTCTTCAACTGGCTGATCTTGTACTGGTATATTTTGTACTTGTTCATTTTGTACGGGTTGATTCCGTAAACGACGATCTAACCTTGACCAACAAGCATGGCACATGGCCCGTGAGCCATTAAAAGTAATCTGAAACAATTGAAAAAAAAAATATATATTCCTCCATTTATCAAGAAGTAAAATGAGCCATTACATTGAGCAAAGCAACATTTGTACAATCAAGAGCACGCGACGAGTCATACACATACGATGACAGTGTAGTGTACTTACCTCACGTGGTATTATTTCTTGCAATAATAAATCTACAAGATCCCTTTGTCTTTCCAAAAAGAGAACTGTCAATATGTGTTTTCGTCGACGTAAAACAGATCGATTACACGACACGCAACTATTTTGTCTTTCCATGTTAATGTAAACCAATCGTCAAGCAAAATCAGGGGTCCATAAAACACGCTCAAGTAATCAATAAAATGCGAAAATCGGAAACACGAGTTTAAACGCACAGATCGAAACGAAGGATGACGTACGACTGCGGGGCGGTCAGAGCGGGTGGGGCGCAGGCGGCGCGTCGCACGCGCACTTCGATACCTTACTGTTATTTTCTACCTGTCGAAAGTGCGAGCGAGAGAGACATACAATCTGTTATGCGATACAAACATTTTTCTTATGCTTGTACATACATTTTCACAATGCTGACAGTAAAATCTTTAGTTTTTAGTCTAATAGAATTATAGTTAGACTCACATACATACTGTTACATAACATTTTTCCTCCAGCAGATACATAAAAAAAATTTACATATTTAGAAAAGTGGAATTGAATACTTTACTTTAAAAGTGATTTGAACACTGTGCGCGAAAAAAAAAAAGTGGGTCAAAACCGCCCAATGATCTTTCATCGACCTCGGTTCAGCTGTTTAGTCGCGAAAACTTAATAAAAAGATAGAGAGAGACAAGGTTACTCTCAAATGTATGTATAATACTAATGGTTCGCCCCGAACTGATATCTCGGGAGTCTCCCAGAAAAACAAAAATATTTTATTCGTAATCTTTGACTGTTAAAAGAGTGCCACGAAATAAACAACCTACATACTTGCAATACAGTTTCACTCAAATTACAGGTAACGGGAGTTTTTTGGGTACAAAATGCAGTTATTCTGGATTTCAGACTTTTGCCTAATTTTTTTTTTATTGATGATAGCCAAGCGCTTGACCACTACCTTACCTGATGGTAAGTGAAGGTGCGATCGAAGATGGAGCACGCTTGCCTAGAAAGAACCTATTCACTCTGGACTTGAAGACTCCAAGATTATACTGGTTTGGAAAAACATACGCCGGAAATAAGTGATATTTGTGTCACTAAAGCTAAACAAATACCAAATTTCAGCATAGTGGGGTCACTGGTGTACCCTGTGAATTTTGTCAAAGTTTTGTTCTTATTATGGCTAATAACTCAAAAACTACAAATAATAAACTAAAAATAAAAACAGGGTTGAAATGTACTAATAAAGACCTTTCATTTGACGTCCCATTTGACCGAATAGTCTCATAATCATTTTTTTACCCCTTTTGAACCTCAATATCTCAACAATCCCCCTACATTTTTAGCTCATTTAGTCACGCCAAAGTTGTGCCACCTATGTATTAAATTTCACGATGATCGGATAAACGCTTCGAAAGTCATCCTCAGTTGATTTAGAGATCTCGCTTCGATCGATCAATTAATATGCATCTTCAGCTAAAAGGCCTTATATTTGTATCAGGATGGTAGTTATCAAATTCTCTGGTTTTTAGCAGAATTAACGTGTAACTGCCATATTTTCCATAAAATAAGTTCTGTAATAAAAACGCCGCATGAATCCATCCGCGGTTATAAGCCATGAAATTGCTCGAATTAAAGTTAAATTGGGCCGAAAACCCCAAATACACTGGATTTAAGATAAATCTGCAGCTTACTGAGAGCTTTATGTAGATAGGTTAGTATTTTAATAAGTCTAATAATTAGTAGTGACGTCTTCTTGTCCAAAATAACTCAGAGTATGAAGACAATTGTCACTTTCATTCATGTACGATATAACAGTTCGAAAAAATCACAACACATATTATAAATGCGAAAGTTTGGATGTTTGTTACTCAATAACACCGTAACGGCTGAACCGGTTTCGATAAAATTTGGTATATACGTTGATTATAACCAGGATTTCCTAATAGGTTACATTTTATCCCATAAATCAGTTCCCATTGGATAAAAATAGGATGTCAAGTCAAGTTGCTACAGCGAGTTAGCTTTATTTCTACGTTACCTACACATTTAGTAGTGTAACGCGTACGAAGTCGCGGGCAACAGCTAGTTTCAAATAAGTAAAATTTTTGAATCACACTAATATTATAAATGCGAAAGTTTGGATGCTTGTTTGTAGATAAAAAATAATATTTAGGACGTTTTGTATTTTGAATCTACCAGCTTCGATTTACGAAAAAGTTCAGCTATTCTACAACAGATGGCAGGCAGCAGCATAAGTTTTACTTCAGTCGTATGGTCTAAAGCACACTCATTTTTTTGTATAGGAAACGAACTTAACACTAAAATTCAAACAATCATGCTTTGACATAATTTTAAATTTCGATTATTAATTATAATATTTTCATATCATCATCATCATCCACAGCCCGACTTCACCCACTGCTGGGTATAGGCCTCCCCAAGTTTGTGCCATCCGCCACGATCCTGCGCTGGTCTCACCCATTGACGGCCCGCGACTCTAACGATGTCGTCCACCCATCTCGCTGCCGGACGTCCTACCCTTCTACAGCCATTCCTCGGCCACCATTCAGTTGCTACCCTGCTCCACCAAGTTTTGCCAAGTGTCCGGTCCAAGACCCATTTCAGCTCCATAACTCGATTCCCAACGTCATAAACCTTCGTTCTTCTACGGATCTAGATGTTTGGAACTCGATATAAGAGATAGATATAGATATATATATATTTATAAAGAAAAAATTTATTTAAAGTAAAGTAAAATTTATTTCGATAAAGTAAGTTTACAAACTTAAAATCTAGACTTAAACTATATACAATCATGTTTCCTAGTGTAACTTAAGTTTGCAGTTGTGATGAATACATAGTCAAGTGACTACCCTCCGTACTAGTTTTCACTGTATGACGACAGGGCGTCGTTGCTCTTCCATAATATGCTATCGACTTAATTTAAACTTTTTAGTTAGGTTAATGTTAATGACGTATGTTAAATTCTTATAAATCTACTAATCATTATTTATATATTCTATGTTCATTATAATATATGTTATATAAATATACGTACAATTACTGCTAGTTGTGAAATGCTTAATTTTTAACTAATACCTACTATCGAATAATTATTCTGATAAGTATCTAAAAATCTAAATAGGGTCTAAATCTGAAATTATCTTCTGTATGTAGATGTGTATTTAATGTTAACTTTAACGTAGATTTGTGCATTGCTTTTTTATTTATGTATTATTTGTTTTTTTTTCTATTTCTAACTAGTATGTCACTGTCATAAGTTCTTCTGTACCTTTGTAATCAAGAAGTTTAAGAAAGTTATCATTTTTTTGTTTGCACGAATAAATTGATACCTTTTCAATATTAATACATTTGTTGATTTTATTGTATATAAACGGTCCTAGGTAAGAAGAGAAATGATTCGTGAATTTGGCTCTGCATTGTGGGGTTTTATATACAATATCGGGGCGTCTTTTACTGATTCTATTGGAGTCTCTAGAAACCTTGTGTTGCTTCAGGATTAAGGTGCGTATGTATACTTGTCTCACTGTTAGAACATTAAATTCTTTAAACAGTTGAGTAGTGGGGTGCTGGTACGGTTTGAATAGTATAACCTTAATTATTGCTCTTTGAGCCCTCTCTAATTCATAAAGGTTTTTCCAGCTCCTCCCCATCCTAGTATACCATATGAAATGACTGACAGAAACAGAAATAAACGCTGTTTAGGATTTCAATATCGCCTATGTGTCGTAGTTTCTTAATTATGTAAATAAGCTTACGAACACGTCCTGTGATTAGTTTTATTTGTTTATCCCATTTGAGGTGCCGGTCAATTGTTACTTCTAGGTATCTAATGTCAGTAGTGTTCGTTATTGTGTCACAGTCGCATGAAATTGGGATGTTGCACGTGTGGGCTTTAATAGTGAATGGGTCTTTGTTAGGTTGCCCATAACCGGTCAAACTAAAACATATACATTTTGTTTTATTTATGTTCAAAGTCAGCAAATTGTTATCTAGCCACCTAGCAATTTCACAAAAGCCTTCCTCTGCGATGAATTGAGCATCGTTCCATGTTTTGCCACTGAATATCATCATTACATCATTTATTCACTACATTAGCACACAATATAAAATTCAGTTACATTTTAAGAGAGAGAAGATACTTAAAATTAAACAATTAAACAGTATAAACGTAAAACATAAACGAAAATAAGGCAGAACTCTGTAGATAGTGTGTGCTGCTGCAGCAGTAAATGGGACTCGACTCAGCATTATACCCGCCGTAATGGTAAGCGCTGATATTCTGTCGAGACCGCTCCATTTAGCCACTAGATCTTGAGAGTATTGTGTTGTCAAGTATTGTCAATACTATGTGTCATGGTAGATATGTCATGTTGTGTCAAAATATAATCATATATAGTAGAAAATGCCAAAATATTATATTATGTATTAAAATAAATAATGTCAGAACATACATAAAACAAATTGATAAATTGGTTAAAGGAATACCCCAATCGGCTAGCACGTGAAAGGTGCACTAATGCTTCCCGCACCAGGCAACCCAGTTTTTTGTCTACTAATAATTATGGATTTTAAACGTTTTTTATAGACTATCTGTGATTTTAAATGTCGAAGTGGTGGGGGCATATTGTTCCAACACTTGGTTGCCTGGTATCGGAAGCTGCCCCTAAACGCTACCGTTTTGTGCTTGGAGTAGTTTAGTAAATTCCTTGTCGGTCTTGTGCTGTACTTGCTTTCGTTACGATTCAGTTTGGAGAAGAGATATTCTGATGATCCAGACGTTATAATGCTGTGAACAAGTACGGCCAAGTGTGAGTACCTCCGTGAGGCCATGTTGAGAGTGGACGAATTATTGAGATAAGGTGAGATGTGTGTTCGCGGAGGGATGTCGTAGCAGAATCTGCAACAAGCGTTCTGCACTCTCTGAACAAGACGGGATATTTTTGCTGTTAAGCGTGGGCCATACACCAGATCACCATAATTCAGGCTCGATATATATATATATATATATATCTTCTAGATCTCTATCTCCTATGCATAAAGTAAAAAATACCTACTTAGTTACGTACTACTTAAGTATATTTAACGTGATAATATCATTAATTCCAACCTTTACTCATTTTTGCAACAAACCAATTAAGTATGTACCTATCTACAAACTATTGAATCTATAATAACTAAATGAATTGTATACAACGTGTAATGATAAGTACGACAATGTTATGTTATGTATGAAAACACGGGCTAGTAATATTGTAAAATAGGTTATTTTCAAATTCATTAAAATATATTATCTGTAATCTATTATAATCGGCGCCACCGCTTTTATGTTTAAAAATGTTAAAAATTGTTTATTTGAAATATATCGATAACTGGATAAATATTCAAGCTAACGATATCGAACCCTTAGCTAACATTTTTAAATACGATTCCGGATGTGTATATTCAATTAATGTCGTGCAAGACATGACACGTTGCATACATACACTATCATTAATTTAATTTCGGCTTTCCATTTTGATGTATATCGATAGCTGGTTTAGTAGAATTGAGTTCAGCTTTATTTGTTCTGAAAACAAAAAATAAAAACTTTTAGCAGTCGTATCGAATTACTTACGTCAATTACTGTCGAAAAATCAATAAAATTGCACATTTTCTTCGTAATAGACATTATCTCGAAAAAAATTACTTAATCAATGACATTTCATACTAATTAAGAAATTAAGATAATTAAGAATGAAATTGTGTATTTTTATTGATTTTGCGAAAAATATAAGTACTTTTTCACACGTCCCGGTTGCCGGGTACCCGGCGCCGGCTACCCGGTACATTTAGCTTTCACACGACCCGATTTTGTATTCAACAGCGTGTAAACGCAAGTACAGTCGCGTAGTGACTGCATACATAATTTAATTTTCTCTCTTCTCTAAAAATGAAATGTGAACAAATAATTGCAATGTGGATTTTGTACCAAAGATGCCGCCCGAAAAAGAAATCAAGAAATTATTGGGTTAATCTGATTAACATAAAAAGAGAACAAGTTTGGAGCATTCCATACCTTATTTCCAGACCTACTACAAAATACAACAATTTAATAGGTATATCTATTTTGCAACGAATTAAGTAGGTACTGTTTACGACACGAGGGTGTCAGACAAAACGAGTCGCGCTCTCCGTGATTATACCTGCGCTACTGGCCGGCTGGTACGTGTGAAAGCATACAGCGTGTTCCGTACACCACAGTGAGTCCGGCCGCCGGCTAACCGGTAGGCAGCGACCGGACGCACAGTGGTGGGTCCGGTGTGCACCCGGCGACCGCTTGCCGGCCAAATTACGCCGTGTGAAAGCTAACCTACACGGCCATACACTTCGCCGCCGGGTAGCCGGCAACCGAGACGTGTGAAAAGGCACTAAGACGTAACTATATCGATACGCTTAGTATGTTTAGACATTTCTGCTGCTCAGTTATCTAGTGAATTGCCACTGATCGTTTGTATAGGAATAGAGCCGCCATAAGATACTTAGGTATTTTGAACAAGAATGTGCTCTATTGTCATTACAAATATGAAACATCCAAAGATTGATACATAGATAATATATTGTATATATAATTATAGATATATTGCACACCATTAAAATATAAATAAACAATTCGAACAAAAAAATAATGTTTAAATCATAGGTACAATGGGCGACGTTATCGCTAAAAGCGATCTCTTCCAGGCAACCTATGGATGAACAGGATAAAAGACCGTCTTTGTACAGAAAAATCTTACCTGTCAGAAAAATATAAGTTGGAGATATTAACGCAGGGAGCTTCCACTATAATATAGAGAACTAAGCTGGCAACACAAGCCATAACCGCAGTCCCTAATACTGCATGTAACTGAAAAAAAAATTCTATTAGGTTATTAAATTGTTACCTTTGTATTTTTATTAGCTTGCGCCAGCGGCTACGCACGTGTGTTTTGTCAATATTAAGTAGTCTATGTTTTAATCTAGTCAATATTCTATCTATGTACCAAATTACATCGAAATCGGTTCAGCCGTTACGACGTGATTGAGTAATAAACAAATAAACAAACATCCAAACTTTCGCATTTATAATATTAGTGTGATATAAATAATTATTTGATCACTCATGCTCTGAACGTTCATTATAAGGTACCTGATACATAAATGCGATTTACGCCTCTAGAGACGTAAGTAGATTTGAAAATAGAATGAAGCTCATTGCATTCATCATTCATTATACTAAAATGATATTCAACCTCCATGACAAATCCTTATTTCTATAGAAAATCATAACACTAACTTTGTAACTTTGTTTGTTACTCAATCACGTCGTAACGGCTGAACCGATTTCGATGAAATTTGGTATATACGTAGATTATAACCTGAACACCCACATAGACTATCTTTTATCCCATATATCAGTTCCCATGGGATACAAATTGGGTGTCAAGTCAAGTTGTAACAGCGAGTTTAACTTTATTTCTAGGTTACCTACACATGTGTAACGCGTACGAAGTCGCGGGCAACAGCTAGTTAGTAAACTAAAATAATTGTTTAAGGTGTAAGCGATCAATAGCACTCTCGAATCATTAGTGTTCACGCTCGCTTTCGCTCACTCGTATGCCAAAATATCTCGACGACAATTGCTCGCTTACACGCCCTATTCTTACTGATAACTAATGTAATATTTCCAACAAAAAAACTAATATTTTTGATATTGAAAAATCCTAAAAACTTACTATATTAAACAAGTCGAAGTTCAAAGGTGACCGAGTCGTGTGCATGTTCCTTTGTAATATCAGATAGTGGACCATATATATACCGTACGAGAGTTTACTTAGCGGCACAAATAATGCAGAGCCGAGAAAGTCATTTATGATCTCTGAAAATTAAATAGAAATTCACTTAGTTTAGTTAGATATATTATTCTTTATTGTTACACCAAATTACAATAACAACTTAAAGACTAATACGTGGTGGACTTATCGCTTAAAGGGATCTCTTCCAGGCCAACCTTTGGTTGGACCTGATTAAAAAAACGTGAGAAATTTAAGTATGATATAAATAAATAAATAGCAAGACCTATAATATACATAAATAAATAAAAAAATACAAATATACTTTAAAAATAACATTGACGTCCAACAAAAACTTTAAGTCACTCGTATCGGGGATCAGAATCACCTCCATGTATGTTCCGCGACTTTTCATAGTGTTCGAGTTATGAATTTTTGAAAATTTTCGACATGAGCAACCTAAAAAATTTATAAAAAAAATACAGTTTTATTGATTTTGTTTTGCAACTCAATTTTCCTGAGTTGTACTTTTATGCATAAAATAATCAGCTTCGTAACTTTGATGAATGTTATGAAAATATTGGTCTAAAGTGAAAAATATAGGTTCAGTCAATTAAGACTTACATTTTCAACTTTAAATTTAAAATCTAAACAAATGACGTCATGGTTAAGAATGGGCCGGACTCTCAGTTTTCATAATACTTAAAAAAAGTACTACTTAATGGGCTACTTTGGCTAAAATGTGCCTTCAAAGACAGGAAGGTGGAAAATTCTTAAAATTACTCTAGTCGATATAATGTTTTTGGCCCTTTTATCATTAATTCCTAATGTTAATTATTTTGGTAACATAACAAAGGGGTGATTCGGTTACTCCACGATACGAGATAACTAAATTTTTTTTCGGACGTCAATGTTCCGGCCGCCCTGTCTGTATATTGAAAGGAAATACAACAAAAAAGCTGCTATGTACATTTTAAACACCCCATTTCTTAAAATTTGAAAAAAACAAGTTAATTCAATATGTTTTTTTTAAACTATTGGAAATGGCAACCATACCCTAATACGAATACTTACGAACGCTGCCGTACTCGCAAGCGGCAATCAAAGCACACACCGCAGCGGCCCACACCATTCGATTAGTGGCCACCACCAAAGCCGCTTCCAATCGACTAGCGGCACTGAACCACATGCCTATTGAAACCAAGCTCGTCATAACGAAGAGAGAGACCAAAGCTATGATGGAGGAGGTTTTCTGAAAACATAACCCGATGAAATTTCATCCATGAATATTTTATTCGATGCAATAGTTTTGATCAGAAAAATCTTAATACGGATTTAATTATATGTAGTTATAGGTATTTAAGGAGTTCATTTAATTTTAATAAGTAATGTAAGTAATTTCTGTGATAGATAGTTACATAATTGGGAATCCAGGGACCCTAACTTAACGCATTGCGACTGCGGTGATCCTGCGCAGTCAATGTAGCACTTGCTACTGTGTCCTTTATCACGATGAAGGACCTAATAACCGCCTCACCTAATGCTATTGTTGTGGCCAAACACCATAACATAGAATGGTGACATAGTATAAATGAAAACGTAGAACTCTTGACACGCTAAGAGAAGTTACATAATTCACCATTCATTCATTCACCTGTGTCCATGATAGTATAGTTAAAAAACGTACGTAAACGTGGTCAAACGCAAGCCTATAATACCTAGTCAGGTCATAAGTATTGTCACACAGTAAAAACTTTTCTTTTAAAATGCTGGCCACAGAAAAGTTTATAGAATTCGAATTTCGAATTGTTCTTTTAATTTTTGACATATTGAAAAATTTGAATATAACCAAAAGATTCGTTTATCGCACCATCAAACGATACAATGAAGACTCTAGTGTAGATGACAGGTCAAGAAGTGGTCGCCCTCGGTCTGTTAGGACTCCAGCAGTGATAAAAGCTGTGAAGGCGCGAGTTTAAAGAAATCCCAAACGTAAGCAGAAACTGTTGGCCCTTCAGATGGGGTTAAGCAGAACCACGGTGAAAAGGGTGTTAAATGAAGACTTAGGGCTTCGGGCATATCGAAGAAAAACAGGACATCGTTTGAATGCTCGTCTAATGGACCTGAGACTGAAGAGATGCCGCGCTTTGTTGAAGCGGTACGCGGGAAAAAAATATCGGGAAATTCTTTTTTCGGATGAAAAAATTTTTACCGTAGAAGAGAGCTACAACAAACAAAATGATAAGGTGTACGCACACAGTAGTGAAAAAGCGAGTAACCGTATTCCGCGTGTCCAACGAGGATATTTTCCGTCCTCGCTCATGGTATGGTTGGAGTTTCTTATTGGGGCTTAACAGAGGTACATTTTTGTGAGAAAGGTGTAAAAATGAATGCAGTTGTGTATCAAAATACAGTCCTGACGAACCTTATGGAACCTGTTTCTCATACCAGGTTCAATAACAGGCACTGGGTATTCCAACAAGATTCGGCGCCAGCTCATAAAGCGAAAAGCACACAAGACTGGCTGGCGGCACGTGAAATCGACTTCATCTGGCACGAAAACTGGCCCTCCTCCAGTCCAGATTTGAATCCGTTAGATTACAAGATATGGCAACACTTGGAGGAAAAGGCGTGCTCAAAGCCTCATCTCAATTTGGAGTCACTCAAGACATCCTTGATTAAGGCAGCCGCCGATATTGACATGGACCTCGTTCGTGCTGCGATAGACGACTGGCCGCGCAGATTGAAGGCCTGTATTCTAAATCACAGAGGTCATTTTGAATAAACTTTAGTGTCATAAGAATCTATGTTTTGTTAAGTTCATTTTGGTATATAAATGGTTACATAATGAATAAACTTGTTTCAATTATTTTATATTAAACATGTGACAGAATTTATAACCCGACTAGGTATATATAAAAAAAGGAGCAAATATTATTACCCTGTTCTCTCTGGACCAGAAGAGGAGATATAACTTACTTTACCGAAGAAGTTTCTATATTCGGCAGGCTTGTATTTCGCCATAATCCATCCCATTGCGATTCCAACGAGGTACGACCCTGCTCGATCGTGCCATCTTATGTAGGCTTCATTCATAATTGCATCTATCTCGTGAATATCTCCAATAATGCTGAAAAATAACACCCGAGTTTTTAAGAGTAGTCGAACTACTATTAAAAGAGTTTGTCGATGTAAGTACTACCATCGTAGGTAGCTATTTCTGTCACAAGTGTACGCATTGCTCAGGGTATGGATACCGGGAAATTACAGGCAAGATAATTCTTACCAGAGTGGAAACGCGTGAGTGATGCCGTTTCCAATTAGTGTACCTATATTAGTCACCGACTTAGCACAAAGGATTACCAAGCTGATGTGGCAGTGGGCATTGCACATAGTTTGAAGACTGACGGCCGTTGGGGTAGAAAAGTTCTCGAGTGGAGGCCACGCACTGGAAAGCGCAGCGTAGGCTGGCCCACTAGGTAGAAATAATACCAGATAAAGGATGCTGGGAGCTGTTGGGTGCAGGCCGCACAAGACCGGTTGCTCTGGAAATCCATGGGGAGGAGTGAACGTCCTTTAGCTGATACAATAACGATGGAACTTTTTAAATTTTCGCGAACCATACTCATCATATACCCAGACGCAGTTACCGAAAACAAGGTGGATTACAACGTCAATAGACAGCCAGCATTCTTGCCATATGTGAAAGGGATAACGGACAAAATTGGATCAGCACTAAGAAAATACTCAATTAAGACTGTATATACCCCGTTATCCAAAGTAGCAAAACAGATCGATACGGCGAAAGATGTTATACCCTTCCAAACACCTGGCGTGTATAAAATTGACTGCAGCTGTGGAAGTTCTTACATCGGACAGACAAAACGAACCATCGCGGAAAGAGTGAAAGAACATATTGCAGCTGTACCGACAAACGAATAAATCTGCGATCGCTGAGCACCTACTTTAATCTGGACCAAACCACTGGATAGAAATTCACGACCCCAAAATTCTCTCCACCGAACGCCAATATTACCCAAGAATCGTTCGAGAAGCCATCGAGATCGAGAAATATCGCAATTTTAATCGTGAGGACGGCTTTAGATTATCTGCATCGTGGAATCCAGTTATAGTTAGGTGTTCACGTCGCGATTTAGATCCACGCGTTACCTCAGATACTGTTAGTATTGTGTGTCGAAACAGTGATACGTGCGATTCAGAAAACCAAGTGCGGGTAGTTGGTGACAACATTCGCGCTGCCTGGCAATGACACCCGCCCGCTTCAGTCTCTCGTGACCACGGCCGATGTAACTTGGCCGAAACGTCGAGGTTAGTCAAAATTATAATTTTGATATAAATCTGTGCGCGAAAAGACCCGTTTCGTCTTAAAAACACGATAATGATGACCTACCAAGTTATTTTAACAGCCAGTTAAATATTGTAACGTCCTCTTTTCAGATACCATAAAAAAACCAGTGTACTCACTGTAAATTTAAGAATGGTACCATCGGCAGTCGTTTACTGTACGCAACGACAGCAAGCCGAACTGTCAGAACACAACTGACTGTGAAAAAGGCGATGATCCCTCCTTTCATGTTCCTTCTGTAGATCCAGTACAGCATCACGGTGAGGATAGCCAGATGGTAGTCGCAGGGCACGTACCAGGCTATTCCGAAACACTGAAATTAACAAAAACGTTCAATGCAACTGAAGACCTCTCGATGTTATTAGAGAAGAGTTTTGGGCGATCGGTGACTGCTATCGTTTGTTCCGAGGACTGATACCTGACACCACACTATGCATCACGTCACCGTCACTACTTAAATGAATTAATCAAAACACTTTATTGTACACCACAAAATAAAAAAACATAAAAATCAAAATTCACAAACCAACAAGTACAATGGGTGGTCTTATCGCTTAGAAGCGATTTATTCCAGCCAACTTGTCGATGGAGAGGGTTTTTGTATTATTAAAATAATGGAAGTGGGTGTACATTAACAAAACATTAAATGGCAAACATACTTCACACGGTACATAAATGTTTTTTCATATATATTACTTTAAAATATACATCATTAATATAAATACGGGATTTATCACGTAGCATCTTATTGGTGTTTTGACCGACAATGTTTTGGTTCAATTCGTGAACCTTCATCAGGGTGAGTGCGATCCGCTCCGAATAACGTCTAGCCTCGCACTGCGCGCCGCTGCCCTCTGCGCACGAGTAGACGGGCCGGGTGGTGGGGATGGCGTCAACGATGGTACAGCGTGTTGACAGGCTGTGTCATCATCATTATCATCCCTGCTGCTCTCTTCGGTAGTTCTTGGTACACAACACTAACTATGTCTACCAGGTTCACTCACTCTTCTGTCGCTTGCATCATGAAGACATTGCTTCCAGGCTGGCGGTAAAATCCATCCTCTATCTCTGTTAAAGTTGTTCGGCACACGACTTATTTCTATCGTCTTTCGGATCTTGTGAGGAACGAAGAACATTGTCGGTTGAAACTCTGTTAAGACGGTATGTGATAAATCCCGTATTTATAATAATAATTGAAATCAAAAAAGAAAATTTTCTAAGTAATTCTTTGACTAATTCTTTGTAAATAGGTAAGCACTTTTGTAATTTCTTGCCTGAAATAAATTGAATATTGTAGCGGAACCACAAACCAAAACGTTGTCTTAGGTTATCTCGTGTTTTTGTAGGGATCCATACCTAAAGGGTTAAACGGGACCTTATTACTAAGACTCCGCTGTCTGTCTGTCTGTCCGCTTGTCACCAGGCTGTATCTCATGAACTGTGATAGTTAGACAGTTGAAATTTTCACAATTGATGTATTTATGTTGCCGCTATAACAGCAAATACTAAAAACAGAATAAAATATGTATTTAAGGGGGCTCCCATATATTAAACGTGATTTTTTTTGCTCGTTTTTGCTCGATATTGATAAGGCAACAAGTAGACGCTTGAAATATTCACAAAATATCTATACTAATATTATAAAGAGGAAAGATTGCTTAATTGTTTGTTTGTTTGTATTGAATAGGCTCCGAAACTACTGGACCGATTTAAAAAACTATTTCACTGTTGGGAAGCTACACTATCCCCGGGTGACATAGGCTACTTTTTACCCAACAGCGCAGAAGGAGGGTAATGCTTTTATCTATACTAATATATTATAAAGAGGAAAGATTTGTTGGTTTGTTTGTTTGTATTGAATAGGCTCCGAAACTACTGGACCGATTTAAAAAATACACCATCTCCGGGTGACATAGGCTACTTTTTACCCAACTGCGCAGAATGAGGATAATGTTTTTATTGAAAACTACGCGTGCGAAGTTTAGTTATATATTCACTTTAAAAATAAATAATTGATTAAAAATAAAACAAATATTTAAGGGGGTCTCCCATACAACAAACGTGATATTTTTGCCGTTTTTTATAGATAATGGTACGGAACCCTTCGTGTGCGAGTCCGACTCGTTCTTGGCTGGTTTTATTTCCATATATATATTAACCGTCATCGGAGTAACTGAGTAACCATTTCGGCCTATTTTCAGCCTTCTGTGTTATGGCACTAGAAACGATTAAAACGTTGAAAATATCGCTGTTTATTATGCTACATGTACTTATTTACTTCTTTCTTACCCTTATAAATTAAAACACAATCCATCCATCTCTTCTATGGCAAATCTCTTGTTGGGACTAGACATGGCCATAAATGTCACGGAACTTACATATAAATAGACAATAATTTATGCAGTAGGTACAGCAAAACAATTACATTTTAAGATGGAGAAAGGACAAAAAAGAAACACTGAAATAGTATCAACGTAAAACATACTCAAAAACCCGGTAGATATGTGTGTTACTGTGTGGTACAACAGTAAATGGGACTAGACTAAATAGGAGTATTATGCCCGCCGTAATGGTAAGCGCTGATATTCTGTCGAGGCCGCTCCATTTAGCCACTAAGCCCTTTGAGAATGTAATTGCCCGTATCAACTCACCATAGTTTTTAAATCATAATTCAGCATTAATAGGTTTTTCCATGCATATTTCTCGCAGGAAAACTCCACAAGATCACTGCCCACCGGCCAGAAGGGACCGGAGCCAGTGTGGCGAGCAACGTACATTATGTAGTAGGTGGTTACAATGTACGGACCCGAAAGTCTGTTGAACACAAGAAGATTAATATAGAAATAACAGCGCTAACTAGCCCCAAACTAAGCAAAGCTTGTACTATGGGAACCAGTTATCTGATAGAACCAAGAACACTCTATAATACATTTTTTTTTGTAATATATAGAAAAAGTACAAAAAATATCTAGACACGCGGTAGAGCGCAAGCTAACAGAACTGGCGAGCAGCACCGTGTGTAATATTACACGAACCATTTGGAGCCACTTTTGACCACCTCATAACTCAAAAACTATTTCACATAAACATGTCAAATTTGGATCATATATTGAAACTTACAAGATACATATTTGCTCCAAATTTCATATACACACCTCAAACGGTTATTTAGATATTAACGTCCAAAAATCGGCATTTTTATCACTGACTGACTGACCTACAGATAGATCAAAACTCTAACCCAGTTTCAGATGACTTAGGCATCCAGCTAGGTAGTTAGGTGACAAAGGAATAAATCAGAAACTAGTAAGTTTTTATAATTTTTCAATTGATTGTTTCTATTAGGAAGGAAAGGCTCGTTTTTTTTTATTATAAGTTTTTTTTCGAATTCCATGTTTACCTGATATATCGTTTTATCAATACAATTAGGAGATTTCTCTGGTTTCCACTCAATAGTCCTTTCGCCAGGAGAAGTCCAGAGATGGCAAAGAAAGTGTCCACGATCAAATCCATATGTAATAATCCTTGTGAAACATTGGTTGACATCACCTGGGAATGAATAATTTATCTGTAGATACGTTACTGATGAGTACAAAGGACTAGCAAGCTGAAGTGGCAGTGGGCAGGGCACATAGCTCTAAGAACTAATGGCCGTTGGGGCAAAAAGGTTCTCAAGTAGAGACCACTCACTAAAAAGCACAGCATAGGACGGCCCCTAACTAGATACCTAGAACGGTTAACAGCACAGACACGAAATTTTGTTTGGAATACCTCCAAAAAGTAACTTCGGTGACATTGCAATAATATGGTACCATGAAGATGGTCTCATGATGAAGATGCTAGAAAAGGACCTTTTGAATGGATTGTAGTGGGCTACTAGTGTTTGGGCTCATTTGAATCTACATGCGTTTCTGATTATGAATTTAATAAAAACTGGTAGTTTCAAAAATAATTTTTCAACAATAACTTTTTTGTTTTATTAGGTATCAACAAATATATATATTTTTATTACCTGGTCCACTTTTACGCTGTCAATCATCAAACTAGGTTTGGATATACAAAATAAACAGTAGTGACAGGTTATTACTAGAGTCGCTGTTATGAACCGCATCCCATTGAAAGCTCTGTAAAAATATAGATATTACATTACGATATAATATAAAGGCCACTATTCGAATGCGCGCACATCCGTCACCGAATTTTTCGCTTGCGAAGTCCGCGGACAAATCTGCGTGTGAATTTTATGATTCGCGGCTGAGCACTATGAGCATTATGAGCACTGGACTTATCCGCGAGCCGTATGCCGGTGTCGGATAAGTCCAGTGCTCGCCGTCTTAGGCGCGGAACAAATACAAGTGATATCTGGCACAGAACACAAAAAACAATAGAAGTCGTAAGAAGGCGGAGCCCGCGTAACACCAAGTACGCGGAGTACCGCGCACTACAAGCTTCGCTCACTTCAGTCGTGTTTCAATTACTGTGGGGTAAACGTACTTCAAAAAAATATAAAAATGCCATATTGTGCCGTTTTGGAGTGTCAGTATTATAGCCGAACCAAAAATTTTACAAAAGGGGACATATCCTATCACCAGTAAGTATTATTTTATTGTTTTGTTTGTTAGTTTTGTTTAAAATGTAAAATCGTCAAACAAAATAGACTGTGAATTATTTGACTCTTTAAGGTCGCGTTTCTCTTAAACCTCAACCAAAGCTACTCAATTAGGGATGTGACGCCAATATACTGATGAATGTGTTATCGATAGCTTTAATTAGTTACCCCCTATTAAAAGATGTATAAGTTTTAGGGCGTTAATTTCTTTTGTTGTTTTATTGTTGATTTTCTGAATGTATTTTAGACCTATGGTGTGAAATAATATAATAACTTCTGTTTTCAGATTCTCCAAGGCGCAAGACATAAAAATAAATAAAAAAACCTGGCACCGTGTGACTTTTTACTGTTCCCAAAAATTAAGAACCAATTACTCAATCTGACGTCACCACCGGAGGAGTGGCACAAATGTTTTCAAAATTGGTTCAATTGTATAAAAAAGTGCATTGGCGCAAAGGGAGAATATTTTGAGAATTAAAAAATAAATTCATTTTTGACCATTAATAGTATTTTTGTATTATTGATTCCGGAAACTTTTAGTGTGCCCCTCGCATAATAATTCAGTATTAATATTCCAGTAATATCATATTTTTTTAAGTATTTACGAGTTGGAAACCTGTGATTATGCTAAGAAATAAAGAAAAGAAAAGCTGTTTATTTCGACTACCTATATTTTAACCTGACGTACCTATTTCGTTATCAGTAGTAGGTTGGTTATAATCGATATCGATACATTCGTCTTGTATCCTCATAGGTACATCACTAAGGGAGTAGCAATGTATTTTGGACAAGCGAGTAACAGCCATTGCATTATCAATCTTATTATTTGCTGTTAGAAACTATAACAAAAATCGTTAGCGACAGCGCCATCTGTTGTTGAGTGGCTTTGTTTTGTGGGTAATCAAGTAACAGCTATTACATTATCAGTCTTATTTCTAATTAATAGAGACTAAAATAAAAATATTTTCTAAAGCGCCATCCTTTGCTGAGTAGACTTTATTTTTAATTACTATTTATTTTATTGAATTTTAAACCATGTTCCCTTAGTGGCTAAGGTTTTACGTAAAATTAGTTTTATGGTTTTATGTCTTTTTGAACGTTCTCTTTCAACCAATTATAACTTTTATATCTAAGTGTGCTAGTTTTTACATGTGTAAGTTTAGCTACACTGGTTTTCATAGTAAAAAGTCATCATGCTAGTTCTATTGTTTTTTATGTTCTGTGGTATCTGGCTAGAACGAAGCGCGGGCGAGGTGCGGGTGCGGCGCCGCGCCGGTGCAGCGCAGAACAGGCGCGATAACGGTGTCGAAAAGGCAAACACAGTGGATACATTTTTTTATTGGCTTTTGCGGCTTTAGTATCTACTAGAAATTTGGGGTCGTGCCGCTAAAACTAAATTATCTGGACTACAAATTCTACAAAACAAAGTTATCAAATTGCTATTTAACTATTCATATCTCACATCAACTAATAAAATCTACCCTGAAACTAAAATTATGAACTTAAAACAATTATTTACGTATACTACATGCATTCTCGTCTGAAAACTCCTAAATAAATCGATCCACACTAATCTAATGTTCATGTTCACTAAAGCAAAGGAATTTACAAAGCGAAGTACGCGTCGCGCTAGCTTTCTTGTCTCACCTAAATGTCGTACGAACTATGACAAAAAAACAATAGATCACGAAGGCTCACAGCTTTATAATAAATTACCCTGTGATATAAGAAATGTAAGCTCATTTAACGCAAATAAAACTAAACTCCTTCAACATATTACAACTAATGTTTACTAAATAAACTAATTATATAACTAACGAACGATCTACCTGAATGCGTTAATTGAGTACCTACCTACCATAACTCGAACGAATTACATTAACTTTTCTATGTGTACTGATTCTCATGTAAGTGATAGTTGTTATCTTTTTGAAAATAAATTATGATTAAACCAAGTTTCACTGCCGCCACGAGGCCTATTGTGATCGTCACTTGTTTTTGTGTCGCCCCTAGGATAAGGAGGCGTTTAAAGTTCACCACTAAGTCCTACAGCTACTAAAAACTGTAGAATATTATTAGGGGTGATAACTGCTAAAGTCTGTCTAACGAAAGTAGGCACTCGCATTTTTTCGTAACTTTTTACATGGCAATACAAATGTGTTTCCACCTACGGACGCTATGTTCTACAACTGGGTAAATTTAGGGTGGTATAAAATAATAATTGCACGTACTATAAATAATTATAATAATAACGAATTGTAACCCACTCTTATCAACTGCAGATTAATAATATTGAACTATTTTATAGGTTTTGTCATTCTGAAATGGAAAAATAGGCAAAAAATGCCTTTTCCCGAAGATGTAGGCAGGAACCACGGATGACCATTTCCCATGAATCTGACTTAATTCTTTCGTTTCAGTCACTCTCTTAATGTTCTTCAAATAGGTCGTCGTTTAAGGTAGGTAGGTACTCTTGACTTTATTTCAACAGATTAGGGAAAATGAGAATCGGAGTGTGGCATCATTATTATTCCCTAATGTTTGGGTTGCCACGCTGATATTTTTTGAATTTGCCGCGATTTTTCAGGGTCTACTTTCATTTGACAGACTCTAGCTCCTCCGAGCTAAGGATATGTTTGCCCAGATGGATGCTACGCTTACGCATTAGTGCACCACACTCGCCTAACATGTACCTAAGGGCGATTCTGCTGCCTCGTTGCAGAATCTGCAGGTAAGTGTGGATACATTTGGGGCATTCTAGTGTTTGATTTTATAGACATAGACAATTATATATTTGCCAAATAGCACATATAATACATAGTCAAAAATGTATATACTTAAATTTATTTTTTGATTAAAAAAAATTGAAAACTAGAAGAAGCTTAGGTATACAAAACAATTAATTGGTTAAAAAATATTGCTTTGTTCAAAAAACTTTCGCAATTAGCGATTTTTAAGACTATGCCGATATTTATAAATTAATGAATTAATACTACTTTATAAATGTACTAGCTGATCCGCCGAACTTCGTACCGCCTTGACATGCACATGACGCGGGCTGCCGGTATAATTGTCAATCGGCCATCGTTAGCTACATCTATGTATGAGAAAATGAATTTTCTTCATAATTTTTTTTTGCGTGGATTTTTACGATATTTTAATGTAGGGAAGAGATCGGCTGGGCTTAAGTGGGAAAAGGCGGGCCACGTTGCCCGAATGCACTCCGAGAAATGATCCCATATTGCAACACCATGGACGCCTGAAGACGGAAGGCGACGTCGGGGTCGCCGAGAAAGCGTTGTCGGGACGATTTCGACACCTTCCCAAGAGGATGGTGGGAGATAGCGACAGATAGGGATGCTTGGAGGGACTTGGGGGAGACCTTTGCCCAGCAGTGGGACGAGATAGGTTAGGGAATTTTTACCCTCCTTTTGCGCACGCGAGTAAAAAGCCTATCTTCTTTCCAAATTTAATTATGATCTGTTCAGCCGTTTAGTTATGAAAAGGTAACAAACAAACAGTTACTTTCACAGTTACATGTATGTTAAATATTAACCTATAACATATTACATTAACATTATTAGTACATATAAACCTTCTTCTTGAAAACTACATTAAAATCCGTTGTGTAGGTAGTTTAAAATATCTAAGGTAACAGACAGCGAAAGTGACTTCATTTTATACTATGTAAAGATGTATTGACGACCTCCGAGGCGCAGTGGGCGAACAGCCGTCTGAGACGCAGGAGGTAGTGGGTTCGATTCCCGCCGCGGAACAAATGTTTGCATGATCTACAGATATTTGTTCCGGGTCTGGTTGTTTTTCTATATATTTTATGTATGTATTTACAAAAAAAAGGTATATAAGTATTCTATCAGTTATCTGGTTCCCATAGTACAAGCTCTGCTTAGTTTGGGGCTAGATAGCGCTGTGTGAAATGTCCAGCAGTATCTGTATCCAGCAATAAATTTGGTGTTCATTATGTTGGTGGTCAATAATTAAGATAAAAAAAATAATTATATTTTTCAGACACGATTAATAAATACGATGTTCAATACAAATAAACGAAGTAATTGTACCTTAACTCATTCTTATTCACTTTGAACAAGTCGTTCCAGTTATTGATCATGCAGAAGGACTTCGCGATTTCATCTGAAAATAATAATTAACTTTTCTATTAAGGGGACACCGGAGGGACAATCGCCCATCCAACACGTACTACCAAGATCATTTCTAATTGGAGCATATTTCTACCTTAATAAGGTATTAATTTAATTTGAATAGTATTTATCTAGGTTCCCAACTATATATTAGATCAAAATACTTACCTGAAATGAAATAGAAGCGTATAGCATTCTGTATGTTTTTACGTCGTAAATGACCTGTTTTCAACCTAATTGTTTCGTATTAAAAACAACAACATCTTACGTATCCTTCTCATGGGAACATAGATTATATCGTCTAGTTACAGAATAACAACACAATGAGAAAAATACAAAAAGTTTTCAGTCATCATTTTTGGTATTACGGAACACGGTCAAAATCTAATCAAATTTAGAATCGTTCTATTGCTATCACTGTCGCTCTGCGTGGCTAAACTTAGTCACTAAACAGGGATAGCGATATTCAGGCCGAAGTTTTTGACGCGGCCGAATTGAAGTTGTGCTCGGGGTTCGCCGGCGCGTTAAGGATTTCTGATTAGTCGTATTATGGTCCTGTTTGTACAGGGTATTCAAAAACAGAACACTTTAGAAGTTAAGTGTAGCCAGACTACTCAGTTTAGTTGGACAGAACCACCCGACGGTTACGATTTCGGTGGAACAGTAGGTACTCGTATGTCAGTGAATTATTTCCTTGTAACATTTTGTTGTACTGTAACCAAAACCTCTCACGAAATACAAAATATGTTGTGTTTATATTTACCAATTCTTGAATTTCCTTTATAATTGTTGATGTATAAATATACAGTTGAAATTATGACGATACTTATCAACGCTCCAATACCAAATCTGAAAAAATAAACGAGTATATCAGAAAAAATCTCGTCTTTTTGTATGTTAGAAGAACTGTGGGTTACATGGGTTAGGATCTCCTCTGTTGCAATACCTGTATTAGAGGAGTCCTCTTTCTTACTCGTTAAACTTAGGTATTAAAGTAATAAATATCAGATACGAATATACATAATTATTGGACAGATTTAAAGATATTCATAAATATAAATAGAGAAGATATAAATAAATAAATAATAGAATACAAATATAAATAATCACAAATACATACACAAACTTGTAATTATATTATACTAGTTGACCCGCCAAACTTCGTACCGCCTTGACATGCATATAACGCGGGCTGTCAATATACGTCACCCTGGTAGAATTGTCAGTTGTTATCCCCGGCCATCATTACTATATATTATATATTTACCACCATATTTAACCATAGACAAATTTACGTTTAGCTGTCATTTGCGTTTTGTTATACCATGTTTTAGTGGCTTGTATTCTCTTTGACGTTATAAGTCACGTCACACGGAAACGCGGTCGAACGGGATAAAAAGTATCCTATGTCTGTCTCCTGATTCTAAGCTACCTCCCCACCAATTTTCAGCCAAATCGGTTCAGCCGTTCTTGAGTTATAAATATATAGATATACTCGTACAGATGTGTAATATATGTAGATTAGTTGTTAAGGCCTAGAGAGTAAGGAATGCAATTCCGACTCGAGATTGCAAATTCGAGATCCAGCGGCATTAGAAATATCAATCCCGCGGGATCCCGGAATTTTCGGGATCCCGTCTAGTTTAAAAAAAATGTTAAATTCGGATGACTGAAAAAGCTAATAACTGCTTGTTTGTGATATTGAGGTTAACTAAAATAACATATTACTAGAAAGAAAATAAAAATCTTTATTCTTTAATCTTACCAACTAAATACTTATCGTCACCTGTCGCTAATATTCGGAAATAGTCGGAATAGTTTTCTAACGCTGTTTGGCGTTCCTGCCGCTCGCGGCCGTCAGTCAGCGCGCCGCTTGCGCCCCGAGTGGACGTGTATAGCGTCGCTGACCACTGCCGCCCAATCCCGTCAATCTCGAACGGGATCTCGTCATATGATGCCTCGCGATTGATCCCGAAAAATAACATGAGATCTCGCGAGATCGGGATCAGGATTGCATTCCCTACTAGAGAGATCTTCTGTGTCTTGGTACGTTACGGATTTTAGCCAAGAGTTTGTTGTATTTTTCCATTGAAAGTTGGACATTGTATATATTTTTATGTATGCATGTATGGTATTTAACCAGCTTTAGCCTTCCCTTACTTTGATATTCATCCAAATTCAATTCAATGGTATCGATAAAACAGCATATCGAAATTGGTAGGTACTTACAAAAACGCTAACAATTGCTTCGGGTAAGGTCTGTGTTCTGCCGTCTGACAGTTCGTAGGCTCAACAGTTACCAATGCAGCATCAGGAATGTGAGTTAGATGGAGCACATGTCTGTAGAACCTGGCGACTGATGATGGAGAGCATACAGCAGGCATACATAAACCAACGCCTATGTGGTTTAAGTTTCGGCCAAATGATGATAACGTCTGTAGAAAATTAAAAATTGCCAATTACTGATCACGTTCTATACTAATTTAGACTTGATTTATCTATTTAATGGTATTTATTCCTAATGATATATTGTGTTATTCTTGCCCTATTCTTTCCTGTCTTGATCGCGGAGGAACAGGCGGTAAAAATTACGATTTAAAAAACTCTTTCACTGTTGGGAAGCTACACTATCCCCGGGTGACACAGGCTACTTTTTACCCAACTGCGCAGAAGGAGGGTAAGGTTTTTATTGAAAAACTACGCGTGCGAAGCTGCGGATTGGTCAGCTAGTAGTTTTAATAATTTTCAATAGGGTAAGGAAGGATTACGGAAGATGGTTGATATGACCCGTTTTGTCTTAAAAATATGGATATGGATGAAATATGGAAGATTCATTTTATTACTTACTTTTGTATATTTCGTTTTATTTGTTTAAAATATATGTACATATTTATGATTCTTTTACACGCACCTATATTTAAAATCATCACTCTCTCTAGCCTCAAAGGTTTGCTGGAAGAAAACTCTTCTTAGGGTTAAGCTCGCCTTTGTACATGTCCTCTATTTCTGCACTTTTTAATGTATTTCTTGTGTACAATGAAGAATAGAGAATCGACGAAGGCAGCAACCAAGTGGTACCCACGGGAAAACGCTAATCAGCTGGCAGACCACTAGTCAGATGGTTGGTAGCGTAGCGAGAGATGTGGGAAGGCAATCGATGCGCTTAGCACAGGGAGAGTGGCGTTATATCGAATAAACCCAGCAGTGGGTGGACAGATAGATGGACAGACCTCAGTGGTCATCTCCTAACTTAACGCAGTGCAACTGCAGTGATCCTGCGCAGTGAATGCAGCACTTGCTACTGTGCTCTTTATGCCCTAACACCTGCACGATGGAGGACCTAATAACCGCCTCACCTAATGCTATTTTTGTGGTCAAACACCTCACCAACATATGTATTATAAAGCAGCCAGCACCAGCAATGTAGACAGTATCTTGGGGACACTTCCGACTGGTAGCGATCTGGTGAAATTGAGCTATCTATACTTAGTTTGCAACGATCTAAAGATGATTCAACTGCTTCGTCTGTATTTTATTCTAAATAATTGTATATTTTTTCTGTTATTAAAGAACATATTATAAAACAAAACGTAGAACTGTTGACATGCTAAGAAAAAGTGCTCTGCTCTAAGAAAATCTATACTCGTGAATAAGATTACATTATTTCAAGTACCACGAGCTGAAAAGTGCGATCTGACGACCATTAAAAGAATACGGGCTAGAACTCTGAATATACCTAAAGGGAAATCTATCTTTAGCACTGGACGTCCTGTAGCTGATGTGATGGATGACAGCAACTTGATGGAATTGAGTCAAGGTCAATGTGCTCCATCTTTGACCACATTATCACGATGACTTATCACTACTATTTGAGAAGTTGTGTTCAAGGGTGCTGCTTCTTCTTCTTTCTAGTCGATATCTCAAGACTATAGCCATTTTGACCAGTACGCCGCCACGTTCATGGCAGCGTCGGAGCAGGTCATAAGTTGCCCCATCGTGCAGGTGGTAGAGCAGGATGGGCATGCAAGGACGTGTGCCATTGTTTGGAGCTGGGCACCATATTGGAATTGCGTCGCCGATTTGTCTATAATACCCTATTTACTAAGATTACACCTGCAGCGACCGACTTGGGTACGCAGTCTGTTGAGGGTCCTCCACACTGGCCAAGGTGGGTGTTGACCAGGGGGTAGTTCATCTGCATGTGTAACATAGCCAGGTGGAAGGGCTTTATTTATAGCTGCTAAATATAGGCCTACCCCATTGATTTCTAAAGCGACCGATCTTGCGCGGCCTGCACCCAAAAGCTCCCAGCAATCACCAGGCCATCTTTCCATCTAGTCCGTCCATCAGATGCCATCCTACACTGCGCTTTACAGTGCGTGGTCTTCTCTCCAGAACTCAGTTCTTCCAGCTATGTGACCTGCCCACTGCCACTTCAGCTTGCTAATCCTTTGTGCTATGTCGGTGACTTTGTTTAGCTTACTTACATTCAAATACGCATCAGCACTATCGTATGAATGAAAAACCCTGTGCTCCTTTGACTCCTGGGTCTTTACTTCCACGAGGCAGTACTGAGTGCTCAACTCTTGTTGTGAAGACCAAGGCACGTTTAAACATTGGTCGTAATTGCCGAAGGAAAAGCCACTCCCGTAGAAAACCCCCAGTGGAGGTTGCATTGAGTCCCACACTGAAACAAACATCAATGGTATCATCTCTGGTAATCATCTTCAATGGTAATCACCATTACCACTCACTGCTAGTATCATAAACATAAATTAAGCCTCTATTGTATTATTTTATTTTATTAATTAGAACGTAATGCATGTCATTTTAACTAGTGGTTCGCACCGAACTGAGTTCTCGCGAGTCTCTCATAAAAACAAAAAAAAATATAATTGTAATTTTTGACTATCAAAACAGTGCCCCGAAATAGTTAACCGACGTACTTGACCTACAGTTTCATTCAAATTACAGGTAACGGGAGTTCATGACAATTGGTTTTGGTTAATTATTTTGGGGTACAAATTGCAGTTATTCTAGATTCCAGACTTTTGCCTATCTTTGTGTCACTTATGCTACACGCATCCAAACTAGAGCACTGTGAGGGTGACCCCACAGTGTGGGGTCACTGGTGTACCATGTGAATTTCGTAAAGTTCAGTTTTTATTTTGGCTAAATAACTCAAAAACTACTAAAACTTTACTTAAAGTATAAGCGGAGTCAAAATGTATTAATGAAAACCTTTTCCCATTTTACCTAATAGTCACTTTTTAATTTTTTTTGCCCCTTATGAACCTCAATATCTCAATAACTCCCCAACATTTTTATCTCATTTAGCCACACCAAAATTGTGCTATCACTACCTACCTAGGTATATATTAAATTTCACGAGGTCAACGCTTCGAAAGTAATCCTCGGACAAACAAACAAACATACATATAACGCCGATTTGGCCAAGATGATTAGGAGATCTCGCTTTGCTCGATCAATAATGTGTTTGCAATAATATTGCTGTTAGAAATCGAGCAATTCTGTAGTTTGTAATTAATTACAAAAGAACAAACTACAAAAGTACTAATACTCTGAGTCCAAAACACAAGTTTAACTTGAGGCTCTCTGTAAGCAATTTTATGATTTCTTTCATACCAGTTTGACGACCTCCGTGGTGCAGTGGGCGAATAGCCGGCTGAGACGCAGGAGGTAGCGGTTTCGATTCCCGCTGCGGAACAAATGTTTGCATGATCTACAGATATTTGTTCCGGGTCCGGTTGTTTCTCTATGTATTTACAAAAAAAAAGTATACATAAAAGTATTCTATCAGTTATCTGGTTCCCATAATACAAGCTCTGCTTAGTTTAGCGCTAGATAGCGCTGTGTGAAATGTTCAGAAATATTTATTTATTTAGTTTATGATACCTATCCACACCTTTCCGTACCAGTTGACGACAATTAGGTACGTCAATTATGTTTAAATGGCCATAAAACAATTCTATAACCTATAAAAAGAAAATCTTAGCTCGTTTATAATTCTATATAATTCTATTGTGTTATTTCACAAACAATTAGAATTCAATTACAATAAATTATAACAAGGAAACGGTACTTATAACTAAAAAGCCTGCAATTATGTCGGATCAGTTTTATTATCTCATTAAACGTAAAATAGACTGAATTAATTAAAATTCTTTATTATACCTTAGAAAATGGAACACAAGTAAGTGTATAATGGGCGGTCTTATCGCTAAAGAAAGCGATCTATTCAGGACAGCCTTTGGATAAAGAGGAGTATTGGTAAATGGAAGATTAAAACATTAAAAACCAGATGTTTAGCGCATTCTCGTATCAAGAGAAGCGTTGCGGGTTCGAGTCTCGTCCGTCAATATAATATTTTTGCAAATAAATAAATAAATACCGTAAAATAAATAATACAATAATATTTCTATAGTTTTTTACGTGTATAAAAGGTGGGCAAGTATTTTTTACAACTGTTCCAAACAAGTCGATAACTTAACCGGGTTTTACATTTTGCAATACTCAGACAGATTAAATGACTAACGACTCTGAATTCAGACACGTGTAAACATAGTCTTACTATTCAGCCAGTTAGACACACTAAATAGCACAATTTAAATATATCATCATTATTAAAAAAACCTCCATGGATGAGATCACTTTTAGCGCTAAGGCCACTCTTTTACCTATGATTTAAACATTATATATTGTTATGTTTGTTTATTTGCAATGTGCAGTAAGATATTAAGTATCAATCATCATTATCATCATCCACAGTCCATAAGTACCCACTGCTGGGTGTAGGCCGCCCTTTGTAAACGCCACCCTTCCAGGTCCTGTGCTGCGCGCATCCAAAAGTTGCCCGCGACTTTCTTTATGTCGTCGACCCACCGCACCGTCAGACGTCCTGGACTTTTAGGTCTGTTCTTGGCCACCATTCGGTCAAAGATTTACCCCACCTGTTATCACCTCGTCTAGCCAAGTCCTGCCCAGTTCCACTTGAGTTCCCCCACCCTTGTTCCGATGTCTTGGACTTTCGTCTGGCGTCGGATTTCGGTATTAGGAATCCATTGATCCAGGCATGGCGCGCTCCATGGCACTCGTACACACAGTTTTCTTAGAGAGTGCCCATGTTTCGGCACCGTAAGTCATTGTTGGCAGGACACATTGATTATACAGACGGGTGTTTAAGTATTGTGGGATCTTTTTTGCCCGAAGAACATCTTCAAGCTTTCCAAATGCAGCCCACCCGAGTTGTATTCGTCTAGAGACCTCCTTGTTCTGATGTTCTTTACCAAAAGAAAGAATATGTCCAAGATAAAGGTATTTGTCGACTACTGCCAGCTTTTTGCTTCCAACCATCACAGCTGAACTCGGGAATCCGGCAGCATTCGTCGTGTATCTATCTATCAATAAACCAAGATTTTTCTTTTTAGTAAAATGTAAGATTGTACAAGTGTATAAAGTATCGCCATATCTAATTAAACAAGCATTGAATGGAATGGAGAATGGTTGAACCTTTGAATGGAGTTCTTTTTTTACCATTTTGTTCCGGAGCCGTATAAACTGAAGACCAATTCACGTAACTTACGAATAAGTATGCAGTAAAATTGAAGCTTCACTCTACTTCGAAATCTATTCGAATGTGTGATTCGATATGTCGTAAACGGTATTCACGTAGGTAATGAAAATATATTTATATGATTTGACTGACATGCTTTTATAGACTTAACTAGCTGACCCGCCCGCGGCTTCGCACGATTGAAATTCCCGTTCCTGTGGGAACTTCGGGATAAAAAGTTTTTATCGCGTCACGTGTCAAAGTTCATGACTTTACGTCAATGAACGCCGGTTAAATTATGTAGATATTGTTCATACAAAAATACTAAACACACGATTAAAAAATGGAGGGTAAAACGTATTTTACCACCTATTCTCATACCTACCAAATACACAAATAAAAAAAATCGGTCATTTCGTTTCGGAGGAGTGCGACCACAAACACACACACACACACGTGGTTTTTATATAATAGGAGTTTAAATATATAATAAATAAATAAATCTTTATTCATTCTTTCATATAGCTAAGATTAACATTAGGGATTAATATCTACTTACAGGTTAGATTGTATACATTGCCTGAACTAGGAAAACCTGTATCTCAGGCGAAAAAGGCAGGACTGGCGTAACTTATGAATACTCAAATTAACAAAACTTAGAATCTTTTTACATAATGAAGAAAAATAAAAATAACTAATAAACTAAGTGCAAACATGAAAGGTATGAGTTTCATCATTTCAGCCGTAAAACGTCCACTACTGAACACAGGCCTCCATGGATCTCCATGATGGGTAGTTGCCATACTCACCACGCTTGGCAGGCGGGTTGGCGAGCGAAGTACGGGATGTTGATACACGGAAAGACGCTGCTGCCCATCTTCCGGAGGTTACCCTTAGCAGGCTCTTACTGCATCCACGGGCATGAGAGGAGGGGTAACATTCTACTACCGGCACGGTATGAGTTTACGTACTATATAATCTTAAAAATCTTACTTTATTACGGTTAGTAATTCCTCAGTTTCCTCGTAAGAGAGATTGGATAGAGCAGTCTGTAAGGCTCTTTTACAGTTTGAGAAGTTCATTGAGTGGATGCTCAATTTACGATTTAGCCTGTTGTACAGCAACGGTCCTAGGAACATTATAAATCTGGATGCAAAAGCATGCTTAACTGGGGTGTTGTTAGTGGGAACGATATATTTTCGTCTTTTGTTAGTACTTTCAGTGCTATAGGGAAGTGCTCTGTGTTGTCTTAAAACTATGTTTAGTATAAATAGGTATGTTATGTATAAATAATAATTATATCAAGATACTACAAGATATTAATTTGCATAAATAAGTGTCTTAAAGGTCAAGGTGTCAATAAGGTCTTAAAAACTAGTTATTTACATTTTATGCTTAACGGATTACTCATTACTGATACTATCAAACTGATAATAGAATAATAGTGGAACAGAATGCAAAATATATACAATTCATAATCCAATCTCGTTTGGGTCAACGTTGTTTTTAAATTTTTCTTACGTGAATTGGCCCCCACATCGGTTGATTTGATGTATATTTCATATTTTACTTCTAGATTCTGTGTCATTATCATTATTATAAATACGGGATTTATCACGTACCATGTTACGATATACACGTACGTGAGTGCGATCCGCTCCGAATAACGTCTCGCCTCGCGAGGCGAGACGTTATTCGGAGCGGATCGCACTCACCCTGATGAAGGTTCACGAATTGAACCGAAACATTGTACGTGTATATCGTAACATGGTACGTGATAAATCCTGTATTTATAATAATGATTGAAATCAATCACGACAGTTTTCTAGATTCTGTGTATTCAGTTTTTAGTATTTTATTGCGTTCATACAAAGTGGATTAAAATATTACAATACTAGCTGCCGCCAGCGGCTTCGCTCGCATTGTTTGTCAATAAAAAGTAGCATATGTGTTAATCCAGGTTATAAACTACATTTATACAAAATTTCATCGCAATCGGTTCAGCCGTTCCGGCGTGAAAGAGTAACAAACATCCATACAAACTTTCGCGTTTATAATATTAGTAGGATTACATGTCACATCTTATTAACTAGTCAAGAGTCCTTCATGAATCAAATCAAATAAAAATGTTTTTATTAATTAAAATCACAAGAACCACTTTGAAACGTTAATTGATGACCTCTGCAGTGGGCGAATAGCCGGCTGAGACGCAGGAGGTAGCGGGTTCGATTCCCGCCGCGGAACAAATGTTTGCATGATCTACATTTATTTGTTCCGAGTCTAGAGGTTTTTCTAAATATTATAAGTAATTATGTATTTACAAAAAAAAAGTATATATACGAGTAAGTATTCTATCAGTTATCTGGTTCCCTAGTACAAGTTCTGCATAGTTTGGGGCTAGATATCGCTGTGTGAAATGTCCAGGAATATTTATTTATTTATTATAGTTATTATGTTACTGCCTGTTCCTTCGCGACCAAACCAGGAAAGAAACAAGGCTGGTTGTTCTTTTTAATGATCCTTGTAGAAAACTAACAACAAAGAAAATAAATTACGTCTAAATTGTAACATTTTTGACCCAGTCGGAGCAATTTCAATCCCAAGCTTTTCTATCATCTAAATAATCTGATATGTTATATAGTAGGCATATTATTAAATAAGAATCTAACGGAAGCGTAGTTGCCCGATTTTTCGTTTTGAATTAGGTAGTGGAATCAATAATGTCGGAAATTGTGTGCATTTAGAAGTCGTCTATAAAACTTACTCCATGTGGCCCACAGGGTATTGTTCCTAACGCCGGTTAGGATCCGAAGACTTGCCTGGCGACAGGCCTCATCATCAGCCCACTCTTCGACCTCAAGGCGAAGGATCAAGGCATCTACTGTTGGTATACTCTTGAGGCTCGAAGGTTGCTGTAGATTTTCTGATGATGATTTGGCTAAAAAAATAATCTTACATTTAAGACCCGTATTTGCGTCCTATTTTTTTATAATCTATGGAGATGGCGCTGTTGGTAAGATTTTGTCCAGAAGGGGCGAATTCGCCGCGAATCGATACGCGCGTTGGCGAGATACTAGGCGCCAATACACCACAAGCATCGCGCGAATTTAAAATACGCGCGTTAATCGCGTGCACTTCTCCAGACTGTCTAGATTATACTAATATATACTATATATACTAATATATACAAGAGACGCCTTGTTGCGTCCAGATTACGCGCGAACTTCAGAGCGAGTGCACGTATCAAGAGAAATGGAGCGCCAAAATTTTTAAACTAAATTGTTTATCCGTCCCTAAATGTTCGCGCGTTGGTACGCTCCTCCTAGATGCAACGGTCGCGCGTAATCATCATCGTCATAATCATCATATCAGCCGCAGGACGTCCACTGCTGGACAAAAGCCTCCCTCATTGATGTCCAGGAACTGCGGTTGGAAGCGGCCTGCATCCAACGCCGACCTGCGGTTCTTAACAAGTCGTCTGCCCATCTTGTAGGTGGACGTCCTACGCTGCGCTTGCCGGTCAGTGGCCTCCATCGAGACCTTTCCGGCCCCATCGGCCATCTATTCTGCGCGCTATATGACCTGCCCATTGCCACTTCAACGTGCTAATCCGTCGGGCTATGTCGGTGACTTGAGTTCTCCTACGTATCTCCTCATTTCTGGTTCGATCCCGTAGAGAAACCCCGAGCATAGGCCTCTCCATAGCTCGTTGAGCGACTCTGAGCTTATTCATAAGGACAATGGTGAAGGACCACGTCTCAATTCCATATGTCATCACTGGTAACACACACTGATTGATGACTTTCGTCTTAAGGCACTGAAGTATGTTGGACGAAAAGACGTTGCGAAGTTTCCCAAACGCTGCCCATCCGAGTTGGATTCGACGATTGACCTTTTTCTCGAAGTTGGACCTATCTAATTGGACTGTTTGTCCTAGGTATAGATACGCGTCGACAACTTCAAGAGCCGAGTTCTCAACCATAACTGGGGCAGGCACGACATGGACATTCATGGCGTAATACGCGCGTGAGAATCGCGGCGAATTCGCCCTTTCTGGACAAGCTCTAAGTAGTAACCACTGCCTAAGTATAACATAGCATTGCCTCTTAGGTCACATACGTTAGGAACGAGCCCTACGATGCACTGCCCTGCTGTCCATCAACTTGAGGCGTACAGGTGTAAATTCTCATGTGCTCGTAATTTCACGAACACTTAAACCCTTCAAACTGAAACACAACAACGCTGCTTGGCGGCAGAAATAGGTATTGCGGTAGTATTTCACGGGCGAGTCACTTTGCAACGAACTCTACTGCTACTGTTTCTGAAGTATAAAATGTATGTATGGTATAGCAAAAACATGAATAATTATTCCTAAGCAGTAGTGAATAACCGATGCACTAAATAAGTTTTTAAATTTTCCCAGAAACTAGCAGAATTTCATATTTTAATACCATCATGCAAATTAAAAATACATGAATCTTGCAGTTCTTATATTTATAAGCTCCTGGGGACTTTACAGTAGAAAATATATTTTTAAATTAAAAAACACGGTATTTTTTTAGGTCTCCAACACTCGTAGCTAATTTTAGTCAACACAATGATGACTAGCCTGCAAACATGCATCTTTTTTAATATCACCAAGACTGAATTTTAGAAATATCTATGTCATTCTAATTTGATCTTTAGGGGGAACAAAATAAGAATGTTTATATTTTACAAAATGTTAGTTTGTGTAAACAACAGAATCGATTACTAAAATTATACCACACTAATATCTTTATCTAGAAAACAATATAAATCCACAATAAGCTTAAACAGATTTCTTCCAAACAACCTTACCTGTATATGCTGTCTTTATTATTATTTTTTAGGGTACATTAAGATGGAACAACCTTATGGCCCAACTGATGTTAAGTAGACCATCGCCTATAACAGTGAATTGACTCGTAGGTGGCAGTGCCATGCGTCCATACTGGATAAAATCTTAGTAAAAGTTTTAGTTGTTCTATAGCGAAAAATACACAACAAATTACGTGCTTTTTCACTAGGTAAATAGGTAACTACTATAATAGTTATTTAATTAATAAGTTAATAATAGTATGTTACATTATATTTAAAATTGGTTAATGAGCAATCATATACAATTTTTTATTTTAAATAATAATATGTTAAATAGGGTTTAAATTACGTAATCTTCAATTTTTTTATAACTTACGTACCAATCAAACAATATATAATAAAAATCACACAGATATCCTTCATAGTGACTGTTGTACCGTGAAGTACTGAATGGCAACTAGAGAGAAAAAGGATTAATAACTTCACACGATAAATCATTTGTATAATTAATCGTCTTTAGGGTTCCCTAACAAAACATCAGGACCATTCCTTATATAGGGTGTTTGTTAATATACGCACAAAAATGAAAGGGGTTATTTTGATTAGCATAATAAATAAATGTGTGTTACGTTTACCATACAAATGTGTAATTTATTTTGGCATATAAAAACAAACACTTTAATAAACTTATGTTGTGCTATTGCATAACACTTGCCATCTAACCACAGATACTGTATTGGTGACGTCTCGAGATATCTCTTGTTGTCCCTTTTTAACCCAAAACCCGCAGCCATTTCCGCAAGAGAAAAACAATCGGAAAAAAAGTAAAATCAAAAAAGAACGAATCGGGCTTTATTTTGGATGTCGATTGCAAGAGTAGACAATAAGTTTTATATCGAATTAATCACCTTAACTCGATTTTATTTAAAATTTTATATATAAGTCTTCTATAATATTTACTATAATATTATAAAGAGGAAAGATTTGTATTTTTGTGTGTATGTTTGTAATGAATAAACTCAAAAACTACTGGACCGATTTAAAAAAATATTTTACTGTTGGGAAGCTACACTATCCCCGGGTGACATAGGCTACTTTTTACCCAACTGCGCAGAAGGAGGGTAATGTTTTTATTGAAAAACTACGCGTGCAAAGCTGCGGATTGGTCAGCTAGTTTTTTTATGATTTGAGAAACCGTCAATTGAATATCGTTAGTATATTACCAACTGTATAGACTGAGACGCAGAAGGTTGCGTGATCGATTTCCGCCACGGAACAAATGACTGCATGATGTATAGAAACATATTTGTTTTGGGTCTGTGGGTTTCTTTATACATTATAAGTAGGTGTGTATTTACAAAAATCACCATCGCCATCATCATGATATGGCTGTAAGCGAGGCGCATAGCTCGAGGAACTGACGGCCGTTCGGGCATAAGGGTTCTAAGAGGGGAGACCACGCACTGGAAAGTGCAGCGTAGGACGAATGAATGAAATGAATGAACATTTTTATTGCACAAAATAAAAATTATCTGTACACACGGCTACACATCAAGCTATAAATTACCAGTATAAGCTGAACTCGCATTGTGTATGCTTTTCGTAGAATGAGAGGTCAGGTTATACTGGACATTAAAGATTGATGTGTAGCCGTGTGTACATAGGCGAACTTAATGCTAGATTAGATACAGATTGCAGATTTAGATTCCGCAGGGATTGTAAAAATATCTTAACTGGCTAAAACTAATTTCCTAGCTATTTTGCCAGGCATGGAGCAGTGTTAGCCAGACACACTAGACATAAAAATAGAATGTTGCTACCAAAGAACCACTCGACATTTTTTAAAAGTAACGCTCATTGCATGCCAGTAAAAATATTTAATAAATTACCAGACGAATGAAAAGATTTACCTTTGACTTTATTTAAACGCCGAAATAATAAATGGTTATCATCCAAATGTTTTTACACTATTGCGGAATATTTTAATTATAAGTACTAGACATGACATTCTTTTATTTTATTGACATTTTTATATTGTGTAGGAATATTTAAAGGAGAACGGGCATAAGTGTATGGAAGCTGGTCTACCTTGCAATAAAAATGAGTCATATGTCAATATAAAGGTAATTCTATGTATTTTCATATGTAGAAAGTCGCATTTCTCTAAGTATTGTCCGATCTGAGTTCTACTAAAAATTGAATCTGATAATATTTAGTGCCAAACATTGAATATCGTGGTAATTAAAAAAACATTTTGTGTAATGTAATGATTTTATTTAAGTTAGGTAAGTAGTAATACAAATAAAAAAAACATCTTCTTAAAAAATCAAAACAATATGTTATTAAACATTATCATCATCATCATCATCGATGAGAATACTGTTAAGGAACAATGCAGGTTCATTGAACCCTTCATGACGGGCATAACCTACGTACCATATAATTGACAGTACATGGGCACAGGTACCTATAGTACGTCGCCCTGTCAAGCAGGTACAATAATATTGTGTAATATTGTTATTAATATTATTGATTAATATATAACAAAAATATTTCCTGGCTCGGACATGTCGAGACTGTATACGTCCACGTAATAGCCAAGCCTCTTCGTTGATATCATATTGTGCCAAGTCTTCTAGAGCGTTATCTCTATACGTCTCGATTATATAAAGACCATTTTGTAAGTGCTCGCTACAATATGATCGAGCGAGCTTTAACTGGTAAGTTCCCAAGGCAAAATGTATGACTTGTTCTTCACTAAGCCTTGGGAAGTTTTCTATTTCATTTGCTTCGATTCGCATGAAGTCTGCTCTCCTATAATTCAATCTCTTTGCTTCCACATAATTGTGCAATGTGTTTGGTATGTGTATTTTAGCTCTTATTGAATTCAAAAAGGCTGCTGCGTTGTGAACTATCTTCGATGGGGGCGTGGAAGTGGTTTAGAATGGCTGCAGCTATTTTGAAGTCAACAAACATTTTTGGCAACGTTTTATTAAAATAGTTTTGACGCAAAAGTTTAAAATCTCGCTTAAATCTCCCATTTACTACTTCCACCACCCATCGGCACATGGTGACCAAACGAGACTGATTAGCTTGTTCTGTAGTGAGTTGATTTTCTCTTCTGTCTTTAGTTGGTGGCACATGATGTTCGTAGCCACAAGCTTCTATATCCTGCAAACTATCTCTAAATCCTCTGTCTAGGATAAACGCATCATTACGTTCGAGTAACCAATGCAGCGGCTCATCTTCGTTATTCATTATTTCACTCATGATCTGGGCATCGGTTCTGGTAGCGGCAAATGGCCCTTTTACATCTAATATATAGCCGTCCGTGAATACCATTAAAAACGGCTTCAACAAGTTTTGATATTTGTGTAAGCTGTATGACAGCCGTTGAAACAAAAAGTTGGAGCTTTTGTTAATATATATATATATGTACCGTCACATATAATTATGGCTTTGATGTTTTCATCGTTTCCAAATAAAGCCCTTGGAATTGTTAAGTTTCTTTGAAGGATATCATTTCTGGTAATGTGGTCCACACCTAGATGCAGCACAACGTAATCGTTGCTCAGACATTCTCGAACTATAGGCAAAAAACGTTCTAGTTTTCGACGAGACATATGAAATAACGTTGCCAGTCTCTCATCAGAGTCTCCAGTTCTAAGTTTTGTTAAATAGATGCCTAATGCAGTTCTAGGCTGGTTACAACGTTCACTTAGTGACGGAGTTTGTTCTAATATAGCTTCAAACTGATCGTAAGTGCGCCCAGTCCATAAGTGCATCTCTTCATTAAACAAGGTGCCTCTGTTTTCGAAGTCGATTCTGGGCTGGTTGTTAGCAGCCATTCTCATCAAGTCACAGAGCGATGTAAACTGAGCGTCATTAAAATCATGTGTCACATTACACATTTGCGGCAGGTTGCTCCATTCATTATTTTGTAAGTGTTCTGTACACACCCTAGCGCTATCAGGAATAAAAAGCTTGCTCTCACAAAATACATTAATTCTTATCGCGTTTGGTATATGATTACGGGTAATATTAGCACAGTTGTTGTAAATACAATGCACCGAAGTGTTCGGTGCCCTCGTGTATTCTTGAGAGTGCAATGTACCAGGCGCTCGCGCCGCTTACTGTGCAGGTCTATGATCACGCTCAGTCCTCTGCCAACATCGGTGACACAAGCTTCGAGTACTATCGAACACCACCTGAAAATAATAACAATTAATACTTAAAATAAATAAATCCTATGCCTAACTACTCAATATAATAAAAATAAAAGGTAACTAACCTCCAACACAGCATGTTGTTGTATAAACGCGGCGAATTCTGGTCGTTCCCTTTGCAGGTTATCAGCCAAGATATGCTGCTGGTACCGTCCGCGGTAAAGTCCTCGACGACACATCACACAGTTTCGAAAAACTTCCATTATCGGTAGGCAGTTCAAAAGTCAATAAGTCGAGCCAAAGTTAACACATTAGGGAAAGAAACAGGGTCCAAAAGCAAGCCAGGGTCAGTAAAAACAGAGAAAGAAGTTCAAACACAGCACTATCGTAACAAGACGTGACGTAGCCACTCACTTGATGCGATGCGACTGATTATTGTAGCCGTCCGGCGCGGCGCGTACACAACCGTTCCCCTCCCCCGCGTACGCATCCCTCTCCCCACGGCCCTTACATCGCTCTTCTCCCTTCTCGCTCTTGCTACTGCATTGTATAGGAGCCTTTATGTATGGATATAGTAATCGTGAAACCGTTATTTTATGTTCTTTAAAACAAAAAATGCTGGTGTTTGCATGGCTGTAACTCAAAACGGACAGACTTTTGGGGAAAGTTTCAATAGTATATTTTGATGTACTATTGTATGCCAATTCGAAAATGTGCTGCTCATTTTTATTGGACTGTAGACCAGGATGCCCGTTCTCCTTTAATGTTTAATAATAATAATTGTAATATTTGCACACCAGGTGAATCCAGAAAGTTAAGAGCTTAAGTTGTACACATTAGGACCAGTGTAAAATTGTACCAACTAACTTTCTGCGAATAAATTATCTTTTATCTGTTTTATCTTTAAAGGTTTTATAATAAACTGAAACCGAGGTACTGTTTAAAATATTTTTTAAGGTAATACACAAACAAACAAAAACACAGACCACTATTATTTAATGAGGATAGAATAGAATAGATATAAATAGAAATAGATATAGATATAATTAGAATTTAATAATTATTAAATTCTAATATAAATAGAATTTAATAATTATTAAATAAAACAAATCCCGTATGCTCTATTTTTTGCGACATGACTCAAGCGTTTGACTATATAGACCACAGTATTTTATTAAGAAAACTTGAAACCTACGGGGTTAGAGGTAACCCACTAAAACTGATAGAATCATATCTAGGAAATAGAAAACAATTCACTGAAATAACAAATATCAATCTTAAAAGAAGACGCGAGGAATCTCATATATCTAAGGAGCGTATTGTGAAATATGGGGTTCCCCAAGGGAGTGTCTTAGGACCTCTGCTTTTCCTTATATATATTAATGACATACCAAAAGCCACCATGCAACCTATGTCGTTATTTGCAGATGATAGCACTGTAACCATATCTTGTAATAATATTGACACGTATAAATATGACATAAATTTGGCATTGAAATCAATTATAGAATGGCTAGATAATAATAACTTAAAAATTAATATAAACAAAACCAAAATAATTCATTTCAGACAACGCGATAATGCTGCAACAAATTTTGACATACAATACAACAATAATACAATAGAGGAAGTTAACACTACAAAATTTTTAGGACTTAATGTTGATCAAAAACTAAACTGGAAATCACACGTTGAATACGTATGCAAAAAATTAAACAGTTTTGTATACATGTTATATAAACTGTCACCAATAGTAAATGTGGAAACTCAACTGATAGCCTATCATGGCTTGATGCCAGATATGGAATAATTTTCTGGGGAAACTCTACTGACGTTGACAAGGTCTTTAAGTGTCAAAAACGATGTATACGCGCCATGTTCAAACTAAATGTTACAGATTCGTGTCAGCCATATTTTATTGAGCACAATATTTTAACAATCCCCTCACTGTATATTTTTGAAACGGCTATGTTTGTTAAAATGAACCCACATCTATTTTGTCGGCTTTCTGATGTCGGTGTGCGGAATCGTCGCGATAAAAGTAAAGTATGCGTCCGCAACTCTAAAACCGCCTTAATGCACAAAATCATCTTCTGTATGGCTCCATTCATTTATAATAAGCTCCCGGAGTCACTGAGAGAGCTACCTTGTTAATTTTTTCGGAGAAAGCTAAAAATTGCACTATTAAATAAATGTTATTATACCATAAATGAATATCGAAATGAACAATATTAGCTAAGATTTATTTTATTTTATATACACATTTTAGTTTATATATTATAACTAGTTTTATTTTTATATTATTACTAGTTTTATATTATATAGTTATTCTAATTGATTTTGTTCAGGTGTTATTAATACTAAGGACTTTGTAATTTTAATATTGCATGCCGGAAAGGCAGAAATGTATTGATACCAATTTACTCATGACATCTTGTAACATGACATATATTTCAAGCAAAAAATACATTTGATTGATTGATTGATTGATTGAGGAATAGTGTGAATCCTAATTCCTATGTAAACGATTATCAAGTGATCTTGCCTGCCTTGTCTACAAATCTATACTAATATTATAAAGAGGAAATATTTGTTTGTTTGTTTGTATTGAATAGGCTCAGAAACTATTGGACCGATTTAAAAAAATATTTCACTGTTGGGAAACTACGCTATCCCCTGGTGACATAGGCTACTTTTAACTCAACTGCACAGAAGGAGGGTAATGATTTTATTAGAAAACTATGCGTGCGAAGCTGCGGATTAGCGTTAAATAAAATCAATATTAACTTTGTACTTATTGTAATGTATTGTAACTTTTATTTTAGTAAATTTAATTTGTTTTTAGTTGACATCTTTGTAAGTAGATATAATCATAAGGAAGAGCACTAACTGCCGAGACACAAGTTTTCACAAACTTAGTTTGGCAAGTAGGCCGGCATTTATTGTAAATTGTATTGTATCATTTATTTCAGATAATTATTATCCATAATCAAAGGCATGAATGACAGAGAAAATAAAGAGATTTTGTTTTTTTTATTTTCTTCCATTTCATTTTAGTGTAATGAGGACAAACAGTTGTAGTTAGTGCATTTGACCCCCCTCTTGAAGACTACCTGCTGGGATGCGTCTGTCCTAGTTGCTTGCCCAGAATATAAAAACATGCAGATGCAGAAAATCATAGTTTATTTGAAGCTTGCAGCTAATCCTGACGCTAGGATTAACAAAGAGATTAAAAATGACCGAAATGTAGAGCGAATATATTTGAATGTCACACAGATTTTGTTTTTAACTCTTGTTTAAAAAAGTGAGTGCTATAAGTTATTATATTAAGTTTGGCGCCTATGTCTGTCTGTGTATCTGTCTGTGGCATTGAACTACCTAAACGGATGGAATATTCGCATCCGGTATTTCTAAACAGAAAGCTAGTTTACATTGAGTGGGTCTTATACGGGTTGCAGACCAAGAGCTAAGCTAAGTTAGCTTAGCTCGCATAGCTAACGCAGTTTTCCACACTTGTGTGCAGACCGCAAACTATGCGAACTAAGCTATGTGAACTATCTAAAATAGGCGAAGCTAAGTTAGTTGTGTATGCCGAGCGCAGCTACACAAGCTAAGCTAAGCCCCTCCCGCCTTCCCCGCACGCCCTTCGCAAATCCTTCGCCAGTACTGTCCAGTGTCCTTTGTCGTACGCACGGTCGTTTTGTAGCGAATATGGAGCAATGGGGTTATAGCCTTCCGATAGTTAGTATCTTGTTTGGTAATATCTCCGATAATCCACGATAACAAATCATAAAACTGAACTCTTGTAACACGATAATATAACTGAAAATGTTCATCATCTAACTTGTAAAATAAAGTTCTAAACTCTCTACTTGTGTGCCGAGATTGAATTTGTTGACATATCCAAGATCTAGAATGTCTGTTTCTTAAATTTCTTTATCAGTATTAATCTTCTTTTTCATTGTAACGTATTCATCATCGTAACTTTCTTCATTGATTATGTTCATAGCGAGCGTCGTCCGCCTAATTGAACTTTGCAACACTGACTGAACTTTATCTTAGCTCTTGGTGTGCATGCTATTTATTTCTAGCATAGCTTAGTTGAGCCTAGCTTGCTAAGTTTAGCTTTGGCATAGCTTAGTTTTCAGTCTGCAACCGGCTTTATTATGTATATCAGTTGTACGGATTTTTTATGACTATAAAAATAATAGAATAGACTGGCATTACCTTTTTGGAGTGACGAGAAAAAATAGATAAATAAATAATATTATATTAAATAAATAAATAAATAAGAAAAAACGAGTCGGCTTTAGACAACACGACTGAAGTAAAACTTCTTTTGCAAAATATTAATTTATAAAATTGTTCACGAACGAAATTATATAACGAAAAATAACCAAAGAAACTACTGACTGAGTATATATATATATACATATATATATATATATATACTTATATATATAAACAAAATCAAAACAAAATCCGTGTGACACTCAAATATATTCGCTCTACATTTCGGTCGTTTTTAATCTTTTTGTTAATCCTAGTGTCAGGATTAGCTGCGAGTTTCAAATAAACTATGATTTTCTGTGAACTTATTTACCATATATATATATGGTATATATATATATATATATATACCATAATAAGCAGTATTTTGTGTTGCGTTATTAACATGCATGTGCGTCATCCTCCATAATTATTTTTAAAGTTTCACTTTTATAAGTTCCCTTGTTGCTAGGACTAATATCAATCGAGAAGAACTCCTTATTGTAAACTCTTTGTAGTCTGTTAACGTATGTTATAACTAACGTATATACATATATATATACATATATATATTTCATGCACTGGCTATGAGAGGAAGAAAGAAAGAAAATGTGCGCGCGCAACTCTCTCTCTCTCTCTTGCTCCTATAGTAATATACAAAACGTAACTCTCTCTTTCTATCTTCACTAACTTATATCTCCCTCTCAACTTCCGTTTGCACTTATCGTATCGCATTCACTAGCTTACTCCCCAAGTCAAGCGTGCGTAAGGAAGCTTTACTTGTTGGCCCACCATGCCTACATGGATAAGCGATTAAGCCTTAAACTTTTAAATGTGCCTGTGAAATTATAACGATCATTGAGTTTGACTTAGGTTTATCATGTAAATTTTATATATTAGGTATGTAGGTATATATTATTATCTTATTATCCGACCTTTTGTTTTCACAATGTCGTCGACCCATCTTGCCGACGTTTGACCTGCGTACACCGCGGGGCCACTACTCGGTCAGCACCCTGCTCCACATGTCACCACCGCGCCTGGCCCCATGTCGTGCCCAACTCTATTTGAGGCCCCAATATAAGCTAGCTAACGTCTTGAACTTTAGCCCGCTTCTAAATGGGGACGAGTCCTTATTAATTGTTTATTTTAATGCTAAAATATTTACGATTCGTTTTTTAATTCTATAATTTTTTATTGTAAAAAGCGCCTTCAATAATCAGTAACTTGCGATGCTCGTAAAGGGCAAACAAATATCATCATATCAGCCGTAGGACGTCCACTGCTGGACAAAGGCCTCGCTCATTGATCTCCAGGAACTGCGGTTGGAAGCGGCCTGCATCCAACGCCGACCTGCGGTTCTTACCAAGTCGTCTGCCCATGTTGTGGGTGAACGTCCTACGCTGCGCTTGCCGGTCCGTGGCCTCCACTCGAGAACCTTTCGGCCCCATCGGCCATCTGTTCTGCGCGCTATATGGCCTGCCCATTGCCACTTCAACGTGCTAATCCGTCGGGCTATGTCGGTGACTTGAGTTCTCCTACGTATCTCCTCATTTCTGATTCGATCCTGTAGAGAAACCCCGAGCATAGCCCTCTCCATAGCTCGTTGAGCGACTCTGAGCTTATTCATAAGGCCAATAGTGAAGGACCACGTCTCGGTTCCATATGTCATCAGCACTGGTAACACACACTGATTGAAGACGGCACTGAGGTATGTTGGACGAAAAGACGTTGCGAAGTTTCCCAAACGCGGGGAGCGTTTGGGAAACTTCGCAACGTCTTTTCGTCTATATCCGAGTTGGATTCGACGATTGACCTCTTTCTCGAAGTTGGACCTACCTAATTGAACTGTTTGTCCTAGGTATACATACGCGTCGACAACTTCAAGAGCCGAGTTCTCAACCATAACTGGGGCAGGGACGACATGGACATTCGACATGATTTTCGTCTTGTCCATGTTCATTTTAAGTCCTACCCGTTGGGAGACTCGAATAAGGCCTTCGAGCATCGTGCTGAGCTCTTCCATCGACTTTGCCATGACCACAATATCGTCGGCAAACCGAAGGTGAGTGATGTATTCGCCGTTAATATTGATGCCCAGTCCTTTCCATTCCAGAAGCTTGAAGGCATCTTCCAATGCGGTCGTAAACAGTTTCGGAGAGATGACATCTCCCTGTCTTGCGCCTCTTTTTAAGGGAATCGCCTTCGAGCTCTGTTCGTGTACTCGGACTGACATAGTGGCGTTTTTATACAAACACTTCAACACTTCGATGTACCGATAGTCAATACGGCATCGTTGGTGAGACTCAAGCACTGCCCATGTTTCTATCGAATCGAGGCTTTCTCAAAGTCCACAAACGCGAGACATAGCGGCAAGTTATACTCTTCGGTCTTCTGTATGACTTGCCGCAGCGTATGTATGTGGTCTATGGTACTGTAGCCTTTACGGAACCCGGCTTGTTCGGGAGGCTGGAAGTCATCAAACCTGCGTTCGAGACGGTTCGCGATGACCCTTGAAAACAGCTTATAAACATGGCTCAAAAGCGAGATGGGTCTGTAATTCTTAAACAAGGTGTTGTCACCTTTCTTGAAGAACAGAACCACCACGCCCTCGTTCCATGCTTTTGGCGTCGTACCTTCAAGCAAGGCGGAATTAAAGAGCTTCTGAAGGACTTTAAGTACCGGTGATCCACCCGCTTTCAGAAGCTATGAAGTGAGTCCGTCCTCACCCGGCGCCTTGTCGTTCTTAAGCTGCTTCAAGGCCATCCTGATCTCATACAGGCTGATGTCCGGAATATCTTCGGTATAATGTCGGGTCAGTTTGGCTCTTGGGTCGTTGGCCGCACTGCAAACAGGTTTAATGACCGAATCGTAGAACCGTCCATAGAACCTTTCGACTTCCCTTAACACTTCCGCTTTACTTGACGTTATGCTGCCATCTTCCCTCTTCAGCTTCGTCATGCGGCTCTGCCCAATAGAATTATCTCTCGCGAACACTTTGGAGCCTTTATTCCGCTCTATCGTATCTTTAATACGAGATGTATTAAAGGTACGAATATCGTGCCGTAAGGATTTCCAAATCTTTCTATTGAGATGCCTATGTGACTGAGCATCATCGGGAGACTGCAGTCGCAAAGAACGTCGTTCAGCCATGAGGTTAAGGGTGTCATCAGAGAATTTCTGAGGTCTATTGGTACAGGGGGTCTTAAAGAACTGGGACCCCACCGTATGGACGGTTTCTACGAACCTGTTATTGATCTCGTCCACTGATGCATCTACTTCTAGACAGTCAAAGCGATATGCAAGTTCGAGTTGAAAGCTCTCGAGGTTTTGGATATGTGCGCGAGTGGGTCGGAGCGTAGATTTCATCAAACGGGACCTTTCAAGTTTAACGTTCATATTCAATGTGGCTCTAACAATTCGGTGATCACTGCCGGTTTTCACCCTGTGAATCACAGAGACATCATTGAATATCCGTTTCTTGTTGGTCAAGATGAAATCAATCTCATTTCTCGTGGAACCGTTGGGATTCATCCAGGTCCATTTCCTGTGAGGCGGCTTCTGGAAAAAATAATTCATCATAAAGAGTCCTTCTTTCTCCAGAAAATCGGCCAGCCTCTGTCCCCTGGGGTACCGTTGCCCATATCCAAATTGCCCCACTCTCAACTCATCATCGCTTCTCATGCCTAGCTTTGCATTGAAATTCCCCATAACAACAATAAAGTCAGTTTTGTTCGTATGTATGGCTCTACTGATGTCCTCATACATAGACTCTACTTCTTCACCTGGGCGTGAAGAAGTCGGCGCATATACCTGAACGACCTTCAGCGAATATCGCTTAGATATTCTGAGTGTCAGGTACGTGACCCTGCTGGACACACTGTCGATGGTGATAATGTTGTTGATGAGTGACTTGTGAACGAGAAACTCAACACCACCTTGGGACTGTTGGTCGCCCTCCCGGTAGTAAAGTAGGTTACCCGACTTAAGGGATATCGTGTCCTCGCCCTCTCTACGGACTTCTGATAACCCCAAAATGTCCCAGTGTAATCTACTAAGTTGTTCTTCCAGCTCAACAATCTTTTCGTATGTCATCAAAGTGCGGATGTTGTGTGTTACCAGGGCTAGTGGTCGTCGTAGGGTTTGGTAGCCGATCGTCTCCCGGGGATTCTTAGCACCCCTGGCCCCGCCGTTACCGTGACTGCTACCGTAGCCAGGATTAGCGGGGCCGCCGGGGACTCGGGGCCTGGTTTTATGTTGCACTATATCCATAAGGGGGTTGTTGCCATACTCGCCACGCTTGGCAGGCGGGTTGGCGAGCGCAGTATAGGTATTGAAAACACGAAAAGACGCTGCTGCCCATCTTTCGGAGGTATCCCTTAGCAGATTCCTACTGCATCCACGGGCAAGAGCGGAGGGGCAACATTCTACTGCCGGCGCCCCACGGCACGATGTGTAATAGGTTTAAATTAATAGACAACATAATTCTTAACCTTCAGGTTATAGGTGGAGGTGAGATCCTACACTTATGTAATTTTCCATTTTATTCTTGGCCATTTTCTACTATAATTCTAGGTTTTACTATAAAAACGAGAATGTATCTTTAACCCACAGTATAGTGTTTAAACTCTGCAAATATATTTATAATAACACATAAGTTTTGCATATGTTTAAACATAGTAAATGTGGGTTGCAGATAGATATATCTACTAACCGCCAATGAACAAGCACCAATGCATTGCCGGTTTTTGCGCATCGAAACTAGAAAGGCGCATGGCTAAAATATTATATATATTTTTGCCCATAATTTTTTATTACAACTTCCTGGTGTATTATACTAGTATACGGCATTTGACATTGATAATTCTATTTCTTTTGATAACAAGACCACCGGCTACACAAGGAGCTTAAGACAGGACAACGCCATCTTTACGCAACTCTAAAATCTTGGCTGTGGAAATCCCTCATTCAATGGTTTATTTTAAATTTGAAAATAAAAAGGCTAGTTCCAACTAGTGTTATAAATGGCGCCGTCTGGAGATGCGCCGCCAAAAAACATGGTTTAAATGCCAAAATCTCAAAGACACAATATAAAAATATGTCAAACAATCTCACTTCGTCAGATAAACAAACACAAATGTTTGTTTGTTTTATCTCCTTGGAAAATAATGTTCACGTCGCAATTGACAATGACGACCTCCGTGGTGCAGTGGGCGAACAACCGGCTGTGACACAGGAGGTAGCGGGTTCGATTCCCACCGCGGAAAAAATGTCTGCATGATTGATTACAGATATTTGTTCCAGATCTGGATGTTTTTCTATATATTATAAGTATATATTTACAAAAAAAGTAAAGTATATCTAAGTAGGTACAGTTCTATCAGTTATCTGGTTCACCTAAATAGTATACACCTAAATAGGCTTGAAACTAAAGAAGAAAAGGCAGTCAGAGAGAGCACTAGAAGAAAAGATTAAAAAAAAATGACTTTGTACCTAGACTGAGAATTGCAGAACATAGTGTTCAGCACCAGGGTGTAAAGCTTTTAATAACTTGCCTAGCATCTTTAAAACCATCTATAGCACATTCAAATGCAAAACTAAACTAAATCAGTTTTTGTTGAAAAAGTGTTTTTACTCCATTGACGAATTTTGTAAGGACAAGTCTCTAATTACCTGACGCAAAACATTTATTTATTAAGTATTATTATTTTTAATGTAGATATTATTTTGGAATTTTGACATGTTATGATTATTGCATTTTATATTTTTTATCTTTTAATTTGACCTTACGTATTATCAATTATCATATGATCTGACATAATAATTAATTATCATGTAAATAATAACATTCTATTGTTGCCGTAGTTAACATATTTTCTATATACCTAATTCACTTTCCTTTGTTAATCAGAGCATGTCAGAGTAACGCCATTTGTTAGCAGTTATACAAACATGGCCGTGAAAACCCTTCATTAAAGGTAAGACCGCATTAGACGTGAAGTGGCGTGCAGCGCTGCGCAGCGCAGCGCTGCGCGTCACTTCACGTCACCTATCGCACTACAGGTTTAAGAGCGGCGCAGCACTGCACGTCACTTCAAGTCACCTTTTTTGCCTCTCCACCGAGCGCAGTACGCAGACTGACGCGACGCGCCGCTTGCTATGTCGCATTGAGCGTCGCTGTACTACACGGCGCGGGCGGTGCGTCGCTTGCTATGTCGCATTGAGCGTCGCTGTACCGCGTGGCGCGGGCGGCACGTCGCTGCACGTCACAATATTCTTTTGGAGGCAACCATGCTGCGACGCGCAGCCTCGCCTACTGCAGCGCCGCTCTAGTGCGACACGCGCCATTCAAAATCATTAAAACCATATTATGACGCTTTGTGGCGCGACGTGCAGCACTGCGCAGCGCCGCTCTAATGCGGTCTTACCTTAATAGTAAAGCATGATGGCGTTGACATTCCCGCATTTTATGTTAATGCGTTTGGCGTACACTCGACATACTTGACGTCAAGTAAACGCAATTTAACGCTCTGTTCACACTCAGCATTCATGCTATTAAAATAAAAATCCACCATTCCCAATTCCTAAAATTCTATACAGAATTGCAAATAATATAGATGTACGATAAATGGAACTTAATTGAAATACACGGGTCGAATTGAATACCTTCCTTTTGTTTGAAGTCGGTTAAAACTGATACTGTTTCCAATTACAGATACCGAGATGAGAATTTAAAAATTTGCAATCGTATGTGAGATTCTCGTTTATTCTGCAAACATTTGAATTAAAAATTCGATCAACGACATTTTTAGTAATTTCATCACTATTTTGTATTATTTTTTTTTTAATTTTAATATAGATATATATATATATAGCTTTGTAGGTAGAATATTTTTAAAAGCTACATGGAGATGGAACAAGTAATTGGCCCACAAGCACAGTAGGTACCTATCATCGCCTTTATCAAAGCTATGCCTCGTAGGTCACGCAATTTAGAAACGTGCCCTGCACTGCCTCATGTCCTGCGTTTATCAACAGTTTTAGGGTTCCGTACCTATAAAGGAAAAAACGGAACCCTTATAGTATCACTTTGTTGTCCGTCTGTCTGTATGTCTATCAAGACCCTTTATCTCGGGAACGCGTAAAGGTATCGAGTTTAACACTTAAAATTGAATATATACTCAGGTCTAAAGTCCTTTGAAGCTATAAAAAAATCTAATTACTAAGTTAAAATAAAAAAGATACGGCCACAGAAAACGTATATTTCGACGCTCAAGAGAATCAAAATGTATAGGGTACTTTCCGTTGACCTGGAACTATGAAATTTGGCAAGTAATATCCTTATATCGAAGGAAAAAATCGGAAAACTATACATTTGTAATTGAATCATAAAAAAAGTATTTATTTAAAGTACGTAATCATTAATCAATCATCGACGCTATGCAACGGTACCTATGCGATAAAAAGCTCAGAAAAAACTGCGAGACTGGATTCTAAATCCTAAGTAGTGGTTCGCCCCGAACTGAGAGACCTCGCGAGTTTTCCAAAACACAAAAATAAATATTTTTAGGGCGACTCTCGCAACGATGCCTAAACGTATTTCGTGGCAAATCATACAAATACGTAAAATTTAAACATGTTTAGTCGCTAAATACGTTTGGGGATCATTGTGCCAGTATCATCGTAGGTCGTGCACCTGGAAACGGTCTTTACGATGTACTGCCCTGCGTCCTTCAACTTGAGGCATACAGGTGTAGCCTCATGTTGATGTTAACAACATTACCTACATGAGATCTTTATTACATTTATCAAAATTTCAAGCAATAATTTGATTTGATTTTTTACAGAATTTTTAAGAAGAAACACTACCACCGACCGAGGAAGTACTACCACCATACCTATTTCTACCGCTAAGTGTTTGGGTTAACACACAAGCACATGAGGCTTTACACCTGTATGCCTCAAATTGATAGACGCAGGGCAGTGCATCGTAGGGCACGTTCCTAATGCATTTATTTTTCGTTTTTAATCTATAAACATTATATTTACTAAAAATGTGAATATCTTTATATATTCAGAAACCCCCAAATCATGGTAAATATCCAGTTGCCGAATCTCGTCCCGTTCAATAATGCAAACATTTGGAGATCATGCAAACATTTTGTCCAGTAGATAGCTAGCTACCACTTAGTTCGCCACAAAGGCGGTTAATAACTAAGATGTTATCAATTGATTGCAACACCATAGATTCCATAACTCTACATTCACTTATGCAAACAAACAGTCAGACAAAACTGCATTATATAAGTTAAGTTGCACCTTTTACCGGAAGTGTTGTGCGGGTGGATATGTCTGATAATTTATTAGGACAGTCCTAATATACAAAATAACTAAAAAATAAATAAACATAATGGTTTTTATTATATTCTTTGTAATTTTTTAATCTATAAACATTTTTAATAATTGAATTAATAATCTTAATCAGAATTTTAGCCTTAGGAGTCTTATTCCCTGTATCAGTAATGATGGTCTTTAAACGCAGCGTGGTGTTACGGATTCTGACAATACTTTTTATTCCAAGCACGCTACGCTCCATTGCTCTTTGGCAAACCTTGAGTTTGGATTTTTGAGCCTCGGTTAAAGACCACGTTTGGGAACCATAGGTAAGGACTGGCAGTATACACATGGGCACGTGGCTAAAATAGGATTGGGCAGACCATGTAAGACGAATGCACCCAGACAAATGTGCAACGATCGTCACCCAGTGGGTGCCTGAAGACGTGCGACGGCGCCGAGGAAGGCCTAGTAGAAGCTGGCGTAATGATTTCGTTTTTTCGACAGAGATTGATGGGATTTGGCACGCACTTTGCCTGTGGATGACACAGGTTGAATAAAAGCAGAACTAATATTGCATGCTTATTATCTGATTATAGAGGATCTGTGTATTTTTTATTTTTATATAAATAAATTATATCAGCTACTGCTATGTAATTGATATTGTACCTATTTTCGCAATGAATAAACGAAATGAGATCCCTTCACCAAAAATGAAAAGTGTTGTTAATCTTCGGATTGGCTGACCCTGATCTTTATTAAACATAGCTAAGAACCAACTTCTTTAAAAAAACCGCGTCCTAATCGTTCCATCCGTTTGGGAGCTACTACACCCTCTTTTTGCGTCAAATAATGCTCACAACTACATAACAAACCACTTGATACGTTCTTGGATCTCATACTCAGTATAAAAGATTCGTGGAGGTTGCCTATAAGGGAGTAGACAGAGGCAAGTCCAAAAATTACGTTTGATACATGCCCACTTTTTAGCCGACTTCAAAAAAGGAGGATCTTCTCAATTGGACTATTTTTTTATGTTTGTTACCTCAGAACTTTCGACTGGGTGAACCAATTTTGATGATTTTTTTTTATTTGAAAGCTGGTGCTTCCCGCTTGATCCCATTTCCAGTTGGTCCAGTTCTGACAAGGTCATCCATGAGAAAACCGTTTAAGTCTTAAATTTGTTTAATTTTTATGTTTGTTAGCTCAGAACTCCGTTATATATCAACCGATTTGGAAAATTAGTTTTTTTATTTAAAAGGATATACCTAATTTTAAATTAAATTTAAATAAAATTAGTATTTACGGAGGGGGGGGGGGGGGGGTCCCCATACAAAAAACGTGATTTTTTTACCGTTTTTATAGATCATGGTACGGAACCATTTGTGCGCGAGTCTGACTCATTCGTTATTCGTTATTCAAAATAAATATTATTCTATTTTATTCTATTCTTTTGAGCATGTTTAAGCATTTATATATTCCAAAATTATCTCAACTTTGTCCTAAAATATGGTGACACGCGTCAATTTAAACAATTTCTTTTGTTCAAATTATTATGAGACAATGCATCATATTTGTCCAAGCGTGCCATTCGCATGTAAGTAGGTAACGGTAGTGCATTAGTGTCAATGGTTTACTGGTTCTTTTCTATTCACCCAGCTTTCATCATCATCATAATCGGGCCATTATTGTCAACTGCTGACAAAAGCCTTTCCACGCGCCTCTGAGCCCGGCTTCGGATATTCTCATCAATTTCCACCTTCAAACTTCAAAAAAGGAGGAGGTTCTCAATTCGTCTTTTTTTTGGAGTTCCGTATCTCAAAAGTTAAAAAAGGAACCCTTATAAGATGACTCTGTTGTCCGTCTGTCCGTGTGTCACCACCGAATTTCTCAGGAAATGGTGGACTTAGCAAATTGAAATTTATACCGGTCTACAGTCCCGATTAGGTGTATAAAAATCAAGGTTTTGAGTCCACAAAATAAAAAGATATGGGCAAATTTAGATTTTCGCGAAAACTTGTAAATACCAAAATTTACCTTAATTTTAAACTTTCTTTACTTTTCGGAATTTTCCCTTTACTTGTGCTGTAAGGCCTTGCTTTTAACCAATATTGACAATTCTAGGTCAACCGGAAGTACCCTATAGGTTGAAAACCTATATGGTAGTTCCCGTTGACCTAGAATCACGAAATTTGGCAAAAAACAAGGAAAGAAAAATTCTAATAAATAAAAAAGTTGAAAATTAAAGGGTGTAGGTATTATACATACGTAGTTGACGCCAAATAAGATAGTCCTCTGAGTTGTATGGGCGCTCATACAATTTAGAGGACTAGCTTAATCGGTCCCAACTTCAAATAAGGTAAATAAATAAAATTGTGCTATTGAATAAAATAAATATTTATGTGTAATATACAACAGACATGATTTTTTTTTTTGCCGTTTTTATAGATAATGGTACGGAACCCTTCGTGCGCGAGTCCGACTCGCACTTGGCTGGTTTTTATATATTTTTTTCAACCGTAATAAATAACTCTTTTTTTCGACGTGGACGCTGCGAGAGGTTGAAATGAAAAAGATAGCTTTGGAAAAGAGGTGCTGGAGAAGGCTGAGTACTTGGAATATCATGGACCGAATTTCGTACTAATGTATCTATACCCCAGAGGGCTTAGCCAAGTTACATTCGATTAGCGCTGACGCTAGTCGATAACTCCGAAAATGTATGGTATTTGACAAATGCTATGGAAATATCACGTGATATATCGACAACAAACCTATGTAGAAATCGAATCGATCCGAAGCGAATGTAGCTTCGCTACGGCCCAGGAGCTCGGCATAAAACAGAGTCTGTCGACTTTAGTAAGTACCGACTCTATTGAGCGTTTTGTACAAGGGCGAGTGGAGGGCATCAGACCTCGCGGAGGGTCGCCCATGCGGTGGACCGATCAAATAAAAGCTGCAGTGGGCGGCCAATTGCATGAATGCACGAGAATGTCTGTCAACAGAGACAAATGGCGAGATATCGTGAGGCGTGTAACATCTTCCCCCAAAAATAACGATATAACATGTTGACCACGACCAAGAAGAAGAAATAGAGAAGAAGAATAGGTACTTTAAAGGGGGCACTCAGGGATGGTCCTATATAAATTTGGTCAAGATCTGGCATTAGATTTATCCCAGGAATAAATATGAATGTGAAGCCGAAATGTGAGCCGGCGCACGGATGGCCATGTACGACGTACAGAACAAAACTTAATTATAAAAAATTTCGTACATGTAAAAATAGTTATAAATATACTAAAGAGGAATGTCAAATTTTCACTTAGGACAAACCTACTAAGGTTTTTTAAGTGTTATAATTTTATAAGTATGTATATGTTTTTTAAAAATAAATAAATAAAAAAAATAACATTAGATTTTGATCCCCCTTCTATCACATTGTTAATTTCTAGAAGAATTGTAGAAAATGGAGCTGGAACAGAATTATCTGTTCACCCACTATCATCATTGCTCATGGAGGAAGAGAGGTTGATTTAGCTATTTTCTCACTTAATTTAGCGAAATAACAAAGATCAGTAAGAAATGTCAATTTTACTGTTTCACTGAGACTCATGCATATTAATATAGGTTGTCTGGAAGAGATCGCTTATAGCGATAAGACAGTCCATTGTACTAAATCTATTTGTAAGAATTATGTTCATTATTTACTTTGATGTACAATAAAGAGTTATCTTAATTTATCTTAGTATAACCCCTCTTTTAGCGTTACGAAATTAAACGCCTATAGAAGCAATATGCCTTTTACTGCACTACTTCCAATACAAGTATACCATAAAAGAACCAGTGGCACAATTAACTAAATATAAGTACTCTATAATTTCCAATACATTCTAAAAATACTCATTCAATTATTAAATACCAGAAATTGACCAAAAAAAATTATTCCATTCCATTTAATCTCAGCACACATCGCATTTGTATCAAAACCATTGCTGTGTTTTAATAAAGCTAGAGAATTATAAACATAAAAACTATGCAATGTACATCAAACAAAATTAAAGAGTTTGATCACTTGCTTAGATAGTAAAAGTAAAGTACGGCGAATCAGTGATATAACTGTTCAGAATATAAAGATCTGTCTTCTTGAACAAATTGAAATGAATTGGGGGTCAGAGTAAATTGGACGGTGATGTAAAGCAAAAATAAACGATACGCTTCGCGCAAGAGCTGCATTTTTAATGGTTTGGTTCCGTACATTTTATTTTGGTTTTATTAACCGCTTCCATCCTATAAAGCGATGTTTATGATTTAGATAAAATTCAACGTTGGAATTTCTCAATAGAGGAAACGGGTTTTTAGGTTAATTGAATCATCATCATATCAGCCGTAGGACGTCCACTGCTGGACAAAGGCCTCCCTCATTGATCTCCAGGAACTGCGGTTGGAAGCGGCCTGCATCCAACGCCGACCTGCGGTTCTTACCAAGTCGTCTGCCCATCTTGTAGATGGACGTCCTACGCTGCGTTTGCCGGTCCGTGGCCTCCATTCGAGAACTTTCGGGCCCCATCGGCCATCTGTTCTGCGCGCTATATTGCCGTGGGGCAGTAGAATGCTTGCCCGTGGATGCAGTAGGAATCTGCTAAGGGATACCTCCGAAAGATGGGCAGCAGCATCTTTTCGTTTTTCAATACCTTATACTGCGCTCGCCAACCCGCCTGTCAAGCGTGGCGAGTATGGCAACAACCCCCTATGATGATGTTAATTGATTAGTTTAAATAAAATAATATATGCTGCTCCTTTGTGTTATTTGGCTCAGTAATTATAGAAAAAAAATGTCTACCCATTGGCTTTACACCATATCAGTCATAGAACGCTTATAGTATGCACCCAACCGCTACTAAACAACGTTTCTTCATATTTTCATCCACCAGGACGTCTTAACATAGGCCTCCCGCATATATTTTCAGACGATCCCGTGCGGCCTGCAACCTTTATCATGTCGTTTTTTTATCTAGTGTGGGGTGGGGGGGGGGGGGGGGGGGGGGGGGGGGGGGGGGGGGGGGGGGGGGGGGGGTGACGTCCTACTCTGCGCATGGTTCTACCGCATGATCACTTAGATCAGATCAGATGATCCTAAACCAACATAGTAATTTAGTTCGGTGTATTTTGGCTTTTATTAGATCCGACGGAACCCTAATTCCATAGTACATTAGTATAGCCCTGTCACTTTACTATAAAATAACTCGCAAATCTATTGTGTCATCACAAGTACCTGTGCGTTACGTGGAATTACATCAAAATGTGCTCAGCAATTACATATGTGAGTTTTTGTGTTTATTTATGTATTTATGCTATGGAAAACCAACAGCTATATTAACTTAACAATTAACTAATACAAAACATATACCTATCAGTTTAGTAATGTTTTCTGTTTTAGAATATGTTCAAGTGATTTTTTTAATATTAATAATGTTATGACAAAAGTATGGGTGAGGTATAAATATTGAATGTACGTTACAGATTATTTTATACCTCAATAGGAATAATTAGTTGTAGTAATCAAATCAGGAGTACTTATAAAGGAAAATCAATGAAAACTCAAAGGAGAGAGATAGAATATATGCCAATTCCTGGCATAAAAAAAACAATTTAAATCCGATTTTGACGAAGACGTACAAAAAATTTGACTTCTGGCCTGTCTTCTTTTTGGTGTCATAAACTACAGAACGCCTAAATACCTATACGACAAGCTAATTTGGATGACTAGTCGAAGAAACTGTGCAAGTCCGCACTGTCTATTTACTCAACGTCCCCGATCAGAGAGTTTCAGGGGTAGTTTTAAATATGCGGCTTCCAAGTATTGGAACAATTTGCCACCACCAATTAGAAATGCCAAAAGGGGCAACAGCTTTAGAAAAAAAACTTAAAATATTTCTTAAAATATTTCTAATTGATGTTCAAATACAACATGGTAACATCTCTTTAATCTAGTCATCCAATAACTCATCGTACATATGTATCTAAATGAATATATTAAAAATAGTTGCCAATATTTTTTAAATATAACTATTTACCTTCATAACCTTTAGATTCTACTTATCTATACTAATATTATAAAGAGGAAAGATTTGTTTGTTTGTTTGTATTGAATAGGCTCCGAAACTACTGGACCGATTCAAAAAATTATTTCACTGTTGGGAAGCTTCACTATCCCAGGGTGACATAGGCTACTTTTTACCCAACTGCGCAGAAGGAGGGTAATGTTTTTATTGAAAAACTATGCGTGCGAAGCTGCGGATTAGTCAACTAGTGTCATATATATTTATTTAGTATATTATTTTAGTAAAGTATGTTTTTAAAATGTACATCTACATTTTAATATAACCGCTCTCACCTTATATATACTCACTTCTTTATGTACATATGTTATATTTTACTTCGTCGCTGCTGCACTACCTATTGCTTTTGGTTTCAGCTGAAAATCAGCGTTGGGTGCTTAACATCCAACATTATGCTGAACTGAACGCCATTTTGGTACGCAGACACATGAGTCGAACTGTCATAATGGATTCAATTGTATTTACTGTTCCTTAATATTATTTCATGTGTCATTTTGTGTGTACCGAATAAATTATTATTCTATTCTATTCTACTTCGGTTTCTAGGATATTTCACAATCTGTATCGAACCAAAAGAATCAGAATTATTTTATTGTATAACTTTTGTATAATAAAGATTAATAATATATGAGTAAAGGTTTACACAGCTTGCATTACAGACAAACAATATGTAAAAATTATAAATATGTTTAAACCAATCTTACCTATATAAAACATGGAATGTTACACTGAATTAAAAAAATATTGCACCTGGATAAGTTAAGCATGAGTTACGAAAAAAAGACAAGAAGATTACTCTCTCTGTGTCGAAAAATTCAGTAAGGTTCTAAAAAGCATTTAATAACAACCATTTTCTCAAACAATTTTTGAACCTTGCTAAATTTTTCTATCTATCCGCGTCATACCAATGGTGGAATGGTGACGCTAAAAACTTTGCAAAATTGGACGTCTGTGATGCATTACAAATGAACAAAAAAATCTTACAATCACAAGGGCACGCTATTTAACACTAAATAATCTAGTGTGATGGCGAAAGAGCCTTCAGCTCAGCATTGTTACTGCATGTTACCATGCTGGAGCGCTGGTCTTCTGCTGAGGCTAGTCTGCGGAGTAAATAAGTCCCACTTATTATTATTTACCTCACCATGTCGTTTCATGTTCTGCTCACGTGTGATCCGATAGCTGGCGCATGTCTGGGTCAACGCATAAGCATTGCAATTCAGGACAACGCAGCCAGTGTCTTGGCGACACTTCCGCCTGGTAGTGATCTGGAGCAGTTAAGCTATAGATCGTTTGCAACGGTCTTTAGATTCTTCTGTGTTTTATTAATCTTGTAAATATTTGTACAATCTTTATGTTAATAAATGTTTTAGCCCACTTTACTCTAACAAATAAGACAACCGTGTAACCTACTTGTCTACCAAATCGAGCAAAACTTCAGTGAACGGCAAAAAACACAAAACAAATTGCAATACTCCCCCCCCCCCCCCCCCCCCCCCCCCCCCCCTGTGTACCTATTACGTGGAGCTACGTAATCCTAGCGAGCATTTTGTAGTGCGTTAGCGTTTTTTCTACAATAAAAGCATACTAGCTGACCGGCCCGCTACTTCCCGTGGTTTGTCAATAAAACATTAGATACCTACTAGATACAGTCGGGTAAAAAGTAGCCTTTTTTCTAATCCCGGTCATATTCTATTTATATACCATCGGTCCCGCCGTTTAGTCGTGAAATTTAACAAACAGAGAGACAGTGGGACAGAGTTACTTTCGAATTCATTTATAACTAGCTGACAAATCCGCAGCTTCGCACGCGTAGTTTTTCAATAAAAACATTACCCTTCTTCTGCGCCTATGACACCCGGGGATAGTGTGTGATAGCCCAACAGTGAAATATTTTTTTAAATCGGTCCTATAGATTGGGGGGGGGGTAGAACCCACAACCTGTGTACGGTGTGTTAATTGTAAATATAAATTTAAGAGAATATTTCTCAGAATACAGAATTCAGAGCAATAAAATATAATTTAATTTACTATTTAAATCGAAAGCCCATTTCAATAAGCTAACACGATTCGTACTTATAATTGACATCATCATCATAGCAGGCGTTCACTGCTGAAAAATAAGCCTTGGATTTCCAGAGCGACCAATCTTTTTTTTTGCTAGTCCATACTGTCCCGCTGCTGGGCAAAGGCCCCCCCTATTCCTTCCACTTATCACGGTCTAGAGCCATATCCCGCCAGTCTCTTTGAAATACGTCCAAGTCCTCGCTCCAGGGCTTACGGATAAAAAAATATTTTGTTTTCTAATTTCTAAACTCCTATTTCTGTGTTGTTTCGATTAGCTGCTATGTTATGTGGTTTCTATCAGCGTTAGGTGTGGTTGCCTTCACAGAGTGAGCGCAGGGAGCGCTTCTATTGTAATTTATCTAAATGTAAGTCTGTGTATTACTCATTGGAAATCCATAACAAATAAATTAAATGTTCTCATGTGGCCTGCACCCAACGGCACCCAGCAATGTATATTCTTCCAAATACAAAAAAGTTGTACGAACTTGAATTTCTTCGTATAATTATTTGGAGCCTACGTTTTTGTTACAAGCAAACGCTCCGACGTTATTAAAATTTCTCGTGGGTTTTCTCAGCTACTGAATTCAGGGGAAAATCTAATAATAGTATATGAATTTTTTTCAGACGATATACAGGAAAGTAAATAGATGTAAATATTCGTTATTGCTCACAAAATCAAAATGATCTCAAGATATTTTATTTTAGATTTTGCGCCTTAGCCTTAATTCACATTAGCGCGGAACGGAATGAAATCGAAATTTTGTATTGAAATTGTACATAATATCATAACTAACGTACAAACAATCAAAATACGAAATAATAAAACCGGCCAAGTGCGAGTCAGACTCGCGCACGAATGGTTCCGTACTATTATCTATAAAACCGAGCAAAAAAATCATGTTTGTTGTATAGGAGCCCCCCTTAACTATTTGTTTTATTTTAATTTAATTATTTATTTTTAAAGTGAATATATAACTAAATATTTGCGAATATTTCAAGCATCTACCTTTTGCCGTTATCAATATCGAGCATAAACGAGCAAAAAAATCACGTTTTTTTATGGGGGCCCTCCTTTAAATATTTATTTTATTCTGTTTTTAGTATTTGTTGTTAAACGGCAACAGAAATACATCATCTGTATTTATTTCAACTATACAGCTCACGGTTCATGAGATACAGCCTGGTGACAGACGGACAGACAGACGGACAGACAGACAGCGGCGTCTTAGTAATAGGTTCTTGTTTTACCCTTTGGGTACGGAACCCTAAAAAACAGTTTCTATTCCGCGACACTGTAAACTGAGTCGTATAACTTGCCTCATACGATCGAATTGTATTGATCTAAAACAGTTGATAAACAATTTTTTTACATTTCTACCTACTGATTGTTTAACTTGGATAAATCGAAGAACAAGCATTATTTTCCAGAGAGTCAATGACCGCCTTTCGGAATAACAAACATATTTTCAAGCCACCTGCATCCTCCTTTTGCGTTAGAAGTTAAAATGTGTCTCACAAACGTCTGATCCTTAATTCATATCATCTAAAATGAGGTCAGCTACTTTATATCCAGAAGTGTTGAAAGAAGATAAAAGCCAATATCTCACGGGCGAAGTCGGGCTCAATAGCTCGTTATATCGAGTGGTTAGCTAACGTTAATATTGTGGCAATAAGGTGACCATCAATATTAAATAATAAAGAATTTTTAAAAAGATTCTACGAGTGCTTCAGTGATAAAAGAACAAAAATGTTACTCACTGAAAAGGTTCACTAAAGGCTTCGTCGAAACTTCATCGTCATAATATTAGCCTTAGGACGTCCACTGCTGGCCATAAGCCTCCCCCTTAGATTTCTAGAGCGTTCGCTCTTCTACGGACTGCATCCAACGACTCCCATCAACCTTTATCAGGTATTCCAAGGAACTACAACATACCAGAAATATTCACAATTCTCTTCTCAGTATCGATGTGAAACTCAAAAATTCGTTGAATTAAAGATAAAAACGATTTAAATCCGCTTTTGTAGTCATTCTCAGCGTTTTACAGAATACGAAGATAAATACATGTCTTCGCCACGAGATAAAATAAATAATAATAATAGTGTGTAGAAACGCAACTCCTTTGAGAATTTGCATTGTTATAAATTGACACTCGTTGATAAACTCTCTCTCTCTCTCTTTCTCTCTCGTTTCATAACATTTTTTTTCTTTGTATTGTTTCGTATAACGTCCAGTTTAGTGGGCCAAATAAAAAAAAGTTCCACGAGTAACGCGTCAAGCAACTTAAATCAATGTGTTTGTAAAATATCTAGTGTTAGATGGGGTAGTATTAGACGGTAATTATGCTATTTATTCTCATTACATTCTTGGCAAAAGCCAGCGCATGCTGCTGTGACAGTTGTCCGACCATAGATTATAAATCCACGCCAATAAACATGTGCCAAAAAGCAAATACTAAAGATGGGACCCTAAATCGAAAATTTGGACATCACTAGCTATACTGGAACAAAAAACCCCAACAGCGTGAGCAAGAAAATGTGTTCAACAGTAAGTATGGCTTTTAATTAAGTATGAAACAGATGGTTTTTTTCAAAAATCATTTAGTTATAACTGCTTGTGTCTTTAAATACATCGAAGTGAGTTGCTTGACAAATTACCAGTATAATTCTAGAGATACACACGGTAACATTATACAGAAAAGTGTTAAAGTTAATGAATACGTTTACCTATGCTAGTTTTTTTTGCTTTTCTATTTTAACCTTGTACATAGAAAAGCGAGTTTCGTATCTATACTTTTGTATTATTTCTTAATTTATGTCTTCTCCACGAGAAAGAATGATAAATCGATCTAAAGTCGTCTACACGGTTTAGCTCTAACTTAGGTCTTCAACTTAGGTCATACAATAATGGCGCTGAGATTAGGTATTAAACTGTAAAGTAAATAGATAGATAATATTTTATTGCACACCATAAACATTAAAACAATAAACAAAAAAAATTAAATATTCCCATAACGTTCTCGTGAAATCCAGTCCAAAGGTTGTCTGGAAGAGATCGCTTTTAGGGATAAGACCGCCGTTTGTATTTCTGCGTGTATTATTATTTGTTTTGTATATTGTTTTATAATTTAAGTGTGATCTACAATAAAGCATTTTCTATCCATCCATCTATCTATATTAATTAATACATAGCTAATTGTGCTTCGCAAAGCCCTTTACGCTTAATACCTCAGATAGTTTCATTAGAATCTTATAAAGGTATTTAAATCAGTAACACTGCAACATTACTTTCTAATCAATAAAATACATGTATTACTCGTGCGCGATAACTTGGGACCTGCTAGGAATGCGACTCCCCGACCGCTTCCCCTGCACTTCCCCGATGGCGCCCGTATTGTACCGTTCGCATTACTATTTTTTACTAGAGTTTTTACTAGGGCCGCGGGCGGCTGCTTGTTATGTTCGCTTTTTTGCGGGCGGTACAAACACGCCAATATGACGTCACCGCGCTCAGGTCCCAACTTATCGCGCACGGGTAATATAAGTATGTACCTACTGTGCGTTGCCAGGTACTTATTTCGACGATTGGCCTAGTTACTGGATACTTTTTTGATGGATTTCAGAATATTTTTAAATTAAAAGAGATCTTTGTCTGGTTACCACAATGCGTGTAATGGCGTATGTCTTTCTTACATAATTCGAGGTGCGGGTAAACAGAACATAAATATAACTACCAATAGGAATAAGTTCTATATAATCACGTGATGGTGGCTTGCGTGGATTGGTAGAATTACAACATCGTAAGGAAGAACAATTGAGCCTTGAGTTTAGCGTAATCGCTAATAATTATTTTTTTATATATTACAAGCTTTTTATTAACTTGCAATGTATGTACTCGTATGTATGTCCGGGTGGAATCTTGCAACTGAATTTTAAACCCGAAAACGATTGAGCTGAAATTTGGAACACATATGTAACTTCAGGGACAATGCAATAATATGGTACCATGGAAGTGGCTCATGATGGAGACGAATGCTAGACAACGGAACTACTGAATGGAGTATAGTAGGCTACTAGTGTTTGGGCTTATTCGGATCGGCTTGCGGTTCCGATTATGAATTTTATAAAAGCTTGTTCTGAAAAAGTATTTTTTCAACACAAAACTTATTTATTACCAAATTAGCTTAAAACACTTAAGGATAGTGTAACTTTCTATCGATGAAAGAATATTCACAATCGGTTAAGTAGTTTTTGAGATTATCCTGCAAACATACAAACTTAACGCAACGCGACTTAAGTTATTAAAATGTTTACCAAATGGGATGTAGCCTACTAATATTAAAATGTACCTCGTTCTATTATAAGTATACATTTATTATACCATGCGAGCGAGATGCCGAGTAGAATCACCTCATTTCAGTTCAGTACTCCTATAAAGACAACCTGTATTAAAGTCCACTAAACTACAGGCATTACTTTATATGTTTGGTATGAAATTTCCTAAAAACTATAAAATTTCTTAAACTATAAACATGACCCCATTCTACCAAGTAGTTTACCCTGTTTTATTATTCCACTGAAAATATCCTCAACTTAACATAAGTATGTACCTTGTACTATCAATATTAAAAATTAGAGATGAAACCTGTAATTTATTAGGCCTATGCGGTCTTGTTTTCACTATCTGGCCAGATACCGGATAGTATTTCAGTATCCGGCCAGATTCCGGATAGTAAAATATAAAAAATTCTCATTATTTTGCACAAGGCAAATCATACCACAATGTTATGGACACCGTTTATTTTTATAATCGCACGTCAAAATGTTTGTTTTATTAATTAGTTAAGTACTCAAAATTAACAAGTGGCAAATTTTGGTAAATGGAGCTTGGCAAATTGGTGTGTTGTTTAAAGGCGACTCCGCTTGGCTTCGTATACCAGCCAAGCTTTTGAAAATAGCATTTTGCTGTAAATGCTACTGCCAGGTGCTGAAAGATAAATTTTAGCAAACCTAAACAACTGCGGGCACTGATTAAAATTAACTGACCACCAAATGTATGGGTCATGATTGCGATCGATTCTAGATGTCTTTAAGAAAAGTCAATCTCCTTAGCCATTGGATTTCGTTTTTTCTTGATCGCGAAGATCACTACTATCGTGTAACGCGATAAAGGGCCGCATATCCGGTAGCCGGATATCTGGCGCTCCGGCCTCGTAGCTTGCTGAATATCCGGTATCCGGCCAAACCACTATCCGTTTCAACACTATTAGAAATAAATGAAATCCGCATATATTTTTATATTCATAATAGTTTTACTTTTTAAACTATTTTGATATAGAAAAAATAACTTGAAATAAAACACAAAAATTCATCATAAGCATGTTATGAGATAAGGTAACTCGTTATTGTACACCAAAATAAAATACAGAACATCATTTTTACAAATAGAATTAGTACAATGGGCGGTATTATCGCTAAAAGCGATTCTTTTCCAGACAACTTTTGTATGGACTGAATAATAATAATTGGGTAAGCAGTTATAACTTCAACAAAGAAAAAAAAGAAGAAAGAAATGGCGGTATTATCGCTAAAAGCGATTCTTTTCCAGACAACTTTTGTATGGACTGGATAATAAAAATGGGTAAGCAGTTATTACTTCAACGAAGAAACAAAGAAGAAAGAAAGAAAATACATTTATTTGACACACACATAGTACAGATCATTCAGAACAGAAGAAAGTGAACAAACATACCTACTTACATATAGATTATAAATTATTAAAAATAAAAGAGGAAAATTATTTAGACGCAGGAAAAACACATGATAAAAATTTACCTGGACTTATAAACCATCGGACCGATCCGACAGCTTTCCGACGTTTTAAACTAGCCCCGTGTAATGTCTTTTCAGCATGTTATGCGGAAGTATGTAACGATATGAAGTTAGATCTGTTTCTCTTAACGCGCCAAAATAATTATAACTTAAAAAATAAAGAATGTGACACCGAATCCTGAATTTTCCCAGAAGCATGGTTAGTACAATAATGGACAGCGGGATATTTAACGCTCCATGGCTTATCTACGGGACACATGGCCTGTTATGGGGTCGCGGTGATTTTTCACATCCTGTGTACAGTAGATACGTTTATTTTCTTATAGTTTATTACATCAGTCATAGAAGTTTTTCGTTGGAATTTTATACAACGTGTTTTCTTATGCACGACATTAAATGAAAACACGAGTAGAACTAATGAGTTAATGACTAGTAATGTTGTGAAATAGGTTTTCATCAAGTCCTAAAATATCAATGAAACAGCCTGTGTAAAATAGGTAAACAAACCATATTAATTTATCATGTTAGTAGGTATCTGTTAAACTAGTTTTTACTGGTGGTAGAGCTTTTGTGAACGGGCTCGAGGAAGTGGGCACCACCGCCTTACCTTTATCTGCCGCCAAATAGCAGTACTTGTGCTGCTGTGTTCCGGTTAGATGGTAATGGTATGTTCCTGTAATTACTAGCACATAGGCATAACAGCTAAGTCCTATAGTATGACAACGTATCCACATAGAGATCAAGACAACATAAGCATTTTTTGGGGTCTATGTGGATATCCATGGGCTGCAGTAGCCACTTGAAATCTGGTGGACTGCATCCTCGTTTGCCATATAAGTAGTATAAAAAAAAACTGACTAAGCGTCAACGTCGCAAAGGCACCGCCGATATACGTTAAAAAGTGTTTATTGGAAATGTATCGATTACTGCATAAATATTTAAGCTAACGGTATTAAACTCACCTTTATAATTAGTCAATACGTTTCCACATGTGTGTTTTATATTAATGTCGTACTTAACAAAACAGTTTGTATTATATAGCTTTTAGCGATAAGGCCACCCATTGTATTGCCTTATTTATTTTAACCCAGTACTTATTTTTTTTTTATTATTTCTGTTTGTGTGGTAATTCAATAAAGAGTTATCTATCTATATAGCACGTTTGAAATTAGGAACTTCGAAATTAAAAGTATATAAAAAAGTATTGAATAGAAATACAACGTTGTGTAAACAGGTCCAGTCAATCCATATACCATCACTTGCCATGAGTGAGGTAGTGGTCAAGCGCTTGGCTATCAAAACAAACTTTTTGAGTTTTGCTGACGCAAGTATATTGAAGCTAAATTTTTATATACAAAAAATTTATAAACAAAAGTCACTTACGTTTGCAGAATTAAATAAAAATAACAGGGTCTTGCGATTGAAATTAATTGTACGGTTGCTACACAAATAATAATTATAAATGATTGCATCTATACAATTTTCTTGTTTTATTAACAAAAGATGTAGCTGTGGTTGCCTTCAAATAATGAACACAGGGAGCGTTTCTATTGTATTTTATTTTAAATTGAAGTCTATGTATTACTCATTAGAGATCCTTAAATAATAAATTAAATATGTCCGGTTCTATAAACTTTTAATGTATACTTGTTTATTTTTGTTTCAGCTCCTGTCAGCCCTGCTTGTTGCAGCCACAACGGCGCAAGACTCTCAATTCCACCACCAACAGCTCAATAACCAGTTCAACAACCAGTGGTCCCCGTATATGACCTTCCAAGCGATGAACTTACAACATGATCAACAGGTAAGCCTTTTTTCATCATCATCACACGGCGCGTTTCACCCGCTCGTTACTTCCACGCACCTGCAAGATGTGGAATGACCTTCCTCTGGAGGTTTTCCCGGTGGCCTTCAAAATGAACGCCTTTAAAACAACTGTAAATATGTTATGTAAAAACGTTATAAGATGGCGTTTTGTATTCGAAATCGAATCTGACAAAAACTGTCGGGCCGATCCGACAGCTTTCTGTGGTTTTAAAATAGCCCCACTATATTTCCTGGGATATATTTAGATTCAGATTAATTTAATCACCACCTAGCTGTCACATCATAAACCTATTCATACGTAAAACTTATTGTCATCAGCAACTACATCAGGTAGTTTTTGCCTTTCCATCTAGTCCTTTCCACCTTTCCAGCTACTTCCACAGCATTATGTCATACAGTATACTGCTGTGGGGAAGTACTGCAGATATAAACACCGTTTTTGTGCTGCAGAAGAGGGCTGTTCGTGCAATTTATAATATGGGCCCCAGAGAATCATTACGCAATAAGTTTAAAGAAATAAATATTATGACATTCCCTTGTCAATAAATCTATGAAAACCTGATGTATGTTCACAAAAATATTAATTTGATTAAGAAAAATAGCGATAATCATAATAAAGATAAACTCGCTGTTGCCACTTGCAGACTCCATAAAGTTAGTAAATCGTTTAAAGAGCAAGGTGTTCGCTTTTATAACAAACTCCCAAGTGATGTACAAAAATAAAGAATTAACAAATTTAAAAACGTTGGTAAGGAAACAAAATCTATACATATAAAAAAGCCTACTATAAAATATCGGGTTATTTAGATGACAGAGAAGCTTGGTATTGAAATTGCTCTAACTCGTTCAAAATGTTACAATTTAGACGTAATTTATTTTCTTAACTGTTATGTATTCTAAAAGGATCATTAAAAAACAAGCAGCCTTATTTCTTGTTTTTCTTTCCTGGCTTGGTCGCGAAGGAACAGGCAGTAAAATTGACGTTTCAAAGTGAACCTCGTGATTTTAATGAATAAAAGATTTTGACTTGGACTTTGAGTGGGAGAGCTTTCTAATGCTGCGCTTACCAGTGCGGGGTCTCCATTAGATAACCTTTCTGCTCCAACGGCCATCAGTTCAACTATGAGCCCTGCCCACTGTCACTTCAGCTTGTTAATCCTCTGGGCTAGTCATTAACCTTGGTTCGTCTACGAATCTCATTTCTGATTCGATTTGAGAAACACCACGCACGCCTCTCCATAGCTAGCTGAACGACCTTGAGTCTTCTTATGAAGCTGTGTGATGTCATCACAAGAACACACTCACACCACGTTATTGGCTCAATATGAACTTAAATATCCGCTATTTGCTTAATCCCGATGATATTGACAGAGTAGGTCCACACGGCTACACATCAAGCTATACGTTTCCAGTATACGCTGACCTCTCATCCTACGAAAAGTCTACATAATACGAGGTCAGCTTATACTGGAAAATATACCGTGATGTGTAGCCGTGTGTACATTAATAATCCAATGCTTAGGTAACTAGATTCAAAAATAAACTTACAAAAATACGTCTACTCGTAACTACATACCACAAAATTGGGTATTACTTTAATATCAGTATAGTACCGTCCACAGACATCTTCCCTCATCCGTGGTACCGTCACTATAAGAGGATGCTTGTGACAGTTGCTTTTTAAGGCATATCTTACTGGACTAGATGTTCACGTAGCTACGAGTAGTAACCCTAAAAATTTAGTAAAGTTTTTAGGGTTACTATCTCAAAAGGTAAAAAAGGAACCCTTGTAAGATCACTCTCTTGTCCGTCTGTCCGTCTGTCTGTCCGTGTGTCACCACCGATTTTCTCGGGAACGGCTGGACCTAACAAGTTGAAATTTATACCAGATACTGAGGTCTATAGTCCTTATTAGGTCCTGAGTTAACACATTAAAAAGATATGGGCAAATTTAGATTTTTGCGAAAACTTGTAAGTACCAAAATTTACTTAATATTCAACTATTTTTTTATTTTTCGGAATTTTTCCTTTACTTGTGCTGACCTAAAACCACGACATTTGGCAGAAAGCAAGGTATTACAGCACAAACAAAGTAAAAATTCCAAAAAATAAAAAAAGGTGAAAATTAAAGGTTGTCCCCATACATAAATAGTTGACGCCAATTAAGCTAGTTCTCTGAGTTGTATGGGCGCTCATACATTTTACAAGAATCGGCACCAACCTCATATAAGGTAAATAAATAAAATTATGCTATTGAATAAAATAAATATTTATGTGGGGCAGACATGATTATTTGCCGTTTTTATAAATAATGGTACGGAACCCTTAGTGCACGAGTCCGACTTACACTTGGCCGGTTTTTAACATATAGTCCTCCAAATCGGTTTCGATGACGGCGACCACAGCTAAATAAGAAACACCTGAAATTAACAAAGTGGCTATAAAAATTAATATTTAACAAACAAAATTAACCATCAATTTACATTTTTATAAAAATAATTTATAAACAAACAAAATTAACGAACAAGAAATTATTTACATATTTTTAATAGCTCTCCTATGCCTAATCGTGTAATGATGTAGCCAACTATAATTATTGTCATTCGTGCAATACGATTGTCAAGTTCTTGCCCGCCATATTTAATTTAATTTATTTACCAAGCATTTCCAATGACACAGACTTAACTTAACGCGCCGGCGAACACTGAGCGCAACTTCAATTCGGCCACGTCAAAAACTTCGGCTTGAATATCGCTATCCCTGTTTAGTGACGAAGTTTAGCCACGCAGAGCGACAGCGATAGCAATAGAACGATTCTAAATTTGATTCGATTTTGACCGTGTTCCGTAATACCAAAAATGATGACTGAAAACTTGTTGTATTTTTCTCATTGTGTTGTTATTCTGTAACTAGACGATATAATCTATATTCCTATGACTAGGATACGTAAGATGTTGTTGTTTTTAATACGAAACAATTAGGTTGAAAACAGGTCTTTTATGACGTAAAAACATGCAGAATGCGATACGCTTCTATTTCATTTTAGGTAAGTATTTTGATCTAATATATGGTTGGGAACCTAGATAAATACTATTAAAATTAAAATAATAACTTATTAAGGTAGAAATATGCACCAATTAGAAATGATCTTGGTAGTACGTGTTGTATGGGCGATTGTCCCTCCGGTGCCCCATTAACTTAAAATAGAGTACAATAGAAGCGCTCACTGTGCTCACTCTGTGAAGGCAGCCACAACTAACGCAAGTAAACATAATTCATTTCATTAAACTAGTGTAAAAATAACAATATTATTAGACATTAATAAGATGAACACAGTTACAGAAATTATTTAAATTAGCGAGATCTCCAAATTATCATGGAGAAATGTTAATTTGTATGTATGCATGTTATTTTGTTTATCCGAGGATAACTTTCGAATCGTTTTTCCGATCATCAGGAAATTTGGTATATAGGTAGTTAGTGATGGCACACTTTTGGTGTGAATAAATGAGCTACAAATGTTTAGGGGTTGTTGAGATTGGGGTTAAAGAGGGATAAAAATAACAAAATGGGACTATCTGGTTAAGTGGTACGTCTAATAAAAAGTCTTTATGAGTACATTTTGACCCCGTTGTTATTTTTAGTTCAAACCTCGAAGTTTTAAAGTTATTAGCCATAATAAAAACTGAACTTTGACAAAATTCACAGGGTACACCAGTGACCCACAGTGCTGAAATTTAGTATACTTGTAGCTTTAGTGACAGAAATATAGGAAAAAGTCTGAAATCCAGAATAACTGCAATTTCTATCCCAAAAAAAATGAACCGAAAGACATGAACTCCCGTTACCTGTAAATTGAATGAAACTGTGGGTCAAGTTGTTCGGTTAATCATTCCGCGGCACTATTTCGACTTGTCGAAGAATACAAATATTGTTTTTTTTTGTTTTTATGGGAGACTCGCGAGATCTCAGTTCGGGCGAACCACTAGTTAAAAGATAGAACATACATTTTAAATAATTTTAAATACTAATATCAACAGCATACATAATTTTGCATACATAAGAGCACTTACTATATTTTAATCAGTTTTAAAGTTGATGAACACGATGATAACAGTAGTATATTAGTTCTGCAGTAAAACTTCTTTACCCACGCTTGACTTGTGGAGTAAGCTGGTGAATGCGTTACGAAAAGTGCGAACGGAAGTTGAGAGGGAGATATAAATTAGTAAAGATAGAAATATAGAGAGTTATGTTTCGTATATTACTGTAGGGGCAAGAGAGAGAGATTTGAGCACACATTTTCTTTCTCTCTTTTTCTTATAGCCAGTTGATTTGTCGCATATCTCCTATTCCAAATTAGCCTAAATTATACAAACTTTAAAAACAAAACACTCCTTTTTTTATGTATAATAGAGTTCATTTTGCTATAGATAAAAAAGTCACTACGGCGTTTCGTATTTTGAATCTACCAGCTTCGATTTACGAAAAAGTTCAGCTATACCACAACAGATGGCAGGCAGCAGCAGAAGTTTTATTTCAGTCGTGTGGTCTAAAGCACACTCGTTTTTTTTACATATTTTTTAAATTAATGTACTACAATTTTAATACATTCATCCTTAATAGTATACCCTAAAAACTTTGCAAGGTTTGTCTGGGTACTCACATTCGTCGATATTATAGGTACGTATACATTTTACACATTACGCAAAACATTTTACACAACTCACACAACCGAGACAACACAGTACTCAAACCGCTTGCGACACCTGATATGCATAATATCACCTAATATGCTATAGCACCAAATACTTAATGTATTCTAAGTGATAGTCTCATGTGATACTTTATTGCTGGACATTTAACACAGCGCTATCTAGCCCCAAACTAAGCAGAGCTTGTACTATGGGAACCAGATAACTGATATAATACTTATATACCTTTTTTTTATAAATATATATATTTTTTATAAATATTAATATAATATTAATATTTTTTATAATACTTATAATATATAGAAAAACAACCAGACCCGGAACAAATATGTAGATGTGATAGATCATGCAAACATTTGTTCCGCGGCGGGAATCTAACCCACTACCTCCTGCGTCTCAGCCGGCTATTCACCCACTGCACCACGGAGGTCGTTAAGATAAGATAAGATAAGATAACTCTTTATTGTACACCAAAGTAATATACAGAACATAATTCTTACAAATAGATTTAGTACAATGGGCGATCTTATCGCTAAAAGCGATCGCTTCCAGACAACCTTTGTATGGACAGGATCAAAATGTAACACATGACGGCGGTGCATCTATTTAAATTTAAAAACATATCTACATACTATAAACCTAAATTACCAGTAATAACACAAATTTAATTTAAATAAGCAACTCTAAAAGTGGTTATGATGAATTAACAAGCAGCTACAACTTCAACACAAGGACAGATAATGGGTGTGCACTTTTGTTTTAAAATTACTAATATGATTATATTATTATGACGTATATTAGTACTTTAAAATGTTATCATTATATAACTCGCCTTCGCACGAATAACGTAATGGTCTTGATTTAATACAAAAATCCTATAGAAAAAAAGCACGTAAAGTTTTACCAGAATTATCAGATTTCCCAGGCAACTTTCAAAATTTTCATACAAACCTTGTCCTGAAAACAACGAAATCTAATCAGTCGAGCCATTTACGAGTTTTTACCCCAGACTAACGCACGCCAATTGATTTATAAATATAGAATAGATTACAAATAATAAGTACATACGTACATATACGAGTGTATATATTTTTATTGGCTGTACAATTCAAAAGTAATGTTCTCACATGACAGATCTGTAGTTAGATAGTACAAAGAATTCCAGTGCGAAGCTATATTAAATTTTCAGAAGGCATAATAGGACGCTCGGTACCGAGTGTGCTATGAAAAAATGCTGGCAAGCGTAAATACAATTATTTGACGTGGTTTCGTCGAGTTTTATAATGATGTTTACATTAAACGCGAAAAGAAGGGGTTATTCAAGAGGATGCATTATTATACATACGGGATTTATCACGTACCGTTTTATCGGTGTTTCAATGTTTCGTGAGTGCTGGGAAAGTGCGATCCGCTCCGCACTGCGAATCGCCTCGCACTACGCACCGCATCCCCCAGACGGATGCGGTGGTGGGGGTTGCGTCAACGGTTGCCTATCGTATTGACAGGCTGCATCATCATCATTATGATCACCGCTCTTCGGTAGTTCTCGGTACAGGCAAACACACAACACTAACTGTATCTACCAGGTTCACTTCTTCCTCTGTCGCTTGCATCATGAAGACATGGCCTCCAGGCTGGCGGTAGAACGCATCCTCTATCTCTCTTAAAGTTCGGCACACGACTTATTTCTATCCTCTCTCGTTATTATGTATTTATACCCGCAGACTCCTGCGTCTCAGCTATTAGCCCCTTACGTCAAGTTGTGCGTCATGCATGAACTACGGCATCGTCAAAATTAAATAATGCCGGAGCTCTTCATGTTATAATAAGTTAGAGTGTGACTTATGATTCAAGTTTGCGACTATCTTAATGAGCAGTGCTCGTATTTTCATAAGTTTACAGCAGTTGAGCCGAGCTTATTGACTTGGATTCTTCACTTAAAACATCTTAGAGTAACTAGTTATACGCTCCGAACTCTGATGCCGCGAGTGTCAATAAAAATCTCAATTATTTAGCCGTTAATTTCGCTATTTCTATCAATACATAGACAAGCCATGGTCACTGATGCAACCCATATGATTAACTGGGGAGTTGGGGTAGAAAGGTTCTCGAGTGGAGAGCACGCATTGGAAAGCGCAACGTAGGACAGCCCCCCACTGGAAATCTATGGGGGAAGCCTGTGTTCAGCAGTGGACGTGCTGCGGCTGATATATTAATGATGTACTCTAACTTCGACTACACCATCACTTCCAATCGAGTGAGGTAATATTCAAGCACTTTAATATCAGCAAATAAAAAAACCTAGATTATCTATAGATTTTTAAAACCCGATTTGACCCATAGGCACTTCGACACAACATTTTTGTGTTTTTTGTCATCCATATATAATATAACATCCATTGACATCTGTATGGAAACTGATGGAAAACAAGCACCAAACTGCGCCAGTTTCGGACTGTTGCCAGTATCCAGAATTAGCAACCGGCGACTGTGTCTAGTTGCCATTACTGGACACAGAAACCACTCACGTGTCAGCAAAAAAATGTGTATACGTTTGCGTAACGCCTTAGAATCAAAACGAAGATCAATGTTAATTTACTAAACGAGACAAGGGAAAATTACCTTTTGCTTACCCTAAGCACATAATCTTTCGCAGTTATTGTGACTCTAAGGATCTACATATTACCCGTGCGCGATAAGTTGGGACCTGAGCGCGGTGACGTCATATTGGCGTGTTTGTACCGCCCGCAAAAAAGCGAACATAACAAGCAGCCGCCCGCGGCTTCGTCTTTGTTTTTTTTAACCTAATTTATTATGTTACTCAGGGAGGACGCTGCTTTTTATCTAATCTTTTTTACACTATTTGAATAAAATAAAAATACAATGTTTAAGTTTATACATTTATTTTATCTATTATTTACATTATCTCATCTTCGTCACTACTTAGTGGATTTATGCCTTCTAGAGGTTGTTCTTCGTCCTCAGTCTCACTATAATCACTTGACGAAGAGGTATCCGATAAATTTACATGATTTACTATAACAACAAAAACTACAACAACAAAACAATGACACAAACTATAACAACAAAAACTACAACAACAAAACAATAACACAAACGAAAACTAAAAGAATTCCAGAGCGCGTCTTTACGTGACGTAGGCCAGTACGAGACTAAAAACCCTAGTAAAAAATAGTGATGCGAACGGTACAATACGGGCGCCATCGGGGAAGTGCAGGGGAAGCGGTCGGGGAGTCGCATTCCTAGCAGGTCCCAAGTTATCGCGCACGAGTAATAGTAATCTCAACAGGCAAAATAAGCTTTATAGGTCTAGACATACTAAATCTAGCAATTCTAATGACTCTAAGTTTTTAAATACTTTTCCATTGTTTGGTAGAGAATTATTACAGTAGAGACGGCGATATACTGTTGTTAAAAATTTGTAATTTTGTAAGTTTTGAATTTACGCAGTAAATTTACTTGATTTTTTCGTTTTCCTTTTTCTGATGAATGTTCACCAATTAAACCGAAATATTGTTGGTCGTTACAACTGTAAAACAGTACGAGATAATTCCCGCCTTTGAATTAATAAGTTAAAAATTATTGAGGCTAAGACATCAGAGAATTAATTTGTTTGTAGACTAAAGCCACGAGTTAATAAATAAATAATGATGACCATTTCACACAGCGCTATCTAGCCCCAAACTAAGTACTTAAATCCTGTTCTATTGAGGCTAGATAGTGATGTGAGAAAACTCACCTTTTCACAGCTCATTAATTTACCGTTTTCCTATCAGCCCACGGAACCCCAAGCACTAAAAATGTAATGTTTTTTCGCTAACAGAAAATATAATGCGCAGTAAAACAAGGTTATGAGACGTATTACTGTTTTATTTTCTTCGGGTTCAAGCCTTCAGCTAAAGCTTGGAATATTGCACTCTACTACAATCTTAGGGTGAGATAAATAGTCGTTAGAATGACCAATAGAATGGCCTCAAGTTGATGTTAAGCTGTGCATAATACGGCACGTATCTAAGATGCGTGACCTACCAGGCAATACTTTGTTAAACCTAGGGGACAGTCAGGTGCGCTTGTTCCATCACCAGTTCGTATACGTACACACGGCTACACATCAAGCTATATATTTCCAGTATAAGCTGACCTCGCACTGTGTAGGCTTTTCGTAGAATGAGAGGCCAGCTTATACTGGATATTTATAGCTTGATGTGTAGCCGTTTGTACCTACATCGGCGCAGACGGCTGCGACAGTGGAGATGGAGGATGCTCATCCCGGTCACAATCTATCTATATACCAAGGGTACATGGGGAGTGCATCTAAAAAATACCTCATAATTTTAACCCCTTACTTTATTCCCCCCCTACTCTTTAGAGATGATTTAGGTAAAAAGTTGAAACACGTATTTCTTTACTTCTTACCAAAAGTTTAAATATGTATTTTCAGATCCTTTAGAACTTAAGGAATTATGGATTGCCCATACAAACTTTCAACCCCTATTTAACCCCATTTAAAATTATTTTTTGATCCAAAAGATAGCCAACGAAGCTAAGTATTTTTGTTTGCCAGTGTATGTACCATTCAGTAATGATTCATCAATTGGCAATCAAATCTATTTGCAAACACGCATAGGATTCTTCTGGAGCTAGCCCGAAACCTGCGCAACAGAGATGTGCCCCGTTTCGCATGACTGTGTAGAAACAGTCAACTCGCACATCGGCAAATATCCCCGAAGCGCTGCAGAATCTAGGCAGCCCCATCAGCACCCTAAACGCATTATTATATTGAATACGTAGCGCGTTGTATTGTTTAAGCGTGTGATTCACCCACAGGCAGCTCGTGTAGAAGTTAGCACAGTAAGCTCGGAAAAGAGTGAGTTTTACTTCATTTGAGCAACGAACGAACCTGCGGGCTATCCTGTCCGCTCTAACAGACAACGTCCTACGCCTCTCCTTGTCTCTATCATCTTTCAGGTCCGAGGTTACCACGTGTCCTAGATGTACAATTTGGTAATATACTGACGATAATCAAGTGACGGTTTCCCAAACCATACAAAAATACTTCTCGAATAAAACTACCAGTTATATTATCAAATATAAAAAAAAAATCGACCAAGTTTAGGTGATTAATTCGATATAAAACTTACTGCCTACTCTTGCAATCGACATCCAAAAATAAAGGCCAATTTGATATCTCTGTCGGAAATGGCTGCGAGTTTTGGGTAAGAAAGGGACAACAAGAGATATCTCGAGACGTCACCAATACAGTATCTGTGGTTAGATGGCAAGCATTATGCAGTAGCATAACATAAGTTTATTAAGGGGGCACCGGAGGGACAATCGCCCATACAACACGTACTACCAAGATCATTTCTAATTGGTGCATATTTCTACCTTAATAAGGTATTATTTTAATTTTAATAGTATTTATCTAGGTTCCCAACCATATATTAGATCAAAATACTTACCTAAAATGAAATAGAAGCGTATCGCATTCTGCATGTTTTTACGTCATAAAAGACCTGTTTTCAACCTAATTGTTTCGTATTAAAAACAACAACATCTTACGTATCCTAGTCATAGGAACATAGATTATATCGTCTAGTTACAGAATAACAAAACAATGAGAAAAATACATCAAGTTTTCAGTCATCATTTTTGGTATTACGGAACACGGTCAAAATCTAATCAAATTTAGAATCGTTCTGTTGCTATCACTGTCGCTTTGCGTGGCTAAACTTCGTCTGCTAACAGCTAAACAGCTGTGTACGATCAGAAACGCTCTCCTTAGTGATGATTTGACGTTTGAACTACAATCCTACATCTACTCGTAACTACGAAATTATGAGAGTTGTTACTTGAGTTGCCCGACGAACTCTATGGATTTTTAAGACTCATCAACCCAACTCCACCTAAAATCTATGGTCTGCCCAGGATCCACAAGCCCAATTGGCCACTCCGCCCTATCGTCAGTCACTATGTTAGTTTGGTGTGGTTTAACTGATTTAATATGTATCGGGGGTGTTTTATTTTTTATAGTTTACACGTGTTTGTGCTAGAAATATTCAAAGTCAAAATCTTTTATTCATTAAAATCACAAGGATCACTTTGAAACGTCAATTTTACTGTCTGTTCCTTCGCGACCAAGCCAGGAAAGAAAGGCAAGAAACAAGGCTGGTTGATAATGATCTATCTTTTTAGAATACATAACAAAACAGGAAATAAATTACGTCTAAATTGTAACATTTTGAAAGAGTTTGAGCAATTTCAATCCCAAGCTTCTCTGTCGTCTAAATAATCCGACATTTTATAGTAGGCTTTTTTATAAAGATTTTGTTTAATTACGTTTTTTAACTTGTTAAAACTCAAACATATCTAAGCCAGCACAGTCTATATCGACTGTTTATCTCGACTTAAGCTAACCTTAAAAGCACTGTATGTAATGTACAACTTTCGAGTTGCTGGTTCTGTTTTACAGTATTTTCAAACGACAAAAGTGGAAAGGATTTCTTTGCTTTACAATAAATATAGCTAAGGTATATTTTTTATACATGAAGGGTTATTTTAAAACACGTTTTCAATATAAACATGATTTGGGGTCATAAAAGATGTAACCGAGAACCTAATTTTTATATACTAACTAGCTGACCAATCCGCAGCTTCGCACGGGTAGTTTTTCAATAAAAACATTACCCTCCTTCTGCGCAGTTGAGTTAAAAGTAGCCTATGTTACCCGGGGATAGTGTAGCTTCCCAACAGTGAAAGATTTTTTTAAATCGGTTCAGTAGTTTCGGAGCCTATTCAATACAAACAAACAAATCTTTGCTCTTTATAATATTAGTATAGATAACTACCGATTGGGTGATTTATAACACATATTTTAAATTAAACAGAGTTATTGTTCTCACTTACAAGAATAATTTTATACATTTTCACATCCAGACCCGGAACAAATATCTGTAGATCATGCAAACATTTGTGCCGCGGCGGGAATCGAACCCACTACCTTCTGCGTCTCAGCCGGCTATTCGTCCACTGTGCCACAGAGGATACCTTTTACTCAACGTTTTTACTAATGTGCCCTGTATCCATACTTTTTATAACTCATACCTTTAACACTCCACGCATAAAAGAGGTGTTATCAGTTTGAATCCTATGTCTGTGTGTCTGTCTGTCTGTGGCATCGTTCCCAAACGCATGGATCGATTCGGACGCGATTTTTTTATAATAGATAGTTGGTTTAACTGGGGTTGTCTTAGGTATGTGTCCTATGTATTATGCCCGATATAAACGTTATATTATATGATATAATATAACCGCAGAAAAAGGGGGTCGGAGGTATTTAATTTATACCCCATCGCATTTTCTAAATTCTTTCTGGGCGTCTGGTCTATGAGACGTCTGATTCGAGAGGCGCATATCCGGGTCAACGCATAAGCATTGCAATTCAGCGCAATGCAGCCAGTGTCTTGGGGACACTTCCACCTGATAGTGACCTGGAGCAGTTGAACCATTTATATATCACTGGCAACGGACTTTAGATGATGCAACTGTTTCTTCTGTATTTTATGTTATGATGACTATAATATTTTGAAAAAGAAATTAATTAAATATGGAGTCAGAGGAAACTCTCACAGTCTAAGAATTATCTCAACAGGCTAAACTATAAAGACACAAAAAAACTTATAGATACGACTAACATATAACTTAAATAAATAAGATAGCAGCGAATATAATATTATAAGTAATAGTATAACTGCAAAATATCATAACTACTTGCTCCGTACACTCAAATCACACCTCTTACATGCTGGACCTTACAGATTCTTTAATTTCATTGTTATTATTACCTAAGTACTTTAATTCTAGCTTCTAATTTAGATTATAATTTATGTACATAGCCAATCAAACTGGGTCAATTACTATTTTGTTTGATGTGAGTCCGAAGCGAATCACTATAATCCTCACAACACAGGCTCGCTAGAGACCTAGTGTGAGAAACAGAGCTACGTCAGGTACTGTACTCAAATAAAATAGCCTTACATGCCATATCAAATTGTCATCTGGACATTGTAATTGTTTTTAATTTAGGCTAACATTTTATGTAACTAAATACCTACTAGTACCAAACAATTTTAAGAACTAAATAAATTATTCTTATTCTTATTCTTAATCTTATTATACCTAGAAAATAGAGCGCAATTCACGTAAATAAATAAAGTCCAAAGTAACATACTCGTCGAATATTTCTTCAGTTAAGTACGGCGTTCCACAGGGAAGCATACTAGGGCCACTTTTATTTATGTCAATAATTATATGCATATTCTTTCTGTAATGTATTAATTTATACTTGTTTTAACAACATTCTATTTTACCAACAGTTCCAAGCGAGCGACTACAACAACGGTTATGACTCCAGCGGCCACGAAGGCCAAGAGGACTCTGAAGGCCACGATTTCGGAGGCCACGATTTCAAGTCCCAATCATATCCAGTTCATCAACACGTACATGAAGAAAGCCCGGAACCGATCAAGCACTACAAGGAAATAGTCGTCCCTGTACACAAGAACGTAGAGTTCAAAATCAACCAGCCCATTCTAATCCCGGTACCTCACCCAGTTCCGATCCAAATCCCGGTACCTAAAGCGATAGTTATACCTATTATTAAAGAGGTTTCTGTCCCGGTTGAGAAGTCGGTACCTTACCCAGTAACTAGGGAGGTAAAGGTTCCGAGAATCAAGGAGGTGCCCTTTGAAGTGATCAAACATATTATTGTACCGGTAGAAAAACCTTACCCGTTCAAAGTTCCGGTATATGAAACTATTATTCATACTAAAAAGGGCCAGCATAAGATTTAAATAAGATTATTTATAATGTATTTCTTATATGTATATTTTATTGAATTTAGACCGGTTTTACAAAGGTACAGATAGCAGCGCTTGTTGGTAGCCCTTTCCAGATTTTTTTTTATATCACTAAGTTGAATCCTTCCTGATGTTAAACAATTAACGTGGATTAAGGAGGTTTATAACACCAAAGAAACTCGCGCGTTGCTGACCCTTCAAAAATTTCAAAGGTTTTACATTAAAAACAGGAAATAATATTTATACTAATATTGTAAACTCAAAAGTAACTCTGTCTCTCTGTCTGTATGTTTGTTACGTTTTCACGACTAAACGGGTGGACCGATTTTGATGGTATTTGGTATAAAGATATATCCGCTGGATCGCTTTAATTTTTGATATATGATGTTTAAACACAAGCCGTGCTTAAAAACGCGCTATCTCTGTGTTCAGTGTATCATAAATCTACACCGTAGTTGAATATGAATAAACAAAACACTTAAATATATAGCTTCATTCATACTGAATATAAAAAACATAACACTTGTGAGTGTTATACTAACAACTTGAGGCACAATGAATGGTTTTGTGAAACCCGAGCCGCGCGGTGCGGTGCGGCGGCAGGTAGAAAAAATGACGGGGTAATGCGGGGTGGGCGGGGTGAGCCCGTCCGAGCAAGCCAACGGATATTATGACCGGGATTGGGAAATAGACTGCTTCTAACCCGACTACGACTGCGCAATTATTGACAAACCATGCGTAAGAAGCCACGGGCGGGTCAGCAAGTTTAAATATTTTTTATGACACGTCATGCGTTTTGATAAAATCTAAAATTATCGAAAAAACTTTTTGGTTATAATCCCTAAACATTTTTATTTTAATTTTCAAATACACAGAGTGGTTACTAATTAGTGCTGCTGACTGTACCAACCTACTTAAATCAAGGTGGGATTTTCAACGCCATCTTGATGCAGGTTTATCATGCAATAGGTGGCGCTATTTTTTAATGAAAAGTAATGAAATAAGTAACTTTTTAACAAAAATATTACCGACTTAACTAAACTACTGAACTGATTTTGATGAAATTTCTATTAGACCAATATGAAAGTATATTTAATAACAAGTAACTTTTTAACAAAAATATAACCGACTTCAGATAACAGTAAAAACCAAACTACTCTATCAATTTTGATGAAATTTCCATGGGATCAATCTAAAAGTATATCTAAAAGTAGTTACCTCAGAACTTTCTACTGGGTGAGCCAATTTTGATGCTTTTTTTTTATTTGAAAGCTGGTGCTTTCAGCGTGATCCTATTTTCATTTGGTCCAGTTTTGACAGTGGCATCCATGAGAAAACCATTAACAGTCTTAAATTTGTTTAATTTTATGTTATGTTATGTTTGTTAACTCAGAACTCCGTTATATATCAACCAATTTGGAAAATTAGTTTATATCTGAAAAGATATACGTTTATACACGGTGTCCTTTAAATTACTGTTTTCCCAGAACAAACGTTTTTCAGACCATGGTATAATAACTGTTTATATCACCAAATAAGAGAAAAAAAACATAAAATTTAGGGCTTCTCAAATAAGTCTAACTTTGTTTAAAAACTAACCGTGACATAAAGTTTCCATGAACTTACGCTAGCCGTAGCGTATTACCTACTCCTTAGTATCTAGTAGCTACCGGTCAGCGTGCTATGTTGTAGGGCGTAACGTTAAAATAAACTTTTTTAGTTCGCAACTGTTTATATTTTTAAAAGACCAATATCGTTTTGTTTTTTAATTTGATGTTATAAACTGTTAGTAGACCATGGTCTGAATAACGTTTATTCTGGGAAAACAGTGATTTAAAGGACACCGTGTATTGATCCCATGGAAATTCCATCAAGATTGGTAGGGTAGTTTGGTTTCTACTGTTATCTAAAGTCGGTTATATTTTTGTTAAAAAGTTACTTGTTTAAAAACAATTTGTTAATCTTTGTATGTTATGTTTTTGCTCTTATTAGGTATAATGATTGAGCATTAAGTGGAAGTATAAAATACGGTAATAAATTGTTTAAACCGCTTTCATTATCCTAACAATAGCAGGTTTAATATGTGAGCATGAATATATATGATTGAAATTCTCCAAGGTGTTCAATATTCTATATATAAAAAATAAGGTAAATTAAACATTACAAGTTATTTCAGAATATGTATATTATCCAAATAGGGGGGGAACAATTTTCTAAAAATGTAGCTTATCATCATTATTGGCAGCTTAGGCGATTGCCCGCTAGGTATAAGACCAAACACCACTCCAGTCGCTCCTGTGCTATTCGCATCCAGGATTTTCTATCAAAAGCCTCTTTAGACAACCCACTAGGATGGTTGTCTGGTCTCTTGTGCTTTCAGCCCACACTCGGTCAGGGTCTGACCTACAAAAATGTAAAATAGAATAGAAAACTCTTTAACATACACCACTTAAAAATTAAATAATATATTTACAATAAAATAAATAATTACATTGTGAACAATAATCCAGTACAATCAGCGGTCTTATCTATTAGGCTGGACTGGAGTTACAGTACGATATAGGACGGTGGTTTCATTTCATAAAATATTTTTCTAGGAAAATTATTTTTTGTTATTCTTTTGTTATTTAATGTTTTTTACAGTTTCGTTTGTTATCTTGTTTGTTATTTGTTGTAGATTATATAGAAGTTGACTATTATTTTCCGAACTCCTTGGTTAATTGTGCGAGTTTATGAGTGTTGACCGTTATGTGTTATGTTATAATTAGGGTAAATGATAGTTTTTTGTAAATATTGTTATTTAGTTTCTAAGATTGTAGACTGACAGTGTTTGGGGTCGATTTGATCAGCTCGCTGTTCTGATCGTATAAAATATTGTATTAAAAAAATAAATTCTTGAATACAAAATTATTTTTATTATTTTACATTCTTGCCTATTATAAGGGTTCCGATTTGATTTAATTTATTTAAAAAGAGATGTAGAATCTTTGTTGAACTATCGCCGGCAACCATACCCTTCAAACCGAAACACAGCGATGCTGCTTGGCGGCAAATAGCTATATGACTTAGGTAATAATTAAAAACTTTCACAGTGTGTAACTAAAATTAATTTCAGCACTTAGAGCGGCTCGCGTAACGATACCTAAACGTATTTAGTGGCTAATTATGATTTATAAAGTTGTCTAATCATACGATCACGTAAAACTTAAACATGTTTAGTCGCTAAATAAATAGGTTTAGGGATCGTTGTTGAAGCCTCCAACTCTATTTTATTTCCAAGATAAGTGGCTGGGTGCTTCTCAAGGATAAAATAATCGATATTGTCCAAGAATAACCAAAAACACTTTCCCCAAATGCGTCATCAGGTCTCGGGCTAATGAACGTTGCCGTACATCCTGGAACCGGTTTTTGATGGTTCACCCTTCGCCCAGCACCATTACCATCACAGCTTAGTCAGCTCGATCAAAGATATGGTCAATACGAACATAGCTTAGTAAGCCGCCAGTATACTGACAATGCTTTTCTCCATCTTAGAACTAAAAATTATAATAGCAATTAAACTATATTTAAATTACTTATTTAAATAACAAAACACGATCGCAAGTTGCTAATATTTAGTCAGCTGAGTTAGTTCAGTGCCGAAGCTTGTAGATTAAGAACGCATAGACCAATAATCATACGTATAACATTTTAAATAGTTAAAAACACCTTGTTAAAAATATGAGAGGAGTTCTGTGTTATGTTTTTACAGTGATAATTATTGGTGAGTTTTGTATTTTTATTAAATACTTCATTTTTATTTATCTTATTTCTCTTTATTTAGGACAACAAACAATTATACAATTAGGTTACATAATGCTAATAGAGGGCGGCACTGAAAATTTCGGGAATCAAGGAAGTGACACAACATTACTATTTAAAAATGTATTTATTGCTTTTCGAAGTATTCTCCGCAAAATTTGACACATTTTTCCATACGATGGAACCAATTATTGAAGCAACCATTCCATTCGGAAGTTGGGGTCTCCAAAATGGCCGTTTTGTAGGCGTACTTCTTCGGCTTCTTCAGGTGATGAAAATCTCTGACCACGCAATTTATTCTTTATTTTAGGGAAAGTATAGAAATCATTAGGGCTTAGGTCGGGGCTGTACGGCGGATGGTCTAATAATTCTATGTTTTCTTGCTCTAAAAACTCTTTTGTTCTGTGCGCGGTGTGAGAACTCGCATTGTCGTGATGGAGGATGATGCGGCGGTTGCAGTTCTCTTGTTCTCGGTTCTCAGTTCGTATGCTAGCATACCATTCTGCATTAACCGTTTTTTGTCCCTTAAGAGGAATAGTCGCAACATGGCCGGTTTTGGAGACAAACGTAGCCACCATTTTTTTTGCAACACTCCGTGAACGAACAATTTTTGTTGGCTTTAACTCATTTTCGAACACCCAAACTCGTGACTGGTTTTTTGTTTCGGGTTCATACGCGTATATCCAGGATTCGTCACCTGATACGATGTTGTATACAGCATTTGAGGAACCTGCGTGGAATCTTTCGAGAGTTCTGACGCACCAAGTAACGCGAGCCGCTTTTTGCTCTTCACAGAGCAAATGCGATATCCATCGGGAAAACAACTTTTTTACACCTAATTGTTCATGCAAGATTATTTGTATTTGACTCATGCCAATGTCTAAAGTTGCCTAAATTTCGCGGCATGTCACATGTCGATCTTCCCCAATCAGCTTACGCACAGCATCAACGTTTTCTTGGGTGACTGCAGTTTTTGGACGACCTTGACGGGGATCATCACTGAGCTTGACACGTCCACGTTGAAATTCAGCAAACCAGCGATAAATTGTGGTTTTGGATGGGGCTTCATCACCAAATGCAGAAATCATCCGGTCAACACACTGTTTTTGTGTTAAACCACTTCGAAAGTCATAAATAAATCATCGCTCTTGAATTTTCTCGAGTCAATTCTATTTTCTCAACGACTAAACAAGTTTGACAAGACCTTGTGACAAGACCGAGAATATTTTTTTAAATAAATAAATGGTATTCGATTTATAAAACCAAGGAGTTTTCAATTAAAAAGATTTTAATATGACAGGAACAGTGGAAATATTCCATTCCCGATACTTTTAGTGCATATGTACTAAATAAGGTTCATTATGTATAACAGCCCCGGTGTCCACAGATTGGGTTGACAAATTATAAGGACGTAAAAAGTTCATGCTTATGAAAGAAGGCACACAATATCTGTAGGTTACATTACATACTAGAACAAGAACTTTTACTTTAGGTCATTTATTATATTTCACTAAGTATTCATCATCATCATCATATCAGCCGTAGGACGTCCACTGCTGGACAAAGGCCTCCCTCATTGATCTCCAGGAACTGCGGTTGGAAGCGGCCTGCATCCAACGCCGACCTGCGGTTCTTACCAAGTCGTCTGCCCATCTTGTGGGTGGACGTCCTACGCTGCGCTTGCCGGTCCGTGGCCTCCACTCGAGAACCTTTCGGCCCCATCGGCCATCTGTTCTGCGCGATATATGGCCTGCCCATTGCCACTTCAACGTGCTAATCCGTCGGGCTATGTCGGTGACTTGAGTTCTCCTACGTATCTCCTCATTTCTGATTCGATCCCGTAGAGAAACCCCGAGCATAGCCCTCTCCATAGCTCGTTGAGCACTAAGTAATAGTAGTTGTTAATTGATAGGTACATTATCAGTATGGACCCGGTTGGACACAACAATATTATGGAGAAAGCAGGATATCATTGTTCTTATTAGGTTATATTCATTATAAAAAGAAAACATACAAATCTAATTGTCTAATTGTTTGAATATTACTCTATTTTCTGCGAGGTATCTTAACCACCAAAATAGGTTATGATATCCTATAATATATACGATAATGAACAGACTGGCAAAAACTAAAAAAAAATATCAGTAATCTGGTTCCCAATGTACAAACTCAGCTTAGTTTGGGTCTAGATAGCGCTGTGTGAACTGTCCAGCAATATTTACTGAACTAAAACTTTTTACCGCCCCAATTGCACGAATTTATATTAAATTAAATTATAGCCTAATAAAGCACTTAGAAATATCAGCTTACCGTCAGCTAAGTAATTTTCAGAGAAAATTATGGTTTTTTTTATAATTTTTTTTGAGATCTTTAAAAAATGCCAATAATATTATTATTCCACGTATTTATTTTTTAACTCAGGCGCTTATTGTTATTATCAGCCCGGAAAGTCCCACTGGAGGGCAAAGGCCTCCCTTCCCTCTTTCATTAAACACGGTTATTAGCTAATTGGGGCCACTCTTTATGGTTCGCATTCAGTTCATCTCTCCATCTCCGCCTGGGTCTACCACGCGGCCGCTGCCCATTTGGAACCCATTCTGTAGTGGTTTTCGGCCATAGTTCCTCTGGCATACGACAAACGTGTAATATAATATATTATTACTTAAAGGTAAAAGTGGACTCCCAAGTTACATACTAAAATTGTCAATTAACCTAAAGAACCTTAGAACACTTTAGAAAGCTTTATAAAAACTCGGATTATTTTGATGACAAAATGCTTGGAACTGAAATCACTCCTATTTGATTCAAAAACATCAATTTTAACACAACCCTTTGTAACAGAGTCGCCGTCATAGAGTGTATACAAGTTAAAACTGAAAAATGTAAATAATTTACTAGTAGGTAGGTATTTTAGTATGTATGAGTTATTTTTATAGTTACTTTATTAATTTTATAGTAGACTAGCTGACCCATCCGCAGCTTCGCACACGTAGTTTTTCAATAAAACATGACCCTCCTTCTGCGCAGTTGAGTAAAAAGTAGCCTATGTCACCCAAGGATAGTGTAGGTTCCAACAGTGAAATATTTTTTTAAATCGGTCCAGTAGTTTCGGAGCCTATTCAATACAAACAAACAAATCTTTCCTCTTTATAATATTAGTATAGATTAGTTGACCCGCCCGCGGCTTCGCGCGCGTGGTTTGTCAATACATTATCCTCCTGCGCAGTCAGGTAAAAAGTAGCCTTTGTCCCAATCCCGGTCACAATAGAAAGAAAGAAGAAAGAAAATATATTTATTCGCCTCACAAAAGAATCATACGAATACGTTCTCATACAAGAATAACTAAACATATTTACATTAAACATATAATTAAACATTATGAAAGGCGTGTTTTATTAAGTTATACAACTCAGTGTGACGGCGAAAAGGCCTGCAGTTCAGCATATGCTCCTGCATCTTTACATGCTGGAGCGCTGGTCTTCTGCTGAGGCCAGTGTTGATCTGACAGACGACCTAACTAAGCAACTAATAACAGAACCTGACTATTAGCAGTAGGTACTATTATCTAGTAGTAACATTAATTTTATATACATACCCCTAACCAACTACACTAAAAACATCCAAAATAGCGATATAAGCACACTAAAGGAAACACAAAACATGACTGACCAATAAAAAAGCAATCTGACGCAAAGATGGAGTAAAGAGTGAGCAAAAAGAGAGATATTTATTTATTAACTTTTTAACCTAAACACATCAACATTAATAATAATTTTAGGGGTGGTGGGATTGTTTTCCAACACTTGGTAGCGGCATAGCGGAAGCTGCCATGAAAGGCTGCCGAGCCATGTGATGGTATTATCAGAAGAAGTTGAGATTAGATATCATTTTGGATACCTAATGGGAAAGATCAGTTCTCCAAACTGTGCTGAGTGTGATGTGATAGAAGATGCTTATCATATTATTGTGGAATGTGTCCGGAACGAAGCAGAAAGAATAATGTTTTGTTACCTATTCGATGTTGATTTGTTTTCTGTAGGTATATGTAATAATATCTTGGCTTGCCCCTTATCGGAGCAAGCCAAGATGCTAATTAAGGTTGTTAAAATAGGTATAAGAAGAAGATAATTCGGTTTAAGTGTATTTTCGAGGGTGCCATAATCATGATGATTAAACCCTCACTAAATATAATAAAGATTAAAAAAAAAAAAAAAAAAGTTGGGATGCAGCCCGTGTATCATACCTGTTTCCATACGAAACCACCCCAGTTTATTGTAGAGATACTCGGGTTTTCTACTTTTAATAACGCCAAATAGAAGAATAGTAAAGTGAAGGTGTCTTCTCCATGACATTTTGATCAGTTTGGCTTTATTAATAAATGTACAATCTATATATTATACCAACGGTACATAGGGAGTGCATCTGAAGAATACCTCATAATTTGAACCCATTATCTCGCCCTCCACGCTTTAGGGATGATTTTCAAAAAAGTTTAAACACTTGTTTCTTTATTTCTTACCAAAAGCCTAAATATGAATTTACAGATCCCTAACTTAATTATGGAATTATGGATTGCCCATACAAACTTTCAACCCCCATTTCACCCCCTTCAAGATGATTTTTGAGACAAAAGATAGCCTATGTCCTTCTCGATATTATGATCCGTTCAGCCGTTAAGAAGCCGGCGAACCCCGAGCGCAACTTCAATTCGGCCGCATCAAAAACTTTGGCCTGAATATCGCTATCCCTGTTTAGTGACGAAGTTTAGCTACGCAGAGCTACAGTGATAGCAATAGAACGATTCTAAATTTGATTAGATTTTGACCGTGTTCCGTAATACCAAAAATGATGACTGAAAACTTGATGTATTTTTCTCATTGTTTTGTTATTCTGTAACTAGACGATATAATCTATGTTCCTCTGACTAGGATACGTAAGATGTTGTTGTTTATAATACGAAACAATTAGGTTGAAAACAGGTCTTTTATGACGTAAAAACATGCAGAATGCGATACGCTTCTATTTAATTTTAGGTAAGTATTTTGATCTTATACATGGTTGGGAACCTAGATAAATATTTTTTAAATTAAAATAATACCTTATTAAGGTAGAAATATGCTCCAAATATAAATGATCTTGGTAGTATGTGTAGTATGGGCGATTCCCCTCCGGTCTCCCCTTAAGCCGTGAAAAGGTAACAAACAAACTAAGGCCGGTGTTAGTGCTCGACCGACCGTCGGTGCGTACCATCGTTGACGATACGATAACCGATCATCAGTTTGTAACGTTCAGTGCTCTCCTGATCAACCAAACTGGCCGGACTGGTAGAGACACAAACACGTACACGAATGATACGCGCGTCCGTACGGTCGGTCCAGCGATCCGTGTAGCACTGAACGCGTTAAGGCGAATATAGTAGCTGATTGGTCTTATTTGGAGGCTTTCTCCTCAAGAAGGAATCAGTTTTATGTGCTCTAAAAATATATGTTATTCATTGCCCTTTTATCTGCAAAGTGAACATACAAAAAAGTTCTACCTGTTTATTTACTATGAGAAAAAAAATAACAAAATGTAGCTGTTTTCGACTTTCAATTTGATTCAAACTCTAAACGACGTAAAATTTTGTAATTTTTCTTTCACTTAAATGTGGGCAAATACTATACCTTCAAGTTGAACATATGTATGATGCTGTGCTGCGACGGTCTTTCACGTGGCGATTAATTATTTGAAATTTTTCCAAATAATTAGCGGGCATATCGTTAGAAGGTGGTTGTGCGGGTGACGGGCGGTAGTGTACCGCTGACTGTCGTACGGGAGGGTTGTGCTCGTCTGCCTCGCGCTCATCTATTTTCTGGTCGGTTAGATGCGTGTGTCGGAAGGTGTGGGGCCAAAACAATAGCTACACCCATTCGCTCAAGGTCATCGGCTACGGTTAGCGCATTAATATGTTTCCATGGCGCATGGTCCTCGTACGCAGTGCATTGCAATATACAAATGACAAGCGCGACCGACGTACGCACCGACGCCGACGGTCGGTTGAGCACTAAAACCGGCCTAAAAAACAGAGTTACTTTCGCATTTATGGAAGTATGGATAGTATGGATGGATATATTCGTTTCAGGTTATTTAATAATGACAGATCACATGATACGTACTAGGCAAGACAAACGGGCCCAAATTGTCAGCAATTGGTATCCACGAGATGACAAGAGGAGCCGAGATGGATAATAGCGGAGATAGGTAGATCAGATCAAACTCACAGCGGGCCCCAACTGGAGAAGCGTTACCATGAGGCACACTGAAACTGAGAGAATTATTATGATTAATACAAAGCAAAGAAATAAATTAAGTTCGGATACAGAGGCTTTAATAATAAATAATAAAAATAATTAATAATATATTTTAGGTCTAGGTATTTATTTATTTTTTATCCAACTTAAATATGCAATACACCGCCTCCTCTCACATTTTTTCAAACCTGTCCATCCAAAGGTTGCCTGGAAGAGAGCGCATTAAGCGATAAGGCCGTCCATTGTACCACCACGTATTATTAAGTTTTTAATTATTAGTCTTTAAGTTTTAAAGGTTATATTATTGTAATTTGGTGAAACAATAAAGAATTATCTATTCTATTTTAATAATAAAACTTTATTCTAGCAAAAACAGAAAAGTTCAAGATATTAATTTACGCCCGTTTAAAAAACGTGTGTGTGTGTGTACCTATTTACGTACGCACCTAAGAAGTTATACTTCTTTGGCGTAGCAGAATAAAAATAGTTAAAGATTTCATCCCGTATGCCTCAACTCTTTCTTTGTAAAAAAAATTATTTAATGATGGGAGTTCAATGTATTCTCGGTATAGGCATGAAAGATTAAGCAGAAAATTCTGAATAAAATTTGTTTTTCAATGTGATCCCCTAGGATCTGAACACTCTTATATGTCCTGGAAAATAACTTTTCAATTCCCTCCAAAAAATATTTTTCTTCCTGGTCTGAAAAATGATCGTTAATTGCTGCCTTTAACTCTTCATCGTCGGAAAAATACTTGCCTCGAAGTTCTTTTTTGAGATTTGGAAACAGAAAGTAATCACTAGGGGCTAGGTCCGGGCTGTAGGGTGGATGATTGATTTCTTCAAATCCGCAATCCCGCACAGCAGCATTGGCAATGCGCGCCTTGTGAACAGGCGCGTTGTCGTGCAGAAGCAATACACCTGCGGTAAATTTTCACCGTCTTTTTTTCTTTTATTGCCTCCTTTAAATTGCGCAGGGTATTAGCGTAAGTTGCGCCAGTGATACTTTCACCTTTTTTTGTGTACTCAATTAATAAGATTCTCTTGGAATCCCAAAACACTGTGGCCATGAGCTTTCCGGCGGATTGGCTGACTTTGAACTTCTTCGGTGGGGCTGTTCCTTTTTTATGCCACTGCATAGACTTCTGCTTGCTCTCAGGATCATAGTGATAAACTCACGTTTTATCACCAGTAACAACCCGATAATAAATACTTTGCGGATTTTCACCACAGAGCTCCAAAAACTCCTTGCAACAATCAACTCGCACGTATTTCTGAAGCCCTGTGAGCATTCGCGGCACCCATCTTGCACTGACCTGATACCCACGGATAGCTAGGTTCTTTCTGCATATATTTTTACTCTCACACGGGTATCTTCGAGTACAAGTTTCTCAACAATTTTTACGTTTTCTTCTGTAGCGGCACTAACCGGCCCAGCGGTACGAGGGTCATCTTCAATACTCTCTCTACCCCGTTTAAATTCACTTGACGACTTTTGAATTGTAGATAATGAAGGGGCATAATCTTGGTAAACAGCCGTCATTTCTTCGTGAATCACTTTTTGAGTCTTTCCTAGTTTTGTGAAGAATTTTATCACAGCGCGATGCTCGATTTTTTTCAACATTGTCGTATCAGTCATCGTTTTTGCCTTTCCGGAATGATATTTTAAATACTAATGGCGACAATGAAATAAAATTTTGTATTTATACCCTCAATGAGTGTCATAAACTAATGAGATAATTAAATTACCCTCATCATTAGTATATTACCCCGATACCGAGAATACATTGAACTCCCTAGGTAGATGTAGTTATGAGTTTTCACGAATACTTGAGAGACAGTTATCAACTAACTTCATCATGTCGCTTTTTGGCTGTCAGTGTGCGCGTGATAGATTATTTTCAAAATATGTTGTAAAATAGGTCAACTTAATACATGTTGGTCTAATACTTACTAAATAATTAGTTTTAGAATTATATAATTATTATTCGTTGTAAAGCAAATGATTTCTTGTTCAGTTTCCGTTAAAAATGTCTTATTTCTTTGTCTAATTAGGTATGTACATTGTTACCTACTTATTTATTAGTATGTATTCAATAGAGATAACAATAATTTAAATTATAGTATGATTTTTAAAGTATTATACGATAGAATTGAGTTTCCTACTAAAAACACGTTTACTCGCTGCTATAAAGGTTCGGAGCTCGGTTCGGCTCGTGGTATTAAATCCTCCGTCGTCCGAGACACGTTCTCGAAGACCCGGATGACGAAATCACCTCTGCTAATGCGGAAGGTGAGTCATCTATATCAGACAGAGCAAACACTTCACAGAAACACCGACCTCGCCGGCGAGGTCGACGAGTCCCTTCAGTCGCCGCTTATACGAGGTACAGACATGTACCCGGGCGTTTCTCTCCTATCCCCATCCCGGCAACAGCCCAAGCCGAGGTTCGTACCTAAGTGGTGCCCTTGCGCTAGTTGCCTAAAAAACTTACAGGGCTGAGCGCCATCTGCGCTCGCCAAAAGTTCGGTTAAGCTGTCACGGCCTCAGAGGCCAACAGCGAGATTAGTCCATTCGAAAAAAAAAAAAAAAAAAAAAAAAGGCTCGTGGTATTTTGCCATCGACCGCCGGAGAGGACGCAGCTCTGCCCTTTTGTACAAGTAAAATACATACCCCAAGTGAGGGATACCACGTGTTGGGTGCTGAGCTAAAAGCTAGGTAATTATTATTAAGTATTTAGTATTTTAGATTTAGATTCTTTTAGTATTGTTGTTATATATGAGGTAGTTACCATATACTTTTATAATATTGATTTTGCGGGTAGTTTAAAAAGTTAAAATAAATATTTGTTTAACGATAATATAATTTGATTTACTGTTCAATTGTGGTTTGACTTTGATGAATAAAATAAATATCTATATAAAGGGTTTTGCATATTATTTTAAAAAGCCCACACATAGTGAAAATCTATTACGCGCATCGTAAAAATTTTACTTTCATATTTGTTTTCCAAACGCGCCAAAAGAAGCATAACTTCAAAAACCTAAAACTACACTTAGCGGCACAATTAACCGCCCACCCTTTTATAGTGGCAAATTTTGATGTTATCGCAGTTGTAAGTTATTGGGCGTAAATAAGTCAAGTGTGAAAGAAATGTAGTGGCGAAAAAATTACAAACTACCCACTTAACTTAGTTTTTTTACGCATAAGTTGTGAATAGGATAAATATCGAACTTCGTCTCATTATCGTTATAATTGCCATACTGCTTACATTGCTTCAGTGGCATTAAAAGTAAACAATTTGAGTTTATTTTGGTTTCGTAACTTAAAGCTAGTGCTTGGACATCACAAACATGCCATTTGATGCTAATTCAGTGGCGAGAGCCGTCGCTCTTATCGACGAAGGGTTTAGTCAGCATTACGTGGCGCGGAAGCTTGGTGTCGCACGTACCACCTTAAGGGATGCAGTGAAACGGTTTCGGGAAACTGGCTCTTATGAGCGAAGACCAGGACAGGGCCGAAAAAGATGCACCTCCGCTCGTGACGACCGATTTCTTGTGACCAATGTTCTAAGAAATCGGTTCACTACAGCTGTTGAGGCACGAAACCAACTTCGTGAGGTTCGCAATGTTCAAGTGAGTGGAATAACAGTGAGAAGAAGACTAGGAGAGAATGCCCTTCGAGCTTTTCGACCATCTCGAGTGCCACAATTGCTCGTAGGCCACCGGAGAGAAAGACTTCGTTTTACCCGAGAGCACGCCGAATGGAATATGGAACAATGGAAGAATGTTATGTTTACTGACGAGACAAGAATATGCTTGCACGATCCTGACGGTCGCCAGCGTGTATACAGACGCAAGAATGAAAGGTTTGCACCATGTACTGTTGTGGAAACAGTAGGTTACCAAAGTGGCTCTATCATGATATGGGGCGGCATTACTTACGAAGCACGCACCGACTTGGTTATCTTCGAAAGAGGTGGAATAAATGCTCAGAGGTATATAACAGAAGTGTTGGAACCTCATGTAATGCCATTTGCTCCATTTATTGGCGAAGATTTTTTATTAATGCAGAACAACGCTCGCCCCCACGTTGCTAGAGTTGTTACCGCGTACCTGGATACCGTCGGCATTCGAAAATTAACATGGCCATCCCGGAGCCCAGATTTAAATCCTATTGAACACATATGGGACAATTTAAAAAGACGTGTTCGAAGCCGCATACCAGCTCCAACCACCATAGATGAATTAAAACAATCCGTGATTGAGGAGTGGCAGAACATTCCACAACAACAGATCAAAGATGTCATCGACAGCATGCCAAACCGTTTGATGGAAGTCATGAGGGCTAGAGGTGGAAATACGCACTATTAGAATTCATTATTTCAGAAAGATTTTTTATTTTTAAGCCATTTCATCACATTTGTTAATTTACGGTCAAAGTGTTTTTCAGACTTTTTTCTAAATAAACGTAATAATTAAAAACAATATTATCTTTCATTTTACTTTAATATACCTACGTTATAAAATAACATTCACAAGTAAGGCCACAATTATTTTTTTTTAACCAAAATCGTAAAAAATCAAGGTGGGCGGTTAATTGTGCCGCTGAGTGTATTTGCTGAACAAGCAACACAAAAAAATTTAAATCATTGTGGCGCGATTTTATCCTCCATCTTCGTGGAATGGTTAAATAAAGATAAAAGATTTGCTTAGTGATATTTATTTTTGACACTAAATCTACAAACTATCTAATGTACTTTAAATAGATATATTGTTTTTTAAAAATGATGTTTGGTTCATCAACAACTGTTTACACTTAGGGCGACTTGCATAACGATCCCTAAACGTATTTAGCGACTATACATGTTTAAATTTGACGTAAGTATTTGTATGATTTGACAATTCTCTAAATCATATTTAAAAATAAATAAATGGATAAACACTTAATTATACACGACATATTAATATTTTTTAGCATATCTATCTGTGGATATTTGAGACACACATGTGACTAATTTTGCATGTAAATTCGGTTTTTCTGTTTACTTAGCTGTAAGTTTCCAATTCGTACTAAATCCGTATTAAAAACTAGAAAGTAACTGGTACTTGTACTGTCGTGCTTGATTGTTACGATTTCACAACTAAACAACTCGACCGATTTTGATGAAATTTGGTATATAGATGGTTGAGACATAAGCTAGTTATTTATCACAACCCACGCGTGTGTCGAGGGCGGTAGCCTGTCCAATAATAAAATAAAATTTCAGATCGGATACAGCATTTTTATTGTTATCCACTTCGATTAACAATACACCGATGATCGAAGGTTATCTATACAATTTCCCGGAATGATTATTATTAAATTTTTTTCTGTATATAAAGAAATGCTTCTGTTTATAAAGATAATGTTATTATATAACAAAAACGAGTGTGCTTTAGACCACACGACTAAAGTAAAACTTCTATATTTACATCTATAAATATGTATACAGGTATACAGAGTGTTTTTTTAACTGTAACAGTACGGCAGCACCCATAACCAGAGGAGATATAGGTGCAGTTTCTTTTAAAATATCAGCTCGTTTTCGAAAAAAACATTTTGGCATTAAAATTTTTTTGGTCAAGTGTGAGTAGCGCCTTAAAATGAGTCATGTTGGTAAATTTTTTTTTGATGCCGATCAGTGCAATCCTTTGTTAGAATCATTTTATTGTATCAGATGAAAAAAATCGGAACAGCGGAAGTTAGTCAAATTTGATAAAAACTATTCTCATACAACAGGACAAACAAAATTCCTTCTACAAACATTTTATTAGATTCTAATTGCACATTAAAGAAGAATTAATACTGTAGCGATTAAGAAGTTTAGGAACTTCATTTTCTCATGAGCAATTCAAAAACATATCGTATTTCAGAACAATTTTGAATTTCGAACATGGTTCTTGCACCTGTCGGACTTTTATATCAGTCATTGCATCATCTTATTTGTCCTATCATGGCATTGTTAAATACGCAAAAAGTAGACTTAATTGAAGCATACTTCCTCAATCGCGGTCTGGGTAGCGTTCCTGATACCACTTCAGCGCATTAGTTGGGCTTCGTCGGTTAAAAAATAAATATTATGACATTCCCTTGTCAATACATCTATGAAAATCTGATGTATGTTCACAAAAATATTAATTTGTGTTAGAAAAATGGCGATAATCATACTAGAAATAAAAAAAATTCGCTGTTGCCACTTGTAGACTCCATAAAGTTAGTAAATCGTTTAAAGGGCAAGGTGTTCGCTTTTATAACAAACTCCCAAGTGATGTACTAAAGTTGGCAATTAACAAATTTAAAAACACAATTAAACAAAATCTTTATAAAAAAGCCAACTATAAAATATCGGATTATTAAGCTTGAGATTGAAATTGCTCCAACTCGTTCAAATGTGTTACAATTTAGACGTAATTTATTTCATGTATAGTTATGTATTGTAAAAGGATCATTAAAGCTATCATTGCCAGCTCCAACGGTATACTGAATGCGTTTTCAATCAGGTTCGACTGTGAGCATCTACACCATTGTTGTATGGTAGTTGCGCAGTACTTGCACTAGACGCTCACATACTTACCGCATACACTGTACTTCTTATACTTATATGAATATTTTTGTTTCTTATAGATTCGTAAAATTGCACTTGTACTATTTGACATGTGTATTATTATTTTTCTAACAATTATGGATCTTTGTCATCTAAAAAAAAGTTTAATAAATGAATGAAATAAAATAAATTAAAAAAACAACTAGCCTTTTTTCTTGCCTTTCTTCACTGGCTTGGTCGCGAAGGAACAGGCAGTAAAATTGATGTTTCAAAGTGATCCTTGTGATTTTAATTTAAAAAAAAAAGATTTTGACTTTGAAAAGTGATCGCCATTACGATAAATACCATTTTAGATCCCTACAGTAAATTGATGATTCAAAATGATATTAGATTTCACTGAATAAAGATAGTTACTTTGACTTATGACCCCGCGCCGCTGAAACAACATGTTTTGTTGTCTATACATACTTGCATAATGTTTATTTATTAGAATTTAAGATTTATGACTCAAAATAATTATTGTTGGGTGTAATTGTAATTGTATTTTTTGATACTACTAAGATAGCAACCAAGCATACGGTCCACCTGATGGTAAGGCGGTTACTGTAGCCTATGGACGTTTGTAACACGAAAGGTGTTACTCGCGCGTTGCCGACCCTTTCAAAACGCCCTTTTTGAAGAACCCCTTAATGTAGTCCCGTCTATGTCGCATTCCTATACAAACGTACATACGTAGATTATAACCTGGATTTATACAAAGGCTACTTTATATCCCATAAATAATGTTCCATGGGATAAATATGGGATGTCAAGTTGCAACAGAGAGTTTAGCTTTATTTCTAAGTTACCTACATATTTCGTAGTGTACGAAGTCGCGAGCAACAGCTAGTAACTTATAATAAAAATGAACACATTACTAAGGTGCGTGACCTGCGAGGCAATTCTCTGTTATAGGCGATGGTTACCACTTAACACCATGTGGGCAGCTTGTTCCAACTCCTGTCCATGAACCATAAAAATATTAATATCTGTGCAGTATCACACTAATATTATAAATACGAAAGTTTGGATATTTGTTTATTTATTTAATTGTTTGTTACTCAATCACGTCGTAACGGCTGAACTGATTTCTATGAAATTTAGTATGTACGTAGTTTATAACCTGGATTAAAGCGTAGGTTACTTTTTATTGACAAACCACGCGTGCGAAGCCGCGGGCAGAAGCTAGTACAAAATAATTAATAAATAAATATCGTCATACGAGGTCAGGTCTGTGTACGGTGTGACTGTTGGATGTATTTTCAGGTGTGCAAATAACTGAAACAAAAGTTCAGGGACCACGACAAGTAGACAGTCTCCTTAATGGTTTGGAGAATGAAGAGTGGACTGAAGATGAAGAGGAATGTAAGAAAGCCACCTTCTCGCTGCTAGCTGCTGTGAAGAATCACACGACGTGGGCAACATGGAGTAAGTTGCAAGTTCATTCTCATACCAGTTTTATCATATCAGTCATGGGGCTTTCACTGCTAAACAAAGGTCCTTCATAGGTCTCCAGAAGATCGGACGGGAAGGTTTTTGTAATCCACTCAAAACCTTTCTGCCCAAATGACTATCAGTTCTATGTTTGAGTATGGTTTAGTATCAACTGAGTTCAGACCAATAATCTTCTATCCCACTTGATGGTTTGTACAATCTATTACCACCAGCTAGGCCACCCTTAAGCTTTTCTCTACAGAAGAATTGAGAAAATTTTATTTTAACGTAGAAAGTAGACACATTTGTATGGTCCCATATGAATTGTTATATTCACAAATTTCATTTTTGACTATTTCCGTGGTACAGTGGGCGAATAGCCGGCTGAGCCGCAGGAGGTAGCGGGTTCGATTCCCGCCGCGGAACAAATTTTTGTATGATTTACAGATATTTGTTCCGTGTCTGGTTGTTTCTTTATATATTATAAGTAATTATTATAAAAAAAAAGTATATAAGTATTCTATCAGTTATCTGGTTCCCATAGTACAAGCTCTGCTTAGTTTGGGGCTAGATAGCGCTGTGTGAAATGTCCAGCCATATTTATTTTATTTTAATTTTATTTTACTCTATTTTTCCCTAGAGATAAACATTTAGGGGATGGTCATGCTAACCTGGTTAAACGTAAATCCAAACATTACGTTTGAAATATACCCAAACTTATTAGATTACTAGCCGACACATAGATAATTCGAATTTTCCATTCTAGGATATACTGGTTCCCTTTCCTCTGGTGAAATACAAAAGTTCGACGCACGTTATCACGACAAAATGTTAAACTTTATAGTGTTCTTCAAACTTTCACGATCACTAGACATAATTGCTTATTAACGACTGATGCGCTCTGATCACTAGACATAATTACTTATTAACGACTGATGCGCTCTGATCACTAGACATAATTGCTTATTAACGACTGATGCGCTCTCCCCCAAGACCATTCGCCTCCCTACTCGCTCCCCTGAGTCGAGTAAAAAAGGCCTTTAACCATTACAATTTATTACTGGTCGTAGAGCTTTTGTGAACGGGCTCGAGGAAGTGGGCACCACCGCCTTACCTTTATCTGCCGCCAAATAACAGTACTTGTGCTGCTGTGTTCCGGTTAGATGGTAATGGTATGTTTCTGTAATTACTGGCACATAGGCATAACAGCTTAGTCCTATAGTATGGCAACGTATCCACATAGAGATCAAACAACATAATAGCTTGTTTTGAATTCTATGTGGATATCCATGGGCTGCAGCAGACACTTAACATCTGGTGGACTGCATGCTCGTTTGCCGTATAACTAGTATAAAAAAAATACAAGCGGCCGAAGCCGCAAGCTAGGCATAGCAACTACTAATGGGTAAACCCAGACCCGCCCAACCTTTTTTTTAAGTGGGGAAATCCTCACGGATACCTGACGGCCGCGATGGCCGACAGGTTATAAGGAAAGCAATAAATACCCGTTTATATCAGTAATTAAATATTCATATTATGTCATTTACATGATGTTGTTTCCCCTCGCCATTTTCGCTCATTATTTTTGAGTAGAAATCCATTGGTGCAAGGCTAGGATTTGTACCCACCACTTCCGAATCAATAGTCAGTATACATCCCACTAGGCCATCACGATACTGGATTTATTATACTCTTTAATAAAAACGTTATTTTCTTTAACAGTATGGGACTCTATGCAACTACCCGTAGCAGTTCTATACGGGTCCCGGTACCACCTCGGGAGTTTCGATCAATGTCTCGAAGACCCCTGGTCAAGACACCCCACTCAGTACTGCCTGGTGGATGTAAAGCTGACTGAGGACACCAGGTCATATGAGGAGGTGGATCCAGAATCATCTGTCGAGGATTTTGTTAGAGTAAGTGTTGGTTGGATTGTGAGACAATATACAACCTGTTTTGTTATAAACGACATTAATTTGAAACACACATCTACAATTTTAATGTTTTATCGGATTTTAAAAGTGGGTTTAATACCGGTAGCTTGAACATTTGTCCAGTAATCGATACATTTACAATATTTTTTTTTACGTAAATTGGTGACGCCTTTGCGTCGATGCCGCTTAGTCAGGGTAACAAGTACCTACCTACTTTCATGTTGAATGAATATGATTCATTTACCTGTTTTATACAGGCTGTTTCATTGATATTTTAGGACTTGATTGAAAATAAAAAAAAATCTAATGTTAATGAATTTGCAAAAACCCTATTTTACAACAATACTAGCCATTAGCCCTACACGTGTTTTCATTTAATGTCATACATAACAAAATACGTAAGTAGTATGTATGTATTTAGTACCTATTAGAAAGAATATACCAACAAGTATTTCACTGGAAGAGTGGAACCCCTTGTCTGAGTTATCGGGCAGCATCAGGAGATATATAAAGGGTTGACGGGAGCCAATATAAAACAGAAAAATACAAAAGAAACAGCTCAATTGCTCCAGATTCTCTCAGATGTTCTGAGGAGCTATTCGATCTCATCCCGTTGTCGAGATTTTACCACCGCACTTCTCGACAGCGTAATAAAGCTCATCCACATATCATCGACAATTGGGTATCACGCACCACACGCTTCACGCGATCTTTTCTACCCCATACTTGCAAGATGTGGAATGACCTACCATCTGAGGTTTTCACATTAGATTACGATATGGCACGCTTCAATTGAAATGTAAAAAGGTTTCTACAGTGTAGGGAACGCATCGACCCCGGGTGTTGCCGGTGTCAATAGGCGACGGTGACCGCTTACCATCAGGTGGGCCGTAAGCCTGTTTCCCCACAAATAACATTAAAAAAAAGATTATTGGACACCAGAGGGCTCCGATAACGTCCTTAAGACTTATTGAGCTGGGCCTGCCTATTATATGGGTTAACTGTGGTGTCGAAGCTTTAGGCGTCCGACATGGCTTGACGTCTTTTACATCCGGGAGCAACGAACATTAGGGTATTTGTATTTTTAACGTTTTGTCGACCGCCAAGGGTTTTTACTCTACCTGCGACTGCGTCACTGCCTGCGTTATTTTAGAACCTTATGTCCTAAGGGCCACTTTGCTGGCCCAAATAAAACAAAACCACTACTGGTAGTTATTTTATCTGTTTACACTCTAAGGGCGTTATCACACTGGTAAGCAAGCGTATTTAAAGCGAGGCGGACAATCGACGCAATCAAACGCGCTCGCCGCGTCTGCGTGATGAGCTTCTACAATATTACAATAAAAAACCGGCCAAGTGCGAGTCGGACTCGCGCACGAAGGATTCCGTATCTATAAAAACGGCAAAAAAATCACGTTTGTTGTATGGGAGCCCCCCTTAAATATTTGTTTTATTTTAATTCTGTGAATAGTTCAAGCGTCTACCAATCTCCGTTATTAATATCGAGCTAAAACGAGAAAAAAAATCACGTTTGTTGTATTGAGAGCCTCCCTTAACTACATATTTATTCTATTCTGTTTTTAGTACTTGATGTTATAGCTGCAGCAGAAATACATCATCTGTGAAAACTTCAACTGTATATCTATCACGATTCATAAGTCAAGTATCTCGGGGTCATACTCGATAGTAAATTACTGTGGAACAAACACCTTGACTACAAACTACAACGAGCATGTACCTGCTTCTTTAAATGCAGCAGAATGCTCGGAAAAACCTGGGGACTCTCCCCAAAAATAACTTTGTGGCTTTACACAGCCGTAATAAAACCGACACTAACATACGGCTCCATTGTATGGTGGACCCGTACTGAACTTAGTACTGTTATTACGAAGCTGCAAAGGTTCCAGAGACACGCATGCTCTGCAATATCAGGCTGCATGAGAACTACACCAACAGCTGCCCTTGAGATTACCTGGCATGCCTTTATAGTTGTGTCGTTTCCATATTTCCCGGCAATTTTGAATTTGGAACTGTTCTATATTCGAATGTGTTTAAATTTTGGATCTCAAAACAGTTGAAAGTATTAGGATTAATGCTATTGTTTAGTTACAGCGTCGATTGAAATCTGTCAGGTCACGTTGTAACGTATTGCTTAAGATAATAAGATAAAAGAGAAATAGGATAAAATAGGATAAAGTAAAACTAGTTTATGCTTTTAAATACATGTAATAAAAAGAACTAGTGAGTCGGTAGAACGAGTAGGTACTTAGTTATTATTTCTTATACATGTGGCAAGATAAACAGAGGTTATATCAAAATGACTTGGTTCACGGTGTATCTATTTCTTAGATTAAAGCTTAAGGCTAGAGATTACAATTTTATAGAATTTAGATTTAGATTTACAGATTACGAATAGAATATAATGTAGCGAGGGTAGTACAGCCCCACGCTGGCTTGAAGAGCTCAGAATTTCACGGCTTAGGGCCTACAGTGCAGCAATCTCAGAATGTTTGAGCAGTTGGATACAGCAGTTCAATTAAATTAAAGAATTGGGCGCCATCTGACGTTAGCGTCAGAAAAATAAAGAATAAAGTTAGAAGGGGCTCAACCCGGATTAGATATTGGATTAGAGGCACCTGGTGGTATTTTCGCCGAACGTCTGGAGTTTGCTTCGGATTGGTGAAGTGGGCTTCGAGCTGCGCAGGCGTGGTCTTTTGCGTCTCCCGAGGCAGGAAGCAGGTCGTCTCTAGAACAGGCTCGTGGCAGTCGACTTGTGAAACAGTGTTTCAGCTACGCGGCGACTGAGAATACACCACGCTTCTCGTTGGCACCAGTGAATTAACTTCAACGGGCGTCAGGTGTAAAGGTCCACGGTAATTGGAGAGACCGTTAAAGACTTCGCGAACTTGTAATTGACCCGAATTATCACGATCAAAAGGGCGAGGAAGTATTGTCCAAAGTAATAACTTTTGTAACTTGCAGATTAGAAGTTCTTCAGTTGACTCCAGGTAGGTAAAAGAGGCTGATTACGGACGAAACTGGCTTTATACACCCGATAAAAATCTACCGGCATAACAAAATTATTAAAATCGAGTAATGTTCCAAAACGTTCTAGAAATAGATGATGCAATATCCTCTTGGTGATCCCATCTCGCAAAATTTTGACACATCTTGTGTCATTCTCGGCAAAGACAAACTTTTACATAAGTCATAGACACTTATTGAATTCTTACATTTATATTTAAGATTTTATTTATATTTTGCTTTTAATAAGAGAAGGATTATTTAATTTTGTAAAATAAAGCTGATATGAATAATTAACATTAGATTATCCATCCATGAAAGTAAGTGTTGATTTCTACAAGGAGTATGCAACGCCATCTGCGGTAGACTTGGCAAACTGCGTTGAAAGAAGCTTGTATTCGATGTTTGAGAATCGAGTGTTTGGGCAGTGAGTTCGCTGCCATACCGCTAGATGTCGTTGCATATGGTGTAATAGTGATATCGTATTAAAAAGTTGTGTGTGTGTCTGGTGAAATGAAGGATGTAACGCGACATAGAGAATTGTCACGTTTCAACGTACGAAAATGAATCTTTCTAAGGAAAATGTTCGTGCAATAATTTTCTACAACTTTAGAAGAGGCCTGACACGGCTTCAATGTTTTGAAGAGCTAACATCTGTGTTCAGTGATGAAGCCCCATGTCTGCGAACTGTCGAACACTGGTATTTAGCATTCCAACGTGGACATACTAGTGTTAGTGACAAATCTCGCGAAGGATGCCCAAAATCCGCCTTCACTGACGATAACATCATTGCTGTGAGACAATTAATTCTCTAAGATTGTCATGTAACGTATCGAGAGATAGAGGCTCTATTAGGCATCTCAGGGACAACCATTCAGAAGATCTTGCATGAAGCACTTGGTGAGAGAAAGCTAGTTTGCCGTTGGATACCGAATCTGCTTTCCGACGATCACAAGGCGGCCCGCGTCAGATGGTGTAAGAAAACTCTGCAAAGGTGCAACCGAGGAGAGTCAAATCACGTCTACGATATCATTAGTGGTGACGAATCTTGGATCCATGCCTACGATTCTGTATCCAAACAACAATCTACAATCTGGGTCTTTCAAGACGAACCAAAGCCGAGTAAAGTTGTTCGTTCTCGAAGCACTTCAAAGAAGATGGTGTCCACGTTCGTTGGAAAAACCGGTCATGTTGCGACTATTGCTCTTGAAGATCGTAGAATGGTTAACGCAGAGTGGAATACTACAGTTTGTTTACTACAAGTCATCGCAGAACTTCGAAAATCTAACTCAAAGCGACGCATCATCCTGCACCACGACAACGCAAGCTCACACAGCGCTCGTCAATCGATTGAGTATTTGAAGCAGGAAACAGTTGAAATTCTTGACTATCCTCCATACAGCCCTGACCTAAGCTTTGACGATTTCTTTACATTTCCTAAAATTAAGAAAAGTCTTCGTGGTCATAGGTTCCAGTCCGGTGAAGAAGCAGTCGACGCATTCAAGTCAGCCATTTTGAACACCCCCACTTTAGAGTGGAATAAATGTTATAATAACTGGTTTGAGCGAATGGGAAAGTGTATTAGGCTACGTAGTGAATGCTTTGAAAAACAATAAAACGTACTATAAGGTTCTAGTTGTGTTTTTTTCTTCAAACGACAAAACTTAAAAGGCATCCCTCGTATCTTAAGGCTGGCTCCTTTAGATCTTTATATACAACAAGAAGCGATGATGGCCGCTATAAGACTTAAACACCAGGGACTGTGGGGAAACACAAGGAGTCAGCACGCATCTATCTTAGAGCGAGGGATAGTCTTCGAACCACTACTCGCCGCCCCGTGAGACAAGATCCCAAGGCAACAGATATTTCAAAAACACTATAATATACAACTCTACGAGGATCAGAGAGATCAATCAGGAATCAGTGAAGTCCGCGTTTACACCGACGGCTCAAAAACCAAACAGGGAACGGGCGCGGGAGTTCATTCACTGGATCTCAACATAAATATATCATTGACACTAGGGCATACCGTTCCATCTTCCAATGTGAATGCATGGCCATTACCGAAGCAGCTACCGCAATAAACAGGAGACAGATCGAAGACTACAATATACGAATCCTCTCCGACAGTACATCAACACTCAGAGCTCTGGAAAGTCACAGCTGTAGCTCCAAGCTCAATTACGAATGCGACTTAGCCCTAGAAAGAATCGCCACGAAAAACAAGGTGATCCTACAATAGATTAAGGGGCATAGCGGATCACTGGGCAATGATGCTGCAGATGAACTAGACAAAAGAGGATCGGAAACCACGGCTATAGGCCCACATCCATTCCTCCCTCTACCTTTCACACAACTACGAACTTGGATACGACGTCGTACTGTAAACCTACACAACGAACGTTGGGCACTGACCATGGACTGCAGACAGTCAAAGGCGGCTCTGCCGACCGTCTCAACACAACTGACACGTCGACTGCTCAACCTTCAAAGACTGGACCTTCGAATCATCGTGGGGACCCTTACAGGACATTGTCTCCTCTACATCATGGGAACAACAGACAGCCCACTCTGCAGGGGATGTCCACCGAAGAAGAATCAGCAGCCCACGTAGTCCTGGAATGCGTGGGGGTAATAGCACAACGTGCAGAAATCCTGGACAACCCAAGGTCACCCCGTGAAGCCTGCGAAGACCCCAGAAAACTTGTGCGCTTCTGGTCGGAGTTAGGCTGGCTATCCATATAGTCAACTCTCTCACGCATAATGGACCACTTAAGAGTTCAAATGCGGATAATGGAGTCCACCAACATAACATAACATATCACGATTCATGAGATACAGCCTGGTGACAGACGGACAGACAGGCAGACAGTGGAGCCTTAGTAATAGGGTGCTGTTTTACCCTTTGGGTACGGATCCCTAAAAAGTGGCACTCCGGGAGTGCCGACAGAAGTGAAAACTTGAACAATTATGAGATACTTATACAGAATGTTTGGTAATAATACTGACGATATTCAAGTGAAGGTTTCTCAAAACATAAAATAAACTTCTTGAGAAAAAACTACTTCGAAAACTTATCAAATTTTCCAATCATTTTATAAATTAGCATTATTGTATATCATTATTATTAAACTAATAACCATTAGGTTAGTATAATCTACTATCATTACATAACTTAGTTAAATAACAATCATTGTAGTGTCCCATAGCAGTGGCGTAACTATACCGTTCGAGGCCCGTGGCAAACTCATCAGTGTCCGACAAACAAACTTAGCAAGAGGATGAAATAACAGGCAATACACAATAGGACTTTGATTGCCGTTGCGAGACAAAATGTTTGGATAATCTACAATTACTTTTTCTAATTATATTCCCGCTTGTTTATTTTATGCACCTGCAAGATTTGGAATGATCTTCCCCCGAAGGTATCCCTGTGGCTTCAACATTAACGCCTTGTGTAAGACAATACGTCTGCACTACCACGATTGCCACAGGTTTATAGGCGACCACTAAACAATCAGGCCCGTCTCCGTGTACCAATTATACGAGTAAAAACTATATTATATTTCGACCCATGAAACTTTTAAGAGCTAGTTCAGACTAGCGGAGCAACTGAACGCGCTCTAGGCACGTCAAGTAATTAGATCCGAGCGACGACCGAGCGAATTCATTTTCTAGCGGATGAGTGGCGGTAGCCGCAGGTATGAACGAATTAATAGGCGCTAATGCAATTAGGATCCGCGCGGTCTTACCGCGCGATTTGCATCCGGATGTCTGAACTAGCTCTAAGCACTATGGGATGTCATTTTCTTTTTTAGATCAAGACCAACCATGGCCGTCGACGCCTAAACATTTACTCCTTTGGAGTCTGCCTACCCTCAGTCTGTACTCCATCATCAGTGGCCAAGATCTCTCACCAAATCCATCAGCTATCACATCTTCCGTTCGGAAAGGTTTCTGTGGATTCGAGGAACTGTCAAGTCAAAGAGAGATTGGAGTATTCCTTTGGATACTATGTGTTTTGGTACGTCTTGGTACACACGGGTACACATCAAGCTATACATTTCCAGTATAAGCTGACATCGCATTGTGTAAGCTTTTCGTAGAATGAGAGGTCAGCTTATACTGGAAATGTATAGCTTGATGTATAGGCGTGTGTACACACAATTATTTATCTGGTTAGCGTGCATGCTTAAAACTTACTTACTAGAACGAGCTTCTAACTGATCAGATCAGAAGAACTCCCTCAATTTTCCATGAGATTTCAATTTTTTTTTATTTCACCGGATTGGTTGTTATAGGCATGACCATTTTTACATTGATTAAAATGTATAATAATGAAATATATTATAAAATAAGTAATATTTTTATTGGTGATGGTTTTTATTGGAAAGAACCTATTTACTTTGGTCTTGAAAACTATAACTAAATTAAGCAAATTAATATAATAATGTCAACTTAAAATTACAACGACAATACCTATATTTCTTAATAATGTCATAACAAAACAGATCATGATGATGAATCACTATAATCGAGAACTTTATTTATTTTTAGGTACCTCATCTGTTTCTCGACTTGCATAGCCACTACAGTTTATGTTATACATGATTCATTTGGTTACATCACAAATCCAAAACGTAAGTAACATTACATATAGTCCTCGATTATTTTAAAACAAAATTCATTGTGTGTGAAAATTTGAGTTCCATTTCTACTAAAACTTAATTAATTTTAAAATAAGTACAGTGAAAATTACACAATCACAAAATAAATTACACAAGTGATAATAAGAATGTAATTAATAATAATTGATAAATGAGTTACATAGAATGTTACACCTAAAAATGTTAAAATTGGACGATTTAAACTAGTATATCTAAGTATGTACAACGCGGTCACATTAACTAGACGCTTGACCATGTGACGTCATTTTGGCGCTCAAGTACGGTATGGAAAAAAACCCGGCCAATTAATATTGTTGTTATTAATATTGAGCATAAAAATAGGAAAAACACACATTTGTTGTATGGCTACCCAATTAATATTTATTTATTTGGCATTTTTCGACAGGAATGTAGTCGATTACCTTTTAGTCATCATCGCTATAAACACACAAAGATGCTGACCGTACTGACATTGCCGGGCGAGAAAAGGGAATGCGGGGGAAGCGGGCGGGGACCCGCATTCCAGCGATGCGTCGAGTTAATGTGACCGCGTTGTATATGTTGCAGCCAACTAGCTTACTAAGCTGTTTAATCAACAGCCTAGCCGCTTTACTAAACAGTGCCGTTCAACTAAATTTGACGAAACAAGGTTTGAGGTACATAATACACAGACACACCGTATTGCAGTAGGTTGTTAGGTTTTTTTTTAAATAAATAAAAAAATATATGTTTATTCTATGAAATCTAAGAGTGCAGGCTCAGAGAGAACAACCCCCCCAACTAGAATTTAAATGTTGTAACAAACGCTACGGCTGAATATCATTCAGGCCGCTGGATGAACGGCGCTGTTTAGTAAAGAAGAATGCTTATGTTTTTAAGAAAAAACGGGTCTTTTCGCGCACAGTTTTATATCAAAATTATAATTTTGACTAACCTCGACGTTTCGGCCAAGTTACATCGGCCGTGGTCACGAGAGACTGAAAACGGGCAGGGGTCAATGCCGGGAAGCGCGAATGTTGTCACCAACTACCCGCACTCGGTTTTCTGAATCGCACGTATCACTGTTTCGACACACAATACTAACAATATCTGAAGTTACGCGTGGATCTAAATCGCGACGTGAACACCTGGATTCCACGATGCAGATAATCTAAAGCTGTCCTCACGATTAAAATTGCGATATTTTTTTATCTCGACGGCTTCTCGAACGATTCTTGGGTAATATTGGCGTTCGGTGAAGAGAATTTTGGCGTCGTGAATTTCTATCCAGTGGTTTGGTCCAGATCTGTGCACGAAAATACCCGTTTTGTCTTAAAAACATGAGTACAGTTCGCGAAAATTTAAAAAGTTCTAAGAAGAAGGCTGTTGATTGAACGGCTTAATAAACCTGCTGCGACATATACATTTTAACTATTCCACAAAAAATATATATGTTATTCTTCCTTTTCAGTAATAAAAATAGCAAATTTGTTCAGTCCGAGTCTAAACTTTGCAGCCCTAATCAAAACGAACCAAGATGAAATAGCAACCCTGAACGGCTTGCGTGCGAGTAGTGCTTTAATTGCTGTCGTCTTACATTACTACTTGTATATTGGCGTCTCGGCAACTATTAACTCTGTTGATATAGAGAAGGTAAGACACACACATGTACCTAGTCAGGTCATAAGTATTGTCACACAGTAAAAACTTTTCTTTTAGAATGCTGGCCACAAAAAAGTTTATAGAATTCGAATTTCGAATTGTTCATGAAAATAAAAATGTATACTTTTTAGAATTTTACTCATTTTAAAATATGGAGTGGACGCTTAAAGAAGACCGTGTTGCAGTTATTGCGTTGCATCGTTGCGGTTACGCGCCAATTCAAATTTTTGACATACTGAAAAATTTGAATATAACCAAAAGATTCGTTTATCGCACCATCAAACGATACAATGAAGACTCTAGTGTAGATGACAGGTCAAGAAGTGGTCGCCCTCGGTCTGTTAGGACTCCAGCAGTGATAAAAGCTGTGAAGGCGCGAATTCAAAGAAATCCCAAACGTAAGCAGAAACTGTTGGCCCTTCAGATGGGGTTAAGCAGAACCACGGTGAAAAGGGTGTTAAATGAAGACTTAGGGCTTCGGGCATATCGAAGAAAACCAGGACATCGTTTGAATGCTCGTCTAATGGACCTGAGACTGAAGAGATGCCGCGCTTTGTTGAAGCGGTACGCGGGAAAAAAATATCGGGAAATTCTTTTTTCGGATGAAAAAAATTTTACCGTAGAAGAGAGCTACAACAAACAAAATGATAAGGTGTACGCACACAGTAGTGAAGAAGCGAGCAACCGTATTCCGCGTGTCCAACGAGGTCATTTTCCATCCTCGCTCATGGTATGGTTGGGAGTTTCTTATTGGGGCTTAACAGGGGTACATTTTTGTGAGAAAGGTGTAAAAACGAATGCAGTTGTGTATCAAAATACAGTCCTGACGAACCTTGGGGAACCTGTTTCTCATACGATGTTCAATAACAGGCACTGGGTATTCCAACAAGATTCGGCGCCAGCTCATAGAGCGAAGAGCACACAAGACTGGCTGGCGGCGCGTGAAATCGACTTCATCCGGCACGAAGACTGGCCCTCCTCCAGTCCAGATTTGAATCCGTTAGATTACAAGATATGGCAACACTTGGAGGAAAAGGCGTGCTCAAAGCCTCATCCCAATTTGGAGTCACTCAAGACATCCTTGATTAAGGCAGCCACCGATATTGACATGGACCTCGTTCGTGCTGCGATAGACGACTGCCCGCGCAGATTGAAGGCCTGTATTCAAAATCACGGAAGTCATTTTGAATAAACTTTAGTGTCATAAGAATCTATGTTTTGTTTAGTTCATTTTGGTATATAAATGGTTACATAATGAATAAACTTGTTTCAATTATTTTATATTAAAGATGTGACAGAATTTATGACCTGACTAGGTATTAACATTAATCGAACGAGCGAAGCGAGATCTCTAATGGCGGGTTCCTATATCCGTCGGTACCCAGCTACGAGTCGTTTCTCCTTGAAAACGTGTCAAAAGTTTAACACTTTACAAAAAAGAGATATGAGTCGTAGTCGGTTACCGATGGATATAAGAACCCGCCATAAATGAACTTTGGCAAATTAGCGTTGTATGTATGTATGTATGCATATATGTATGTTTTTCCGAAGATTACTTTCGAAGCGATGATCCGATCATCGTGAAATTTAATAAATAGGTAGGTAGTGATGGCACAATTTTGGTGTGACTAAATGAGCTAAAAATGTTTGGGGGGTTGTTGAGATATTGGGGTTCAAGTGGGGTAAAAAAAAATTAATTGAGGCTAACTGGTCAAATGGGACGTCAAATTAAAGGTATTCATTAGTAAATGTAGACTCCGTGTTTATTTTTGGTAAACTCTTTATAGATTTTTGAGTTATTAGCCATGATAAAAACTAAACTTAGACAAAATCCACAGGGTACACCAGTGATCTCAGAGTGCTGTAATTTAGTATGCGTGTAGCATAATTGACATAAATATAGGCAAAAGTCTGAAATCCAGAATAACTACAGTTTGTACCCCAAAAAATTAACCACAAACATGAACTCCCGTTACCTGTAATTTGAATGAAACTGTAGGTCAAGTAAGTTGGTTATTATTTCGCGACACTATTTTGATAGTCATAGAGTACAAATAATATTTTTTTTGTTCTAATCGGAGACTCGCGAGATCTCAGTTCGGGGCGAACCACTAGTTATAGGACGTCCATTGCTGAACCTAAACTCCCTCATAGATTTGCAGAGCGACTGATTTTGTGCGACCTACGAGTACATCCACAGGCTCCCAAGCAACCTTTATCAGTCTGACTTTCCCTCCAGTGGGGGTCGTTTTCTCGTGCGATCGAACACTAGCCAGTACAGCGTAGAACAAACTCCTCTAGATGAAATGACGCACAAGATCGTTTGCTCAATATATCTATGCAGAGGCCTATTTTCAGCACTGGACGCCCTACGGCTAATATGTTAATGTGATATGTTCAGTATTACAACTTTGTATTTTCAGAGCATGAACACAATACCCGGCAGATTTGCAGTTCATTTAGCGCTGGTAATCGACACTTTCTTCGTGCTATCAGGACTGTTGCATATGAAGGGACTTATGACTAACAGTTCCAACCTGCTCCAAATGTTATGTAAACGATATTTCAGGTAAAAGAAATACCACCCAACAGTGATAAGATTAGAAATAAGAAGATTCGTAGACTTACTAAAGTCCTAACGTAAAGTATTTAGCAAGCTGAATTGGTAGTTGGCGGGATGGTAGCTTGAAGAACTGACGGCCGTTTAGATGGACAGGTTCTCAAGTGGAGACCATGCACTGGAAAGCGGCCTACCACAAGATGGAAAGACAATCTAGGTTGTTGGGTGCCGTTGGGTGCAGGCTGCATAAAATCGATCACTCTGGAGATCTATGGGGAGGCTTATGTTCAGCAGTGGACGTTCTATGGCTGATATGATGATGATGCATACATTTGTCATGCAGCAGAAATCGAACCTGCAAAGTTTTGCGTCACAGTCGGCTGTTCGTCCACCATGTCACAGAGGTAAATTAAAATTAATTTATTATATACAAATTATTCAAAAAAGGTAAATTAACAACATTCGGCGCTCTTTCCAAAATGTAGACGCCTGCGGAGTGTAATTTAGCAATTTTCTCTGCGCCCAGCTAACTTGTGTAATAATTATGTATGACAGTTATTCAGTCCTTACTTTGTTCATACTCAAGCTAATGCTTTGGTAGAAGTACCAAAGTACTAATACGTTGGTAGAAGAGAGAGAAGTGAAGGGTCAACGGGGCCCTTCGCCAGTCTTCGCTGTCTATTAGGTGTATCTATCTCAGGGAAATTTGTCTGCAATTCGTGTCTGCGAAATTGCCTGAATCTTGACAAATAATGAAACATTTGTTAATTTGGTAATGGAATAAATGTTTGTATGCTACAGATATTTGTTCCGGGTCTGGATGTTTTTCTATATATTATAAGTATGTATTTACAAAATAAATGTATTTATGTATTCTATCAGTTATCTGGTTCCCATAGTACATTCTCTGCTTAGTTTGGGGCTAGGTAGCGCTGTGTGAAATGTCCAGCAATATTTATTTAATTATAAAATGAAAAGTAAGGGATTCTACATCTGTATAGGTAAGTTCTATAAAAATTGGTTGTTCAAGACGAATAAGCACGAAAGTGAATAAACGGGTCCAATTCTTCAATCTGGTTAAGTGATTTTTTTTGTGTTTTTGAAGTTATCCTTAATAGAATTGTCGATTTTCTCTCTCATATAGTTTAAAATATCCATCTCAATTCCAGGTTACTAGCTCCATTCGCCCTGAGCCTACTCTACATGTCGTCAGTATTACCCCACACCGTCTCTGGTCCACTAAGACCGCAGCTGATCAGGGAACAGCAGGAGACGTGTGTCAAGAACTGGTGGTTATGCCTGCTCTTGGTAAACAACTATTTGAGGACTGATGAAATTGTAAGTATTAACATGTTGCGAGTAATTCCTGATCCAATACAGGGATTCGCTGAGGGTATAAGGAAGTATATATACCAAGGTACCTTAATTTATTGACAATGACGGCTCAAATACTTACAGACCAGACCATTGTCCAGCGGTAATCAATCCTTCAGGTTTCGCTAGCCTACTCGTCCACTGTGACACAAGAGTTGACAAAGTCTTGGGTCTGAGTGTTGACCCAAGACTTTGTCAACGCGAAGTTGGTACTCGTTATTCTTAACACACAGTTTCCTATGTATGGGATATTAATGTGTTTTTAGTTCTATGGGATAGTTTATTTGTTGCTGGTTTTTGTGGGCTGTGTGTATTTTTTGTTTGGTGAAATTTGGTGGTGTCAGTTGGAGGAATCTCTTTAATGTTTACCGTACATTTACCTTCTTATGGTTTTTTATTAGGTTTGAAATAATTATGTCATTTCTATTGTCCAGTGTCACGTAGTAACATGGTACCTGGCTTGCGACTACCAGCTCACCATCCTAGGCACAGCTCTGTTCTATTTCTGCCGTAAGTGGAGACGGCAGACGGCAGTGGTATTCTGTCTAGCAGTGTACTTGGTGTCGCTGGTGGTACCAGCCGTGTTGATGTATTGGAAGGAACTGCCGCCGATACTGGCTTATGATAATGAGTAAGTTTTTATTCGTGTTGCTGAAATTTGTAAAGGCCGGCCCAGGCGAGATGAACAAGCGGATTGAATGGAAGAAGGGACAGGAGGCCTTTGCCCAACAGTGGGATCTAGCGGGCTCTGTAGGCTTAACATCTATTCTTACATATATTGACGATCTGCTACCAAGAGATTTTGTGTCGGTTCGTCTCAGGGATGTGGTCACAGGTAATTCTGACAGAGCCTTGACTTGGTCAGACCAACGGCTATGGTGACCTTGAGGATTTTTCCCCTATCCTAATCGGCAACCAACTCTCATCACGGAAACAGACAGGATAGAGAAGGCTGACAGAAAACCTAGGAAACACATACCCAATAGTGAGTTATTCCGACAAAGATGATGCTGATGATGAACAACCCCATATCATAAAGGTAACCTAACCAATCTGATGATGTAGACGAAAGGTAGGTAGCAAACCTATACCGATGGAGTACTGGTATACCTTTATTGGTATATGTACCTACTTGGATACATTTAGTTAGGTTAGGTCGCTATTTCGATTGCAAAATAAAAGCCTTGTTTAAATGTAAAGTTCTTACTTAGTTCTGATTTGTTATTTTTCAGTGAAGCAACAGATATCAGTAGAAACAAGACCTTTCATACGACCTACATTAAGCCCTTCTGTCGCGCTGGCGCTTACTTGATCGGAATGGCTCTGGGTTTCATGATGCATTCGTACAAGCCCAAAGATTATCGGAACAGAATTTCTAAGGTGCGGTGATACATCACTATCATATCAAAAATAAAATAACCAGTGACTCATAAAGGACATATAAAGGACTCGCGCACGAAGGGTTCCGTACCATTTTCTATAAAAAAGGCCAAAAAATCATGTTTGTTGTATTAACCCGTGAAAATTAATGATATTTTCATTTAAATATTTATTTTTAAAGTGACTAATATAACTCAATATTCTGTGAATATCAATATCAATCAAAAACGAGCAAAAATGTTACGTTTGTTGTATGGGAGCCCCCCTTAAATATTTGTTTTATTTTAATTTAATTATTAATTAATTTAATAAATTAATATTTTTAAAGTTAATATCTAACTAAATATTCTGTGAATATTTCAAGCGTCTGCCTGTTGCCGTTATTAAAATCGAGCCAAAACGAGCAATAAAATCATGTTTGTTGTATGAGAGCCCCCCTTAAATATTTATTTTATTCTTTTAGTATTTGTTGTTATAGCGGCAACAGAAATACATCATCTGTAAAAATTTCAACTGTCTAACTATCACAGTTCATGAGATACAGCCTGGTGACAGACGGACAGACAGACAGACAGCGGAGTCTTAGTAATAGGGTCCCGTTTGATCCTTTGGGTACGGAACCCTAATTACGGAATAAATGGGGGTTGAAACTGCGATCCATCTCATATTACGAGGATGCGAGCACCAATTTTGCTATTAGGCTACTTTAAGGCTAGTAGGTACGATGAATTAATTGAGATATTATTTACGGCTCAAAGTGCCGGTAGCTCCATCTACATGGGAAACTATATATTTACCATCCTCGTTTAAAAGCTAGTACTAAAGCGAGGTGATTCTCCTGCTTATAGTTTAAACCAAGATTAGCTTTAGAAATAACGCTAAACAAATATAATAACAGGGTGCTTGGTAATATACTGACGATATTCAAGTGACGGTTTCCCAAACATAAAAAAGACTTCTTAGAAAAAAACTACTAGTTATACTTTGAATTTTTAAAGAAAATCGACTAAGTTTAGGTGATTAATTCGATATAAAACTTACTGCCTACTCTTGCAATCGACATCCAAGAATAAAGGCCGATTCGATATCTCTTTCGGAAATGGCTGCGGGTTTTGGGTTAGAAAGGGACAACAAGAGATATCTCGAGACGTCACCAATACAGTATCTGTGGTTAGATGGCAAGCATTATGCAATAGCACAACATAAGTTTAATAAAGTGTTTGTTTTTACATGCCAAAATAAATTTCACATTTCTATGGTAAACATTTCACATAACCATTCAATAACCCCTTTCATTTTTGTGTGTAAATTATCAAACACCCTATATATGTACATCGCTAATCAGCTGTGATTGTGGGCACCCCATCCAGAAATGCCTTTTTTCTCTCTGTCCCTTGTGCCATAAGTCAGATTTCAGGGTATAATATAAAAAAAGAATGATGGAATGACCTCCGGCTGGAAGCTTTACGTAAAGTTAACCGTAACTATCTATATATTTGGTTTGTTTTCAGACATGGTCAATCCTTGGGGGGATCCTGGGACTTATCATTTCAATCTCAATCATTGAGCTGGGTGGTTCATTGAACTGGGGGACATACAATGCTCTACAATTCAGCGCGTACGCAGCTTTGGACAAAAGTATCTACGCTATAGGAATATCCATCTTAATAATAGTCTGTGAATATGGAACATTTCGTAAGTATTTCTTTTACTGCTGGATAAAGTCTCTCCAAGTTCTCTAATTGTTCCTGCATTTGGCCCATATGCGGACTTGGCTGGCCTAAAATTGAGGACAACAGAAGATCAATTTCTGTTAATAGGTCCTGTCAAATTAAAATATATACTGGGTGTAACTGAAAGGAACACATTACCCAAAGAACTGACGGCTGGTAAGGCAGAAAGGTTCTCGAGTGGAGACCACGCACTGGAAAGTGTAGTCCAGGACTCCCCCCCCCCCCCTTCTTTCCACTAGATGTAAAGCCAACTTAATTAAGGTTTCTAGGAGTCGTTCGGTCCATGGCTGATATTAAGTAGACAACTCTGAGTTTTTTTTATAAATTATAGGCTAGCGAGCGTTTGATCACGATCTCGCCTGATGGCGCACGATGATGCAGTCTACGATGGTACACGCTTGCCTAGAAGAAACCTATTCACTCGCGACTTGAAGACCCCTAGTTTGTAGTTGTTTACAGAATATAGTGATTACATCAAGTTTTATTTTTTTCAGCTTTAGTTGGTGATTACTTTACAAGCGTTGCCCTCCTACCCCTCAGTCGGCTAAGCTACGGAGTATACATCTTCCATCCTGCTCTTATCTTTAGGAACGTATACTCTGTAAGAGCACCGAATACTTACGACTTCTACAATCTGGTAAGTTACAAAACTGTTTTGGAAAATGTTAGGAGTACAAAATGAAGTCCTCACATCGATTATCTCTCACCTATTTATTGTATTTCTAAAAGTTTAGCATTACATAATGTAGATTCAATTTTATTTAAGTTCAGTACTAATGTTCGTTAGTTTATAATATACGGCAATGTAACTGTGCATCTGAGTATTAATAAATTAAATTAAATAAATGTAAAATAAACTCAGATTTAAGGCCTTTACATAGACATTACCGGGTCGGAGCCAACGATTAAGAGGCCTTTTTAAATCTCATAAAGTTCACTAAATATATTGCAAAATGCAGGTGAGACAGACGGTAGTGTTATTGCAACAAATAAAAATAATACCTCAGAGGCTCTCGCTGGGAGGTTGGATCAAGGGTCAGATACAGAAGGCGGTACTCCTGAACTCGGCACCCATAGTCAGGAGTTTCCTCTCTCTGCAATAACCACCTATAGCTTAGGCCTTGCTTTGCGATCAGTGGTTTACCGTTTTTAGGGTACGTAGTCGAACTCTGAATTCTTATTTGACGACCTCCGTAGCGCATAAGGTGAATAGTCGGCTGAGACGCAGGAGGTATCGGGGTCGACTCCCGCCGCGGAACAAATGTTTGCATAATCTATAGATATTTGTTCTGAGTCTGATGTTTTGTCTATATATTATAAGTATGTATTTACAAAAAAAGGTATATACGTATTCTATCAGATAACTGGTTCCCATAGTAAAAGCTCTGCTTAGTTTGGGGCTAGATAGCGCTGTGTAAAATGTCCAGCAATATTTAAATTTATTTATTTATAGTTTTAGAAGGAACATATGAAGGGTGACCTTCCCTTATCGCTAAAACGCCAATTTATTGACATGTGTATTCTGCCTGTCCTAACCTACGGTGCCCAGTCTTGGTCAGTGACCGAATCTCAGAAGTTCAAACTAAGAGTTTTCCAAAGAGCGATGGAGCGCAGCATTTTGAGTGTAGAGGATTCCAAACTCCTGGCTGCGCTCGAAGACCGGCATTGCTGACGTGGGCTGATGCCTACGTCAACGATGCCGGTCTTCGAGCCTTGATAGGCTGCAAAGCTGAAATGGGACTAAGCGGGTTATATCTCCCGTATGCAACCCGATAAGCCAAAAAGACAAGCATATGGACTCCTAAAGACAGTTTGTAAACAGTTCATAAAATGTTTATAGAAAATCACCAAAATAAACTGCCAAATTAACTTTGTATTTCAAAATGACTATATGACGTGGTGATAACAGATGAAGCAAGGCAGTGACTGAATGGTGGCCGAGGAGCAAGTGTCGTCCGGCAGCGAGATGGGTAGACGACATCGTAAAGGTCGCGGGCCGTCAGTGGGTGAGACTAGCGCTGGATCGTGGTGGATGGCACAAATTTGGGGAGGCCTATACCCAACAATGGGCGAAGTCAGGCTGTAAATGATGATAATGATGATATGACTAAGATATAACTTATCTATCTATTTCAAATATAATATGTGTAATTTGCTACATTTTTATTTCAGTTTGTAAATGGAGTCGGTTACATAACAGTAGCATTCTCTATCAGCTACGTACAATGGTTTATTGTCGAAGCTCCGGCGATTAATATCACCAACTCATTTTTTCGAAACAGGTAACTTTAAATTTCCATGTCTCAGTATCTGACGACAAAAGTCTTTGATCAGTGAGTGTTACCAGTGATGACATATGGCACAGAAACGTGTTCTCTCACTATAGATTTCATAAGAAGGCGTTCGCTCAGCGTGCTACGGAGAGGGCTATGCTTGGTTTTTTTTACTACTTATATGGCAAACGAGCATGCAGTCCACCAGATGTTAAGTGGCTACTGCAGCCCATGGATATCCACATAGAATTCAAAACAAGCAAATATGTTGTCTTGATCTCTATGTGGATACGTTGCCATACTACACAGGACTTAGCTGTTATGCCTATGTGCCAGTAATTACAGGAACATACCATTACCATCTAACCGGAACACAGCAGCATAAGTACTGCTATTTGGCGGCAGATAAAGGTAAGGCGGTGGTGCCCACTTTTTCGAGCCCGTTCACATAAGCTCTACAACCAGTTTCTCTACGAGATCGAATCAGAAATAAGGAGATTCGTAGATTAGCAAGATGAAGTGACAGTGGTCAGGAACTGACGGCTGTTGTGGCAGAAAGGTTCTCGAGTGGAGACCACGCAGCGCACTGGAAAGCGGATCGTATGAAGGCCTCTACTTGATGGAAAGACAACGCCAGGCTCACATGCGTGCCGCCACAAAATTTTGTTCACATTTTTGTCTCGTTCTTTCTCGTGAGAATACGATACAAGTACACTATATAAGCTTTGTCAAAATTATATTTTTGTAACTTATTCAATAATAAGTTCTGTGTTGTAAAATACCTGTTTGAAAAGAAACTTTTCTAGAATTCGTAATCTTTCAAAAAGGAACCGCAAGCTGATTTAAATTAGCCCAAACACTAGTAGCCTATTCATTTAGCAGTTCAATTGTCTAACATCCGTCTCCATCGACCACCTCTATGTTACCATGTAATTAAAAATTACGAGTTTAATCCAATTTTCAGCTGAATCGGTTGGGGGCAACTGGTATACAACTCAGTTGCAAGATTAGACCACATATTTTTTATACGACTTAGTGGTGGAACGAACTGATGGCCCACCTGATGTTAAGTGGTAACCAACCATCCGCCTATAACAACGTATTACGTCATAGGTCACGCATCTTAGATACGTGCCCTACGATGCACTGCTCTGTGTCCATTAACTGGAGGCGATGTACTGGCACCGCAAGTTAAATAAAAGCTTTTTCTTTTTTTTAACTGGATCGATTTTCGTCTGATCATAATCTCACCTGATGGTAAGCGATGATGTGGTCTAAGATGAAGCACGAAGATCTAGAAGAAACCTATTCACTCTTACCATAAAGAGGTCAGGATTGTACTCTTTAGGAGAAACAGAGTACGATAAAATGTTCCATCCCTTAGCTGTACGCATCAAGAAAGTAGAATCAAAACGGAGTGTGCGAATGGCACCTGAAGTTAAGTGGTAACCATCCGCCTGTATCAAAGTATCACTTCATAGATCACACATCTTAGATACGTGCTCTACGATGCACTGCCCAGCGTCCATCAACTTGAGGCATTTAGGCAACTAAAACCTTGTAGTGCTTGTAATAAAATAAAGCATTTATTTTAGTGTTATATTGTATCTGTGTGGTAATTACAATAAAGAGTTATCTTATCTTATCTTATCTTATTGTAGTAAAATAAATTAATATAACCAAACCCTTTTTTTTTCAGAACAAGAAAAATGGAAAGTCAGAATGGTACTATAAAGCTAGAAGTTAGACAAAACGGAATAAAACAGACCAAAGTTTCGTAGGAATATTTATTTGGGTAATTTGAATTAGTTTAAGAACAAACTGACTTTATTATTTTTACACAATTAATTAATAGACGATGACCTCCATGGCGATTGAAATGCAGGTTACAGGTTTGATTCTCTATGCGTAACAAATGCTCGTATGATCTACAGATCTTTAAATTGTAAGTATGTATTCATAGAAAATAATATCATCATCACCATCATCATATCAGCCGTAGGACGTACACTGCTGGACAAAGGCCTCCCTCATTGATCTCCAGGAACTGCGGTTGGAAGCGGCCTGCATCCAACGCCGACCTGCGGTTCTTACCAAGTCGTCTGCCCATCTCTGTTGTCTGCGAAAATAACCTCGGTAGTAAATAATGTGATAAAGTCTTTGCAAAATACAGTGTAGTAACCTTGTAATTTCAAACATCATAAAATATACTTTTGTGCGTAAGTCTATGTTGTTTTCATCATTATCATCATCGTATATGGCTCATAGGTTTAGTACAATCTTGTTTTGGCGACCTCCGTGACTCAGTTGTCGACAAGCCGGCTGAGACGGAAGTAGCGGGTTCAATTCTCGCCACGGAACAAATGTTTGCATGATCTGCAGATATTTGTTCCAGGTCTGGATGTTTTTCTGTATAGTTTGTGTAAGTATGTATTTATAAAAAAATAACATAAGTATTCTATCAGTTAACTGGTTCCCATCCCATAGTACAAACATTGCTTAGTTCCGGGCTAGATGTCGCTGTGTGAAATGTCCAGCATTAATTAAAAATTAAAAATAAAACCTATCACTATCACATATATACCTATCACAGTCTCGTATAAGTAGGTACAGTCAATAACATGAGTTAATTAGTTATGTGTGATTTTTAAACCTCGTAGTTCGTACACACGGCTACACATCAAGCTATACATTTCCTGTATAAAAATAAATAAAATAAAATTCGTTTATATCAGGCACAAATATACGACCCATATCACATACAAATGAAAAATACACTAAAAACAACCACAAAATTGAGAACCTCATTTTTTGAAGACAGTTAAAAATACTGAATATGCCACGGAGCAGATGCTCCAGTGTAGTCATTTTTTATAAAAAAAAACAACCCCCAAACTGGGTATTGGGGTTCAAGAGGAGTAAAATAAACAAAATGTGGTTATCCAGTCAAATGGCACGTCTAATAAAAGCTCTTCGTGAGTTCATTTCAACTCAATTTTTATTTATAACATTTTATACATATATTAAATTTTAAATTTTTACATTCTACGAAAAGCCTACACAATGCGAGGTCAGTTTATTCTGGATATATATAGCTTGATGTGTAGCCGTGTGTACAATAGCCCTCTATTAGTAAGCTTACTTTATTATTGTAAAGGCGAAGCAGTTTTGGTGACGTCACTATAAATCGTTCACTCAAAACGTTTCACATTAGAGCTCAAATAAATTGTAAAATTATCCTAAAAAGTAAGTAAATCGTGTTTATTTTCGCAATGTATTATACTGAACGTGGTGTAATCACTAGAAAGTATTACATACAACATTAGGATTATAAATTCTTTCGCGCCCTTCTTTTGCGTAGTCCGGTAAAAAGTAACCAAGCTTCAACTTAGATGAGATGAAAGATTTATCTATACACCAAATTTCGCTTTATCGCTTTTAGCGATAAGACCGCCCATTGTACATTTATTTATTGTTTTATTCCATTATTACTGTATTTTTGTTTGGTGTGCAATAAAGAGTATTTCATTCATTCATTCATTCAAATTTGTCCCTGTTGTTCGAAAACGTAACAAACAGAGCAACAGAATTACTTTCGAATTTATAGTACTAGTATGTATGTAATAAAGAGTAATTATCTATCTAATGTTATAGCTGACTGTACATAGTGTGTTTTTTAATCAATATACTGTGTTTAAAATAGCTATAACTATCTCTATATTAGTAGAATCACTTCCTACTAATCAGACATGAATAGGACATTATGACTTATACACGCGGGACGACCTATTGTTCGTCAATATTAATTGCAAGCCATATTAGGACAACTACGCATATATATCGTGCCATTTTGTATCAACCCTTTAGTATTGCAATAACAGTAACCAGTATCAGAATCAAAATTATATAGTTTTTTCTGGTAAAAGTGATCCAATATTTTTACAAAACATTAAATTTCAAGTGTTAAAAAAGTGTATTTACCATTTTGTACACACACTTTAGTGTTGCAAGTTCATAAACAGTGTTTTATTACCTAAACTTGGAAACTTATAAAATCGATAAAAACTGTTTAAATATCAAATCTGAAACTGGTATTATAAGCAGATCAAATCAAAAATGAAAATGAACTTATCACTGATGAAGCTAACGATACGACTTCTGATATTAATGATATTATTTGTAATATTATACCTAGTGTCAGCTTTACTATACAGTTCACGATACTGGCCAGATGTATACAATTATATAAACGCCAATATAACTATAAAACACTTACCTACCCTATCCGAACTGAACTTGAGAGTTCTTGAAGTAGATTGGACTACAGAGTATTATACAACTGATTATGATACTACTACAGTAGAAGACTTTGATTTTGATATAGATGAGTTCACAAACATACACGGCGAATTCGAACCGAAACGACTGAAAAGAAATGCTGAAATTGAGATATTTGAGAATGATTATTTAGAACTTCCTAGTAGAAGTGTGGTAGTAGACTATCTGTTTCTAGAAGATACTCCTGATGTAGACGAAGGTGTTGTTCGGAAGAAGATTGTGAAGGATTTGATCGATGAGAGTAAACTGGTGCCGAGGAACTTGGGGGAGATTGAGATGGTGAACAGGAAAAATGGAGCGAGATTGCAAAAATTGGTAAGTTTAATGTTAAAATTGTGTTTGTAAAAAACAAGCAAGCAGTTAAGTACAGAGGAATATTCAACTATTTTGTATGGGTACCTAAACTTCAAAACAATTTTTAGTGGGTACTGTTAGCGTAAAATGTCAAGGAAGAGGTTCCGAAGTATCCTGTACCCTAAAAAATAATATTTAGATTTTTATAGGTTGTTAATAAGTAGGTACTAGTGTTTCAGTCTGGCGTAAGTGTCCTAAATTAAATACAAAGTGTATCGGTTAAGTTCTTGTATAGAAAATGCAAAACAAGTGACTACTGAGTTTAGTATAAAAATCATGTACCTATAGCTTGTAAATTGTGAAAAATGTTACGAATAAATAAATAAAACACTGGTATACCACAAAAATATCTAGTTAGTAATTGTGTAACAGTATATCAAAATAGTGCCACGAAATATCAACCATTTTTAGCTCATTTAGTCACACCAAAATTGTGCCATCGCTACCTATGTATGAAATTTCACGATGATCGGATCAACACTTTGAAAGTTATCCTCGGACAAACAAACATACATACATACATAGGTACATACACATACAACACAAGTTGATTTGGAGATCTCGCTTCGCTCGATCAATAAATAACATAGTCTAAATATGTAACGTTGAGAAATAATTTAAAATATAAGGGTCTTACTCCCAAAAAGTTAAACACCCGCTAAACACTGTTTAAAAATCTTTTAGTAAGGCATTTTTTAAACACGCGATAAAACGTGTTTAATTTTTTTTGTGGTAAGACCTTAAAATGCTAAATATCAATTAATTATAATTGATGAGCGAAGCGAGATCTCTCAACTTGGGCAAATCGGCGTTGTATGTACATATGTATGTGCGTATGTATGAAGCGTTTATCCGTCATCGTGTAATTTGGTATATAGGTAGGTAGTAATGGCACAATTTTGGTGTAACTAGATGAGCTAAAAATGTTTGGGGGTTGTAGAGATATTGGGGTTCAAAAGGGGTAAAATAAACAAAATGGGGTTATCCAGTCAAATGGCACGTCTAATAAAAGCTCTTCGTGAGTTCATTTTGATTCAATTTTTTTATTTTTAGTTTTAACCTTGTAGTTTTTAAGTTATTAGCCATAATAAAAACTGAACTTTGACAAAATTCACAGGGTACACAGTGCTGAAATTTGCTATGCGTGTAGCGTTAGTGACACAAATATAGGCAAAAGTCTGAAATCCGGAATAACTGCAATTTATACCCCAAAAAATTAGAACCAATAGACCTGAACTCCCGTTACCTGTAATTTGAATGAAACTGTAGGTTAAGTTGTTTGGCTACGCATTTCGTGGCACTCTTTTATTAATCTAAGATTAAGGCCGACTTTCACAATGATCCCTAAACGTATTTAGCGACTAAACATGTTTAAATTTTACGTATTTGACAACTCCTTAAATATACGTTTAGGCATTGTTGCGCGAGTCGCCCTAAGAATATTTTTTTGTGTTTTGGGAGACTCGTGAGATTTCAGTTCGGGGCAAACCACTAGTATTAATTGTTAATCAACGTTAGGCGTAATAAAATAAACTGATTTCACGCTTGAGAAAATAAGGTGAGTACCTACACCTCAGAACATCACTCGGTAACGTACCTACTCCACGGATCACGTGACCTCTCTTAATAGCAATAATAGCTTCCCCTCTTTAGCACGCGTTATAAGACTGTAGAGTTCCTACCCAGGCTTCCAAATAATAGACTCGGTATGTGGCAGAGTGGACTGTATTTACTTTCTACTTAATTGATAAGTTACAAAGTAAAATCACGCATTTGATGATCATAATTTTTCATTTTTTTTTTTTTTTTCGAATGGACTTATCTCGCTGTTGGCCTCTGAGGCCGTTGCAGCTTAACCGAGCTTTTGGCGAGCGCAGAAGGCGCTTAGCCCTATAATTTTATTTTTGATGAGGCAACTAGCGCAAGGGCACCACTTAGGTACGAACCTCGGCTTGGGCTGTTGCCGGGACGGGGATAGGAGAGAAACGCCCGGGTACGTGCTTGTACCTCGTGTAGGCGGCGACTAAAGGGACTCGTCGACCTCGCCGGCGAGGTCGGTGTATTTGTGGAGTGTTTGCTCTGTCTAATGTGGATGACTCACCCGCATTAGCGGAAGTGATTTCGTCATCCGGGTCTCCGAGAACGTGTCTCGGACGACGTACCTCGCCCTAGCTGTGGTGCGGGAAGCGTAATTTACATTTTCACCAATAAAATTTCTAATCGAACTCTCTAGAAAAAAGTTAGGCAGAGACACATATAACTACGTATACCTATCCCTTTCTTTCTCGCCCGTTAACGAAGCTTCTAGAAGAGCTAGACAGAGACGCTTAAAACTACATATAGTTATCCCGTTCTTGACCGTCCGTTACAAAGACTGTGCCTGAATTTTTTTGGTTATAAATTTGTTATACATTTCAATTCAATTCTATTCATTTATTTCTCAGATATGTCATCCATTTTGTTAGTAAACAATAATACAATCTTAGAATTATGTTAGTAGATAATTGCGATTAAATTAAATATAAAAGAAAATAACATAATAAAATGGGTAATTTGCCAACACTATGTTATTTCCCTATGAAGTAGAAAATACCGACTTCTAGATAAATATCGAAACAAAAACTGACATTACTGGCTGTAGTCTGAGATTCAATAATTTACCAATCTGTGAAAGTATCATAGCATAGATGATTTTGAATTCTAGTAAAAATATATCTACTTGGCTAGTGTTTTTGCTGTAACATTCAAACTCAAAGCGCTCAAGACACTGGTTTTCTGTTGTCTCTGGTGTATTGCGCCAGAGCCCAGATGTTACGCCGGCCGCAACAATGACTTGTGAATCTAGTTTCATAACACTTGGACGATTATCTTTTATTGTTATTAATTAAGACTATTTCATATCATTGTATATATCTTAAGCATCTGTGCGGCTGAATATTACTATATTCGTTATCATAAAACTGATTTAATAACTCCGATGTAAAAAGGGGCGTTATAAGTTCAAAGCCTTTGTCTGTAGATAGATAATATTTTTATTGCAAACAGTAAAAGAATTAACAAAAAATACACTTTTATATCAAAGGTATAGTGGGCGGCCTTATCGCTGAAAGAGATCTCTTTCGATCGACTGCTATGTTTAGTAATGTAATCGGGCATGCTCTGACTAACCTCTTGTGAGGGATATCTTCACGTGTATGCGTACTGAGTAAGAGTTCTTAGAATGTCGATTATGGGAGTTAATGTAGTTGCATAACGTCATCATCATCAACCTATAGCAGTCCACTGCTGGACGTAGGTCTCTCCCATTGAACCCGATCCTCAGCTTCTCTCCTTCAATCCTTGGCAGCCACAGCGCGCAAATCGTCACTCCATCTAGCCGGAAGGAAGTATAAAGGAGTATGTCTATCTTGGACAGACTCTGCGATTGGGTAGATACAGGGCAGCGTTTGGGAAACTTCGTCGGGTCTTCTCGTCACCCATCCCACAATGCCTAAAAACAAAAGTATTTAACCAGTGCGTCCTACCTGTGATGACCTACGCAGCCGAAACGTGGACACTTGTGCCACTTGTGGTGGGACTGGTGCACAAACTGAAAGTCGCTCAGCGAGCTATGAAAGGGCTATGCTCGGAATTTCTCTGAAGGATAGGATCCGAAACGAGATTATGCGACAGAGAACCAAGGTCATCGACATAGCTCAGAGGGTCAGCAAACTGAAGTGGCAGTGGGCCGGTCATATCTGCCGCAGAACCGATAACCGTTGGGGTAAACATGTTCTGGAGAGGCGGCTACGTCTAGGCAAGTGAAGTGTAGGATGCGCTACGGCTAGATGGAGTGACGATTTGCGCGCTGTGGCTGGCAAAGATTGGATGAGAAGAGCTGAGGATCGGGCTCAATGGCGCACCTTGGGAGAGACCTACGTCCAACAGTAGACTGTTATATGTTGATGATGATGATCTAGCCGGAGGGCGTCCTACACTTCACTTGCCTAGACGTGCTCTCTACTACTGAACACGTTTACCCCAATGGTTATCGGTGTTGCATAACGTACCTATTTTTATTGGTGACTGAGGAAATCTGACCTCCGTGGCGTAGTGAGCGACTAGCCAGCTGAGACAGGAGGTTGCGGATACGATTCCCGGTAAGGAACAAATGTTTGCATTTTCTACAATATGTGTCTATGTATTTTTCTATACACTATAAGCATGTATATATGTACATCTAAAAAAAGTATCCAGATATTATATACTCGTAAGTCATCTGGTTCCATAGCTTTGCTTAGTTTGAGGCTCTGCGCGAAATGTCCACCATTATTACTATTTAATATTTACTCAAATCGTTGCGTTATTTATAATTATAACTCAGTAAAAGTTTCGAGATTAGATCAAAACATGGATTTGAGTACATTTTTATGGGAATTACCGTTCAGATTGTTATTATTTTATTGCTGTTGCAAAAAGTAATAAAGTTAAGAAAACAAAGATGTCGGCTCAAACTTTACGACCAATAATAATACCATAAACAATTATTTTTACGTCTTTCTTTCACGCCTAAATGTTCATTTCGCAAATCAACACCATCTTTAGGCGCTTCGTAGACGTAGCAACTTCAATACTAATACATTTATTGCTTTCACATGGTGACAAAATTGTTACAGGGAGTAAGTAGACAGTTTCACATATGAATCAAATCAAATCATTTATTTGCATCAGATAAGGTTTTAACAAAGCTCTTAAAATTATTGAAGATGGTCGACTTATTTCTACCACAGAAGCATAAAAATTATGAAAAAATAAAATAAATGATAACAAATTACAAAATAAGAACAATAATAAAAATAAGTCAAAAACACAAACATACCAAATAAACCCGGGCAGGGCATAGCAACAGGAAGGCAGACCATGTGCTCGTATCTAAATAGATAGGCATGCTGTTTACACTTTACGATTGTTTAATATAATAATATATTTATTATATTAGACGTTCGTTTAGTTTAATTTGGCTTCGGTTAGTAAGTATGGTTACGGTGGTATCGTGATAATTTCACTAACTTTCAACTTTAGTTGTAGCAACTGTCAACATTTTGCAAGTTTGTTGTTATTTGATATCATTGCAACTCGCAACTAGAGTTACACATCTGCACAGTTGCTCAAAATTATATGAAATACGTCCTAAACATCTAGCTCATCATCGTCATATCACCCAAAGGACATCCACTGTTGAATATAGGCCTCCTCACAGATTTCCAGAGCGACCCATCATGCCCGGCCTGCACCCCACGGCTCCCAGCAACATTTATCAGGTCATCTTTCCATCTAGTGGATAGCCGTCCTGCGCTGCATTTCCAGTGCACTTCTAGTTGCAATTATCCAGTTGCCGCAACTAGTTGCTGCGTCTGCGCAGCGCCTTAGACAATGAAATACAAGTGGAATATAAATTGGTGCCTACTCTGCTGAATAGATGAAAACAGATTTTGAAATGATTTCAACTTGCTTCATTCTTTAATACTATACCTACCCACACTAACTTACTACGAAATCCAAACGGGTTGGGTTAAATTATGAGGAAAATATTCACACAAAAAATTACAATTGAGCGGGTGCACAATTTGTAACTATCTATAGATACTAAGCTCAACTGTAAGTATTTTATATGTATTTAGTATATTTTACTCATAATATACTTCTGTGATTTATTTCAATCATTATTTTAGATACGGAATTTATCACGTATTTATCGGTGTTTCGACCGACAATGTTTCGGTTCAATTCGGGAACCTTCATCAGGGTGAGTGCGATCGATCCGATGAAGGTTCATGAATTGAACCGAAACTTTGTCGGTCCTAAACACTGATAAAACGTTACGTGATAAAACTCGTATATAGAATAATGGTATTTTGTATGCAGATAAAATTATTTATTTCCAAAAAATATATGCCTAAACAAAGCCCAACTCAGGGAAATCTAGTTGTATCAGAACTGAATTGGTGCAGGCTAGTGGGTTCGAATCCTGTTTTTGAAGCTTATTCGAGCCAGTGGTCAGGTTGCGATCGAAGATAACTTTTTAACTGTGGTTCAATTCTCATGTTTTGTTCTAAGACAAAATGTCGAACTTGAATTAATGAATGAAAGTTATAAGTAAAGTGAGTGAATGAATGAATGTAAAGAGTAACATAAAAATTAAAGATAAACCTGCTTTCCTAAAAGTATGTTTGTGTTTAAAAATATGATTGAATGAATGTAAATAGTTAATCAAATAAATGAATGATATACATTTTTTTATTGATGATAGCCAAGCGCTTGACCACTACATTTACATACTGATACATTTTTTTAAATACTAACTGTAGATGAAACAAGCTTTTGGCTCACTTAAGTGGGAACCATCGCTTTTATCAGATAATTACCTCGTAGGTCACATACCTTAGAAATGTGCCCTACGTACGATGCACTGGCTTGCGTCCATCAACTTGAGGCATACATGTGTAAAGTCTCATGTGCTTGTAATTTCACCGGCAACCGGCTGCTAATTCATAAGTGAATTAAACAAATTAATAATAAGTGAATGGAAGAAGTGCTTAGAATAAAAAAATAAAAAATATTTATTTTCTTTCGACGACTTTAATGGCGAATACCTACTCTTAGTTTGATACTTTTCACCTTTAAATGTAGATAAGTAGAAGTTCTTCTTCTTAGCGTGTCAATAGTTCTACTTATATTGTGTTAGATAGGTACTTGGCTACATTGATGGCGTCAGGAGAATCCATTTTTAAATCAACAATTGTGCAGGTAGAAGTTGTCAGAACGCCTTAGATAAATGTCGAATTAGATTATCTATTGGTGTGAGAATTGGGCTTCCGTTCAGAGACACAAAGACATTTTTATTTGGTTTTTGGTTAGACTAGGCGCCAGTGACGTGAAAATCACATGATCGCAATTTTCACTTAATAATGGATATTTAACATGTTTCGTGAGTTTTTAAGTTTTTTGTTATTTTTCATGTAAAACTCACGCTTTTAACAAAAATTTCACTACACAAAATTATTTTCATACCCTAGACCATTTCTCTGTATCTGCTATGGTTTCTAATTAAATCAGACAATAGTAGGTTTACAAGTCCATTTGTGTCAGTACAGTAGGTATATAAACTTAAATATGTTAGTAACATTACATGTATTTTTGTTAAAAAAATTCATTCTCATCTCAACCCAATAGTCATAAAGGCTACTTAAGGGCGCACTATACCTGGGGAGACGATAAATCGCTTATTTTTAAGCGTTTTGTTCGACAAATTTTGTGTTTTCAATTTGTAATTCATATATGTTATAGTTAAGGATACGTGCTAGAGCGCCTGTGTTGTGAAAATACGATTCCGTAAAATTTTCTCGATGGAAAAAAAACCCAAAGATGACTCCAAATTTATCTTTAACTCGTTCTTATGCGATTAATACTTCAATTTAGATCTTGAAACTTTATACAGTAATTCTACACAACATAAATAAGGGCACCTGTGTTTTAAATTTTTAAAATACCTTTTGATTTTACCATAAAAAGAAAATATCTAAGTTTTGCACTAATTAAACCATTCGATTCGGACGCTCGTTCCGCGATTCAGTCTGGCCTCGGCTTTCAGACGGGGTACCCGTGACGCTTGTCGCTCCAAAAGAACACGTAATTCTTAGGTAGAATTTATATTTAGTTGGTTTTTATAAAGACGCAGTAATGAGGAATAAACACAACAAAATAATGAAGGGACTGAATGATAAAAAACCGGCAAACATATGATCCACGGCGAGATAAGACGTGCAGTGGCGCGCGGAGAAGCGGGGGTGAAATTCGAGTTTGGGCTGAGGTATAGTCAACTCTTAATCAGGATCCGAATAAATGATGAATGACAGGCAGGTCATATCTATCAGGTATGACCTGCCGAATGCTGTTGGAGGTGGCCCGTAGCGTAGGTACTCTGCTTAGCAATGAAGCCGTTTTTAAGCAGCCAGCTCTTGTCTACAGGCTGAGCTACCCAAATACCTACTATTGGTTTCCAAAATTGCAGCTCGATTTTCGGACGCAATACTGTCTGTTTCCTACGTCGCGTCGTACGGTTTTTTGGTTCTATTTCGATCTTTTACGGCCTTTCCGGTTTTTCTAATAAAGAGCAGTTCAATATTACTTAGCGCTGGGGAATTTATCATTTTTATACGAGTATGCTATGACTTATGATGCCGAGACATGGAGGCTCACGAAGGAGGCTATGTACAAAATAAATGTAGCACAGAGAGTCATCGAGTGCGCCATGCTCGGCATCACGCTCTTAGATCGAGTTCCCAATACTGCAACTCGCAAGCAGACTAAAGTACAGGACGTCAGCAAGCGAATATTGGGGCTCAAGTGGAGTTGGGCTGGACACTTGGCCAGACGTGGTGACGACAGGTGGACTAAGGCACTAACGGAGTGGAGGCCGAGAACTGGGCATCGAAATAGGGGACGTCCACCAGCGAGATGGGTCGACGACATCCATAATACCGTAGGTCGTACGTGGTTCAGGCTGGCACAGGATCGGGAAGAATGGTAGAAACATGAAAGCCGAGTATGCAGATTTTATAGATACTAAGTACAGAGTGGGCATCTAGTGGCCCCAGACTAGATGGACACCGACCTGATAAAGGTTGCTGGGAGCCGTTGGGTGCAGGCCGTATAAGATCGGTCGCTCTGGAAATCAATGGGGGAGGCCTATGCTCAGCAGTGGACGTGCTGAGGCTGATCTGATGATGATATTGATGACAGTGGATTTATAAACCGTCCGCAAAAGACAATGGCTTATTTATAAGGTTAAGGTTTATTGAACGACAAAATAAATAATAAGAATTTATTTACACATTTTATGAACACTCACAGACAGGACGACCTCCGTGGCTTAGTGGGCGAATAACCGACTGAGACGCAGAAGGTAGCGGGTTCGAATTCCACCGCGGAACAAATGTTTGCATGTTCTACAGATATTTGTTCCGGGTCTGGATGTTTTTCTATACATAAATTTCTTTTTTTTATACTACTTATATGGCAAACGAGCATGCAGTCCACCAGATGTTAAGTGGCTACTGCAGCCCATGGATATCCACATAGAATTCAAAACAAGCTATTATGTTGTCTTGACCTCTATGTGGATACGTTGCCATACTATAGGACTTAGCTGTTAAGTCTATGTGCCAGTAATTACATGAACATACCATTACCATCTAACCGGAACACAGCAGCACAAGTACTGCTATTTGGCGGCAGATAAAGGTAAGGCGGTGGTGCCCACTTCCTCGAGCTCGTTCACAAAAGCTCTACCACCTGAAAATAATAATAGGTAATATTATATGTATGTACCTAGTCAGGTCATAAGTATTGTCACACACAGTAAAAACTTTTCTTTTAGAATGCTGGCCACAAAAAAGTTTATTGAATTCGAATTTGAATTGTTCATGAAAATAAAAATGTATACTTTTTAGAATTTTACTCATTTTTAAATATGGAGTGGACGCTTAAAGAAGACCGTGTTGCAGTTATTACGTTGCATCGTTGCGGTTACGCGCCAATTCAAATTTTTGACATACTGAAAAATTTGAATATAACCAAAAGATTCGTTTATCGCACCATCAAACGATACAATGAAGACTCTAGTGTAGATGACAGGTCAAGAAGTGGTCGCCCTCGGTCTGCTAGGACTCCAGCAGTGATAAAAGCTGTGAAGGCGCGAATTCAAAGAAATCCCAAACGTAAGCAGAAACTGTTGGCCCTTCAGATGGGGTTAAGCAGAACCACGGTGAAAAGGGTGTTAAATGAAGACTTAGGGCTTCGGGCATATCGAAGAAAATCAGGACATCGTTTGAATGCTCGTCTAATGGACCTGAGACTGAAGAGATGCCGCGCTTTGTTGAAGCGGTACGCGGGAAAAAAATATCGGGAAATTATTTTTTCGGATGAAAAAATTTTTACCGTAGAAGAGAGCTACAACAAATAAAATGATAAGGTGTACGCACACAGTAGTGAAGAAGCGAGCAACCGTATTCCGCGTGTCCAACGAGGTCATTTTCCATCCTCGCTCATGGTATGGTTGGGAGTTTCTTATTGGGGCTTAACAGAGGTACATTTTTGTGAGAAAGGTGTAAAAACGAATGCAGTTGTGTATCAAAATACAGTCCTGACGAACCTTGTGGAACCTGTTTCTCATACCATGTTCAATAACAGGCACTGGGTATTCCAATAAGATTCGGCGCCAGCTCATAGAGCGAAGAGCACACAAGACTGGCTGGCGGCGCGTGTAATCGACTTCATCCGGCACGAAGACTTGCCCTCCTCCAGTCCAGATTTGAATCCGTTAGATTACAAGATATGGCAACACTTGGAGGAAAAGGCGTGCTCAAAGCCTCATCCCAATTTGGAGTCACTCAAGACATCCTTGATTAAGGCAGCCGCCGATATTGACATGGACCTCGTTCGTGCTGCGATAGACGACTGGCCGCGCAGATTGAAGGCATGTATTCAAAATCACGCAGGTCATTTTGAATAAACTTTAGTGTCATAGGAATCTATGTTTTGTTAAGTTTATTTTGGTATAGAAATGGTTACATAGTGAATAAACTTGTTTCAATTATTTTATATTAAACATGTGACAGAATTTATGACCTGACTAGGTATTTACAAAAAAAAAGTATTTAAGTATTCTATCAGCTATCTGGTTCCCATAGTACAAGCTCTGCTTAGTTTGGGGCTAGATAGCGCTGTGTGAAATATCCAGCAATATAATCTAACAATCTATATAAGGTGTGTGGCTCCCTTCCATCAAAGGACAAGCAGGCGCACGGCTCAGTACCATCCGTACTAGTTGATATACGAGTACCACCCATTCGCACACACCGTTTAGGTTCTACGTTCTTGATACACACGCTTGTCTTGGGGAATAAGCTAGTTAATGCGTTACGAAAAGTGAAAACGGAAATTGAGAGGGAGATATAAGTTAGTGAAGATAAAAAGAAAGAGAGTTACGTTTCGTATATTTTTAAAAGTTAATGTGCGAGTGCGAGTTGCGTCTGTCCAGAATGAACATAGACTGATCGACCTACAGACGTGTGGACAATTTTGTAATTGAACAATTTGATAAATTAATATTTTGAAACAGAAGTTTTACTTCAGTCGTGTGGTTTAAAGCACACTCGTTTTTTTTTATGGAACGCTTTGCCGTCGCGTCGTCTGTTTTTCCTAAAGAATACAATCCGGGCCTCTTTAAGGTAACAGTAAATAGGTTTGTTCTAGATCTTTGTGCTTCATGTTAGACCACATCATCGCTTACCATCAGCGGAGATTGTGGTCAAACGAAGATCTATATAGTTTTTTAATAAAAAAGGTTATATACAGACGACCAAAACATAGTAAATAAGTAGTCATCATCATCATTTCAGCCACAGGACGTCCACTGCCTAACACAGGCCTTCCCCATAGATTCCCAGAGCAACCGATCTTGTGCGGCCTGTACCCAACGGCTCCCAGCAACTTTTATCAGGTCGTCACCCACTGTCAATACAGCTTGCTAACCCTCTGGGCCTAGGATTTAGATTTAATTTAATGTCTAAATTAAATTTGTTTTTGTAAATACTAGTTGCCAGTGAACAGTGCTCGAAATTGAATAATAACTCAATATACACCCCTTCTTCTCCATATAAACTTTATAATATAATATAACGTTTGTTTCAGGCAACAATTTGCACACACAAAATATGATTACAAGACCCATATCTATAGATACCATATACATAAAACAATAAAATTAAAAACGAACGCTTTTATTCATTTGGGGGATTTTGCTTCGTAGCTGCTTCCCTGCGCCTGTAAACGATGCCGACTGGCCAGAAATTTGGACCAAGTTATGCCTTTATATCGCCTATTCTCACATTCCTCCGTGCGCATAAAAAGCTTTAAATGGGATTAAATGTTTTCTCCTCAGTTATTTAAATTTAATTATTACTTGAGGCTTTCAATCGTACCAAATAAACTTAAAACACTTGAATAATTTCTTAATAATTCCGCAATATTAATTACTTGTACATTATTTGGGCCATCTTATTATTTGGTTCACACCGGATCGCACAAAAGCGTCTAATTGGATGGCACAAAATGTCTATTATACCAATGCCTATTGTCAAAGCTCAAGCTTTGGTCAAAGACTACCTAGATACAGAAACAACGCTTTGTACTTCTGGTAGATTTTTCCACTTAACATCAGAAGGACCATATGTCTAAAAGTTAAATATGATTACTTTGTGGTTAAATAGTTCCAAATGTACTACTTCACTCTCAGAAGATATTTCAAGAACTCAAGTGAGATTGATTTCGTAGTGATTGAGATTTCTAGACATACGCCAATCCACTGTTTAGAGGCTTTTATGTAACTTGCCGTGTTAGTTTGTGGGCAAATCTTGCAACTGAATTTTAAACCAGTTTCCCCCAACCGATTGAACTGAAAGGAATACATATCGTCGGCCTAATTAGAATTTAAATATAATCAGAATTTGTAAGTCCATATGGGCAAATTTTACAGGAGCATCATAAAACTGATTTTCTCACAAAGTTTAAGAGATTTTTATTGAGTAACACTTACTTTAGGGTACAAAAAATAACCCCATTTTATACCTTAAATAAGAGTAACTCAATATAAATCTCTCAAACTTTGTGAGAAAATCAGTTTGTTCAAATTCTGTTAATTAGGCCGACGATATGTTACTTCGGTGACAATGCAAAAATATGGTATGTACCATGGAGGTGGTCTCATGATGGAGACGGATGCTAGACAATGGAACTTCTGAATAGATTATAGTAGGCTAGTCGTATTTGAGCTCATTTGAATCAGCTTGTGGTTCCGATTATGAATTTTATAAAAACTGCATTTGATAAAGTATATTTTTAACCAAAAACACTTATTGGAATTTAATTTGATATATAGTTTTCCCTCTGTACTCCACCTACTCTATGCCCAAGCTTTGACTGTTCGGAGCCACTAATTGTCTATTTACTTTAATTGTCTGCGGTCATCCTTCAAAGTCATTGAGACCACGAATTCTCAAGGCAAAATCATCAACTTACTTCTTACTTAACTTAAGATCCCACCGTGCTATTTTGAAACTTATCTCACTAGAAATAAAGATCAATTTGATGATGATGTAAAGGTTTTTATTACTATGATAGGGATCAAAATTATCCGCATTTGTGTGCGATCACACAGAGAGTACAAACGTTTTAAAAATGAATAAAAAGTGTTTATTTTTATTCTGCGCTTTGTTTGTGGTTGAAACTCAATGTGATTGTGCTGAGAATTTCTTAAAGTGCTTTAGTGAGTTTGCCGATAGTTTTTTTCAAAATATCTCTGAAATAGAACACGTTAATGCTACGGAACAAAACCTACCGGAAGGCTATACACAAGTAAAAGATGTAGAAATAAAAACTATAGAAAAGATCTCTGATTCGATACAAGATGAGTTATTAAAACAACTGAAGCAGAGTATTGTAAATGGTGCAGTTATTGTAACTGAGAACCCAAAAACTCATATCTATGTGAAAACTTTTACTTACAATTTTGAGGATAGTTTTGTTCCTCATTTAGAAAATTTCACCTCAGATAGTGATGAGGACCAATCTGAAGAAGTAAATCAAGGAGATTTTGAAAGCAATGAACAAGGAGAAATTGAACAGTTTTCCACAGAAGACCGATCCACAATACCTGCTGACACCTCAACTGATATAAACAGATATAATGGCGATGAACAAACCACAACCACTGAAAATAACAAAAATCAGGTAAATAATGAGAACAGCTTTTCAAATTATTCAAAAATCATTAACATAACTGTACCTGTCGAAGATAAAGCAGCAATACTGACAGAAACCAATGCGTCTAATGGCAATGATAAGGAAAAAATACAAATTAAAAATAGTATTTCAATAACAACACATATATCTGATATTATCGACAAAAAATATAATACGACAGAACCAATTGTAAAGATTAACAGCAGCGTATCGATATTATTAGAAAAACCAAAGATTACAGATATACCAGACGAAAAAACTAACAATATCACTGATATTTTGAACAAAAATGATCAAAAAACGATTGACAGATCACCGACCGATACAATAGAGCCAACCCACAAAAACCTTAATAACAAACAATTTGAAGAAGATATCCGAGAAAACCTGATACAAACGGACTTCGAAAATGATTATAATATAGAAGATGCCACAGATTATCCACAAATTGATTACATAGATATATACAAAGATACGACGAATGAGGAAAATTATTATGTACCGACGGATACACCAAAGACGGTCAATATTCAAGATGAAATTGTTGAAAATATTGAAGAATATAGCTTGGAAATCGACACTGAACTGGAAAACCATACATATGTAAGTTTTTTTTTTATTTGTATTACTTTTTCAATACTCGCTAACTTTATTACAATCTAGCCCAGTAGGCTAACGAGTAATTTAAAGCTTACTTCGTTTTTTTAGAGACTTCTGTTGACATTAAAGTTTAATTTAGAAATAATTTGTGACAATATTAGATATTATTTATTTTTTGATTTTGTTGTTCCGATATTAGGAAACGACTAAACCAAAAAAATAATTTATCGTCATCTTCATCAATCAGCGAAAGTATTTTTCAAACGTTTGCGATCACTGTACATAATTATTGATTAAAACGGGTATTTATCGGGTATGTACCTTTTTTTATTTGTTATCCCGACGTTTCGGCTGTGTTGCTACAGTCATGGTCTCGGGTTGACTCCTTCGCGATCACTGTACATAATTATTGATTAAAACGGGTATTTATCGGGTATGTACCTTTTTTATTTGTTATCCCGACGTTTCGGCTGTGTTGCAACAGTCATGGTCTCGGGTTGACTCCTTCGCGATCACTGTACATAATTATTGATTAAAACGGGTATTTATCGCGTATTTACCTTTTTTATTTGTTATCCCGATGTTTCGGCTGTGTTGCAACAGTCATGGTCTCGGGTTGACTCCTTCGCGATCACTGTACATAATTATTGATTAAAACGGGTATTTATCGGGTATGTACCTTTTTTATTTGTTATCCCGACGTTTCGGCTGTGTTGCAACAGTCATGGTCTCGGGTTGACTCCTTCGCGATCACTGTACATAATTATTGATTAAAACGGGTATTTATCGCGTATTTACCTTTTTTATTTGTTATCCCGATGTTTCGGCTGTGTTGCAACAGTCATGGTCTCGGGTTGACTCCTTCGCGATCACTGTACATAATTATTGATTAAAACGGGTATTTATCGCGTATTTACCTTTTTTAATTGTTATCCCGATGTTTCGGCTGTGTTGCAACAGTCATGGTCTCGGGTTGACTCCTTCGCGATCACTATACATAATTATTGATTAAAACGGGTATTTATCGCGTATTTACCTTTTTTATTTGTTATCCCGATGTTTCGGCTGTGTTGCAACAGTCATGGTCTCGGGCTGACTCCTTCGCGATCACTGTACATAATTATTGATTAAAACGGGTATTTATCGCGTATTTACCTTTTTTATTTGTTATCCCGACGTTTCGGCTGTGTTGCAACAGTCATGGTCTCGGGTTGACTCCTTCGCGATCACTGTACATAATTATTGATTAAAACGGGTATTTATCGCGTATTTACCTTTTTTATTTGTTATCCCGATGTTTCGGCTGTGTTGCAATAGTCATGGTCTCGGGTTGTCAGCCCGATAACGTCGGGATAACAAATAAAAAAGATACATACGCGATAAAGGACGTCCACTGCTAAACATAGGCCACCCCATAGACTTTCAAGCGACCGATCTTGTGCGGCCTGCATCCAACGGCTCCCAGCAACCTTTATCAGGTCGCTTTTCCATCTAGTGGGGGGCTGTTCTACGCCGCGCTTACTCGAGAACCTTTCTGCCCTTTGAAGAACTAACCGTCTTTGCCGTCGAGCTGTACGCCCTGCCCACTGCCACTTCAGCTTGCTAATCCTTTGTCCTATGCCGGTGACTTTGTTTAAGTTAATTGTTATTAAAATTTAAAATTTAAAAACCCTGTAACCCATAAAACTGACACCTAAGAACCAGCCCAGTTAAACTAGCTTTCTATCAAAACCGCGTCCAAATCGGTCTATCCGTTTTGGGAACTCGATTTTGGAATTCAGGCACATGAGGCTTTACACCTATGCCTCAAGTTGATGGACGCAGGGCACGTTTTTAAGGTGACCTACGAGGCAATACTTTGTTATAGGCGATGATTACTATCTAACATCAGGTTTGCATAAATGCTGGTTCCATCTCCAGGTGGTATAAAAAATCTACTTGGACACATACAGACAGACATAAACCTTATAACACATCTTTTTTGCTAGGGGGTTATAAATAACTGTTAAAACGTAAACTACCTTGACGACCTCCGTGGTGCAGTGGGCGAGTGGCCGTCAGAGACGCAAGAAGTTACGGCTTCGATTCCCGCTGCGGAACAAATGTTTGTATGATCTGCAAATATTTGTTCCGGGTCTGGTTGTTTCTCTAAGTATATAACTATTATAAGAATGTATGCATTTTACAAAAAAAAGGTATATAAGTATTCAATCCGTTATCTGGTTACCATAGCACAAGCTTTACTTAGTTTGGGGCTAGATAGCGCTGTGTGAAATGTCCAGCATTATTTATTAATCTATGCTTTAACGATACTAAACTCAGTCCCTCTCCTGTATGTTTGTTAAGTTTTCACGGCTAAACGGCTGGACCGATTTCAATGAAATTTGGTATAGAGATAGATTATGACCAGAATTGGGAGATATGTTACTTTTTAAATAGTATTTTTATTTATAGTGTTATCCGAACACATGCGGAAAATTCCAAGATTTTTAAAATCATCTCAAAAATTTCAAGCCTAGACGGGACTTGAACCCGCGACCTTTCTCTTGATACGAGAACGCACTACCATCTGTGCAACCAGGCAATTCACGTCTAGGTCGAAATTAGTGAGACGATTCAGAATTACGACTAAAGCGCCGTTAGCTCCATCTACAGGAAAACTTATATAATTCTTTGTACCTGCCCAATGCCAAACGTTGCAGTTCAGTAAATTGACAAGCGATGTCGCATTGCTTATTTCAAATAGTATTTTTATTTATAGTGTTATCCGAACACATGCAGAAAATTCCTAGATTTTTAAAATCATCTCAAAAATTTCTTCGTCAAAAATTCGTATAAAGAGAAAGGTCGCGGGCTCAAGTCCCGTCTAGGCTTGAAATTAATGAGATGAATTTAAAAATTTTGGATTGTTACTTTTTATTTAATCCGACTGCGCAAGATGATAATGTTCTTATTGAGAAACCAAGCGTGCGACGCCGCTGGCGTGTCAGCTAATACAAACATAATGTAAACACAGTTTGCTTTCGCGGCGGGTAAACAAACACTATTTGACTACGACATCATTTGATACGCATTGTGGCTTGTGAAACACTGAATAAGAGATCGTAAAACATGAAAAATAAGGTTTCCGGTATTTTGGCGAGTCACTTTTGATACCCGTCAAAACTAAAACTAATAAAGTTACTAATTATAAACATAGTTATTTTTTAGGTTTCCGTACCCAAAGGGTAAAACGGCACCCTATTACTGAGGCTCCTCTGTCTGTCTGTCCGTCTGTCACCAGGCTGTATCTCATGAACCGTGATAGTTAGACAGTTGAAGTTTTCACAGATAATATATTTCTGTTGCCGCTATAACAAAAAATAATAAAAATAATAAAATTATATTTAAAAGGGGCTCCCATACAACAAACGTGATTTTTTTGCTCGTTTTAGCTCGATATTGATAACGGCAACAGGTAGACGATTGAAATGTTCACAGAAATTTAGTTATATATTCACATTAAAAATAAATAAATAAATGAAAATAAAACAAATATTTAAGGGGGGCTCCCATACAATAAACGTGATGTTTTTGCCGTTTTATAGATAAACCTACGGAACCCTTTGTGCGCGAGTCCGACTCGCACTTGGCCGGTTTTATTTTTAATTAACATAAAAAAAAATTCGTACTCTTGTTATACTCAAGATGCCTACAATATTTCCTGTTATTAATTATTAACCTACACTGAAAAAATAAGATACATACTCGTACCTACATCATTGAAGACATACATTAACCTCCGTCCGACGCAAAACTACACTTAGATTAGATTAGATAATTTCTTTATTGCACACCATTAAAAAATAAAACAAACAAAAGAGAATACACAATTAAATACAAGGTACAATGGACGGTCTTATCGCTAATAGCGATCTCTTCCAGGCAACCTTTCAATCACTTATACAGTGATCGGACTAGGGTGAGCTATTTTGTGTACTTGCCATATTTAAGAATAATATGGATATTCCCAAAATCCCGGGATTTGCTTTTTAAGTAGAAAAATAAAAAAAAGCTATTAAACAAGCCAGGGTCAAAAGAAATTCACCTCACAACAAAACACAACAGGAAGCAAACAGCGCACTCTAAGAACCGAAGTATTTGAGTGAGACATTTGACAACAAGTTACTGTCGGTAAACCATTGAATAGTAGTGGTGCAGAAAGAGACAAAACAGGTGCGTCGCTCCGACAGAAACACCCTGCTATTGTTTTCGTTATCAGCGTATGCGGCTATATCACGAGTTTCAACAAAGCGGCAACGTGTTGCTGATGTAAAATTTACAACGTCGCTCGGGCGCTTATTGGCTTACATAAACCATTTTTTATACTTATTGATAAAAATAATTATCCCGGATAAATTCGGAAAATTCCGGACGATTAGTCGGAATCTAATGAAATATCCATATTAACATCAATGTTTGCGGTCAATGAACCTAAATAGCTCTACCTACTCCGACCAGTGCTTATTACTTAGGGCATTCGTTTGTTTAGTTTTAAGTTAACTTTTGTATCGTTATCTATGTGCATTTACATCTTGCAAATATTTTTGAATTTTTTAATCTCGTAAAGAGTATATTTTATTTTCGATATTTGAGTGCAAAAGCCGTTTGTATGCGCTAGAGGATAAAGTAAATTGAATTTAGAACATCGTGTGCACTAAGTTTGTGTATTCAAAATATCATTAAACCTATTTACTTCTATCTCCTTGGTGACGAATTTATCATACAACCTTTTTTAATTTGTTAAAAACTCAGACTCGGAACCTTCTTGGTGTACTTACTACTTTTTTTCATTTAGTCATTTCCTCGCTGAGGTGGGATGAAAAGTTACGTGTTGCACTGAGATCAAAAGAGCACGAGGTGAACAATCTTTGCAAGATTGTTCACCTCGTGCTCTTTTGATTCCCTCGCTAACGCTCAGGATTCTAATTTTAGAATCCTTCGCTTGCTCGGTCATCAAAATTGAGCACGCGGTTAAAAAGCAATTTTGCACTCTTGTTTATCAAATATATATTTTTATTCTATTCTGTTCTAAAAAGAGGGGTGCCTATATTGCATCTGTGTGTCTGTCCGTCTGTTTGTGGCATCGTAGTTTTTAAATGCATGGATAGATTCGGACGCGGTTATAATAAAAAGTTTGTTTAAATGGGGTAGTTCTAAGGTTACATTCTACGTGGTTTCGTGGATTTTTAATTTGTAGATATAGACATAGAGTATTACTACAATATTAGATTTATTGACTACAATAACACAAATATACTTACACTTTGTCGTCCATCGCTCCCTAAGACTTCGCAACAAAAAAAATTATATATAATTTTTTTGTTATTTTTTACGTGTGTATTTAGAAGTAGGTTATTTAATTATTATAGCGCGCGATAGCAAAAGGAGCAAAGGTAGACAAAATAAACGTTGGGAAGACGACATAAAACAGATAGCTGGTCCAGAATGGATGCGCACGGCAAAGGACAGGACAAAATGGAAAGCTCTAGAGGAGGCCTTTGTCGAAGGACAAGCTGTGACAGGAAAACCGGATGCCGATACCACTAGCTAGTAGAAAAAAAAATATTGTTAAATAGATCTAAGGTATTTTGTTTTAATTATGTAAGTTACAGCAATAAAGGCTTATTTTTATTTAATTATTTTAAAAATATTTATATTCATTTATATATACTATTTTATTAATAAAAGTGCTTGTTCTGTTAGTTTTTATATGATTTACGCCGCCGTCCTCATTTGTTCACACAGATCCTGTCCATCCAAAGGTTGCCTGGCAGAGATCGCTTTTAGCGATAAGGACGCCCATCAAACCTTTGATTTAATTGTGAATTCTCTTTTGATTGTTTTATTTTTAATGGTGTCAAATAAAGAAATTAGCTAATCTAATCTTTAAAACAGAAAACATAAACAAGAAGAGATAACATAGTAGAGATGAAAATACTTATATACATTTATTTTTTTGGTAAATACACACTTAATATTATAGAAAAACTAGCTGACCCGCCCGCGGCTTCGCACGCTTGTAACTTCCCGTTCCCGTGGGAACTACGAGATAAAAACTATATAAAACACTCTTGTCAAAGTGACGCGACACTTCATGTAAATGACTTCACGTCAATGAACGACGGTTAAATTATATGGATATTATTCATACAAAAATACTAAAATCACGATTGAAATATGAGGGGTGGGGATAGGAGGCTGAAAAATACTTTACAACCTATTCTCAGACCTACCGATTATACACAAAAAATTTCATATGAATCGGTCAAGCCGTTTTGGAGGAGTTTTGTTACAAACACTATGACACGAGAATTTTATATATTAGATTAGACATACCTAATCCGCAACAAACATGCAAACATTTGTCCCGCAGCGGGAATCGAACCTGCATTTCGCCGGCTATTCGCCCACTGCGCCAATTATACGCTATTTCCTTCTATTATTCTGTGAAACGAAAAACTCCAGTAATAAATTCGCAGAACTAAAAAACAATGTGTCCCGACTGTTGGACCAGCTCTCAAATCAATCATTTTGTATTTTTGCACCCGGAAAAACGATTTGGGCCGCGCGAAAAACAATTTTCTATTGAATACGTTGACGAATGATACCCATGGCTTTAACAGCCGGATTTAAATAAAGATTTTTTTGTGCTTTTCAACTGAAGGGACCGTGTGTCTTTGTTTATTCAATTGACAAAAAATTGTCAATTGTACTTGGCCTCAAACTTCCAACGTACTGTTTTTTTTAATATTACTTGGAGATGGAACAAGCTTATGGCCCACCTCATGTTAAGTAACGATCGCCTTTAGCAGAGAATTGCCTCGTCACTCACATTAGAAATGTGCCCTATGATGCACTCTTGCGTCCATTATCTCGAGGCATACCGGTATAAAGCCTCATGTGTGTAATTTCACTGGCAACCATACCTTTCCAACCGACAGACAGTATTGTTGCTTGGCGGCAGAAATAGGTATGATGGTAGTTCTTCCCCGGGTGAGCCCGGGGAAGAACTACTACTCTTACACTGAATGAAAGTCGACGTTGTTTTTTATACAATTATTTACATAAATATAAAAAGAACGAGTGTGCTTTAGACCACACGACTGAATTAAAACTTCTTTTTCAAAATATTAATTTATAAAATTGTTTAATTACTAAAATGTCCACACGTCTGAAGGTAGATCAGTCTATGTTCATTCTGGACAGACGCAACTCGCACTTGCAAATTAACGTTTAAAAATATACGAAACGCAAATCTCTCTCTTTCTATCATAAATCTCCCTCTCAACTTCCGTTCGCACTTTTCGTAACGCATTCACCAGCTTACTCCCCAAGTCAAGCCTGCCTAAAGAAGTTTTACTTCAAACATACAAAAAAAAACAATTAATTATCTAAACACCGTCGCAAACGATCTATAGATAGCTCACCTGCTCCAGATCACTACCAGGCGGAAGTGTCCAAGACAATGGCCGCATTACCACTTCAGCTTAGAAGTATTTGTCGAAAATGGGAGCACCTAACTTCACCATTATCATCATCTTATCAGTAATATGAAGTCTACTGCTGTACACACGGCTACACATCAAGCTATAAAAATCCAATATATGCTGACCTCGCATTGTGCAGGCTTTTCGTAGAATGAGAGGTCAGCTTATACTGGAATTTTATAGCTTGATGTGTAGCCGTGTGCAAAGGCCTGTTCCATAGATGACATTAAATAAACCTTATACAGATTCCAATTTAATATTATAGGAGTAGGTGGTTGGTACAGCAGCTGGGGCCGGTGCGGCGGCAAATTCAGCCGAAAATCTCAAGCGGCGCCAACATGGAAGTCTCGATAGAGCTTACGTATTTGAGCCATTTGGGGTCGATACCCTGGGTCCACGGGGTACCGGGGCCCATCGCGTTTTCAAAATTCTTTCTGGGCGAAGTGACGTGTGATCCGAGAGCTGGCGCTTATCTGGATCAACGCATAAGCATTGCAATTCAGCGGGGCAATGCAGCCAGTGTCTTGGGGACACTTCTGCCTGGTAGTGATCTGGAGCAGTTGAGTTATCTATAGATCGTTCGCAACGGTCTTGAGATGATTCAACTGTCTCTTCTGTATTATATTATTGCTGTTATTAAAGGCATTTGTATATTATAGGATCCAGAATAAATGTCCTACAAGTTTATTTATTCATTTTTTTAATTTCAAAAAAATCATCTGCTACGGATTTTGTATGGCCTTAACTAATTTTTTAATAAATTGTTGGTACTGTCTTAAAAAAACTCACTCACTTTGTTTGAGCAATCAATTACAAAAATAACGATGAAAAAAATATTGTGACAAAACATTATCTAGGCGAAGGTCTACATTCCAGTATCCAAAAAATGCTATTTCTAAATCTCTTTCACAATAACCAAAACAATAGTTCCCAGAACCGAGTTTTTTTGAATGAATTCCGAAATATTCGGTTAATAACAAACTAACCTACAGTTCTGAATCGTTGGGTATGATGTGAGCGCAATATCATAAATAATATTTTAATAACATATAATTTTCATCACTCATGCTCTCAACTTTGGTCATTATTAGCTCTATACCTGATACGTAAATGCAATTTACGCCCCCAGGGTCGCAAGTAAATTTGAAAATAGAATGAGGCTTACTGCATTCATAATATACTAAAATGAGGTTTAACCTCCTTGACAAAAACGTATTTCTAGTAGAAAAATTACTTTTTCAAAACAAATTTTTTATAAAATTCATAATCGGAACCGCAAGCCGATTCAAATGAGCCCAAACACTAGTAGCCTACTACAATCCATTCAGAAGTTCCGTTGTCTAGCATCCGTCTCCATCATGAGACCACCTCCATGGTACCATATTATTGTCACCAAAGTTATATACTCGTATGTATTCCAAATTTCAGCTCAATCGGTTAAGGGGAACGGGTTGAAAATTCAGTTGCAAGATTCCACCCGGACTAACATATATATAAGTAAAAAATATAAAAAAGTATATTCGTTGTAACAAGTATTGGTACATAGTATAAAGTTACAAATTACAATTTGATTTTAGAAAGATTCTTAATTAGGTACAAGTACATCTTAATCATAACATAACAGTAAGTATAATTTGTAAACGGGCTCGCTAGCTCCCACCCTAGGAAAACCTGTGTTGCGGGTAGCTAGCCCCTTTCGATCGCTGTAGCCGTAAACATACATAATAGGTTGGGGAAAAAGTCTTTTCGCATTATAGTATGTATGAACTTGTAATAAAATCTCTTTGGCTATACTATTTGTATCTGGCTGATTTTGGTATCTTTCAAAGTTTAAATTTTAAAGAAGATAATTCCAAATTCAAATTAGGAAAATGTGTGATTTTTATTTGTTTTTCGTACTGTAAAGATGAGTGAATCGCATGAAGAAATTCGATACATTTTAAAATTTTACTACAAAAAAGGTAAAAATGCAACGCAAGCCGCGAAAAAATTTGCGATGTTTATGGACCTAGTGCAGTGTCTCTGAGAGTAGCACAAATTTGGTTTAAGCGTTTTCAATCCGGAAATTTTGATGACATAGATGCACGTCGCTCTGGTCGCCCTATTACGGATAAAATTGATGCCATTTTTGAAAAAGTGGAGCAAGATCGGCACTTCAGTAGTTACGACGTAGCTGAAGAACTGGGAATTGACCACAAAACAGTTTTGGCGCATTTGAAAAAAACTGGGTACACAAAAAAGCTCGATATTTGGGTACCCCACGAGCTCACTGAAAGAAACATTATGAACCGTGTACTCATTTGTGATTCTTTATTACGACGTAATGAAACCGAACCATTTTTGAAGAAGCTGATAACTGGTGATGAAAAGTGGATCACATACGACAAGAACGTGCGATAAAGGTCGTGGTCAAAGGCCGGTCAGGCTTCACAGACTCGCAACAAGGTGATGCTGTGTGTGTGGTGGGATTGGAAGGGCATTATTCATTATGAGCTGTTACCACCAGGCAGGACCATCGATTCTGAACTCTACTACGAATAACTGATGAGATTAAAGCAAGAAGTTGAGAGAAAGCGGCCGGAGTTAATCAACAGAAGGGTTGTGGTTTTTCATCATGATAACGCTAGACCTCACACATCTTTAGCCACTCAGCAAAAATTAAGAGAGATTGGCTGGGAAGTGTTAATGCATCCGCCGTATAGTCATAACCTTGCACCTTCAGATTTCCATCTGTTTCGGTTTCTTAAGAATGCTTTAGACAGTGTCAGGTTAACATCACGAGAGGACTGCCAAAACTACTTGTCGCGGTATTTTGATCAGAAGCCCCAAAATTTCTATAACAATGGGGTCATGTCCCTACCTACAAGATGGCAAAAAGTTATCGAACAAAATGGTACCTACATACTTTAGTTAAATGTAAATAAACTATATTAAGAAATGTTTTGAATTTTCTTAAAAAATGCGAAGAAACTTTTTCCCCAACCTAGTACATTGCAAGTTAATAAAAAGCTTGTAAAACAATCTTTTTAACAAGAAAAAAAACTTATTCGTGATGTAAATTTGTACATGTATACATGTATGTAGGGTGTAGGCGATCAATAGCACCCTCGACTCATTAGAGTTCTCGCTCGTACGCCAAAATATCACAGGTGCAATTGATCGCTTACGGCCCTTGTATAACAATGTTCTATTGTTTGTCGGTACTATCTCAATAGATAGATCAACACCAATGTGTTGATCCATAAATAATCTATTAATATTTTTTTACTAGCTGACCAATCCGCAGCTTCGCACGCGTTGTGTTTCAATAAAAACATTACCCTTCTTCTGCGCAGTAGGGTCAAAAATAGTCTACGTTACTCCGGGATAATGTAGCATTCTAATAGTGAAATAATATTTGAAATCGGACTCGTAGTTTTTGAGTTTATTCGTTACAAACCTACAAAAATACAAATCTTTCCTCTTTATAATATTCGTAGGTATATATTTGAATAAAAGACAGGCGTAAGCTTTTCAAAAAGTTATTTTAAAAATTATTGCCTACAAAATCCTTTTTGTGCAATTGAATTTTATAGGCGTTCATACGAACATAAAAACCGGCAAAGTGCGAGTCGGACTCGCTCACTAAGGGCTCCGTACCATTATCTATCCTGAGATACAGGTTTTCCTAGTTCAGGCGATGTATAAAATCTTACCTATTAGTAGATATTAATCCCTAATATTAATCTTTTCTATATGAAAAATGAATAAAGATTTATTATTATTATCTATAATAAAAAGCGGCCAAGTGCGAGTCGGACTCGCCCATGAAGGAACCTGCGGCTTACGATTTATGACGTATTAAAAAAACTACTTACTAGATCTCGTTCAAATCAATTTTCGGTGAAAGTTTGCATCGTAATGTACATCATATATTTTTTTTAGTTTTATAATTCTCTTATTTTAGAAGTTACATGGGGGGGGTCACACACATTTTACCACTTTGGAAGTGTCTCTCGCGCAAACTATTCGGTTTAGAAAAAAATGATATTAGAAACCTCAATATCATTTTTGAAGGCCTATCCATAAATACCACACACGTATGGGTTTGAAGAAAAATAAATTTTTGAGTTTCAGTTCTAAGTATGGGGAACCACCAAAATTTATTGTTTTTTTTCCATTTTTGTGTGAAAATCTTAATGCGGTTCACAGAATACATCTATTTACAGATCAAAAAAGTTTCAACAGTATAGTTCTCATAGTTTCGGAAAAAAGTGGCTGTGACATACGGACGGACAGACAGACAAACAGACAGACATGACGAATCCATAAGGGTTTCGTTTTTTGCCATTTGGCCACGGAACCCTAAATACGGCAAAAAATCACGTTTGTTGTATGGGAGCGCCCCTTAACTATTAATATTATTTTAATTTGATTATTTATTTTTAAAGTGAATAATATAATTCAATATTCTTTGAATATTTCAAGCGTCTACCTGTTGCCGTTATCAATATCGAGCAAAAAAATCACGTTTCTTGTATGGGAGCCCACCTTAAATATTTGTTTTATTTTAATTAAATCATAAATTATTAATGTAAATATTTAACTAAATATTCTGTGAATATTTTAGGGGTCCACCTGTAGCCATTGTCAATATCGAGCAAAAACGAGCAAAAAAAATCACGTTTGTTGAATCGGAGCCCCCCTCAAATATTTATTTTATTCTGTTTTTAGTATTTCCTGTTATAGCGGCAATTGTGACAATCTGTGACAATTTCAACTAACTATCACGGTTCGTGAGATACAGCCTGGTGACCGACGGACAGACTGACAGTCAGCGGAGTCTTACTAAGACTCAGACTGTCAGTCTGTCCAACGGGACCCTATTACTAATAGGGTCCCGTTTTACCCTTTGGGTACGGAACCTTAAAAATATATACGAAATATGTTTGATCAAAAAATGGTTTTACCGTCAATATTTATTATTTCGCATATTCGCCTACACGGTGAATTTGTAACAGGTGACAAATTTTGAGGAATAACTCCTGTGATTTAGGTACATAATAGAGTATGGAATACTTAATATTGCGGCGTCTTTAGACAATTCAATTCTTAAAAAATAAACAAATATATCGAAGTGTGTTTAAGTTTATTGTCATGTATGTCTCTGAAATCTCTCTCTCTCTCTCTCTCTCTCTCTCTCTCTCTGAAATAAACGTTATATTATTATTATTTGGTTTAATATAACAATTTTATAATCTTATTTTATCTCAACTTATTACTAACAATAAATAAATCATATTAATAACAAAAATGTCACACATTTGGCAATTAAATCATGTAAGTAATATATATATTTTTTATATATAACTTAATTTTATTTTGAAATAAACACAGATTATTGTCACAAAATAGATAGATACAGAAGTAAAGTAAGTTTCCAGGCCAGTAGATAAGGGCTAAGGTGCAAGGACCTTATATATGGAATTATTAGGTTTTTAAATGTCTTTCCTAGAAAGGTATTAAGGCAACAAAACCCTGGCTTGATGAAACCAACAAACAAAAACAAACATTAACAGCTCTAATCGTCGAAGTATGAACAAGAAAAAATCTTTTTCCTACATAATTACACCGCGGTCTCGTGAGAGAGCCATTATTATAGACAGCGATGTGAGAAACGTTCGGATGCGGCAAACTTAAGCCTCCCCGCATATGAGACACAAAACACCGTTACATGCAGCTAGAAGCGGTCGAAAATCGTCGCCACAGACTGAATTTTTCGTACATTTTATATGAACTCGCAGGCACATGGTTGATGCCACTGACCGATAGTGAAGTAATAAATAGTGGCAATCCGGGAGCGCTGACAGAAGTAAAAACTTGAATAAAAACAGACTACACTACAGATACTTATACAGGGGTGTCAGTGTCAGTGACAGGTGTCAACAGTCAGTGTCATTAGTCAGAGACAGATGTCGGTAACAGTGTCACGAGTTCAATGTTTTTTTCCCATCTCAAAAATTCCCAACGCGCCTAAAGAAGTTTTCACTTCAAAAATAAAAAAGTAGCTGTCGTCCGACCGCTTCCGCTTCTAATATCCAGTTTTTAGCTACAGGTGGCGGTGTTATGTGGTTTTGGCGCGTGGCTCGTGTGTGACGCTATATAAAACTGCCGCCTCTACGTTTTCCCGCATCATGTGCGTGCTCATCGTTCAGGCTCGGTGATGGATGGCGTCCTATCGCGTGAGACCAGCTATCTGCTCTTACACCATTCATTACACGACAATACATCGTATGCAACAGAGTTTATTAAAATATAGAATATTTCATTCTCAAACCGAACGGTCTGATGCGTGACGATGGTAAGCGGCCTGACGGTATTGCCCTTGTACCTTGGGAGAACGGTAGGCTTTTGGTGTGGGACGCCACGTGCGTTGATCTGGTACGGCAGTTAGAGCGCGGCGGCTAATTCAGCTGAAGATCTCAAGCGGCGCAAATATGGAAGTCTAGATAGAACTTTCGTATTTGAGCCATTGGGGTCGATCCCTGGGTCCATAGGCTACCGTGGCTCATTGCGTTTTCAAAATTATTTTTGCGCTGGTCGAAGCGACGGCCCGGGCGTCGTCCTTCCTGCCTGCACTTCCTTACCGATGGCTTGGCAAGCGTACTGGAACACAAAAAGAGATTACTTATAAGTTGCTACTTTTTGCGCATTGAATCGCGAACTAATGTCAAATTATATGTCATGTAAACCTCACCGAAAGTAGGTAATTAAATCCCGGCTGAGCCGTGAGTAAAATTGTACTAAATTTTATTATGCCCTCGCGGGCATAATTTGATTTGAAATTGGAGCCCGTCTGTATTAAAGTGTGAACCAAAGAGACCCACACAATAAGAACTTATTCGTAGATCGAACTAACCTCTGCACAGAATGCATCAACCTAGGTTTGGTTTTTATTATCTAGCAGAAAGTGTGAAAAGTAGAATATTCTCCACGTCGATAAAGCTGTCTGCATCTTGGGCGTGCGTCTATCTCTCTCTGCAATCAGGATTCTGGTAACTAGTAACCCTCGCTCCGCTCGTGAGTTAACTCTTGGAATCTTTCGTTACGTTCGAGATTCAATATAGCGCCCGCGACGCAAGATACTGCTTTATTAATCTACTTACTATTATTGGCCTACTTTGACAGTTGTCTTATGGCGGGTTCCTATATCCTTCGGTAACCAGCTACGACTCGCTTCTCCTTGAAAACCTGTCAAAAGTTTGACACTAAAGTCAGGCCATTTTAACAGGTACCATTTGACGTCTGTTGACGTCTGTCAGTTCGGTACAACTCGTGCCGAACTCGTACTCGTATTGGTCATTATTACAATAAATATGTAATCGTAATTGAAAAAAGTTAAGCAATTGTGCAGTTCTAACAAAACTAAACAATATATTATTTTATGCCCGCCGTTACAAGGTTACGTTGTTGAATTTTGATGAATTGTCAAATGTTACCCTTTAAAATGGCCTGACTTTAGTTTGACACTTTTTCAAGAAGATACGAGGCGTAGTCGGTTACCGACGGATATAGGAACCCGCCATTAGAAGACCAATCTTTGGATACGGAACCCTAAAACATGCAATCTACTTACAAATTATTATACATTAATTCATTCACTTACCAGCTACCTGGCTACGAATCATAAACTTACCGGAAACGGAAACACCTCGTCCATAAATAACCGGAAGTGCGGATATACACTCCAACTAAAGTTACCTAAATCCCACCCTTGCCACGAATTATCTTCCTACAAATATTTACCCGAGACAAATTGAGGAAATATTTAATTCAGCTTGCGCTGTAGATATACTATACACTATAAGTTTGCCCAACATACCTGAGCTTACGCTAAGTCTGCAAAACAGTTTGTTGTAGGAAATAACAACTGTCAGATTCATATTCATTTATCCATACTAGTGAATGAATAAATAATTAAGACGATATACAAATCTAATTTCTGTGGCGAGTGGGCGGAGCATATAAAAATACAAAAAATGTGACAGCGCTGTTTACTTGCTTAGGTGAAGAACGAGACAAACATGTATCATAGCCGCGTCGCATTGTCGCAGGAGTAAATGACGTAAGCAATAAAGATAAAACCTCGAATTGCATGAGAACCATCAAATAAAAACAAAATGCTTTTCCATCAATTTAGGTAGGTACCATAATTATCTACTCAACTATGTAAAAAAATACTAGAGTCGGAGCTTAGAGTCGGAGAATGAACGATATTAGTGTTTTAGAAGAGCCGATGTTGACAAATAATTGTATCGAGAAAAGTTTCACCAATTGCGTTTCTGACTTTCATTTAAATATGTAATCAGTACCATTTTTCGTTAATGAATACGACAGTTGCTTAGCGGCTAATTTTTTTTACATATCCTCTTAATTACCGCACAAAATAAAAAATAATCTGTACATGGCAACCTTAATGATAGTTAGCCTTCTCTTCCAGTTAACCTTTGTGTAATGCGGACAAACAGTTATTAAAAGATTTGTGGGTAGTGCATATTTGGTAGAGGGAGAGGTTAAATATAAATTCCAAATCACATATACACATATCTAAATATATAAAACAAAGTCGGGTTAGTTACACCATTTATAACTTGAGAACAGCTGGACCGATTTCTATTAAATATGTGATAAATATAGATTATGATCGAGATTGAGACATAGGCTACTATTTACCCGACTGCGCAGAAGCAGGGTAATGTTTTATGTACAAACCACGCGCGTGAAGCCGCGGGCGGGTCAGCTATAGTGTGACCATTAGTGCTGTGCACTTCCTGAGGTATGCGCGCGGCGAGACGGGGGGGAGAATCGGCTGCTGCGCTCTGTCAGTTCGCCGTCAACGCTCGTGGCGGCAGGTAGTGTTATTTGTATCGGACTGTCTATGTCATGTTCGTCTGACATAGACAGTCCGATATAATTAATACGTGAAAAGAAAACTTTCTACCCCTTTTTAAGCTTTTTGCAAGCACTGAAGAGTGAGATTAGACATAGTTAAAATTTATATGGAGAATGAGGAACTAATGCAAAAACCGTCCAAGTGCTAGTCGGACTGGCGCACGAATTAAGGATTCCGTAACATTATCTATAAATACGGCAAAAACCATGTTTGTTGTACGGGAGCCCCACTTAAATATTTTTTTATTTTGTTTTAGTATTTGTTGTTATAGCCGCAACAGAAATACATCATTTCAACTGTCTAACTATCACGGTTCATGCGATACAGCCTGGTGAAAGACGGACAGACAGACAACGGAGTCTTAGTAATAGGGGCCGGTTTTACCCTTTGGGTACGGAACCCTAAACAAGGTCGAATTTTGTCCACTAGGTTCTGTGAGAACAGTAGACCTCGCGTCCCAACTCCTAAAAGTAACTTGCACAATATAATTTACAAAGAAAGTCCAATTTTAAATCGAATTTCAGGTGTTTGAATTTTCCAATATGCTTACCCTATGTAGACTTTTGTGCAAAATATTGGTATAAGTTTTAGCGATTACTCGCGTTCTCTTGGTCTTAAGAGGTCTAATCTAATGTTTACGGGTTCGTCTCATCTTCATGAGACGAACCCGTAAACATTAGTCATACTACGCAGTCCTCTCCGCCTTCGCGGAGAGGACTGCGTAGTATGACTGGTCTTATAATATAAAAATGAATCGCAAAATGTGTTGGTAAACGCATAACTCAACAACGCCTCAACAACACAACTTCTTATTGTCAGGAGAAGGTTGTTATGAAAGAAAAAATTAAGAAAATTGCGCGCAAAATTAGAATATTTAAGAATACTTAACCACCATATAAAAATATTTATAATCTAACCTTAGCGCTTTTATAATGTAACCTTATGACGTTTGACATAGAATTGACAGAATGCGTGCTGCAAATATCGTCAAAGAGTATGTAAAAAAAATGAATATCGTTTGAAACAGATGCTTCGGTAGGAGTTATCCCGAGATATATTGACTATATATATAAAAATTAATTGCTGTTCGTTAGTCTCGCTAAAACTCGAGAACGGGTGGAGCGATTTGGCTAATTTTGGTATTGAATTATTTGTGGAAGTCATTCATTTTCTCATACATAATGATGGCCGGGGACAACAATTGACAATTCTACCAGGGTGACTTATATTGACAGCCCGCGTTATACCTACTCGTATGCATGTCAAGCCGATACGAAGTTCGGGGGGTCCACTAGTATGAAATATATATGATATCCATCCATATTTAACATTACAGCAAACTTCCCTCCTTTTCCCCCCTCCACTCCCACTTTTGGATTTTTTTTTCGCTACTTGTGTCGAATAAAGTTTTGTGTGCCTCTCAAATTTGAATGAAACCCGTCGACAAATAACGCTACAGCAAACTTCCCCCTATTTTCCCCTCAATCAAAAATCGAGATCAACAAAAAAATTTAAATAATTCAAGGAACTTGTGAGCTAATTTTTGTCCAAATAGGTTGAAAAATGCGACCTGTAGGCGAGATCGGATAGCCGCACAAAAGCATTTTTGGCCAATCTCGAAACTGTGATGCTTCGCTCGCTTCGAACGTTCGGTCAATAAACACGGGATTGATCACGCGCCGTTTTATCGGTGTTACGACCGATAATCTTTCGGTTCAATTCGTGAACCTTTATTTGGGTGAGTGCGATCCGCTCCGCACAGGGCACCTTTATTACCACTTGGTCAAAAATTCGGATATACAGATTCATATACATTCATTCATATAATAGGTATAATCATCTTTAGAGATCGATCGTTTAGAGAGTTTACAAGTTATTATTATGAATTATCTCAACAATACCTTTAGTTTGACACCAAATACTCAATCACATAAAACAAAGAGATTAAACATAAACAATACGACTACATAATATTTCTGGTTTTGGTACCTTTCAGGTACTGTACACGATTAGTAGTTCTATGCGTGGGATCATCTATCGTAGGATATACTTATAGTTAACTAATATGTAGATAGCTTATGACCTGGATTGAGACAGCTTACTTTTTAACAGACTTTAAAAAAGGAGGAGGTCCTCAGTTCGACTGTATTTTTATATGTTATTTACCTCGGAACTTTCGACTGAGTGAACCGATTTCGATGATTCTTTTTTTATTTGAAAGCTGGTGCTTCCCGTGTGGTCCCATTTCCATTTGGTCCAGTTATGACAATGACATCTATGAGAAAACCGTATAAGTCATAAGTTTGTTTAATTTTTATAGTGTGTTATGTTTGTTAGTTCAGAACTCTTTATCAACCGATTTGATTTTTTTTTATTATTTGAATGGATATACATATTTTCAGATTGGTTCCATAGAAATTTTAATGAAATCGGTTTAGTAGTTTGGTTTTTACTGGTATCTGAAGTCGGTTATATATTTGTTAAAAAGTTACTTGTTACGTAAACCACGCGTGCGCAGCCGCGCGCGTAAGCTTAATCATCTTTAATAAAAATCTAGATCCTTTTTAATAAAAATCTTTATTTAAATAATCTTATTATAAAGAGGAAAGATTTGATTGTTTGTTTGTTTGTATTGAATAGGCTCCGAAACTACTGGACGGATTAAAAAAAATATTTCTCTGTTGGGAAGCTACACTATCCCCGGGTGACACAGGCTACTTTTTACCCAACTGCGCAGAAGGAGGGTACTGTTTTTATTGAAAAACTACGCGTGCGAAGCTGCGGATTGGTCAGCTAGTAATTTATATTTACGTAAACGCTTCATAACTTAATGTTTTAGTATTAACAAGGATATTCGCCAAAAATATTCCTTTACATAAAATTATAAAATCCAATATTTACAACCCATTAATTACAAAGAATGCAAAGAACAGCCCAATATATTTTTACATCGTCCGTTATAAAAAAACAACGTACAGGGTGTAAAACACGAATGGGCCTCGAAGGAAACTACTAGGTATCCCAAAATATTGCAGTTAGAAAAAAATTGGACCCAAAGCACAGACGCCGAGTAGCCAGACTTTCAGTTTTTTACAAGATTCTTTTTGGTGAATGTGCGCAAGATATTCATGACATCATCCCTCCTTCCCCCTTCCACCATCAGACCAACAGACGTACCCTGGTCGGCTGCTTCAACTTTTCTTGTTAGCACAAGTAAGGAGTGGAACTCACTTCCGGCGTATGTTTTTCCGGACCAGTATAATCTCATAGTCTTCAAGTCCAGAGTGAATAAGTTCTTGCTAGGCAAGCGTGCTCCATTTTCAATCACACCATCACTTACTATCAGTTGAGGTAGTGGTCAAGCACTTGACTATCATTAATAACAAAAATTAGAAAAAAATATACAAAGACAAGACTCGCCTCAGATAATGGAACATGAAGAAGTAGGTGGTTTTTATTAAACCTGTGTCATCCCACTGCTGGGCAAAGGTCTCCCCCACTTTCGTCCAGGACTTTCGCTCACGTGCCAAATCCCATCAATCTGTCTCGAAGGCATCGAGATTGTCACGCCAGCGTCTACTAGGCCTTCCTCGGCGCCGTCGCCCGTCGTCAGGCACCCACTGCGTGACGATCGTTGCCCATCTGTCCGGGTGCATTAATCTAGTGTATATTATATTAGTATGATAGGCCTGCGTTTATTCACGATCTCACGTGATGGTAAGCGATGATGCAGTTTACGATGGACCATGCTTGACTCGAAGAAACCTGTTAACCAGCCGCTTGAAGACCCATAGGTTTTAGTTATCAGGAAACACAGAATCGAGCAAGGTTTTCCACTCTTTGGCGGTGTGGATAATAAAGGTGTGAGAGAACCGCTTTGTGTACATGGGCTGTATGTCTACCATATAGCGGTGGCGTACCGCAGAGAGTCTGGTTATCCGATGATAGAATGGGGATTGTCATGGTGGGATCAAATTGAAAAGTTTCGCTGCACACTCCGAAATGTACTCTATAAAAAACCCGAGAGGCTTGCAACCTTTCGTCGATCTCCAGGCTGTGGAGCTTTGCGTCTACTAGCTCATTATTGCAAATGAGCTTATCGGCTCTTGCCTCGCTGTCAACCTCTTTTAAATATTTTTTTACCTGAATTAGGTAACCTGGCATCAATGATGTATTTTTCTTAGGACAATAAACATTTTTTTTCTTAAACATGCTTGGAAATTTGAGCATTACTTATTTTGACAACCTTCGTTAAAAATCGAAATTGCTGTACTGGCCAAAAAATGCGAGCAGCGGCCGCAACAGTTGTATGAAAACCATATCTGTCGTAGTTTGGCGGTCAAATAAATTACATAGAAAACTCATATCTGTCGTGTATTTTAAAAATGGAACGATCTTTTACTCCGAAACATGGCAACCAAGGAGGTAACTTAACAAAAGTTTTATTTAAATTTCGAACTGGTTTGCAAATAGAAAGCTGTCTATTGAAATAAAAACATATGAACACTTTAACGCGGGAAAAGTTATTTTTGTTCGTTGTTCATCATTGATTTGAAAATTAATTGTATTTTTAGTATATAATTTCCGCGCCTTTGATTATATACTTGTCTAGATGCCACATTGACCCTGCCTGAACGGCCAAAAAAAAGTCTACTATAATTGGTAGACTCGCTTCTTCCTTACGTCAGTGTTATTTGAAACACACGAAAAATAATTAATTATGCCGGTTTATGCTGTCAGACTGTGTCGCAATTATGTGGGAAACCCGTATAATAACACCAAGATCACTTTTCATCGGTAAGTTTTGTTAGTTGACCACTATTATTATAAGAAAACATGATTTTTAATTTGTAATTTTGTAGGTTAGTCTGATTTAGCCAGTGTTGTCAGTTTATTACTAGGGAGATTTAACGAAACTATGGGAGACAAAATACAAATAGCATTTCATAATCTTTCGATCAGAAGAACATTATTATTTTAAAAATTACATTATATATTTGATCAGTAAATGACAACTTACAATATACAAAATAAATGAAACCTATTACGTCATGCACTAAATAGTATTTTTGTTAGTTCTTTCTAATATTTTGGGTTTCAGATTTCCTACGGATTCCATACTAGCAAATTGCTGGAGAGACATTATATTGCGGACTCGAAATGAAGTCCAGTGGAAACCTCACAAGACTTCAGTCGTGTGTTTCGAACATTTCTCTGATGATGATTTATATTTTACAAAAAAAAGGGTTACGACGGCTAAATAATGGATCGGTACCAAGCAAGGTACGATGTCTTAGTGAAAAAATCGTGCAGTAACTTTTTAACCAACTTCAAAAAAAGGAGGTTTGCAGTCAGCTTTTTTTTACTTTTTTATGTTTGTTCCCCGATTACCCAAACAAATCTCTACCAATTTCGATTTTTTTCTTTTGTATGAATGTAAAAAGTCGGTACTGAAAAATCAAACGAAATTTTTAAATTTCATAAATTAGTTAGTGTTCGAGATCAGGGCGGTCTTGTATATGCTTCGGAAGATGCATTCAAAATTAGTAAGGCTTCTGAGTAAGTAATTAGAGACTTTATAAAACAGGGCTATATAGTAACATCATCCTCTAATTATGAACAGATTTGTCTTAAAATAATAAGTAAGTTTGTCGGTCACGCTTATTTCAAAAATATCGATGATTGTTGTCAACATCACCAAATAAGCCTGTTAAGACTAATAATTGAAAAATATTTGCAAATAAGATGTCACCATATTTGTAAATCAGATAACGTAGCCCAGGCAATAAAACCAAAGAGAAAACTATTCCGAAAACAAACAAAAAGAGATGGGGTTTAATCTATAAATTACTGTATTTTGTTTTTCATTGTATTTTTTGTTGTTTCTTAAATAAATTATACACTAATCTACAAAATAGTTATTTTATTCAACCTGTTTTGTTTAACTTTCATCATATTAAATAATGGAGAAAAGGTAAGTTACTAATTTGTAGCAGGCATCCCTAGACACGCACACTTTGACAGTTTGACGACAATAAGTACACGAGCGGTACTCACACATATCACGCAATTGGAGACAGTTTTAGCGCGTCGTTTGTTTGCATTGCTCTATCTAGACAAGTATGTATATAATCAAAGTTCCGCGCATTATTTGAATTAAGTACTGTAGGGTAAGGGGAGATATATTGATGATATACCTAAGTAATTTGGTGATAGTTTTTTACTAGATTATCACACAATCACCTATACAAGGACATTCAAGAGACAGCGCTAGCGAGTTGCTACGAATAAGAGGAGATATAGACATAGGACGCGTTTCGCTACTTTTTTGACAATTAAAAACTGATTAATTTGAAAATATAGTTCAAAAAACCTTCAGCCTCAGCCCTCAACATAGGGCAAATCTGCTCAAAAAGCAAAAACAAAGTATAATTCAAGGGGTAGAATATGATTGGGAGTGTGGGTTATGTGAGGTCTTGTATTTATCTGATGTTATAAAAAGGCGTGGAGCCAAATGGATCCAGAGCTCGTATTATCACGAGATCTGCACATCTATCGAAGAATCTGATCCCGTGATACAGCTATATTATAGATGTGATCTCTTCATGTAATGAATTAAATAATTAATTAAATTTATTAATGGGTCAAACTTTTTTTTAATTTAAGTCAAATTAACAGATTAAATAGACAATTTCCATTCTATCACAAAATTTTCTACCTAGTATCACCAATCTACCGGACCGTGTCGCCAACTTACCTTAGATTTCTTGTGTATTCAATTGACATTTTATGCTCAAAATTTTTATTTATTTGTTATCTAAACTATTCTCAGCATATACTTCAAGCAGTAAATAATGCAATAAAACAAAAGTGACTTTTTGCTTAGTTGCCAAATTCTATAAAAATAGTATTTGTCATTTTTATCACCAACATTCCTTTCCTTACCCTACAAGCCTTGGCCACAACTAGGCATTGATGGACTTACGTATGTGTGTCTCGCTCGGCCCACATTTACACTTTATTAGTCCATCAATAAGCCGTGTGGTCCCGGCGTAATAATAGGGCCACCCCTTCTCAAACCGCGGGAGCCGTGTGAGCGGGCAAAGGGAGTTGTTCCAGGGAATGGGCAGCATTCTTCTGTGTACTAATCACCAACCACTGCGATCACCAAGCCGCCTGCCAAGCGTAATGATTATGGCGAAATCCCTCCTATGACAGACACAACAAACAAACGGCCCCCAGTCCCCGGTGGCTCCGTCATCCCTGGAAGTGGTAGCAACCAGGGCAGTGGCGGAGTAGGGGGTGCTAAGAATCCCCGGCAGCGATCCAGCCACCACCACCGACGACTGGACCTGACAACGTACAACACACGAACGCTCAGGGCTGACGAGAAGATTGTCGAGCTGGAAGAAGAACTGAGCAAGCTACGTTGGGACATCCTAGGATTGTCGGAAGTCCGAAGACAGGGTCAGGACACGATGATCCTTAACTCCGGTAACTTGATCTTCTACCGGGAGGGAGATCAACTATCCCAAGGTGGTGTCGGGTTTCTCGTCCGCAAGTTCTTCGTTAACAACGTGACAAAAGTCGACAGTGTGTCGAACAGGGTAGCATACCTTATACTCAGAATTACCGAAAGGTATTCGTTGAAGGTCATACAGGTATATGCGCCGACGTCGACACACCCAGACGATGAAGTGGAAGCCATGTATGAGGAGATCTCCGAGGCCATACATACTTCCAAGACTCATTTCACGGTTGTAATAGGGGACTTCAACGCAAAGCTAGGCACAAGGAAAGACGATGAGCTGAGAGTGGGGCCATTTGGATTCGGGCGGCGGATCCAAAGGGGCCAGAGACTAGCCGACTTCATGGAAAAGGAGGGCCTCTTCATGATGAACTCCTTCTATGAGAAGCGGCTAGCCAGAAAGTGGACGTGGATAAGCCCCGACGGTTTCACTAGAAATGAGAAAGACTTCATTATGACGACCAAGAAGCAAATATTTGATGATGTCTCAGTGATCAGCAGGGTGAAAACCGGGAGCGATCACCGCATTGTTAGAGTCACATTGAATATCGATGTTAATCTTGAAAGGGCACGTCTGATGAAGTCTGCGCTCCGTCTAAATTTTGCCCAAATCCAAAACCCCGAAAGCTTTCAGCTAGAACTGCACAATCGCTTCCAGTGCCTAGCCAGCTGCAATGATATTGACGAGATAAACAACGGGTTGGTGGAAACTGTCCAAGTGATGGGATCTAAGTTCTTTAAGGCCCCCCTCCGAACTAAGTACCAGAAACTCTCAGATGAAACCATTAAGCTAATGGAGGACCGGCATGAAATGAGATTGCAGTCTTCAGCTGATATGTCGGCCTACGGCGTGCTTAATAGACGAATCTCGAAATCTATGCAACACGATCTGCGTACCTTTAATACATCTCGTATTAAGGTCGCAATAGAAAGGAACAAAGGTTCAAAAGTGTTTGCAAAGCATTCGTCTATAGAGCAAAGTCAAATGACTAAGCTGAAGACCGACAGCGGCACTATCATTTCGTCGAAACCGGAGATTCTGAGAGAGGTCAAAAAGTTCTATGGACAGATGTACACCTCAACACAAAACCCCGTTGGTCAGTTAGCTCAGGACACCAGAGCCAAACTAACCCGACACTATACCGAAGACATCCCGGACATCAGCCTGTACGAGATTAGGATCGCTCTGAAACAGCTTAAAAACAACAAGGCACCTGGTGAGGATGGAGTTACGACAGAACTTCTGAGAGCGAGTAGAAAACCGGTACTTCAAGTCCTCCAGAAGTTATTTAACTGCGTTGTCCTTGAAGGAACCACGCCAAAAGCGTGGGATAAAAGCGTGGTGGTGCTTTTCTTTAAAAAAGGTGATAAAACCTTTTAAAGAACTACAGGCCCATCTCGCTCTTGAGCCACGTTTACAAGCTGTTTTCGAGAGTGATTACAAACTGTCTCGCACGCAGGTTCGATGACTTCTAGCCTCCCGAACAAGCCTGTTTCCGAAAAGGCTTTAGTACCATAGACCACATCCATACGCTACGCCAGATTATACAGAAGACCGAGGAGTATAATCGGCCGTTATGTCTAATGTTTGTGGACTATGAAAAAGCCTTCGATTCAATCGAGACCTGGGCGGTACTGCAGTCTCTTCAGCGATGCCAAATCGACTATAGGTATATCGAAGTGTTGAAGTGTTTGTATAGTAACGCCACTATGTCAGTCCGTCTACAGGAGCAGAGTACGGAACCAATCTAATTGCAGAGAGGCGTGAGACAGGGAGACGTAATTTCTCCGAAACTGTTCACGAACGCATTGGAGGACGTTTTCAAACTCTTGATCTGGGACAGACTTGGCATCAATATCAATGGCGAACACATCGTATACCTTCGTTTTGCCGATGATATAGTCATTATGGCCGAATCGCTCGAGGAACTCGGTACCATGCTCAGCGACCTCAGTAGGGTCTCCCAGCAAGTGGGTCTTAAAATGAACATGGATAAGACGAAAATCATGTCAAATATCCATGTTGCACCCGTACCGGTAGTTGTTGGGGGCGATACCCTCGAAGTTGTCGACGAATATGTATACCTAGGACAAACTGTCCAATTAGGTAATTCCAACTTCGACAAAGAGGTCGCACGAAGAATCCAACTCGGCTGGGCAGCGTTCGGGAAACTTCGCGATATCTTCTCGTCCAAAATTCCCCAGAGCCTGAAGACTAAAGTCTTCAACCAGTGTGTGTTGCCAGTGATGACCTATGGCACTGAAACGTGGTCCTTTACTCATGGCCTCATGACCAAGCTCAAGGTCGCTCAACGAGCTATGGAGAGGGCTATGCTCGGGGTTTCTTTGCGTGACAAAATCTGCAATGAGGAAATCCGCAGAAGAACTAAAGTTGCCGACATAGCTCTAAAAATTAGCAAGTTGAAGTGGCAATGGGCAGGCCGATAACCGTTGGGGAAGAAAGGTTCTCGAGTGGAGACCACGGACTGGAAGATGCAGCGTAGGCCGGCCCCCCACTAGGTGGACTGACGATCTAGTAAGAATCGCGGGGAGCCGTTGGGCGCAAACGGCTACCAACCGCTCGTTGTGGCGATATAAGGGGGAGGCCTATGTTCAGCAATAGACGTCTACCGGCTGATGATGATGATGATGAGTCAATCAATGCCTCTTTTGCTGGCCACTGCAGTAATCTATACTTCTATACTAATATTATAAAGAGGAAAGATTTGTATTTTTGTATATTTGTGCCGATTTCAAAAATTCTTTCACCTATGGAAAGCTACATTCACCCTAAGTGACATAGGCTATATTTATTACTAGAAAAGATTAGGAATCCTTACTAAAACTTAAGTAACGTAACCCAAGGTGTAAAAAAGTGCCCTAAATCGTCTTTCGTCGCATGCGCTGCGGAAACTATTGATGATAGAACAAAAGTATGTTCTACAACATTAAAGAACATATCAATATCTATAAAAACTTCGTAATATTATAAAGAGGAAAGATTTGTTTGTTTATTTGTTTGTATTGAATAGGCTCCGAAACTACTGGACCGATTTAAAAAATTCTTTCACTGTTGGAAAGCTACACTATCTCCGGGTGACATAGGCTATTTTTTACCCAACTGCGGAGAAGGAGGGTAATGTTTTTATTAAAAAACTACGCGTGCGAAGCTGCGTATTGGTCAGCTGGTGTATATATATAACTTTATAATTTCATTTATTCAATGCAACTCATTTATGTTTGCTGACGCGCGAGCAGACGACTTCCTTGCCATCGTGCGCAAAAGAACTGCATCCCTGATGCGTCGGCTCAGCGAGAGCACCAACAGCATGCTGACAGTAGTTATTCATAACTTGAGCTCCAACATAATGAGACACTGGGTAAAGGTACATCCAACTTATAGCGCTATAGTATCTTTTAAATATTATTAGTTTTTATATTTATTTATTGTCTTTCCATATTAATTTTAATTTGCTGATTTGAACCTTAATTATTTAATTTATTTATTAAAAATTACCTAACAAATTACGAATGTAACATTCTGACATTTTTTATTTTAAATTGAATACGCAAATGGGTACAAAATTACTAGCAATAGATAATCGGCTAATAAACATGCATTTACAAATCATATCTTCTAGTGTTTTTTTTTTAAGTAAAACTTTTTTACGCACGCTTGACTTGGGGAGTAATAACAGAAAGAAAGAAAGAAAGAAAACATTTTATTCAACAACCACACAGTAATAAAGGAAAATAAAACACAAGAACAATAAAATCTAACCTAAGCACTAACAAACTTAAAAGCTCTGTGTAGAGATGAATAGGTACTCAGCTCAGCATGATGCTACGGTATGTTAATATGCCGCAGCGCTGGTCTTCCGCTGAGTCCAGTTTATATTACCTGGTAATCTGGTGAATGCGTAACGAAAAGTGCGAACGTTACGTTTCGTATATTACTGTAGGAGCAAGAGAGGTGCGCGTGCACATTTTCTTTCTCTTTTCCTCTCATAGGCAGTGCATGAAATATATATATATATATATATATATATATATATATATATATATATATATATAAGTATTATATATATGTCTCAGTCAGTAGTTCGTTTGATTATTTTTCGTAATTTCATATCGTTCTTGAACTATTTTATAAATTAATATTTTGTAAAAGAAGTTTTACTTCAGTCGTGTGGTTTAAAGCACGCTCGTTTCTTTTATCTTATCTTATCTTTTTTTTATACCCACTAAAGTTTTAAGAGTATTTATCTTACAGCCTGTATATTCCAGACCATCTTGTACAGAGTTTAGAGCAATTAATAATACCTAACGGCGATTATTACAACCTTAGCCCTCATAAATACAGACGGCCAAAATTGGATACCTAAAGTTCAACTCATCATCATCATAACAGCCATGGACGTCCACTGCTGGACATAGGCCTCCGCCTTCCCATAGAATTCCGGAGTGACCGAACCTGCACCCAACGGCTACCAGCAACCTTTTTTCCCATCTAATGGGGAGCTGCCCTACGTCGCACTTTCCAGTGCGCGGTCTCGAGAACGTGTCTGCCCCAACGGCCGTCAGTTCTTCGAGCTATATGCCCCGCCGCTAACTTACTCGTATGCCAAAGTTATTTCATTTGTTAGATTACTGGTTTTTTTAGTCACTTCACACACATAAATTATCTTTTTTAGACCAGCATCTGCCATGGCAACACCAGTGATGTCACCAACATCTTCCCGTGGATCGCGACCATTTTCATCAAAAACGATACAGCAAACAACCAGTTCAACTACATTTGCGACGGAGCTCTTCTAAGTGATACACTTCTGATAACAGGTCAGTATTAAGGGTTTCGTACTCAAAGGGTAAAACGGCACTCTATTATTAAGGCTCCGCTGTCTGTCTGTTCATCTGTCACCAACCTGTATCTCATGAACCACATAGTTAGACAGTTGATTTTTTTACAGATGTATATCTGTTGCCTGCCGCTATAACAACAAAAATTAAAAACAGAATAAAATAAATATTTAAGGGGGCTCTCATACAACAAACGTGATTTTTTTGCTCGTTTTAGCTCGATATTGATAACGGCAATAGGTAGACGCTTGAAATATTCACATAATATTTAGTTATACAGGGAGTTTTTTCTAAGTGTGCACAAATTTGCACAGGAGGTTCAGACTCTGTAGTATATGCGATTATTGAAATAAAAACAATATGTGTTATTTTCAAAAAAAAGATACCAATTTATTCCTTAAAACATAGAACTCGTGGACAATGCCAAAATCATTCATAAAATTTTACTGCGCACGCACACAAATGTAAAACTAAAAACTCACGGTCGCAGAATGAAAAGGGTGTCCATAAATCACGCACTTTTTAAAATATTTTCAAATGAAAGTAATTAACTAATTAAGAGTTAAATTAAATATTTGACTTTTTATAAATAACATTATTTATGTCTAGAATGTTATAAAAATATTTGTGCACACTTAGAAAAAACTCCCTGTATATATTAAATTTAAAAATGAATAATTAAATTAAAATAAAACAAATATGGTGGGCTCCCATACAACAAACGCGATTTTTTGCCGTTTTTATAGATAATGGTAATGGTACTTCGTGCCTGAGTCCGACTCGCACTTGGCCGATTTTATTTTTAATTTTGAGGGTATCGTCAAACATAAGAGACGAGTTGGTCGCGTAACTTTGGTGTTACAAACGCCCATAGGCGTATCACACAGTAACCACCTACCATCAGGTAGGCCCATACAGTTGGTTACCACCTTAGTGGTACAAAGATAAAAACCATTCTTGTTACGTTAAAAAAAATCAACAGCAATAATCAACTTACATTAAATAAATAAATAGTGCTGGATATTTCACACAGCGCCATCTAGCCCCAAACTAAGCAAAGCTTGTACTATAGGAACCAGATAACTGATAGAATACTTATATACTTTTTTGTGTATCATAGTTACAATATATAGAGATACACCAGGCCTGGAACAAATATCTGTAGATCATGCAGATATGTGATCCGCGGCGGGAATCGAACCTCCTGCGTCCAGAAGTCTATTCACCCGCCGGCTCCGCGCTAATGATCGTGAACTGTATTTTATATCGCTTGGGTCCAGTTTCACCAATCTTCTTTAACACGACAAAACTCAAAAGCTTTTCATAAAACAACCCTATTTCAATACATTTACGAACCTTTTCCAGCGAAGTTTTGCTAACAGGTGAAATCGTTAAAAGTATTTTCGAGTTGAAAAATTGGAGAATTAAAAAGTTGGGAGTGATTTTCGAGATTGAAAAACGACCCGAGAGTTTATTACAACAATTTAGGAAAGGTTTGTGACAATTTTTGCGATATTATTTGGGATTTGGATGGTTAAAGGCATTGTTATAATATAAATCATAAAGGACCACAACATGATGGTGATGACATTTTTGTACGGTTGTGTGGCCTTACTTTTTTCTGCCGCTTAGCAGTAATGCTCGCATTGATTTATTTCGGTATGAAGGTTATGGGTGCCGGTGAAATGGGTCATCCAAACTCCAGCCACACTGGGTCATCTGTTATTGCAATAGGCTTTATTTATTCCTTGTGCCTCTTGTATATTAAAAAAAAATACAAGATTTTCCAACTTTGAATTCTACCCATTCCTACCAAACAAGGCGTGGTGGCAGCATTCCACACCCAACTATTAGGTTAGCTAAACTTACAAAGAGTTTTCTTTGTAATGGAGTCAAACTATTTAATAAATTAGATAAAGATTTGCGTGAAATGGACTATGCCATATACAAAATAAAATTAAAATTAGTATTAATTAGGAAAAGCTACTAAAGCATGATTGAAGCTCTCAAGGATGACTCCATTTCACAGGAAATTACTTGATAGTAGGTATGTATTATGTATTATTTTTTTATATAAATTGTTATTTCTATGATATTAGGATTAGGTATATACATTTTTTTTGTTATGATTTATTTATGTAAGATGACAATGCCCTTTTACAGCAGCTACGATTTGACATTTTTTATTGCATATCTTGACATTCCTTATATTTTATTCAATGACTAATGCAATTCAATGTTTTTAATAAAATTAATGTTACCTACTGACATAAGCAGCAGTTTAGAACTCAAAATAGGTACTATTGTAATCAATTCTTTGACAATGCCCCTCTACAGCAGCTATAATCTTATGTACCTACATAGTTAATAGTCAGTATTTTTAAGCTTAAATGTAAATAGGTATATATGAAATGCTTGTCTGTTTCTGGCACCTCTACTTAGATAAAGACATGTAATTAAGTACCTAAGTACTATTATTGACGTAACCAAATGTTCCATTGTGTCCCTACGGTTTCAATAAATGAGTATGAGTGATTCGCCCCGAACTGAGATCTCGCGAGTGTACCAGAACACAAATAAAAATATTCTTAGGGCGACTCGCGCAACGATGCCTAAACGTATTTAGTAGTTAAATATGATTTAAGAAGTTGTCAAATCATACCAATACGTAAAATTTAAACATTTTTAGTCGTTAAACACGTTTAGCGATCGTTGTGCAAGCCGGCCGGCCGACACTAATAAAATAATTCCACGAAATGAGCAACCAAATATTTGACCTACAGTTTCATTCAAATTACAGCTAACGGGAGTTCATGTTAATTGGTTAACTTTAAGGTTCTTACTTTAAGACTAATATTATATTTGACATTTTGACTTATAAATAATTTAAAATTGGAAAGTTTGCACGCCTTGGCCTTGGCGAGGCAGAATGTAAAGGAGCTTTTAAACATTGTATAATATATAGTCAACCTATTGTACCAACATTCTTGGAAATAGATGCTTGTGAATTATGCTGTTTTGGGGTATAATTTGCAGTTATTCTGGAAATATAGGAAACAAGGTTGAAACTAAAATTAAAAACGGGGTTGAAATGTTCTCACAAAGACCTCTTATTAGGCGTGCTAGTTGAATGGACAGTCCCTTCTGATGGTCCCTTGAACCACAATATCTCAGCAACCTCCCCCCCCCCCCTCCTCCTCCCTCCCTTCCCCCCACCAGATTTTCTACCTATATATCAAATTTCACAATGATCGGATAAACGCTTTAGTGTATTTTATACAAACAAAAATCTATCTATTTTTCACACCCGTAACAATTTTTTCAGGTCATTCAAACATGTATCCGGCACAGAATTCTAAACTTTAAAGCTAAACCTTAAAGGCACATTTTGAAAAACTACTCTCGTCCTAAGTAATATCTAGCGACCCGTCTCCAAAACAAAGCCTCTAAATTCTAAAAGAAAAGGCAGCAATCGTCGCAAGACGCTCTTGAAATGCGAAGAAATTAAAGTGACGTCAAAAACACGGGAGCTTTAGGGTTCTGATTTGAAATGTTCGCTGGAAACGCTTCAATAATTAAAACTTTAAAGTAGCGTATCTTTCCTTGGTTAGTAGGCATGTAAATGATTGCTACTTTTAAATCATTTTCATATGATTATTATTTTAACATTATTTATAGTTGACATGATTTTTATTTATATTAAGTATTTTAATTTAATTGTTATAAGTTTTATAATGTAACAATTGACATGCCTGTAACAAACAATGTTATAATTAAGGTGAAATAAATAAATCTGAAATCTGATTATTTTTTAAGTGAAAACTTCTTTAGGCGCGCTGGGAATTTTTAAATGGAAAAAAAAACTATTGAACTCGCGATATTGTTACCGTTCCCGACACGTCTGTATATAAGTATATGTTTGAGATGAGAAAAAAAACATAGAACCAGTGCCACAATTTTTTTTATCACTTACATTTCACATGTAAAAAAATCCAGGCAATGAAAACGCCTGATGAATTCCGAAGAAATGCGAACGAGTGATTTGTAAGAGAACCGAACGACTGCGACCGATATACGATGAAAACCGAAAGTGATTTCATTTGTATTATTTTTAGCAGGATATGCGAGGGAAAATAGCAGGTGAATGTGATGATGACATGTGATTTTTAATATAATATGATTTTTCACATGATACTCGTGAAACGTTCCATTCCGTAGACGTAAGTTACACGTAGGATGAGGTAAGTGCAACTTACAGACATATTCTGAGATTGATATTACAGGAAAATTGTCCCAACTTTGTAAATACGGAATAAAATAGAACTCATGTCAACAGTTGTTTTAAGTGTACAGCTACAGTTTCTTACTGTTCCAATCGCTAGTCCATAATAATGTAAATAACCCTAAACCTACATTAAAAACTTTAGAACAAAACACATTATATTTAGACTACGGAGAGTCATCCTAGTTTGACTACGGATCCAATTGATCGTTGTCTTAACATACTAATATTAAAAATGCTAAGTTTGTTTATTTGTAATGTACGTTGTAATGTAACGGCTGAACCGATTTCGATGAAATTTTATAAATAGATAGATTACCGATAGATAGATTTTATATTAGATGCGACATAGGCAAACCACGCGTCTGAAACTGTGGATGGAACCTAGTCACACTAATATTATAAATGTGAAAGTATGGATGTTTGTTTATATTATATTTGTTTGTTTATTTGTTTGTTTGTTACTTAATCACGTCGTAACGGCTTCACCGATTTCGATGAAATTTGGTATATACGTATAAGGTAGCCTATGTGGTAATACAGGGCCTGTATTACCACATAGGCTACCTTTTATCCCATAAATCAGCTCACATGGGATAAAAATGGGGTGTCAAGTCAAATTGCAACAGCGAGTTTAGCTTTATTTCTAGGTTAACTACACATTTAGTAGTGTAACGCGTACGAAGTCGCGGGCAACAGCTAGTTAATATTAAAATACAGAACCCAACACTACCCTAGTTTCCTCCGTTTATTTCAAGACGGGGCGAAGGCTAATTTTATTAGTTCACCGTTTCCAATACAATTACTTACTTAAACTCACTTACACAATATTATTATGGCATTTAGTTGTATGTATTTGTTTACTAAGATAAGACTATCATAAGACCAGTCTTAACACGTGCCCAGTGGCACAGATTTATTTGTACTTTCCATTACTGCGTTACGGGTCGTTTTAAACCTTGTCCTTAACCAGAGATTGTGGCGGCACGAGGCATATTAAACCCCACCGCCCGTAGGAGACCAAAATCCTTTTTTTGGCGCCAAATAAGACAAAGTGTACGGTTTTTTTTTTTTGTATGCGGCACGAGGTCTAAGAAAACCGGCATTGAGGTTGGTATACCATAGAACTAGGAATCAATAGCACATCTCAGATATATAGTTAACTCGTTCCTACACTGAACCAGATGGAAGTCCCGCACGACAGAGACGTTTAAGTTTTTTCTTACCGCTATAAAGACCAGACAGATGGACAGGGTGTTTCAAGCCTTGTTTCGCACTTATCGTGTTAATGCATGGAATCGAAACGTAGTCCGTAACGCAGAAGAACATACATACCATCCAAGCCGCCGAAAAGAAGATGCTAAGGTGGATGTGCGGCGTCACCAGGCTCGATAAAATCCGTAACGAGTACGTGCGAGGAAGTCTGTGCATGTGCGACATCGCTGACAAGATGCAGGAGAGTCGGCTGCGATGGTACGCTCACGTGAACAGGAGGCCACCTGACTACGTAGGGAATTTGGCACTGCTACATTCCATCCCCGGTCGAAAATCTAGAGGTAGACCCAAGACAAGGTGGTGAGATGTATTGCCAAAAGACATGATAGAGGGCCATGTTTCTGATGACGACGTCGAGGATATAGCGAAGTGGAGAAAAACGACCAGGAAACACCATGTGGGACACATAGCTAGGAAGAGAGAGTGTTTTATGTATTCATCTGGGGCCTGACAGCGCTGCATTAAATGTTTATTTATATTTTTACATTATATTCGTGAATTTATGCAGAAAAATGCTAAAGAAAAAGTAAAAAAATCGCGGTTTGATAGTTAAAATCAGCATTTAAGTTTTGAGAGCTATATAGTGGCCAACTTTCGATTCGGAGGTTTGGCTTCGAATCCCGTCCAATGGATTTTTGCATACGGTGAAGTAAATCATCGTGAAAAAAAATATCCTAATTAAATTGGATTAAATAGAATGTTTTTTTTACTAGCCCGTATTGTCCCACTGATGGGCAAAGGCCTCCCCTCTTTCTTCCACTTATCACGGTCTAGAGCCATATCCCGCCAGTCTTTTTGGAAGACGTCGAAGTCATCGCTCCAGCGCTTTCTAGGCCTTCCTCGGCGTCGCTTTCCGTCTTTAGGAGTCCATATGCTTGTCTTCTTAGCCCACCCATCGGGTTGCATACGCGAGACATGACCCGCCCAGTCCCATTACAGCTTTGCAGCCTCGATGCGCACGTCAGCGATGCCAGTCTTCGAGCGCTGCCAGGAGTTTGGATTCCGGTCGATCCGCTTTACACCCAAAATGCTGCGCTCCATCGCTCTTTGGCAAACTCCTAGTTTGAACTTCTGAGACTCGGTCAGTGACCAAGACTGGGCACCGTAGGTTAGGACAGGCAGAATACACATGTCAATGAGTTGGCGTTTTAGCGATAAGGTCATCCTTCATAAATTCCTTCATGGACCAGAAATAGAATGTTATAAATTGAAAAAGAAGAGCACAGTAACATTCATTAAATTAACAAAGTTAGTGTAAGATCAGTCTCTCATCAAATTCAAATTACAACACTGTTAGAGCGATCCGCTCGGAACTGCGTCTCGCACTCACCCTGATGAAGGTTCACCAAATTGAACCGAAACATTGTCAGTTGAAACACCAATAAAACGGTACGTGATAAATCCTGTATTTATAATAATGATTAAAATAAATCCCGAAAGTTTTTTAAGTAAAACATTGTTAGAATTAAATTTTATCCTAGTACATAAAAATCGAACGCATAATAATTTTGGCATCGGGTTGGTATTCATATAGGCGACGATGTTAAGTACAAGCAACCTTACAACGCGACTCCAACCGATGCTATTTACCATCATTGATTTATTATAACAACTAGCTTCTGCTCGCGGCTTCGCACGCGTGGTTTGTCAATAAAAAGTAGACTATGTGTCAATCCTGGTCATTATCTATCGACATACCAAATTTAATAGAAATTGGTTCCGCCATTATGACGTGATTGAGTAACAAACACACAAACATCCAAACTTTCGCATTTATAGTATTAATGTGATGTGATGGAATTTACACCAACCACCGCGCCCGGTCTCGGCTTACCTTGTGGTACATCCGACACTCGATAACTGTCGACGAAGTGTCAACTTGACAAAATGTGTGCATATAAAAATGTTTAATTGTTTAAACAACTTGGCTAAACACGCCATCTTTTCTACCATCACCTTATGATATGATTACCCGTATTTATAAGTACAGTAAAGTATTATATAAATAAACGACTCCTTATCTCAACCATAAGTGCATTATTTCAAAAGCATTTTTATACTGAAATTCCAGTAAATATAAAAATGATAAAGGATAAACCACAAACAATAGAGTAGCATGATCAAAAATATGGATGGACGGAATAAATCCAACGAGAATGCAAATGCATTGTGCATTCAGGAATAAAATGCATAATCTATAGACTATTTCATCCTATTTTCAAAACAGGATTAAGGGATTGTTGGAGTAGTGTCTACTTTAGTGTATTGCGAGTTTTGTCGGACGCTGATTAAGGTTGCATTTCCACCAGAAGTGCGAGGAAGCTGAGCGTTGCGCGAGAAAATAATCCACTAAATGAATAGCTACGCTATGCGAGGCTAAGCAAATAAAGTCTTTTAGAGGCGGAATGCACCTCGATAGGTCGGCTTGTCTAGCTACAACCTGGAGCCCTGATGGAAGATGCGGTCGGGGTCGGCCAAGAAAGCGTTGGCGAGACGATCTTGTTGCCTTTGAGCAGGAGTAGTAGAATGTCGCACAGGATAGAGATAGATTGAAGGACTTGGGGAGACCTTTGGCCAGCAGGGGACAATATAGGCTAACAAAAAAAGAGGCGGTAAAAATGACTATTGGTTGATATTGGATAGGTATCGGAAAGGTTGCTGCTAGCCGTTCGCTGAGCGGAGGCCGCACAAAATTCGATCTGGAAATCTATGGAGGAGGCATATGTATAGCAAGTGATGTTCTATGGCTGATTTTGATGATGATAACAATGCAAAAAAAATGGAATTAACTTTATTAGTGGTTCGCCCCGAACTGAGATCTCGCGTAATCTTTAAATATCAAAATAGTGCCACGAAATAAATTTCCAACTTGACCTACAGTTTCATTCAAATTACAGCTAACGGGATAGTTGTTACTCTTTTTCGGGGTACGAATTGTAGTTATTCTAGATTTCAGACTTTCACCTATATTTGTGTCACTAAAGCTACACGCATACCAAATTTCAGCACTGTGGGATCACTAGTGTTTCCTGTGAGTTCTGCCAAAGTTCAGTTTTTATTATAGTTAACTTAAAAACTGCAAAGATTAAACTAAAAATCAAAACGGGGTCAAAATGTACTAATGAAGACCTTTCATTTGATGTCCTATTTGACCTAATAGTCTCATTTTCATTTTTTTACCCCTCTTTAACCCCAATATCTTAACAACCCCTCCACATTTTTAGTTCATTTAGTCACACCAAAATTGTACCATCTCACCTACCTATGTATCAAATTTCACGATGATTAGCTCTACGTTTCGAAAGTTATCCTCAGACAAACAAACATACATACAACGCCGATTTGCCCAAATTGATTTAGAGATCTCGCTTCGCTTGATCAATCATTTGTTTTAAAAAACACATTATGGCTTCATTTTTCTTGATTACATACTCGTAAAATCTTAATACCAAAATCTTTTTCTTTTTGTTACAGCGGCAAGATGTGTGAACTTCTTCAACTCTACTGTGAAACCTGATGATGTACTGGTTTTCCTGGGAAAGAGATCTCTGCAGATAATGGGGGATGATGAGAAGAACGTCCGAGTAAGCCACTATTACTTATTGTAAAATATATGAAACTACTTAATTTTCAAGAAGAGTTGGTTTTTTTTTTATGGAGAAAATAACTCTCACCTCCTTGCTTGTGAATGTGTTGAATCTTTTTAGGCTTTCTGCAGTCATCCATTTATTGGTTGGAAAGATTTTCTTTAGCTAGATATTTATTATAAGAATAATAATCGATATATATTGTTGTTTTAATTAAACCAATAGAAATAATACACAACTATTATAACATTAGTCTATAAAAACAACAAAAGAAACAGTTGAATCATCTAAAGACCGTTACAAACGATCTACAGATAGGTGCCCCCGAGACACTGCAGTGTTCCGCTGAGTTGCATTTATTGTTCATTGCATTGGCTCATTACTTTGCCCAGAAATAATTTTAAAATTATTGAGCCCTGGCATCCATGGCCCAGGGTCTCGCTCGACCCCAACTGGCTCAAATAAGTAAGCTCTGTCGAGTTATTGGTATAAAGGTTACGCGCTAACCATATTGTTTGTACCTTAACGGATCTTTTATTTCGGTAGCCGATCACACAACATAACCTTAAGTGACGTAACAAGTTTTCATACAGCTCGATAAGATGCCCTCGAACAACAGTCATACAAAAATAACCCCATAAAATTCAAAACGTTTTTATTAAAATTTTATTAAACCACAAAGATCACTTTGAAACATCAATTTTACTGCCTGTTCCTTCGCGACCAAGCCAGGAAAGAAAGGCAAGAAACAAGGCTGGTTGTTTCTTTTAATGATCCTTTTAGAATACATAAAAATAAAGAAAATAAATTACGTCTAAATTGTAACATTTCTGAACTAGTTGGAGCAATTTCAATTCCAAGCTTCTCTATCATCTAAATAATCCGATATGTTATAAAATAAATAAATATTGCTGGACATTTCACATAGCGCTATCTAGCCCCGAACTAAACATAGCTTGTACTATGGGAACCAGATAACTGATAGAATACTTATATACTTTTTTTGGTAAATACATACTTATATTAATATATAGAGAAACAACCAGGCCCGGAACAAATATCTGAAGATCATGCAAACATTTGTTCCGCGACGGGAATCGAACCCGCTACTTCCTGCGTCTCAGCCGGCTATTCGCCACTACACCACGGAGGTCGTCGGTCGTTATAGTAGGCCTTTTTATAAAGATTTTGTTTAATTACGTTTTTAAATTTATTTATTCTCAATTTTTGTACATCACTTAGGAGTTTGTTATAAAAGCGTAAACTTGTCCTTTAAGCGATTTACTAATAAATTAAAGCACTTCTAATTCACAGATATCAAGAATCATAGTCCACGGGAACTTCTCAAACGATAAAAAGGCGGAGAACGATCTAGCATTGTTGGTGTTGGAGGAGCCGGTCCCATTCACTGGAGGTATTCGACCGGCGTGTCTTGGAGTGAACGAAGAGCTATTGGGAAAATCTGTGGTAAGAAAAATAACAAGGCCCCCATAACAAACTTTAAGGAAATCAAAAATAGATGACCGATTTTCTCCACAGTTTTCCGATACCTCGCGAATCTTTTATCTCTCGCAGCCAAAGTACTTGTCAAAGTGTGCTCCGCGGAGACCTTGAGCTGCGCGATAATACTTTTCACAATTAAAATTATATAATAAATTAATAAAGTTGCAAATAAAATTAAATACTATATTACAGTCACTAATCGAGTGAAGCAAGATCTTCGAACACATCAGCGTTGTATGTATGTACGTATGTTTGTTCGAGGATAACAGTCGAAGCGTTGATCCGATCATCGTGAAATGTAATACATAAGTAGGTAAGGATGGCACAATTTTGGTGTGACTAAATGAGCTAAAAATGTTGGGGGGTAGTTGAGATATTGGGGTTCAAGAGGGGTAAAAAAAAATTAAAATGAGGCTACCTGGTCAAATGGGACGTCAAATGAAAGGTTTCCATTAGTGCATGTAGACTCCGTTTTTACTTTTCGTAAATTCTTTATAGTTTTTGACTATAATTCACAGGGTACACCAGTGACCTCACAGTGCTGTAATTTAGTATGCGTGTAGCTTATGTGACACAAACATAGGCAAAAGTCTGAAATCCAGAATAACTGCAATTTGTACCCCAAAAAAGAGTAACCACAGTACATGAACTCCCGTTACGTGTAATTTGAATGAGTTTCATTGGTCACAGGTGGTAGGTCAATATATGATAGTCATAGATTACAAATAATATTTTTTGTTTTAATCGGAGACTCGCGAGATCTGTTCAGGGCGAACCACTAGTTATAATAATTTTAAGTGCACCATCTTTATAATTTGAACTGCGAGGCGCGCAGTGCAGTGGTCCACGGAACATAGAGTCTAAATCATCAGGGGGACAATTCCGCTAATTTAGAACGTGTCTTAAACGCTGGAACTCACATTGGTTTGACTGATGTCACGCGAAATTTGCATAGTCGTAACGTTTCGTTTTAGTTTTAATTTGGTATTATCGTTCATAATTAGCGCGATTAAACTACTTATAATGCGATTGACATTTAGTAATTAATCGTTATTTTATAAGCTTCGATGTTATTGATTAAATATTTAATTAAAGTTTTATTTATATAATAACTTTATATTCTTCTATGGGATTCGAGTTATGGAGCTCAAATGGTCTTGCGCGGGACACTTGGCTAGGCGTGGTGATGACAATGGAGCATGATAGTGACTGAATGGTGGCCGAGGAGCGGGTATAGAAGGGTAGGACGTCCAGCAGCGAGATGGGTGGACGACATCGTTAAAGGTCGCGAGCCGTCAGTAGGTGAGACTAGCGCAGGATCGTGGTGGATGGCACAAACTTGGGGAGGCCTATACCCAATAATAGGTGAAGTCAGGCTGTGGATGATGATGATGATGATATATTATTCTAGATTTTAATAAATAATTTTCATTTCATCAACATTTCAAGTAGTATATGGATAGAAGTTTAGCAGTCACATGTGTGATTTAAAGAGGGTTCAGTGTTACTTGCATTCCGCGCTGTAACTTCTTAGATGGGTGGTATTACCAACTGTGCATTACATATAAAGCATATAAAGGTAGTCAAGCGGTGTCAGCCATCAAGCGGTCTTAAAAGTTCCGACACCAGGATTGGCCACCAGCTCATACGAACTTAGATACTATTCGTTTAGTTATCCAAGATCAGTAGATATAAATATAAAATCTAGCAGCTTTCCTCAACTCTATTAGATACGACATCTAGATTATCTTAATTTGAATTTCTAATATCTTATCTTATCTTGTAGACCACAGCTTGGGACCCGAGCGGAGCTCTGACGCCAGTGTTTTTCGAAAAGAACAAGAATGAAAACTGCGACGTGCAAAATGGTGGCGTTAGTACTTTTTGCGCTACCTACGGCAATGGTTAGTCATGTCCTATTTTTGTTAAAACGCTGGCTTATCTAAGGTGCAAACTCTACGATAAAATTATTACTATTTTGTCTGCTACTTTAATTCATTCATTGGCAAAATAAATGCCGCCGTTGGCCGACGGGTGTAGGCCACACAAGATCAGTCGCTGTGTTAATCTATGAGGGACATTGGCGGATTTGCCCTAACGCCCATTAGGCCCGGGCCTAGGGCGGCAAATCGTGACAAAAAATTCAGTGATGATAACTAGAAATAACTCAAAGTACCTGAAAATTGTAAAGGCTCGCGCACATTATAGCGGGCCGCACTACGCCGCATCGTTTAACAATAATCTTCCTAAGTAACTTTCGTACATCCGGGGGCGAAAATAAAACTTTCTTTTGTCTTAAAACTCAAGTCAAAATTATGTCGATTTTATTTAACCAAATTAAGACAAAATTAAGTCAAACTTTGCTTTTTTTAGAAGTATAAAATTGCCATAACATTTGACATGATTTTGGCTTATTCGGTTCAGTTAGGATAAAGTGATATTCAAGTCTAAACTTCACTTGGTTTTGGCTTAATTTGAGTCAAAATAAGTAAAAGTATGACAAAATAAAACCAATTTGGATAGTTTTACTAAATGTTATATATACTAGTTAAAAGCAAGAAGAAAAACATTATATATTCTGAATCTGTTACAACATGCGTGTATATTACAAAATAAAAAAAAATAATTTTCAGCTATTATTCACTCGGATATTTGAATGGTGAACGGTTCAGTAATGAATTATTATTAATTTAAATTCTAGAGTTAGTTGAGTATTATATATACATACTACATATCGAGAAGAAACAGGGGCGGCTGGTACTTACAGCATGGCCGGGGCCTAGGGCAGCCAAGTCTGCAAATCCGCCACTGATGAGGGAGGCCTATGTTCAGCAGTTGACTGAAATATGACTGATATGAAATGATGATTGTATTATTATTCCAGAAGTGGCCCTTTGCCCTAGCTACGGCGGCGTCTACGCGACTAAACGAGCTGGTAGGTGGTATCTTCACGGTATCCGCTCCGGGGACACGGCAGACCGAGGCCTGTGCTTCGCTAAGGACGTCCTCTACACACCGCTAGGGGACTACCAGGGCTGGATTATGGAGAACATGGAGTAAAATGTAGAAAATGGAATTACACCGTTACACTGAATATAACTGAGAAGTTTTTTTTATTTTTTACACTACCCTATAAGTACACTTCCTTTGATCTGGTGTATTCTCCACTTCGCTCTATCCTCGAATCTTCATCTAATATTAAAAATTCGAAAGTAACCCTGTCTCTCAGTCTGTATGTTACGTTTTCATAACTAAGGGACTGGACCGCTTTCGCTAAAATTTAATATACAGATAGATTATGACCGAGATTGAGACAAATGCTAATATTTATCCGCCTGCGCAAAAGGAGGGTAATGTTTTTTTTACTGACAAACCACGCGTTCGAAGCCGCGGGCGGCAACTATTGTTGTATAAAAAATGTAGGGTCAAAATGCTGCGCATTAGTTTTTTTAGTGGCACTGACAAAATAACACCACAATCACGGAAGCTTACGGCTCGAATACACCAAATCCGTGATCGGCCGTAGTATGATCGGACGCTGACGGCCGAACTCGGCCGACCAACTCAAACGTACTTCTACAACTGACATCGTCCCGTTTCTGGTGTAGGCGCTCTCTTTTTTAAGGTTCCGTGCCCAAAGAGTAAAACGGCACCCTATTACTAAGGCTCAGCTGTCTGTGTCTGTATGTCTGTCCGTCTGTCACCAGGCTGTATCTCATGAACCGTGGTAGGCAGACAGTTGAAATTTTCACAGATGATATATTTCAGTTTCCGCTATAACAACAAATACTAACAACAGAATAAAATATTTAAAATAAATAAAGGAAGGAAGGCTCCCATACAACAAACGTGATTTTTTTCTCGTTTTTACTCAATATTGATAACGGCAACTGGTAAACGCTTGAAATATTCACAGAATATTTATTTATATGTTCACTTTAAAAATAAATAATTAAATTAAAATAAAACAAATACTTAGCGGGGGGGCTCCCATTCACCAACGTGATTTTTTTGCCGTTTTTATAGATTGGCCGCACTTAGCCGGTTTTATTTACCACTATTTACTTACGTTTGAGTTGGGCCGGCCGAGTCCGGTCGTCAAGGTCCGATCATACTAGGGCCGATCACGTATTTGGTGTATTTGAGCGGGGTTGGCCCCTACAATGACATAGTCGGCTTGATTTGTGCTTTGTCGTAAGTGGTTTTTATTATTTCTAGCGAAATCATGAACAAGATGTTTATGTTTTGCAATACCCTTAACGTATTTTATGAATCAATTGCATAATATGTTACTTTATTTGGAGCATTGACTGTCTCATTCGTATCTCCTAGCATTGCCAAAACAATGCCAAAACCCATAAGTACCCATAAATATTAATACAACGAAATGAACGACTCATGAATTTAATAGTAGATAGCATTCCCTTACTCTGTATAACAAGACAATTTCAACTTGGAATTACAATCTTCCAGTTCTACGTGATTCTCTGTATCCAAAGTGGAAGATGTTGTATTTAGCAATATGCCGCCCATTATATGAATGAATGATTTTTTTTTTATTATACTTTATAAGCTTAATGTTGACGATAAAAATAAAAATCTTAGGAAGCTTTGGTAATGAAGCCCTTTTTGATCGAGCGAAGCGGAATCTCTAAATCAACTTGGGCAAATCAACATTGTAAGTATGTATTTATGTAACTATGCATGCATGTTTGTTTGTCCGAGGATAAATTTCTAAGCGTCGATCCGATCATCGTGAAATTCGATACATAGGTAGGTATCGATGGCACAATTTTGGTGTGACTAGATAAGCTAAAAATGTTGGGGGTTGTGGAGATATTGGGGTTCAAGAGGGATAAAAAAAATTAAAATGCGACTATTAGATCAAATGGGAAGTCAAATGAAAGGTCAATTAGTACATTTAGACAATTTTTTATAGTTTTTAAATTATTAGCCATAATAAAAACTGAACTTTGACAAAATTCACAGGGTACACCAGTGACCCCACAGTGCTGAAATTTTGTATGCGTGTAGCTTTAATGACGCAAATATAGGGAAAAGTCTAAAATCCAAAATAAATGCGATTTCTACCCCAAAAAAATTAACCAATATACATGAACTCTCGTTACCTGTATTTTAAATGAAACTGTAAGTAGGTCAAGTATTGTGGATTCGCATTACGTGGCGCTATTTTATTAGTCAAAGATTAAGGCCGGCCTGCACAAATAGTTTTATACGTTTCAAGCTAGACTCAACAACAAAAGATGAACTTATGTAGTATATCATGCTTGCTTTACTGTTTATCTAGCTTTTTCCAGCGGCTTCGCTCGCGTTAACTGTAACATCAAAAACCATCCATTCCATTTATGATTTTGGAAAATTCTATGTGGAACGTGAAGACCACATATGGCGGGTTCCTATATCCGACGGTAACCGACTACGGCTCGTATCTCCTTGAAAAAGTGTCAAGCTACTGTCAAACTTTTGACACATTTTCAAGGAGAAACGAGTCGTAGCTGGTTACCGACAGATATAGGAACCCGACTATAAGTACTAAACTACTGGAAAGCGCGGCGTAGGACAGCCCCCCACTAAATAGTAGTAGGTACCTACGACCTAATGTAGGTTACTGGGAGCCGTTGGGTGCAAGCTGTACAAGATTAGTCGCTCTATATATCTATGGGGGCCTATGTTCGGCAGTGGACTTCCTATTGTTGTTATGTTGATAATTATTTCTGTTCTTATATCTGTACACCTCAATTTGATGGACGCAGGGCAGTGCCGTAAGATACGTTTCTAAGGTGCGTGACCTACGAGGCAATACTTTGTTATAGGCGATGATTACCACTTAACACCAGGTGAGCCTTAAGCTTCTTCTAGTACTTACAGCATTTTAAACTCTTTATTTTGCGTTAGGTTTCTGATATTGATAAATTTATTCATTCCATTATTAGAGTAAGTTACAAGATCTTAAAAACACGCAAAGTCTTACTAATACGTCGTTGACGGATGAAAATTATTCTCTCTTTATCTGTTTTGATGTGAAAACCAAAGACGCATATATTTTTGAAGTCAAAACTTCTTTAGGCGCGTTGGACATTTTTTGAAATGGGAAAAACCATTGAACTCGTGACACATACTGTTACCGTTACCGACACCTCGGTATACACGGTGTCCTTTAAATCACGGTTTTCCCAGAACAAACGTTGCTCAGACCATGGTCTAATATCTGTTTATATTATTATAGGGTATGTTCGTTTTATTTTAGTTTCAATAATTTGAATTATATGACATTTGTAAATATTGATGTAATTTGTAATTTCAAATACAATTGTTAATTGTTCTTGAATAAATGAAATGAAAATGTTGCTTTGAAAAAAAATATAATTTAAACAAATAACATTGGTCAAATAAATAAATATAGAACTTGCGTTCTCGTAAAATGGGCAATTGAGTGAACTATCTGACCCTGTTTTTACTTAAAAAACGAGTCTAAAGTTATTAACAAAAATAATTTTAAAACAATCATATTATCTTCTTTAGAATGCTTTGGCAAAATTTTTGTATAATAATACAATATTTCAAATAAATAAGGAATAAAAACTGCGCATTTTCCGCTTCAAACGGTGTCGTTTCTTCGAAAGTAGGAAGTTTATAAATTAAAATACACATACTATAACAAAATTCGACATTTTATTTACATATAAAAAAAACTAGAAGTGAATCCATTACTTATTATAATATGATTTTTTTAAATTCACATACAAAATGATGAAACGCAACGTGGCTCTGGCAGTCTGCGCTAGACCACGTCTGCGCCTTTTGGATGGAGGACGTATCGCCGCTCGTCACTGCACTTCATCATATTTATCTAAGACAAAGAGCAAAGAACAAATGACTTATGACTAAAAGTAGTCTTAGTAAAAGACTTAAATTTTCACGATGTAACCTTCAGTTTGAGAGTTTACCTAAAAGTGAATCATTGTTATCTGGGATCCATAAATCATGCACCCAGCGCAAATTTGCGCGCTAATTAGGGTAGCGTGGGGAAGGATCGCATCCTAATCTAGCTTATGTTCCAAATTCGGTTTACTACTCATAACTAGGCGCAGGGTGACACAATTCAGAGGCTCCGTTGAGATAGAATTAAAACTGATACATAAATGAATAGATAATGCTGTACATTCCACACAGCGCTATCTAGTCCCAAATTGAAAAAAACTATTACTATGTGAGCCAGATAACTGATAAAATCATACTATGAACCCCAAAACACGCTCCTCACGTAAATAGCTTTGTTTTATAAACTATGTTCAAAGACTTTTTTTTATCTAATTATCAGCAAATGGTCGTCACTTTGCGATGTAACAATTATGCGCCTAAAACGAAGACACTCAGTAAGTCTTAATTTGGTTTGGACGTAACCTGTCAGGTATTTGAACTTACCTTTACTATTGTAGATTCCTATCTATCTTTCTATATTATGCAATTGGACGACCTCCGTAACGCAGTGGGCGAACAGCCGTCTGAGACGGAGGATGCGGGTTCGATTCCCACTGCGAAACAAATGTTTGCATGATCTACAGATATATATGTATGTTCCGGGTCTGTCGGTTGTTTCTCTATATATATTAATTATGTTTTTACAAAAAATAAAAAAAGTATATAAGTACTCCACCAGTTATCTGGTTTCCATAGTACAAGCTTTGCTTTGTTTGGGGCTAGATGGCGCTGTGTGAAATACCCAGCATTATTTATTTAATATTTATTCATTGTTATAGGTCCTCCTAGGTTATAGGTGGGCCATGGTTTTCTGCAGTTGACTTATTTTATAAAAAACACAATATATAAAATATATTCATTTATATCAGATGACTTAGTCCATAATTATTGTACCATCATACAGTTAGTTATTGGATCACACTAATAATCACACTTTACACTAATAATATAAACGCGAAAGTTTTGATGTTTGTTTATTTGTTTGTTGGTTACTCAATCACGTCGTAACAGCTGAACCAATTGCAATGAAGTTTGGTATATAAATAGATTATGACCTAGATTTAAACATAAGCTACTTTTAGTTGACAAACCACGAGTGCGAAGCACTGGCCAGCAGCTAATTTTATATAGGCAAATTAATAGTTCATCATCATCATATCAGCCGTAGGACGTCCACTGCTGGACAAAGGCCTCCCTCATTGATCTCCAGGAACTGCGGTTGGAAGCGGCCTGCATCCAACGCCGACCTGCGGTTCTTACCAAGTCGTCTGCAATTAATAGTTAAATTGATTAAAATGAAAACCAAAGACGCATATATTTTTGAAGTCAAAACTTCTTTAGGCGCGTTGGACATTTTTTGAAATGGGAAAAACCATTGAACTCGTGACACATACTGTTACCGTTACCGACACCTCGGTATACACGGTGTCCTTTAAATCACGGTTTTCCCAGAACAAACGTTGCTCAGACCATGGTCTAATATCTGTTTATATTATTATAGGGTATGTTCGTTTTATTTTAGTTTCAATAATTTGAATTATATGACATTTGTAAATATTGATGTAATTTGTAATTTCAAATACAATTGTTAATTGTTCTTGAATAAATGAAATGAAAATGTTGCTTTGAAAAAAAATATAATTTAAACAAATAACATTGGTCAAATAAATAAATATAGAACTTGCGTTCTCGTAAAATGGGCAATTGAGTGAATTTAAACATAGATCTAGATTATGACCTAGATTTAAACATAAGCTACTTTTAGTTGACAAACCACGAGTGCGAAGCACTGGCCAGCAGCTAATTTTATATAGGCAAATTAATAGTTCATCATCATCATATCAGCCGTAGGACGTCCACTGCTGGACAAAGGCCTCCCTCATTGATCTCCAGGAACTGCGGTTGGAAGCGGCCTGCATCCAACGCCGACCTGCGGTTCTTACCAAGTCGTCTGCAATTAATAGTTAAATTGATTAAAATTAAACATAAACATAAAACATTACGTATGTGTACTAGATCTTTTAAGTTGTGTGGCACTGTGCAGCTAATGCAGAGCGACCCGAACCCGAGATAACATTGACTAAACGGCTTTCTACTGCAAATACTAGTTCAGTTACCTACCTATACCTAGCGAGGTATAGACTAAATGCTAATAAAGGAATCGGTTTGTTAGATATTCTGCTGAATTTGATTATTTTAATGGTTCTGCAGGTAGGTACTGCAGAAGAAAAAAATAACTCATTATTCGATCAAGTTAATGATCTTCAATCAAATTTTATTAATGTTTTGGTTCGTAGAAAAACCAAAATCATTGACACAGCACAAAAGATTACTGGCAGTGGGCGGGGCATATAGCTCGAAGAACTGACTGCTGTCGGGACAGAAAGGTTTTCGAGTGGAAACCACGCACTGGAAAACGCAGCGTCAGACGGCCCCTCACTAGATGGAAAGACGACCTGATAAAGGTTGATGGGAGCCGTTGGGTGCAGGCGGCACATGATCGGTCGCTCTAGAGATCTATGGCGTATGTTCAGCAGTGGAAGTCCTGTTGCCGATATTATGATGATGAAAGAACACGATTTGCATCAAGTGTTGTCCATTGGTCTGTTTGCGAATAGCAAAAGTTTGATTTTTCTATGTTTTTATAGAAAAAACCCACCTCTAACCTTAATTAAAGATAATTTATACAGGACCACAGGTGATTGCAACATTGGCGGGGTACGAAGGTCGCGACCACTGTAGTGTTGACTTAGAATATTTTTTTTCAGTATATTTGTTATAATTGGGAGTCCGTTCTTTGTTTCCGTCCTCCCGATCCTAATACTTGGAAAAAATAGTTTTTCTGTTGTTTTTAGTTTTTAAGTATTTTGTTTTTTGTATTGTGTTCTGTTATTGTTCATAAGTACAATAAAGAGTTCATCTATCTATGTATCTGGAGTAGGCTTGCCTAAATTTTTAAAATCCCTCAATTATGTTGGATATTCGAGTAATTCTAACATTCATTGTTCATTAGTTACAAATTTGTCGTAGCGACCTATCAGCTTCAAACGGGCTTATCCGAGGTAGAAGAAAAAACAGTAATCATCACTTAATTCTTAAAAAAATACTTATAAGGGAGGTATTTATGTACTTATAGTTTAGTAATAAAACATTCCATACCATGAGGCGTTGGAATTACGAAGAAAACAATTTAATCAACCATAGAAAACCGATTTGTATGGTAATCTCGAGTCAAGGGCACATTGTAGTATAAGTAGGGGAAGTGATGGCAAGCCGGACCACTCCATTGTACCTCTGAATATAACCATAGGTATGAAAAACAAAAATAAACGGAACATCGTGACTATTCAAAATATTGGTTTCATTTCATTATGTTTCAATGAAACGTGATATTTTATTTCATTTATTCATTACGCAGGTCAAAACGACACTGTTCAGATCATACTGCCAGTCGTTTTAACGTGCAGCTTATGCGAAACGATACTGTTCAGAGCGTACTGCCAGTTTTATACGTGCAGCTTATGCAAAACGACACTGTTCAGAGCGTACTGCCAGTCGTTTTATACGTACAGCTTATGCGAAACGACACTGTTCAGAGCGTACTGCCAGTTTTATACGTGCAGCTTATGCAAAACGACACTGTTCAGAGCGTACTGCCAGTCGTTTTATACGTACAGCTTATGTGAAACGACACTGTTCAAAGCGTACTGCCAGTTTTATACGTGCAGCTTATGCAAAACGACACTGTTCAGAGCGTACTGCCAATCGTTTTACACGTGCAGCTTAAGCAAAACGACACTGTTCAGAGCGTACTGCCAATCGTTTTATACGTGCAGCTTATGCAAAACTACACTGTTCAGAGCGTACTGCCAGTCGTTTTATACGTGCAGCTTATGCAAAACGACACTGTTCAGAGCGTACTGCCAGTCGTTTTATACGTACAGCTTATGCAAAACGACACTGTTCAGAGCGTACTGCCAGTCGTTTTATACGTACAGCTTATGCAAAACGACACTCTTCAGAGCGTACTGCCAGTCGTTTTATACGTACAGCTTATGCGAAACGACACTGTTCAGAGCGTACTGCCAGTTGTTTTATACGTACAGCTTATGCGAAACGACACTGTTCAGAGCGTACTGCCAGTCGTTTTATACGTACAGCTTATGCGAAACGACACTGTTCAGAGCGTACTGCCAGTCGTTTTATACGTGCAGCTTATGCAGAATGACACTGTTCAGAGCGTGCTGCCAATCATTTTATACGTGCTGCTTATGCAAAACGACACTGTTCAGAGCGTACTGCCAGTTGTTATATACGTACATCTTATGCAAAACGACACTGTTCAGAGCGTACTGCCAGTTATTATATACGTACAGCTTATGCGAAACGACACTGTTTAGAGCATATTGCCAGTCGTTCTATACGTACAGCTTATGCGAAACGACACTGTTCAGAGCGTACTGCCAGTCGTTTTATACGTACAGCTTATGCGAAACGATACTGTTCAGAGCGTATTGCCAGTCGTTTTATAAGTACAGTTTATGCAAAACGACACTGTTCAGAGCGTACTACCAATCGTTTTATACGTGCAGCTTATGCAAAACGACACTGTTCAGAGCGTCTGCCAGTCGTTTCATACATGCAGTTTATGGAGCAATCATACGAAGGCTCTTAACGCCCTGCGTGTACAATACAGTAATGCGTTCAGGACGTTGTTGGGGCTGCTGCGTTTCTGTAGCGCATCGGGAATCATTATTATAAATACGGGACTTATCACGTACCGTCTTACGTACAAAAGTTTTCTCAATTCTGATTTAAATTTATCTAAGTTATCTTTTAAATGCACCTTAATTTGACAGCCTGGTTTAAAAGTAATTACTCTAATTACTTTAATCTATCAACGTATCCGGCGTCAAAATTATAAATGATAAGGAATTTCTCGAATAGGATATCACTTTAAAATAAAAATAACTAAGTATTGGATTTCTATGCTATGAATAAATGAGTAAGTGTTCATACGTTATTAAGTGTTGTTGAGGACCTACGTGGTGCAGTGGGCGAATAGCCGGCTGAAACGCAGGAGGTAGCGGGTTCAATTCTCGCTGCGGAAATGTTTGCATGATCTACAGATATTTGTACCGGGTCTGGTTGTTTCTCTATACTATATTATAAGTATCTATTTACCAAAAAAAATGTATATAAGTATTCTATCAGTTAACTGCTTCCCATAGTACAAGCTCTGCTTATTTTGGGGTTAGATAGCGCTGAGTAAAATATCCAGCATTATTTATTTATTTATACTCTTGCTCATTTTCCTCTCTCTGTCTCTTGCTCTATTTATACTCATGTATAAATGGATCATAGTCATAATCATTTATTTTTTGTACATAGTACACACAGGTTAGATAGATACATAAACAAAACAATGAAAAAGGTAAAAACTGTGTCGCATTTTCCAGCGCCCGACCTTAAGACTAAAGGAGACATTAACATTCAAAAGTTAGTACAGTGAATTTGATGCAAAAAGCAAGTAAAAAAAGTTCAGGAAAGAGAAAGCAGAATAAAAGAGGAAACCCTACAATGAGACAATACAAGCTTCGAAAAATGTTGAGTCTTTTTTTTACTCGTTCATTAAAGAATCAACAGCACTTGATACAAATGTAAACAAACTATTATAGCTAATGCTTAATGCCAATAACATATTGGAACGAAGTTCCTTATCGCGCGTTGCGAAAGGGGGCTAGATGGATTAAATTAAGACCAAAAGTGGTAACGACACTTTTTGCTATACTTGCAAGCCGTGCGGCGTGCGCGTGTTTCTCTGTCTGTCTCTCTCTCTCTCTCATAGAAAGCATGCCAGTTATTTTCGTTTCGTCTTTCTATTTCGCATTGAACAGTGTGGTGTCGCAACGATTATTTTTGTTGAGTGTATACAGGTTTTTTGTAAATAATAAACAATCAACAACAAAATATAATACTACCATCGATGCAGTTTTTTCAAGACATTTAAGTAAAATAGAATCCCAAACATATGTTTCATACTTCAGTTACCACTTACACTTACAGCCAATTATTACTAAAATTGAGCCTACTGATTAAGTTTATATTACATTATATTTGTTAATAATAAAAAAAAAAGTTATAACTTAAAAAAATAACATTTTATTACAATTCCTTCACTAATTAATCGAAAGGAACTTCGTTCCATCCGGGTGTCCCTTGACACCTCTCAAGTTTTTATTCTCATTTTAGACATCCTCATCATCATCATTCTCAGCCCGTGTCAATCCACTGCTGGGCATAGGCCTCTCTTTGTTTCTGATATTCTTCCCGATCCGGTGAGAGTCTGAACCATGTACGACCCACGGTCTAATTGATGTCGTCGACTCATCTCGCTGGTGGACGTCCCCTATTTTGATGCCCAGTTTTCGGCCTCCACTCCGTTAGTGCCTTAGTCCACCTGTCGTCACTACGTCTGACCAAGTGTCCTGCCCAACTCCACTTGCGCCCCAATTTCCCTTGCTGACGTTGTGTCTGCTTGCGAATTTCAGTATTGAGAACTCGATCTAAGAGTGTGATGCCGAGTATGGCGCACTCCAAGGCTCTCTGTGAAAAGAAACAAAGAAAATTTTTAAAAACACAACGTAATTTTTATTTATTGATGGTATTTAGCGGGTACGCATTTGAAGAAGGTAAGGGTTTGTATTTTTACGAATTATTACGTTATTTTTGTGTCTCGGGGCTAAGTACAGTAGATAATAAGTTTATTTTTCCTTGCATGATCCGTTGTGCACGCAGTTCCCCTTACAGTAGGTCGGCATTGCGCTGTGCTGACGCGAGTTGCATAATAAATAACACATTTAGAGCCATTAGTGATTGAGTTTGCTCTTCATTGTGTGCTAAGTAGTCAAGTAGATAGATATGTTATGGTCTATAGTTACGTGAAAATGGCGGTGAAAATGGCGATGACCATTTTTGTATGAGAATGGTTTACATTTACTTTTTTTTTTAATTAAATAGGTAATTATTTTTTTTTTAATTTTAGTCGTAAAACTCGGACATAATTACAAAAATTACACCCTACCTTGTGTAATTGTTGTAATTATATCCGAAAACAAATACAACATTTTTGTAGTACCTAGAAAGTAGATTCATTTATGAAAGGGCTCACCCGGGTAAGTACTACCACCATACATGCCAAGCAGGCTTGCTGTGTTTTGGAAGGGTGTGCCTTTTGCTAGTTTCATCTACGATAAATATTTATTCGTTAAAATTACCAGGATAGTTTGAAACGTCAATTTTACCAACTGTTCCTCCACGACCAAGCCTAGTCAGGCAATGAAAAAATCATTTTTGTCAGTACAAAAAACATTACTTCTTTATGACAGTACACTCTATCCGAATCGAGTTATATATCTACAGGATGGAATGTTTACATTGCTATTATTGTAATTTATTCATGTAATTTGTTTATCACTGACATTATTATATTTTTATTTATGATACACATCACATATTTCATTATTGACATCACACAATTATTATAATTTTGCTCTCACAGAGTCTAGTGGATGATTATGCGGTCTCGGCAGAATAACAGCGTCAACTGCTAACCCAGTTGACATAATGCTGAGTCGAGGCCCTTTTGCTGCTATACCACACAATATACCTACCTCGTGTTTAAAGTTAATAGATATTTTATATTGTTTGTTTGTGTCTGTTTCGCATGCAGGTACTGTATAATGGTTATTTTTATTTTCATTATTTTTAATAATAGTATGTGTGCTATTTGGCAAATAAATGATTGTCTATGTCTATGTAGGTATAGTGAGTGATATTTATCTTTACATAAAATATGTTCATCTTCACCGTACCTATGTAAAGCGCTTAAAACCGATAAAGCTATAAAAAAAGTTCTTAGGAGACTAACCCAAATATCTAGAGTAATTTCAACTAACCCTAAAGGCTCCTTACGGTATAAAATAATTTTAAGAGATCATTGTAGGTAAGTACTTATTAGATTTTTGGAAATAGCAATAAGCACTACATTTACATTACTATGCAGAACACAAACGTCATCTGCTAAGATGTTCGCGGCACGAAGGCCATCTGCATACGAATGGAGACGCAAGACACCATGCCTCATTTATTCAATGGTTCTGGCTAGACAACACTTAGAGAACGGACGGGCGATTTTTGATGCGACTTTTTAAAGCTTGATTTAGAACGAACTTCAAAAAATTGAGTTTTTTTTATGTTTGTTACCTCAGAGTTCTATTATTTATCGCAAGATTTAAAAAAAATATTTGTGAGGATATACTTTCAGATTGGTCCCATAGAAATTTCATCAAAATTGGTTCGTTTGGGTTTTTTTTAAATTTTACTGTGTAGGTATGTATTTTTAATATAATTAAAAAAGGCAAATAACTCTACGGTGTCATTACCTTAACTGTTAAGACCTATTGTACACCTTTCTGTTCAAATAGATATCTTGTATCTTGACTTTTGAGTACTAACCTGGAGCCTCGTCTTGGGATCTCCAGCTTTAATAGTTACTGACTATTTCGAAATTAATAAATGAACAACGGCTTTACCCGTATTCCCTGGATTGTTTTGGATTAGGGTCGTTGCTTAAAAGAGTATTGGTGAAACTGGATCCAAAGCAATTTAAAGATCCGTTCATGCATGATCATCATATCTTCTTCTTCTTGCCCTTTTCTCACATCACGTGGGGTCGGCACAACAGTATTCCTCCACGACATCTCTCTACCCATATCGTTCTTCACACAGTCCATTCATCTCTTCTGTTGATATTCAATCCAACAGTCTCCGGTTTTCCCTGCCATTTTGCCAGCCAGCCCCTTTGTTGGGTCTCACCTGCGCTAGTCTCACCTACTGAAGGCCCACGACCTTTACGATGTCGTCCACCCATCTTGCTGCTGTGGTACCTACTTACTTATAATAAGTCTCAAAAACTTGAACTAAAAATGAGTCGTAAGTGGCGATCACATTAGGCCTCATGGCCACAGTTACTAAGACCGCAAAAGGCAATAATAAAAAATTAAAAATAAAAGTAATTCTGCCTGGGTTCCACGTTCTTTGATGGTTGCCAAACTTTACCGATTGTTTAAAAAATCCCCTAGAATATGATAAGTTTTGTTTATTATTTATTTATTTACTACAATGTTACTTACATTGTAGTAACACATTACATACCGTGCAAGGTTGGTCTAGGTACTCACATTCACCGATAAATTTAGATAATTTATACATATAAATTTTACACATTACACAAAACAAGACGAAGTTAAAATTCCAAAATCTGTAACTATAATAATATAATCACTCAATTAGAAAGAATTATAATAAAGGGGGTAAACTCAGAAACTACCGAACCGATTCTGAATATTATTTTACTCATAGAAAGCTACACTATCCTAAAGTGCTACAGGCTGTATTTATTTCAAAATAATTCATGCTAAACTGGGGCGCATCGGCTAGTGATTCATAATAGCGCGTCAAAAAGTCGCCCGTCCGCAATATACCTTACGAGGCAAAGCAATCGAACGCCATTATTCCGCATCGATTACACACAATGGCATCGCTCCAGTACTAAATCACACATCATACGGACCATACAAGTCACACAACTGCCCATACAATTCCATACAACGTCTCGGAACAAAAGCTGTCGGTTTTCTGACCAAGGACGTTTATGGCAACATTTATTTTATAACAGTGAGCTTCCAAAATGTGGTGGCGATTTTTAGTTTTCTGTCTCTTAGTGACCCTGACTTTGTTTATAGTTTTAAGCTGTATTCACGGAAAACCAGTGATACATTTGTTTTTCCATAGATGTTGTGAGGAAAATATAGAAAATGATCAAGTGATTTTCGAGAATTTCGGAAATAATTTCCTGAGAGAAAGACTGATTGGAGCGGAAATAATTGAAGAGGTGAACGCAACATCTTCTGAAGAGCTTAAGAGTGTGATTTTTAGCATTCATGATCCTAAGTTTAGGAATTGGACAATTGAAGAAACTTAGTGAAGTGTTGGAGGTTGACAAAGTGTAGGTAAAAGACGCAACGATGAGAAATAATTAGTGCAAGGAATCATGTTTTAAGACTGGTAGATATTAAAGTTTTATTTAGCCATACCTAAATGTTAAAAGTTGTGCAGAACTAAAATAATGTTACTTAGAATACTTAGCAAACGTTTGTGATTTATTTCAATCATTCATAAAATTTATAAATATGGGATTTATCAAATTTATAAATTACCTAGGTACGGTTTTATGGGTGTGAGATCCGTTTCGGAGCGGATCGCACTCACCCTGATGAAGGTTAACGAATAGAACCAAACAATGTCGGTCGTTACACCGATAAAACGGTACGTGATAAATCCCGTATTTATAACAATGGTTGAAATAATAGTATACATAAGAAAACAAGCTCTACGTTGTAATTTCGCGCTGGACGGGAAGTGAGCCAGTGGCAAAATTGACATAGCATCCCTTATAAGGAATACCCGTACAAGGGGAAGGTAGCGGGTTCAAATCCTGTCCGATGCCTTATTTTTGAATGATTTTTCTGGTTAAATATAACTCTACTACGAAAAAACTATAAAGTACTAGTTTAGATCACTTATAGCCTCAACTGTTATATGTATGGAGATGAATAAAGCCTTGTTCGTAACAGTACATGGAAAAACCCTATGACCATAAATAAGGATTCAATGTATATTATGTAGGTAGGGGAAGGGCGGAGTAGACGGATAGAGCGGGCAAGATGGATACTCGAAATATCCCGAAAACGCAGCGAAATTTTACGATCTCTGCATAAGAACAGTACGGACACGGTCGGCGCCTAGGCACGCTGTTGTTATGCAGAGATCGTAAAATTTCGCTAAAAATCTTGTCCACTATATCCGTCTTACCCGCCCTTCCCCTACTCGTTGCTGCCGAAGTACGTCATCTTCGTGGACGGTGGTCCTTCTACAAGCTTGTTGAAGTAAAATTTCTTTAAGCAAATTTCGTTACGAATCAATAGGCAAATGTACTTAATAGTATTATATTTTGAAGTGATAAGAAAATACATGTTGAATAAAAATTCATTTAAATAAATTGCTTATGTCCAATTGTTATTCCATTGCCTATGTTCAGCAGTGAACGCCCTTTGGTTGATGATGATGAGCTTGGGTCCCAGTATCGCCAATTTCGTTTGTCGACTATTTACCGAAATAATAATTACAAATGTGGAGCAGTACACACGGCTACACATCAAACTGTGCATTTCCAGTATAAGCTGACCTCTCATTCTACGAAAAGCCTACACAATGCGAGTTCAGCTTATACTGGAAATGTATAGCTTGATGTGTAGCCGTGTGTACAAACCAAATATTTGTTTTTGTGTTAGGTTACGCTGTGTGTCTAGACTTCTCATTAGTTTCGTAAGTCAATTAAACTCAGATTTAGTGAGTGTTTATTTTAGGTAAGTAAGTAGTACTTTGAGATGATTATTTATGTGTTTTGAGAGGTAACAGTGTTATATGAAAACCAAAATAGTTTTGATACAAATAGTATATTTATTTATAGTGTTATCCGAACACATGTCGCGGGTTCAAGTCCCGTCTAGGCTTGAAATTTTTGAGATGATTTTAAAAATCTTAGTTTTGATACTTTAAGTACTTAATTCAGGTTGAGACCCGTCTAATCTAAAACTGAATACCGCATTTCCTTGGAGTTGACGCGCAGCAAATCATTGCAAAATCAGCCTTGTCATTATCTTTATAATAATAATAATAAAGCCTTTATTAACAATCCTCTATACACATTACATATTACTACTTAGTAGGTACTACAAAATTTATTTATAAATAATCAATAAATATTACTGAACATTTCACACAGCGCTATCTAGCCCCAAACTAAGCAGAGCTTGTACTATGGGAACCAGATAACTGATAAAATACTTATATACATTTTTTTTTGTAAATACATACATATAATATATAGAGCAATAACCAGACCCGGAACAAATACCTGTAGATCATGCAAACATTTGTTCGCGGCGGGAATCGAACCCGCTACCTCCTGCGTCTCAGCCGGCTATTCGCCCACTGCGCCACGGAGGTCGTCCATTTATGTATAGATATAATATATAATAGTTCCAGATTAGATCCCGGTTTTTCGATTGTCTTGCTTTTCAGCAGAGGCCTCCCCGAGTGTTCTCCACAAAGATCGATCTCTTGCTTTTCTCGCCCAAGTCGTTCCCGCCATTGTCGTTATCTTTACATGGTATAAAATGAAGTCGCTTCCGCCTTCTTTTAAACTACTCAACGGATTTTAATGCAGTTTTCAGCAATATATAGAGTGATTCAAGAGGAAGGTTTATATGTATAATACATACATAGTAACTGCGAAAGTAACTGTTTGTTTGTTACCTTTTCATAACGGCTGAACGGATCGTAATGAAATTTGGCAAGGAGATAGATTATATCCTGGGAAAGGACATAGGCTACGTTTTCCCGAGTGCGCAAAAGAAGGGTAATATTTTTATTGAAATACCACGCATACGAAGCCGCGGGAAGGTCAGCTTAGTAGTGAATAAACAACATGACGTTTTGACGTAATGAAGTAGAGGGGCGTTCAGTTTTAGATAAGACGGTCTCTACCTTCTTAGACAAATTACCTAACCTTCTCGCTTTGAAGCGATTTCTTCCAGCAACCTTTGGGTAGAGAGCAATATTTTGTTATTAACCTACCAAAGTTGAGATAAATTATTTATTGTAAATAACTATTTCGAAACAAAATTAAATAAAAAACACACACTAAAATGTTTTTTTTTTACCTTACCTTAGTAATGTACCTATGTATTTATTTGCGACATGTTGCTTCCAAACGAATCAACCTATTTATTTTATCGATTCGATTATTTTAACGGGTTCGATTCCCGCTACGGAACAAATGTTAGCATGATCTACAAATATTTGTTCCGGTCTGGATGTTTTTCTATTTATGATAAGTATGTATTTACAAAAAAAAAGTATTTCATATTCTATCAGTTATCTGGTCCCCATAGTACAAGCTCCGCTTAGTTTGGGGCTAGATAGCGCTGTGTGAGATATCCAGCAATATTTATTATTATTTATTTATTGTTGCGACTTGCGATGTCTTTGTTATGTTTGGTTGAAGTTGGTATTTAAAAGACTTTTGTAAAACTACTGAAGCTTTATGTAAAACAGGTGATTTTAAGGTAGGCTATATAAACGTGACTCTTGGAGGAAATCCGTCGCCAGCGGAGTAGTCGCTATGACAATGCTTGGCACGACCATCTACTAGTGCATAAGCGCGCGCTAAGGCATGAACGTGCCCTGGACCAACTACAGGGGTCGTATTTACATGTCAAAAGCGCGGTCGTGGCTGCCGCTCCAAATAGGCCTCTTTAGCCATAAAAGAAAGTGCCTAAACTATCCAACCTGACGCTTAATTAAATCATCTTCTATAGATGTAAAGGCCTATGATGATGATGATGATGACATAGGCGTAGAATTTTCAAAATTATTATTTTTTATATTAACTTTATTTTCAGGAAAAGTAGTTTTTCATAGAAATTGTGAGTCGACTCGATACATGTATGACAGTGGGCTTTGTCGCGCATTTCAAATCAATTCAGTTTAATTCAATAAAAATAGTTTACAACTTTACAGTACAAGAGCAAAACATTATAACTAGGTACCTACTACAAAACAAATATAAAATATGAAACATACAGTTATCCTCACACACAAATAAACAAATAGAACACAAAAAAAGTTATAAAAAACAGGAAAATACAATAAAATGAACAATGAACACAATAATGAATAAAAATATAACACTAAATTACTCAGTTATCAGTTATCGCGCCTGTCTTCAGGAAGAAGTGACGTACGGCCACAAGCGATGTCAGACTGAAGACGGAACTGCAGGAGCTCATCGAATCCTCATCCGCTAACACCACAACAACATCCACGGGGATCTTGGAAAGCCGCATCCATCAACCCAAAGTCCTCCTCCGTTACTTCAAGGAGTAAGGATGGTTGGGGTGAGGTTAGAAGGGATAATACCAATGCGGGACGTCAGTGCAGATCTTATTCCCCGCACCCTAGAATTAGATTAGATACTTACGTGTACACAAGTATCTGTAAACAACCTGCACAGACGAACTACCTATGTAAGATTACGACCTGTGTTCTACTCTTGGTATTGTTCTCAACTTAGCCACAATAACAAACAAACAACCAACATATAGCTAGCTATAGAGGTATGCGTGTGATGTTGCATTTAATCTTTGAAGAAACATTGCATGTCGGAAGGTTCCATACAAATTGTAATTATGTATACCTACCTCGAAGTACTTATTGTCGTACTTAGGTACATTATAATAGTCACATTTCTTGATTCTAGTTCACTTTACCTACATCATTTTAAAATACTTACTTATTGATTTTACTAAAAAACGTTCATGATGAGTTTTAATCATAATTCATAACCTATTAGGTACTAGTTCGCCCCGAACTAAGATCTCGCGAGTCTCCCATAAAAACAAAAAAATATTATTTGTAGGTGCCTACCTAAACTTTGACTATCAAAATAGTGCCACGAAATTAATAACCCTATAACTTGGCCCACAGTTTCATTCAAATTACAGGTAACGGGAGTTTATGATAAGGGGCTAGAAATTGCAGTTATTCTGTATTTCAGACTTTTTCCTATAATTAGTGTCACTAAAGTTACACGCATACCAAATTTCAGCACTGTGGGGTCCCTGGTACCCGGTGAATTTTATTATAGTTCAGTTTTTATTATGACTAATAACTTAAAAACTACAAGGTTTAAACTAAAAATAAAAACGCAGTCGAAATGTAGTTACAAAGACCTTTTATTAGACGTTCCACTTGACCAGATAGTCCCATTTTGGTTTTTTTTACCCCTCTTGAACCCCAATATCTCAACAACCCCCCCACATTTTTAGCTCATATAGTCACACCACAATTGTGCCATCACTACCTACCTAATACCAAATTTCAAGATGATCGGATCAACGCTTCGAAAGTTATCCTCGGACAAACAAACATACATACATACATAGAACGCCGATTTGTTCAAGTTGATTTAGAGAGCTCGCTTCGCTCGAACAATAAATACGGGATTTATTACGTACCGTGTTATCGGTGTTACGACCGACAATATAACGGTTCAATTGAGTCATCAGAATGAGTGAACTCCGCTCCGCAGCGCACTCTACCAATGGCTGATAAATGATGGTTAAGATGGATATATATTTATTAGTGTCCTTGTATTAGGCGCGTTGCAAATATTCTGTTATTATAAATTAAGCAATCATTATTATAAATAAGGAATTTATCACGTACCTACTTACCTACTGTTTTATCGGTTCACGAACTGAACCGCGACTTTGCCGGTCGTAACACCGATAAAACTGTACCAACGTAATAAATCCCGTAATTATAATAATTGACGATCTCCGTGGCGCAGTGGGCAAATAGCCGGCTAAAACGCAGGAGGTAGCGGTTTGATTCCCGCCGCGGAACAAATATTTGCATGATCTACAGACATGTGTTCCGGGCCTGGTGTATCTCTATACAGACCACCAGACGAACCCGGCAGAAGAAGAACGAAGCCTTACTCAAGAGACATGATTGCCAGAGAAGAGGAGGAAGGACAAGAAGAAGTCTCGGACAAAACGGGGGCGCACACCCCATCGGCACTCGTTCGGTCGCAGATCAGTTTGCTGGGCCTTCCCTGGGGAACCAGGTATCTCACCCGGCAAGGCCTGATCGCCCGAACAAGTGAGCGACGTCGTGGTTAGCGCCCCCGTACAGAAACTGTCATAACCCAAAAGACACGCCCATCGTTATGGGTGAAGACTAGCCGGAGTAGGAGAACAGAGCCCTTGAACTCCTTCCCCATCCCAGCAAAGGGGTGAGAAGACGATTACGATTTTGTAAACCTATATATAAATACTCAAAGAGAAACCTTTGAATCTCTTTTGCGCGCAAAAAATCTCACACCTCAGTAAGAGATTCAGCATAAGCGAAAGTTTGGACATTTGTTTGTTTGTTTAGACGTTGTCATAGGTTACTTTTTATTGACAAAAACGCGTGAGGCCAAGGGCGAAAGATAGTGCTAAAATAACGCATAAAAATATATAATAAACTAGTTGTGGCCCGCGACTTCGTACGCGTTATACTACTAAATATGTATGTAACCTAGAAATAAAGCTAAACTCGCTGTTACAACATGACTTGACACCCCACTTTTATCCCATGGGACCTCATTTATTGGTTAAAAAGTAGCATATGTGCTAATCCAGGTTATAATCTACGTTTGTATTAAATTTCATCGACATCGGTTCAGCCGTTACGACGTGAAAGAGTAACATACATCCATACAAACTTTCGCGTTTATAATATTAGTGGGATTACGGTCGAAATTCGACCTCTGTGCACTGCCAACTAATTCTTATTAGGTACTCTTCGTAATGTTTTCTCTGATAGCTCCAAGTCTACTATAATATAAAATTAAATAATTCCCTTATTTCGCCCTAATTTCAAGTTCCGAGCCAAAGATAATACAAAAACAACGAAACCAGCTATTTGTTGCGAACATTTAGCCAACAAAATTATATTAGAACAACGTTCGTTAATTGGAGAGAATTGATTAAAATTTTCGAGGAGAGATAGAATTTAATATTTAGTAATTAACCAATTTTGGAATATTGCTGTGTATTTGTAGGTTGGATAATATTTACCTAGTTAAAACAAAAGTTGTGTTGGCCTAGCTGGAATCCCTTAATTTAGTTTGTATGTTTGTAAACGTATCTACTTTTTGAAATAAATTTACTTTTCGTACCACTTGCTCAAACAAAGTGACATTCTACGCCACAAAAAGCGAACATAACAATAGTCATTTTTAATCTTTTTTAAACAGGGAATCAAAATTGTACTGAATTTCATTCATCCTCTAGGGGGAGAATGTGATTTAAATTTGGAATACTTACCGAAATTTATACTGAACTACATCTGTGTTTACACCATTGGTTTGTATATAAAGCATTATACATCTTTTTGAAAAAGGAATACGCATTTATTATGCAGTTATGATTATTTAATAAAATTACGATGCCGTATGAGCTTGATGCCTTTGCTTTTCCGACAAAAAAATATTAGTCTAGGAATTTGCCGCGTTTTTGTTTTCTTCAAATACATAAACGTTAAGTTTATTTTAATTTATTTTTATAAATATGTTAATGTTCTAAAATAAGTACTCAAATCAACTCATCAACAATAAATTTACCAAACAAAAATGTAACTCTCTCTATCAATAATTGGACCAATGTTTCGAATGTTAACTTTTACTTTTAATTGTCATTATTTTTAATAAATGTTATCTCATAATATTATTGTGTTAATTTTTTCGCAAATGGTACGAAAAGTAGAGTATTTTCCTCGGTGATAAAGCTGCATTAGTCTTGGGTGAACTTAAATCCCTCGCTACACTCAGGACTCGTCTTTGACTCGTTTTTAACACCCTTGCTACGCTCGGGAGTAAACCTCGAGTCCTTCGTTACGCTCGCGATTTAAATCGTCACCCGCGACAGAAGACACTGCTTTATCCCCTTGGTTAATAATCTACTATTTCTATAGATACGAGGTCTATTATGTGCTTAGACAGGTGAAGGAAATAGGCAGGTAGGTAGGAAATCAACGGATTTTTCAACTCGAAAATATTGTGCTCAATCTGGTGAATAAAAAAAACGTGAGAAAATCCCTGACTAAACTAGCTCGTGCGTATTGACCACAGAATTATTTATCTGTGGTATTGACCTACGGATGACAGACTAAGCTAAGACCATAATGTTTCAATATAGTGATTTGCTTATTAATTACTAGCTGACCCGCCCGCGGCTTCGCACGCCTGGTTTATCAATATCATTAACCTCCGTTTGCTCATTCTCTTAATAGAATTAGCGAATTAATTCCTAGCAAGAGACTAAGAAAGAGGGTAGATCGTTATATCTGCCAATAACTACCTACTCGCAAAGACTTCAGTTTACTCGTGATCATGGCGCATGCAACTGCGCCGAAATATCGGGATACTCAAATACTCACAAATCATGGTAAATATCCCGTTTTTAGTATAAATAGTGTTCATAACCATGATAGTTTCAAAACTTATAAAAGTACGATAAAAACAAAGCAAAGCAAAATACGCGAGCGCGCGATAGACAGAGCGGCCGCCAGTCAAGTGTCGTGGGTAGGGTAAACAGTGGTTAAACAAAATGCGCGAACGCCGCGCCGGTACGTCGGTCCGAAACCTGTATTGTACGTGTGGTCCAAACGCAAACATTTAATCTATAATATAAAAATGAATCGCAAAATGTGTTGGTAAGCGCATAACTCAACAACGCCTGGACCAATTTGACCAATTCTTTTTTTGTTGTATTTCTTATTGTCAGGAGAAGGTTCTTATGAAAGAAAATTTGGCGCAAAATTAGAATATTTAAGAATACTTAACCACTATATAAAATTATTTATAATCTAACCTTAGCGCTTTTATAATGTAACGTTTGACATAGAATTGACAGAATGCGTGCTGCAAATATCGTCAATGAGGATGTAAAAAAAATGAATATCGTTTGAAACAGATGCTTCGGTAGGAGTTATCCCGAGATATACTGTCTATATATATAAAAATTAATTGCTGTTCGTTAGTCTCGCTAAAACTCCAGAACGGGTGGAGCGATTTGGCTAATTTTGGTATTGAATTATTTGTGGAAGTCATTCATTTTCTCATACATAATGATGGCCGGGGACAACAATTGACAATTCTACCAGGGTGACTTATATTGACAGCCCGCGTTATACCTATGCATGTCAAGCCGATACGAAGTTCGGGGGGTCCACTAGTAGTAAAATAAAAATAGAACCATCATCCTACAATACAGATTTCGGATAGGTGGCGCGCGTCGGAATAGGTACGCCACATATTTCCCCTGGCCAGACCGTGACTACGGTCGATAAAAGTCGGGAAACCGTACTCGTCTACCGCTCCGGGTCGTCTTCTCTTCAGGAGACAGTGCCGCAGCGGGAATCGGTCGAACCTCCTCGTCAGTGGTTGTAGTTGGACTTGCAGTTGGTGTGTCCCGCGCTTCTTTTGATATATACGCCGGTTTGAGTCTGTCGACACTTACGTTTGACTGCTTGCCTTTGACGTCTATAGTGAAGTACTTTGGCTGCCGCTCGATAACAAGGTAAGGGTCGGCGTATGGCGGTTCTAGTGAGGCGCGCACATGATCTTGCCGCAGAAACACATGAGATGAAGTTCGCAAGTCACGTGGGAAGTAGAAAGGTGAAGAAGTGTGCCACGAAGTAGGTCGAGGTGCTAGCTTCTGGACATGAACTCGGAGACGGTCGCGTACTGCGTGATGTCCTGGGAGCTGAAGTCATCATTTGGAGAAAGGAACTGTCCAGGTAAGCGTAGGGGCTCACCGTAGACCAGTTCTGCTGCTGACATCTACAGATCGTCCTTCCAGGCACTACGCATACCAAGGAGGACCAGAAGTAGGGCTTCAGTCCATTTTGAATTAGCATGGCACATAATCGCTGCCTTGAGTTGCCGGTGCATCTGTTCGACGATGCCATTAGCTGCCGGGTGGTAAGCAGTGGTGCAGAAGTGGCGCGCACCAAGCAATGCGGTGAGAGACCTGAAGAGATGGCTCTCAAACTGGCGACCACGGTCTGTGGTCACACGTGTGGGGCACCCAAATCTGGAGATCCAGGTGGATACTAGGGCAGCGGCGCAGGTCTCCGCAGTGATGTCTTTGATCGGAACTGCCTCAGGCCATCGTGTATAACGGTCGGTGACGGTAAGGCAGTACCTGTAATCAAAAGATGTAGGTAACGGTCCTACGAGGTCAAGGTGTATATGGGAAAACCTCGAGGAAGGGGTAAGGAAAGAGGAAATTGGAGATTTTGTGTGGCGGGTAACTTTGGATTATTGGCAATTTAAGCATTGCCGAGACCACTCTCTACAATCACTACGAATCCCTGGCCATACAAATCTTTGTGAGACCAGTCGCACTGGAATGAAGTGGTGGTGGTGAAGGCCACATACCACCAAAGGGACTGATGAAAGAAGAGTGCACGCGGCGGAAATGCGAATGTTGAGATGGATGTGTGGGGTAACGAGAATGGATAAGATAAGGAATGAGTATAATATTGGGAATTTGAAAGTAGCGCCAGTGATAGAAAAGTTGAGAAGTAAGAGGCTAGCGTGGTATGGGCATGTCATGCGTAGGAAAGAAAATCATGTGACTAAATGAGTGTTAAATATGAGTGTGGATGGATATAGAAGTAGCGGAAGGCCGAAGAAGAGATGGATGGACTGTGTGAAGAATGCTATGGGTAGGAGGGAAGTGACAACGGAGATTACGACTGATAGAGAGATATGTGGAGGAGGAATACCTACATGCCGACCCCGCCTAATGTGCGAAAAGGGCAGGAAGAAGAAGACTAGGTCTAGGTACCTACATATTATTATAGTGTATGGATATTAAAACAATTATTTGGCATTATGTCGTTGATTTTTCGATTCCTTGTGTACCTAGACGTTCGTACAAACTTATCACGGGATGCAAAATGATAATAGTCATATCGGACCTATAGATTTCCTCTTTAGTACAGTGCCAGTAAGAGTAGTAAAGTTCCTTGTGAAAGGGCTCGCCAGGGGAACTACTACCACCATACCTATTTCTGCCGCAAAGCAGCATTGCTGTTTCTGTTTGAAGGGTATGGTGGCCGGTGAAATTACAGACACAGGCATTTTACCTTTATACCTCAAGTTGATAGACATCGGTTAGTGCATCGTATGGCACGGATCTAAGGTGCGTGACCTACGAGGCAATAGTTTGTTATAGGCGTGCGTTACCACTTAACATCAGGTGGGCAATATGCTTGTTCCATCTCCAATAGTATCTATAAAAAGTGCTGCAAATTGCCCACATACGTTTTATAAAGTTCAAAGTAGAGTCATGTCCTCTTATTTATTTGTTTTGTCAACTTATTGTTACCTACCGATGAGTAATACTAAGTACTTATTGTATTGAACGGAAGTGCACGGCGTAGAATATTAACGATTCAAACTGTATTGACATTGAATACTCTTCCTTACTGGAATATACGTGTTTCGAAGTCTGTGTGTAGTTAGGTAAGTGCTTTCTCGGTCGGCTTAGGTAATTTTTAGGCTCGGATTATTTGGCATCCGGGCTTGTCAGGTACCGTTTTTTAACGGCCTCTAACTAAGTGACCAATCCGTCGCACAACCAAACATTTGATTTTTTCCTGCAACGACTACACACGATCCGAGGCCATCCGACTCCGATTTTTACCTGGAAGCAACCGGGACATGCTCCGGATTCGCAGGATCGGGGAGACCTGGATGCCATAGAGTTCGAGCCTTAAGGTTCCGTAGTTTGACTAGGAACGCTTAAGGTGAATCCTGATTAAGTAACATGTTATATATCTTTTGTTATGCATATAACGCGTCCACGTTGTTACTTTGCTAACATAGCATTTAATAAACACGTTTTTTATCATGTATAGACTTCGTTTGTCCACAATCTCACCTTATGTAAGCAATGATGTGGTCTAAAATGAAGCACGAAGATCTAGAAGACACCTATTCACAGAGACCAGGATTGTAGTCTTAAGAAAAACTGACGAAGATATAGCGTTCCATACCAGGGATTTTGCGAGTATTCGCATCCACATCCGCAAATTGCGGAACCTCCGCATCGATTTGGACATCTGCATCCACAATAATCGATGCGGATGTTCATGCGGATGCAGATGCAACGCAGTTCACGACAAGAAAAAAATTGGGTGGAGCTTGCGAGTGGCGCGTGCCGTGGGCACGTGCTGATTGACCAATAGGGGCGAAGATTTCGGTGACAAGATCCGACGCGTTTGTTATTGTTTATCATTTTTATCTCGTAAATCAATCATAATGTGTTTACTTGCGCTTATCGTATGAAAATTGCAGTTTTTGAGTGTTATTGAGAGTATGCAGTGATTGTTGTATGTTTAGCGAGTTTTCTGTAGCTAATAGTTCATATTTTTGTTTTATTTCGGCACCAAAACGAAGTTTCTTAAGAAAATCTTAAGATAGCAGTAAGCACTTGTGCTGCTGTGTTCCGGTTAGATGGTAATGGTATGTTCCTATAATTACTGGCACATAGGCATAACAGCTAAGTCCTATAGTATGACAACGTATCCACATAGAGATCAAGACAACATAATAGCTTGTTTTGAATTCTATGTGGATATCCATGGGCTGCAGTAGCCACTTAACATCTGGTGGACTACAAGCACGTTTGCCATTTATGTTGTATAAAAAAAAAGATCCGCATCCGCGGATGTCGAAAAATCTGCATCCGCAATATCCCTGTTCCATAAATACCTTATCTGTACGCATCAAGAACGTAGAACCAAAACGGTATGTGCGGATGGGTGGTATATTAACTAGGTGCGGATGGTATTGAGCCGTGCGCCTGCTTGTCCTTTGATGGAAACCTCATGTTTGTGAAGACCTGTTCAACGATAACCCACAATATGGGGTCCGTGAGTAATAAAATACACCCCGAACTTTCATGGAAGGTACCCCAATAATAACATTTTGGTTTTAGCATTAGAAATAAAAACTAGATTAAAAACGTGAAATAGTTATAAATTATAACTATTTCACGTTTTTAATCTAGTTTTATCGATATAAACAATTATAGTTATATATAAATAATTATAAGTTATAATTAACAATTATAAGTTTTTAAAAAACTAACAAGTTCGGAGCGGATCGCCCTCACCCTGATGAAGGTTCACGAATTGAACCGAAATATTGTCGGTCGAAACACCGATAAGACGGTACGTGATAAATCCCATGGAAAGTCTTGGTATTTACCTATCCCTAGAGCGATATTTTATTTCCTACTAGCTTCCGCCAGCGGCTTCGCACGCATGGTTTGTCAACAAAAAGTAGCCTATGTGTTTATCCTGGTAATAATCTACGTACATACCAAACTTCATCGAAATCGGTTATGCCGTTACGACGTGAAAGAGTAACAAACATCCACACACATGCATACATACAAACTTACGCGTTTATAATATTAAGTGGGGGTGTATACCTGTTAATAAGTCCTAAAATAAGGAAGTTTTGGAAGGTAGAAAAAAATAGTTCGTAATTTTATTGAGAAAAACATCCATCAAAATTTACTGATGATTTTGGACAACCTGTAGAAAAAGTTATATACACCAGAGTTTGCCATAAACTCATATTAACTTACTTTCTTTTAGTAGGTTTTCAGCATCATTATATAAGCTGAGCACCACTGCTGAACATAGGCCTCACCCATAGATTCCCAGAGCAACCGATCTTGTGTGACCTGAACCCAACGGCTCCCAGCAACCTTGATCAGGACATCCTCTAATGAGGAGCTTTCCTGAGCTTTCCAGTGCGTGGTATCCTCCCGAGAACCTTTCTGCCCCAACGGCCGTCAGTTCTTCGAGCAATGTGCTCCAAGTGTGTATCGTTGTAATATCGTTTATATAATAAAATATTTGTTACAAAAGTTAAATCGTAATTTATTTCATTTTCTTTGTATATTTACATTGTAATACATCATTTACCACATATATTAAAAGTGAGCAGTCAGTTTGTCAATCTCGTAAAGATCCGCCATAATCTCATCCACTTTGGTGCCGATTTTCTTAGCAATCTGAAAATATAAATATAAATAAATAACATAAAATAGTGACATCCTATGTGTGTCTGGAAAAAATCGCATTAAACGTTAAGATCGCGTATATTATTCAAATCTAAGAACATTGATTGTCGCATGCCGGACGAATTTTGGACTAAAATAACCATCGACTGGACCCACAAAACGTTAGATCGCGGTAGACCCCGCCGCCGTGGCCGAGACGAGCTCGATACATATAGTAGTGAAATAGCAAATAGGTTTGGACCGCGAGGAGTGGAAAAGATGAAGGGATCCAATGGGGTTATAGTCATTAAAATCACAAGCTTCGATATTATTCATCACTTTGAAAAATCAAAGTTCCTTCGCGACCAACCCAGGAAAGAAAGGCAAGAAACAATGCTGGTTATCTTCAATTCCTTTTAGAATACCATAACAAGAAAGAAAATAAATCACGTCTAAATTGTAACATTTTTGACCGAGTTGGAGCAATTTCAATCCTAATAATGGTATGTGATTATAGTTGCCACAGACCAGTATAATATAGTAGACTGACATTGTCCTACAAAACATCGTAACTCGATATCTGATTACCAGCTAGAACGCGAGATGTCGCTAGGAGATACGGATCGTTAATTAAATAAAATCGTCATCTATTTGGTACAGGTGTACGGTTACGGTTTCGCTGTGTACAGGTTAAGAGTTGCTTAGAGAGCCATGGATGTTCGGCATCAAACTCTTAGATCGAGTTCCAAACGTCAAGATCCGTAGGAGAACGAAGGTTCATGACGTTGAGAATCGAGTTATGGAGCTCAAATCGTCTTGGGCGGGACACTTGGCAAGACGTGGTGATGACAGGTGGAGCAGAGTAGCAACTGAATGGTGACCGAGGAATGGCTGTAGAAGGGTAGGACGTCCGGCAGCGAGATGGGTGGACGACATCGTCGCGGGCCGTCAATGGGTGAGACTAGCGCAGGATCGTGGCGGATGCTACAAACTTGGGGAGGCCTATACCCAGCAGTGCGAGAAGAGAGGGCTGTGTATGATGATGATGTCACCTATTTAACTATCTCCGTGGCGCAGTGGGCGAATAGCCGACTGAGACGCAGGAGGTAGCGGGTTCGATTCCCGCCGCGGAACAAATATTTGCATGATCTACAGATATTTGTTCCGGGTCTAGATGTTTTTCTATATATGATTAGTATGTATTTACAAAACAAAGTATGTAAGTATTCTATCAGGTATCTGGTTTCCGAAGTACAAGCTCTGCTTAGTTTGGGGCGTGATATGTCCAGCAATATTTATTTATATTTAATTTATTATTTATTTATATGTGAGCTCTAACTTACTACCGCTCATAATAGTACGAAAAAAAAATTTCACGTGCGCTATAAACTTATTCCTATCTAATCATCTCATGAAAGTGGTATATAATCAATATAAAATTATTTAAAAAAAAAACTAGAAACATTTTGGTATGTTTTAGTGAAAATTTTATTTTAATTTGTTGGTTGCAATGCTATAAAAGGTTCCAAAGCTATGAGTCAGCGCTGTCTTGGCATAATACGGAATTTTAAGTTTTTTGTTAACCGACTTACCGAAAAAGGAGGAGGTTCTCAATTCGTCGGAATATTTTTTATGTATGTTCCCCGATTATTCGACCATGCCTGGACCGATTCGATAAAATATTTTTTTGTTTAAAAGGGTATAGTTCCCAGGCATCCCATTGGCACCAAGTCAGGATCTGATGATGGGGTCCCAAAAAATCGAGGACAACCCTCAAATTTTATAGGGACGCATAACGTGTTTTATATATTTTCTATAAAAAAATGTATCTAAAGTCGGTAATATTTTTTGTTAAAAAGTTACTTGTTGCGGGTTACGATTGTTCTATGGACATCGACAGTGTGACGGACGGTGGACGTGTCTTCTTCTCTCACAGGCTGCAGTACCGGGCTTTATTGCCCTTTCCTGCGGAGTTCTTTCCACCCCCCGTTTCTACGGGGGGGTCATCAGATCGGCTCGCGGAGCCTCAGGTGACTTACTCTCGCGTTGCTGGCCGCCCGATGGTCTCTCCACAGGACGGAGTGATTTGCGGTCGGCTGCTTGACGCGGATCTAGGTTGGGTGGTTGGAGGGGCGGGGGTAGGGAGGGATGGAGGGATGTCATGGTCAGAGTCTGTCGACGTCTGGTCGTTATCTGTTACCAGTTCCCGCGAATATGGCTTACTCTTTGGGGGTCTGTCTGTGAGAGAAGCTAGTTCTCGTAAGTGTGAGTAAGCGGAGTTGCCCAGGCGTGCAAACATCCTGGTTGCTAGGCGGCCTATGAATTGGTCTAAGCTCTCAATTTCTAGGTCCCGTTGGATTGTGCTGTTTCGGACGTACCGTGGCGTATCTACGATGGTCCCGAGGCATAGGCTTTGCTGACTTCGACGGACGGTCAAGAACGAGATAGCTACATATAGTTATAAATGATTCTGTTTAGCATTTAACGGCCATTCGGATGCTTAGATACTTGATTTGTGAAAATGTACAAAATTGTTATTCACTCTCCGCGCAGTAGTGCTAGAGCGAGGAACAAATTTGTTATAAGTCTAGCGCATCATAAACTGCGCTGAGCGCCATCTGCGCTCGCCAACAGTTCGGTTAAGCTGCAACGGCATCAGAGGCCAACAGAGAGATTAGTCCATTCGAAAACAAAAACAAATGCGCGCTTGTTACCTTCTAACCTAGTACCTAAGAAGAAAGGAAATACAGTCCACTCTGCCACATACCGAGTTTTTTATTTCGAAGCCTGGGTAGGAACTCTACAGACAGTCTATTAAACTGAACTGGTATGTGCTTATAGTCAGGGGTGGGCAGCATTTTAATTACTTGTAATTGAAATACAAATACGTATTTTGTATTTATAATTCAATTACTTCGTAAAAATGTACTTTGTAATTGGTATTTCAAATACCTGACGCTGAGGTATTTTGTAGTTAGTATTTCAAATACTTAGGCTTCAAAATACTTCTGAACATAAATACATTTAGCGATCTTATTATCATTACTATCATTTAGCGTTCTACAGGAAGTAGCGCTCGATAGATACATATACATACTTTTTCTAATTGAATTTCCTGATTTTCATTATTGTTATTATTTTTAAACTTTGACCTTAATTGCATTGAATTCTGAAAATGTTTTAATAGAATAATGGCGGGTTCCTATATCCGTTGGTAACCAGCTACGACTCGTTTCTCCTTGAAAACATGTCAATAGTTTGACTCTAGTTTGACAAATTTTCAAGGAGATACGAGGCGTAGTCGGTTACCGATAGATATAGGAACCCGCCATAAGTAGATACATATATTAACTGCATTTGCATGCCAACTAATAAGGTAAAACATGTCTGGAACCTAAGTTGTACTATTTGTCACCTGTTTTTATACATATTTACCCATGTTTGCGAATGAATAAATGAATTTTAGTTTTCGTCACTATTCGTAAGCAAAATGGCGACCGCTAAATATGTCAATCTTTAAAGTTGGCAACATTGCACCTGTACTGTACGTCAAATTGTCAAGTACCTAACAACTGACTACATTTTGTATTTCGTATTTTAAATACGTGCGAGATAGTATCTTGTAATTTGTATTTTAATTAACACAAATCATGTATTTGCCCAGCTCTGGTTATAGTTACTCACGTCCAGTTTGTCTGCGTCAGGCATGCTGGTGTAGAGCGCGACCAGGTCGCCGTCCAGCATGCCGCGCGCGGCTCCCCCCACTTGCTTCCTAGGACACTTGTACGTTCTGAAAACGATTCATTATATCACAATTGGGTTAGGGCAATTTTAAAAAAATAATGTTAGACAATTCACACATGGATTCGCCCGACGACTGACCTTTACAAGCTCTGCACTGTTCTGTCCGTCAGAAAATATGTTTCCCAGTGCATAAGAAGATACCATAGAGATTCCGTCCCATGCCTTCCTAGTTTTAATAAGAGAAGAAACAAATGTCCTATTCCGAGACTTCAAAGCTCTTTCGCACGTAGACACTACTACACTGCACCTCTACTTTATAATTTAATGTACAATCAATGCAACACGATTAGAGAACTTAGCTCCTATACTCTAAAAACGCAAATCATCAATAGGTTAAATACTTTTGATTACGATGGTGTGGAAATGGTTTTCGTAACAGTTGTCTAAACACCAACGAGTCACACATACATAGTTTTTACCTGCCTAGAACTTAATTGTCATTTAAGTTTCTACATGGTTGTCTTCTATCTGCACTTTGATTCTGCAGTTAGTATAATAAATAAAATAAATAAATAAATATTGCTGGACATTTCACACAGCGCTATCTAGCCCCAAACTAAGCATAGCTTGTACTATGGGAACCAGATAGTATATAGTATATATATATATATAGTAAAGTAGTAGTATAAATAACTTAAGTTGTGTAAATATGTATGTATCTTTTAATTATTGTTTTTTTGTTATGTTTAGTTGCGTAGTCTTACATATAGTCTTGTTTACACCTTCCTACATTATAAACGTATGTTTAGTCCCTAAGCTCAATCAGTTATTTTTTTTAGCGTTTAGCGTTAGTTTTGCTGATTATACAATTGTATTTTTTAAATTGTATGTGTCTGCATTGTATCGGGGATGAAGCTGCCTTCTGTAATACAGTTTTTTAACTAAAACAGAAGACAGAGAACTCTCTCTTCGTTGTACCCATGTTTTATTTGAAATAAATTATTTGTATTTGTATCCTGTGAAAATTTTATTGTTGTCCGAAGTATATAATTATTAATTTATTATAATATCGAAAGGTTGTCTGGAAGAGATCGCTTTTAGCCATAAGACCACCCACTATACCGTTATTTAAAGTAATGAAATTTATTTGCCAGAAGTATGGTATATAAGTTTATACAGCTACGAGTATATAGGTAGGTTTCACATACTTAACCGATTAACGGCATGCAAATTACAGTTAAGTACATAAAATTAACTTATACACAAAATTTCATGAATCTTTACATAGTATAAAATGAAGTCGCTTCCGCTGTCTGTTCGCTTAGATCTTTCAAACTACTCAACGGATTTTTATACATTTTTCAGCAATATATAGAGTGATTCAAGAGGAACGTTTACATATATATTACATACATAGTCACTGCGAAAGTAACTGTTTGTTTGTTACCTTTTCATAACTAAACGGCTGAACAGATCGTACTGAAATTTGGCAAGGAGATAGATTATATCCTGGAGAAAAACATACTTTTAACCCGAGTGCGTAAAAGGAGGGTAATGTTTTTATTGAAATACCTCGCATGCGAAGCCGCGGGCGGGCCAGCTAGTTTAATATAAACCAATTAATCAATTAATATTATCAATCGTTATGATACATCAATATCATAAAAACAATAAAATAAATCAATAAAAAAAAAGAAAAATAGAGCCATGCAATATATTTAATTTAATACCGTGTTTTTATTTGATGTGAAATAAAAAGTATATCTATCCATCTATCTAATAAAGAGAATAACCCAGATCCGGAACAAATATTCTATCTGTAGAATTTTTGGCGTCTCAGCCGTCTGTTCGCCCACTGCGCCCACTGCGCCAATATTCGATTTTTTGAGCAGTAGGTCGACACGGAAGTGTATTTTTTTATAAACGGGATAAAGTTTTGACAGAAATACATGTAATGTTACTTATCTATCACTAACCTTGATATTTAAGTTTATATACCTACTAACACAAATGGACTTGTTAAATCTGTTAATCTTTTAGCTATTGTTTCTTTGTTATTTTTGTTATGTCTCCTGTTTGTGTTTGTTCTGTTGTACTGTTGGTGTTGTTCACAAATAAATGTTTTGAAGTAAAACTTCATCACGCACGCTTGACTTGGCGAGTATGCTGGTGAAAGCGTTACGAAAAGAGCGAACGGAAGTTGAGAGGGAAATATAAGTTAGTGAAGATAGAAAGAGAGATAGTTACGTTTCGTATATTTTAACGTTAATGTGCGAGTGCAAGTTGCGTCCGTCCAGAATGAACATAGACTGATCGACCTACAGACGTGTGGACAATTTTGTAAATGAACAATTTTATAAAATAATATTTTGAAAAAGAAGTTTTACTTCCGTCGTGTGGTCTAAAGCACATCGTTTTTTTGATATGATTTTGATTTAAATTACTATTTGTCTGAATTAATAAATGAATTAAATTAGATATAATTTACCTGTGAGCTCGAGGATTGAGTCCGGCGATGTGACAGCAATAGTTGTTCATAACATTCTGTAACATCAGCAGTCTTCTGTACATTTTCTCAGAGAGCGGTAAAATGTAGCCCAAACTACCGTCCAGAGTCGCTGTAACAACACAAATAAGAGGTTTCACGACCATGTTTTGATAACTGCAAATAGATGGCGTTGCTCTGTTATATCCTCGGCATAATTATCAGAATTCTTAAGTCCATTGGGAGCAACAAGAAACTGATTTTATTACAAAGTTTGAGAGATTTTTATTGGGTTATTCTTACTTTAGGTATAAAATTAGGGCTTTTTTACCACTATGGTAGCAAAAAAGCATACGGCCCACCTGATGGTAAGCGGTTAGCGCAGCCTATGGACGTTTGTAACACCAAAGGTATTACTCGCGCATTGCCGACCCTTTATAATTTTCAAAACGCCCTTTTTTAAGAACCCCATACTGTAGTCCCTAGGGAAAACCTCGGCAGGGAAACCATTCCACAAGCGAAGTGTTCGCGGCAGGAAACTCCTCTCTCACGAGGCTCTTGTCACGTCAGGGTTGAAATTAGTAAGATAATTCAGGTTACGGCTAAAGCGCTGTTATTTTTTGACCTTTTACACTTTTTGACCTGCTCAATGCCAAATTGTCTCATTGTCAACTGCTGAGTATAGGCCTCCCCCACAGATTTCAAGAGCGACCCATCTCGTGCGGCACCCAACGGCACCCCGCAACCTTTACCATTTGGTGGAAATATTTCTGCCCCAACGCCCGTCAGTTCATCGAGCTTTGTGCCTTACCCACTGCCACTTGCACGTGCTATGTCAGCGACTTTGGTTCGTCTACAAATCTCCTCATTTCTGATCGGATCTCGTAGAGAAACAGCCTTCTTATGAGGCCCATATTGAGACCACGTTTCTGCACCATCATCACTGGTAACACAGATGTAGCGACCTTAGCTTTAGTAAATAAATAAGTGTTAGTATTTAAGTTAATTGTTTTATGTATGTTAGTCTTTCTAGATACCGTAAAGACTTGTAATCATTTTTGTATGTGCACTTTGTTGCCTGAAATAAACGTTATATTATTATCAGCGTTCCACTTTAAAATCAGATTGATTATAGGTTTGTGGTCATCCACCTTATAAAATAATACTCACTATAGACAGTGACGTGCCTGCGATGGTTGCCGTCCGGAGAGCGGCGCGCGGCGATGCGGAACATGGCGTGCACCTGCTGCCCCAGGTGGTAGTCACTCTTTTTTATCAACCTCTGACCTGTATGAATGAACCAATGAACATTCTTTATTATACCTTACAAGCTGAACGAAAGGGACTGATGAGGAAGAGTGGATGCGGCGGAAATGCGAATGTTAAGATGGATGTGTGAGGTAACGAGAATGGATAAGATAAGGAATGAGTATATTAGAGGAAGTTTAAAAGTAGCGCCAGTGATAGACAAGTTGAGGAGTAAGAGGCTAGCGTGGTATGAGCATGTCATGCGGACGAAAGAAAATCATGTGACTACAAGAGTGTTAGATATGAGTGTGGATGGATATAGAAGTAGCGGAAGGCCGAAGAAGAGATGGATGGACTGTGTGAAGCAAGATATGGGTAAGAAAGAACTGACAACGGAGATGACGGCTGACAGAAATGATTGGAAGAAAAATACATGTTGTGCCGACCCCACTCAATGTGGAAAAAGGGCAGGAAGAAGAAGAAGCTAGACACAACAGTTTAAAAGAATGGAATAACAAATAAATGTAAGCATAATGGGCGGTCTTATCGCTTAACAAAGCGATCACTCCCAGACAACCTTTGGATGGAGAGGAACATTGCGTACTGGAAGATCAGACGATGTGTAAAAATAATATTACTTAATAATAAACAAATAAAAGTTACTTAACTTTAAATACATACATATGAAAGAAACTACTGTAGAGAAAGAGAAATAAATTTAAAACACGCAAAGAAAACGCTAAGAATACCTACCATACCTATTTCTGATACAATGATGTGTTTCGGTTTGAATGGTATGGTTGCCGGTGAAATTACCATGAAATTTTACACCTATATGTAAATTAGAAATTAACTCTGTTCCTCTATCAGTCTGTCTGTCTCGCTGTTTGTTACGTTTTCACAAATGCTAGACCGATTTCGATGTAATTTAGCATACGGATAAACGTAAAGCCGCATTGTTCGCATACACCGTTTTGGTTCTACATTCTTAATACGTATAGCTAAGGTATGGAACACTTAACCGTCATCTGCTTTTCCTAATGAATACAATACGGGCCTCATTAAGGTAAGAGTGCATAGGTGTCTTCTAGATCTTCGTGCTTCACCTTAGACCACATCATCGCTTACCATGAGGTGAGATTGTGTTCAAACGAAGGTAAAAAAAGGGTGTGGCTGTGTCATGGACACGACCGTGTGTTGTACATGAATACGTGTACGTAACTGATCATATTTTCTATACATAATATAAAATACGCTATCCTATGTATGTTATAATCATGTTTGAACACTAAGAAGTCCTTCGAGTCATTCTAAATGAAAATCTCAAAACGCAGCAAAATGACTTCAAAATGGCGGCACTTCCCTCTCCGCCGCGCGCGATGCGTCACAGTCCTTACATAGCGTAACGAATTATTTGACCTTTTAGCTATCCAGTGGAGTAATTACATTTTGTATGGAGATGATAGATATGTAGCTACAACACCAAACTGTATCCCTCGATTTTGATATCATGCGTTTTTTTAATTGCCGCCCACTATGGAAGCAATTTTACAAACGCATTTACGTCAAAAACATACCTCCATAGCTCTCGCGGGCTTGCGGTTGGTACATGTACATAGCGAAGTTGCCTTCCGCCTCGCTTACTAGGAACCCCAGATTTGTGTTGTCCACCACGAACTCTATGTCATATATCTGTAACAACAATCAGCATATAGGTATATGCTCGTGACACGTGACTAGTGTTGCCAGGTCCAGTGTGGCAAATTTCGGAACGGAAAGTTAAAATAATCGGGATTTTGATTTTCAAATCGGGACAGCTAAAAAAACAGGTTTTTGTGAATCATCATTTATTTTTATCGGGTGGATAGTTTTTAATAATAGACATAAATAATTATATATAACTTCTGTTAAGAAATGTATCCCATATAAAAACTATGTATTTATTTTCCCCATCACAGACCTATCCCACAATTTAGTTAGGTGCCTAGAATAAATACAGACTAAGGAGGTTAGAGAAAAATCGGGACATTCGGCGTCCCGATCAAGGGTGAAACGGGACGTGTAACCAGACCCCTGAAAATCGAGACGTCCCGCGCAAATCGGGACCTCTGGCAACACTACTCGTGACCCAGTGTGCCCGTGCCAAAGGGGGATAATGGGGGGATTATTATTCCAAAGATTTAATTCTTATTTTAGGTGTTTAGGGAGGACCTTTACAAAGGCATTACCGGGGCCGGAGCCAACGAGTGAGAGGCCTGTTTAAATCACACTAATATTATAAATGCAAAAGTTTGATGTTTTTTTTTTATTTATTTGTTACTCAAACACATCGTACCGGCTGAAGCGACTTCGATGTAATTCAGTATGTACGTAGATTATAACCTGGATTAACACAGACTACTTTTGAAGTAAAACTTCTTTACGCACGCTTCACTTGGGGAGTAAGCTGGTGAATGCGTTACGAAAAGTGCGAACGGAATTTGAAAGGGAGATATAAGTTAGTGAAGATAGAAAAATAGAGAGTATATTTTCATATATTACTGTAGGGGTAAGAGAGAGGTGCGAGCACACATTTTCTTTCTCTCTTTCTCTCATAGCCAGTTGATTTGTCGCATATCTCCTATCCCAAATTAGCCAAAATTATACAAATTGCAAAAACAAAACACTCCTTCATACTGTATAATAGAGTTCATTTTGCTATAGATAAAAAAAGTATTTACGACGTTTCGTATTTTGAATCTACCAGCTTCAATTTACGAGAAAGTTAAGCTATTGCACAACAGATGGCAGGTAGCAGCAAAAGTTTTACTTCAGTCGTGTGGTCTAAAGCACACTCTTTTTTTATCCCTTAAATCAAGTCCAATGGGATAAAACTGGGGTGTCAGGTTGCAACAGCGAGTTTAGCTTTATTTCTAGATTACCTACACATTTATTAGTGTAACGCGTACGAAGTCGCGGGCAACAGCTAGTCTAATAATACAATTCACTATGATAATGGATATTGCAAGATGGACGCGAGACATTCTCATTATTATTTTGGGTTATTTCTTTGTCTATTATTAGGTATATAATTATTTATTTCTAGGAGATTCAACAGCTTTGTTATCAATAGGGATAATAGTAAGGGATCCGCCCTTATCCACCTTTTTGCACGGCTAATAGGAACTACGAGTAGGTACACAAAGTACGTACCTCAACACAACAAATGTGAAAAAAAATCTGGACATCAGAAGTTGGTCAAATTTTATATAAACTTTTTCATACATACCTGTGCGTTTCTGAGATCTCTTGATACGAGCGACAGCGTGCGATGCGTATCCTGAAATATAAACATAGGTTAAGGTTGAAGATATTTATTTCTTACTAGTTGTATGCCAGCGACTTCGTGCGCAATTTTCTGGATCTCGACAACAGCGCCACCTACCGGGTCCAATTGTGGTTCTAAGCCACCCAGGGGCCCACTCAAACACACACAAAAATATTACCCAAATTAGTCAAGCTGTTTTTTAGTTTTGGCAGGACTAACGAACAGCAATTGATTTTTATACTTATTGTCCATTTCGCCATCACACTGAATTATGTAATTAAAAAAACGAGACATAGTTATATTAAACATAAAATTAACAATAACAATGTTTAGCTTTAATTGTTTGAAATTATATTCTCATGATTCTTTTGTGAAGCGAATTAATGTGTTTCTTTCTTTCTTTACATAAATAGATAAAAATTCACTTATAAAAACAAGCAATAACTTTAAAAACTGAAATCCGACTACGTAATATCTGTATCGATGGTAGCTTATGTCACACAACCATAATAACGAATCGATTGACAACTCATTCATCAAAATCGGATGAGTAGTTTAGGCGCTACGGTGGAACATACATCCATATACTACTAAAAACATAACCCTTCCTTTTGGCTTTGCCGTAGTCGGGTAATAATACTAACGTATAATATTACCCGAGTGTGCTTACAGCGTTAATTTTTACTACGTTTTTTGTACTGATCAAATAGACTTATTGATCACTATAATATTGGATCGGACATTTGGAGACTATTGGCTTGGAATGCGTATGAAAGTTTTAACAAAAATACATGTAATGTTACTAACCTAGATATTTAAGTTTATATGCCTACTAACACAAATGGTCTGATTTAATAAATGAATTTAAAATTATTTTATTTAACACAAATCGCGGACGTTGTCCACCAAGTAGGCAAGTTAAAGTGGGACTGGGCGGGCCATCTCTGCCGCATGTCGGAGGAGTTATGGGCAAAATCCACCACCGAGAGTATCCCAAAAGACAGAAAACGAGCACGCGGCAGACCGCGACGCCGGTGGAAAGACGAACCCGACTCGTATAGAAGACTGGACCACACACGCGCATGATAGAGTGGAGTGGAAGGAAGGAAGGGAGGCCTTTGCCCTGCAGTGGGACAATACAGGCTACAAATAAAGAAGATTTCCAGTAAGTACAATGGCCGGTTTTATCTCTGAGAAGCGATTTCTTCCAAGAAGATTTCCAGTACAATGGGCGGTCTTATCTCTGAGAAGCGATTTCTTCCAAGAACATTTCCAGTATAATGGGCGGTCTTATCTCTGAGAAGAGATTCATCCAAGAAGATTTCCAGTACAAAGGGCGGTCTTATCTCTGAGAAGCGATTTCTTCCAAGAAGATTTCCAGTATAATGTGCGATTTTATCTCTGAGAAGCGATTTCATCCAAGAAGATTTCCAGTACAATGGGCGGTCTTATCTCTGAGAAGCGATTTTATCCAAGAAGATTTCCAGTACAATGGGCGGTCTTATAGAGATAAATCTCAGAGGAGAAGCGATTTCTTCCAAGAAGATTTCCAGTATAATGGGCGGTCTTATCTCTGAGAAGCGATTTCATCCAAGAAGATTTCCATTACAATAGGCGGTCTTATTTCTGAGAAGCGATTTCTTCCAGAGTGAGCTGTGGTAACGGTACCTGGTATCGCAGCAGTGACACGGATTTGTAGACATCGCAGACGCAGATGAGGTTCTTGATGGCGAGCATGCGATGTACGAATATGCCCGTGTCTATGAACGCAATGCCAACTAGGTCGTTGTCTTTCAGCTGCCAGATGTAGATCTGTAAGAAATTATTATAATTAATTTTACACTAAAGCTATATAATCATAAAAATAATGTATAAACAGTTCAAGCATCATCATCATATCAACTACAAGGCGTCTAATGCTGAACATAGGGCCTCTTCCATAGATTTCTAGTGACTTGTTTTTATTTAAATTTAGGTTATATAAACTAATATTATAAATTCGAAATAAACTTAGTCTTTCTGTCTGTTTTTTACGATATTAAACTAAGGGGCTGGACCCATTTCGATGAAATTCGGTATATAGGTGCCCTACGATGCACTGCCCTGCGTCCATCAACTTTAGGAATACAGATGTAAAGTGTTATTGACAAACTAAGCGTGCGAAGCCGCACGCGGAAACTTGTACACAATAAAATGTATCTCATATATTCAGCAGAATATATAACTTTTTAACATTTACAACTTAATTAGAACTAATTTTTTAACAAAAATATGAACGAATTCGTAAAACAGAAAATGATTTTTTTTTCATTTTGTTTGATTTTCTACGAGCTTTATTATTTTCTCATTCTTCTTCTTCTTTCGTGTCAATGGCTATTTGACTTTTAAATTTGATTAGCCCAATAGAGAGCAACTTCCACACCCCTCTCTGTTGCCTGGTACAAGTCATTCCGTGTGCAGGTGGTGGGGCATACAGTACATGAGAGCAAGTGGGCCATTGTTTGTGTGGTGGCCCCGCAGTGGCACTGGCTCCGGAATGGGTCGATGTATCCCCACTTGCCTAAATTATCTCGACAGCGGCCAACTTGAGTGCGCAACCGGTTTAGAGACTTCCAAATTGGCCACTGCAGCTTGTAGCCGGAAGGAAGATGCTCCGCGGGTGGAATGTAATCAGGAGGGGCAGTGTGATGGGAGGACCATAATTCAAGTCTCGCTACTGCCGGGCTTTTGTCCGTGGGATTGGTGGATCGGAGGAAGCTCTTACGGCTTTTCAGTCGGGCCGATGGTGGCTGATGGCCATACAGTGGGTGCAGGTCGTCAGTTTCTTGCTTACTTTTTTCAACACTGCAAGCAACCTCACGGCGAACGCTTGGTGGTGCAAAGCCTGCTAGTGGGTAGAGCATTTTGAGCGGGGTTGGTTTTAGGCAGCCTGTTATGATCCTGCACGTGTCGTTAAGGGCAGTGCCTACCTCCCTCGCATGGGCAGACTGGTGCCACACGGGGCAAGCAAATTCACCTGCTGAAAATGAGAGTGATAGGCCGGTTGTTCGAAGCACGTGGGCTGATGCTCCCCAGGCGGTAGAGGTTAGTCGCCGGAGTAAGTTCTTCCTGGTACCTACATTCCGCTTAACATTCTTGCAGTGAGCTTTGTAAGTCAAGGACCTATCGAGCGTTATGCCCAGATACCGAGGGAACGAGCAGTGGTCAATGCTTACGCCTTGCCAAGAAATATTGAGAGTCCGATTTGAATGCCGGTTTCGGAGATGAAAAGCGAAGGCTTGTGTTTTTGACGGGTTGGGACGAAGACCATTCTCATCGTAATATCTCCCTAGTTCCTCTAGTGCAACCGACAAGGTTTCTTCAGCCTCCTCAAAGCCTTCGGTTTGAACTGCCAGCGCTAGGTCGTCGGCGTAGAGGAAGCGGTGTGTAGGCGGCGTACTTGGCTGGTCATTTGTGTAAATGTTAAAGAGTGCAGGAGCTAGCACTCTTCCTTGTGGCAGTCCATTTTTTTGGCTACGCCATCTGCTTTTGCTTTGGCCGAGAAACACCTGGAATCGACGGTTGCGCAGAAGTTCGCTTAGAATTGGGACAAAACCGGAGTCATGTGTGATTTTGTTACTTTACTAACTTAAACTAACTAACTTTAAACAGGAGCCGTTTAATGTTAACGGTATCGTAGGCTGCAGAGGTCTACAAACACAGTACCAGTAACTTTGTTCTTTTAAAACCCATCATCAATATACTGTGTGAATTTGAGAGTTTGATTGGTACCGGCCGGAATCCTCATTTTCATTTTCTCATTGATACTACCATCAGATCTTGACCAAATTTGTACCCACCCTGAGTTACCCCCTTTCCAACATATTATTTTTTTTATAAATTATAGATATATATATATTTATTTCGACACAAGTAACAAACACACAGAAACTACATACGGTGGATAAGTAAATACAGACAATGAAATACAGACAATATCTATGCTAGCGTTTGAGCACGATCTCGCCTGATGGCGCGCGATGATGCAGTCTACGATGGTACACGTTTGCCTAGAAGAAACCTATTCAGTCGCGACTTAAAGATGCCCAGGCTGTAGCTAGCAGAAATACAGGATTTCATTAATAAAAAATCCTGTATAATTGAGTTTAAAACCAATTGTATACCTTTTGTCCAACCGCGGATATTAAATACCCTAGAACTTGTGTGAGCGCCGTGACGGGACCCTTCTGTTCCTTCGCGTATAACTCCTTGAACCTGAAATTAATTTAAAATTTTGCTAGATCTGTCAGAGAATGATAAATTAAACAATCGACTTTGAAGTGCTCAAACTGCATCTACACCTGAATAACTCAAAGGAACATAAGTAGCGGCCTATACGAGCCTATAATATTTAAAGAATTATCCACTAACTGCTATTAGTTCAGGGATTATATTTTCCATCATCAGCTCAGCAACATGAAATTATCAGTACCATACGCAAATACTTGAATAGTTTTTTTATAGAAAATATATAAAATACAGAAGGTTGCCCTCGATTTTATTGGGATCCCATCATCAGATCCTGACTTAGTGCCAATGGAACCACCTGGGAACCATTTTAAACAAAAAATATTTCTCGAATCGGTCCAGGCGTCTTCGAGTAATCTGGGAAAATACATAAAAAAAAGATTCCGATGCATTGAGATACTCCTCATTTTTTTGAAGCCGGTTAATAAATGCGAAAGTAACTGTTGGTTTGTTACATTTTCACGACTAAACGGCTTAACGGATGTAATGAAATTTGGTAAGGAGATAGATTATATCCTGAAAAAGGCTATTTTTTGTCTCAAAAAATAATCATGAAGGGGGTGAAATAGGGGAAGTTTGTATGGGCAATCCAAACTTCCTCAAGTAAGGATCTGAAAATTCATATTTAGGCTTTTGGTAAGAAATAAAGAAGTACGTGTTTCAACTTTTTTACAAAATCATCCCTAAAGAGGCAAAAAGTAAGGGGTTAAACTTATGAGATAGGTATTCTTTAGATTCGTTTTCACGCCTAAACGGCTGGACCGATTTCGGTAAAATTAGGTATATAGATAGATTGTGACCGGGATTGGGACATAGGCTACTTTTTACTAGACTGAGCAGGAGGGTTATGTTTTTATTGAGAAACAACTCGTGCGAGGCCGCGGGCGAGTCAGCTAGTTATTTATAAACGAGCTCCAAAGTAGTGTTTTTTCTGTGTGGGTTTTCAATCCAAACTTGTATTTTTAGTTTCAAATTGTATAACTGACCTGTTTTTAGTAAGGGGCTGTCCTGGCTCGGGAACCACGTCTATAATATCGTAGATTATTATCTGTGGAACAAAATAAATAATATAAATATTGCTGGGCATTGCGCAAAGCCCTATCTAGCCCTAAATTAAGCAGAGCTTGTACTATGGGAACCAGATAACTGATACTTATATACTTTTTTCGTAAATACATAATTATAATATATAGAAAAATATCCAGAACCGGTACAAATATTTCTAGATGATGCCAACATTTGTTCGATGCAAACAATCGAACCCGCAACCAGCAGCGGCTTAGCCGGATTTTAACCCACTGCGCCAAGAAGGTCGTCAAAATAACGTTTCAACAATAAATTTTTTATACTTTGTTAAATCCTAAAATAAGAATTTCCTACACTTTTGACTCTTGTCTATGATTTTCATGATAGGACGCAAATGACAAGTGAAGCGGCTAACTGTGACTGGCACTAAACACATCTGTCACATTAGAGAGTTGCCTAGAGGTTGTCTAGCACTAAGCACCGTTTTTTTTTTTTTTTTTTTTTTTTTTTTATGTTATTTGTGGGGAAACAGGCTTACGGCCCACCTGATGGTAAGTGGTCACCGTCGCCTATTGACACCGGCAACACCCGGGGTATTGTCGATGCGTTCCCTACACTGAAGAAACCTCTTTACATTTCTCTTGAAGCGTGCCATGTCGTAGTCTAATGGGAAAACCTCAGATGGTAGCTCATTCCACATCTTGCAAGTATGGGGTAGAAAAGATCGCATGAAGCGTGTGGTGCGCGATACCCAATTGTCGATTATATGTGGATGAGCTTTATTGCGTTGTCGAGAAGTGCGGTGGTAAAATCTCGACGACGGGATGAGATCAAATAGCTCCTCAGAACATTCCCCATTATACAGGCGGTAGAATACACTGAGCGATCCGATGTCACGGCGTTGACTCAGCGGTTCCAGCCTGTCGGTGAGTTTGGGATCACCGATTATTCTAATGGCTCTTCTCTGAAGGGAGTCAAAACGAAGCAATTGGTACTTTGGAGCTCCGTGCCAAAGATGGGAACAGTATTCCACGTGCGGCCGAACTTGCGCTTTGTACAGCAATAGCCGTTGTTGTGCCGTAAAATACTGTTTGGCACGGTTAAGGACTCCAAGTTTTTTGGAGGTGAGCACAGCTTTTGCTTCTAAGTGACTCCCATACTGGACCTCATTAGAAATTTCGACTCCCAGAATCCCTATACTCGCCGAGACGGGGAGAGGAATGCCCTGGAACCGTGGAGCTATTGTGAAAGGGGCCTTCTTTGTGGTGAACGCACAGACTTGCGTCTTGGTTGGGTTAAAGGTGACCAGATTAAGGTTACCCCAATCTGACACACGCTCCAAAGAGCCTTCAACCTCAGACACAAGTCTTTGTCTGTTGTCTTCCACTTCCGACCGAGAGACATTAGGGCGACCAGTGTAGAAAGTATCACCCGTACTGTCATCCGCATAACAATGAAGGCCGCTTATGTGCAGCATATCATTGATGTGAAGAATAAACAGTGTGGGCGATAGCACTGACCCTTGGGGTACACCAGAGTTAATGGGCATTGAGTCCGAGCAAGAACCATCTACAACGGCTCTTATGCTCCGCCCGGATAAGAAACTGGCGACCCAACTGCAAAGTCCCCCGGGGAGGCCGTATGAGGGAAGCTTCGAGAGAAGCGCCTTGTGCCACACCCGATCGAACGCCTTCGCGATGTCTAGACTAACAGCTAGAGCTTCCCCCCTACTCTCGACGGCTTCCGCCCAGCGGTGAGTGAGGTAAACTAGAAGATCACCAGCTGATCGCCCATGACGAAAGCCGTATTGGCGGTCACTGATCAGCTGGTGTTCCTCAAGATACCTAAGAAGCTGAGTATTAATTACTCGCTCCATCACTTTACCGTTAAATCGGTGTCGTAACTTTAGGCAACGCCTAACCTCTATAGTCATTACCTAAAGGTTGGTGAAACGTTTTGACGTGAATACGTTTTTAAAATTGCTTCCATACTAGGAGGCAATTCAAAAAACGAATGATAACAAAATCAGGGGATACAGTTTGGTGTTGCAGCTACATATCCATCATCTCCATACAAAATGTAATTACACCGCTGGATAGCTACAGGATAAAAGTACTGCCCGTTGACCTAGAATCATAAAATTAGGCAAGTCGCAAGGTCTCACAACACAAGAAAAGGAAAAAAATCCGAAAAAGATTAATTTGTAATTTTATCACAATAAATATGTTTAATCTTACCCTTCCTCTAGAAGTGATGTCTTCGCTGTAGTTGTAATTTGTTCCTAGGGCTATGTACCCTCTCCTTCCAGACCTGGAAAAAAAATTTATAAGTGAGCATCATCAATACCCATACTTACTTCCCTCTGTCTCTCTGTCTCTTTGTTGCGTTTTGACGACTAAACGGCTTGACCGATTTCGATGAAACGGTTTATAATTATTTATTTCTCATAAATTTACATAATAAATCGTTTACTGAGAAACATGCAATTCAAATCTACTTACATAAGGTACATTAATAACAATTAATAATACGATGAACTGACTTAGCAAAACATGAACACTGTGCAATAATATCCACTAAAAACATAATAATTACTAAAAAAATCGACAATTAAATAGAAATTGAGTCACCGAACTGGGTTTTAGAAATTTAATTGTGGGTAGTTAATAAAGAGTGATACGGACAGCACAAAAACAAAGCGAACTCGTTCGACGCGCGGGGCCGCTTGCGCCAACTTTTATGATCGAGCGTTATTTCTCAGAAAATATGCGATTTTTTTTAACGCGTTTTGTTTACGTTTGGGTTTACTTTTTATTGGTGCTATTTTAGTTGTCATAAATTAATGAAAACGATGTTTATATCGACGATGAAATTTGGTATATGGATATATGTATTATTATAAGATAAGATAAATCTTTATTGTAAGTACCACGCAGAAACAATATAACACTAAAATAAAACTAATAATGCAAGAGGCGACCTTGTCGCTGAGAGCGATCTCTTATTTTTATTATGACCGGGCTACTTTTTACCTGACTTCGCAGAATGAGGGTAATGTTTTAATTAACAAACCACGCGTAGGCGGGTCAGCTAGTGATTTATATTTAGAGCCGTGATGGCCTAGTGGGTGGGACCAAAAAATATAAATGTCTAATGTTTACTACAGTCCTGCGCTATAATAGTAAATTATTAAACGAGGGGATAAAGCAGTGTCTTGCGTCACGGGCGCTATATTGAAGTAAAATGTAGAGAGGGATATTAGCAAGCCCAGCTTATATCCTTGTCTACACTCAGGATTCTAGTAACTCCCTCGCTCCGCTCGTGAGTTAACTCTAGAGATACAGACAGCTTTATCCACGACGAGAACACCCTACTTTTCACACTTTCTGCGAGCCAATAAAAACCAAATCTAAGTTGGTGCATTCTGAGCAGAGGTTAGTTCGATTTACGAATAAGTTCTTATTGTGTGGGTCTCTTTGGTTAAAATTTTAATACAAATGAGGTTCCAAATTCAAATCACATTATGCCCTTGAAATTCAGTACATCTTTATTCCCGGCTCAGCCGTAGGGATTTAACCACCTGCTTTCGGTGTGGTTACATCACATATAATTTGACATTGTCGAGAAGGTGGCGTGCAATAGTACATTGGTACAAGAGACGTAAGTGCACCCGAGTATAGCACATAACTTTACACCACGAGTCCGAGGAAACGAAACGAGGAGAAAAAGAAGGTAGACGCTCTCGAGATGTGGTGCTGGAGAAGAATGCTTGGAGTATCATGGACAGATTCTCCCAATCGGTGAAAAATATTTAATTTCATTTTTATTTACCCTTTATTAAAATTTTCGGAAAGTTTGAAGAAAAATGCGTTCCGGTTCGTAAGTTAGTCCGGTCCGACCATTGCTAATAGTTCCTTAAGTACCAATCAGTCCATACTTCAAGAACTCAGCAGCAACTATCTTCCACGATACAATTTCACATCCTCAACTTCTCAGGACACGTATAGTGTCATGGAGAGCTCTCCATTGAACGCTTACTGGTTGGTGCAGGGGAAGATTTACGGCAAGAAAGTGCGAGGCAGATCGCGTATGCGATAGGCTGATCTAATAAAGGCTGCCAAAGATATACCTTTGAACGAATGTGCTAGAAGAGCAGCGGTGCGAGAGGAGTGGCGAAGCGTAGTTAAGCGCGCTACAACCCTGACATGACGACCACAATCACTCTGCCAAGAGTGCTACGACTAAGAAGATGGTTTTTTGATACTACTAAGGTAGCAAACAAGCATACGGTCCACCTGATGGTAAGGCGGTTACTGTAGCCTATGAACGTTTGTAACACCAAAGGTATTACTCGCGCGTTGCCGACCCTTTAACATTTTCAAAACACCATTTTTAAGAACCCCATACTGTAGTCCCTGGGGAAAACCTCGGCAGGGACAAAACCATTCCATGGTTGAAAATGATGATACCATTTAATTTTCTAACATCTGTATAATTTTGCCCATGTATTGGCAAATAAATCTTTATCTTTTTAAGTATACATACGTGGTTCCCTCGTATGTAAGCGACACGTTCTTGAGACACGTGACATGTTCCCACTCGTCCAGCTCGATCTTTGTGTTGGGGATTATTTCCCACGAGACCGGGGAAAACAACATCACGGAGAACCGGTCTTGCATTGGGTACGGGAATCTATGGAAAAAATACTAATTAATAAACATAATTTTAGATATTAAAGTTGGTTAAAAATACAATATAAAATACATTTATTTCAAACAATTATGTAGCTCATATAAGGAAGGACACAACAGAAAATGCATATTAAACTTATATTAAACGGGGTTTTTGAGAGCATGCCTGTGACAGCAATATCTCAAGATCGAGAGAATTGGAGAAAATTTAAGATAAAAATGCTCCTCAAAACTTAGCGGTATGGAACATAATCAAGTTTTGGAGCTTAATTTTTAAGCTATTATACGAGGGGCACACTAAAAGTTTCCGGTATCAATAATAAAAAAATACTATTACTGGTCAAAAATGAATTTATTGTTTCTCAAAATATTCTCCCTTTGCGTCAATGCACTTTTTCATACGATTGAACCAATTTTGAAATCATTTGTGCCACTCCTCCGGTGGTGACGCCAGATACATGTTTTTCATACCCTTCGACAGCCTCTTCTGATGATGAAAACCGATGATCGCGTAATACAAATACATTTAATTACTAAAGGATTACAAAAGATATAAGTGTAGACTTTAAGTTGCTAATGGTCCCCGCACTAGGTCTAGCCTGTATAGCGGGTAATTGATTCTTGATTTTTGGGACAGAAAAAGTCACACGGTGCCAGGTCAGGACTGTATGCTGGATGACTCATAAGTTGTACGTTTTTCGCCTTCAAAAACTCATTTGTCTGTCTGGTCGTGTGGGATCTTGCATTGTCGTGGTGCAAGATGATACGGCGTTTACCGTTATTTTCACGGAGTTACTAAAGTAAAGACTAAAGAGTTCCATTTTCAAATGTAGTAATAACTTTTTAAATATTGTTTATGTAAGTGGCCAATTCCGGATACTTTTAGTGTGACCTATGTACCAGTGTTTTTCTTATCAAATTTGGTCAAGAAATCTTCGCACAAATCTCATCTGAAAAATAGTCTAAAAAGTAACCTCTTACCTACCATCCAATAAGATTTCGCGTTTAGATCTACAAGCAAGCTCCTCATTGGTGTAGCGTGATGATTTTTAAGTTATTTAGCCGTGCGACTCTTATCAAAATTGGTCAAACCGTTTTAGCACTAATCTCGTCCGAAAAGCAGTTCGCAACAATGAAAATAATCAACTTAGTGTTGGCGTTTAGATCTGCTGCCTAGCTCCCTATTGGCATAGCTTGGTGATATGTACGTAGTTTAAAAGCCTGATTTTTAAGCAGAATAACTTTCATCAAAATTGGTCATACATAATTATTGATTAAAACGGGTATTTATCGCGTATGTACCTTTTTTATTTGTTATCCCGACGTTTCGGCTGTGTTGCAACAGTCATGGTCTCGGGCTGACTGGAGTACTTGGAGCTACCGTCGGGAAGTGTGGGTAGCTGCAGCAACTACCCTCACTTGGTCTTCAGAATTAGAAATGTCCTCGTTCATATTACGACACACTACACTAACCGTATCTACGCACTGAGTCGACCGATTACGACGCGTCGGGATAACAAATTAAAAAGGTACATACGCGATAAATGCCCGTTTTAATCAATAATTATGTACAGTGATCGCGAAAGTTTGAAAAATACTATTGGTCATACAGTTTCTGCACAAATCTCTTCCGAAAATTAATCCAAAAATTCAATAACGTCTTACCTATCTCCCTTATTTTCGGTAGACTTTTCTTTATCCTCTCCATTGAACTTGTAGTAGGTAGTGGCGGGTGCTTGCGACGAGGCCAGCAGGCAGTAGGTGCGAGACTCCATGTGGTAGGTCACGTGGTGGGGGGTCATACGGATGGGCACTTTCCGGACCGCCCAGGCCGCGTCGTACGATAGATGGGTTGGTAACACGCAGATACGGAGTTCCGACTGAAATTGTCAATAAAACTGGTTAAATGTTATTTTTTGTGTCTTTTTATCTTCGTTTGACCGTAATAAATGATGTGGTCTAATTATGAAACAAAAATATCTAGAAGACACCTATTACACTGTTACATTGTGTATATTTGCATCCCGGATGGGGAATGTGACCCACTCAATGACGTTCAAAAAGATAGACAGGTTATACACCAACATTAGAATATTTTAAAGTGGCGCAAGGAGTACCCTATACGTACGTATAGTTGTATATTTATGACACTTAGCGCTAATAGAGACAAATGATGGGGCATGCCTGTTGTTAGAAAGAGATAAATATACATCATTCGGTACGTATTGATTACTGCTGAGCGCTCATTGGTGCGAGCGCGTGACATGACTTACCGGAGAGGAGATTGTTTAAAGTGGACGCTGGATTTTACTAGTGTAAAATAATAAATACAATTGTGAACAAAATTAAATTTATTTTTAATAGTCCGGTCAATTTAGACATTCGAAGTTACATAAAATCCCAACAAGCTGAAAATCAGTAAAATTGTTAAATAAACAATGTTTAAAAGTTCCCCATCATTCCCGTGTATGGAAAAAATTGTATTCAAGGTCAAAAAAATTAGTTTTTCGCGATTTTCAGCAAAACGGTAAGTTTTATCATAAAAGTACCTCAGACAAAAATTGTAGATCATAAAATTATCTATAAAAAATGTATCAATACTTTTTTTCTTACGAGCCACTGTTTCTGAGATATAATGATTCAAAAAGTTATAAAAGTTGTTATCGTCATTATATGTTTTGTATTACTGTATATAATCTTAGAAAATAAGATTTCATATTACTTGACATAAAACAAAATTAAGAAATCTGGCATATTACTTGACATAAAACAAAATTAAGAAATCTGGGATAATGAATGTTATTTCACCCAACTTCCCCTGGAACCGGCCGCCACGTGCCTGCGCTAACATTGTCTCTTTTACTCACGCATAAAACAGATTAGTACATCTCGCTCTTTAGCCTACCCGCGACAGCCATTGCCAAATTATGCCAAAACTAAATATGTACGTTTATTATGTTTTATTACTTTTAAATGAAAAAACTGTATTTGACGAATGAAATGACACATTTTTCTTGTCTCTAACAGTTGCAGTGTAGTTGGTACAATTCCTAAACACACAGGAAGGCATTTTTACCAGGAAACGCGAAATTCTTTATAGCGCTGTCGGGACGTATAGCCGTAAAGTGATCTCGTGCCTAACTGAATGCGCTCCGGGCAATTACCTGCCATTCGTCTGGTCATTCTAGAGCGTGTACGACGTATCTATAACTTTTAAAAACATCTTAGGACCCACTAATATTATTTAATAAGATCTCTGTACCTAAGCCTGGTAGACAATGCTATTAGCATTAAGTACTCCTTGCACTATTTTGATTTGTGTGAAAGTATTAAATAAATAAACCACATTGAAGCAAATAAAATAATTATGATTATGATCAGGTTAGGGGGGGGGGGGGGGGGGGGGTAATGCACAATACACCCAAATGCGGGACGTCAGTGCAGATCTTATTCCTCCCGCCTTTAGGATTCTAATATATAATAAATAGTTAATAAAATATAAATAAATATTGTTGGACATTTCACACAGCGCTATCTATCCCAAACTAAGCAAAGCTTGTACTATGGGAAAGAGAATAGAATAGAATAATTCTTTATTGTACACCAGGAATACTTAAAAAAACTAATTCATGTTAAATATAGTACAATGGGCGGCCTTATCGCTGAAAGCGATATCTTCCAGGCAACCCTTGTATGGAAAGTAACGAGCGAAGCAGTAATGAACAGCGGTGCACAGAGTATACATATTTACAAATGAAGGAAATAAAAAAAAATTGTATGTAATAAAAAACTGTACTTATAATCCTAATACATTAATAAATACCTAAATATAGACTAATATATACCAAACTAATAACCTAAATCATTATTCTTACAAATCTAATAAAACGAGGACAATCAAATAAATAATCTATAAATATAAAAGAAAGTCGTGTTAGTTACACTATTTATAACTCAAGAACAGCTGAACCGATTTGGGTGAAAATTGGTGGGGAGGTAGCTTAGAACCAGGAGACGGATATAGGATACTTTTGAAGTAGACTTAATTGCGTGAGTGCCAGGATCCCGAAGTTTCCCGTTCGTAGTATAATTCAATTAAGTCTACTTTTTGCGTATTTGACAATGCCATGATAGGACAAATAACATGATGTAATGACTGATATAAAAGTCCGACAGATGCAAGAACCATGTTCGAAATTCAAAATTGTTCTGTAATACGAAATATTTTTTGAATTGCTCATGAAAGCATGGAGTTCCTAAACTTCGTAATCGCTATAGTATTAATACTTCTTTAATGTGCAATTAGAATTTAATAAAATGTTTGTAGAAGGAATTAGGCTTTGTCCTGTTGTATGAGAATACATTTTATCAAATTTGACTAACTTCCGCTGCTCAGATTTTTTTCATTCAATATAATAAAATGATCCTTACAAAGGACTGCATCGATCGGCATCTAAAAAGAATTACCAACTTGATTCATTTTAAGGCGCTACTCACGCTTGACCAAAAAAAATTTTATTCCAAAATGTTTTTCTTCGAAAACGAGCTGATGTTTCAAAAGAAACTGAACCTGTATCTCCTCTGGTCATGGGTGCTGCCGTACTGTCCCAGTTAAAAAAAATACTGTATAATCGGGTTAGTTACACCATTTATAATATTGACAGCCCGCGTTATATGCATGTCAAGGCGGTACAAAGTTCGGCGGGTCAACTAGTAAATAAATAAATAGATAACTCAAATGACAAGAAAGCTAGGCATAACTGACCAGATAGAATACTTACATTCCTTTTTGTGTAAATACATACTTAAAACATATAGAAAAACTTCCAGACCGGGAACAAATATCTGTAGATCATGCAAACATTTGTTCCGAGGTGGGAATCGAACCCGCTACCTCTTGCGTCTCAGCCTATTCGGGCTATTCGCTGCACCACGAAGGTTGTCAGCCGAACAGTGGTTGCAATCGACCGTTACTATTTTAGCTTTCGCCCCTCTTTCTTATCATAGAAAGCTTGTTTAACTTAATGGCAGATATAACGATCTACCCTCTTTCTCAGTCTCTTGCTAGGAATGAATTCACTAATACTATTACTACCGCCGGTTTCATTCTCGATCATAACTACGCAACTGCGTCGAAATATCAGGATACTCACAAACTCACAAATCATGACAAATATTCCGTTTTTTGTACAAATATAAGAATACATATTGTGCCGACCCCACACAATGTGGGAAAACGGGCAGAATGAAGTTCTGTTTTATATTTACCTTACTTACTTAAAATAAACACGGTCTCTGATGAAATCAAAGCTAATAACTAAGCCTACCAGAAAATCCTAAAACTACACCCAAATAAGCTGCACAGCAACTCACGAAGCCTTCATATAAGAATAGACTAAAAAAAATATGTCATGCTACATGGTGACTGACAAGAAACTTTTTATAACTTTTGAAACTATCATGGTTATGAACACTATTTATACTAAAAACGGGATATTTACCATGATTTGTAAGTATTTGAGTATCCCGATATTTCGGCGCAGTTGCATGCGCCATGATCACGGGTAAACTGAAGTCTTTGCGAGTAGGTAGTTATTGGCAGATATAACGAAGAGTGCCTACTAGAGCGAGATATAGGAGTGCACTCTGCATGACCCAAAACCCACTAATAATTTGCTCATAGTTGTAAAACTGATCGCAGGGAAAAAATAAAAAAAAATATTTACCTTAGCATTAAAATAGAGGAAGCCATGTGCACAGTTGGTGTTATTGAAGGGTGCGAACGCGTAAACTGGGGGTAGTTCACACAGTAAGGGATGTATTCTGAGTTCGCCTCGACCCGATACGAACAGGAAGTAGGGGTTTTCACCGCAGATGAATATGCCGTTGTAACCGCCTACGTTTCCTGAAAAGAATTACATACTACATTACACAGCGCAAGTGCATCACACGTCGCAGACGTACGTGTCAGCAAATAGTTCTAAGTATTATTATATGTATGTTAGTCACTAAGGTATACAGAGCAAATAGTTCTAAGTATTATTATATGTATGTTAGTCACTAAGGTATACAGAGTGTTTTTTTTTTACTGTAACAGTACGGCAGCACCCATAACCAGAGGAGTTACAGGTGCAGTTTCTTTTAAAACATAAGCTCGTTTTCGAAGAAAAACATTTTGACATTAAAATTTTTTTGGTCAAGTGTGAGTAGCGCCTTAAAATGAATCAAGTTAGTAAAATTATTTTTTGATACCGATCGATGCAGTCCTTTGTAAGGATCATTTTATTGTATCGGATGAAAAAAAACTGAACAGCGGAAGTTAGTCAAATTTGATAAAAAGTATTCTAATACAACAGGACAAACAAAATTCCTTCTACAAACATTTTATTAGATTCTAATTGCACATTAAAGAAGTATTAATACTGTAGCGATTAACAAGTTTAGGAACTCCATGCAACTCCTCACGAGCAATTCAAAAACATTTCGTATTTCAGAACAATTTTGAATTTTGAACATGGTTCTTGCACCTGTCGGACTTATATCAGTCATTGCATCATCTTATTTATCCTATCATGGCATTGTCAAATAAGCAAAAAGTAGACTTAATTGAAGCATACTTCCTCAATCGCGGTCTGGGTAGCGTTCCTGATACCACTTCAGCGCATTAGTTGGGCTTCGTCGGTTAAGGAAGTATGCTTCAATTAAGTCTACTTTTTGCGTATTTGACAATGCCATGATAGGACAAATAAGATGAAGCAATGGCTGATATAAAAGTCCGACAGGTGCAAGAACCATGCTCGAAATTCAAAATAGTTCTGAAATACGAAATGTTTTTGAATTGCTCATGAGAGCATGGAGTTCCTAAACTTCTTAATCGCGACTGTATTAATACTTCTTTAATGTGCAATTAGAATCTAATAAAATGTTTGTAGAAGGAATTTTGTTTGTCCTGTGGTATGAGAATACTTTTTATCAAATTTGATTACCTTCCGCTGTGCAGATTTTTTTCATCCAATACAATAAAATGATCCTTACAAAGGACTGCATCGATCGGTATCAAAAAAAATTTTACCAACTTGATTCATTTTAAGGCGCTACTCACACTTGACCAAAAAAATTTAATGCCAAAATGTTTTTCTTCGAAAACGAGCTGATGTTTTAAAAGAAACTGCACCTGTATCTCCTCTGGTTATGGGTGCTGACGTACTTTTACAGTTAAAAAAACACTCTGTATATTATAACAAAAAACTGGGTTGCCTGGTGCGTGAAGCATTAGTGCACCTTTCTAGTTCTTAGGTCGGCCACCGGCTGGTTTCGCGCAAAATTAATATTTGGTTGGGGTAAAGAGCGTCAACTCCAATAGACAACATTAAGTTCGCGTAGAGCTTCGGGGTAAATAATCTTATAGATAGATAGATAGATATATATATATTTATTTCGACACAAGTTAAAAACACACAGAAACTACATACAGTGGATAATTAAAGACAGACAATTAAATACAGACAATCAAAAACACGTTAACATAAACAATAAAATAAAAGCACATATACAACAACATAACAATAACATAATACCGTTGAGTGGCTGGGTTCCCGATACACTGATCATGCTGGGAGAACTGCCCATGATTATGCAATCTCTCATGGCCTTACCCAAATAGTCTCCTGTCCAACTAGGATTCCAGATGCTGATAACCATGTACCATCCTTGCTTGATCTCGTGCTGACTTCACATCCGGATAAATACCATATCTGTGGAGGCTTCTCTTGGATCCTTTGATCATTGCCTGGTAACCACGTCAGTGCCGACCGTTCGTCCTAGTTTATCTAGTAAACCCAGGAAGCGAAGGGTTTGGCATTTCGGAACAGCCGACTGGGATGGATTACGCAAATTCTACGCATCCTACCAGTGGAGGAAGCTATGTTTCTCAACGGACGATCCAAACACTTGCGCTGACTCCGTCGCTGAAGTCATACTTCAGGGTATGGAATGTTTCATTCCCAACTCGGTGGTGCGTGTTGGTGGCCGGAGTCAACCCTGGTTCAACCGGGCTTGTGCCGATAGTCAGCAGCAAATTGGCTGCCTTCAAGAACTGGACTGTAGCGCGTGAGTGCCAGGATCCCAAAGTTTCCCGTTTGAGAAAAAAATGCAATGCTGCCTCCAGACAGAGCAAAAAGGTCATGGCTATAGCGAGGAAGCAGCACATCAGCAGAATTGGCAACCAGTTGGTGGGGTATCCTTCTGGAAGTAGAGCCTTCTGGTCTCTTGCCAAAGCTGCTGAGGGTAACTTCTCCCAGTCCCGCTTACCATCCTTACTCAAGTCGGATGTATCTCTGGCCCATAGTGCAAAAGAGAAAGCCGATCTCCTTGGATCTCTTTTTGCCTCCAACTCGACCCTCCTCGACGGAAATGCTTCAGCACCGGTTATACCTCGGTGTCCCGAGTTCCATGCCAGAGGTACGTTTTCATCAGAAAACGGTACGGAAGGAACTCCTTTCCCTTGATGTGAGAAAGTCGAGTGGGCCGGATGGCATTCCAGCCATTGTGCTCAAAAAGTGTGCTCCTGAGTTATGTTCTGTCTTTACGTCCCTCTTTGAATTGTCTTATACCACTGGTATCGTGCCGACTTCTTGGACAGTGACCCATGTCCTCCCAATCCCTAAAAAGGGGATCGAAACAATCCGTCTAACTATCGGCATATAGCAATTACCTCCCTACTCTGTAAAGTGATGGAGCGAGTAATTAATACTCAGCTTCTTAGGTATCTTGAGGTTGAGCTGATCAGCGACCGCCAATACGTCTTTCGTCATGGGCGACCAGCTGGTGATCTTCTAGTTTACCTCACTCACCGCTGGGCGGAAGCCGTTGAGAGTAGGTGTCTCTCGGTCGGAAGTGGAATACAACAAACAAAGACTTGTGTCTGAGGTTGAAGGCTCTTTGGAGCGTGTGTCAGATTGGGGTAACCCTAATCTGGGCACCTTTAACCCAACCAAGACGCAAGTCTGTGCGTTCACCACATAGAAGGCCCCTTTCACAATAGCTCCACGGCTCCAGGGCATTTCTCTCCCCGTCTCGGCGAGTATAGGGATTCTGGGAGTCGAAATTTCTAATAAGGTCCAGTATGGGAGTCACTTAGGAGCAAAATCTGTGCTCACCTCCAAAAAACTTGGAGTCCTTAACCGTACCAAACAGAATTTTACGGCACAACAACGGCTATTGCTGTACATAGCGCAAGTTTGGCCGCACGTAGAATACTGTTCCCATCTTTGGCACGGAGCTCCAAAGTACCAATTGCTTCGTTTTGACTCCCTTCAGAGAAGAGCCATTAGAATCATCGGTGATCCCAAACTCGCCGACAGGCTGGAACCGCTGAGTCAACGCCGTGACATCGGATCGCTCAGTGTATTCTACCGCCTGTATAATGGGGAATGTTCTGAGGAGCTATTTGATCCCATCTCGTCGTCGAGATTTTACCACCGCACTTCTCGACAACGTAATAAAGCTCATCCACATATAATCGACAATTGGGTATCGCGCAGCACACGCTTCTCGCGATCTTTTCTACCCCATACTTGCAAGATGTGGAATGAGCTACCATCTGAGGTTTTCCCATTAGACGAAATGTAAAGAGGTTTCTACAGTGTAGGGAACGCATCGACAATACCCCGGGTGTTGCCGGTGTCAATAGGCGACGGTGACCATTTACCATCAGGTGAGCCGTAAGCCTGTTTCCCCACCAATAACATAAAAAATAACAATAATAGTTATGATACTTTGAGGTCTTATTCTAGGGTAATATTTGTCAACTTGATATCATATACAATTGGGTACCTATGTTATTTGGCATTGCTGGATATAATGCTTTATATTATACCATTAAATAGAACTGGTTTTTGCGATTAAAATGGTGTAAAAAACAAGATTTCGAAAAAAGTGGAGATACTATTGTTTACCTCTGAGGTACAGAAATATAAGTTTTTATTATAATATGTATTTCAAACTAAAACATATATCTTTATGGGCCGTCGAATAAGTTAATTACTATCCTGTAACTATTTTATTGTTGCCTAGTTATATTTCATTGAATCTTTTTTCTGTCTTAACTCTGTTCTAAAATATATTTGTATTGTGTGTTAATGTAGTAAATAAATGATTGTTTGTGTGATGTGTCTGTGTGAGTATGTTTGTGTTCTAGTTACCGAAGTATCTCAGTTGTCTGATAGGCCACTGATCCGGGTTGTTGCTGCGAGGCGCCTGCGCGCCACTGTACCCGTACGGGAACGAGCACTGCACGCGAGAGAACCGAACGCGCAGGTTACCGCGCGGGTACTTAAATGCCTGGAACAATATAGTACAACAAGGTGATATACCACTGTCTTGCGTCACGCCCGCTATATTCAATTCAAAAAAATATTTATTTGGAACACGATGAACACGATATATATACCAGCATTTCAATAAACGTTGGCAACTGCAAAAGTTATATAAAACCGAGTAGCAGTGCCAGCGTAATGAACGATAGGGAGTTACTAGAATCCCGAGTGCAGAGAGGGATATAAGCACGCCCAAGATGCAGACAGCTTTATCCACGAGGAATAGCAAATCTAGGTAGTAAACGCGTTTCAAAATAAAAATATTTAATAAATCAGGGCAGTGCATCGTAGGGCACATTCCTAACGTGCGAGAGAAATATAAAAACACAATATAATTTTATACACGGTGTCCTTTAAATCACTGTTTTCCCAGAACAAACGTTGCTCAGATTATGGTCTAATAACTGTTTATAGCATCAAATAAGAGAATAAAAACAATTTATCTAGACACTCTCAAATCAGTCTAATTTTGTTCAAAAACTAACCGTGACATAAAGTTCATGGGTACGCTAGCCGTAGCGTATTACCTACTGCTTAGTTACCTAATAGCTGCCGGTCAGCGCGCTGACTATTCTGTAGGGCGTAACATTAAAATAGACGTTTTAAGTTCGCAACTTTTTATGTTTTTCAAAGACCGATTTTGTTTTGTTTTTTTTTAATTTGATGTTATTAACTGTTAATAGACCATGGTCTGAACAACGTTTGTTCTGGGAAAACAGTGATTTTAAGGACACCGTATATTTTGTCGTTTGGTAACATTTTACTTGCCGTTTTTTACTATTTTTGTTACTTGTGTGTATTTTTAAGAAATTAAGTAGGAAATCATTTGAAGAACGTAAGGGGGGAAGGGTTTTTGTGTCAATGAAAAAAAAAATCAATGAAAATAATATCAATTATCTGGTCCCCATAGAACACGCTTTGCTTAGTTTGGGACTAGATAGCGTTGTATGAAATGTCCAGCATATTGTATTTATTATTATTATCTGGTAAATTATTAGTTGTGTATTTATATATTAGCTGTAACACGGCTCACATTGCATCTAAGGCTACATACTACATCATGACAAAATCTTTGCGACGAGACTGAATTTTTACCCTAAATATCTCGGTCATTCATCACCAATATTTTTTACATTTTCTCTAGTTTTCAAATATCCCAATAACATTTTTTAAAAATGTTTATTTACCTGGTAGACCATGAGATCAGTATTCGTCTGTATCAACAGTAGCACCCTGCCCGCCTTGTGTCCGAGGCCGCATACTATGATCTCCTTCACGTGCGATCCGTCCGTTCCCCCCACTCCTTCCTCCAACTCCTCGATGCTGCTGATTGTGGAGACTGACTCTAGGCTGTCGCAGAGTACCTGGTAATTGTTAAACATGTTACGTTGAATCCGGCGGGTTAGTGCCAGCGGTTGTACCTGGCGGCATCAGAATGCAAGCCGGAACTAGTTTACCGGCGGCACAAGATTGCACATTTGCCGCTAGCAGTTTTACTCGATGAAATCCGGCGGGCAACTGAAAGAGCGCAAGACGCCGCCATTTTTAGGGTTCCGTACCCAAAGGGTCAAACGGGACCCTATTGCTAAGACTCCGCTGTCTGTCTGTCTGTCTGTGTGGTTTTTAAACACACAAAATGTGACTAAATCATGAGCTTAACTCTTGTTTTCGTTAAGACGTTTTTGTTCATCGGAAATAATTATCACTTTATTTGTGACATGATACAAAAGTGACAGATAAATAAAAAAAACCGGCCAAGTGTGAGTCGAATTCGCGCACGAACCACCGTACCATTATAACTAAATATTCTGTGACTATTTCAAGCGTCTACCTGTTGTCGTTATCAATATCGAGCTAAAACGAGCAAAAAAATTACGTTTGTTGTATGGGAGGCCCCTTAAATATTTATTTTATTCGGTTTTTAGTATTTGTTGTTATAGCGACAACAGAAATACACCATCTGTGAAACTTTTAACTGTCTAACTATCACGGTTCATGAGATGCAGCCTGGTGACAGACGGAAGGACGGACAGACAGACAGACAGACAGCGGAGCCTTTGTAATAGGGTGCCGTTTTACCCTTTGGGTACGGAACCCTAACAACCAAAGTATAGCCCATAGTGAGAGAACATTTTCTATGCTGGACTGTTTGACACGCACTAATGGAAAAGTAAAAGACATTTATTTAGGACAACAGTACAGTACAGACAAAACAGAAGATAACTACTCAAAGACTTTCGTTTTCAGACACAAGACGCCCGAGTATCTTTATCTATGGCGTATCTTCTTAAGCACGGAAACTCACTGAACGCCGATGCACTTGTAGCTTCATACCAGCCCCAGACTACTTACCCTAGCGCCAGTACACGCATCTCTGATCATAGCGCACAGTCTCATCTCCGGCAGCGAGTAGACCTCCAGGTTCCCGTTGCAGCGCAGCGCGAACAGCCAGTAGCTCGGCTTGGCTTCCATCAGGTGCTTCCTCCACCAGCGAGACATGCGCCGGGGGACGCCGGGGTTCTTAGACTGTTCTGCTAACATTATCTGTGAGGAAAACAAATAGATAACTGGTGGCTGGAGAACTGGCCAATGAATAGTAGATTATTAAACGAGGGGATAAAGCAGTGTCTTGCATCACGGGCGTATATTGAATGCCGAACGTAACGAAGGATTCAAATCAAATCAAAAACATTTATTTGTGAACAACACCAATAGTACAACAGAACAAACACACACAGGAGACATAACAAAAATAACAAAGAAACAATAGCTAAAAGATTAAAATTAAATAAAAATGCAAAATATTGCAGTGTGGGTGTCCCATCGTACTCACTGCATGTGTCACAAAAAGGCTTTAACTCAGCATGTGCTGGGTTGCACTGGATACCCAGCGCTGGTCTTCCGTTAGAGCTTTTTTGAGTAGAACACGAATATCTGCCCACTAACTAAGCATTGAACAACTAAATACAATTAAATATACTATGGATAAAAATAAATAACATAATAAAATATAAAAATAATAATAACGCGTACCTATTTACTGTGAAGCCGGAGAGAGTCAACAAGAACTAAAATAGAACACACGACAAGCTAGCCCCATAACAACGCACTAGCTGGCCACCCACTCATACGAACCTACTCCTAGCATTTACCAATAAAGTGTAGACACGTTTAAATGAAGGACACCTCATTTTTGAGGTGTTCGCTCTCCTTTTGCCGTTTACTGAGGAACATTTTAAGTCTTTTTCTGAACCCGTATAAAGTTTGTTGATCACGAATAGGCGGAGGTATGTTGTTCCAGCACTTAGTTGCAGCGTACCGGAAGCTGCCTCTAAACGCTGCTCGATTCGCTCGTGAGTTACTAGAATCTACTAACTAACTAGAATCCTGAGTGCAGAGGGATATAAGCGCGCCTAAGGTGCAGACAGCTTTATCCATGAGGCGAATACTCTACTTTTCACACTTTTTGCGAGACAATAAAAACCAAATCTAAGTTGGTGCATTCCGTGCGTTAGTTAAATTTACGAATAAGTTCTTATTGTGTGGGTCTCTTTGGTTCAAATTTTAATACAGATGAGGTTCCAAATTCAAATTAGATTAAGCCTGCAAAGGTATAATGAAATTCATGAGTACAACTTTACTCACTACTTAGCAGATTGGCCTTTGCTTATCAGTGGGACTGATTAATGCACATTCTCGCCTAGTTCTCCCCAATCCTCTCAATTTTTGTTCTTATACTTTTTATAACTTAATATCCTTAGCCACTTTTTTATACATTTTATTTATTTATTTTTTGTAATTGTGGTACTGTGCGGTAAGTCATCGGTGACATCCTACTTTTAAATGGTACCAACGGAAGATCAGCGTTGTGCCAAAAGCACAACAAATGCTGAGTTGGACGCCTTTTTGTGACGTCGGTCATTTATATATAGGTAATTGTGAGACACACATTTGTTAGGTATTGCTGTTTTTGTGTGTATGAATTTGTTCTATTGTGTGTTACTTGTGTGCTGTGTATGTTTTGTACCGTCACAAATAAATGTTTTTTCTTTCTTTCTTTCTTTCACGGCTCAGCCGTAGGGATTTAATCACCTTCTTACGGTGAAGTTTACATGACATAATTTGACATTGTCGAGCAGGTGCTGTGAAAAAAGCTTTACACCATAAGATAGGTCCAAAGTCTCTGATGACGACGTCGAGGATAGAGCAAAGTGGAGAAGAACCCCATAACCACGTAGGATATATAGCTTGGAAGAGAGAGAGAGAGAGGTTTAAATGATTTTATCCGGAACCCTCAGCTGGCAGTTAGATTTTGTTGTTGTTGTGTTTTATGTTTATTTTTGAAGTAAATCTTCCTTAGACTTGGGGAGTAAGCTGGTTAATGTGTTACGAATCGTGTATATATATCTCAGTCAGTAGTTCGTTTGATTATTTTTCGTAATTTCATTTCGTTCTTGGACAATTTCATAAATTAATATTTTGAAAAAGAAATTTTACTTCAGTCGTGTGGTTTATACTGTGTGGTTTTTGAATAAAATATTATTTTTGCTTCTATTCAACAGTAATACTCACGCTAGCCATAGACGCCGGGGTTTGGTCCCCCCCGTACAGCAGCTCGTCTTCATCGTTCAGCTCGTAAACTGTACCGGGTTTGAATCCTTCCGCCTTCACGTTCACCCCCTTCATTGTCTTCTTACCGTCGAATTTCCCGGTGAATTCGCCTTTCACCTGATGTAAAAAATATGCAAGTTTAAGTAACGGGCCTCCCTAACTGATAACCCCCTGCATGTAACAAACATTTGTAGAAAGTTGATTACCAAAAAGTTTTTACTACAAAATAACTGATTTAAACGTGTACCTATCAGGTGTTATTATTACCAGTCGTATGTTTAAAAAAACCGGCCAAGTGCTAGTTGGACTCGCGCACGAAGGGTTCCGTACCATTATCTATAAAAACGGCAAATAAAACACGTTTGTGGTATGGGGGCCCCCTTAAATATTTGTTTTATTTTAATTTAATTATTTAATTTTAAAGTGAATAGGTATACAACTAAGTAAATATTCTGTGAATATTTCAACCTCTACCTGGTGCCGTTATCAATATCGAGCTAAAACGAGCAAAAAAAATGCACGTATGTTGTACGGGAGCCCCCTTAAATATTTATTTTATTCTGTTTTTAGTATTTGTTGTTATAGCGGGAACAGAAATACATCATCTGTGAAAATTTCAACTGTCTAACTATCACGGTTCATGAGATACAGCCTGGTGACAGACGGACAGACAGACGAACAGACAGCGGAGCCTTAGTAATAAGGTGCCGTTTTACCCTTTGGGTACGGAATCATAAAAACACAGATATTCTTCATATTTGTCCGGATAGTCACTGCGATGGCGACGTGTATACATTCACCATTCATACCACAATATTTTTATCACTTTTACTATAAAATCTACTTTTAATTGTGAACCATGATCTGAACTTCTCATTCTGTTCTTCAACCGAACCACAACCAACAAGAGAAACAAGGATCGGGTCAACCATACCGCACATACTTACCTCCAAACTTCTATAATTTAAAAAAACAACAAACACAAAAATAAACATTTTTGTTATATTACCTGTACATTGTCGATATCTTGCGAAGCGAACAATCCGCTAAGATCCCTGTAAGGAGTGGCGCGGAGCAGCGCGGGCCGGGTGGGCAGCGCCTGACGCGTGGGGGCCAGGCGACCTGACTGTTAACAAACCACATGTTATATTATGTACGACAATAAATGAAAACATGGTTAAGGCTAATGACTAGTAGGTATTGTTGCAAAATAGTTTTTTTTTAATTCATTATCATAATTTTTTTTCCAATTTTCAAACATTATTAATATGGAGTCCTATAATATCAATGAAACAGCCTGTATAAAATAAACAAATCATATTCATTCATTATGGAAGTAGGTAGGCACCGCTGATTTACGTTAAAAATTTATTATTGCAAATGTATCGATAACTGGATAAATATTCAAGCTACCGGTATTAAACCCAACTCTAAAATAAGTTATTACAATTCCAGATGTGTGTTTTAAATTAATGTCGTACGTAACAAAACAGGTTGTATAATACGATATTTAGTATTTTGATTGATTAAAAATAGTACAAAGGCGAACTTAATGCTAAAGAGCTTTCTCTTCCAAATAACCTTTGTGTATTGTAGATAGAGGTGTAGGTAGTGCACAGAAAAGGGAATAACGAAAATTTGCATAGGACTAATAAAAATAGCATAATATAGGTACATACTACATAAATAAAAACATTATATAATAGACTAAACTTTACCAAAATTAAATAAAAGTACATACCTAATATGTACTTAACAATAGAAGAAGTTATAAGGAAAGATTATAATGCAAATTTTTGCCCATTATTGTTCGACTTAAAAATATATGAGATCGCCTTTTTCAGATATTCTATTTGTATAATGATGACATTGAAAACTATGGAAGTAGTTTCCACCATTCCAACTTTACCTACCGTTTCATCTTTACCAGACCATGTTGACTTACCATTCCATCTTTCCCCCGGAACTCTCTGAGCGCTAACACTAACGCCTTCCCACAGCTGGACACCACACATAGATAGGGATCGGCAGTCGCAGCGGACGCAGCGTTCCATTCCAACTGGATTGATTGTATTTGGTTTCCATCTAGAAGGTTAAAACAACTATCAGTTGATTAAACTAAAGAAGTTGCCTATTTCACTCGGACCATAATAATGAATCGATTGACGATGAAGTTTTGGCAGGAGGGGTGACTAGGCTTGACAAAATTCGTAATGAGTGTATACGAGGAAGATTAAGGTCGCCCCAATTACTGGTAAACTCACAGAGACACGCCTCACAGCCCTTTCACACGGCAACACCCTGTTTTTCACAAGGATCTCATTTAGTAGTATACATGCTTATACAGTATCCAGCAAAAAACCGATCCGTTCGGTTTTGCCACTACAACATGTCCAGTAAAAAACGTAATCCAATTTAATTACACGTATAGTTTAATGGAAGTATTCCCACCAGCTTCCTGCATACCGTGTTTTGTTGGATGGGGTGCGGAGAGCGGGAAGAGGTGCCCGCCCCGCCTCGACCACCGCTGCCTCTCGCCCGCGCGCGCGCCTCCTCACCACTCACCACATTTCGGTCATTGTTTCAGGATAGGGTGAACCCAAAATCTTCTTTTTTTACACTGCCGGCGGCGGCGGTAATACCAATACTATATCGCAAGCGTGTTCACGTCCATCACGTCTGAGTTTTTGTTTTAATCTGCCCAATCTATACCGCTCGTTGCTCTAACGCAAAAAACAGGATGCAAACTACTGTGTGGGAGCACACCAGTGGTTTTTGCGGGTTTCAGTAAAAAAACGTTCTCTAAAACAAGGCTGTAATATGGTCCGAACATGTAAAAAACGCAATGGAGATCATATGGTGAAAATTGCACTCAATTTGCCAGCGGAGAGGAGAAAGAGGACGCCCGCCATCCACCTGGTGGTCCAATATAGAGACCTAAGAAAGCTGTTGTATATGGAACATCCCATCCTCGTCGCCACTATTGTATATGCAGCCTACAAGGTGTTAACAGAAAGACAGTAATATTCACACTGATTGTATTTCCAACAGACTACTTGTTAGTGCGTATAGGTATATAGTCTTGCTAGGTATTTGTATACATACATGACACTAGCCCAGTTGCCCGAGTCGACCACCCAAGACTGTCTTGGCGCAAAAAAAAACGAGGAGAGCCGACCCCAAATAATGGGAACAGAGGTGGTCAAAGAAAGATTCGACACCTCATTCATCGATTTTGATTAAAGTCTAACTTTTTATTAGCTGCAGTAAAATGACGTTTTGTGGGTTGCCGGTTTTTGAAGAAAAATAAATTGGGATGTAGCTAAATGAGTGAATCATAAATGAAAAATCAGTTTGGTTTTTTTTTGAGTTTTAATATTAAGTTGTAATGTATTTTTTTAACCTATTATTATTACTATACTAGAGGATTGATCTTTTTTAGTGGAAGTATAGGGAGGTACATTCAAAATGAAACAAAAACGTCATAATAATGTTATTTAATTAATTTTTGTGAACTGAATCACATCCCTATTGACATCCCCATTGAGATTAGGCTGGCAACATTATTTTACGGAATGACATTTAGAAACGTCATTTTACTGCAGCTAATAAAAAGTTAGACTATAGTTTATGCGCTACGATGGAACATACGTTAATACAAACATACATAGACTACCAAATCCATAACCCTTCCTTTTGGCTTTGCCGTGATAGGGTAATAAGAGAAAGCCTTTAGTACTAAACTGGCCGAAAAGTCCACATAAGGAGCAGCACCGTTTTTGAAATTAACATATTTAGACAATAATTTTGAGAGCCGTGGTGATCTGATGGAATTTCATCTGATTTGGAGGTAGTAGATTTAAATCAATTCAAAATGTTTTTATTCAATAAAATCACAAGGATCTCTTTGAAACTTCAATTTAGTTCCCGTTCCTTCGCGACCAAGCCACGAATTTCAAGGACCCATTGGATTTCTCTACTCGAAAAAGTTATCTGCGCATTTCCACGTACTCAAACCGGTGAAGAAAAACATCGTCAGGAAACCTGCGTGTCCTAGAACCAGAAATTCTAAGGCATGTGCTTTAGTATTCTAATAAGCGGCGACGCGCTTTCAACCAGACACGTGAGTGCTTAGTTCTATGCAAAAAGAGGGCATGCATCAAACGTAATGTTTGGACTTGCCTCTAACTACTCCTGTAAATCTTCACGTGTCTGCGCACTAAAAGATCCGAGCTTGGGGATTAATATAGCCGTGAACCATATTATTATTACTAGCTTCCGTCCGCGGCTTCGCACGCGTGGTTTGTCAACAAAAAGTAGCCTATGTGTGAATCCAGGTTATAATTTACGTACATACCAAATTTATCGAAATCGGTTCAGCCGTTACGACGTGAAAGAGCATACAAACTTTCGCGTTTATAATATTAGTGGGAAGTGGGAAGAATTATATTACTTATGGAAATATGTATTTAACTAGACCTAGCCTACTTGGTCTGGCGTCAGGGAAATTAAACAATGTGAAAAACATGCGCTCCTCACTTGTTCATAACACTACAATGTAGCAAATAAATTTATTTCATTTCAATTTTATTTTATACTAGCTTCTGCCCGCGACTTCGTCAGGATTCGTACTTCGAGTAGCCTATTTTCTTTATATTCGTGTAACACTTGTGTAACAACTGTTTTTACAGCGCACGCCAGAATGGCTCGCAGATAGGAGTTTTTTTTCGACCTACGTGACACTTACATAGTTATATTTTGGCCAATTTACTAAATAGCTTTAAAAATTATAGCCTATACAGGATGTTTGGTAATATACTGACAATATTCAAGTGACGGTTTCTCAAAACATAAAAAAGACTTCACGAAAAAAAACTACTTGTTATATTATCAAATTTTTAAGAAAATCGACTAAGTAGATTAATTTGATATAAAACTTACTGCTTACTCTTGCAATCGACATCCAAAAATAAAGGCCGATTAGATATCTCTTTCCGAAATGGCTGCGGGTTTTGTGTTAGAAAGGGACAACATCTGTGTCTGTGGTTAGATGGCAAGCATTATGCAATAGTACAACATAAGTTAAACAAAGTGTTTGTTTTTACATGCCAAAATAAATTTCATACTTATATGGTAAACCTTTCACAAATTTTTTATTATGCTCATCAAAATAACCCCTTTCATTTTAGTGCGTATATTATCAAACACCCTATATGTTAATCTGATGTATGAGCTACATTATTGTAAAGTTTCATTAAAATCCATTCAGTAGTTTTTGCGTGAAAGAGTAACAAACATCCACGCATACATCCATACAAACTTTCGCGTTTATAATATGAGTGGGGCATAGTTAACGAGTTAAGCTATAGTATTTTATTTTATAGAAATAAATCATTTCATTTTTTAAGCAGATAATTAGATTATTCCTGTCACAGTTTCGTGAACAATTGTGGCAAGATGTACAACTTACTTTTGAGTAATCGTATAGATATTGTGGTGACCTGCACCATGAATCTATTATTCCCTAGATTCCCCGCGAAGACGGTCGGCGCGCCGGAGAGGAAACCAGAGTTATCCACTTCGTTTATCTCTTGGCCTGTCTGAAGGATCTGTGGAATAAATTAATAGTAAAAAAACAATTTAAGAATATAATAGAATAATCATTTATTCAACACAAAACGACACATGCAACAATTATAAAGAACAGTAGGTACAATTGAATCTAATAAGACAGTTCGACTCATGTTTTGGTTCTACGTTCTTTATGCGTACGGCTGAGGTATGGAACAAAGAACCTAAAGAATACAATCCAGGCCTCTTTTAAGGTAAGAGTGAATAGGTTTCTTCTAGATCTTCGTGCTTCATCTTAGACCACATCATCGCTTACCATCAGGTGAGATTGTGCTCAAACGTACACCAATCCAGTTTAAAAAAAAAGAGTGCGTACCAAAATGGCGTTCAGCTCACCATAATGTTGGATGGTATGCACACAACGCTGATTTTCAGCTGAAACCAGAAGCAATGGTAGTGCAGCATTTTTATATACTTAAGTGCTCTATGCGATACAAAATTCCGTGTTTGTGCTGTGGACAGTTGAGGAATTCCCTTTTAGGAAGCCAAACCTGAGTGCAGCAGCCATGTCATGGTGGAACGTGGAAAGGGATATCATAATTAAATGCGCATACAATATTTTGTATCTGTGCCGTGAACCAGTTCCTTCGTCTGCAGCCAATCCAGGGTGTAGAATCAGGTCATGCTTACCATAAAAATGCATTGCCATCGGAACTGAACCGACATGTAAAATTTTCAAGATTTAACTCCATAGGGTGGGTAAGAGGAAGTGGTTCTAATTCAGCTCCGCAAGATTTGACAACAAACATTGCAAGCTAATTAAAAGCTTATCATAATAATGTTTGAAGATAAAAGGAAAGTTGATGCGGTAAAATAAGAATTTAACGATTATCACTATCCAGTCATTATTATAAATACGGGATTTATCGCTTACCTTTTTATCGATGTTACGATCCATTAGCAGTGCGAGGCGAGACGCAGTGCGGATCACACTCGCGTGATAAAGGTTCACGAATTGAACCGAAACATTGTCGGACGAAACACCGATAAAACGGTACGTTATAAATCCCTTTCTAACTATCCACAGTCTTACGTTAATCGTTAGTCAATCTCATTTTGGTACGGTACTTAAACTATGTAGATAAAATTTATAAATTAGTAATTTGATTTTAATAGATAGAATAGAGCGTCTAGTCAATAAAATTTCCCGATCTTGTATAGGGATATTAGAAAATGTATCGATTACTGGATAAATATTCATGCTACCGGTATTAAACCCACTTCTAAAATCGGTAAAGACTTCCAGATGTGTTTTAGGTTAATGTTGTACATTACCGATAACCGTTGGGGTAAACGTGTTCCAAAATAGAGAGCATTTCTAGGCAAGCGAAGTGTAGTGCGAAACGAGGTTATCCGACTGATAAACAAGGTGATCGACATAGCTCAGAGAGTCAGCAAGCTGAAGTGGCAGTGGGCCGGTCATATCTGCCGCAGAATCGATAACCTTTAGGGTAAACGCGTTCTGGAGTGGAGATCACGTCTAGGCAGGCGTAGGCCGCCCTCCGGCTAGATTGAGTGACAATTTGCGCGCTGTGGCTGGCAAGGATTGGATACGAAGAGCTGAGGATCGGGTTCAATGCCGCACCCTGGGAGAGACCTACGTCCTGCATTGGACTGTTATATAACAGGTTGTATAACAAATGATTTGATATTCACCATAGTGGAGTCTTCTTGTGTGAGCAGCAGGTACGCGTGGCTCCCGTCCACCTCGCGCGCGCCCTCCGCGCCCTCGCCATATACCGTCCACATGTCGATACAACCTACGCACATAAACACACAATATTATAAGACATTTGTGTAGGGAAGGAGCGTATTTACGCGACTAGGTTTTTATACCAGGTATTTGAATTTGAGCACGCGCGAGACTTTTTTAAAATTGCTTCCATATTGGGAGGCAATACAAAAAAGAACGATAACAAACTCGAGGGATACAGTTTGGTATTGCAGCTATATATCTATCATCTCCATACAAAATGTAATTATACCGCTGGATAGCTAAAGGATCAACTGTAACAACACGAGCGGTCGGGGTGTGGCAACGTAATAAAATACAAATCAATACGCAAATTGAAATTTTAAAAAAGACTAAAAATAAACGGAGTAAACTCTGCAACCAGACAGACTGTATAAGTGTTCTTCAACACTGACCTGGTAGATCGAATGCTGTGACCAACTGTGGCGTGATGCTCCTCTGCAGCACAGTGAGGGCTCCGTTCTTCCCCCTCCCGCTGCATGCTACTAGTTCTATCCTCTGTTCCCCGCCGGCGGTGGGGGGCCCGCCTAGTTGCGGCTCTCCCATCGACACGGAGCCGATTGGACACACGTTAAGCAGGGAATCGCATACCTGGAAAATCCTCTTTTTATTTTGACTGGTACTCAATCGTTTATAGTATTTCACTATGTAAGTGGTAATTGATAGGTACATGATCATTATGGACCCGGTTGGACACAACAATATTATCGAAAAAGATACGTAAAGACACTATGTAAGTGGTAATTGATAGGTACATGATCATTATGGACCCGGTTGGACACAACAATATTATCGAAAAAGATACGTAAAGACACTATGTAAGTGGTAATTGATAGGTACATGATCATTATGGACCCGGTTGGACACAACAATATTATCGAAAAAGATACGTAAAGAAAGACTTAAGCCCTCTTATACTAACACTGCACTTACGCAGCAGGCCAACGCTCTTGTGACACCTGTGATAGGATTTTTAAAACTAAGTTTGGTCTAGCAAGCCATTTTAGAGCTCACGCTAGAATGAACGAATGAAAATTCTTTATTATACCTTAGAAGCTAGACACAACAAATATAAAGAAATAAACAAATAAAATTATGAATAATGGGCGGTCTTATCGCTTAACAAAGCTATCTCTTCCAGACAACCTTTGGATGGAGAGGATCATTGCTTAATGGAAGATTGGCCGAGGTGTAAAAAGAATAAACTTGATAATAAAAAAGTAAAATTACTTAACCCAAAATAGTTAGTACATACATATTAGGTACATAAATAATTTTAAATAAATAAATATCATGCATAAAAAACTAAATAGAATATACTTAAACATATACTAGAATTTAAATATAAACGCAGGTTAATTAAATTTAGTGGAATTTATATGCATTCAATAGCATTTTCTTTAAAAATAAATATAGTTAGGGTCGCCGTCATCGAAATCGATGAGGATTACTATATACAGGGCGTCCCAAGACTATGCGACATGAAGGGAAAGTACCTTAAATATTGTAGATAGGATATTTTGCTGAAAGGAGACTTTATTTTAATTTTAAAACTTAGTAATACTGCATTTGAAGAAAATGATTTCAAGAAAATTATTTAATTGCCGACGATGACGTTCGAAAAATAGTGATATTATCATTCCATAGATTACTTTCAAAAAGTAAAATACACAGTGTATTAAAAAAACATGCATTCAAAAGTTATGTCGAAGGACAATTGGTTTAAAAATTACTTAACGCGCCGGCGAACACTGAGCGCAACTTCAATTCGGCCACGTCAAAAACTTCGGCCTGAATATCGCTATCCCTGTTTAGTGACGAAGTTTAGCCACGCAGAGCGACAGTGATAGGAATAGAACGATTCTAAATTTTATTAGATTTTGACCGTGTTCCGTAATACCAAAAATGATGACTAAAAACTTGTTGTATTTTTCTCATTGTGTTGTTATTCTGTAACTAGACGATATAATCTATGTTCCCATGACTAGGATACGTAAGATGTTGTTGTTTTTAATACGAAACAATTAGGTTGAAAACAGGTCTATTATGACGTAAAAACATGCAGAATGCGATACGCTTCTATTTAATTTTAGGTAAGTATTTTGATCTAATATATAGTTGGGAACCTAGATAAATACTATTCAAATTAAAATAATACCTTATTAAGGTAGAAATATGCTCCAATTAGAAATGATCTTGGTAGTACGTTTTGTATGGGCGATTGTCCCTCCGGTGCCCCCTTAATCGCTACAGTATTAATACTTCTTTAATGTGCAATTAGAATCTAATAAAATGTTTGTAGAAGGAATTTTGTTTGTCCTGTTGTATGAGAATACTTTTTATCAAATTTGACTAACTTCCGCTATTCAGATTTTTTTTCATCCGATACAATAAAATTATCCTTACAAAGGACTGTATCGATCGGCATCAAAAAAAATTTTTACCAACTTGATTCATTTTAAGGCGCTACTCACACTTGACCAAAAAAAATTTAATGCCAAAATGTTTTTCTTCGAAAACGAGCTGATGTTTTAAAAGAAACTGCACCTGTATCTCCTCTGGTTATGGGTGCTGCCATACTATTACAGTTAAAAAAACACTGTATATGTATATATAAAATCGGGTTAGTTACACCATTTATAACTCAAGAAAGGCTGGACCGATTTTGATGATCTTTGATTTCTTGGATGTCTCCGCCCCAAATAGCAGAATAACTATTAAAATATATGAAAAATTCACGCAAAAAGAAATTACGAAGAAAATTCATTTTCTCATACATAATGATGGCCGGGGACAACAATTGACAATTTACCAGGGTGACGTATATTGACAGCCCGCGTTAAATTCACTGGTGGTAGAGCTTTTGTGAACGAGCTCGAGGAAGTGGGCACCACCGCCTTACCTTTATCTACCGCCAAATAGCAGTACTTGTGCTGCTGTGTTCCGGTTAGATGGTAATGGTATGTTCTTGTAATTACTGGCACATAGGCATAACAACTAAGTCTTATAGTATGGCAAAGTATCCACATAGAGATCAAGACAACTTTGTAGTTTGCTTGTTGCTTGTTTGGAATTCTATGTGGATATCCATGGGCTGCAGTAGCCACCTAACATCTGGTGGACTGAATGCTCGTTTGCCATATAAGTAGTATAAAGAAAAAAAAATGCCAAGGCGGTACGAAGTTCGGCGGGTCAACTAGTATTTGCATAAACAAGAGTACAATAAGATCTTAAATACTAGGTAATGGCACTTTATACTTGTTTGTCCTTTACAAACAAATAGAAATTACAATTGGTTACAATTTAATAATTTCGTATTAGCTTATGTCCAACTCTAACGCCATGTTGGGAGTCTTAGGGTGCCCGAAGGCCTCTTACAATGAAGGTCTGGGATCTAAGATAAAGTTCGCAAGCAGCTTACCTCGAACACGTAGCTGGTGAGCTGCGTGGAAGTCCTGATGTCGGAGCCGTACACCTCCAGCTCGTCCTGGTCACTGATCTCTATGACGTTGCTCGCAGCGCACTCGTTTATAGACGAGTACTCCACTCTCTGCTTCTTCGCCGCCGGATCGTCTCTCTCTTTCTCCTTATCTTTGTCTTTATCTTTCTCTTGGGTCTGTTCTCTGTCTTTTGTTTGTTGATCTGAAATAAGGTAATTTAATTGTATAATGAGTTTTGTTACAAAATTAAATAAAACTGAAAACATTAAAAGGTCTGTACTTCTTCTTTCGTGTCGATGACTCAAGACTATAGCCATTTTGAGCAGTACGTCGCCACGTTCATGGCAGCGACGGAGCAGGTCAGCAGTCATAGAGGTAAGCAGGCAGGATGGGAATGCAAAGCCGTGTGCCATTGTTCGGAGCTGGGCACCACATTTGCATTGCGTCGCCATTTTGTCTAAATTACCCTATATAGCCTGACTTGGATACGCAGTCTATTGAGGGGTTGTACTTGAACCGGGATACTAACCATGATTTTCTAAAACTCACAAATCATAACAAATATCCTGTTTTTAGTACAAATAGTGTTCATAACCATGACAGTTTCAAAAGTTATATTATTAAAAGGTCCGTAAGAAAGAGTTTTCAAACCGCAAATTAAGATTTGCCTAGCATTTAGAATAACTGACGGCTTTTGTTGGGACAGCTTTTGAGGTAAGATATATAAGAATAAGATGATAGACCATTGCTTCGTTACCTTGCTGTGGCACAGCAAAATCAAAATCTTTTTATATATTGAAATCACAAGGATCACTTTGAAACGTCAATTTTACTACCTGTTCCTTCGCGACCAAGCCAGGAAAGAAAGGCAAGAAACAAGGCTGGTTGTTCTTTTTAATGATCATTTTAGAATACATACAATAAAGAAAATAAATTACGTCTAAATTTTAACATTTTTGAATGAGTTAGAGCAATTTCAATCTCAAGCTTCTCTCATCATCTAAATAATCCGATATTTTATAGTAGGCTTTTTACAAAGATTTTTTAATTATGTTTTTGAATTTGTTAATTGTCAATTTTTGTACATCACTTGGGAGTTTGTTATAAAAGCGAACACCTTGCCCTTTAAACGATTTACTAACTTTATAGAGTCTAAATGCAGAGTTAGAACCTTTTTGTGGCGGCATCCAAGTAACTAGTAACTAAGTAACTAACTTCTATATTATTCACTTGATTTACTGTATTTTTGTGTAATTATAAGTGGATAGTACAAATAAAAAAATATATATATTTCTAAAAGACAATAACGTTAGAATATTTCTGATATCCCATCACTTACCATTCTCGACAGTTAAATCCACGGTAGCTTCTAAAGGTTTGTCGACTGAGAACAGCATACGGTTTTCTCTCTCTGTCACTCTTAGGAGCAGGGAATTACCAAGTCTCGATCCAAGAAATAAGAAGTCCTCTTCTATTACACACATCTGAAATATAATTTTTTTTTTTTTTATATTTATAGGAGTAGAAAGGACTGAGTCAGCCTACAGTGGGACGTATATGTAACGAAAATAATTATCCCGACAGCAAAATTATAATACCATAATCTTGCACGTTTTTTTGTTTATAATAATACTAACTAGCGGCGTCACACGCGTGGTTTGTCAATAAAAACATTACCCTCCTACTGCGCAGTTGGCAAACATCCAAACCCGAAACAAATATTTGTAGATCATGCAAACATTTGTTCCGCGGCGGGAATGGAAATCGAAACCTCCTGCGTCTCAGCCGGCCAGTTGCCCACTGCGCCACCGAGGTCGTCGTATATGAGTAGCGAGAGAGACTTACGCAGGTAGTGAGCACTGATGCCGCAGCCCGGTCCAAATGGAAGCTTCTAACCGACCGCACAGAGTCTGCCAGTAACGTCAACACGTACAGTTGACCTCCTCGCAGCGATAAGGCAAGGCGACCCTGTCCCAACGGCGACACACAAGCCCCATCTAACGTTATGCATACTCCTTCCTGAATCCCTGCAAAAAAACATACAAATAAATTAAAATCAAACTTGTAAACATATTTATCTATTGGTGCAAAACGGCAACACCGCACGCCGCGCCTTTTCCGCATTTTTTTCATAGCAGATTGGCAATGTCGCATGTCGTAGAGTAGACTAGAAAGCTAGAGACATTTTTATAAATAAAATACATTTATTTAAAACACACAGGACAGATTACTTAGTACTTAAAGGCAACAAACAGATACAACATACAAGAAGAACAGGTAACTTTTAAATAAAATATAAAAAACATCAGAAAAAAGCAAACAAAAATCCGGAACAGAACTTTTAAATAAAAAGTGGTAATGAAATGTAAATCTTTATTGCCATTGGCGAAAAACACACTAATAAGTAATTAATACTTAAATCAAGTGTTAACAGTATATAACTCGTGAGGTGTTGGTAACATGGTCCACACATAATAGCAAGTAGGTAGGTAGTAGGTTCAGTATAAACAGGAAGACATTGAAATTAGGATATTTTGCTGTATTGGGAAACGTCTATTACTTCAATTTGAAAGAGTTTTCCTACAATATCCCACACACCGGAATGCCAGCAACATTTTATATTTAGTAGGTAGTCCTTGTGCACATCCTCGACATGAGTATTCTGCCTGTCCTAACCTGCGGTGCCCAGTCTTGGTCACTGACTGAATCTCAAAAGTCCAGGTTTGCCAAAGAGCGATGGAGCGCAGCATTTTAGGTGTCAAGAGAATAGACAGTATTCGGAACACCTCGCTGCGCTCAAGGACCGGCATCGCTGACGTCGGTATCAAGGCTGCCAAGTTGAAGTGGGATTGGGCGGGTCATGTCTCCCGCATACAACCAATAAAACTAAGGTCGTAACTGGATGTATCCCTGTGGATTGAAAGCGACACCGTGGAGGGCCTAGGAAGCGACGGCGCGATGATTTGGACGCTTTTTATAAGGACTGGCGAGATTTGGTACAAGATCGAGATAAGTGGAGAGATGAGAGGGAGGCCTTTGCCCAGCAGTGGGACAACATAGGCTAGATAAAAAAAATCCTCGTGCTGTGTGTGGTCAAACAGGCTCCATCTAAGCGTAATTTTTTTTTTTCCTAACCTATCTCGTCCCACTGCTGGGCAAAGGTCTCCCCCAAGTCCCTCCAAGCATCCCTATCTGTCGATATTTCCTACCATCCTCTTTGGAAGGTGTCGATATCGTCCCGCCAACGCTTTCTCGGCCGACCCCGACGTCGCCTTCCGTCTTCAGGCGTCCATGGTGTTGCAATATGGGCCCATTTCTCGGAGTGCATTCGGGCAACGTGGCCCGCCCATTCCCACTTAAGCCCAGCCGATCTCTTCCCTACATCTGCAATGACGGTAAGTGAGCGCAGCATGGTTTTACGCACTCGGTCGACACGTTTAAAGCCGAGAATGCTGTGCTCCATTGCCCTTTGACAAATCTTGAGCTTTGACTTTTGGGCTTCAGTCAGAGACCATGTCTGCGCACCGTAATTTAGGATGGGGAGGATACACAAATGTCGATGAGTTGGCGCTTAAGTGTTAGAGGAAGGTCACCCTTCATGTCCTCCTTCATGGACCAGTAGCTCTTCCAGGCATTCTCGATACGGCGATCGATTTCCTTATCTTGCCTGTTTCCGAAGCTATTAACTGGCCCAAGTAAATGTACTCATCGACATACTGTATTACCTGTCCATCTACCTCGACCTTACGTTTCGTGCTGTTTGACATGATCTTCGTCTTCGACTGGTTCATTCGAAGCCCAACCTCAAGACTTGCCGCGCTCAGATCTTGGAGCATTTGTTGCAGTTCTAGAGGAGTAGGTGCAAAAAGTACTATGTCGTCCGCAAACCGAAAATTTGTCAGGCGTTTGCCTCCGATGACAATTCCCTTTGTGGTCCATGAGTCTGCTAGGGTTTTGAAGATCTCTTCCAAGGTGCTAGTAAAAATTTTGGGAGAAAGCGGGTCTCCTTGCCTTGTAATTTTAATATCAATATTTTTTTATTTTTATTATTGTTCTGTATGGAAAAATTAGATTCATAATATTAAACTAAACTAACACTGTAAGAGCGACTTGCGCAACGATGCCTAAACGTATTTAGTCGCTAAATATGATTTAGAGAGTTGTCAAATCAAACAAATACGTCAAATTTAAACATTTTTAGTCGCTAAATACGTTTAGAGATCGTTGTGCAAGCACTGTTACTGTTTAAGAGTTAAATCACATATGTTTACTTACGGAGCGGAAAGTTGGTTGTGTGTGTAGCGATACTGTTGAGCGAGACTCCGTACGGTGGCACCGACTGATTCAGATATATCAGGGAATTCACTGCCATTATCAGACAGCCCCCTGAAAAATATAACATGAAAATAAATAAAGCCCTTATTTGCAAAACTTGCTGAGTTACATTGTTACATTTGTTGGTAGTAGTTACATTGTAGTTACACAGTGGTTTCTCTACATGGGAATGGTAAATAAGTGAGTGGGTGAGTTGCATAGAGATAGAACTTTTTAAATTTTCGCGAACTATACTCATCTTTTTAAGACAAAATGGGTCTTTTCGCGCACAGATTTAAATCATAATTATAATTTTGCATAGTGATTTCTGTATAATAATGACTAATGAGTAATCGACAAAATGAGCGAGTTCAAAAGCGAATAAATGAGTGAAGGAGTGAGAAGACAAACAAATGAGTGACAGCCCCGGATCTACGATATTTCCGCCTCTTTCCTCCAGCGTTTGAGACAGGAGGGGGGGGGGGGGGGGGGGGAGAGTATATTAATATGAGACACGCATTTTTACTTTCGGTCAAATGTCAAAGTTTTTATTTTCTTGGATACATTTTATGTCATTTTGGGGCTATTTGACTGGACTACATATTCAAGCTGATATCGGGTGTAGCCAGAGAGGGGATTCTGGAGTCTGAAATCAAATCAATGCTAGCTAAGCGCTTTGTGAAACAAGTTTTTTTTTCAAACATGAATTTGGCGCCCCCTGAAATTGCCACCCGGGGTAAGCACCCCGATTTGCCCCCTTCCCCAGATCCAGGACTGATGGGTGTGTAAAATACCTAGTGGTTTCTCAATAGGCACAGCTTGCAGACAGTCGAAGGGCAGTCCAGCCATCTGCCAGATGACAGGATGTACCCGAGCGCTCATGTTCAGAGATACGCCAGCCATAGCGCACGTGTCGCTTCTAACTGCTGTTCGTCTGTTAAATAAAACAAAGGTTTTAATAGTTTACACAGCTATTGACCGACCTACATTTATTAATTAACACTCTTAATATATTAGTGATTAAACAAAATAAGTGAAGTTCTATCATAATTATGCCAGCACTATATCTGAGATAATAACACCATAATTTGATACTTATAAATAAAATAATTTGAAGGCATGTGCCATCGACTTGCCTCTGACTACCCTCTTTTGGGATATGTTCACGGGTCTACGTACTGAGTCAGAGATCCGAGGATTAATATAATCGTGAGCTATATTACTTATATGTGGTCACTTTTCGCTCAAAATATAAATATTTCTGTTTTAATGGAGCTTACGGGGCCTAAGTCAAGTGATTGTGTTGTGTCTTCTTGTAGAAATGTACGTACAATCCTACACGTTTTAAGTATAAGCAGCTTTCTGCATAGTTATATTCTCTGGGATATCAATACTTTTGAGGTAATGATGGAGATATTTCGGAATTAGGTACTCCAGTGCTGGAGTGTATTAGGGGCACGTTATAATTAATCAATTAATGTTGTAAAATTATTCTTACCCAGGAAAAGTCCGCACAGGTTCATACAAGAGCAGTAGTGTAGGTTCGTAGTAGGAGTGCAGGAACTGTATATCTAGTATATTGTCTATCTTCTCGTCGAGGTCCTTCAGCACGATGACGTAGGAGGCTAAGGTTGGCGCCCGAGTAACTGGTTGACTTGGTGCCTGGAACGAGATTAAAAATTAATATTCAATCCAGTAATATTATAAACTTGCTGTTTCCCGCGGCTTCGCCCACGTGTAAAAATACATACAGCTGATTGTAAGAGACTCTACCTTAGAAAGAGTGGGCTGAAGAACGCTGCAGTAGCTGCAAATTTGTTATGACTCTTTACGACATTTACGATCCTATATAACTTAAACTCTCTGGAACTCTTATCTCTCTGTCTGTTTTTTACGTTTTCACGACTAAACGGCTAGACCGAATTCGGTGAAATTTTATATTATGACCGGGATTGAGACATAGACTACTTTTTACCTGACTGCGCACAAGGAAGGTAATGATTTTATTGACAAACCACGCGTGCGAAGCCGCAGGCCGAAGCTTGTAACAAATATAAATTAACACATAGGTAATATAATTAAGTTTCCACAGATTTTAGTACACACGGCTACACATCAAGCTATACCTTTCCACTATAAGCTGACCTCGCCTACACAATTGTAGGCTTTTCGTAGAATAAGAGGTCAGCTTATACTGGAAATTTATAATTTATACTGGAATTTAAATATTACCTACTTAATAATAATAAATATTGCTGGACATTTCACACAACGCTATCGAGCCCCAAATTAAGCAGAGCTTGTACTATGGGCACCAGATAACTGATAGAATACTTTTAAGTATACTTTTTTTTCTAAATACATACTTATACTATATTGAAAAACCTCCAGACCCGGAACAAATATCTGTAGATCATGCAAACATTTATTCCGCAGCAGGAATCGAAACCGCTACCTCCTGCGTCTCAGCCGGCTATTCGCCCACTGCACCACGGAGGTAATCTATTTGATCCAGGACAAAATCAATCATCTTTTAAACTCAACTTTTTAATTTGCAAAGGCACATTTGCACATCTTTAAGATTTTATATTTTCAGAAGTCGGTTATTTTTGTTTTGAAATCAATAATCAATGTCTCAACAAGAGATATTGATTATATATAAAAATCATAAAAATAATCGTATTTGATAAAAATATGCTTCAAAGATATATTTTTAAAGCTGTGTAATATTTCTCACGACTGAGCCGCAAAAGGTTGCTGGTTCGATACCCGCTGCGGAGCAAATGTTTGCATAATCTGAATGTTGTGGTAGGTCCACTAGTAATTCCCGATACGCACAGTAAAGGGAATCTATCCTAAATATAGTAACCTAAATTGCGGACCAAACATATTTGTCTCATTCGGAAATCGGACCCTGCAATCTCTAGTGGTAGCCGGATAAAAAGTAGCCTGTATTGATCGCCTTAATAGATCGCTTTTAGCGATAAGGTCGTACCTGATCTGTGATTACATCTGATTATTTTTTTGTTCATTTAGTTTATATATATTTTATACCATTAAAATATATATAAACTTAATGAACAAACAAATAATGTTTAAATCAGAGGTACAATGGGCGACCTTATCGCTAGAAGCGATCTCTTCCAGACAATCTTTGGATGGGCAGGATCTATAAGAAGAAATGAGGACGGCGGCGTTAATAAAATAGTTCTATATCTTATTATTTTCACTGATTATCTCTACTGAATTTTATCAAAGTCGACTTAGCAGCCGCAGCGATTGATGATTTTATTCTCTCTCGTGTATAAAACACTAGTGAAGTAAGCTACTGGGCAGAGACCATGGACTATACAGTCCAGAGGTTGTAGCCCCATGCGCAGGTCGAACCAAATAGTGCGAGGCGAGACGTTATTCGGAGCGGATCGCACTCACCCTGATGAAGGTTCACGAACTGAACCGAAACATTGTCGGTCGAAACACCGATAAGACGGTACGTGATAAATCCCGTATTTATAATAATGATCGGACCAAATACCTACGCGCAAATCGACACTCAACTCCGATACAAGTGGAAGAACCTTATAAGATACTAGCTGATCCGCCCGCGGCTTCACACGCTTGAAATTTCCCGTTCCCGTGAGAACTTCGGGATAAAAACTTTATAAAACACTCTTGTCAAAGTGACGCGACACTTTATGTAAATGACTTCACGTCAATGAACGACGGTTAAATTATATGGATATTGTTCACGCAAAAATACTAAAATCGGGATTAAAAAGCGGGAGGGTGAAATAGTACATTATGATATAAGTGCGGTAAGTTGAAAATTACAGCCGAGGCGATATTGCTACAAGAAAGCAGAGGCTGTAATTATCAAAGCGCACGTATGTGATACGACGTTTTATAACATATTTGCGAGGAAATAAATAAAACTTGGACTTTCTTAAACGAATAAATCTTTAATCACTGAATACAGCGAAAAATAAAAGCGCGCGGAATAATTTTTACATGTTCACAAATTAGCAATGCGCGCGCATCAGCGCTTGTTTTTTAAGGCAAAGGCACAAAAACAGCCAGTATTACTAATAAAATAAATTAATATTTTTTTTGTTTTTGTTACACATAAATGGTTGTAAATTATTGTCAAAATTAAAGAATTAAATGTTTATTTTTAATATTTTATCTCCCAAAGTTAATTTTATTCATAAAATGTTAACCACTTTTCTGACATAAAAACTCTGCTAAGATTTAAAAAAGTACCGTTCTTTTTAGACGGAGCGTCTTGACAAACCGTACGTTTTACCAAACTCGTGCGTTTTGCATTACAATAACGCACAAGTACGTAATGACATACATTACGATATTGAAATTAGCGAAATAAGAGACCCTTTACGAGCAAATGTGTTATAAAATACTTTACGACGTACTCTCATACCTACCTACCAAATATATAAAAAAAATCAATAAAATCGGTTGATCCGTTCCGGAGGAGTGCGACCACAAACACCGTGACACAAGATTTTTTATATTTATATTAGATTTGTTTTAGTGTTATGTTTTTTTACTGTGTATATTTGCAGCTCGGAGCTTATGTGATCCACAATAATATTATTTAATAAGATCTCTGTAGATACTTACACCACATTGAAGCAAATAAATGAAATAAAATAAGAGAGAATCATAACGAGATATCGAGGTCTCGACCTCGACCCTCTTGCAGTGAGAAATCGATACCCAGAAAGAGAAAGAGATGTGGCTTTGATCACCATCGTCATATCAGCCATAGACCTCTCCTATAAATTTCCAGAGCGACCGATCTTATGCGGCCTGCACCCAACGGCTCCCAGCAACCATTATCAGGTCGTCTTTCCATCTAGTGGAGGGCCGTCCTACGCTACATGGTCTCCACTCTGGAATCTTTCTGCCCCAAACGGCCGTCAGTTCTTCGAGCTTTGTGCCCCGCCCACTACCACTTCAGCTTGCTAATCCTCTTGGGTATCTCTGTCACCTTGCTTTGTATACGGATCTTCTCATTACTAATTCGAGTTCGTAGAGAAACGCCAAGCATATCCCTTTCCATAGCACGCTGAGCGAGCTGAAATTTGGTATGGGTGTAGCTTTAGTGACACATATATAGGGAAAAGTCTTAAATCCAGAATAACTGCAATTTCTACCCCAAAAAATAATAACCAAATAACATGAACTCCCGTTACCTGAAATTTGAATTAAACTATAGGTCAAGTTTGTTGGTTATGCATTTCGTGGCACTATTTTGTTAGTCAAAGATTTTTTTGTTTTTATGGGAGACTCGCGAGATCTCAGTTCAGGGCGAACCACTAGTTATAATTTTTTGATTGATATAAATCTTTTTTCTATAGGATATCATCATTCCGTTGGGTGCAACTCTGTAAATGTATTGAGTAGGCCTATGTTCAGCAGTAGACGTCATTAAGACAATAGATTGCCTGTAATAAAAAATAGATTGTCCACAACTAGTTGAGAAAATTAAACCACTTTCTATACCTTTCAGGCGCACCGTTTTAGGGCCTAACTCTCCAATACCTCGACTAAGTAAGTTTATTAATGCTCAAACTGTGACTGTCCAACAAAATTACGATCTTGTGTTTTGGGCCCTAGTACGTAGAAACTTTTATAAACAACACGTCGTTGACAACACTGCTACTTTCCTGTTTTCATTCTGTATTGTGTTGGAGCTGTCATAGTTGCTACTTTTATATTTTGCCTTTTACTTTTTAATGCGGTATTATATCTGCAACCCTGTTTTCTGTATACATATATATAAATACATATTTTTCTCATAATTTGAACAACTTTTTTGTGAAACAGCTATATCCGCTTGTCAACTTAGTTTTAGTGCATGTTGTGTTCACCTGTAATTGGTTGTGCATGTAGCTATAAGATATAGACATAAGAACTCTAGCATTATATCATGTAACAACTGTTGGTGGACGTAATAAATAAATCTAAATCTAAAGACTGAGCTCATTATGATGATGTCTTTTTTGTTTTATTATGGTGTTCTTCTTACTGCAAATAAATCTTTATTCTATTCTAACATGGGCGTTAACCTAACGCAGACCCAGCGCCGGCCCTAAACTTTGATCAGGGTAGAGCGAGATTGTCTTGCAGCGCCCTTTAGTCGACGCTTTCACTTCATGTTAATTCTACTTCGGTTTTATGATACGTAGCTGTCACCCGTGTCATTTTACAAGAAACGCTGTTCACGGACTAGGTTCAAGGCTTGTCTAGCCGCTACAAACAGTTAGATTTAGCTTTTAAAAAGTATAGATCTAGATCTACGGATTTACGGATTTTTCAGCGTCACCCGACGGATTTTTAAAAATCCGATCTGGCAACACAACTCTGCTCCCGCGCCTGTCAAAAGGGGCCATCAAAATTTTATTTTGCGCGGGAAATTATTTTAGGCATTTGGCTCTTTCACGACCCTTGCCATCTGGCGGTCGGCGCTGGGCAGACCAGACTGACTAAACTCCAGTGATAAGACAAACGAATAAGTAGTTATTTTAATGTGTTATTCGATACTTAGGTATGGTAAATCGTAAATTTTTTACAATCTTAAAATAAATTTCGAGCCAGACGGGATTTGAACCCCAACCTTCATCTTCTCTTCGTGCCAATATTCTTTCTTATTCAAGCTCATCATGATATCATCATATCAGCAATAGAACGTCCACAGCTAAACACAGGCCTTCCCCAGATTTCCAGAGCAACCGATCTTGTGCGGCCTGCACCCAACGACTCCCAGCAACCTTTATCAGATCGTCTTTCCAACTATTATGTGGGCGTCCTACGCTGCGCTTTCCATCGCATGATCTCCAAATCCTTTCCGCCCCAACGGCCGTCAGCTCTTCGAGCTATGTGCCCTGCCTACTGCCACTTCAGCTTGCTCTACGAATCTCATTCCTCGTTGGATCTCGTAGAGAAACACCAAGCATAGCCCTCTCCATAACACGCTGAGCGACCGCGAGTCTTCTTATGAAACCCATAGAATAGTTTCAGGTAAAGGGGCAGTCCAACTAAACTTGAGTTGCGAGTTGTACTTATACTATGAACGTTTACCACTTGTAAGCGCGCGGTTGTCTCCTGCGGCAATCGCTGCGTAGCACAATGCGATCAACGCGCACTGTTTTATTGCATAAAGCAATGACTACGCCTTTTTTTACATTGAACGCAGCGGCAATCGCAACGTTAAACGCAATACGCCAAGCGCACATTAAAAAATAATTTATCTTCACAATGATGTATGAAGATGTATATTTTAAAAAGATGGTGAGCCGACCTGTATGCATTCAAACCAGATTGGTCAAATTTGGTTGTGGATCGTGATGGAGGGGAGATGGGGAGATCTTTGCCCAGCAGTGGGACAATATAGGTTAGTAAAAAAAATATGTATAACGAATCCTTGTTCATTCTAATTCTATTGGGGTCTGCGCTGACGTCTCACATTGGGGTGTATTGTGCATTACCCCTCTTCTAACCTGACCCCAGCCATCCTATAGCAGCAGAGTAGGATTTTGGATTGGTGGCAGCAGTGGCAGCATCACCACGTCACCAGACGTGGTGATGACAGGTGTAGCAGGGTAGCAACTGAATGGTGGCCGAGGAATGGCTGTAGAAGGGTTGGACGTGCGGCGGCGAGATGGGTGGACGACATCGTTAGAGTAGCGGGCCGTCAATGGGTGAGACTAGCGCAGGATCGTGGCAGATGGCACAAACTTGGGGAGGCCTATACCCAGCAGTGGGTGAAGTTGGGCTGTGGATGATGATGATGATGATGGCAGCAGTTTCCCAGAGTCCCCGAGGTCGTTGCTTATTCATTGCGTGAATTGTTTCCATTCAATTCATACGGTTGATCAGTGTCTTACCATATGGGCACACGGGGCCCGTGCCCAGGGCCCCTGTCGTCACGGGGGCCCCGAAAGGCCGATATATTTGCTTACACCATTATTTTTTTTCTATTTTAGGTAGATATAACCCGACAAATGTAAAAGACAAACTACGACAAAAGTTCTTAGAGTAAATGTGGGCGTTGTTAGCGCCTTTCTGTCAACCCTGAGAGCAACAAGCCTCTGTCAACTCTGTTTTTACATGTAGCTTAGCGAATTTTAATCGGACACCAGAACAGTTTTTTTAATTATTTTCTAAATAGTGAACATTTTAATAATTATAAATAATGCCTATAAAGTAAAACTAATTAACTACGCCAATTAGCGTCACCCCACACAAACCACTTCGAATATAAGATCATAGCGGAAAATGTTTTTTTCATTCACTATACTTTCCAACAAGGCCCCAAATTCTTGTGTGCCCAAGGGCCCCGGCACGGCCTAAGACGGCGTTGCGGTTGATACCTGCGCATTGCGCTAAAAAAATACATGTTGTTTAAAATGTGTGTATGTTGTGTGCATTGAACGTATGCGTTGAACAGCCGCGGCAAACGCAGTGCGTTTTCTGCACGCGTATTCCTCAGCGATTACCGCATAAAACTGCCGCTCGCTTTACCTTTAGACTACTTTGACTACGGTACTACAGACTACTAGAGTAGGTCCAAATAATCTGCACTACATATATTATGTGTGTGTTTGTGTCTGTATGGTATGAGTGCATGTGAAAATCTGACAACTATTCTAGTGTATTTCAGGTTTTATTAATCTTACTAAACTATATCCTGACTGAATTTGCTTCATATGTGTTTATTATCGTAAGTCTCTAAGTTCAGCGTGCCTCATGGCAAAGGCCTGGTGTTCGACAGTAACTTTCCTATGAATCTGTACAGGTTTTAAATCATATTTCTGCTTTATTTTGGGATTTGTGTTCCGGGATAGTTTTATTTATTAGACCCTGACCAATTAAAACATTCGAGTAAACCAAAAAACATTTATATTTACATCTTTCTTATTCTCCGCAAAGGGTTTGGCCTCGAGCGGATCCCCCTCCTCCTGAAGATCCTTCCGGAAGGGCAGGACCGCTAGCTTCTTGCCGTAGAGCAGCATCACAGCACAGCGGCATTCAGGGTCTACTCGGATCCAGGGTATGTGTGGGTGGACGGTCCAGCCTCCCTACCAAAAAAAGAGACATTGGGATGGCTGATAGAAAGGAAAAAGGCATGCAGATGATGATGATGCCCTTGTTTTTTCATAGTCATCAATTCATCATCCAGAAATCTAATAAATAATATTTATTTGCAAAATACGGTTTATTTTTATTTATTCATAATTACTTAATTACTTTAGAGTCTACTTAGTAACAAATTCTTCTATAGGTAGTGTTTTGACTCCAATATTGCAAATGCTAAATATGATTACAGTTAATCTTTTAATTTTTACTTTACAATTCCTTAATGTTATTTATGCTACATGGTCAAACAACAGAGAAGACAATGGAACAAACTTGTCGTAAACAAATAGGTTGACAAAATAAAATGTGAATCTAAAGCTGTATGTATGGTAAAATTGACCACTTTACTCACACTACACTTACTCAAAGTAACCCTTGTGATTTTCATGAACAAATGAATATAGAATTTGTTGCCTGACAAAAATGTACAATTGTAAAACGGTAAAGGCAAATCAATATGAGGGATTGTAGAATAGTTGCAAAATTCCATCATAATAATTATCATACCTTCATATCATCCTCCTCAAAATAATGCATACTGAGTGTTATGAGATTATTAGTATGGAGATCATATTGCAGCACAGACATCTTCGCCTCCCTGAATGAGACCAGCAGCAAGTCCCGGCCTGCACTTGGACACTTGACGGACGCCAGTGACATGATGTTGCCCCATAGACTGTACGAGGCCAGACATTCTAGTTTCATTTTGGGCGGGATCGGCTGGCCGGCTGTGGAGTGAGACAAATAATAATTAGTTTGATTCTATTTATTTGTCAAATTTGAGCTTAACCTAGCAAGACGTTATGACCAGTTTGGTTCTAAAATAAAATATGTCAACAGAGTTCAGAGGATTTTGTATAAGAAAAGAGTTCAAACTAAGAACTCTAATTATAAGGAAAAAAGATATGGACTGATCCCACATAGGGATGTTTTGTGCATTGGCCCTACTACTTTATAGATAGATACTTTATGACTGAAAATAAAGAAAAGTACCTAATAGAGAGACTACAGGAGTGTACTCTGACAAAAACCAACAAAAATTTACTTATTTGTAAAACAGGAGTAGAGCAGGATTGTTGTTGTGTAGGAAGGAGCAATAATTGATAGGAGTGGAAAGATTCAGCTCAAAATAGATGGTTATCATTCTAAAGGAGATCATGCAGTAGTGCACCCCACATCTCAATCTAGTTGACGTCAGTGGCACTCAAAATTAAGCTAAATATTTAAAAGTATATAAATACACTGTAAACATTAATATTGTCGATGCAGTGCTGATAAATGTTGAGGAGGAAATCCAACCCGATTAAATAAAGACCACTGTCTTGGCTGGCTTAACTACCTACTTGCCTACAACTTCTGAGGGAAGATCTATCTTTCTAAAAAATAAGAAAATAAGTAGACTCAAAAAATAAGTAAGAAAATAGTTAAAATACGTACTTGCATTGACCTCCTTCGTAAGTCCTTCCGGCAGAAGCCGAAATACTTTGATGATGTTGGCGCCAGCCGTAACAAGACAAACATCGTCACTGTTGAAGAAACAACAGCTAACAGCATGCTCGATCCCCGTCGCAGGGTGCGTTTGGCGGCAGATTGAGAACATTGTAAGATTTTCGTTTTTCGTTTGAGGTTAGGGTTTAGCACTTCACAAAACTTTAAAACTAAGCATTGATGGTGAGAGAAATACTGTTTAGAAGAGTTTGGCGGTTTATCATAGCATTTTGATAGATTTCCTGATTATTTTCGCCAAAAACTACACACAATCAATCAAACAAGCTTCTACGAAAATATTTTGTTTTCGTTTAAAAACAAGACGCACGAAACTACCAATCAAAAAGGTTAGGAGCATGCGGGAGAAAGGGTCGCGAGCGGGGACGCAGACGTCGGTTCATATAATATATTTCGTTCGGAAATTCCGTTTACCTTGAACGCATCCTTAACTCTGAGTTACCATAGACAATTTCCGAATCCTCCTTCATCGAAATTCCAACAAAACAAACATGTCCGACCGACTTGTGATTGTGAATCCGTGAATTAGAAAACATTTCCGAACGATATGATATCATTTTTCTCTAAACTCGCATTAAATAACACCCAGAGTTCTCCCATACAAGTCGCCCAGCCAGTTTATATGGATAAAAGTGCTACGCTCCAAGAGCTCGGGTACAAAGATGAGAATGACCTGAGAGAAACCATCTACGGTTTGTTTTGACCAAATTGTGTAATTTATTGGATTGTTTACAAGCTTTGTGCCGTTTATTTGTGTTCTAACGTGTGCTGTGTTGTGTTTTAGACTATTTACGGACGATTCGAGACCCGGAAAAGCCAAGTACACTTGAGGACTTGAAAGTGGTCTATGAGGACGGTATTTTTGTGAAAGAGCCTACTGCAGACAAGGTTCCAGTGGTCAGAGTTGAATATAATCCTACAGTGCCTCACTGTTCTCTGGCGACTCTTATTGGACTGTGCATAAGGATCAAAATCCAGCGGTCAATACATCATCCAGTGAAGCTTGATATTTACATCAAAAAGGGTGCACATACCACTGAAGATGAAAGTAAGTACTACTCCTATCTATGGTATTTTACGACCTTGTTTTAACAAGTCACCTGTTGTAAATACTGATAGGTATGGAAATAAAATACTTACTCAAAGGTCATTGTTCAAAATGTATTTAACTTCCTCTAATTAATCTAGGCTTTAATATTTCATTTTAATCACAGTTTTAGAGTAGTGTAAGGGATGGGTATACTTACAGTATCTATATCTCTTATTTAAAGTTAGTACCTAGATTATCTTTGAACTGAACTTTATACTCGTAAAGCTAAGTAAAGTGTGTGAAGTAAACTACCTTAGCTGTACATAAGTACACCTTATTGTACACATTTTATTAGACTTGTACAAGTTCACATATGTATGTATAGGTACAGTCAGATGAAGAGATAACTGACCAGGCTGGAGGTATTATATAACTTTACAACTTTAGCTCTCATCAAAATTGCATCATAGTTTTGTGATCATCATTAGCTATTAAATAAATAACAACAAATCAAAATCGGTCCATACATTCTTGAGTTATAAATGGTGTAACTAACATGACTTTGTTTATATATTTATTTAGATTAGATTCTGATATGACATCCTTATTTTGTTAATAAAGAATAAAATCTTTAAACTATGTTATTGCTAATATGTCTAGCAAATATCTGTAGATCATTTGGTGGGTATCGTACCCACAATCTCCTGCAGCTATACACCCACTATACCACAGAAGTCATTTATACATCTAGAACATCAGGATAACAGGTTTAAATTATGCCAAACTTGTTTTGTTTAATATTTATTCATGTTCCATTAATTACTTCAATCAACGATTATTCAAAATAATGAAATAACAATGAATCACACCACATCACAATTATATTATAATAGAAAATTAATAAATAGGCTCAAGATTATAATATTAATCCCTATGATATAAACCCTAGGATCTCTTATTCAGTAAAGATAACCCCATTACTACTACTATCTATACTAATTTTATGCTACCAAGCAGCATTGCTGGGTTTCGTTATGAAGGGTATGGTTTACAGTGAAATTAGAAACACATTAAGGACCTACCTACCTCAAGTCAATGGACGCAAGGCAGTGCATTGTAGGGCACTTTTTTTTATTTTTTATTATACTACTTGAAGATGGAACAAGCTTATGGCATAACAAGCAGGTGGAAAGCCTCATGTGCCTGTAATTTCACCGACAACCGTACCCTTCAAACCGAAACACAGCAATGCTGCTTGGCGGTGGAAATAGGTATGGTGGTAGCACTTCCCCGGGCGAGCCCGTTCGCAAGGAACTCTACTATGTACTCTTAAAGTTTCTAACGTGCATGACCTACGAGGCAATACCTTGCTATAAGGGATGGTTACTACTGAATATCAGGTGGATCATATGCTTATGCCACGTATTTTAAAAAACCCCCACAAGAGGGTAATCAGACTAGTCCAAACGTTAGAACAGCGCAAGTGCAACACACGTCGCAAATACGTGTCAGCAAATAGTTTTAAGTATTATTTATGTATGTCAGTCACTAAGGTATATATATATATATATAATATATTATTATATATATAATATATTATTATATATGTAATATATTATTATATATACATATATGGGCCGTAGAATTAAATTTTAACATCTTTTACTTTTCTATTGTTGCCTGAAATAAATATTTATTATTATTAGATACCTTCCCACTTTTTGGTAGCAGTTAGCATTCACGTGACAGGTTGCAAGCTGTGCCTTATTAAAATACTAACTGAGGTGATGACACACGCACATGCCTTCGGATAATTCTCGGGCATACTGGTTTCCTTACAACACATGCATGCCTTCGAAATTTGATAATTCTCGGGCATCATACTGGTTTCCTTACTACACACACATGCCTTTGAAATTTGATAATTCTCGGGCATACTGGTTTCCTTACTACACACGCATGCCTTCGAAATTTGATAATTCTCGGGCATCATACTGGTTTCCTTACTACATACACATGCCTTCGAAATTTGATAATTCTCGGGCATACTGGTTTCCTTACTACACACGCATGCTTTCGTAATTTGATAATTCTCGGGCATCATACTGGTTTCCTTACTACACACACATGCCTTCGAAATTTGATAATTCTCGGGCATCATACTGGTTTCCTTACTACACACACATGCCTTCGAAATTCTCCAGCATACTGGATTCTTTACTAAGTTTTTGAAGTAAAACTTCTTTACGCACGCTTGACTTGGGGAGTAAGCTGGTAAATTCATTACGAAAAGTGCGAACGGAAGTTGAGAGGGAGTTATAAGTTAGTGAAGATAGAAAGAGAGAGAGTTACGTTTCGTATATTTTTAAACTTTAATGTGCGAGTTGCGTCTGTCCAGAATGAACACAGACTGATCGACCTACAGACGTGTGGACAATTTTGTAATTAATGATTTTATAAATTAATATTTTTAAAAAGCAGTTTTACTTCAGTCGTGTGGTCTAAAGCACACTCGTTTTTTTATTCACTGTTTTGCAAGTCCCACACTAGGCCACCACAGCATTTTGATAAAATATGACAAAAGTAATTATGATAATAACAGCTATCAATGTTTTCTTAATAAGTTATCATATGACACAAGTGAACTCCATATCAGTCATCAATAATATTTTACATAACATAAAGTGGTGTGATTTCTAAACAGTGAAAGTTTTATCTGATGCATAACTGTATTACAGTACTGACCTTTCTTAAAGTCAAAAGGTCAACTGTTAATTTATCTAGCCTTGAAAATAAGGATTAAACTCCAAATTCTGCTGTGGTGATGCTGGTCAATGTTTTCGACTATCCCTTGTACATCTTTTAATGGTTATAGATAAGCCTGTGACCTCCCCCCATTTATATAAATATTAATTAAATTGATCTGTATTGTTATTTATTGTCAGCCGAAAAAATATTTTTGGTTTCATATTACAGCTAACAAAACTCTTAAAAATAGATATTAAAGTATCCTGTTAATTTCAGCCAGATATAGATAAAGTCAGGGACAGAAATAAACCTGCCTAAGATTATCTAATGTTATGATAAGCTCTTTGTTATTGTTGCTATCTTGAGAGTCTTATCTAAGTACACTCTCAAGTGTATATTATGTTCACAGATGTCTAGAATAGAATCATATACATACAAATATTTACTCACTACTCAATTGTAATAACAGGTGGTGATTAGGCAGGTACAAATATGTGGGCACAATATTATACTGCTTTATGTGCTTCTAAAAAATGTATGTGCTTATAGCGGGTAACCAGCTACGACTCGTTTCTCCTTGAAAACGTGACAAAAGTTTTTCTTGTGTGTGTGAACTTTTTCAAGGAGATACGAGTCGTAGTCGGTTACCGACGGATATAGGAACCCGCCGTTCGTCGTTCTTATCTAATTATTTCCGTGCATCAGTTAATATGTCAGTCTTGGTTATAGCCATGTGACAGGCTCCCAGGTAAAATCTCAACAGCAGAGCAGAGCTACCCAGCTCTTAAAAACTTAACTCAAAATACGATAGTTCTGATCAGAAACACATTCTGGGCAAAACTTAAGTTCTGCAAAGTTTTGAGACTCACTTCGTTCATTTAAAACAAGAGTGAAAAGATTTTATCTCTCAGAAACGTCGTAGTATCGCTATAGATATGTATGTTTATGTATATGTATGTATATGTATTTATTATACATACATTTTTTTTATTTAATTTATTTGTTGTATCATCATCATCATATTAGCCGTAGGACGTCCACTCCTGGACAAAGGCCTCCCTCATTGATCTCCAGGAACTGCGGTTGGAAGCGACCTGCATCCAACGCCGACCTGCGGTTCTTACCAAGTCGTCTGCCTATCTTGTAGATGGACGTCCTACGCTGCGTTTGCCGGTCCGTGACCTCCACTCGAGAACCTTTCGGCCCCATCGGCCATCTGTTCTGCGCGCTATATGGCCTGCCCATTGCCACTTCAACCTGCTAATCCGGGCTATGTCGGTGACTTGAGTTCTCCTACGTATCTCCTCATTTCTGATTCGATCCCGTAGAGAAACCCCGAGCATAGTCCTCTCCATAGCTCGTTGAGCGACTCTGAGCTTATTCATAAGGCCAATAGTGAAGGACCACGACACGTCTCGGTTCCATATGGCATCACTGGTAACACACACTGATTGAAGACTTTCGTCTTAAGGCACTGAGGTATGTTGGACGAAAAGACGTTGCGAAGTTACCCAAACGCTGCCCATCCGAGTTGGATTCGACGATTGACCTCTTTCTCGAAGTTGGACCTACCTAATAGAACTGTTTGTCCTAGGTATACATACGCGTCGACAACTTCAAGAGCCGAGTTCTCAACCATAACTGGGGCAGGCACGACATGTACATTCGACATGATTTTCGTCTTGTCCATGTTCATTTTAAGTCCTACTCGTTGGGAGACTCGATTGAGGCCTTCGGGCATCGTGCTGAGCTCTTCCATCGACTTTGCCATGACCACAGTATCGTCGGCAAACCGAAGGTGAGTTATGTATTCGCCGTTAATATTGATGCCTAGTCCTATCCATTCCAGAAGCTTGAAGGCATCTTCCAATGCGGTCGTAAACAGTTTCGGAGAGATGACATCTCCCTGTCTTACGCCTCTTTTTAAGCCTTCGAGCTCTGTTCGTGTACTCGGACTGACATAGTGGCGTTTTTATACAAACACTTCAACACTTTGATGTACCGATAGTCAATACGGCATCGTGGAAGAGACTCAAGCACTGCCCATGTTTCGATCAGATTCGAAGGCTTTCTCATAGTCCACAAACGCGTGACATAGCGGCAAGTTATACTCTTCGGTCTTTTGTATGACTTGCCGCAGCGTATGTATGTGGTCTATGGTACTGTAGCCTTTACGGAACCCGGCTTGTTCGGTAGGCTGGAAGTCATCAAACCTGCGTTCGAGACGGTTCGCGATGACCCTTGAAAACAGCTTATAAACATGGCTCAAAAGCAAGATGGGTCTGTAATTCTTAAGCAAGGTGTTGTCACCTTTCTTGAAGAACAGAACCACCACGCCCTCGTTCCATGCTTTTGGCGTCGTACCTTTAAGCAAGGCGGAATTAAAGAGCTTCTAAAGGAGTTTAAGTACTGGTGATCCACCCGCTTTCAGAAGCTCTGAAGTGATTCCGTCCTCACCCGGCGCCTTGTCGTTCTTAAGCTGCTTCAAGGCCATCCTGATCTCATACAGGCTGATGTCCGGAATATCTTCGGTATAATGTCGGGTCAGTTTGGCTCTTGGGTCGTTGGCCGCACTGCAAACAGGTTTAGTGACCGAATCGTAGAACCGTCCATAGAACCTTTCGACTTCCCTTAACACTTCCGCTTTACTTGACGTTATGCTGCCATCTTCCCTCTTCAGCTTCGTCATACGGCTCTGCCCAATAGAATTATCCCTCGCGAACACTTTGGAGCCTTTATTCCGCTCTATCGTATCTTTAATACGAGATGTATTGAAGGTACGAATATCGTGCCGCAAGGATTTCCAAATCTTTCTATTGAGCTGCCTATGTAACTGAGCATCATCGGGAGACTGCAGTCGCAAAGCCATGAGGTTAAGGGTGTCATCAGAGAGTTTCTGAGGTCTATTGGTACGGGGGGGTCTTAAAGAACTGGGACCCCACCGTATGGACGGTTTCTATCGAACCTGTTATTGATCTCTTCCACTGATGCATCTACTTCTAGACAGTCAAAGCGATTTGCAAGTTCGAGTTGAAAGCTCTCGAGGTTTTGGATATGTGCGCGAGTGGGTCGGAGCGTAGACTTCATCAAACGGGACCTTTCAAGTTTAACGTTCATATTCAATGTGGCTCTAACAATTCGGTGATCACTGCCGGTTTTCACCCTGTGAATCACAGAGACATCATTGAATATCCGTTTCTTGTTGGTCAAGAAGAAATCAATCTCATTTCTCGTGGAACCGTTGGGACTCATCCAGGTCCATTTCCAGTGAGGCGGCTTCTGGAAAAAAGAATTCATCATAAAGAGTCCTTTTTTCTCCAGAAAATGGGCCAGCCTCTGTCCCCTGGGGTTCCGTTGCCCATATCCAAATTGCCCCACTCTCAACTCATCATCGCTTCTCATGCCTAGCTTTGCATTGAAGTCCCCCATAACAACAATAAAGTGAGTTTTGTTCGTATGTATGGCTCTACTGATGTCCTCATACATAAGACTCTACTTCTTCATCTGGGTGTGAAGAGGTCGGCCCATATACCTGAACGACCTTCAGCGAATATCGCTTATATATTCTGAGTGTCAGGTACGCGACCCTGCTCTACACGCTGTCGATGGTGATAATGTTGTTGATGAGTGACTTGTGAACGAGAAACCCAACACCACCTTGGGACTGTTGGTCGCCCTCCCGGTAGTATAGTAGGTTACCAACTTAAGGGATATGGTGTCCTCGCCCTCTCTACGGACTTCTGATAACCCCAAAATGTCCCAGTGTAATCTACTAATTTCTTCTTCCAGCTCAACAATCTTTTCGTCTGTCCTCAAAGTGCGGATGTTGTGTGTTACCAGGGCCAGTGGTCGTCGTAGGGTTTGGTAGCCGATCGTCTCCCGGGGATTCTTAGCACCCCTGGCCCCGCCGTTACCGTGACTGCTACCGTAGCCAGGATTAGCGGGGTCGCCGGGGACTCGGGGCCTGGTTTTATGTTGTTGTATCGTTGTTGCCATACTCGCCACGCTTGACAGGCGGGTTGGCGAGCGCAGTATAGATATTGAAATACGAAAAGACGCTGCTGCCCACCTTTCGGAGGTATCCCTTAGCAGATTCCTACTGCATCTACGGGCAAGAGCAGAGGGGCAACATTCTACTGCCGGCGCCCCACGGCAATGATCTATTATTTAGTTAAATATTTATGTATATTGTCTTGTTATTGTAGGTACACCCCCCTCCATTGCAATGTTACAAAAGTCCTGTCCATCAAAAAATTGTTTGGAAGATATCGCTTCTAAGCGATAAGACCGGCCATTGTACTTGATGCTTTGTGAATTTTTATTTTTATGTGTGTTTCTTTTGAAGTGTACAATAAAGTATTTTCATTCGTTCATTCGTTTACAGTACTTTTTGATAGCAGCGTTCTACCAACTGAGCTATCTGCTCAAATGTTTGTTAATGAAACACAACGTAAATATAACATATTGTTTGGCCTTGTAACATTTAGATTCAAGATCAACCCACACCAATGATTTTTCGTAACAATGTCGTTCACACATTGATTCAGTGACTAGGAAGTAGATTCGACATTTATTTAGATGACTGATTTACCTAAACCTGCAGACTTAATGAAATTCGTGTCCTTTTTTTCACAGCTCTATTCCTAGCTCATAAAATATTTTGGAGTCCTTACGTTTATTTAATAATATGCGTTTGATCTATTATTTAGTTAAATAAATTCGTAAGTAATTGTAAATTTTTACAATTCAGTATTTTCTTGTTTCAGTTAACAAACAGATCAATGACAAAGAGCGCATTGCGGCCGCAATGGAGAACCCCAATCTAAGCAATCTCGTTGAAAACTGCATCGCTGACGAAGAATAAACGCATAATCCACGTCAAAATGGCCCCCGAAGCCGCCTTCACTAACATCAGCGACAAAAATGAATTCACCAAGTTTACAAAATCCCTCGCGTACAAAAGCGTTCAAGTTATAGTTGAATCTAGGAAAGGGATAAAGATTGAGCAAAATACAAAGTCTGTAACATCAGACACGGATTGGTTTAACTTGCAGATCCCTGATTCGTCCGAAGTCAATCAGGCGACAAAGAATGCCTTACCGTCTGATCGAGTATTGGAGACTATAAGATCCCAATTACATGTTGAGATTTCTGTACAAACCGAAGATGGGGATGAAATGGTCTTAGAACTATGGACGTTAGGACTTGATGAGACGCAGTTCGATACGTCTTTAAAAGCGATGAATACTGTCTATTTTCGCATGGGAATACTGCTGAAGTCTCTCATAACGGTCACTAGAATAACCCCCGCATATCACTTGTCGAGAAAACAGAGGACAGAGTCTTTTACGATATTCTATAGAGTGTATAATGGAGAACCTAAGCTCAAAGCATTGGGGGAATCGGTAAAGAAGATACAAGCGGGCATGCTGAAAACACCTTTAGGTGGCATTTGCTTCTCAGTTGCGTACAGAACTAACTTTTCCATATCACCAAACAGATCCGAGAAAAATAAAACTTTGTTACTGAAAAGCGATCATTTCGAACTGAGCCCAAAACATGTTATTTTTGAATCCAAAAAGAAGAAGGAACCTAAAGAAAACGGTAAAAACGCAAAACCAGTCGATCTAAACAAGCCACTGCGTCTGGCCGCGTTTGTAGACGAACTTATCCTACAAAAGACATTCGAGGATTTCTTTCTGAAATTCCCCATTCCGAAATGCCGTTACGAGCCCGTAACAGCCAAAGAAACTCCAGTTATCACTAAAAGTACTCAGGATTTAGACGCTACTTCGTTATCCAAAAGTCCGAATTCGTTAGAACTGCCTCCTAAAAAGTTCGCAGGGTTTCGACATGAGCTAGAACCCCCTTTAAAACTACTACATTTTCCCTTCGCTGATAACCATCCAATTCGGGAATTGGCGGAATTTTACAAAGATTTTTTCAACGCCCCGCATTTGAAACTAGCTGAAGACTTGGTGCAGACGAACAGAGCTGACTTGCAAGCTGATTTGGAGATGGCCAGCGAAGATTTGGCTAAGGATCTTGAACATTATGAGAATTCTGTTCTTGAGTTCGATGAGCTTTTAGCTGATATGTGCAGGTCGGCTGAATGGGGGAACTAGGGAATAATGGTGAAGGGAATTGTGGTGAAGACTGATTATACTGGGTGATATATTGGGATGGTAGGATTGGGAAACAGGATGATATTTTTACAGTGGTTTATAAACATTTTTGTATTGTGTTTCAGTGCAGGTGACTTTAAATGAACAGTAGTTGTAAATTATGTTTACGACTTTAGTAGTTCTTGTACTTTGTAAATAGAAAGGAAACATTATTATTTACTATTTTAAAATGTACTTTTATAATTTCCTATACTTACATAATTGTTGCACTTTTAAACTTGTAAATGTTCACTTGCCCATATTATCTAACTTATGTTTTCTCATGTTATGTAAATAGTATGCCTTATCAAATTACAAAAAAATATGCATCAATTGATATTAAACAAGATTCTTCGTAATATGTTGACCTAGAAGGGGGGGGGGGGGGGGGGGGTGTTTGCTCTGTCGCTTCATACCAATATTTGTTATACGATAGTCGAGAAAAATCGTTTGAGCTGCTGATATCAAGCGTTCTAAAGACCTCTATGCTCAGTTTCAGCAATTAGGAAAACTTAACTATTTTCATTATGAAGATGACCCCCTTACTCCTCATAAAACAAATACCGAAGTGTATTGTATCATGAATTATTTTTTAATTTCTTGTATTCCTATTTCAATGTACAAACTCTTTGTAGCTTAAATCGGTAAATTGTTAGTCTGTAATCAAATTGTTTATTAGGTAATTTGTTGCTCATAATTTGATTGATTTAGATGTAGTGAATAAAAATAAATGTATTTATAATTGACAAAGCTTTTTGATAATTTTACAAAACTCGAGTTATCTGTGACAAGCCATAAGACCTTCACTGCTGAAAGGCCTCTTTCACCTAGATTCCGGAGAGCTTTTGCGGCCGGCGCGCCCAGATGCTCCTAGCCCAGCATCTTAAAAACTGTTATATTTCTAGAATCTGGAAGTTTCCTCTCAGAGTAAAACAAAGCTTTTTTTATCGTTTACAGTAATGTCTTCTCAAATTTTATTGAGAATTTCTCCAAGAGCGAGACGACATACCCCGATACTCCTACCTTACTTGAAACGATTAACGGTCGACTGGACGGAATGGTACAGTACCGAGTAAAAGAATTAAAGGAATAGAGGAATCAGATCCTATGACGGAGTCGGAATAAGTAAATACTGGGTGGCGCAGATGGATCGGGTGGTTTTAAAATACTTGTCAAACTGTCAATTTTAAAGGTATTGGATTGAAATAAAGTGCAAAACGTGTAGTTACAATGGAAGTTTATTAACAAAACATTAGTAGTTATTTTTTAAAAATTACAACCATCAAATGCCCTCCTTCTCGAGCGACGCATTCTTGGAGTCGGTCCTTAACGTTCCGCATTGCCCGCTCAAGCACATCACCAGGAATTGATGTGATTTCGTTGTGAATTGCCGCCTTCAACTCCTGAATGGTCCGGGGTTTGTTGATGTAGACCCTTGCTTTTAACTAGCCTCATAAGAAAAAGTCACATACCGTGAGGTCCGGTGAGCGAGGGGGCAAATGGAAATCTCCATTACGAGAAATCAAACGGCCAGGGAACAGAGTGCGCACAGCTTGCATTGATATCCTAGCGGTATGTGCAGTTGCCCCGTCTTGTTGGAACCGCATATTGTCTATGTCGTAATTGTTCTCTTCAAGTTGTGGGAGAAGAAATTCTTCAATCATGTTCACATAACGCTGCGAATTAACAGTAACCGCCTGCTCCCTTTCATTTTCAAAAAAGTAAGGCCCAATTTATCCCTACCTACCTTAGAAACCCCACACCAAACCGTCACTATGGAGAGGCCGTTGGTGTAGCTCTCTTGGGTTAGTGTCGGCCCAGTAACGGCAATTTTGCTTGTTGACGTAGCCGTTAATGTGAAAGTGAGCCTCGTCAGACATCATGATAATCAGGTTTTATCTTCCAATAACTCCAACATCCGTTGGCTAAACTGAAGCCTTTGAAGATGGTCTGTTGGGAGAATCTTCTGGACCACCATTATTTTAAAGGGGTGGAATTTCAGTTCTTTGTTATGAATCCTTTGAAGGCTTCGACGTGACATTCCAAGAGCTTGAGCACGATGTCTCGTTGTTCGACGTGGGCTCGTATTGACATCGCGTCTCACACGCTCCACGTTCTCAGGCGTTATTGTTCGAGGTCTAGGCGTCCATTTTGGAGCACATGAACCAGTAGTGCGGAAATTATGCACCCAACTCAATATCGTATCTCGCTTAGGAACACTATGTACCGCGAGGTGGGATGTTGAAACGCCGGCGAAAGGCACGCGTCACAGAAACAATTGACTCGTTATTGCGTATAAACTCTTCCACTGCGAAAACACGATGCTCAACGGACCACGTAGCCATCGCGACTGACTGCCAGTCTGCAACTGAAACTTCCCGTCCCCCCACCACAGGACGAAGACCGCCGAACACCTGGCTCCTCCCCTTCAGGCGTACAGTCTACTTCAAAACCACCCGATCCATCTGCGCCACCTTGTATATTCACTTTGAGGAATAAAGAGTACCCATGACTAGCTTGAATATAATTCACCAAAATCAAACTATTTTCTAAGATATATTTATAAATATAGAACCACAATAAAGTGAACGCATCCTGTTTTGCCCATAGACAAGATGATGTATGGAAATGTTGTTGCTTGAACAACCCGTCTGAGGAACAACGAACCAATAGACGTCACTACAAAAAAAAGTCGCATTGTAATAACAAATTAGTTGGTCGTCCAATGGATAGATGGCGCTACTACTAAATGGTTCCAGATGCCTCTGCTCTAAGAGCCTCTCGATCATTCACGCACGAACCTTTTAGCAACAAAAAGTAGGTCTACGAGAAACTCCATAATAGGATTACCGGCTGTTAGCCAGACACCTACCTATTACTGATACACAATAAAACCACCAAAATACTTAGAACATAGATTTATTAGAATTTCCTGAAGGATTTCTTGGAGCCCTTGCCTTTGGAAACCTTCAGTACGTTGAATCTGACCGTCTTGGATAGAGGTCTGCATTCTCCGATGGTGACAATATCTCCTAATTCGACATCCCTGGAATGAGATAAAAAAAGTTAGTAATACGGCAAATTTTTAGTAGAGGGTGTTCTTTGCGAGGATTAAATCAGATTTGGGTTAGAAACACGTTCGTCGTCAATTGGTGTTCGGAAGACCGTCGTGTGAGTTTCATCATTTAAAAATAATTTAAGAACCTACCTTCCTTAACTATAATTTTTTTTAGCTTCATTTAATATTTTACTAGACAACACTTATGCATCAATCATCAACAAAAAACATTTATTTTTTCACTTAATGCTAAATTACAACTTTACAGTAATTATTAATATTCAATGAGTAAAACAACTAACTCCACATGAACAGACAGACATGTTGGAACTATAACCATGGAATCCTAAAAAGAACTGCTGGCTTTCAGTAACGGAAAGGTATACAAAGTTGTTTACCTGAAGCAAGGCGATAGATGCACAGACATGTTCCTGTGCCTCTTCTCAAAACGGTTGTACTTGGGTAGGTAATGCAGGTAGTCACGACGGATCACAATGGTCCTCTGCATCTTCATCTTCTGCACAACTCCATTGAGGATGCGGCCTCTGATGGAGACATTGCCAGTGAAAGGGCACTTCTTGTCAATGTACGTGCCTTCAATCGCCTGTAATTTTGAGTTACGTGAAGATGTTAAATAGTATAAAATGTTTGCAGAATGTTCACTTTATTGTACAGGTGTTTAGGATTATAATTAGCCATCCACATTTTATTAAAGTAAAATTCTATGGAGTCACTGAGCAAAAGCCTTTTGTGAACACAAAAGGATAAAGCATAAGAACTTGGGCCACTTTCTTGGAAAAATACCAGTTTTGCTCTAAGTTTATAGGCAAAGATTTTTTAATCATCTGGTGAGTGATAAATCTCTTGGTTTGCATAATAATATGAGACTGTTCAATCAGAAAATGGGTTAGATATACACTTGTCCTCATCATTTAGTAAGTCAGAAGACCGTCGTGGGGTTTCATCATTTGAACAGTCACCAATTTAAATTTAATTTTAAAAACCAATTTTTATAACATTTAGAAGGGGGATTATGCAGAACACATCCCACCCAATGACATCGAAGCAGATCTTATTCCTATCATCTTAGAATTAAAAGGACTTTATATACCTAGTTAGGTCATAAGTATTGTCACACAGTAAAAACTTTTCTTTTAGAATGCTGGCCACAAAAAAGTTTATAGAATTCGAATTGTTCATGAAAATAAACTTGTATACTTTTTAGAATTTTACTCATTTTTAAATATGGAGTGGACGCTTAAAGAAGACCGTGTTGCAGTTATTGCGTTGCATCGTTGCGGTTACGCGCCAATTCAAATTTTTGACATACTGAAAAATTTGAATATAACCAAAAGATTCGTTTATTGCACCATCAAACGATACAATGAAGACTAGTTTAGATGACAGGTCAAGAAGTGGTCGCCCTCGTTCTGTTAGGACTCCAGCAGTGATCAAAGCTGTGAAGGCGCGAATTCAAAGAAATCCCAAACGTAAGCAGAAACTGTTGGCCCTTCAGATGGGGTTAAGTAGAACCACGGTGAAAAGGGTGTTAAATGAAGACTTAGGGCTTTAGGCATATCGAAGAAAAACAGGACATCGTTTGAATGCTCGTCTAATGGACCTGAGACTGAAGAGATGCCGCGCTTTGTTGAAGCGGTACGCGGGAAAAAAATATCGCCAAATTCTTTTTTCGGATGAAAAAATTTTTACCGTAGAAGAGAGCTACAACAAACAAAATGATAAGGTGTACGCACACAGTAATGAAGAAGCGAGCAACCGTATTCCGCGTGTCCAACGAGGTCATTTTCCATCCTCGCTCATGGTATGGTTGGGAGTTTCTTATTGGGGCTTAACAGAGGTACATTTTTGTGAGAAAGGTGTAAAAACGAATGCAGTTGTGTATCAAAATACAGTCCTGACGAACCTTGTGGAACCTGTTTCTCATACCATGTTCAATAACAGGCACTGGGTATTCCAACAAGATTCGGCGCCAGCTCATAAAGCAAAGAGCACACAAGACTGGCTGGCGGCGCGTGAAATCGACTTCATCCGGCACGAAGACTGGCCCTCCTCCAGTCCAGATTTGAATCCGTTAGATTACAAGATATGGCAACACTTGGAGGAAAAGGCGTGCTCTAAGTCTCATCCCAATTTGGAGTCACTCAAGACATCCTTGATTAAGGCAGCCGCCGATATTGACATGGACCTCGTTCGTGCTGCGATAGACGACTGGCCGCGCAGATTGAAGGCCTGTACCTATTCAAAATCACGGAGGTCATTTTGAATAAACTTTAGTGTCATAAGAATCTATGTTTTGTTAATTTCATTTTGGTATATAAATGGTAACATAATGAATAAACTTGTTTCAATTATTTTATATTAAACATGTGACAGAATTTATGACCTGACTAGTATTTACATAAAAGCATCTTAATATAGTTAGTTTTGACATAAGCTGTACCACACCATAGCTTGTCGAGCCCACATGCACACCTAAGATACTTTACATTTGAATAGCCATAGGTACCTGTACAAAACTTTAGGTGTCTGACAGAGATATCTAGTATTTAATCATCCCTTTATTGAAACTAACTCTGTCACCCAAAGGCATGGTGGCATGGTTTAACCAGAGTTTGGGAAAAAATCAATGGTTTTAGCAAACTTTTACAACCATACCCAACATGCTTTGCAAAAAACTAATATAGTTACATATACTTATTTTGACCCAATCTTACCTTCAAAGTTAGTAAAATCTAAGCAGAATCCACCATAGCTTGAAGCCAATGACTGGAGTTATACAATGAAGACCTAGCCAAATGAATGGAGCCCATTATGAACTATGATAACCTGGTAGAATGATAATGAAAAAAAATATGTAGACTTCATAATTGTAGTCATATCTAACAGTTGAAATTAGCCTCTTGCGGCTTCGCTAGCGTGGTTTGCCAATAAAAAGTAGCTTATGTGTTAATCCAGGTTATGATCTACGTACATACCAAATTTCATCGCAATCGGTTCAGCCGTTCCGGCGTGAAAGAGTAACAAACATCCATACATACATAATTTTGCATTTATAATATTAGTAGGATGCATAGACTGCAGACCATTGACTGTTAACTGAGACTACACTTATGAAGACCATGATCCAGATGAAAAAAGATGTCCAAATGAAATGATTTCAATGTTTGATGTTGAACTTTGATGATAGAGATGTTGGAATGTTAATCAACCCGTAACCAAGAAGCTTTAGAACAGAATAGTTTATAACCTTTAACACATCACATGGCTATGAAATAAAAAACTGTACAAAAGTGAACTTAAGTGACATAACACTGATGTAGACACATCAGCAATTTATGAAATGTGAACTTGTTTGTCTTGTGAACAAATTGTACATATTTCAATAATTATTCTGTTCTAAACTAATACCAAAGATTGATTGACTGATTTTGAAATAACCAACCAACAAATCTCTTTTGCAATACAAGGACTATTTGATAAAGATTATGGAACACCCAGCATTTATGTTATCAGGAACTTTATCAATAGTCCTGTACTCTAATAGATGATATGACACCAAGCCTGCACCATAGCCCACACCACCACCGATAAAACTGAAAACAGACCTCGAGGGGTGTCTTGAAACCTAGACCAACATTCTTAGAATGTCTCATGTCCTTCCGCTTCAGCCCTCCCTTCTTGTTAAGGAAGACCGTCGCCTGTTTCTGAAACGCTTTCTCTGTCTACAGAAAAAAATACATGTTAATAAATGTTATTGGAAGTAGATTTACCTCTCGTGGGGTCTTGAAGCCGAGACCCAAGTCTTTATGGTACCTCAGAGGCTTGCGACTACGCTTTATACCGATTCCCTTCTTCCGGTTCAAGAAAATGGTCGGTTGCTTTTGGAAAGAACGTTCCGTCTGCAAGAGTCAGGTAAAATTATACGAACTACTACTACACAATTGGATTAAGTTTGTTAACTACTAGTGAGTAAATACTAGGATTATGTAGGGGTTAGATGCTTGGAAGAGGGATTTTCGGTTCTTTTTCAGAGGTAAACATAACCTCTATGTTTGCCGCAATCAGTCAGTAAATACCTCAAGACAAAGCGTTTCTAGCACAAATCGCACATTATTTTAGAGCCTTGCGGTTGATTTTATAGACATGGAGAACACAGAGAACTAACCTAACAGGCAGGTTCTATGGAGGTAAATATTCATGGTGCAAACGCATTTTGAACGAGTAAAATTGTACGTTAAAGACAAAATTTAACATTTCACGTGTTACAGCACAGCAAAAACTGATTTGATAACACTTTTCACACCGCGTTGTAAGCGAGCATCCACGTGCACCAAGTTGATGGCCACATTTTCACTGTTTACACTTGATTTTATCATAAATAGTTGTTTTTTTTGAATCCATCTATTATTAAACTACACTTTGGGACAAAATTCACCCGGAAACACTAAGTTTTTCCATTATTTCTTGAATAAATTCAGCACATACCTGGTCCGCCATCTTGCTTGACAACGAAAAGAACTACCCTGTGTTGCCATGATGTATATTACAAATTCTCCTAAAACGGAAAAACCTACCAAATAACAGGCCTACAAGTAACTTCTATACACTACTCAATTTATAGGTAGGTAATTTAATCTGGGCTTTTCAATTTCGATTCAAAACGAAAAAAAAACAAGTGTGCTTTAGACCACACAACTGAAGTAAAACTTTTTTTTCAAAATATTAAGCTAGGAATAAAATTGTTCAATTAAAAATTGTCCACACGTCTGTAGGTCGATCAGTCTATGTTCATTCTAGACAGACGCAAATCGCACTTGCACATTAACGTATAAAATATACGAAACGTAACTCTCTCTCTTTCTATCTTCACCTAACTTATATCTCCCTCTCAACTTCCGTTCGCACTTTTCGTAACGCATTCACCAGCTTACTCCCCAAGTCAAGCGTGCGTAAAGAAGTTTTACTTCAAAAAACGAGTGTGCTTTAGACCAAACGACTGAATTAAAACTTCTTTTTTAAAATACTAGTGGTTCGCCCCGAACTGAGATCTCGCGAGTCTCCCTTAAGAGGCCGTTCCCATATCTGCCGCTGTCAAGTTTAGGTATTTACGAAGTTGGGCGGGCACGCGACTCGCTGCTTACCCAATGCGCGGCTCGCGGATTTGTGTGCTTGTGTCCTATACACCTCATTATAGGACAAACAATTTTGATCCTTTGTCCGAGATTATAATGGTCTGACAAGATTTCTACAAGTAAAATAACTAGTGGTTCGCCCCGAACTGAGATCTCGCGAGTCTCCCACAAAACAAAAAAATAATAATATTCACAATCTTTGACTAATTGATATAGCGAAGCGAGATTTCCAAATCCACTTGAGCAAATTGGCCGTATGTACGTGTGTATGTTTGTTTGACCGAGGATAACTTTTGAAGCGTTGACCCGATCATCGTGAAATTTTATATATAGTTAGGTAGTGTTGGCACAATCCTGGTGTGACTACGTGAGCTAAAAATATTTGGAGATTGTTGAGATATTGAAGTTCAATAGGGGTAAAACAGCAAAAATAAGATTATTAGGTCCAATGGACCGTAAAAGTCAATGAAAGGTACATTAGTACATTTAGACCCCGTTTTTATTATTGCATCCTTGTAGTAAGTATTTGAGTTATTGCCATGATAAAAACTAAACTTGAACGAAATTCACAGGATACACCAGTGACCCCATAGTGCTGAAATTTGGTAATCGTGTAGCTTTAGTGACACACATATAGGGAAAAGTTTGAAATCCAAATTAATTGCAATTTCTATCCCTAAAAAAAGTAACCAATTAAAATGGACTCCCGTTACTTGTTATTTGAATAAAACTGTAGTTCAAGTATTTGGTTGTATATTTCGTGGCACTATTTTAGTAGTCAAAGGTTATGCTTATGACTTATGAATACATAATATTTTTATATTCAGACTCGCGCGATCTCAGTTCTGGGCGAACCATTAGTATAATAGTGCCACGAAATTCACAACTAACTAATTTGACCTACAGTTGCATTCACGTTACAAATAATGGGAGTTCATCAGTACTCTTTTTAGATTAGAATTTGCAGTTATTCTAGATTTCAGACTTTTCTCTATATTTGTGTCACTAAAAATACCTACACAAATACTAAATTTTAGCACTGTGAGGTCACTGGTGTACCCTGTGAATTTCGTCAAAGTTCAGTTTGTATTATGGCTAATAATAATACCGTAGAATGGGGCTATTCGGGACATATTTTCTAAAAAAATGGCCATAAAACTTTTGTATGAAATCACATCCAACCCCATTTTTTTTTTTAAATAAGTCTGATGTTTGTCTACATTATTACGTAGTTCATATTAGTCTAGATGCGTAACAAACGAATATTTTTTTTTTAATGCCAAATGTCCAAAATAGCCCCTTCGATGGGGCTAATCAAGATCTCCACATTCAAAAGAGGTTTTGTAGTACTTGTGTCTGATTTATCGATTTAGACGACTCGGGTTCTATTTGGGACAGGAATAAAGTTGCGTTTAAAACCTCACAAACACAATTTTTATTTTTTTTTATAAAAAAAACAATATTTTTTGTAAAGTAATTTTTTATTTTCATGCATAATTATGAATCAACTTAAAAAAACATAAAAGAGTCTACAAATTCGCAGTATTTGGCCTCCTCAATGGCACAAGGTGATAAAGAAATACAATTTTTACAAAATTTAACTCGTTCTACAAAATAAACTTACAAAAATCACAAAAAAGGTGCCATCTTTTTATTCTAGCATTTAGCAATTATTATTATGGCACATTATTAAGAAAAGGTAATCTTAAAACTAAAAACAATTCGTAACTTAGATTGTTAAATATGTTAGGTTAGGTTATAACCTAACCTAACATATTTAACAATTAACACAATAACTTAATCAAAATAAATCTTGTCATCTTCATTTTCAACCAAATATTTTTCAGGTTTGGATGAAATTTGTTTTATATTAATATGTTTCACCAATGAAACTTCTGGTAAAATATCTCGGTCGACTCTTTTAGGTTTCATAAGTATTATGTCTGAATCATTTTGCCGTACAGTTTTGTAGAATGAAATGGTGTAAGAATAGTTTTCAAAATGTTCTATCACGCCAACATAATATTTCCAAGACTTTTTAATGTAGTACCTCACTAAGACCGTATCATTTACGTTATAAATATTAGAATCTGGTGGTAAATTTTCATTTGAATAACCTGCTACCTCCTCATTATTTTCTGGTTCTAGCTGATTAATTGGGCCTGGTGCTGGCTGCTCATTAGAGCCTTGTGCTAGTGGACATGCTATTATCTCTTCCTCACAGTTCTGAGCTAGCTGACCACTATGGTGTTGTACTGACTCCAGGTTAGAGCCATACCCTGGCTTTTGTGCTAGCTCCTCTTCGTTCGGGCTTGCCATTGACGCCTCATTACGACTACGTGCTGCCTTTTCATTAGAACCTAATATTAACTCCTCTTCATAGTCTGGCAATGTATTCTCACAAGGCTCTGGTCTTGGTTTCACTGCACGACGTCGTGATGATTCTCCACTAGGGCCTGGTTCGGGCTCTGCTGATAGAACTCTATTTTCAAAATAGGATATCGAAAAAGCTTGTTCTTCAGAACAGTTGGTATCATCACTGCCATACTCTTTTCTCAAATCTAAATCCATCAAATCAGAATCACTGTGCTGGCTCATATTATCAGACACACTGGTTGATTCGTCTAAATCATGTTGAGCTTTGTTCAGTCTCTTTTTTGTTGGATTCCTACTTTTGTTGATATTCTGAGATGACGTTGTAATTTTTTTGTTTACATGAGTTTTGGTTTTTTTTCCTTGTCCTTTGCCTTTAGTGCTCGTTGTTGATTTTGGAGTTAAATCTTTTGCACATATGCTTTTCCCTGGTTCTACATTGCACCGCTTCCTTCTTTTGCTTGGAGCAGTGTCCTTAAAGCCTCTCATGTCTTGTAATATATCAATCACAACTTCAGAAGTAGCTAGGTTAACTTCTGCAGCTGTAACCAGTGCCCTTGGTAGTCTTGATTTCGGTCTTTCAGGGTTTACAGGGAATAGACCGCTCTTTTCAAAACCCGCTTTTAAATTGGCTGATATCACGTCTTTCTCAATCATTAAATCACATAATTGAGCTAGAAGCTTTGGAAAACAAGACTTTGCCATTGTTTTATATTTTCTACCATCTGCTGTCGTTTTCCAGTTTGTTAGAATGTTCTTCCAGTATTTCTTTAACGGCCCATAAAAGGCGACATCTAACGGTTGCATCAAGTGTGTGGACTTGGACGGCAAGCAGACGAATGAAATGTTTAGTGACTCGCAAGATTCTAGAATTTTCTCTGAAAAATGCGACGATAAATTATCGCCAATAATGACTTTTTTTCCAGTTTTTTTTTTTGCGAATGGAACAATTACTGTTTCGAACCAATCTTCAAAGCATGTCATGTCAAACCAGCCGGATTTTGACCTATTGTACCTAGTGTCGGGAGGTCCGCCCTCTATCCATGGCTGCCATACGCGTTCTGCTTTGTACACAACGTATATGGGTAACATTTGGCCATCTGCCGTTCCGGTAAACATTAAGCTCACTGCCGTCTTCGAATTATTTAAGACTCTTTCCGGGTACTTTGTGCCTCTTTTGAATACATACTTCTTAGCTCCAGGATCATCACAAAGATTAGTTTCATCAAAATTTATTATGTTTTCAGGAGGAACTCCTGAAATAGTGGTTATATAATTCTCAAAAAAGGCATCAATTGTTTCAGGTGACACCTTTGCTCTCTCAGTAGAAATGTTAGTCGCAAATTTGTGAGATAATCTATTTTTATGTCGTTTCATGAAACTCAGAGCCCAGTCACGCCCTGGAAGATTATCTTTAAGGATGTGAACGGTCCTCCCAATTCTGTTTAAGTATTTCTGTGCTAAGACTCTTAAATCGAAAGCATCTAATGGAAAACCCCACTCGCCTAATACTTCGCAATATGACAGAAAGGCATTCTCTTCATTAGCATTAAATAAAGTAGGGCGACCTGCACTTTCATAAATCGTGTCTTTTTTACATTTACGGGCAAGTGTGCTTTTGGGTATATTATATTTGGTTGCTGCTTGTCGGACTGAACTGTCTCCTTCTCTCACTTCACGCACAGCATTTTCTAGGTCTTCTGTGGTATAAGACACATAAGGTAAGAATGTTTTTCCAAGTCTTACGTGCCGATACGTTCTCTTGTATTCACGAACCATTTTTTTTTCCAGACCTGAAAAAAAGTTCTTATTAAAAAAAGCAAGTTTTTGAACACACCCTCCCATTTTAGCATCCAAAAGTAATATCTTCAAAATATGGGGGCTATTTGGTCAGTCTGTCCAAAATAACCCCCAAAATATGGATTATTTTTTGTCCAAAGTAGCCCCCAAATGCTGTCTATAATAGCCCCATTCGAAATATTCCACAAAAAAACAAACAACAATTCGATGATTTCAATATTAGAATTATCAAATATAATTATGAGAAAACAAAGATGTTTCATATAAATCACAATTGGTACTTACTATAAAACTTTTTGACCCACGAACCTTAGTTGGACGGCAATTTTAGATCACTATATTTTAGACTTTTGCAAGAAAACACTTCACTCTCACACATGCTGCAATATAACCTTGACAGTGACAGTATTAAATTGCCATTAGATGCTGTGTTGCCAGGTAATTAAATGTTTTTTCTACTATTTTTATAGTAGGAATTATGGCATGATGAAACTTAAAATGGGACAGTGTCCCGAATAAACCTCGAATTTTAAATAGCCCCATTCTACGGTAAGTCTAATTACTCAAAACTATAAAGATTAAACTAAAAAAGTGAATATACGAGTATAACTTAATATTCTGTGTATGATACCATCGAGATTTACTCCAATAAACTAGTCGAACTAAGATCTCGCAAGTCTCCCATAACAACAAAGATATATATAACATAGACGCGTTTGGTCGGCGAGTCGAACGGACGCCTCCAGTTCCTCGCTCCTACATTGCATAAGTCATATAAAATCTAACACTAGTTCGTGGAATTCCTACCTCTATCTTCACACAAGGACTAACCATCACAGTCACTCGCGGAGCATACAGTGGTGAGTGAGCGAGACGCTATACTACACCTGGCGTACCGTGCATCGAGACGACAACACTGCAAGAAGAGGTCCTACCGAGAAAACTTTCGTATCGCTTGCTTATCGCTTTCGCGCAAGTCAAAACATGGAACGCCTCCTACGAGCTACGGTTCAGATCCTGATCTAACCAGATATATTACCAAAGGTCGTAAACGGAAGCCGCATGAGATGGAATCCTGTAGTTGTGTAGACAATCTATCAACTTTTGAATCAACTTTTAAAAAGTGGCAGCAAGAAATGATGACTACTTTGTCTGAAAGTATTAAAAACAGTGTAGACACTACTATTTCAGCGAAGTTCGATAAATTTTCATCTGACTTAGACAATATGAAGTCTGAATTAAAGAAAATCTCTGCGGATAAAATTGAAATCACCGATCCATTAGGCGAAATCAAGAATCGTCTGTGTGAAATTGAAGCTTCAGCTGGCTTTTCTAGCAGCTGTCAGGACAACTTAGATACGCGCCTAGCCTCCGCAGAACAATATTGTAAAAAAGTGGAACAATATGAGATTGAAATTGCCGAGTTAAAAAATAAATGCTCCGATATAAGCGTAGAATTGCGATTGAGACAGCAATGGGATCGGCTATTGAATCTTGAAATTGTTGGCGTCCCTGAATCGCATAATGAAGACCTTATCGAAGTCGTTACACAGATAGCGAAGCATTTTGATGTCACTGTGTACCCGGCTGATATTGAATTCGCCACTAGGATCCAAGCCAAACGGCCCAAGCCAGGAACACCTCGTACTATTATTGCGAAGTTGAAAAACCGAACAACAAAAGACAACATACTGGCTGGCGTCCGGCGCTTTTGCGGTATCACCCGAAACGATATCGGCCTGCAAGGCTCGGAGAAAATATTTGTTAATGAACATTTAACTTTAGAAAACAAAAACCTATATAGTAAATGTCGAAGTCTAGCTGTCACTAACTCGTACAAATATGTGTGGATTAGAAATTGTTCGATTTTTGTGCGAAGGGACGACAAGTCACCGAAAATCGCGATAAACAAAGACGAAGATCTCAAAAAAATAAAGTGATTTGTCGTCCATTTGCGGTAAGTTTGTTATGTTATTCAACTGGCATGACACTTTATACTTCGTTATTATTCTTTTTATACATTCTCTTATTACTTCAGTTTGTATATTTTGTTCACACACTGCATGTCGATCACACATTTCACATTCATAATCTGTCAGTGAAGTCTATTGGTGAATTGAGTAAACCTAATCATAGTACATATATTATCAGATTTATTGCCTCTCCTATACATTTGCAAATTTGACCATAATTGTGATACAACCACTATTCATTATACATATCTACGCTCGAAACGCTGCATAACTACCCTCAAAAAAAGATATGTTTTATTGTTGTGCTTTTGGTTCACATCAATTGATCTCGATTTGGAAACATTGTTGCAAGGTCTTCTTACCATGTCATTATCAAGTAAATATATCGTAATTATTGTCACCAATTCCTCATGGCTTCAATAAAGTTAAAGATTTTTTACCAAAATGTAAGAAGTCTTCGTAATAAAACACTGGAATTTTATAAGGAACTTCATAGAAATGCTTTTGACATAGTTTTGGTAACGGAAAACTGGTTACATAGCGGCATTCTAGACAGTGAAATTTGTAGCTCCCGATATGATGTCTTTCGACTGGACCGTGACTTGATCCTTACGAATACAACTAGAGGAGGAGGAGTTATGATATTAGTGAGAAATGAATTTGAACCTACCTTGCTTATCAACAATAACGTCACTCCCCCTGCTGAAATTCTTTGGGTTACTATACCGGAGAAGGCATTCAATCGTTCATCCAAAAGCTTACACATAGCTCTGACTTACATAGCACCTAATAATAATTTACCTGAATCGATAGATAATGTAGTTGACAGTATTTTGCATGTTTTTAATGAATACCCAGACGACAATTTTTTGATAGTTGGTGACTTTAACTTACCTAATATACAATGGAATCCGCGTATGGGGCAATTACACTTAAAACGGGGTTCAGTTGAGATTCAAAATGCTGGCCAACACCTATTGGATCATCTTAGTCTTGTGGGGTTGGAACAAAGTAATTTCACTAAAAATGCCTACGGTAATACTCTTGACCTAATTTTTAGTAAATTTTGTGCTTCCACGAACAGGTCGCAAGTGTCATTGGTATATGAGGACCTGGCCCACCCCTCTTTTATTATTGATGTATCAAATTTAAGCTTAGTTCCCCTCAAAGAGAGTCCTCTCATCCGATATAACTTTCGTAAATGCAACTTTAACATAATTCGTAAACATATCGCACAACTGGATTGGCCTACCTTATTTTCCTCCTGTAATGACATTGACCAGGCTGTTGATTGTTTTAATAATGAAATAGAGAAATTTATTGATTTGTATGTTCCCAAATGTAAATATAAAAATAACAACCATCCAATCTGGTATAATAAAACTTTAACTAATATATTATCTGAAAAAGCTAAGATGCATGCTAAATGGAAACATTTCAAGAACGATTTGGACTATCGAGAATTCTCTACACTTAGATCACGAGCAAAAACATTAGAAAGGGAATTATATGCCAGGTTTATTGCAAATATGCAGGACGAAATCAAAGTTTGTCCTAAAAAAATGTGGAAATATGTCAAGCTGATGAGAGGTAAGTCTAACTATCCTAAGTCGCTTTCAATAGGCAATGTTAACTACTCGAATGGTCCGGATATTTGTAACGGATTCAATAAATTTTTCGAAAGTGTCTTTGTTAAGCCTTCAAACGTATATAATCTATCTACCCTTGATATGCCTATCTGCAATGATACACATGGGATAAGTAAAGTTTTAGTACCTGAAGATAAGCTACTTAGGTTACTTCAGTCCGTAGATTCTAATAAATCACCCAGTACAGACAATATATATAATATATTCATTCGCAATTGCGCCGAATACTTAGTAAAACCTCTAAAAATGCTTTTTAAAGATCGTTATTGGATGGAACATACCCACTTAAATGGAAAGAGGCAAACGTTGTCCCGGTACACAAAAAGTCTTCTAAATCAAAAATAGAAAATTATCGTCCCATCTCAATTTTAAATACATTCAGCAAAATCTTTGAAAAAATAGTATACCTAGTCAGGTCATAAGTATTGTCACACAGTAAAAACTTTTCTTTTAGAATGCTGGCCACAAAAAAGTTTACAAAATTCGAATTTCGATTTGTTCATGAAAATAAAAATGTATACCTTTTAGAATTTTACTCATTTTTAAATATGGAGTGGACGCTTAAAGAAGACCGTGTTACAGTTTTTGCGTTGAATCGTTGCGGTTACGCGCCAATTCAAATTTTTGACATACTGAAAAATTTGAATATAACAAAAAGATTCGTTTATCGCACCATCAAACGATACAATGAAGACTCTAGTGTAGATGACAGGTCAAGAAGTGGTCTTCCTCGGTCTGTTAGGACTCCAGCAGTGATAAAAGCTGTGAAGGCGCGAATTCAAAGAAATCCCAAACGTAAGCAGAAACTGTTGGCCCTTCAGATGGGGTTAAGCAGAACCACGGTGAAAAGGGTGTTAAATGAAGACTTGGGGCTTCGAGCATATCGAAGAAAAACAGGACATCGTTTGAATGTTCGTCTAATGGACCTGAGACTGAAGAGATGCCGCGCTTTGTTGAAGCGGTACGCGGGAAAAAAATATCGGGAAATTCTTTTTTCGGATGAAAAATTTTTTACCATAGAAGAGAGCTACAACAAACAAAATGATAAGGTGTACGCAAACAGTAGTGAAGAAGCGAGCAACCGTATTCCGCGTGTCCAACGAGGTCATTTTCCATCCTCGCTCATGGTATGGTTGGGAGTTTCTTATTGGGGCTTAACAGAGGTACATTTTTGTGAGAAAGGTGTAAAAACGAATGCAGTTGTGTATCAAAATACAGTCCTGACGAACCTTGTGGAACCTGTTTCTCATATCATGTTCAATAACAGGCACTGCGTATTCCAACAAGATTCGGCGCCAGCTCATAGAGCGAAGAGCACACAAGAATGGCTGGCGGCGCGTGAAATCGACTTCATCCGGCACGAAGACTGGCCCTCCTCCAGTCCAGATTTAAATCCGTTAGATTACAAGATATGGCAACACTTGGAAGAAAAGGCGTGCTCAAAGCCTCATCCCAATTTGGAATCACTCAAGACATCCTTGATTAAGGCAGCCGCCGATATTGACATGAACCTCGTTCGTGCTGCGATAGACGACTGGCCGCGCAGATTGAAGGCCTGTATTCAAAATCACGGAGGTCATTTTGAATAAACTTTAGTGTCATAAAAATCTATGTTTTGTTAAGTTCATTTTGGTATATTATTGGTTACATAATGAATAAACTTGATTCAATTATTTTATATTAAACATGTGACAGAATTTATGACCTGACTAGGTATAACCAAATTTATACTACAAAAGGTAATGGGGTTAGTCAATCGCAACACGGCTTCCTTAAATGTCGATCCACCATCTCAAACCTAGCAGAGTTCACACAATTTATTCTTAAAAACATGGAGGGAAGCGGGCAGGAAGATGTGGTCTACACGGACTTCGAAAATGCCTTCGACCGTGTGGACCACATCATCCTACTGGCGAAGTTAGAGAAATTAGGGATACATGGCGATCTCTTGCGCTGAATTACCTCATATCTATCTAATAGATCTCAAGCAGTAGTGGTTGGGGGTTTCAAATCAGATTTTATCAATATTCCTTCAGGAATCCCTCAAGGATCCCACTTAGGGCCTTTATTTTATAATACCTACATTTTTGACATATATAAGTGTTTTGATTCTTGCAACCACTTACTATATGCTGATGACAAAAAAATATTTATTAAAGTTGCTAACCTGCACGATTGCTCTATTCTCCAAAACACTCTGAACCAGCTTTCTAAATATTATAATAGTAATAAAATTACGGTTAATGTCCTTAAATGCCAGCAAATCTCCTTTACCCGGAGACAAAATCCAATAAAATTCGTGTATACTTTAAACGGAATACCTATAGATAGAGTTAATATGATCAGAGACCTCGGTGTTAACTTTGATAATAAGCTAACTATGGCAGAACACATTAATATTATTACAAATAAAGCATTCAAGAATCTTGGATTTGTTATCCGAACTTGCAAACCTTTTACTGATCTGGCTTGTTTAAAATTAGTTTATTATGCATATGTCCGAAGCGTATTGGAGTACGCAAGTTGTGTTTGCTTTCCAAACTATATTATATACAATGATAAAGTAGAAAATATTCAACGTAAATTATTAAGACACCTTAATTACCGAAGTAAAATCTATCGAGACTATGAATCTGGCTGCATTTATCATAAAATGTTGTCATTGGAAGATAGGCGCACTTTATTGGACATAATGCTTCTATATAATATTATAAATGGTGGTATTGATTCCCCGACCCTCTTAGCTGCTATTAACATAAACGCACCCTATAAGCGCACACGTCATACTCGTGGCTTACTCTTTTCTCCCTCTCTTCAAAGCACAAACTACGCTAAAAATGCCCCTATTAATCGAATTTGTTCGACTTACAATAAACGTTTTTCGAGCGTGGATATTATGAATATTAGCAAATCTTTATTTCGCACCAAAATAATTGGTCAACTGCTTAATGTTGACCAATACTTCTTATGGCAATTAAACGTTACTTACACAGGTTTTTTAGTTTATCTTGATGCACTGAATGCATGCATGCTTGTATTGTAATATGTATTTACTTAGATATAATAAACGATAGGTATTTGGTGTATCAATGGTAAAATGTATGAGTTGCTTTATTCCGTTTGCCAACTTATGATAGATATGTTTATTATAATTTGTAATTTTTATACACATAGACACATTACATACTAATAAATACTAATATATACTAAATACATAATATTTATTTAATTTACACAAATATATAACATAATATAATATGTATATATAGTACTTAGTTATTTTTGTTTAATTGAAATATATCTTTATGTACTCACTGACTTTACTTAATTCACAATCACTATATTTTAAATTGTCACTGTCATACGTTAATTGTAGGAACTACCACTGTATTACTTAGAGAGACCTTTAATTGGCTGTATTATCGTAAATTGTATATAATTTTAAAACTGTTATATTTTTGTAGCTGTTGGTCTTTTGAATAAAATAAAATAAAAATAAAATATATATTATTTATAATCTTTGACTATCAGAATAGTGCCATGAAATGACCAACCAAATTACTTGACCTACAGTTTCATTCAAATTACAGGTAACGAGAGTTCATGTAAATTGGTTCTATAATTTTTTGGTGTAGAAATTTCAGTTATTCTAGATTTCAAACTTTTCCCTATATTTGTGTTATTAAAGGTACACGGTCACTAAACCTACAATAATACCAATTTATTTATGTAACAATTTTCACGATGATCGGATCAACGCTTTGAAAGTTATCCTCGGATAAACTAACATATATACAATCAACGCCGATTTGCTCAAGTTGATTTGGAGATCTCGTTTCGCTCGATCAACTAAGTCAACAGTCAAACAGTTGCGTCACCGGCGCAACTCATGCGTCACCACGCTCAGAGAAAAATAACTCTTAATAGCGACGCGTACGGTGGCAAACCATTTACATTTACAAAATATTTAGTAACCATTCTACGTATAAACTACCTTTATAATCATACCACACACAGTAATCTGGTTCCCATAGTACAAGTTCTGGTTAGTTTGGGGCTAGATAGTGCTGTGTGAAATGACCAGCAATATTTATTTTTATTAATTCTCACAAAATATTTCACACAAGTGACATGACGGGCGAATTAATTTTGTTCCATGGCTAATTTAATGAATATCAAACCTGTCTATGCTTGTGTAACACTGGCATAACGGTAAATAACAATAGTCATTTTTAATCTTTTTTAAACAGGGAATCAAAATTGTACTGAATTTCATTCATCCTCTAGGGGGAGAATGTGATTTAAATTTGGAATACTTACCGAAATTTATACTGAACTACATCTGTGTTTACACCATTGAGTTTGTATATAAAGCATTATACATCTTTTTGAAAAAGGAATACGCATTTATTATGCAGTTATGATTATTAAATAAAAATACGAAAACTGACGAGGCCGTATGAGCCTTTGCTTTTCCGACAAAAAAATATTAGTCTAGGAATTTGCCGCGTTTTAGTTTTCTTCAAATACATAAACGTTAAGTTTATTTTAATTGTTATTATTTCTAATAAATGCTTATCTCATATTATTATTGTGTTAATTTTTTCGCAAATGGTACGAAAAGTAGAGTATTTTCCTCGGTAATAAAGCTGTCTTAGTCTTGGGTGAACTTAAATCCCTCGCTACACTCAGGACTCGTCTTAAATCCCTCGCTTCGCTCTTGATTTAAGTTTTTAACATCCTCGCTACGCTCGGGAGTAAACCTCGAGTCCTTCGTTACGCTCGCGATTTAAATCGTCACCCGCGACAGAAGACACTGCTTTATCCCCTTGGTTAATAATCTACTATTTACCCCTTAGATCAATTCCCATGGGATAAAAATGGGAGGCCGAAGTTTCTATAAGTATTTTTGCACCTCAGAACAACGCGGACGAAGCCACTGACAACAATTAGTATAAATGCGAAAGCTTGGATGTTTGTTTGTTACTCAAGCTCGTCATAACGGCTAAACTGATTTCAATAAAATGTTGTATGTAGGTACGTAGATTATAACCTGGATTAACGCATAAGCTACTTTTTGTTGACAAACAACGCGTGTGAAGCCGCTGGTGGGACTAGCTTTTGCACCACAAAAAAAATATGGTTTTTATACCCAAATCTCAAAGACACAATATCAAAATTTGTCTAAAACAATCTTATTTCGTCAGATAAACAAACAATGTTTTTTTATTTTTAAACCTCGGAAAATAATGTTGATACGACAATTGACAATTTTGACATTGGCAAACAGCTTTTCTTTGTTATACGGAGCAAGACAGAGCAACGCCATCTGGTAGCAGTTATAAAAATATGGCCGTGATAACCCCTCATTAGGAAGTTGGAAGCTATATCCCGCAGCCTTTAAGTTTGATGGGGTCGCAATGATGAATGATAAAAGTTTGCAGTCAACAACAGCGTTCCCACTCTCTAGGGTCTCAATGATGAGTCATGATACATTGTAAAAACTGCAGCGTCCCATAACCAACTCACAACAATAATAATAATCTATCTAACGATAGGGTTGAAATAATTATACTAGAAAAAACAAAGCTTGATCTCTGGGACAGCTGTCAGTAAAATCGCGCCTATGAAGTTCTGAATTTAACAGTAAGGACCAACGTACCAGTCAATGTCATACTTTATGGGCATGATGAGCTAATTATAGTGATGAGCGATGAATCATCGTGGCCACAGACTATAAACTATCAATATTTTGTATAAAACTTAATTCAAAATTAATTTATCATTTAATTTAAAAAAATAACATTATTGAATATTTAAAAAAAAATAACATTATTTACAATAGTGAGTAAATAAAATCTAAATTCTAACCTACTCGTAACATTCCTTCCGACGACTTTGGGGTTCGAGAGAAGGTTGGCCGCGGCGCAAGATGGCGCCAACGCGCCGCCATCTTGTTTGACATGACCCATTCTCCTTAGTACGAGTGCTAACGCCTTGTATACGCCACGTGTTTTCCGTTCTCATCACTTTGTTTTTGTTACTATTGCTGTTAATTTGTTAAGTTTATTTATTATTGTTAGTTTCTTTGTTGTTATTGTTTGTTTGTTGGCATAATGCCAAACAGAACGAAGAACACTGTTTTGAACAGTCAAAGTCGTGAGTTTGTGATTCGCTTGCGTGAATATTTTGAGCGAGAAAACCAAAACGGTGGACCGCTATTACCCATGGCAAAAGTTTGTGACAGAGTTGCAGATGCTCTTGGCATTGGACGTGTGACAGTAATTAGCATCAGTAAAGAAAAATATGGCGAATCTTCAACCGCAGTATTGACTGAAGACGAGGAAAAAAAGCTTTCAACGCCAAATAAAAAAAGAAGAAAGGCTGCTCCTGTCACAAAAATTTACGACTTTGACGCCGCTGCGATTCGCAACCATGTATATGGTTATTATACACGGGGCGAATTACCTATATTAAAAAAAACTGGCGGCGTCCCTAAAAGACGCAGACTTATTTAAAGGAAGCTTGCCGTCACTAGCGAAGATTTTGAAAAATATTGGATTTTCGTACAAAAAATGTGACAAAAGAAAAATTATAATGGAACGAACCGACATTGCTCTTGCTCGAGTGAATTTTCTCCGGATAGTCAAAAAAATTACAAATTGGGACAAAGTTGTCTTTCTAGGCGAGACATGGCTAAACGCCAATCATACCGTATCCAAAGCTTGGACCGATGATACGGCACAATCGACCACCAAAGTACCCGAAGACAAAGGTCAAAGATTAATAATAATTCATGCTGGGACGTCATCTGGTTTTGTGCCTAATTGCCTATTGGCATTCAAATCTACGAAAACCAATGAATACCATGAAGAAATGAATTTTGAAAAATTTAAAGAGTGGTTTATAAAATTATTAGATAATTTGAAGGAACCACATTATATAATTATGGATAACGCCCCATATCACTCGGTCCAAAAGCACAAACCATCAACTTCGGCAAACAGGAAGTTAGAAATAATTGCATGGCTTCAAGAAAAAGGAATTGAGGCCAATGAAACAATGCTTAAAAACGAATTATTGAGACTCATTGGTCTGCACAAACCCAGCACACCAACGTATATCTTAGATGACATAGCCCAAAAAAAGGGTCATAACGTCATAAGACTGCCTCCATATCACTGCCAGTATAATCCGATCGAGCTTATCTGGGCCCGAGTAAAAGGTGTGTTTGCTCGAATTTCAGTTATATAGATTCTTTATGTATCCTGTATAATTTATGATACTAACATATGTTTTTCTTTCAAGGTTACGCTGCTAGACATAACACAACACCGCCTTTCACGACAAATAAAATGTTGCAGTTACTAAACACTGCGGTTGAAAATGTATCTGTAGAAGATTGGAAAAAGGTAGTTACCAAATTAAGAAAAATAATGGAAGAAGATTGGGAGCGGGACGTTCGAATTGATAATATTTGCAAACAAGAGTTCATTATAAATTTACAAGATTGCTCTAGCGATTCTGAAAGTGATTCGGATATTGATTTGGGGTGTACTCTTTTGGAATAAATAAATGTATGTATTAAAATATTCGTTTCATTTTACTACCCAAATCATAATATAATCCAATATACATATAATTATGGCATACAGCCTTCGTAGCGAAGCGTTAGTGAACACGACTGCTGCGCAGGAGGTCGCGGGTTCGATCCTCGCTCAGTGCAAATATTTGTATGCATGATTAAGGGTTTTTGCACTTGTCTGTCGTGCCTCGGAAAGCACGTTAAGCCGTCGGTCCTTGCTGCCATACGAATATCTAATGGCAGTCGTTACGGGTTGTTGGAGCCCTCAAAAGTCCAACAATTGGTCTTACTGCAAAGCTTCTATCGATAATTACTATAGATAATTTTTTCTGTGTCATAACAACCCTAGGAATGTCAGTTTAACAAATGTCGCAGAGATCAAGCTGTGTTTTTTCAAGTATAGTGATCACACTAGAATTTTTTTTATACTAATAAGGTAGCAAACAAGCACACGGCCCTCCTAATGGTAAGCGGTTACCGTAGCCGAATGAACAACCGAGGATAACTTTCGAAGCGTTGATCCGATTAATGTGTTTGATACATAGGTAGATAGTGATGGCACAATTTTGGTGTGACTAAAATGACTTAAAAATGTTGGAGTGTTGTTGAGATATTGGGGTCCAAGAAGGGGAAAAAAAATGAAAATGAGACTATTAGGTCAATTGAGACATCAAATGAAAGATCATCAATAACACATTTCGACTCCTTTTTTATTTTTAGTGTAGTCTTTGTAGTTTTTGAGTTATTACTTTGATCAACAATATTGTTGATCGAAGAATTATTAGCCTTAATAACAGCTAAACTTTGACAAAAATCACAGGGTACCTACACCAGTGACCTCATAGTGCTGAAATTTGGTAGAGTGTAGCTTATATGTGACTTAAATAGGAAAAAGTCTGAAATCCCGAATGTAACTTGTATGTGTAACTTGTACCCCAAAGATGAGTAACCAAGGTACATGAGTACTCCCGTTACCTGTAATTTGAATGAAACTGTAGGTCAAGTCGTTTGGTAAGCATATTGTGGCACTATTTTGATAGTCAAAGTTTACAATTAATATTTATTATGTTTTATGGGAGACTCGCGAGATCTCAGTTTGGGGTGAACAACTAGTTATATAATTGCACTAAATCGGAATTTTATTGTTCTGACTTCGATTATGTATATCTTTCGATTTCCTAATTAAATTTCATATAAATGCAATAGTGTATTAAGCGCTTTAGCCAAAAAGTCAGTAACCTATGTAGGTATGTGTAGGTAATACTAGCAGTAGCTCGCATTAATGATGAAGCTAAGAAGTTTGTTAGAAGCTGACCTCTAAAAATACGCATTGGCAATAATTAGGACTTGGGCACTAACACAGTGGAGGCCATGGTTCAGAAATATGGGACGTCCACTGGCGAGATAGGTCGATGATGATAGATCAATAAATACTTAAATGTTATCAGCGTATATTCGCCAACACTCGACAAAAGTGATGACGTCAAGGACAAATTTTATGAGGAAGTGTCAGAAGTGCTGACTAAAATCCGGCGCTGTGAGAAAGTTTTGCTTCTTGGCGACTTTAATGCTCGCGTCGGACGTGATTTTGAAGCTTGGCCTCGGGTGATAGGGCGACATGGCATTGGTAACATGAACAGTAATGGGCAACTGTTACTAAGCCTCTGTTCCCAATTTCATCTGGGTATTACCAATACCATGTTTAGACTCCCAAATAAATACAAAACTACCTGGATGCACCCAAGGTCCAAGCATTGGCATCTTATTGATTATGCTATAGTCCGTCAACGGGATATAGCGGATGTCAAAGTAACGAGAGTAATGAGGGGCGCAAACTGTTGGTCGGATCACCGACTTGTTGTTACAAAACTATTTTTGCGTCTTAGCCCTTGCCGTAGACCTCGCAGGGCTAAGCCTAACTGTCTTCATCTGAAAAAGCTAGAGTCTGCTGAAATATTGGCAAATTACAGGGAAGCTGTCAATACCTTTACAGCAGGCATACACCCCGAAGATGAACAGTTAGACGAGGGCTGGAAACTGTTAACTACAAATACCATCAATGCGGCTACTGAGATCTTAGGCCAAAAACCTCGTGTCTGTGAAGACTGGTTTGACGAAAATGATAATACATTGACAGTCACCCTAGAAAAACACCGCCAGCTCCTTCGAAAGGGAAATCAGACAACTGCTTCTGAAAAAATAAAGGAGAGTACGAGCCAAATAAGGAGACTAACTCGAAACGCAAAAGATGAGTGGTGGCTGAACAAGGTTCGCTATATTCAGTGGCTTGCTGATTCGAATAGACTCGGCGATTTCTTTAACGAGATTAAAAAGTTAGTAGGAAGTCCACATCGAGTAAACGTACCACTGAAATCACTTTCAGGTACCCTCCTGGTAAGCAAAGGAGAAGTTCTTACTCGCTGGGCAGAACACTATAACAGCTTACTCAATGTGGATCGTTCTGCTGACATAAACTATTTAGCATCACTTCCTGCCTTACCACAAGCCGTAGATCTGGACCAGCCTCCTTCTCTTGAGGAAGTTATCATCGCCATCAAAGCGCAGAAAAACAATAAGGCTGTCGGCATCGATAACATACCAGGAGAACTATTAAAATATGGCGGAGATGAGTTGCACTACAAGATTTGGCAATTTTTCCAGCGCATGTGGGAAATGGAGTTCGTTCCTCCTAGTTTTGGCGTATCACTAATTTGCTCTTTGTATAAAAATAAAGGTGATCGATCTGTTTGCAACTCTTATAGGGGTATATCACTTCTGTCTACTCCAGGAAAAACTTTTGCCAGAGTACTCTTAAATCGTCTTATGGAGCTCTCTGAAAGTGTATTGCCTGAAACGCAATTTGGGTTTAGACCCAATCGCGGCACATGCGAGGCCATATTCTCTCTTAGACAACTGCAAGAGAAAAGCAGGGAACAGTGTCAACCTCTGTTTCTCTGTTTTGTTGATCTGGAGAAAGCTTTTGACAGTGTACCTCGCGAAGCTTTGTGGATTGTGCTTTCGAAACTTGGTTGCACCGACAAATTTATACGCTTGATAAGACTTCTTCACGACAACATGACTTGTTGCGTAACCGTCAATGGTGAGCAGACAGAGCAATTCCCTGTCACTTGTGGTGTAAAACAAGGCTGTGTATTAGCACCCACTCTTTTTGCTATGTACTTTTCCGTTGTCGTGAGGGAGACTTTACAAGCCAACACCGAAGGGATCCGCATACGTTTTCGCACAGATGGCAGTATCTTTAACCTGGCTAGGTTAAAAGCGCACACAAAGGTATCGTATGACCTCATTACCGAATTGATGTATGCTGATGACCTATGTTTCGTTGCGGAATCTTCTGAGGGACTCCAGGACGTGATGACTCGGCTTGACGCTGCGTGCTGTAGATTTGGCCTCAAAATTAATATTACAAAGACAGAGGTGATGGCCATGGACACTGTTAACCAAGCTCCACTGAATCTGCAAATCGATGGAAAGCCCATAAAACAGGTCGATACATTCAGATATCTGGGAAGCAGCATAACAACAAAATGCGACCTTGACTCGGAGATCAACAGCAGACTTGGCTCCGCTATGGCTGCTTTTGGTAAACTACGAGTCCAGGTATTTCGCTCCCATAACATCAAATTGAGTACCAAGATTAAGGTGTATATGGCTATTGTACTTCCTAACATCTTGTACTCGTCAGAGACATGGTGCCTGTATCGCAGACACATACGCACGTTAGACAGATTCCATCTGAAATGCCTCCGCGACATTCTTAACATCAAGTGGTCGGATCGGGTCCGTAATACCGATGTTCTACGACGGGCTAATGTCTGTGGCATAGAGGCATATTTGATGCGGCGTCAGCTGCGTTGGTGCGGGCACCTGTCTCGGATGTCTGATGAGCGAAGGGCGAAACGCATTTTCTTCTGTGAACTAGAACATGGAAAGCGGAAACGCGGAGGTCAGTTCCTACGTTTCAAAGACGTACAGAAGAGGCACATGAAGAGGTGTTGTATCGATCCGTCGCGCTGGGAGGCTCTCGCTGAAAAACGACCTGAATGGAGGCGTCATGTTCAGGACAAAGTGTACGAGTTTGAAGAAGAAAGGAGGCAAGAACTAGACTTAAAACGAGATCAGCTTAAAAGTCGACCGCCGGCTAATATCAATTACAACTACATTAATGGCGCCTTAACTTGTGTTCATTGTAACCGGACTTTTAGCGCAAAAATAGGGTACATCAGCCACATACAGGCTAAACACCTAGGCCAATAATCACAAAGTCAAGTCTCTGTAGCCGAAATCGGCTAGGAGGATTATTATTATTATTATTAGGTCGATGATGACATCATTATGACCAGCACGTTTAGCATAAACAAAGAGAGGCAACTCAGCTTTAGGTTGACACGGCTGCATGGGCTGAAAATGATAATGATGACGATGTTATTATTCATTCGATACCTACATATTTAATAACACAACAATTTGTTTTTTTTTCTTGAGTTAGTTACATAATACTAATTATGGCTATACAGCCAAAACCCGCCGACAACGGTCACAAAATATTTATCTCTCTCAATTTGATCAATCTACCATTTTAGTAGGATTGTTCTGATCTGGTCACCTCACAGTGTCTTTTTTTACAACTTGCAGCACTACAGTACGGTGAAGCCAACTTAGCTACTCTTTAGCTAGATCCAGGAATTTTTCGATGTATGTAGTACATCTACAAATTAAAATTTTGTTTATCTACTAAACTATTCTAGCTACACTAATTATCTAAATTTTGTTTGCTTTTGCATGAAAAATTGACTTATTTTATACTTATTTATTTATTTGTAAGGTTTGGTAGCTAGGTAATTTGTACCCGCCCTAACATGCTCAATTTTTATTTGAATTGAAGGTACATAATGTAGATTTTAGTTTAAGTTCAGTGCTGTATGCATTAGTTTATAATATACAGTATGTAAGAGCACTACTAGTAGTCTATCTATGTAACTGTGAAACTAAGAATTAGTAAATAAAATAAGTAAATTAACGTATACGGAACTCCAAAATCTAGCAACGTCAAAATATGGGAATCTAGCCACATATTGAGGATACAACATTAGTCAGAGTTGGCACCACTGCTACAGTTTTGTTGTCTGTCACATACAACACACAAGTTACATCACAATCAAAACACAACACAAATATTTTTTATCTGTGGTTCAATCGAACTGCCAAACCAATGTCAAACGGCGAATTGTTATGAAAAATACTCGTCGATTTTATTTTCACGTTTTCGCTAAAATTGCAGTTTTTCACGTGTATTTTTAGTTCATGTTATTTGATTTCTTTATTTTTTCGTAGTAGTAATGTGATTTGCGCATTTACTTGGGTTGATAACGAATGGAAGGGAAAAGGGATGAGATCAGCCGTTCTTATTGTCTTCGGCAGAAATTGTTTATTTCTGGATAATTTGTGATGGAAGAAGTCCGGCAACTGGTGCAGGAGGAGGGTAGGGAGGCCCGGAACCTCATCGCTTTCCATGTAGCAGTTGATACACCAGGTAAATACACTATTACACAGATGTTATAGAATCGTGGGCGGACGGAAAAATAACATCGCATCTTCTGTTTTTCATTTGCATTTAAACCCATTTTTATTATTAAAATTCGCCTGGAATTCCGCCGTATTCCAATAAAGTTTGGTGTAATATAATTTCATCAACATCTTTCTATCATTCATCTTTTACATTACTTATTTTATTTTGGACAAAAAATTATTTGCTTGGATCTATTGTTTTGAAAGTGGAGTAATCTACCTTCCATGAGCATTGACAGCTATTAGTATTTTTATAAGGTAAATGAGTCAGAAAAAATAATAAATAAAATGTTTCTGCATTTAGTCTGAACTAAGTTTAAGTTACACTGTAACTTATAAAAAATTCTAAAAAGTTTTACATTTGATAAAAGCTATAATGTTCCTTCTTTTCCGTTAGCATCTTATGTAGTCAGGGTCAGCATCATACGTTGGTAAACAGTTTTAGTTATTAGAATTGTAATAAATCTGAACAAGGCATTTTTTCAACAAAATGTTTACACTTTCTTTGTAGATACACCTTTGCCCTTTATGTGGTATACAAACTACTATGGTACTAATGGTGTGTAGAAAACACATTTTTTCTAATAATAGGTACATTTGAAACAAATATTTTCTAATCTCAAATTGGTATTAACTTATGTTCCTGACTGTACTAAAACATATTGATCAAACAGTGGATATAATTTATTCAAAATGCTTTTCCCTTCCTGCCTTCACAGTCAATTGATTTTATTTCAATAGGATCAATCACCTCGGCCATAAAGTTACATTGCTGATTAGACATAGCACTTTAGGCTTTTTCTTAAGTCTTTAAATAGAACAGTTTTAGAACTACTGTAAGTACTTTGTTTAAAGCAACAACCTACTTCATATATATGTAGAGAAAAAAGAAAGATAATAAACTAGCACATACATACAGTCCACCCAAAGGTTGCCTGGGAGAGATCGCTTTCAGCTATAATACTGACACTTATATTTCAGAGTGTCTTGTTATTTGGTTATAACGAGTTGTCTACCTACATATCATATCTTAAACTTACTCACGTCTAGATCATTAAAATAAAACTAGGACTTCCCATACACAGAGCTGAAATTTGGTACAGGGATAAGTTTTAGTGTTCAAACAAAGTTTTAAAATGAGGATAATTTACCCCTTTTAACTGACCAGGAGCCATAATGGCAACAGCTACACTATTGGGGATAAAGAATAGCCACTACCTAATGCTCACACGCATCAAGAATTTGGGGGCGTCCATTAACTATGTGAGATATCTTTGACGATTTTTTGACCCCCCCCTACACTCCTGGTGAAATGTCGCCAGATTTGTTCCCACCTCCCTTTATCTCACGTGAGATTTTTAAATTTCTATTTATGGCATACATGCGTTATGACTTATTTAAAAAAAAACACAATTGGCTTCATTATTTCAAGAATGCTTCTCTCGTAATCTAGATTTGTGTTATAAAATTAATAAAAAAATTACGTATTTAGTGGCTAAATATTATTTAAGGAGTTGTCAAATCACACAAATACGTCACATTTAAACATGTGTAGTCGCTAAATACGTTTAGCGATCGTTGTGCAAGCCGGCCTTAATCTTTGACTAATAAAATAGTGCCACGAAATGCGCAACCAAATTACTTCATCTACAGTATCATTCAACTTACAGGTATAGGTAGTTCATGTAAATTGTTTTTTTTGGGTGGAATTTGCAGTTATTCTGGATTTTAGACTTGACTCCCTATATATGTGTCACTAAAGCTGTACGCATACCCAATTTCAGCTCTGTGGAGTCACTGGTGTACCCTGTGAATCTTGTCAAAGTTTAGTTTTTAATAACTTAAAAACTTAAAGGTTTAAACTAAAAATAAAAACGGGGTGGGAATGTACTTACAAAGACCTTTTATTAGACGTGACACTTGACCGGATAGTCTCATTTTGGTTCTTTTTTACCCCTCTTGAACCCTAATATCTCAACAACCCCCCCCACATTTTAACCAAAATTGTCACACCAAAATTGTGCCATCACTATCTACCTATATACCAAATTTCACGATGATCGGATAAAAGCTTCGAAAGTAGAGATCTTGCTTCGCTCTATCAATTAAACAAGCCACGGGAGTACCTCAACAGCGATACAGCCGAGCCGTACTGACTACGGAACCCTACAGTTTGCGTGGTCCGACGCGCACTTGACTAATTATTTATTTCGATTCTTTGTGCATAAAGCCCTGAACAAGAAGTATAATTGACGTTTCAAAGTGATCCCTGTGTTTTAATTTAAAGATTTTGTTTTTGAACAAAGTTTCTTTAGCAAATAAAATGCAAAAATAAACTTATTTGCTAAAATGTAACTCTGAACATTTAAGCTACACAAATAGCTTTGTCGGTATTTTATAATTCCCGACTGTAATTTGATAGATAACATATGGCGTCCAACTGTGTAGTACAATACTCTGCTGCTATAATTGAACTGCACCCCTTCCACTGGCTATATTAGTTTCAATGAATGGAATGGTTTATCTATACTTCTATACTCACTCATCTATACGAATATTATAAAGAGGTCGAAATTTGAGTTTGTATGTTGAGTCGATGTTTACCTTACACTGGTTTAATTTAAAAGTGGTCGCAATTTAAGGCAATAATTTAATAGGTAGGTAAGAAAATGTGGCGCCAAACTAAATTGATATCCATAAGTGGATGTGTTAGGCATCTTTCTGATTAGTATTAGTCATTTACTAAATATAGCATTGAATGGTTGTTTGAATGAGTATACTTTCTACCACTTTGTACTTTGTTGCGAATATTCGCATCCCACCGAAGTTTCTTAAAAAAATCTTATGATCCGCATCCCTGCTTTGTACCTAATCAGAATCACCACACTAACATTATAAATGCGAAAGTACGAATGTTTGTTTATTGATCTGTTTGTTTGTTATTCAATCACGTCGTAACGACTGAATCGATTTCGATAAAATTGGTATGTATGTAGATTATAACCTGGATTAACACATCGGCTACTTTTTATTGACATACCACGCGTGCGAAGCCGCGGGCGGAAGCTAGTCTATATATAAATACGTGAAGAGTAAACTTTGTGCCTACCCCTTTTTAAGCTTATTGCGTGCACAAAGGAGTGTGAGATACCTATATGGAGAAGGAGGGGCGAATGCTAAACTAGTTAATATAAAAAGCCTGCAAACCCTGCGTGAATGAATGACTGAGAAATTGGGTTGATTTTAATTCTTGTTTTTGTTCAAACATACATAGGAAATCGACATTGATGGTGTAAGAAATGTTTGCGCGATCTCTTAAATCTGCAAGTATTCCGGGTTTGTGTATAAATGGCATAATGGTACCATGGTTGGTAGTCATACTCGTAGTTTCTTAATATCTATCTGTCTATCTGCTGGGTAAAGGCCTCTCTATCCGGTCCTCCGCAAACCTCATCCATTACTGACTGACCACGCTAACGATGTCGTCCGACCATTGGACTGGTGTCCTGCCTCTTGGTCGACACGCGTCCCTTGGCCAGCATTTCATCACCGCCTTAGTCTATCACCCATCGTTTTTTTCTAGCCAAATGTCTTGTATATCTCCACTAGTTCCTGGCACCATTAAAATATGAACTTTCTACCTACTTCATTTGTCGATGCCGATGCCCACGAAACATGTGGTTAGGAATTTATAGGATTACTAGCTGACCCGCCCGCGGCTTCGCACGCTTGCAATTTCCCGTTTCGTGGGAACATCGGGGTAAAAACTATATAAAACACTCTTGTCACGACACTTCATGTTAAAAACTTCACGTCAATGAACGACGGTTAAATTATTGTTCGTACAAAAATACTGAAATCGCGATAAAAAAAGGGGGGTGTGGGTAGGAGGGTGAAAAATGCATTACATCCTATTCTCATACCTACCAAATATACCTACAAAAAACATTAAAATCGGTCTAGGCGTTTCGGAGGAGTGCGACCACAACACCGTGACACGAGATTTTGATATATTAGATTTTATTACGGATTAAGTGGTATCAAATATTAATCTATTGAATACCTACCATCTTCGTTGAATCAGCGTTGGGTGCAACAGCAACATTATGCTGAGCTGAAAACCATTTTGGTAGGCCTAGGCTAGGATTGCCAACCCTACTATATAAAGTATCCTACTATATTAGCGGATCAAAATTTTATATATATATAGTAGGCGAAACTACTGCATTTTGCGTTTAGCGTAACGTAGCCATAATCCTTTTTAAAAGATTAAAAAAATGATGAAGACAATGGAGAGATGAGAATAACAGGGCCAGTTTGAATTAAATAAAAGCAGAATTAATGGTGTTTTTCAACTTAAATGTGGACTGCCATCTGCTTGATGCTGTCATAAAAATAAAAATTTAATTATCAAGGCGCAGAACAGCAAAAAATATTAATTAAAAAAAATATTTTAACCACATACTTACTCTATTTTTTTTAATTTTTTGCCATATACTATATTTTTAGAGATAAAAGCCTCGAAAATACTATATTTGATAGAAAAAAAAATTGTTAACCCTAGCCTAGGCTATGGTCAAGTCGAACTGTCTATTTAGCTTTAATCATATCAGTTATGATATGTATGACACAAAAAAACGAGTGTGCTTTAGACCATACGACTGAAGTAAAACTTCTTTTTCAAAATATTAATTTATAAAATTGTTCAATTACAAAATTGTCCACACATCTGTAGGTCGATCAGTCTATGTTCATTCTGGACAGACGCAACACGTAACTTATATCTCCCTCTCAACTTCCGTTCGCACTTTTCGTAACGTATTCACCAGCTTACTCCCCAAGTCAAGCTTGCGTAAAGAAGTTTTACTTCAAAAATTACATCCATATAGTAAATACCAATAGGGGAAATTCAATAAACAATTATGTATACAATATCTAGATAGATTGTATTGTACTTTAATTTGTTGTTATCCATCATCCAGTTACCTACTATCCCCACACCCACACTAGATAGTAATCTATTGGTATCGTGAGTATATACGGTTAACGGTAAGTACCAAATAATTGATTCATCATCATCTCAGCCACAGGACGTCCACTGCTGAACATAGGCCTCCCCCATAGATTTCCAGAGCGACCGATCTTCTCCCAGCAACCTTTAACAGGCCGTCCAACGCTGCGCTTTCCAGTGCGTGGTCTCCACTCGAGAACTTTTCTGCCCCAACGGCCTTCAGTTCGAGCTGTGATGTGATAATTGATCAGAATGATGATGATATTCTTTTGTATCTTCTGACACAGGCCGTGCTCCCCGTCGACCACCACGCGGGCTGCCACCGCGTCGCGTGGTGCCGCGTACTCCCGCCCGGCTTAGATCGGCCTCCGCTGGCCGAGATAAGCGCTCTGAGCTACGAGCGAGATATTGGGCATTGCTGTTTGGAGATCTACAGCGTGCTGTAAGTACCTATACAATGAGGATCAGTAATGTTATAGAAAATTTAAAAGAAATAGTATCTACGTTATTCTCTAAGACATAAAAATGATATATCTTTTTGATTTATCAAAATCGGACCATTAGTTACGAAGATATTAGGTAGTAAACTTATGCCGTTCCTCCCGCTAAGAGTCAATGTATGCGGGTGCGTGTGACGTCATTGTGACGGAATCGAGCGCAAACGGCACTCTTACTTCACGCGCGAATGAGAAGCGGGCGACGCGTTTGGTCACTACCAGGGTTGCCAGATCGGCCCCTACGGTGCTGATTATCGGCCCTTGGCAGCCATCGGCCTTATTGTGGCCATTACCCGCCAATAATAAAAATATTACTTACAATTATTTAAAGTAAAAATAAGGTCTTGGTAAATTTAGAAATGCCCAAAAATATAGCAGGAAATCGCCATTTTTTTCATTTACATGAACTAATTGGTTTACTGCTGGTTCTCCCATTTTCTAACGCGAGTGTTGAGCGTGGTTTTAGTAAACTGAAGATAATAAAAACTGAAATCCGCACTCGTCTCAATACGGAGACGATAGCTTCTTTATTGACTACCACTACAGATATAGAAAACTGTGGTGGTATAATAAATTTCGAGCCATCGCCAAAAATAATAAGTTCTAAAATAAAATATAAGTAAAGACTATTAATATTAAGTTATAATATAAGGAAAGAAGTTGTTTTGTGTCTAGTTTTTGTTGTTTGCACCATTTCAATATATTTTTAGTTGAATAACGTTTTTTTTATTTCTAATTCGGCAATTAGGGCCGAAAATCGGCCTTTTCAACAAGGCTTGCCGGCCTTTTTCTGATTGAGGTGCTGGCAACACTGGTCACTACATTTGTCAATTTGTTGGAGTTTATAAGAGTTTAGATGAGTGTGTAAAAAATATGAGTAGGTACTAATAAAGTAGAACCTGTTTTTGTGCAAGCTCACCCACATAACCGTCCAAAAGTGGATTCTTTCATGGTATTTGATTACCTATAGGTAATCATTCTAAGTTCACCAGCGGTGAAATACGTGGTTGGAAACTACAAAGGTAAGGATGCTGCTTATTTATCTACGTACATAGGTGCCTAATAGTAATCTTTAGTTCTAAGCTATTAGTTGTAGGTAAAGTACCTACGATGTTATATATAGGTACAGGGATGTATTCAGTGTGAGGTAAGTGTAAAAATAATGAATGTACTTAAACTTAAACTTTTTTAACCTAAGAATCTTTATTCATAGTTAGAGCTTTATTCGTGTTACTATAAACACGAATAAAGCTATAACAAGCTATTTTGATAACGATCATTATTTTCGTTCATTTAAATAAGTATTCAAATCTTTTCGCGGATGACTTTTAACCTACTTTCGCTTTATACAGTGCATGGCTTTCTGCACTTACTGATCATTCCTATTATTATTATCATCTTGCCCATTGTTACAAATCATTCATTCAGTATGTACTTACATATGGTGGGTTGAATATAAATAAAAAAACATATTATAGTTAGTTTTTTACTTCACTATCATATATTTTTAGGTACTTAAATATATTTTTATTCCGTGTTATGTTTTATTACAGATCTGCTCGTGATACCTATGGAAGTCCAGAGGTCGGGACAGATTTGTACAGTAAAAGCAAAAATAACGCCTGAACATAGAATAAAAAGTAACGCCTATTGCTGCACATTTACATGTGATGAAAAAGAGGAGACGATTTTGAACGTGGAATGTCTAGAATGTGCTGCTCAAAAAGGAGGCTGCAAACATAGCGTAGCATTTTTGATGTGTCTCCATAGACGCAGTGAGGAGCCATCTCCCACATAAAAAAAATATTACTGGGCCAAACCTCGTTAAAAAATAGTTTTACTGGCGTTTTAATAGAAGTGTTTGTACATTTCGGCAATATACAATATTTATACATAGTTAAAAAGGTGAATTAGACACAAATCGGACCCTTAGTTTCTTTTAATTAAAGTCACAAATAACCCAACAAAACACTGCGCGCTGTATCGCTGCCAACAGCTAACTGGCGGCGACCGTCCCAGTGACGTCACAGCTACCGCGGCGGCCGCTCAGTGAACTTCGCTATTAATTTGGTCATAACTTCGTAAATTTTTGTCGTAGAATTTTTTTTTTGCACTATGTATTATGAATTTCTTAGCTCTATAAATCTGCATTCTCAACTAAAAACGTTACGGATCCTCATTGGACTAAATAAAATATTGATTTAAAAATTTAAATTATTGGCATCTTTTTTGTTTTATACGGCCGAGAGAGAGAGACTGGGTCATTTTAATGCTGAAAAACCTAAATTTATTTTAATTTGTTCCAACAGAATTGCTTGTAATATAGGTAGCAATAGGTTTCCAAGGTCGTCTTAAATCAAGCTTTCCTTGTTGGTAATAGATGGCGTTGCTAATTTTAGTTTTTTCAATTGTCTTTTAATGGAGGTGGGTAAAAAGTAGGAAATGAGGGTTTGTTGGTGCCAGTAGGCTAAAAAGTGTCGTACGAATGATTTTTTTATAGAGAACCTACGAAATCATTTGGTCACAAGCTCACAACAGAAGCAAGACCATACACAGCGCCATCTATCTAGGCAAATGGTTTGTTTAATGTGTAGGTATCTAAAAGCCATTATTTGTAGGAAACACATAACCTACTCACATGTACACAGATATATACGAAAAATAGTCATAGAACACCGCGTACAAAACAAATTGCTATGTTGAAAATTTATAGCATAAATTAGAACCAACGCGATCTCCATTAAAGTTCCAGTACAAATCTATGAATAGAGTTCTAATAGGAAGATTTCCATTAGAACTGTGTTAGTATACACCTGGGTTTCAAGTAGGCGAAACCACGGGCAAATTATAGTTGAGTAGATGCAAACTACGACGACAAAGTAAACATAACCTATCGATCGCAAAATATAACATAAATATTACAACGCTTAGTTCAAGGACCCAGCCTTCGATGCCCGGCTATTAAACAATCATACCTTCAAATCGATAGTTCTGTACACTGGATCAACACACAGTCTAACATTACTCGTGTCTTGGGTAGTCCTATCTAGGAAAATCATCTATTCGTGTGTTTTGGATTGTGTTGTGTTAGATTATAATAAAAATGTATGATTATGATCTAGATCGTAGGTGATTCAGTGATGGTCGTGCTTGAGTCACATTACGGCCTTCACTTATACATATAATTCTTGAAGTCTGTCCACATAAAAACGCGCTCAAAGGAGGACCACTCATAAAATAACCTTAAAATTATACCTATAGAAGCTGAGAATTAGTATTATTTTAAGTAAATGTACTTATTTCTCTTACAGGTAGGTGAAATATATAATACAGTAGAGGTCCACGAGAACCCGAATGAGTGCCAAGAAGTAATACTAGTTTTAGAGAACTACACTCGAGACTTCAAAGCGCTATGCGAGTGGTTCAGACTGAAGTGGGAGTACGAAAGTACTCCTCCCCCGCAGAGACCACAGAGCTTAGCCTGGGAGATCAGAAAGACTGACTTTGTTAGGCCAGAATCAAGACGCACCCATTCGGTAAAGTCTTCTCCGTCGGTGTCTGGCAAAAACAGTCCTTGTCTCTCCGGACATAACACCCCAAGCGGCAAAAATAGCCCGAATCTAACAGGCAAAGCTAGTCCTGGCAGCGGAAAAATTAGTCCACGAATGACCGGGCATGTTACTAGTCCAAAAGGCAGCATTGAGTTCTTTAGCAACAAAATAACTTCTAAAATTGCACCTAAGCCTGAAGCGAAAGCCGGTAAAGAGACTACTAGGCTCTCTGATATCAAGGAGAAAGACGTTAAGGATGTGATTGAAGAGGCTGAAAAGGCCGATGGTGTAGCTAAGCAAGAAAAGGATCCGCCTAAACCGACTGTTGAGATAGGAAAAGCTAAAGAGTGTCCTAACGTTGTTCCCAAGCAAGTGATTGTAAAGTCTCCGAAACGGCCAATGGCAGAAGAAAAGATAGGCATCAGTAATGGAGAGATCTCTAGCCAAGCTCAAGCTACCATTGAGAAACTTAATGCTATGGAATCCGAGTTCCTTGCTAAACAACTGACTGAAAACACAGCTAACAATGAAAATATACTGAATTTTGATTTGGATAATGTTAAGACAGACAAAAATACAAGGGTTGTAAACGATATATCAATTGCAATCGAGGCTGTTGATCAAGATAGTGTCTCAACAGAATCTCCGTCAAAATCGGAGGACAATTTTGCTGATATTTCTAACGAGAGCTCGAAATGTGAAGACAAAGTCGCAGAATTAAATAATGATGAAAAATCTATACCAGTAATTGAATCGGGTACTAAGAAAATAAAACAAGAAATAACAATTGTTGGTACTGTAACAAACACTGAAACTTTGAAATATGATGATTCCATGGCTAAAATAACTAATGATTGTGCTGTTAAAGATAAACCTAAAGATGTCCAAAAAAGTGTATTAAAAGAGAAGATTAAAGCCAAAAATGATACTCAAATAAATGAAAAAGAATCCAAGACGCAACTTCTTAACAAAGAAGATGGAAAAGAGATTAAAAAACCCGAAGAAAATAAAAATACCAAAAAAGATGGCATAAAAGTCTCCGAAACTAAATCTCAACCTGAGCAAAAAGATATTGATGCCAAAAAAGACGAACCAAGAAGATTCGAAACGAGACCGATTTTTGAACTTAAATCAGCAAAATATGAAACCAGACCTATTTTTGACCTGAAATCATCAAAATGCGATGCTAAATATGATCTCGAACCAACAAAATTCGAAACGAAATCTTTATTTGAGCTCAACAAATCAACAAAACTCGAGACAAAACCTATATTTGAACTCAAAACAGCTAGACCTGCGTATTCGCAAGCAGCTGCTAAACCTAAACTAGTCACTGTCAAATCTGAAATCAAAACGCCGACTAGAACCTTAGCCAGAAGCAAGACCGTCGTCGAAATAAGAGCATGCCCTCCAACAAAACCACGCGCGTTTCTAAACAGAAACCAGAAAAACAAATGCAGCTATCCTTTCAACCTTACAACCGGAAGAACTAGTCTCTTCGACGGAGGAAACAACAAAACCAACACAACTAAAAAGCCTCCAATAATCAATAAGCAGGGGGCTGCTGGGGACAACAGAAGCCAAACAAAATCTGATCCTAAGAACCCGCCAAGACCTATGACTTTAAAATTAAACGAAATAGGCGATAAGCAAGAGAAAATAAACGTTGCTTTTGAAAACAGCAAAGACTTTGATGAATATAGCAGCTCTGAAACCGTTGTCACTCAAATTGATTTGTCTCGAATAGAATCAAGCGAAAGTTTAAAGACTATTGTACCTGAAAATGATCATGATATCACGAACTCCATCGAAGTTTTGAATGTAGATGGGAATAAGAATGAAGATGAGGGATGGCTGACTGTCAAATCGAGGAGATTAAGCCGCGAATCAAAGAAGTCCCATTGGGCGAATCGATTCAACCAACCATCAGCCACAACCAGCCTACCAACTTTAAACATGATTGAATCGCCCAAATCTGAGACCAATGCTATCGTCACATCTCAGTTAGATCGAGCCAAATCAGAGCAACCACAAAACACTGAGTCTAAACCAGAAAAGGCCATCAAAGTTGCTGCAAAACCGAAACAAGAAAAAGCCAAAGATATGTCAATGATTCGTCAAAAATCCGATGTCACGGGATTGAAAACAAGATCGTCCCGAACCAAAGCTTTGAAAAAGGACAAGAAACTTAAAGATTCCGAAGAAAAACTAACCAAAAATCGACTCCATTCGTCGCTGGAAAGTCTAACTATGGGACTTGCTAGATCCCAAGAAAGCACCGCCGATGCTTTTGACTTTGACAAATGGAGGTCCGAATTCAAATCTACGTTCAAATATCTCGAATATGACGATCAAATTCAGGATGAAACAGAGATTCTAAAAACTGCAGATCCATCAGAAATGTCGGAGATCGCGGAAATGACGTCTCAGATAGAAGAGAATGAGAGAAAGATTAGTTTGGCTTTGGATTTCCAGACTGAAGTGGACCAGAGGAAGTTGTGTGAGGAAGAGGATCTGTTAAACCGACAGATAATGGAGCTGCAAGAGGTTTCTGATATTGATATGGATACGGAAACTGATGATACTGAGGTAAGTTGAACATCTGAAGTTCTTTTCTAGTAACTGTCAAATCTGTCATCAATTTGTTGCATTTTACAACCGCTGTTAGTGGTAGAGCTCTTTGTAAAAAGTTTCGCCCGGGAAGGTACTCTAACAGTATTGCTGTGTTTTGGATTAAAGTCTATGGGTGCCGGTGAAATTACAGGCATAAGATTATCCTTACACATGTATGCCTTCGTAGGGCACATCGTAGGGCACGTTCCTAAGGTGCTTGACCTACGATATTATGTTATTGTAGAAAAAAAATTGTTTTGATATTAAACTATATTATATCCAGGTAGCCAAATAATATGGCTGATGTTATAGAATTACTAGCAAACAAGATAATTTGGGTGCTTTTTAGTGACACTCACAGTGGATATGAAACACACTGCAATGTTACTGTTTTACTTATTTTAGTAGGTATTTATAGTAGTTTAACTTATTTAAAATGTTTCCTGTATGTATTTCTTTTGTTGCAGTCACAAATGTTATTCTACTTGGAAACCTTTTGTGATTTGTTTCAATCATTATAATAAATACGGGATTTATCACGTACCGTTTTATCGGTTTTAAGACTGACAATGTTTCGGTTCATCCTGAAGGTTCAGTAATAGAACCGAAACATTGTCGCTCGTAACACCGATTAAACGGTACGTGATAAATCTTGTATTTGTAATAAAATGTTTTTTTTTAATTTTCCTGTTTATTATGATTATTTTCCAACCATCTTATGCTCACAGACTGATGCAGAAATTCTTTGTGAAGATTCTGCGTTGGAATCGTCCTGCCAGTCCACAGACACTCTTAGCTCCCTATCAGCGAGGTTAGAAGACCAGTACGAGACGGCGCTGGCTGGAATGTCTTGGGCTGAGAGGGTGGATACATTAGGAGTTTTAGAAGCGTTGGTAGCTCGTGATCCGGGTAAGGGAACGTACCCGTACTACATGACCCATTTTTTACTTTTTTTTAAAACATATTGTATCAGGAACATTGAAGAGAATAGAACAAATAGGTGGGCCAAGGTTGTAATTGGATGGATCCCTGTGGATGGAAAGCGACGCCGTGGAAAGCCTAGGAAGCGTTGGCGTGATCATTTGGATGGTTTTTACAGGGACTGGCAGGATTTGGCACAGGATCAAGATAAGTGGAGCGATGAGGGGAAGGCCTTTGCCCAGCAGTAGGACAGAATAGGCTAGCCAAAAAAAAAACAGGAACTAATTTACAAAAACAAAAGTATTTTTTATTCTTATTCACATTTATTTTTCATGTCTATCATATTCAACGAACACGCTTCCAGCATCAATCTACTCGGACACATCGTAGATGACGGGGGCATAGCATTAGGAGTTTCCTCAGACGTGATTATTTTCTCCTCATAAACGGCCTCGATGTCAAACTCTGCGCGCCATATTTGAATATAGTTCAAAAGGCTAGAATTTCCTTAGAGCAGGGATCCCCAAACTATTTTGGACAAGTGACCTCTTTTCCAAAATGAACTGTTACCTCAGACCCCCATGGCCAAATTACCTACTTTTAAGATCAACCCCCTTATTCATAATGGTCCGCTAACTTAAAACGGCTGATACAGAGTGTTATTTTTCATTCTGACTTAGGTCAATAGAAGAAGACAGAGTGAGAATTAGCAATGCTTTAAATTAGTTAGCAGACTATTATGAATAAGGGGGCCTATCTTTAGTTTTTTCCTATTGATACAAAATACCTAGGTACTAAGGTACCAATTGGAATACTTTGCACTTGGTTAAGTGAGTAAAGTTGACTACATCAAAATTTAACAAAATAAAAAGACATACAATTCAGTAAATATCAAGTTTAATTTATAATGATTATTACAAATTAAGTACTTAAAGAATCTTAAGTAGGTAGGAAATTATATTTAAAAAAGTATTAATTCGCAAAGAGAAAATAAAACATTCAGTGTGATGGATGAACCTGGTGACTATCTACCAATCTAGCTACATCCGGTTCAATATTGGTGAGATGTAGCCTTAAATCTCCACGTTCGTTGATTTTCAAACGGTTTCTTTGTTTCGTCAAAATGTTTGTTACCACACTGAAGCTTTTTTCAACTAGGTATGATGATGGAAATAATAAGGTATTTTTCAGCAATGTTCCACAATGTAGGATACTGTGTTTCAATGTTGCGTTGCAACCAGAACTTCTGATAGCCTTGGTTGAACTTCTGCTCAAGCTCTTCGTCTGTGCTGATGGTAATCAACTCTTCTTGCATTATCACATTGGCTTCTTCTATGGCTGTGGTATTGTACGGATTTATTATCCATTGAGGAATTTGTAAATTTAAAAGATCCTCAAACCTCTCCGTAAAATCCTTGTGTAATGCGTCCAAGTGAGTGACATATAATAAAATGTACATAATCTTGAAGCATTTCTGGTAATTTTGACAAATGCGGAAACTGCGAATATTCTTTTCTGCCTAAATTTTGTTTATAAAGGATTAGTTTACCCACGAAGGCCGATATTATTGATTTTGTTTAATCAAGTTAAGATCGTCACCCTGCAGCTGCAAATTAACTTTGTTGAATATTTCAAAGATATCAGTCAAGTAATAAATATCTGTTTTACAATTGTTCAGATTGTCTTTCAAATTCGGATCTTTTTCTTGTAAAAACTCCAACACAGATTCAAAAATGTCTGAAAATCTTTCTAAGCAAGAGCCGATTGATAGCCAGCGAACTTCAGTGCGCAGAAGTAATCGAGTAAAGACTTCGTCGTTTTCCTCACATAGCTGAGCAAATAACCGAGAGTTCAAAGAATTGCTTCGAATCTTGTTGATAGCATTTATTACATATTGTAAAGACTTATGCAATCTAGGACTCAGCTTTTTTACTACTAAATGCTGCCTGTGAATCACGCAGTGAATGACCAGTACATCAGGCAGTTGTCGCTTTAAGTGAGCTATAAAACCCACGATGATGACCAACCAGAGACCGTGCACCATCAGTCGCAACAGAAACAATGTTTTTCCATGGAATAGCTTTGTCAGTAAAAAAATGTTCCACGGTCTGAAAAATCGATTCTCCTCTGGTATCAGTCTCTAAATATGTAGCAAAAAGCAGTTCTTGGCACATATTTTCATCTTTGATATATCGAACATATCCTAACAACAGAGCTTCATTGCCGGGTAATGTAGACTCGTCCAACTGGAGAGAGAATCTGTTGGTCTGTAAGGACTTGCATAAAATGTTTTCCACATCCCGTCCCATCTCGTCTATGCGTCTCTGAACGGTGTTATTGCTCAAAGGTATTCTCTTTAAAATATCATGTGCAATACATTGTTAAGGACCTCCGCAATGGCTGGTAAGATAAGCTGCTCTCCAATTGTGTGGGGTTTCCCCGACTTCGCTATTAGTAAAGATATATTATAGGACGCTCGTAAACCATCATCGTCTTTAATAGATGATTTTTTTTTTTTTTTTATGTTATTTGTGGGGAAACAGGCTTACGGCCCACCTGATGGTAAGTGGTCACCGTCGCCTATTGACACCGGCAACACCCGGGGTATTGTCGATGCGTTCCCTACACTGAAGAAACCTCTTTACATTTCTCTTGAAGCGTGCCATGTCGTAGTCTAATGGGAAAACCTCAGATGGTAGCTCATTCCACATCTTGCAAGTATGGGGTAGAAAAGATCGCGTGAAGCGTGTGGTGCGCGATACCCAATTGTCGATTATATTGTATTAATTGTCGATGATGACGCAAACATCGATCTTATGGATGGTCTTTTGTCTAGTTTTTCTTTAAGTGCTTGAAAAAATGACAAGGGCTTATTTTTTTTGTCAGCATGTACTCTTGATAAGTGGTCATCCATTTTTGAAGGCTTCATGGCATCGTTACTGAATACTTTTTCACATATGAGACACATCGGCAAGTGTTGATTTGATGGAGATGCAATAAATCCGAACTTCAAGTAGTCCAAACTGTATTGTCTGCATTTTTTTTTCGTGTCCGCTATCATAAAACTCTCAGTAATCCTGCAAATAAAAAAATTAGAAACTACCTAAATAAAAAACAATAATAAACTGTTAAATTTACTGGTAATTTTTTACAATTGAAACAACTTAGGCAACTGCAAACTGTTGCAAACAATCTACACATATGTAGCTCAACTGATCACTATCACACAGTGGGGCAATGCAGACAGCGTCCCCAAGACGCTGGCTGCATTGCCCCATTGTATGGCAATGCTGATGCGCTGTGCCGGATAAAAACTGTTTGGTACTTACCCTGTTAATTTTTCATAAACTGCAGATATTGTATGGTTACGCTATTAACTCGCGTAGGGAGCTCAGCATTTTGTAACTTCTTTTTCAATCACTTTACTTCACTTAATTTAGCTATGTTATAACTTTGTAATCTCTTGAAATAAATGAGTACTTATATGAGTTATTATCGTTCAAGCTCCAACGAATTTCAAAACGCAAATGAACTTTCGACCTAAGTGCAAGCTCGTTAAATAGTAAAATATCGGGAACATGTTTGGACTTGCAACTTGATCATGAATTCGTTCGTATTTAATCGCGTAAGCGTCAAATAGAGAGCAAGTCAAAACGCGCCTGAAAGACGTACGCTCGAACTCATTATCTTGCAGAAACTTGTCCTCACTGACTTGCCGAGTTTTTCATCTTGTACGAACTTGAGACTTTACATTACTACAACAATGCTATTTCCTACAAAAATATTAATTATTCTTAGTACACGTAACACAACATAAACAATACAGTACCTACCTACCTATCTTGAAAGGTTTAAATAAGAACTTGTGTTAATTAAATAGAGGTCGATTTTTAGACCTCGTCGACCCCCAAAATCAGTTGTCGTTTATGTCGACCCCTAGGAAACCGATATCGACCCCATCGACCACTTTGGGAATCCCTGCCTTAGAAGATATTAACTACGTAACAAAAACCTAAACCATGACAATAATTTTAAGGCGGTACCGCCTGACTAGCGACTGAGTAAATTTGTTATTTATTTAAACTCCACATATGTTAACGTCACCGTGTTCTAAATATTTCAAACAATTTTATTTTTTAGGCCGTGCTCAACAACTTCACGCTAAACTATCCCAAGGAATGAAGCGTCGAGGCAGTCTCCAAGATGCACTGCGACGTCTCCAAGCTAAGCAAGCCAGAGCTGAGAGGCAAAGGACTCACTTCCATACTGAACGGGCTAATAAAATACACCAGTTACTCGCCAGAGTGGAAGAAGTTAAGGTTAGTGACCATAAATCCTTGCTTATTAATTACAAGGGACCATGACTTTACGGTAAGTTATCTCAAGGCACCATATTTTTACTATAAGTTATCTTGAGGGACCAAGACTTCACAGTAAGGTATCTTAAGGGACCATGACTTCCAGGTAAGTTACCATTTGGGACAATAACTTTACGCTAGGTTGTCGTAAGAAATGTAATGTCGTGACAGTCGTTAAGGCGCACTGCGACATCTCCAAGCCAAGCAAGCCAGAGCTGAGAGGCAAAGGACTCACTTTCACACTGAACGGGCTAAGAAGATACACCAGTTACTTGCTAGAGTGGAAGAAGTTAATGTTAGTGACCATAAATCCTTGTTTAGTTATCACAAGGCAGGGACCATAACTTTACGGTAAGTTTTCTCTAGAGACCATAACTTTACGGTAAATTATCTTGAGGGACCGTGACTTCACAGTAAGTTATCATAAGAAACCTCCATTTCCGGCATAGTTGACTTCATCAGACCATTATTCTATGCTAAGATATCTCAAATGACCATTGTTCTTTGCTAATCTGGCTCAAAATACCACTTTTCTATGCTAGTTTATATCTAAAGACCATTACTCTATAAAATCCCGTATATAATAATGATTAAATATGTCACGGAAGGTTTCTTAGTAAAACCTTCATTTCGTTGACAGTTACACACGATTAACCAACTAACTGTTAAACCAACTACGGGAGGTTTCAATTTTATAAATTCTACTTTTCAGGACCCTCAATTGATCGCGAACTCTAATGTAGTGTGGCTAAAACGTGGCCAAAATAATATTGATTTATGGTGATTTAATATTTTCAGGTGGCCAAGAACCAACTTATTGACGAGAAGAGGATCAGAATGGAAAGGCGACTGCAAAAGGCAGCTGAAAATCGTGATCAACATTTAAAGGTATGAATATAACTGAACTTATAGCAAATGAGTATAAAGCTGAGGTAGAACCTGTTTGGCTACTCCTTGAACGGAGTGGACTGGTATTAGTAGTAGTAGTGGTTGGGTAGGTAGTACCTATGTAGTACATTCTAACTGTAGGCATATATCTCATTTAATTATTATTTGTTCCTGTTTGTTTACCTATTTTGTTTATGATCCGTTCTGTTTCTTTGTATATTCTATTATGGACCAAGCGAGCGAAACTCATCAGTTTCTTCTAGATTGGCCAAAAAATGTTTTGTCCGTCTGTTTGTCTGACTGTCTGTCTGTTCTCGCCCATAGGTCGCATTTTTCAACCGACTTTAACGAAAATTGGCACACAAGTTCCGATATATGATTGGGGGTAAGGGGGGGGGGGGGGGAAGTTGCCGTAGCGATATTTATCGACGGATTTCAATCAAATTTGAGAAGAGGACTTCATTCTACTAAAATATCCGAAAAAAAAATCCAAAGGGGGAGTGGCGGGGAAAAGCGCGGGGAGGGGGAGGGGTGTAGCGTTATATACGGACGGATTTCATTCAATTTTTTTCAATTTTTCAAATTTTTACGTTAAAATTATACCTACTTATACCAATCAGACTACGCAGTCCTCTCCGCCTTTACGAGACGAACCCGTAGACAGATTAGACCTCCTAGGACCAAGGGAACGCAAGTCATTGTTAAAAGTTATACCAATATTTTGCTCAAAAGTCTACATAGGTAAGCCTATTATCATCATAACAGCCATAGGATATCCACAGCTGAACATCTCCCTCATAGATTTCCATAGCGACCGATCTTGTGCGGCATCCAACGTTCCCAGCAACCTTTATCAGGTCGTCTTTCCATCTAGTGGAGAGGTGGCCTACGCTGCGCTTTCCAGTGCGCGGTCTCTATTCGAGATCCTTTCTGCCCCAAGCCATCAGTTCTTCGAGCTATGTGGCCCGCCCACTGCCACTAGCTTAGCTCTATCAATGACTCGTAGACGATCTTGTAGAGAAACACCTGAGCAAGCAAGCAAGCTGAAGTGGCAGTGGCTCAATTTTTTCGAGTAAATTTTTTTAAACCAACACTAAACTTTATATATTGTCTTGTGTTATAAATATCTACTTTGTTTTTTGTGTACCAAGTCGCGAGTGATTAGGTTTCTTCTAGGTAAGCGTGAACCATCGTAGACTGCATCATCGCGCGCCATCCGGCGAGATCGTGGTCAAACGCAAGCCTATAAAGTATATAAAAACCTACTAACTTATTATTGTTATATTGTACTAAATATGGACTATGTATCTGCTTTGAATATAATCTTGTGCGAGAAATTGAATTGAATTTAATCTCTCTTACATCTTTAAAGTTACTACTGTTAATTTCAGGATATTGTACGCAAAGCTCACGATGAAGAAGAAAAACTTCGAGAGATCGCGTTTATAAAACAACTGGAGGCTGAGAATCGAAGGCACGAATTTTTGGAACAATGCCGCTCTCACACCACCAGGCTGAGGGAGATGCGAAGAGAGAGATTGGATAAACTGGTAAGAAACAAATCAGTCAGTGGGTGGATAGCTGACTGAGACGCAGGAGGTTGCGGGTTCGATTCCCGTCGCGGAACAAATGTTTACATGATCTACAGATATTTGTTCCAGATCTGGTTGTTTCTCTTTATATTATAAGTATGTATTTACGAAAAAAAAGTATATAACTATTCTATCAGTAGTAGTCTGGTTCCCATAGGACAAGCTTTGCTTAGTTTGGGGCTTAGATAGAGCTGTGTGAAATGTATAGCAAAATTATTATAAATATAATCAATACTTTCAATAAATGCTGGATGTAACCACATTTTGCAAATCAATATGATTTAATTCGGGGAGACATATACCCAACATTGGGTGAAGTCAGGCTGTGGATTATGATGATGATATTATTTGATTAATTTTAGGAGCAAAAAGCGGCCCGGGAAGCGGCAGTCGGCGCTCGAAAGAAAGCTCTAGAAGCTGCTAGGAAACAACACGTCGAAAGTTTGCTCGAGAAGAGGAAAGAACGAGACGCGCGGGTCGAGGAGCTGAAGGAACAGAAGAAGCAAGAACGAGATGACGCGGCGAGGGAGAAGGTAAGAAAACATAATAAAATTACATTAACTATCACTTTTGACATTTGCGGTCAGTTTTGACTTTCACTGTCACTTTTGGTATTAATTGTGACATCTGGCGTACACTGTAACTTTTGACATTCGCTGTCACTTTTGATATTAATTGTCACTTCTGGCGTTCACTGTAACTTTTGAAATTCATTGTCATTTTTGATAATAATTGTCACTTCTGGCGTTCACTGTAACTTTTGTCATTCACTGTCACTTTTGATATTCACTATCACTTCACATTCACACATTCACTTCCTATGCTATACAATAAGGCTGTGTACTAAGCTAACCGAGGCTATGGAGCCCAATCATTCCATCAAGATAGGATCATAAAAAAATCATAATTTCCACCAAAAGACACAGCGGTTGACGCTAAGGTAGTGAGGAAATCCTTTGAGCCCTAGGTAAATACTTCATATCAAAAGAGAAGCATTGTAAGAATACCTTCATGTCATTCACTGCCACTTCTGATAGTCACTATCACTTTTGTCATTAATTTTCACTTTTAACTTTCACAGCTACGCTTGTCATACATAACTGTCACTTTTGAAAAACAAATAAAAAACCGACAATGTAAATTGCAAAATTATTTTGGCAAATAATCCACCCCTTAATAATCTACTTACAATTTGTGTTGATGTTGAAATGTTGAATGTGTTGATTGTATGCTGAATTGGGTTTTATCTGTGTTCGGTATTTAATTGTAATTATGTGTTTTGTTCAAATGAATGAATTGAATTAACATTAACTGTCACTGTTGGCAGTCGAGTAGTTGTTCATATGTTTATAATTTTTTTATGATTCATACTTCCGTCACATGCTGAAAATATACTCTGATATGTTTCTCCTAAAGCGCTTAAAAAAGTATTACTGTAATAAAAATGGTGAGTTGTATTTAATGATATTGAATAGAGATGAAACAGATGTACGGTAACTATCCGGCCGGATTCCGGATAGTAAAATTCAGCAAATTCTATTTATTTTACACAAGGCAAATCATATCACAATAAGTTATGGACACCGTTTATTTTTATAATCGCACGTCAAATTTTTATTCTATTTATATATCTAAATTCTATTTCTATTTAAAAATGTTTGTTTTATTAATTAGTTTAGTACTCAAAACTAACAAGTGGGCAAATTGTGGTGAATGAATACCAAATTTTCCGCATTTTTTGGTAAGAGGCGACTCCGCTTGGCTTCGTATACTAGACCAGCTTCTGAAAATAGCCTTTCGCTGTAAACGCTACTGCCAGGTGCTGAGAGATAAATCCTAGCAAACCTTGACAACTGCGGGTACTGATTCAAATTCACTGACCACCAAACTGATTGCGTCGTGTAACGCGATAAAGGGCCGAATATCTGGCGCTCCAGTCTCGAAGCTTGCCAAATATCCGGTATCCGGCCAAACCACTATCTGTTTCAACAATAATATTTAACTTTATTTCTACAGGCAGAAGGTGTGAAGTCCCGTCTATCCGCGCTCGCAGCCGCGGCTGAACTAGAGGCGGACGCGCTTAGATCCAGAATAAGGGACAAACAGGACGCGAGTCAACAACGACTGGAGTCGCATTTACAGGCTATTAGAGAGAAAGCCACCACTGGGCCGAGGCAGCCGGTAAGAATCAAAACCTTATGTTATAGGCAATAGAGACTGGAGTCGCGTTAACAGGCTATTAGAATAGAGACTGGAGTCGCGTTAACAGGCTATTAGAGAGAAAGCCACCACTAGGCCGAGGCAGCCGGTAAGAATCCAAATACTGTGTTATAAGCAATAGAGACTGGAGTCGCATTTACAGGCTATTAGAGTAAAAGCTACAACTGGGCCGAGGCAGCCGTTAAGAATCTGAACCTTATGTTATAGGCAATAGAGACTGGAGTCGCATTTACAGGATTATAGTAAAAGCTACCACTGGTCCGAGACAGCCGTTAAGAATCTGAACCTTATGTTATAGGCAATAGAGACTGGAGTCGCATTTACAGGATTAGAGTAAAAGCTACCACTGGGCCGAGGCAGCCGTTAAGAATCTGAACCTTAATGTATAGGCAATAGAGTCTGGAGTCGCATTTACAGGATTAGAGTAAAAGCCACCACTGGGCCGAGGCAGCCGTTAAGAATCTGAACCTTATGTTATAGGCAATAGAGACTGGAGTCGCATTTACAGGATTAGAGTAAAAGCCACCACTGGGCCGAAGCAGCTGGTAATTTCATTTTAATTGATCGAGTGAATAGAATATATTCATTTAATTCAGACGACGTCCATAAGATATACAAGACATAAAAGTTATAATTAGAAATATAAATTAAAAACACAAATTAGGCCCGTGTCAGATCAAAAATATACAAATTCAGTAAAATTTAAAATACAAAGCTAAAATGTCATAACAAAAAAAAATTTATGGAAATTTTAAAATAAAATAAAATTTATGAACAATTCAGAGAGATTAAATAAATTAATTACCTACGTGCTTTGAATTGCCAGTAATTATCCCCACCCAGTGCCTTTGAACAGGGCAATCAAAACTCGCAGCAATCATCTTCAGAATACTGTTGTAAGCACCGCGCATTCGCGATTCTTTTCTGCATGATCGCGTGAAAACCGTCGAGGTGCGCGTTATCGAGCATCCTGACGCGCTGCAATGTCAAAGCGAGATCTCTAAATCAACTTGGGCAAATCGGCGTTGTATGTATGTATGTATGTATAATAATAAATAATAAAGCATTTATTAAGGAACAACAAATATACAGTCATGTGTACAGTTTAAAACGATGATGCCTGTATTAGTATGAAAACTGTGTTGCAGACACCAACGCCCTCCTCCTATATATCTATGAGTTCCAATCAGGTGAATGATACATTATCATAAAACTAAACTAAAAATTCTAGTTATTCTCCAACAGACCAGAAGGATTTGTGTGGGTGGATGTATTTGTGAGTGTGTCTGTGGATGTATTTGTGAGTGTGTGTGTGTGTGTGTGCGTGTGTGTGTGTTTGTGTGAGGGTGTATGTGTATGTATGTGTGTAATGGAGTGTGTGTTTTTGTGTGTAGGCACTATTTGGGAATCTTTAGGAGGTCCTCAGTATCTTCGTAATTTAAAGATTTAAGCCACTCTAGACATTTAATCTTACATTTGTTGTGGGGTAGCGGGTAAATGTTAATTTCCTTGTTAACTCTGTTGTACAAGGAAGAGCTAATAAAAAAGAAGTGACGACTTGCCACTGCTGTACGTCGTTGAGCTATTTTGCAAACTTTATCTGCTCTCCGTTTCGAATGTTTGTTTGTCCTAAGATAACTTTCGAAGCGTTTATCCGATCATCGTGAAATTTGGTATATAGGTAGGTTGTGATGGCAAAATTTTGGTGTGACTAAATAAGTCTAAAAATGTTAGGGGGTTGTTGAGATATTGGGGTTCAAGAGGGGTAAAAAAAAACAAAAAGGGGCTATACGGTCAAGTGGCATGTCTAATAAGGTCTCTTTGTGTGTTAATTTCGACTCCATTTTTATGTTTAGTTTAAACTTTGTAGTTTTCAAGTTATTAGCCATAATATAAACTGAATTTTAACCTTTTTTGTTACTTCTGTGGTTGGCAGGTAGTAAATGCTATTAGCATTAAGCCCACCTTTTGTACATGTAATTTGTATTTTTGCAATAAAGTATTATAATAAATAAAAAAAAACTTTGACAAAATTTATCAGTGACCCCACAGTTTTGAAATTTAGTATGCGTGTAGCTTTAGTAACACAAATATAGGCAAAAGTCTAAAATCCAGAATAACTGCAATTTGTACCCTAAAAAAAAGTAACCAGTACATGAACTCCCGTTACCTGTAATTTGAATGAAACTGTAGGTCAAGTTATTTGGTTCTGCATTTCGTGGCACTTTTTTATTAGTCAAAGATTAAGGCCGGCTTGCACAACGATTCCTAAACGTATTTAGCGATTAAACATGTTTAAATTGTACGTATTTGTATGATTTGACAACTCCTTAAATCATAGTGCCCAAACTTTCCGCCTACAAGGGCCTTAAGCGTAGTAATATGAAACATCTTAACTTCTCTAAATGTGATTATGATAAAATTAAATGTGATTTAAGCTATAGATTGGAAAGAAATTTTATCCTCTACTGACACTGATCAGTGTACGGACATCTTTTACGAAACTCTTTTTGAAATTATTCATAAACATACGTCCTTCCCTGTCTGGTATACCAAACCTCTAATTAATTGTACATTAAAAAAAAAAGAATTTCATAAACTTTTAAAAAAGTTTGCAAATCCCCGAGACTATGATGTATTTTCGTTACTTCGAGGTAGATGCAAGACTCTGGCTGAAGAGTGCTATAATAAATATATTTCATCTACCGAGGATTCTTTAGAAAGAGATATTAAATCATTCTGGAGGTTTGTTAATAATAGAAAGGGCCAGATATCTATACCCCAAACGATGGCTTTTGGAAGTGACTCCTCGAGCAACGGTCACGCAGTAACTGAACTTATTTCACATTACTTTGGATCAGTTTTTGTAAAAGACCCTTGCCGTGCTTCTCACAATCATACTATTAACTGTACAGACATTGACAACCTTATCTCGGACTCATTGACGCATCTCTCATTTAGAGAAATCGACATTTTACATAAAATCAAAAGATTACATTATACAAAGGTCCTGGACCTGATTTACTTCCCCCATCCTTTATTAGATTCTGTGGTAATGAATTCTCTGTTTCTCTTTGCATTATCTTTAATAAATCTCTCATTACTGGTGTTTTTCCACATCGATGGAAAACTGCACATATCATTCCTATTTATAAAAGCGGTGACAAATCACATTGTGAAAATTATCGTCCAATTAGTATTTTGTCTTGCTTTGCTAAACTATTTGAATCCTTGGTGTATCCAGGTGGGGATTTTTTTTTCTTTCAGACAGACAATATGGTTTTGTTAAGAACCGGTCTACGATAACCAACCTTTTGGAGTACAAACATTACCTTTGTCAAGCTTTTGCCAAGGGTGGTCAGGTCGACTCTATTTATACCGACTTTTCCAAAGCATTCGACAAAGTTAGTCATCAACAGCTTTGTCATAAACTTTTGGCATATGGTTTTCATGGGAGTTTGTATCGCTGGCTATGCTCGTACCTTGACAATAGGGGTCAGTTGGTGGCATTAAAAGGTTTCGTTTCCTCTCCGGTAGCGGTTTCATCTGGAGTCCCTCAGGGATCCTACCTATGTCATATTCTCTTTGTAATTTTTGTTAACGACTTGGTTCGAATTTGTCTTGTAACTGTCTGTTGTACGCCGATGATTTAAAAATGTATAATGTAATTTCAAATGAATCTGATTGCCTGGCTTTACAAAAAGATTTAAATACTGTGTCTGACTGGTGTAAAACCAATCGAATGTATTTAAACATAGATAAGTGCTCTATAATATCTTTTACTAACAAACGACATAAGATTATGTATACCTATACCAATGATGGTCATGTACTAAAGCGGTCTTACATCGCTAAAGACTTGGGTATTTTGTTCGACGACCAACTTTCGTTTAGAGCACACTATCAATATATTACAACCTAGGCTAATCAACTTCTTGGCTTTGTTTTGAGATCTACAAAGGGTTTTAAAAACCCTCGTAGGCTTTTATACTTGTTCTTTGTCTTGGTAAGAAGCGTCTTGGAATATGGTAGTCCTATATGGTCCCTAAACTATAAAGTACATGTTGATTCAATTGAAAGAACTCAAAGGAAATGTCTCAGATTATTAAGCTATCGTCATCAGCCTGGTCGTTCTGTTCTGACTTATGAGGAGAGGTTGGTTAAATTTAATGTTCAAACTTTGGAAATTCGTCGCACATACTTCGATTTGATATATCTGTACAAAATATCACACTCCCTAATCGATTCTCCTGCATTATTGTCGCAAATCTCCTTCAATACCAAGTTTAGTGCTCGTACATGTAATCGAACTAATAATTTTGCTTTACTTACTTATAAAAACAATATTTCTTATTTTAATCCAATAACAAGAATGTCTCGGCAGTACAATGAGTTAGCAAAGGCGAATATAGAGCTGGATATCTTTAACCCTAAGCTATATAAATTTGTCACACAACTCAAAGACATCCTCCATTTTAACCGGGATACAGACGCTCATAATAGCGTCGTGAGCTTCCAAGTCGGTTGATAGTATACTCGTATTTAGATATTTTGTATATATTACGTGTTTGTTTTTTTTGTTTTAATTATTGTTATTATTGGTTTTTTTTTCTTCTGATTCTCAGTTTTGTGTGTTTTCATTTTAATTATTTATTAGTAGTTATGTTCTTAAACATGCTGTTCCTTTTGTTTCCTCGATGTTATTTCTGTTTTTCTGTGCGCACATAAGTTACGTTTCAAGCCAGATAAAATTGTTATTTATTTAAGTTATATTTTTTGCTTGTAGTGTGTAATGTGTGCCTTATAAAATAAAATTAAATAGTGTAGGCATCGTTGCGAGTTGCCCTTATAATATTTTTTTTGTTGTGAGTGACTCGCGATAGTTCAGTTCGGGCCGAACCACTAGTTTTATTTATTTCACATAATCCACAGCCATTATTATACAGGTTGTCCTGGAACTAGTATTTTGAGCCAGGACAGGCTGATGCCGACATAAAATTAACAACCTTTCATAAAAAAAAAGATTTTAATTATTGTTTATTATATTTTGTCTTATTATTTAATGTGTCTGTTAATTTTAATTACATATAACTGTTATATTTTCTAAATCAATAAGCATTTTAATCTGAAATTTGGGAACAAAATCATAAGATTTTTTGTTTTCTACCTGTGATTTTATTACAATTAATTAACATTAGAAGTAGTTATGTCCTCGAACATGCTCTTCTTGTAGTTTCATCGACGAGAATATTTCTGTTTTCCACATAAGTTTCTTAGATAACCAGATCAAATTATTATTATAGTTGTTTTAGTTATATTTTTATTGCTTGTAATGTGTTTCTTATTAAATAAAATAAATAATAAATCTATGGGGAGGCCTATGTTCAGTGGACGTCCTGTGCCTGAAATGATGATGATGAATAAAGTTGTGGGCCTTGTGTTTATTTCTCTTAGAAAATATTTTTTTTGGTCACATTAATTAATTTTTAAAATATTCTTACAGACAACATCAGAAAGCCAAGAGCCGGATAAGAAAGAGACAGAAGGCGCTACGTTAGAGCGAGAGAGGAGAGAAAAAGAGAGACTGAAAAACCTTAAAAAGAGAGTGCGCAAATTGAAACAAAAGTTGTTAGCTGTGTGAGTATTCAAATAAGTTTAATAAGTCAAGTATTTTATCCCCTCTGTTTTTGGGAAGGGAGAAAACAAGGTTAATAAAATAAATATGTACTATGAGTAAAAAAGTTATTTTTAATTTCCGATCCGGAGGTTGTGTGTTTGAATCCCGGCCGTGCCTATGGATCTTTCTATTAAAAATATGCATGTGCAATGAACCGATTCTGAAAATTATATCACTGATATACTATACTATCCCTAATATTTGTTATAATAATAAAAAATAATGGACATTTCACACAGTGCTGTCTAGCCCCAAACTAAGCGAAGCTTGTACCATGGGAACCAGATAACTGATACAATACTGATAATATAATCTTTTTTTTGTAAATACATACTTATTAAATATAAAAAATACCCAAACCCGGAATAAATATCTATAGACCATGCAAACATTTGTCCCGCAGAGGGAATCGAACCCGCAACCTCTGCGTCTCAGCCGGTTATTCGCCCACTGTGCCATGGATGTTGTCAAAGTTATAAAATGACAGACATAGGCGTTAAACTTATAACACCGCTCTTTTTGCGTTGGATCCTCGGATGTTAATAATAAAATTCTATAATATAACTATTTAGGTGGAGGCTGCGTACAGGTTAATCATAATTGCATGCAAATACCAATTAGTGCCTATTCGTTCTTACGAGATCTAATGACTTGCCTAAAAAAGGTTTCGGCAGAATAACAGCGCCGAGTTGTCGATCGGTGGCGAGGCATAATGCTGAGCTGGAACCCATTTGCTGCAGTAGCATATACACACCTACTTGCCTCTTTTTAATTGTTCCCTGACTACATTGTATATTTATTATTTCATTCTATTGTTCCTATGTTTGTTGAATGTAATTTTCTTTTTTCTCTTGCTTGTGCTTTCTCTTTGATGTTGTACCTATTGATTGTATTGTGTGAATTTGTGTGTGCTATGGTAGCAAATAAATGTCTGCCTATGTCTATGTTAAGAGTTGCACAGAGAGCCATGGATGCTCGGCATCAGACCCTTAGATCGAGTTCCAAACCTCGAGATCCGTAGACGAACGAAGGGTCATGACGTTGGGAATCGAGTTATGGAACTAAAATGGTCTTGGGCGGGACACTTGGCAAGACGTGGAGATGAGAGGTGTAGTAGGGTAGCGACTGAATGGTGGCCGAGAAGTGGCTGTAGAGGGGTAGGACGTCCGGCAGCGAGATGGGTGGAGGATATCGTAAAGATCGCGGGCCGTCAGTGGGTGAGACTAGTGCAGGATCGTGGCGGATGCCACAAACTTGCCTATTCTCAGAAGTGGGTGAAGTCAGGCTGTGGATAATGATGATAATTATTTTATATTTATATATTTTTTCGTATTTTTTTCAGGACGAAAGAATCGAAAGCACTGGACACGGCCGCCATACATAATCTGACGCATCCGCGATCTCTCAAGATGCACAAACTGATCTCGCACATACACAGCCTCATCAAGCCGTTCCTACTGGAGCCCGACGACGACAAACTCAATGGTAACTATAGCGCACAGGCCCAGGAACATCTATTTGTATACCAAATTTAATTGTAATCTGTTCAGCCGCTCATGAAAACGCAACAAACAGAGAGAGATAATTTTTGGTTCTAGGAGATACGAGAATGTTTTCCTACACATATTTCTAATTTGACTTACAGTGTGTTTAATATGACCGTGGCGGGGATATAAAAATGTATTCATGAGTTTTTTGCAAAACAAAAAATACGAGCTGGCCCAACATTTTGTCCACAATGCATTATCAAACAAAAACGGTTTACGATTTCGCTTTGCATGTTTCACGAGATGAGTACCGCGTATGGTTCCCGCTATGAGGCAGTGTTTCTTTGTACGCATCCCAAAGAACCCAAAATATCGCGCGTTCAGGCTACAGGAATAAGTCTAAGGCGTTCATGACCAAGTGGGTGAACCGATATTTAGTTGCATATAATGTTGATGACTTACCAGAATGTGGTAAAACGAGAAAGACGTCATCTGCCGAGGAAAAACGGATTAGTCAACTGTTTTTGGGGAATCCACGCATATCTTTGCGATCTGTACAAGAAAAATTGAATAAAAGAGACCAAATATATCTCTAGCTACAATTAAAACACGTTTAGTGGAGATAAAGTTAAAATACCGAAGCGGATTAAAGAACCGCTCTTTTCCAAAGAGCACATTGATAAAAGGTTGGCCTGGGCGCGTGAAAACAAAGACCATGACTGGGACAAGATAATCTTTTGTGACGAAGCATCGTTTTGGGCAACTATAGTCTTTCCATTTCTTTATTTTCTCGATGACAGCTCCTGTGAAAACTTGAACGAGCGTCTTTTTTACATTATGTATGCATTATTTTATGAAAATAAATAACGCTTACGCACGTACAAGGTTATACCAGAGTCGGAGAAACTGATAGGGATGGAACTATCGATAAACGTAACACGATAACAGACCCGATATTTTTTTACAAAATGTAAGAAACTAAACTACTGCCGGATACTTTTGTACAAATATATTGACTAATATTATATTTAATTACAAGATGTTACACGTATTAATTCTTGATTGATAATGCCAACTTTAAAATTTTTAAAGCTGTTGTAAAATAAGTAGGTATAGGTATCTAGGTACTCGACAATGAAACGAAATAATTATAACGACAGGTAATCTTTATTTATTTATTTTAATCAAAATCTGATGAGTCGTCACTGTCACTCGATGAGCTCTCCCTATGAGGTCACAACACTACAACTATCAAATTAGAACTGTCATCGAGAAAATAAAGAAATGGAAAGACTATAGTATCTCACCTCGTGCTTGGTCAACTGCTAATAATAGACTTTTCGAACGAACTGTTAAACACCCGGTAAAAGTCCATGTTTGGAGATGCTTCTCAAAAAGAGAATTTGTCAATTTGAACGTTTTTACCGATTCTCTGAATGCTGTGAAGATGAACATAATATACCAGAACGCATTATATTACCATCTGCCCGAAAGCTGTTCCCATGTTCAAATGAAACATGGATATTACAAGTGGACAACGATCCCATCCTATAATATTCTATCACATCCTATAATATTTCCATTTCTTTATTTTCTCGATGACAGTTCTAATTTAATAGTTGTAGTGTTGTAACCAAATAAGTAATGATATCGATTGCATATAGTTATTATATTTTGAACAAAGACAAATACAACAAAAATATTCAAATATATTTTTTAAAGGTGGGAACACTCAATGGCCCACCGCCATTTTGTGTTTGTTTTAATCTGTCACACGCAGCAAGACGGTCGTGCTAGTCTCTACATTGCTGTTCGCTGAGTTTTTTCACATTATCCATACGTTACGTTGTGTATTTTGTGTTCCTCCGTGTTGATTGCTGCCCAGCTGTCAAATATCAAAATGCCGAAAGGATCTGTTTAGTTTCTTACATTTTGTAAAAAAATATCGGGTCTGTTATCGTGTTACGTTTATCAATAGCTCCATCCCTATCAGTTTCTCCGACTCTGGTATAACCTCGTTCGTGCGTAAGCGTCATATTTTTATAAAATAATGCATACATAATGTAAAAAAGACGCTCGTTTAAGTTTTCACAGGAGCTGTCATCGAGAAAATAAAGAAATGGAAATAATATAGTACGTATGATTAACTATGTGTTTATTGGTTTTCAAACGCTCGACTTAATTTTTTTCATATATTAAGCCGGTCACACTCTTGTCTTATGAGAGATCTGTAAAACGGAATTATTTATTTCAGACAATGTCGATTCGAATTGACAATGTAAATACAAATTAAACTCATATCAAATTATAAAGCACAATATTTTTTTATTTACTAATCTACCTTGTCCCAAAGGGCAACGCTGGGCAAAGGGCAACTCTATTTATACTAAAAATGGGATATTTACCATGATTTGTGAGTATTTGAGTATCCCGATATTTTGGCGCAGTTGCATGCGCCATGATCACGGGTAAACTGATCATGGCGCATGCAACTGCGCCAAAATATCGGGATACTCAAATACTCACAAATCATGGTAAATATCCCGTTTTTAGTATAAATTGTGTTCATAACCATGATAGTTTCAAAAGTTATAAAGGGCAACTCGCCTGCATCAATGGCAAAGTTATTACAAAATACAATTGTACATTATAATTTGACAAAATTTAAAATAATAAAAATAGAAGTAAAATTTAAAAGTAATGAATCTAATTAATTTATTAATTTCTTAGGTGTTGATGAAGCGAGCAGACAATTCACTGAGAATAATAATGTAGATGAAGAGAAACCGTCTAAGAAGAAAAAGAAGAAGATTAGGTAAGGGCTTATGCATCTTAGTAGTTTGTTAGTTTAATTTAATCTACTTAGGACAGTTAGCTTCCTTCGACAACAGGCAGGACAAAGAAGTCGACCGTGGTGTCGACAACGCCTGGAAAAGCTACCGGTTCATGAAGGAACTTATGAAGGGTGAACTTCTCTTATCGCTATAAACGATCGCCAACTCTTGACATGTGTATTCTTCCTGTCTTAACTTACGGTGCCCAGTCTTGGTCACTGACTGAGTCTCAGAAGTTCAAACTAGGAGTTTGCCAAAGAGCGATGGAGCGCAGCATTTTGGGTGTAAAGCGGATCGACCGGATTTCAAACTCCTGGCTGCGCTCTAAGACCGGCATCGCTGACGTGGGCATCAAGGCTGCAAAGCTGAAATGGGACTGGGCGGGTCATGTCTCCCGTATGCAACCCGATAGGTGGGCCAAGAAAACAAGCATATGGACTCCTAAAGACGGAAAGCGACGCCGAGGAAGGCCTAAAAAGCGCTGGAGCGAAGACTTGACTAGACCGTGATAAGTGGAAGGAAGAGGGGGAGGCCTTTGCCCAGCAGTGGGACAGTACGGGCTAGTAAAAAAAATAATTATTTATACATAGAAGTCTAGGCAAGTGAAGTGTAGGACGCCCTCCGGCTAGATGGAGTGACGATTTGCGCTGTGGCTGGCAAGGGTTGGATGAGAAGAGCTGAGGACTGGGCTCAATGGCGGACCCTGGGAGAGGACCTACGTCCAGCAGTAGACTGTTATAGGTTGATGATGATGATGATTCATAGAACAATGAGCTAATTGTATTTGAAGGTGTTAATAAGGTGGTTCGATTCCTATACATACATTCAGCGGTGATTCACAAGATAACTGAACTCCAGAAATGTCTAAACATATGTGTATCGAAATACTTACGTGTGTCTGTGTATAATGATTGAAATAAATCACGAGTAAAAAGTAAGTTTTGTAGCGGGTTCGATTCCCGCCCCGGAACAAATGTTTGTATAATCTACAGATATTTGTTCCGGGTCTGGTTGTTTTTCTATATTATAAGTATGTATTCTATCAGTTATCTGGCTCCCACAGTACAAGCTCTGCTTAGTTTTGGGCTTAATAGCGCTGTGTGTAATGTCCGGCTTTTTTTATTTAAATCACGAAAGTTTTCTAAATGACGAAAGGTGAAGTACGAAAGGGACGGATGAAAGAAGAGTGCATGCGGCGGAAATGCGAATGTTGAGATGGATGTGTGGGGTAACGAGAATGGATAAGATAACGAATGAGTATATTTGAGAGAGTTTGAAAGTAGCGCCAGTTATAGAATAGTTGAGGAGTAAGAGCCTACTGTGGTATGGGCATGAAATGCGTAGGGAAGAAAATCATGTGACTAAAAGATTGCTGGATATGAATGTGGATGAATATAGAAGTACAGGAAGGCCGAAGAAGAGATGGATGGACTGTGTGAAGAATGATATGGGTAGGGAGGAAGTGATAACGGAGATGACGACTGATAGAGAGATGTGGAGGAGGAATACATGGTGTGCTGACCCCAGGTAAAGTGGGAAAAAGGCAAGAAGAAGAAAAATACGAAAGTTTTGTAAGTAAAAAGTAATGTGTGTTCAGAGACAGGCAGCTGAGCGCGTGCGAGTCCATCAGCAGCTCCGTGAGCGACACGAGCCGCGGCGGCGCGGGGGGCGCGGGTGGCGCGGGGGGGCGGCCGGCGGCGCCGGCTGCTCTCGACATACTGGCGCTGGAGAAACTGCTCAACGAACTGCATCGGATGTGCACTTGCACGGAGAATGTCACCTGTATTGTAAGTACCTATTCAAAATTTAAAAATTTGCTATAAAAAATAAATAAAAAATGGCTAATTATAATATGGCATCATTATCCAAATCAACTTGGGTGAATCGGCGTTGTATGTATGTATGTATGTTTGTTCGAGGATAACATTCGAAGTTGATCCAATCAAGGTGGAATTTGATATATAGGTAGGCAGTGATGGCACAATCCTGGTGTAACTAAATGAGCTCAAGAGGGGTAAAAAAATCAAAATTAGTCAATCGGATCAAGTGGAGCGTCTAATGAAAGGTCTTTATTACATTTGGTCACCGTTTTTTATTTAGTTAAGATTTTGTAATTTATATTATTAGCCAATATAAAAACGGAACTTTGACGAAATTCACAGGGTACACCAGTGACCTCACAGTGCTGAAATTTGGTATTCGTGTAGCTTGAGTGACACAAACATAGTCGATTCTCGCCGCGGGATAAATGTTAGCATGATCTACAGATATTTGTTCCGGGGTCTGGTTGTTTCTCTATATATTATAAGTAGGTATTTACAAACAAAAAAGTATATAAATATTCTATCAGTTATCCGGTTCCTATAGAACAAGCTTTGCTTAGTTTGGGGCTAGATAGCGCTGTGTGAAATGTCCAGCAGTATTATATTATTTTATTTTGTTTCAGCTGAAAACGGAAAAGACGATATTCACAAAACTACACGCGATCAAAACTCTGGGTCATTTGCTGAACTTCGCAGTCGAGAGAGAAGACCTCGCTAGTCAGTTGAACACTAGGTAACATCATCATCATCAACATCATGACGACATCCACAGCACAAACTAAAGGTCACTAAGGCCTATGCCATGTGATCTCATCTCTAAGAAAATTAGTTCAAATAAATCTCAATAGATGGTTACTGACAGTAGTAGTAGCATTACAGGCTATTGACAGTAAAACTAAGAAAGAAACAGAGATAGGTCCAAAAATTATGGTTCGCATTAAAAAATGTGTAAGAAAAGTGCTCATGGACAAATTCTTAGTTTAAGTTATACCAGAGACTAGTAATATCAATAGACTGTCAATGTCCATATAAGAAATCGTAGCCCGCAAAAAGCTCAAAATCCCGTATTATTTGTAGATGGCGCTTTCTCATAGCCTGGAAACTTTCATAGCGGCTATTGTACCCAACAAATAAAAATAAACTTCTACTAAAACACACCAAAATATTTCAATATTTTTTGAATATGTAATATTGTCCATAAAATAAGATTTACCATAAAATTAGATCATTTATTTTATTTTATATTGATGATTTACCACTTTCATATGCTTAATCACAGATGGCGTGAGAAGGTAGCACATCGTTTTTACCTAGATGGCGTTTAACACAAAATTTACACAAAGTCCGAAACAAAGGGATCGAAAGAGAACCGTGAACCGACTGACATTGACAGCTGGGAAGCAAGCAAAGTCACGCTTTTTGTACCTAATTTTGTTACATGCTGTGTTGCCAAACCTCACTTCTCAAAAGTCGCGACTAGTAAGTCGATATTTTGTTGTACATAATGTATGTACATATTATGTACGTATTGAGTTCATTATTTTAGTAGTTATGTTTCCAGTTCAAATTAATAGAACGTATTATCTTGTAGTAGGTATACATTTGCCGGGTACTTACAAATTAATTTTATTTTCTTTCAAAAAAGTGTTCTACTTATCTGTACATCACTATAAATATGTATTTTTATTTTACATATATGTAGGTATTTCCGCATTTAAGTGATAATGGTACGATCATAGACGTATGTAATGAATAAAATATATCTATCCTTTCCTGTCCTAAAAAATCCCTATTTTGACGGAAACCTTCATGTTCTGGCAATTCTGAGAAAATGTGCGCAAATCTCTATAATTTGCTAGAGACTAAAGTTTTAACGAAACTGAAGAGCGGCAACCTCGCAATATTATTATCGCGCACGTGTAATTGGAAATAGCGCCATCTATTTTTCTTCGTACCATTATGAGCGGTAGTAAGCTAAAGGTTGGCATATATTTAACGATTTGTAACTCTTAGCGACATCTCGCGTCCTAGCAGGTAATCAAATATCGAGTTATATTATCTTGTTTGAGACTGTCAGTCTATTTAAATTATATTGGTCTGTGGTTATACTAAAAACTAGGTCAAAATGAAATTACTCATTTAGCCGTTAGCCTATAGATGGCTAGATTGTAATTATATTACTAGGGTATATAGAATTGTACACTAGGTACGTGATTTATCACGTACCGTCTTATCGGTGTTTCGACCGACAATGTTTTGGTTCAATTCGGAGCGGATCGCACTCACCCTGATGAATGTTTACGAATTGAACCCATCAATTGTCGTTCGAATCACCGATAAGATGGTACGTGATAAATCCCGTATTTATAATAATGTATACCAGGTATTAAAAAAAAATCTCAAGCACTGGAAATAAGAGGGCTCGTAGATCAAATTTAATATATTTTACAAATTTCAATTAATTCTTCGTTCTTCTGGCTGCATTAATTTGTACTACGTTCAGAGTGGCACGCTATAAAGTTGTACTGCACATTAAATAGATCATAAAAAAATAAGTATTGCTGGACATTTCACACAGCGCTATCTAATCCCAAACATAGCAGAGCTTGTACTATGGGAACCAGATAACTGATAGAATACTTATATACTTTTTTTTTGTAAATACTCGTACATACTTATACTATGTAGAAAAACAACCAGACCCGGAACAAATGTGTGTAGATCATGCAAACATTTGTTTCCTGGGCGTGAATCGAACCCGCTACCTCCTGCGTCTCTGCCGACTATTCGCCCACTGTGCCAATACCACAGTACTGATATTTGCTTCGGGTCTGGATGTTTTTCTGTATATTATAAGTATGTATGTATTTACAAAAATAAAGTATATAAGTATTCTATCAGTTGTCTGGTTCTCATTGTACAAGTGTTTAGTTACATCGGTTAAAACTAGATGTCGCTAGTAAAAAGTGCAGTATCCTAGAACGCGCTATCGATGCGTTTTTGGTTCTACTATAATAAAGTAAGGTGTGTTGTATAAATGAGTTATTTAAACCCTCCGTCGTCCGAGACACGTTCTCGGAGACCCGGATGACGAAATCACTTCCGCTAATGCGGGTGAGTCATCCACATTAGACAGAGCAAACACTCCACAAATACACCGACCTCGCCGGCGAGGTCGACGAGTCCCTTTAGTCGCCGCCTACACGAGGTACAAGCACGTACCCGGGCGTTTCTCTCCTATCCCCGTCCCGGCAACAGCCCAAGCCGAGGTTCGTACCTAAGTGGTGCCCTTGCGCTAGTCGCCTCATCAAAAATAAAATTATAGGGCTGAGCGCCTTCTGCGCTCGCCAAAAGCTCGGTTAAGCTGCAACGGCCTCAGAGGCCAACATCGAGATAAGTCCATTCGAAAAAAATAAATAAATAAATGAGTTATTAATACAGTGTAAGCAAGTGTTTAATTTATTTTGAGTGAGTCCCGAGCCCCGAGTGAGTTCGTTACGCGAGTGAATAACAAGCTTTGATTAGTTTTTTGGGGCTAGATGGCGCTGTGTGAAATGTCCAGCAATATTTATTTAATAATCATTTATTCTTAGCAGAGTGAGTTTTTAAATATGATGTTGGTGTGTTTGTTTTAGAGCCCTGGACACCATAATGAGCATCCTGTGTAAGATAACGGAGGCGTGTCCGATGTCGACCTCCATCTGGCTCACGCACTCGGCGGTGGTGCACAGCGTCACACTGCTACAGCACCAAATGGTAAGTCTAATTACTTATTTCACACTAATATTGCACTTAAATATCTAGTCACTAAGGTATATATTAAGACCGTAGAATTAAGTTTTAACATCTTGTAGTTTGCTTTTGTTGAATGAATGAGAGAAAATACATACTACAATTAAAATAAACGAACACTTATAGGAAAACATATATTTATGTAAAGGGTAGACCACCGACCTCTATGCAAAGGCCAAGCGTTAGGTGGCTAGTGCAGAGAAAGGAACCTCCTCTGACTATGCCGAGTCTAGGAGTACTGCCTACTGTTTCTGATCAAGAGGATCCAACGTCCTAGCGAAGAGAGTTCTCAAATCATACAAATTTGTCAAATTTAAACATGTTTAGTCTCTAAATACATTTAGGGATCGTTGTTTTATTGGATTCAATTGTATCTACTGTTCCTTCTAATTGTTTCATGTGTCATTTAGTATGTACCAAATAAATTATTTTTCTATTCTATTATATTATATTCTTGTGCAAGCCGGGCTAAATGTAGTAATTTAACTTGTTTTGGCATGTAAGAAATACATTATTTTTCACACCACAATGTCAAATTATATTAGGGTGGGGAAAAAGTTTCTTCCCATTTTTTAAGAAAATTCAACTCATTTTTTAATATAGTTTATTTACATTTAACTAAAGTATGTAGGTACCATTTTATTCGATAACTTTTTGCCATTTTGTAGGTAAGGACATGATCCCATTGCTATAGAAATTTTGGGGCTTATGATCAAAATACCGCGACAAGTAGTTTTGGCAATCCTCTCGTGATGTTAACCTGACACTGCCTAAAGAATTCTGAAGAGACAGGTCCACTTTTTATCACCAGTTATCAGCTTCTTCAAAAATGGTTCGGATTCATTACGTCGTAATAAAGAATCACAAATGAGTACACGGTTCATTAGGTTTCTTTCAGTGAGCTCGTGGGATACCCAAATATAGAGCTTTTTTGTGTACCCAGTTTTTTTCAAATGCGCCAAAACTGTTTTGTGGTCAATTCCCAGTTCTTCAGCTACGTCGTAACTACTGATATGCCGATCTAGCTCCACTTTTTCAAAAATGGCATCAATTTTATCCGTAACAGAGCGACCAGAGCGACGTGCATCTTTAACATCAAAATTTCCGGATTGAAAACGCTTAAACCAAATTTGTGCTATTCTGACAGATACTGCACTAGGTCAATACACATCGCAATTTTTTTTTCGCGGCTTGCGTTGCATTTTTACCTTTTTTTTAGTAAAATTTTAAAATGTATCGATTTTCTTCATTATATTCACTCATCTTTACAGTACGAAAAACAAATAAAAATCACACATTTTCCTAATTTGAATTTGGAATTATCTTCTTTAAAATTTAAACTCTGAATGATACCAAAACCAGCCAGATACAAATAGTATAGCCAAAGAGATTTTATTACAAGTTCATACATACATACATATAATGCGAAAAGACTTTTTCCCCCAACCTATTATGTCATGTAAACCTCTCCGATAGCAGGTGATTAAATCGTCTGCTGAGCCGGGAGTAAAGTTGTACTGAATTTCATATGCCCTCGCGGGCATAATGTGATTTAAATTTGGAACCTCATCTGTATTAAAATTTGAACCAAAGAGACCCACACAATAAGAACTTATTTGTAAATCGATAATCTCTGCACATAATGCACCAACCTAGATTTGGTTTTTGTTGTCTCGCAGAAAGTGTGAAAGGTAGAGTATTCTCCTCGTGGATAAAGCTGTCTGCACCTTGGGCGTGCTTATATCCCTCTGCACTCAGGATTCTAGTTAGTTAGTAGATTCTAGTAACTCCCTCGCTCCGCTCGTGAGTTAACTCTAGAATCCTTCGTTACGTTCGGGATTCAATATAGCGCCCGTGACGTGCTGCTGCTTTATCCTCTCGTTTAATAATCTACTATAAACTATTCAATATACTGTCTGACATATCTAGGAGTATGTGAATGTGTGAAGAGGAAGAACATGACACATATGTCACCACCGAAAATTGTAAAAAAAAATATTTATGATTTTATACAGTTGTAGTTAATGTTAAATATATAAATAACATACATTATACATAAATAAATAATTCTATATATTACACACAAAAAAATGAGCGAAAAAAAAAAGAAATCCTTTCATCTTAGCGAAATAACGCCATCTAGTGATTTGTCGTCTTACGATGTAGGGTTATGGGGCTGCATTCGGTTTTCACCTATCTCTCGTAAATAAATGTAGTTTAAAGATACTTCAAAGATGGCGTCACCAGTCGTGTTTTTGAATGTATGATAGGAATGAATGAATGAAAATTCATTATTGTACAAAATAAAAATAATCAGTTCATAGGCAAACTTAATGCTTGATAGCATTCTCGTTCAGTTAACCTTTGTGTAATGCGGACAAACAGTTATTGTAGGTAGTGCATATTTGGTAGAGGGAGAGATATAAATAAATATTGGTGGACATTTCACACAGCGCTATCTAGCTCCAAACTAAGTAGAGCTTGTACTATGGGAACCTGATAACTGATAGAATACTTATATACTTTTTTGTATATACATACTTATAATATACAGAAAAACATCCAGACCCGGAACAAATATTTGTAGATCATGCAAACATTTGTTCCGCGGCGGGATCGAACCCGTTACCTCCTGCGTCTCAGCCCACTATATATGCCCACTGCGCCACGGAGGTTGTTATGTTAGTGTTATGGTTGATTTTAACCCCGATCCAAAAAATATTTTGTATCATATTTAATATTATAGACATATTTTGAAACTACGTTTATTTACGAGAGTTAGGTTAAAACCGAATGCGGCCCTTATCCCTACTTATCCGTTATAAATTTGCGCCTGTCTGTGGCATCGTAGTTTCCAAGCGGGTGGACCGATTCGGACTTGGTTTTTTAAAATAGAAAGCTAGTTTAGCTGGCATGGTTCTTAGCTGTATCAGTTTATAACCAGTTTTATGCATTAAAATCATAAGGATCACTTTGAAACGTCAATTTTACCGTCTGTTCCTTCGCGACCGAGCCAGGAAGGAAAGGCATGAAACAAGGCTGTTTGTTTTTTGAATGATCCTTTTAGAATACATAACAATACAGGAAATAAATTACGTCTAAATTGTAACATTTTTGAACTAGTTGGAGCAATTTCAATTTAAAGCTTCTCTATCATCTAATTAATCCGATATTTTATAGTAGGCTTTTTTTACAAAGATTTTGTTTCATTACGTTTTTAAATTTGTTAATTGTCAATTTTTGTATGCCACTTGGGAGTTTGTTAGAAACGCGTAAAAGTCAGGGTTTTTAAAGATGTTTAAACTACAAGCTAAACCAACTAGGAGTTGGTTGTATGGAGGATTTATGAAGAATGCAATGAATGAATAGTATTTTTTTTTGTCTTTTCACGTGGGTAACTGCGTTTAATTATTTCAAGTTGTGTACACATGCCTCGGAATGGTGTCATGTGCAATACTTTTGTAACTGTAATTTAGTCCTTAGTTATCGATTGTGTTCTATTTTGTGTCTGTGATGTATCTCAGGATCGTAAGAAGCAGACACCCCTGATCTGCCAACTTGTTTGGGAAACATTCGTGATAGTATGACGTAAGCTTATAAAACAAACCCCCTTTATACCGATGAGCTCCATAAAAATAGTGAATATAAATAAAAAAAAATTGTTTAGTTTTGTTGGCAGTAAGCAAAAATAACTATAAAACGCTGAATTAGCTGTTACAACTTTTCGCTAAATGACTACCCTTGCGTAGGTAATCCATACCCTGATCAGAGTCATAATATAATACAGAGCGTATTCTATACTTATGACGGACGGTCAAGAACGAGATAGCTGGGGGCCAACCTCAATCTCTTATAGCATATTCATTATTATTATTATTATTTGGAGCGTGTACTGTCCCACTGCAGGGCAAAGGTCTCCCTTCCTTCCTTCCACTCTATCAGGCGCGTGTGTAGTCCAGTCTTCCATATACGAGTCGAGTTCGTCCGGTGGGACTGGGCGGGCCATCTCTGCCGCATGTCAAAATCCACCACCGAGTGGATCCCAAAAGACAGAAAACGACCACGCGGCAGACCGCGACGCCGATGGAAAGCATATTAATATTAAAATAAAATTATTTTAATAAAGTTATTTGTATCGGACTGTCTATGTCAGACGCACATGACATAGACAGTCCGATACAAATAACACTACCTGCCGCCACGAGCGTTGACGGCGTACTGACAGAGCGCAGCAGCCGATTCTCCCCCCCCGTCTCGCCGCGCGCATACCTCAGGGAGTGCACAGCACTAATGGTCACACTATAATTGAGGGTCATGGTACGAAATGTCAGTGTAATTTTATTTTAATATTAATATGCTTTCCATCGGCGTCGCGGTCTGCCGCGTGGCGGCAGGTAGTGTTATTTGTATCGGACTGTCTATGTCATGTGCGTCTGACATAGACAGTCCGATACAAATAACACTACCTGCCGCCACGAGCGTTGACGGCGTACTGACAGAGCGCAGCAGCCGATTCTCCCCCCCCCCGTCTCGCCGCGCGCATACCTCAGGGAGTGCACAGCACTAATGGTCACACTATAGTAAGCTTACTTTATTATTGTAAATGCGAAGCAGTTTTGGTGACGTCACTATAAATCGTTCACTCAAAACGTTTCACATTAGAGCTCAAATAAATCGTAAAATTAGCCTAAAAAGTAAGTAAATCGTGTTTATTTTCGCAATGTCTTATACTGAACGTGGTGTAATCACTAGAAACCCACTAAATTAGGATTGTAACAGTAATATTTGAAAGTGTTGTGGTTCAAATCGAAGTAATGTCGCAACAAGCTTGAAACAAAACGCTCCTGAAACATGATGCTTTTGTAAAAGATTGTGGTTGGAGGCCTGATCGTATATTACACATGTCTCTATCTAGCATTTAACGGTCATTTGGACGCTTAGATATTTTATTTGTGAATTACACTAAAATTGTAAAATGAGCTTTGCGCGGTAGGCGCTGGACGAGGAACTGAATTGTCTAACACTGCACAAACATACAAAAATAGTGATAATCAAAAATAGAATATAAGGATACCTAGAATATAAGGAGAAAATGCAGTCCATTCTGCTGAATACTGAGCTTTTCATTTGAAGCCTTGGTAGGAACTCTACATTAATTTTTAATTATAAACTAGCTATTGCCCGCGATTTCGTACGCGTAACACTACTAAATGTGTAGGTAATCTAGAAATAAAGCTAAACTCGCTGTTGCAACTTGACACCCCAGTTTTATCCCATGGGACCTGATTTAGGGGATAAAAAGTAACTGTGTTAATCCAGGTTATAATCTACGTACATACTAATCTTCTTCGAAATCGGTTCAACTGTTATAACGTCATTGAGTAACAAACAAAAATAAATAAACAAACATCCAAACTTCGCATTTATGATATTAGTGTGATGTGATTCGAAAGTAACTCTGTCTCTCTGTCTGTTTGTTACCTTTTCACGACGCCAACGATTTCGATGAAATTTGGTATATCGATAGATTGGGACCGGGATTGGGACATAGGATACGTTTTACCCGACTGCGCAGAAGGAGGGTAATGTTTATATTGACAAAGCTTTAGTGTGATGCCGCGGGCGGGTCAGCCAGTGGTTAATATATGAAACACCTAGACCAGGAACAATATCTGTAGTTAATGCAAACATTTGTTCTGCGACGTGAATTGAACGCGCAACCTTGTGTATCAGCCGGCTATTCGGCCACTGCTCCACGCCACTTCGAGCAAGATGAATCTTTAGAATCGATATCCTTTTTGTTAACAAATCCACAATAATAATAAATAAATATTGTTGGACATTTCACACAGCGCTATCTAGCCCCAAACTAAGCAGAGCTTGTACTATGGAAACCAGATAACTGATATAATACATAGATACATTTTTTTTGTATAACATGTAGAAAAACACCCAAACATGAAACAAATATCTGTAGATCATGCAAACATTTGTTCCGCGGATCGAACCCGCTACCTCCTGCGTCTCAGCCGGCTATACGCCCACTGCGCCACGGAGGTCGTCAGTATACAATGATATACCGTTTACCATAATACCACCTCCCGCGGCTTCCCACGCATTGTTTGTCAATAGAAACATTACCCTCTTGCGCAGTCGGGTAAAAAGTAGCATATGTTCCAATCCCAATCATAATCTATATTTATACCAAATTTTAAAGAAATCGGTCCAGCCGTTTAGCCGCTAAAACGTAACAAACAGACAGGTTTATAATATTAGTATTACAATCAAGGCATATTAGATCTGTTCATACGTTTTCCAATGATCATACACTTTCAGGGTCTATCTATGTTATTCCTACTCTATAAACTTTTCTACTTGCCTAAAGGGGTAGCGCACGTTTTCCGGCCAGTTTGTTTTGACGACTTCTATCAGTTATCGTCAACCTTTGCCTAAAGTTGTGCTAACATGCCAAATTAGGTTTACGATTTATGAAGTTTTGGGCTGATTGTTCAAGTTAAGGAGGGATTTACCTGTAACCCAAGACAAGAAAAGAAGGTGTTATTAGTTTGACGCCTATATATATCCGTTTGGACGACGGGTGGACCGATTCACACGCGTTTTTTTTAATAGAAAACTAGTGGCGCAGTGGGCGAATAGTCGTTTGAGACGCAGGAGGTAGCGGATTCGATTTCCACCGCGGAAAAATTGTTTTCATGATCTACAGATATTTGTTCCGGGTCTGGTTGTTTCTCTATATATTATTATAAGTATGTATTTACAAAAAGACAGTTACCTGGTTTCCATAGTACAAGCTTTGCTTAGTTTGGGGATAGATGGCGTTGTGTGAAATGTCCACCATAATTTATTATTTACTAGCTGTTGTCCGCGACTTCGTATTGACTCGGAAATAAAGTTTTTTTCTTCACCGTCTTGATCTATTGGCATAAGGTCGGTATTCGTATCCAAAAAAGAACAAATGTGACGAAAGAGTTTAATGTATAGTCATAACGTTTTCAAGTAAATGTAGGTAAATTATGAAATGTGAATAGCATATATAGAGTTACGTGACGGGAGGGACAAAATGTATCCTTACATTTAGGGTTGGCACTTTGCACCAACTAAAAAATAAAAAAAGTTCAATATAATTGAATTATTGGCAAAAATGGACAGGGTTAATATACAGCAGTGGGTTAATACAACTGAGAATATTATTTGAAGCCTGCACTGTCCCACTGCAGGGCAAATGCTTCCCTTTCTTCCTTCCACTCCACTCTATCATGCGCGTGTGTAGTCCAGCCTACCATATTCGAGTCGGGTTCGTCTTTCCATCGGCGTAGCGGTCTGCCGCGTGCTCGTTTTCTGTCTTTTGGGATCCACTCGGTGATGGATCTTGCCCATAACTCCTCCAACATGCGGCAGAGATGGGCCGCCTAGTCCCACTTTAACTTGCCTACTTGGTGGCCAACGTCCGCGATTTTTGTTTGGGAGCGCAGTTCACTGTTTCTAATGCGGTCTGTTAAATTGACTCCTAGGATGCTGTACTTCATGGCTCGCTGACAAACCCCGAATTTGAACTTTTGATGATCTGTCAAAGACCATTTGAGCCATAGGTAAGAATGGGGAGAATGCACGCGTCCATGAGCTTCCGTTTGAGTGTGAGAGGAAGGTTACCTTCATCATGTTTTTCACGGCCCAATTTTCTGTGCGTCTTGTAACTTCAGCATCTTGCCTCCTCTGGAAGAATACTATTTGGCCTAGGTATAAATACTCATTGACGTTTGCAATCTCCCCACCACTTACCTCCAACCTGTGTTGTGTGGTGTTCGTCATAAGTTTTGTCTTTGACACGTTCATGCTGAGCCCATACTCGAGGTTAGAGGTTTTCAGGTCGTTGAGCATGGTTCCAAGATCTGCGGCGCAAGAAGAAAAGACGGAGAATAAATAAATAAATATTGCTGGACATTTAACACAGCGCTATCTAGCCATAAACTAAGTAGAGCTTGTACTATGGGAACCAGATAATTGATACAATACTTACGAGTATATACATTTTTTTTTTAAAAACATACTTATAATAAATAGAATACCAACCAGACCCGGAAGAAATATCTGTAGATCATGCAAACATTTGTTCCGGGGCGGGAATCGATCCGCAACCTCCTGCGCTCAGTCGGCTATTCGCCCACTGCACCACGGAGGTCGTCAAACAACTGAAATAATGATAATGATGTAGAAAATAAGGATATTTCATTGGTTTCATCAACCATTTCCTCAGCTCTTGAAAAAAATAATATAATGGGATTATATACCTTTGTGACAATTATAAATAAATAAATAAATATTGCTGGACATTTCACACAGCGATATCTAGCCGCAAACTAAGCAGAGCTTGTACTATGGGAACCAGATAACTGATAGAATACTAACATACACTTTTTTGTAAATACATACTATAATATATAGAGAAACAACCAGACACGGAACAAATATCTGTGGATCATGCAAACATTTGTTCCGCGGCGGCAATCGAATCCGCTACCTTCTGCGTCTCAGCCGACTATTCGCTCACCACGGAGGTCGTCGTTAATAATTAGCTTTGTACATGTCCATTTTGTAAGCTGTTTTTGTCTGTAATCTATTTGTGTACAATAAAGAATAAAGAATCAGTTTCAATCAGATAAATTTAGAATTTAGACTTATCGTTCCTAATAGGAACTTTCTATAAACGTAGTAATTTAAATCAACCGTGTCCATATTTAACGGTTTCAATTTTTTCATTTTAAACTGGATAGATCTTCGTTTGACCACAATCTTACCTGATGGCAAGCAATGATGCGGTCCAAGATGAAGCACGAAGATCTAGAAGAAACTTATTCACACGTACCTTAAAGAGACCCGGATTGTATTCTTTAGGAAAAACAGACGACGGCAAAGTGTTCTGTGATCAGGAATGTAGAACTTAAGCGGTGTATGCGAATGGGTGGTGTCAACTAGGTACGGATGGTACAGAGACGCGCGCCTGCTTGTCCTTTGATGGAAGGGAGATGGAGGGATCAGATTGTATAGTTCCAGGGCACATTGCCCGAAATGTATTCTGTAAAAGATCGATAGGCTTGCCACTTAATTGAAATTTATTGACCCACAGATGCCCTACTTTAAGTAGCTTCTGCGCACCTCAAAGAAAAAAAAGCCTTGTGCGTTTAAGATTATAAGTTATTTATTTTTATTGGTCACCCCAGTGCCATTTTAGAGCACCCCCTATATTATTCGTCGTAGTTATTAAGTAAAATGCAACATTTTGTCCTCATAAACTAAGCTAATTCAAATACACAAACTGCATCATGTAAAGTCAAGTTAACTACTGAACATAAACATGCTCTTAAGTTTAGACTCATAATATTTCCTTAAAATAATATATTTTAAGGCGTGACAACCCTGTGAAATACCGTCGGTAGCGCGGTAAGTGGGTGGCCGCCCTAAGAGCGGCGCTAATGCATCTCTGTGCTGCACTTACACGGGATAGTATACTGGCTAGCCAGCTACTGGAATATCATGACTTAGGCCTGTGTAGAGAGCAGCGCAAATTGGTAATCTATGCTAATATTATCAATTCGAAACTAACTCTATCTCTCTGTCTATTTGTCACGTTTTCACGACTAAACGTCTGGACTGATTTCAATGGAAATTTGGCATTCGACGCCGCGGGCGGATCAACTAGTCCCTCATAAGTTCAAAGATTCAAGTTACTTTATGAATGATAATAATTTCCAGGATTTCTTTATCCCACTTCGTGTAAGATAAAACCTAAATTTTGCTAAATCAAACTATTTGGAAATTATCCTTTTACACGTTTTTATTTCAATCTTCAAACACCAATAAGCGCTGTATTCTGTACATCAGATGATTTATTTATACATTTTAACCTATATCATACCACTGCTGTGTAAATCTCTACCTATTGTCTTGTAGGATTTTATTCGCACGCCATCTTCCACCAATCTTTCTGAGAGGCATCGAGATTATTTAGCCAGCGTCTATGTACCTACTACAGTATTTATTTGTACTTAAAATAAATTAATACTGTAGTGCATTTGACAGTAAGAAAAAAATACGAGCTTTACAGTAGTCGTATATGATGTGTAACGTCTGACCACCGCGCGCGCTCTTTGCTCAAATCAAATAGCGCGCGCGTCCCCGGCTTCCATTTCCATCCCTTTTGCCAAAATCACTCCCACCAACCGAGAGGAAAGATGTTACACATCAATGAAATGCATCTCTTACGCCGTATATTTTATGGAACTAAAACTGGAGCAGAGCAGAGTTCGTGTATAACATAATTTATTGAAAGCCACATAAAGGCAATTGTTGATGCTTTACTGTGTCTCGTTCACATAGGATAGTTACACTGGCTAAGTACTAACTGGAATAAAATACTTTTTGAAGTAAAACTTCTTTACGCACTCTTGACTTGGGGAGTAAGCTGGTGAATGCGTTACGAAAAGTGCGAACGGAAGTTGAGAGGGAGATATAAGTTAGTGAAGATAGAAAGATAGTGAATTACGTTTGGTATAGTGCGATTTGCGTCTGTCCAGAATGAACATAGACTGATTGACCTATAGATGTGTGGACAATTTTGTAATTGAACAATTTTAAAAATTAATATTTTGAAAAAGAAGTTTTACGTCAGTCTTAAAGCACACTCGTTTTTTTATAAAAACATGTATTCTTTCCCATTTTAATTGAACCATGATCATTTTAAAAGTCATTAATACCACCGAAATAATCTAAATGTTTACGGCGCCGAGACATGGACGCTCACGCAGGAGGCTGTGTACAGGTTAAGACTTGCACAGGGAGCCATGGAGCGTACCATGCTCGGCATCAGACTGTTAGATCGAGTTCCAAACGTCGAGATCCGTAGACGAACGAAGGTTCATGACGTTGGGATTCGAGTTATGGAGCTCTAATGGTCTTGGACAGGACACTTGGCTAGACGTGGTGATGACAGATGGAGCAGGACAGTGACTGAATGGTGGCCAAGGAGCGGGTATAGAAGGGTAGGACGACCAGCGGCGAGATGGGTGGACGACATCGTAAAGGTCGTGGGCCGTCAGTGGGTGAGACTAGCGCAGGATCGTGGTGGATGGCACAAACTTGGGGAGGCCTATACCCAACAATGGGTGAAGACAGGCTGTGGATGATGAAGATGAATCTAAATGTTTGTCTATGATTGAATAATCATATATGGATTTATGGACCAAATGGTGTTATAAACCTTACGCTCTGACACAGTGTGTGTGTATGATTTGGAAAGAACCGTGACCTGACGAACGAACGACCGTTGCTTAATGTGTTACCGAAATTGCAATAATTACAAAATGAGGCTGCTCGCTCTCGGGTTCTGTCGACTATAAAAAAAACTCGTACGCGTTCAACTTCCGCAATTGAAGGTTTAAAAAAATATTTTAAACCCGTAAACTGTTGCAGTTCAGATTTCGCTACCGCGTAATAAAAACACCGAAAATCCGCATCGTGAGCTTTTATTGCGCGTTGTAAAAATAAATATACCTCTAATTAGATTTAACCGACTGTTTGAGACAAATTCTGGGGCCGTTCTTGTGTGCAAAAAATCGATAAGTATTTTTATCGCCACGGATGTGGCCTCATACCGACGACACACCGTTCGAGGTAGTAAATTGGATTTTTTAGGTGACCGGTGACTTTTTTGTAGAAATTTGCATTTTGTTCGGCTCTAGATAACTTGCGATTTATTAATTTTATCTCGCATATTGTTATTTATAGGATACGTGCGGTACGCTTTGGGATAATTAACCACAAAAGTTCTTGTATAACAAAACTTGAGATATAACGAATCAAAGATTATTTTTAATGGTTCTTTATCATCAAATCAAAAATACATTTTGCTATTATTCTCAGTTGCCCCCCCCCCCCCCCCCCCCCTTTATGCTACTTGCAGATGGATCAAGTGTATGGGACACCTGCTGTTAAGTGGTAACCATCGCCTAGACAGAGAATTGCCTCATAGGTCACACACACTTTAGAAATGTGCCCTGCGTACATCAACATGAGACGTTCAGGTGTAAAGCCTCATATGCCTCTAATTCAAAGAAACCAGTGGTGGTAGCTGGGAATTACTCAAGAAAATATTCCTAGTTGTTACCAGTTGTGGTTTCACTAGTGGTGGCAATTGGGAATGTTATTTGTGATTAGCCAGAGGCTGCAATAGGTAAAAATGACTTGGTTTGCATTTTTTTTTCATACTACTGGCAAAACATTATAAAACAAACTCCTAGCTAACCAAACGTGCAGCACTTTAGACATTAAAGAAGAAGGTATAAACCCTAACGGATCAATCCGCAATTAACTGCCCATATCAAACAGTTTATTACAATAAAAATAATATAAAAGTACTGACATTGTTGAAGCGCACTAAAATAAAATTTGGTATTATAATCCTTCGAAAGTTCCGCAAAGTGCAATGCCACGCGTTTTAATTTGCAGTTGGTTTGATCTGTACAGCAGCTACGTAAAACTTTTAAAATTGTTTAATTTCTGTTGTTGGAATTCTTGAGGATGGTATAAGCTATCTAACGATTAGCTAGTAATAGTATAACACAGGGGTTCTCAAAGTGTGCGCCGCGGCGCCCTGGTGCGCCGTAGCGAGTAAAGGGGCGCCGTGAGGCACTCCTGTTTACTATTCTCCGGAAACTAAACTGAAGCATTCGCGATTACAAAATGAACACTCAAAGATAAATGTGGAGCAAGTAATGAGAATAGCGGTGTCAAGCCGTATACTACGCTTTGAAAAATGTGTGGAGATCACTAAGCTCACACGTCACATAGTTCACGTAGACATAGACTAAGTTGCCATTCTATATTATTTTCTATTTTTATTAACTAATAAATGTTTTCTTGTATATAAGTATAAAAACTCAGGTTCATATTGTGGATGTTTTAATTTGAGTGCCTATCTACTTAGTATCATTGTACCCTATTTCAATTAGCTAAGGCGCCGAGACAAAATACTAAACCTGTTAGTGTGCCGCCAACTGAAGAAGTTTGAGAACCCCTGGTATAACATTACGAATGAAAGAAAATTAAAAGTTTTTTTTCGATTTAGTTTGTTGAGTTAGTCCTTTTTGCAACTTATGAAAGTAGATTGTTTAGTTTTAAGTTAACTTATATCTTTTTTTTTTGTGTATTTACTGTGATGTTGCAAATATATATTTTTTCTATTCTTGTTGCTAAAAAGAAAATTTGCGTTCCCGGTGTTCCTTGTTTTTTTTTTATAACCGGACTGTGGCCCGTATTATTTTTTATAGAAATAAAGATTTGTCATGGAGACCGTATTTCATATAGCATATTATGAATTTAATTAGCCTCGCTCTATTTTTATATATGTATATACTTTCGAAAGGCCAGTATTGCTAAATGCGACCAAAACTGATACAAGACGTGTCATGTTCAATCTCCACGGAATTTGGCAACAGAGTTTATAACCCCCCACCTCACATTACTTGCAATTAAAATATCCTTTATTGAATCTCGATCGCGCGGTCTTGTTATACACTCTTATCTCTGACGCCATCTTTAAATTGTTTTATCCTTATTCGTGTATTTTTATTTTTTTCTCTTATTTTGTATTCTTTATCTCAGTAAATCTAGTTGTTTATGGTGTTGCGGTCATCCAAAGGTTTTTTTTTTTAATGTTTTTGTAACACATTTTTTTGCTGGGATTTTTAACAGTTCGACAGACTGACGCATCGTCGCCGTCGCCGTCGTGATTGCTTATTTTTCTTCTTTTGAGGCAACGGTTCACTTTAAAATCACATGATGGATAAATATAAATTAGCCACTTTTATACCGTTGTCAGTCGCTTGGTTTAAGTCGTTCTTTGTGCAGGTGGTAGGGCATAAAAGACCGTAAAGCGAGGCATGCTGAGGATGGATTCCCCACAGATGCAGCTAGTTAATGTAGAGTCCTAAATTCCCCCATAGGTACTGCACGGATTTTTCCTGCACCGGATAACCAATGTCAACGCAATGGTACACCAACAAAAACAATGGTTATTGCTACAAAAGTTATCGTTATTGTTAAAAAGTTGAATTGATATTGATTTTTAGTTTGTGCCTAATAATATGTTTTTCCTCTGTTCTGTTGGTTTGCTGTAAGGTATTATAAGGTATTTAAGGTTATTGTATTTATGATTTGCTAAAAGTGATATTTGATAAGCTTTCGACATCAACTTAAGTATAATTACTAAAATACTTACCTAGATTTAATATTGCGAACTTTTTATTATCTTGTGGTTGCATAGTGTGTGGGGGGGTCGTAAGATAATGTATACAGATGAAAATCAATCTATAGCTTACCTTAGAGTTATCTTAGATAAAATGAACTTCAGAAAGAGGCTCCTAATGTTAATATGAATTATGACAGCTAGGTACATAAATGAAAAAAACCGGGCAAGAGCGAGTCGTACTCGCGCACGTAGGGTTTCGTACCATTATCTATAAAAACGGCAAAAAATCACGTTTTTTGTATGGGAGCCCCCCTTAAATATTTTTTTATTTTAATTTAATTATTTATTTTTAAAGTGAATAATATTTAACTAAATATTATGTGAATATTTCAAGCTTCTACATTTGCCGTTATCAATATTGAGCTAAAACGAGCAAAAAATCACGTTTGTTGTATGGGAGCCCCCCTTTAATCGTTATTTTATTATGTTGTTAGTATTTATTGTTTATCGGCAACGGAAATACATCATCTGTGAAATTTCAACTGTCTAACTATCACGGTTCATGAGAGTCAACCTGGTGACAGACTGACAGTCAGACAGACAGCGGAGCCTTAGTAATAGGGTGCCGTTTTACCCTTTGGGTACGGAACCCCAAAAATTGAAGTTGTTTTAAGATTCTTATATTAAGACGTTAGTGGATGCAGCAATAATCGCATGTTTCATTTTCATTGTTTGAAAGGCCTAAGCATGTTGTTTGTATTACGATTATTATACTTATATCTTATACTTATACTTACATCTTTTTAGTGTTTTTTGACCCAATCTATAAATATATTTTAGTCACTCGCCTATTCAAACGCTCCTTCCATAAGGTTTATTTTTCATCACTGATGTTCCGGCGTCAGTAGCTAGTAACTTGCTTATATAAACGCTCCTTCTTCCTAAGGGTGAGTCCCAGCTTGATATACTAGCTTCAGCATGCAGTCGTGTATGTAACACTCGTATATTTTATTTACACCCTTATCATGAAGCCGGTTACACCGCCATTTCCAAGCAGACACATACATGGTTTTGTATTTTCTAGTTACTTGCCTGTATTTGCAGTAACTCTTAATGACACCTGTCCATACGCAGTCGTGTATGAAATTATGACTCGTTTTGTAATTAAGCTCGGTTTGCACAAAATCCTAGTTGAGTTTGACGTATTTTTATGATTCGCAAACTCCTTAAATCATGTTTAGCCACTAATTACGTTTAGGCATCGTTGCGCAAGTCGCTCTTAGTCATGCATGACTATTTTCTAATACTTGTCAGTTTAAACTCTCTAACACCACGTCCCTGCTACATCGTAGTGTATGAAATCCTCGTTCAAATTAGATTGTAAATATTAAGCAAGTTACTCGTTCATACTAGCGTGTACCTGCAAGGCTAGCACAGCGATTTCTTTGTCTACTCTTCGAAGAGACGACAAGGCTTTGACCGCAACTTGTATTTCTGTGTGTTATTTGTTTTATATATTGTTTTTAAATTTAAGTGTGATGTACAATAAAGCGTTATTCTATTCTATTCTCTGCCGATTCTTCCGAAAATGTCTTTGCCCCGAATAGGCTCAATAAGGTTTCTTCGACAAGAGAAGTATACTCTGTCTATAGCAACGTACGTTGTATACATAATTGATTAAATATCAAATCAAAAATTGTTGGCAAGCGCGCGATTGAGAAGAGTGCGAGAGACAACTTGAGAAGACAGCGCTGTCTAGGCATCGCAAAACCTAGACAATTTTAGAAGAAAGTTGTCTATCCTTAAATGTCAAAGATAGAGAAAATGATGGCTATCGTGCTCGGCGTTGTAGACTACTGTTGAGGAAGTTTCAACGTGTGACAACGTTTCTTCCCGTTCGCTCTCGAAATCGCCGTGCTCGAAACGGCTGACAAGCCTTATCTTTCTTCCGAAAAATGGCTCAAGACAAAACTCTTCTCTACAGTTACTGTGCTAGTTCTACTGATGTAGCACCATCGTAAAGTATATTATGAAGCCAGTAACTAGCCTCCAGTAGCTCGGCAGTTGAAACGCCCCTCCGCCCTAATGGCACGTCCTGTCGTCTGCCCGCAGTGGTGTTATGCTCACATTACGCTTTTACACCTTTATTATGAAAATAATAAAAGCAAGGTACCTTACCTTACTGACTATATGGTGGCATAGTGCTAACTAGGAAATATGGCTAGGTTTGACATTGAACCATAAGGTGGTTCGATAACTGAACAGTAGTAATGTCTAAACATTATGCGTATCGAACTATAGTCTAACTTTTTATTAGCTGCAGTAAAATGACGTTTTGTGGGTTGCCGGTTTTTGAAGAAAAATAAATAGGGATGTAGCTAAATGAGTGAATCATAAATGAATAATCAGTTTGGTTTTTTTAGAGATTTAATATTAAGTTGTAATGTATTTTTTAACCTATTATTATTACTATACTAGAGGATTGATCTTTTTTAGTAGAAGTATAGGGAGGTACATTCAAAATGAAACAAAAACGTCATAATAATGTTATTTAATTAATTTTTATGAACTGAATCACATCCCTATTGAGATTAGGCTGGCAACATTATTTTACGGAATGACATTTAGAAACGTCATTTTACTGCAGCTAATAAAAAGTTAGACTATGGTTACATTTTATAATAGTGGTTCGCCCCGAACTGAGATCTCGCGTGTCTCCCGTAACAACAAAAAAATACCTATTATTTGTAATCTTTGACTATCAAAATAGTGCCACGAGATACATTGACCTACAGTTTCATTCAAATTACAGGTAACGGGAGTTAATATTTTTGATTATTTTTTTTGGTAGAAATTGTAGTTTTGGGGTAGTTATTTTGGATTTCAGACTTGCCTACATTTGTGTCACTAAAGCTACACACATACCAAATTTCAGCACTGTGGGGTCACTGGTGTACCCAGTGAATTTTTTCAAATTTCAGTTTTTATTCTGGCTAATAACTTAAAAACTACAAGGTTTAAACTAAAAATAAAAATTTTGTCGAAATTTACTAATGAAGACCTTTCATTTGACGTTCCACTTGACCTAATAGTCTCATTTTCATTTTTTACCCCTCTTGAACCCCAATATCTCAACAACCCCCCCATATTTTTAGCTCATTTAGTCACACCTAAATTGTGGCATCATTCATCACCTATGTATTAAATTTCACGATGTTGGGATCAACGCTTCGAAAGTTATCCTCGGACAAACAAACATACTTACATAGATACAACGCCGATTTGCCGAAGTTGATTTGGAGGTCTCGCTTCGCTCGATCAATTAATAACAAATGTATTACTATCAATCTATGGACAATTTCGTCTGAAATAAATATATTGAATACAAGCTTCAACTCGCTTCTTCGCAGGTTTGTCAATAAAAACATTACTCTCATCTTATGCCAGTCGGGCAAAAAGTAGCCTATATCACAATCCCGCAGCCGTATTACCTAAGTTAAATTGTTGTCGTGTCGCTATCGCTAGTCATGCCATCCCTTTCACACGTACAGTACGTATCTTACGTGTGAAAGGGATGGCCTGACTAGCGATAGCGACACGACAACAATTTGGCTTAGGTAATAAGGCCACCGCTCATAAAATATATTTATACAATATTTAATTGTAATTGACCGAGTCGTCTATTGGTGAAAACGTAACAAATAAAAAGACGGATTTACTTTCGAATTAAGGAACACAAAGGACAAAAACAGAACACGATACAAAAAAACAACAGTTGATTTTGGTAGATGTTTTATAACTGTACCTTTAGATCCTAGTCTTTTTAAAAAAAGGAGGATCTCAATTCGGTTGTATTTGTTTAAAATGTTTGTAACATCAGAACTCTGTCATATAAACCGATTTGGATAATTATTTTTTTATGTGAAAAAATATATTCTTTCAGATTGGATTTCAGATCCCATAGAAATTTCATCAAAATTGGCTCCGTAATTTGTTTTTTTCTGTTTTCTCAAGTCTGTTGTTATATTTTTGTTAAAAAGTTACTTTTGTATATGAAAACAGTTTCATCATCATCACCATCATTCTCAGCCCGTGTCGACCCACTGCTGGGCATAGGCTTCTCTTCGCCCCCCCGTCCCGTCCCGTCCCGTCTATTTCGATGCCCAGTTTTCGGCCTCCTCACTTCTCTCCCTTATCTCCTCTTAATTTATTCTTCACTTAATAACTCTTTCGTTTTAAACAGAACAAAGACATGAGCGATCCTAAAGAAGACAAGCTAACGAAGAAACTGGCTGAGGCCGTCTCCGTGGCCCTCAACAACGTGCTCCACGAGCCGCAAGCCCTGACGAGGAACCACCTCGTCTGGAAGCGGACTCGAGGCCACAATATCATCAGGTCAGTGTCTCCAACATTATACAAACGCGTCTACAATGCGTGTTAAGGTGGTTCGATTCCTATACAAATTCCTATGAACATTCGCTAGATCAGAGGTTCCCAATTTTATTTGGTCATGGAACCTTAATTGATCATACTATTTTTGGCGGAACCCTAGTTGACTATTTTGATAATAAAGTGTTTACCTTGTAGTTTGAAAATATTCATGTTAGACTTGAAGAATGAACAAATTATAAATGAAAATAATTATTATAAGTATTGCAAATAATTTATTGTAACAAAGAAATACAATGTACCTAGGTAATAATTTATTGTGAAGAATGAAATTTTTTCACATGATTTCTTATAATAGCCGTAAAATTAGGCTTTATGTCTGACAATTGAACGCAAACCAATCTCGTATCGGTAAGTCTTCACAAACATAATCAGAACCAGGACAGCTTTCTCAACGATTGCCGGGTATTCATCTTTAAGTACAACTCAACTTTAACTCTAGGACAGACCGCGGAACCCCAGGGTTCCGCGGACCGCCGTTTAGGAATCACTGCGCTAGGTAACTGAACAGTACAAATGCGTATCGAATTAGTTAGGTCTTATTATTGAGGTCTTTTTATATCTAAGAATATGAAAATGTATCCTTCACGGTGTACTGTGTTATAGCACTCCGTTATATCTTCGCAAATTTCGCTCCATCCAAAGGTTGCCTAGATGAGATCGCTTTCAATGATAAGACGGCCCATTGTATTTTCGTTTTTATTCTAGCCTAGTACTTATTTTTGTATTGTTTCTGTTTTTACGGTAATTCAATAAAGAGTTATCTATCTATTCTTTATTGCACACAAGAAAATACATTTAAAAATACAGAAATGGAAGTCATGTATATATACAAGGCGAGCTTAACCTTAAGAATAATTTTCTCAAGCAAATCTTTGAGGCTAGAGAGAGATGATTTTAAAGGTAAGTGAGTGTACAAAACCATAAATAAATATATATACCCAAAACTAATATGAACTATACCTAAAGTATTATATAATATTATAATTATAATAAATGAATTATATGGAATAATAATAATACATAATAGGTTGGGGAAAAAGTATTTTCGCATTATAGTATGTATGAACTTGTAATAAAATCTCTTTGGCTATACTATTTGTATCTGGCTGGTTTTGGTCTCATTCAAAGTTTAAATTTTAAAAAAATAATTCCAAATGCAAATTAGGAAAATGTGTGATTTTCATTTGTTTTTCGTACTGTAAAGATGAGTGAATCTAATGAAAAAATTCGATAAATTTTAAAATTTTACTACAAAAAAGGTAAAAATGCAACGCAAGCCGCGAAAAACATTTGCGATATTTATGGACCTAGTTCAGAGTCTGTGAGAGTAGCACAAATTTGGTTTAAGCGTTTTTAATCCGGAAATTTTGATGTCAAAGATGCACGTCGCTCTGGTCGCCCTATTACGGATAAAATTGATGCCATTTTTGATAAAGTGGAGCAAGATCGGCATATCAGTAGTTACGACGTAGCTGAAGAACTGGGAATTGACCACAAAACAGTTTTGGCGCTTTTGAAATAAAACTGGGTACACAAAAAAGCTCGATATTTGGGTACCCCACGACCTCACTGAAAGAAACTTAATGAACCGTGTACTCATTTGTGATTCTTTATTACGACGTAATGAAACTGAACCATTTTTGAAGAAGCTGATAACTGGTGATGAAAAGTGGATCACGTACGACAAGAACGGGCGCAAAAGGTCGTGGTCAAAGGCCGGTCAGGCTTCACAGACTATGGCGAAACCCTGGTTAACTCGCAACAAGGTGATGCTGTGTGTTTGGTGGGATTGGAAGGGCATTATTCATTATGAGCTGTTACCACCAGGCAGGACCATCAATTCTGAACTCTACTGCGAACAACTGATGAGATTAAAGCAAGAAGTTGAGAGAAAGCGGCCGGAATTAATCAACAGAAAAGGTGTGGTTTTTCATCACGATAACGCTAGACCTCACACATCTTTATCCACTCAGCAAAAATTAAGAGTTTGGCTGGGAGGTGTTAATGCATCCACCGTATAGTCCTGATTTTTGTCCTACAGACTTCCACCTGTTTCGGTCTCTTCAGAATTCTTTAGGCAGTCTCAGGTTAAAATCACGAGAGGACTGCCAAAACTACTTTGTCGCGGTATTTTGATCAGAAGCCACAATTTCTATAGTAATGGGATCATGTCCCTACCTACAAGATGGCAAAAAGTTATCGAACAAAATGGTACCTACATACTTTAGTTAAATGTAAATAAACTATATTACTACCTCCGTGGTGCAGTGGGCGAATAGCCGGCTGAGACGCAGGAGGTAGTGGGTTCGATTCCCGCCGCGGAACAAATGTTTGCATGATCTACAAATATTTGTTCCGGGTCTGTTTGTTTCCCTATATATTATAAGTATGTATTTACAAAAAAAAAATCAGTTATCTGGTTTCTATAATACAAGCTCTGCTTAGTTTGGGGCTAGATAGCGCTGTGTGAAATGTCCAGCATTATTTATTTATTAAAAAAATATTGTGAATTTTCTTAAAAAATGCGAAGAAACGTTTTCCCCAACCTAATATATACCTAATATAGATATATATTTTAGCCTATGCCCAAATCCTGGTCATAATCTATCTGTGTCTCTAATTTCATCGAAATCGGTCCAGCCGTTTAGTCATGAAAACGTAACAGACGGACAGAGAGGCAGAGTTACTTTCGAATTTATAATATTAGTAAAGATCATAGAGCTATGATAGAGACGCCTCTCGAAGTCTTGACAAAGTGTTTTATTTAGTTAGGCACGCTGTAATCTAATATGTATAATGCGTTTAAAAGGGAGGTAGGGTAAAAGTGGGGTCACAATGTGTTTTTTTCGTTTTTAAGGCTATTAATTTTTGATATTAATAATATGATGGCCAATAAGTATACGGCCCACCTGATTTACATTACATTGCCGCGGAACGGAATAAAAGCGAATTTATGTTATACTCATGCTTATTTATTCAAACCGTAGGAACACAAATAACACAATAGAACACTTGGTTACGTCAATAATACTTAAATAATTACATAGGCTTTATCTACATAGTAGCTCATTGCACCATCATTTAGAGGTGCTAGAAACAGACAAACATCTCATATAGACATCTAAACACTGCTTAATAAGTACTTTTTTTATTAACTGGATATAACTTCGTTTGACCACAATCTCACCTGATGATAAGCGACGATGTGTTCTATGATGAAGCACGATCTAGAAGAAACCTATTTACTCTTACATTAAAGAGGCCCGGATTACTTAAGATTATAGCTGCTGTCGATAGGCACATAGTTATATACCTATTCTAAATAGTTAACAATTATAAACGTTGAATTGAATTGTACATAGAATAATTAACTTTATGTCAATTGTGTAACATAAAAACTAGATCCGAGCAAAAAACAGAGGATCTTAAACAGTCAAAAAGAATTCTCCGGAAAACGCGTCAAAAAATTATCACAATTGACATTGTGCTATGTACAAATAGTTCGCTTCCATTCCGTTCCGCTGTAATATAAACTGAGCCTTACCAACTCTGATCCATCACATTTGATCGGCAGTTGGACAGCAATGGATCAGACCTCATTGAAGTCACTTTTCATTAATTCTCCAACAAGTGTTCGTGATTAATTTACGTTTACAAAACAAATTCTAAAACAATTGTCGAATCCAAAGCGGTTATTGAATGAAGTGGCGCCCCCAATCTGTCAGACTAAAACAATGCGCGCCGCGTTCATTGGAATAGAATGTGCAGCCGACTGCGAGACTGCAAGTGGGCTCGTGTTTACTTTCCGTTTTAATTAAGCGCTCTAATGTATGGGGACAAGCAATACTACATCGCTTGCGTAAGCATTATATACTTCTGGAGAGCGCAGCGTAGGACGGCCCCGCACGAGGTGGAAATAAGAACTTTCTAAAGAAGCGTTGGCGGTCGTATTTTTCTGGTATAATCAATGTGCGATCAGAATGGGATGCGACTTTTTGAAAATGAGATACACGACCAGTAGCGGTGGCAAACTCGCGTCGATGCTCGCGAAACGCGATATGACCGTATTTTTTTTAAACATTTTTAGATCTTCGTTTATTGACCACAATCTCACCTAGTGTTGAATGTATGTTAGTGTGGATTATAGCTCGTGTTTCATGATGTGTTACTGCATTGATAGATATTTCGAACAAGATCTAACTAACATACAATAATAATAATAAATAACATTTTACATACGTATTTTTGTAAACATATACAAACATACATACCTAATTTAGTAGATTACATCATAGACATAATCGGCGCTATAATAGGTATGATAATGTCACACTTGAATTTACCCATTTGACATGTTTAATTAAGTTTTTACTATAAAATATGAGTCTTTGACATCTGATAAATAAATAGAAATTAATTAAAATCATTACCCCGTATTTGGCTTTGTCAAAATCGGATAGTTATTGTTTAGAACTTTTTTGCTAACGCTAAATGTCTGAGACATGTATTTTTTTTTATTGACAAGGACAATTACATGTATTTCATTTTACGGATTTAGTCAGGATGACAATTCCTTACTGGCATGTGCAGCGCAACTCGTTGGCATCGTTAGGAGATGTGCAACGGGGTGTGAATGTATTGACGTTTTTTCTACTGTCGTGATTGCGCAGTCAATGAGCGAGGTTTGAGCAATTTCTGATTGGAATGGATGATGCTTATTCATCATCATCATCATTTCAGCCCATCTGCACCCACTGTTGGGTATAGGCCTCCTGTTTATTACGCCATTCTTTCCGGTCCTTTGCGAGTCTCATCCATTGACTACGCTACGCTTTCAAAATGTCAATGTTATTCGACCATCGGGCGGGTTTGTCCAACGCCCGTCATCCCTCCTAGCCAAGTGTCCAGCTCATCTTCACTTCAGCCCTGCGATCCCTTCCCCTTCCTTCCTGATGCTTAAATAAAAATAGTATTTCAGACCATGTGATCCATATTTCGATCTCGTAGAGAAACACCAAGCATATCCCATAACTCCATAGCATGCTGGGTGACCTTGACCCTTCTTATGAGGCACATAGTGAAAACCCACGTTTCTGTACCATGGGTAACACACACTGAACAAAAAAAAAATATTGAGTTTATAATAATTCTCTCTAAGTGACTAATTTTAAATGTTATGACTGTAAAATGAAATTGAAACTAAAGCGTTACATCATACTAATATTATAAATGAAAAAGTTTGGGTGTTTGTTTGTTACTCGAACTCGTCTTAACGGCTGAACCGATATGAAATTTGTTATGTACGTAGATTATATAGTACCTGGATTAACACAGGCTACTTTTTATTGATAAACCATGCATGCGAAGCTGCGGGCGGAAGCTAGTTAGCTAATAAGAGTGATTATGATGTTTCGTGTAAATATTCAAAGTTTTATTTATTAGATTTTAAAGGTGTGATGATTTTTTGTCTTATTGGTTGTTAGCGAAAGCTGTTTTAGTGGCGTGAACCTTAACAACCTTATCACTTCTTCTTTTTCTAGTCAATCATAACATCAAAGAAAGCTTATAAAATTGCACGGAAAAGTCATTGCAATTGGCACTCCACTTTCATTTAATTTACTATTGGGCCTTTTCAATTCCAAAAAAGCGTTTCTACTCGAGTGATTGTCACAACACGCGCTCGCTCATACAATCGCCTATTCAAGAACAAAGAGCTTGTGTAGCATTGTGTCCACATGGGCAGTGCGACTTACCCGGTCTCCCCTCTGGGACTCGGAGAAAATACACTGGGTTATACTTACCACTCCCCTGACGCGGAGAAAGTTATTTGAGCCTTTGGATTTTTAGTTTGAGTTTTTTGGGTATATGTGCAGTAGTGAATTTAATTTTAGAAAAATCCCAAGTTATTAATCAATCCAAATGCTGATTAAAATTCCTCCAAGGCTCGGCCAAAAATGTTACGATTTAGACGTAATTTATTTTCTTTATTGCTATGTATTATAAAAGCATCATTAAAAATAACAACCAGCCTTGTTTCTTGCCGTTATTTCCTGCCTTGGTCGCGAAGGTACAGGCAGTAAAATTGGAGTTTCAAAGTGATCCTTGTGATTTTAACGAATAAAAACATTTTGATTTGATTTGCTACGATCTCGATATTTTGCCAATCATATTATGCAATTGGCAACAAACGAAAAAATTACATCGCCCTGAATTTTAAGCCTATCTAATGGTTGATGAGTTCCAATTTTGTATGTAATTGTGTTTGGTGGTTTCTCGGTGTAGGAGACAAGAGTCCACGTATCTTCACTTGCATACATACTTCTTTTGTTTCATTTAGTCTCATCACATTCTTCAATCCTCTCCATCCAAAGGTTGTCTGAAAGAGGTCGCTTCTAAGCGATAAGACCGCTAGTTGTACTATTTGCTTTGTGTTATTTGTTTTGTTTGTAAAAAAAATTATATGGAGTGCAATAGTGTTTTCATTTACTCAATCTTCATTCATATACTTTTTGAAACTTTGTTTCGAATTATATTTTCACTTACCTAATAATAATAATAGTTCTTTATTTCAGACACAGTGATCCATATTTTATAATCTACACTAAACTAAAATTAAAAAAAGCAAATTAAAACAATTAAACAATTGAAAATACTTTATTGCACTTATAAAACTAGTACAAAGGCGAACTTAATGCTAAAGAGCATTCTCTTCCAGATAACCTTTGTGTATTGTAGACAAAGATGTGTAGGTAGTGCACAGAAAAGGTAAAAAAGAAAATTTGCACAGGACTAATAAATATAGCATAATATAGGTACATACTACTTAAATAAACCTACTTAAATACTTTATATGATAGACTAAACTATACCAATATCGAATTAAAATACATACATAACAATAGAAGAGAAGTGTTATGGAAATATTAAGTTGCTCATTTTTGGTCGGTTTGACCGAGAAGGTGCCTATAGATTCTCAATCTGAATGCTTCCACTGAAGCAGCCTCGAAATAGTTTGGTGGCATATTATTCCAGAGACGAGTAGCGGTTATGGTGTAAGAGTCAGAGTAAGTAGCCGTGTTATGCTGTGGAGTAATTAGTTGGAAACTACGAGACGATCGCACAGGTCTGTCCTCAGTTGATACGGATGCAAATCGCTCTCTGAGGTAGCTGGGAGATAGAGGGTTGCGAAGAATATTATATAAGAGGGATAGCATGTGCGCATCTCGACGAGCTCTGATGTCAAGCCATTTTAGCTGCTGACGAAATACCGAGACATGATCATATTTTCGTAGGCCGTAGATATAGCGAATGCAAAGATTCTGCAGACGCTCCAACCTGTTCAGTTGCTCTTCCGTAGCATCGGGATAGCATACATCTGCATAATCTAGGATGGGTAAGAGTAACGCATTAACCAGTGTGGACCTCGTAGATTGGGGCAAGAAATTTTTTAGGCGTTTCAGAGTATGCATGGTACCATACATCCTCCTACTAATCTGGGTAATATGGTGGTCCCATGACAAGTTATGGGTAATGAAAAGGCCTAAATTCTTAACCTCCTTGCAGAACTGCAGTGGAATATTATTATATTTAACCGGAGGAAGAGTGTTAAGATTAATTTTGACAATCTGTCTGTTACCACCAATTACTATCACCTGCGTCTTGTTGGGATTAATTAGTAGACCAAATTTTTGAGTCCAGTCATACACAGCGCTTAGATCATTAGTGAGATTTTCAATTCCAGATATAATTTGATCGGGATTACAACTGAGATATAACTGAACATCATCGGCATATAGGTGATAGGATGTGTGATGTATTACCGATACCAGGGTGTTGATAAAAAGAGAGAAGAGGAGGGGTGAAAGAACGCCTCCTTGAGGTACACCTGCTTCGATTTTACACCAGTCAGAGGACAGATCATTAATTCGCACACATTGTTCGCGTCCGCAAAGATATGAGCTGAACCATGTTAAAGAAGACTGAGAAAGATTAATAGAGCGTAAGACGGCCAGCAAAATTTCGTGGTCCACACAGTTGAAAGCGTTACTAAAGTCTAACAAGGAAAGAAGAGTGAGTTTACGGTTGTCAATAGCAAGCCTGATGTCGTCTGTAATTTTAATAAGGGCAGTGCAGGTACTGTGTGCAGGGCGAAAGCCTGACTGAAACGGACTAAGAAGATTATTACTGTGGAGAAAAGATGAAAGCTGGCGATGCACAACTTTTTCAAGAATTTTAGAAAGGAAAGGGAGAATTGATATTGGGCGATAGTCTTTAAGTTCAGTTATGTTAGACTTTTTGGGAATGGGTATGATGAAAGCTTTCTTCCATATAGTAGGGAAATTGCTACTTGTGAGGGAAAAGTTAATAATATGAGTTATATATGGAAGAGTCAGTTCAAGTATTGGAGTTAGCATCTTTAAACCGATTCCATCATGACCAACCGCCTTGCTGCTAATGCTAGCAATAATCTTTGCAACATCACCTTCATCTACCTGCCCAAAAGAAAAAGAAGTAAAATTTTCTAGCGGCTGCCTAGCTAACTGCATTATGGTGTCAGCCTTAACAATGTTGTCAATTTTAAACGGAACAACTGAAAAATGGTTGTTGAGAGCATTGATATCGACCGTTGGGTTGACAGCAGCCTTACTCTTCCCAAATCCTAAGTTGTTGAGCACTTTCCAGATGTTATTTGGAGTACAGTTCTCAATGGCTCCGTAGATGTTACGACGCTTAGCATTCCTAATCTCCTGATTGCACCGGTTTCTCGCCTTTTTATAGCGAAGAAAAGTTTCTTCATTAGAGTCTCTCCTATATTTGCGGTATAGTTTATTACGCCTAGCCATTAATTTGCGGATATATTCAGTCAACCAAGGTGCGGGAGGTCTTTTCATGCGAACCGCCTTGAAAGGAGCATGCTTATCATATAGCGATGTTAGTATGCCATTGAATATTGTGATTTTTTCATCAACATCACTAGCAGATAAGAGTTGAGACCATTCGGTGGCACTTGTATCAGTACGGAGCTTATCAAGATCCATAGCGGCAAAGTTACGTTGCATTATGATCTTAGATTTTATTTTGTGGGTTCTAATTTTAAATGATGCAAATATAAGGTCATGATGTGAAAATCCCGGGGCTGGAAATTGACCATAAGTAGAAACGCGTTTGTGGTCTCGTGTAATTATGAGGTCCAGTTTAGTGTGCCTATCATTGATATGATGCGTAGGATCTAAATCTAAGATGTTAAGGTTGAAAGAAGATGTAATATTGACTAATTGTTTACATCTAATATCATTTTTTAAAAGGCAGGTATTAAAATCTCCCATTAAAATTATCTGATCGTACAGAGGCACAAAAGTTTCAAGCAACTGGTCGAGAGAATTAAAATAGTCAACTGTAGGGGGCGCATAAACCACTCCCAATAGTACTTTACCAGTGCTCACCTGTACCTCAACAAATAGATGCTCCATAGAAGCAGAGTAAGCAGAAGGCGAACTGGAGATAATTTTATAATTAAAGTCAGCGCGTAAATAGATCGCAACCCCTCCACATCTAACATTGGTGCGATCATTACGAACAAGCACAAAACCGGGTAGACAGAAAAAAGGAGAAGGAAGTGAAGGTTTGAGAAAACTTTCGGAAACGAGACAGGCGTGTATACAATCGCCCGTAAAAGTGGCTAATAGCTCCGAGTAGTGAGCAGGTATGCTCTGGGCGTTGATGTGGCACACGTTAAAGTTTTTTTTAAAAGGAGCAAACGATTTGTCAAGCTGTTCCCTAAGCAAAGGCTCAGCAACGCTATCATCCACAGCATCCACGAAGCTATCAGAGTCGAACGATTTAAATAAATCAGAAGATATTGAGCAATCCATTATAAATAAATAAGATAAATATAAATAATAAAAATATAAATATATAATTTATTTAAATAATAATACTGGTAACAGAACAATACAAACAAGAAGCCATCTAAAGCCACAAACACTGCCAATTAGTCTGGAGAGTTGAATGCAGGTAAAATTATTGTGTACTTATGTATGTTAAACAACTACAGTAAGACTACAGTAAACAATGTTCAAAAATTATAACCAACAGAAAAACAAAATAAAAACATAAATTTTACAAACAGAAATGTCGTAAAACGGAACGGAACGACGACACAGCGCTGGCGGCCAACGGCTTGTAGTACGTCAACGTCAAGAATGACAGGTACGTCACAGTCACGAACACACGGACACGTTATGTCAGACCAAGTGTCAGTTATCAAAAATAAATGTGGTAGGTACCTACCTAGGTAAAAAAAAGAAAATGTACTACTGCCAGGATTTGTTAAAGTATACCGCCAAAAACGCCCGAAATTGGTCAGATCGACTCGATTACTTCGGCCTCACAAAGCGCCCGGCCTTCGAACGCGCTGGTGCAGCTTTCCCTGGTGCCAAGGTGGCCGCAGCAACTGCGGCAGCTTGTGCCTCCTGCATTGGTGGGAACTTTTGTATGATTTCTCCAAGCTGAGCCTGGGAAACAACTCTATGCTTCGTTCCGTCCGGTGCCAATAGATAGACGTTACCGTCCTGAGACCAGCACTTTTTTACGCCATATACACGGCGTCCTTCATTGAAGAAGCTGCGCCGGGTGGCCGTCAGATACTCAGCAACTGACACTCCTGTTCCCTTAAAGTTCTTCTTGCTCCGCCAGACACTGGAGCGAATGTCCAGATTGTGAAATCTCACGAGAATTGGACGAGACCCACCTCGAGTAGCGTCCTTGCCGAGACGATAGCTGAACCGAATACAATCCGGGGTGAAGTGGCTTATCTTGAGTGTGTCCTTAGCGACCTCAGCAATGACTTCCTTAAGGTTTTCTCCCTCCTTTTCTTCGACTCCACGGAACAAAAGAAACTTGCGACGGCTTCTGTTCTCAGCATCATCCACAAGTGCAGTGACCTGAGTCACCTGGCTGCGGACGAGGTCAATCGCAAGCTTCATGCATACCTTGAACTGCTTCACTTCCGCCGCCAGCTGCCCCAGAGAAGCTGGTGAGGCAGCTGACATGCGCGCCTCAAATGTGGCCATGCAGCTGTCCAGCTTATCATCAAGCTCCTTGATGGCGGCCAAAGGATCTGTGGTGTAGATTTTCGCTCCAGTAGACATTGTATGGCATATTAACAATAATAAAAAAACAATAAAAAATATTTAAAAATTAGGTACTTAGGTGGCCACTTCCACCCAACGACGATAACCTGCCGTCAGCATCAGTCTATCCGCCAGACTTTTGATGATTGTGTTTTTACACATGTCGACTCTGGACATGAAGGAGGCGATCCTCTTTCTTTGGATCGCATTGAAAGAGTCAACCCCAGCCTCTGCGTACATTTCCGAAGCGCTACAATAGCGCCTCAGACCCATCATGTGTCTGAAGACGTTATTGTACGCCACTCGTATACCGCTGTGCGACTTCTTAGTATAATCTGTCCAGAGTTGACATATGTAGAACGACTGGCAGAAGGATCTGAAGAGTGTTATTTTCACGTCAGGCGATGACTTAAAGAACTTTCTGGCTATCATATTGCCTACTACACACAAAGCCCTTCGTTGCCGCTCTATGTCAGCGTCGTCCTTTAAGTTAGATGTAACGATGTGTCCAAGGTACCTGAACTGCTCAACTGTTCTTACGGACTGTCCGTTAAGATAGACCTCGGGTACTGTTTCAGGTCCCTTTCCCGATCTGAAAATCACCATTTACGTCTTTTTTACGTTGTAAATGAGATCATGCTCTTTCGCGTACGCCTCGCAAATCGAGAGAAGTTTTCTTAATCCTTTAATTGAGGGACTAAGCAGCACCATGTCATCAGCGTAACTCAGGTTGTTTACATACCTGTCATCCAACCTAATGTGTAACACTAATGTGTAAGTTTTTAGTGCCCTGATATTTTGACACTCAAAAATTAAAAAAAACATGTTAAATATCCTTTATTTATTTAATAATAATCCTTACTAACTGTGCTAATCCATATAAATTCGAAAGTAACTCTGTATTTAACGTTTTTACGACTAAACGGCTGGACAGATTTCGGTGAAATTTGGTATATAGATAGATTCTGACCAGGATTAAGACATAGGCTACTTTTTACCCGACTGCGCAGAAGAAGGAAAATGTGCTTATTGATAAACCATGCGTGCGAAGCTGCGGGCTGGACAGCTAGTTAGTTATACATGCACGTAGATTATCTACATAGGTACGTTAAAATAAAACAGCTGACGAATCACAACTCTCCTCTAGAGGAGGGTTGATAGTATGCACTCCGAATTACGAGTGATCACGAATATAATCGGATACCAATGTGATTAGTTGAAAGGGTGGCCTAACAGTAAGTTAGCAGGATTTGTTACAAAATGGGGTAGTATTTGATTGTAACAATCGGCAATTGAATTTAACTGGCGTTGTCTGAGCAATCGGAGATGCTAGCTAACTCTAGTATAAGTATGCGTAGAATACTGCGAGGGATTAGATTAGGGCTAATTCTTTATTTGATCATTGATGTAATTATCCTTATATAAACAGTTATTCCATTATTACTCTTTTATCATTATTTGGCATGTAGGTACTTAGTTCATTTTATATAAAACTTACTTCTTCTTTCTGTTGTGTGCTTATAACTTTAATTTTTATATTTTGTAATTTTGTTTTTATTGTTTTATGTACCTACTAGTAATAACGCTTTGGTTTTTAATAACTGTTAGGTTATTTCTGGAGTAATAAACGAATTTGAATTTGCATTTGAACTCTAAGACTTAGCTTAGCGATATTTATTTAATACTTTATTGCACAAAAATACATATTACATGTACAAAAGGTGGGCTTAATGCTAATAGCATTTTCTGCCTGCCAATCACAGAGGTAAAAAAAGGATATATACAAAAATATATATTCTGTATGAAAAATAATATTGAAAAAATATTGACAATTATAGGAAGGTAGTTCCGCAATGCCTTAAGACAAAAGTTTTCAACCAATGTGTCCTGCCTATCCTCACATACGGTGCTGAAACATTCGACCGCTCACGAACTAACTTGTTCACAAAATTAAAGTTGCTCAGGGAGCAATGGAGCGCGCCATGTTAGCCATCTCGCTGTTGGACCGTATACCCAATATCGAAATATGACGCAAACCAAAGTCGTAGAAGGATTAACCAGCTGAAGTGGAGATGAGCTGGACACTTGGCAAGATGGAAGGACGGAAGATGGACGAGGGCAGCAACCGCGTGGTGGGCGTGAAAAGGGCGCAGACCAGTAGTTGGCAGACCACCAGTCAGATGGTCACATCGCGAGAGTTGCGGGAAGGCAATGGATGCGCTTGGCACAGAACCGGAGAGAGTGGCGTGATAACGAGGAGGCATTTACCCGGCAGTGGATGGATGTGCGCTGGGATAATAATGATGGTAGGATAGAGATATTCTTGCCAAGAATCGATAAACTTACTTACTATATTTGTTCTGTCATTGTTATTATTTAGTATGTGATTTTGAAGATTTTAATATTGCATGCCTTGAAAGAATAGAAATATAATATTGATTCCATTAATTAGTTGTTTCATCCTTGTAACATGACATATATTTTAAGCAATCAAAAAATTTGATTTGGTATACACACTACGTGTTTTGTTATATACGACATTAAATGAAAACACGGGTACGGCTAATATCCAGTATTGCTGTAAAAATAGATTTTTTTAGTCATAGACATAGATTTAATTACTACCATAGCACACACAAATTCACATAATACATCAAAAAAGTAAAACATCAAAGAAAAGCACAAGTATGAGAAAAAGAAAATTACATTCAACTAACATAGAAACAATATAAGGAAATAAGAGATTAGATTGCATCTAATTTACGGTTGGGTGCGCGGTGCTGCGCCCCTCATCAGTGCCAGTGCGGTTCAGCAGTCGAACAGCTTGCTCACCATGGATTATCGCGTTCTAGGGCCGCCGGTAGGATTTCCCGTCACGCTAGCCTTAATGATATCATCCGCCGGGCTTTTTGTAGCGTCAACGTTCTAGCCGTTCTCGAACCGAACGGTCTGATACGTGACGATGGTAAGAAGCCTGACGATATGACTCTTATACCTTGGGAGAAGGGTATTAGTGTGGGACGCCACGTGCGTCGATACCCTTGCGCCATCTCATCTGTCTGGTAGTCTGTCTGGTTGGGGCCGGTGCGGCGGCAAATTCAGCTGAACATCTCAAGCGGCGCATACATATATGGAAGTCTCGACAGAGCTTACGTATTTGAGCCATTTGGGGTCGAAACCCTGGGTGCATGGGGTACTGGGGCCCATCGCGTTTTCAATATTCTTTCTGGGCGTCTGGTCGAAGCGAAGTGTGATCTGAGAGCTAGCGCTTATCTGGGTCAACGCAGAAGCATTGCAATTCAGCGCGGCAATGCAGCCAGTGTCTTGGGGACACTTCCGCCTGCTAGTGACCTGGAGCAGTTGAGCTATCTATAGATCGTTTGCAACGGTCTTTAGATGATTCAACTGTTTCTTCTGTATTTTATTGTAATTATTTGTATATTCTTTCAGTATTAAATAAATAACTTCCATGAAATAATAATTCATTACCAATTTTTTAATAAATTTTTCAAATGCCATAAGAAATTTTAAATTCTGAAACAACCTTAATATCAAGTCCTAAATTTCAATGAAACAGCCTGTATAATATAGAAGATAAACGTATCATATTCATTGATTATGTAAGCAGTTACTTGTTACCTGTTAACTGACAAAGCGGCATCGTCGCAAAGGCAGCGCCGATTTACCTTAAAAATGTTTTAGTAATAATAATGCACGGCGAATACATCACTCACCTTCGGTTTGCCGACGATATTGTGGTCATGGCAAAGTCGATGGAAGAGCTCAGCACGATGCTCGAAGGCCTCAATCGAGTCTCCCAACGGGTAGGACTTAAAATGAACATGGACAAGACGAAAATCATGTCGAATGTCCATGTCGTCCCTGCCCCAGTTATGGTTGAGAACTCGGCTCTTGAAGTTGTCGACGCGTATGTATACCTAGAACAAACAGTCCAATTAGGTAGGTCCAACTTCGAGAAAGAGGTCAATCGTCGAATCCAACTCGGATGGGCAGCGTTTGGGAAACTTCGCAACGTCTTTTCGTCCAACATACCTCAGTGCCTTAAGACGAAAGTCTTCAATCAGTGTGTGTTACCAGTGATGACATATGGAACCGAGACGTGGTCCTTCACTATTGGCCTTATGAATAAGCTCAGAGTCGCTCAACGAGCTATGGAGAGGGCTATGCTCGGGGTTTCTCTACGGGATCGAATCAGAAATGAGGAGATACGTAGGAGAACTCAAGTCACCGACATAGCCCGACGGATTAGCACGTTGAAGTGGCAATGGGCAGGCCATATATCGCGCAGAACAGATGGCCGATGGGGCCGAAAGGTTCTCGAGTGGAGGCCACGGACCGGCAAGCGCAGCGTAGGACGTCCACCCACAAGATGGGCAGACGACTTGGTAAGAACCGCAGGTCGGCGTTGGATGCAGGCCGCTTCCAACCGCAGTTCCTGGAGATCAATGAGGGAGGCCTTTGTCCAGCAGTGGACGTCCTACGGCTGATATGATGATGATGATGATGAATAATGCAATTATAAACACTGGTTTAAAGTAAAAGTTTTAACACTGATAGTTTTCCCACAATTTTATCGAAGTTTGCTTGTTCAAGAAAATAGCATAAGTTTAAACCATCTTACCTGAGACTGAGGACCTGATCTCAGGAATTAAACTTTGGTTATGTTTGCTAGCGTCTGCTTACGGGTTTGTTTTACTCAGATGAGAAAAGTCTGCATTTTTTATTTTATATCATGTAATACATATTCATTTTTACGTTCGGTTTCGGTTCCGTACCTCAAAAGGAAAAAACGGAACCTTTATAGGATCACTTTGTTGTCCGTCTATCTGTCAAGATCCTTTAACTCGGGAACGCGTTGAGGTATCGAGTTGAAATTAAAACCATAAACTCAGTTCTACAATCGCTTGAAGCTGAGAAAAAATCTAACTTCTAAGTTTACGTAAAAGAAAGATACGGCCGTGTATGCCGCAAAAACGTATATTTCGACACTCTTAAGGGAATCAAGATTTATAGAGTACTTTTCGTTGACCTAGAACTATGAAATTTGGCAAGTAATATCGTCTTATACTACAAGTACAGGGAAAAATCTGAAAACTGTGCATTTGTAATGAAATTTAAAAAAAAAATAATAGTCTTTATTTAAAGTACATACGTAATCAATCATCGAATCACTGTCGTTACAAATTTGTACTGAACCCTCGGTGAGCGAGTCCGACTCGCACTTGTCCGGTTTTTTATATTAAAAACACCTACCCGCTAGAAATACTTTTTTGTTTGTTGGGTTTGTTATTCTGTTATTTAACACAAAACAATTATATGAATTAAAGCTAGTATAAGGTTATTTTTAAGATTTCGTTTCAACATATTCATTTCAACTGATAACCAATTTTGGATAAGCCAACACCAACAATTTCCGCAGTGATCATTTTGTTGAGGAACTCATATTTTATAGGTACCCATTTATTGAAATGATAGGGACATAGTTGGTAACGTGATTAAGCTTACTTACAATGATTTACAGTGATTTTAGCTTACTTAAAATTACTTATACTTACCTAAGTATAAGTAATTTTAAGTAAGCTAATGTGTTCAATGTGTAAGTTTGTTGAACAAATTAATGCTTATGCATACCTATGCATAAGCATTAATTTGTTCAACAAACTTACACATGATGTACGAAACGCTGACACTGCAGACTTCTGCAATAAAGTTGTTAAATATGATGTTGATGGAAAAGTCCTACTATACCCTTGACGAAACTCTTGACGAAGCTACACTTTAGTACTATTTAATTATGACTGTATTAATGAACCCTTAATTATTTTGTTATGACATGTGTTTCTGATTGTACTTATGTACTTGCTAACTTCTGCTTAAATGTTTTAATGTTTTGTATGTATGATTATTTTCTGTAAAAATGATGACCTTTCCAAGTGTACAAACAATGTATCTTTAAGGATTAAAATATATATTGATTTGATTTGGAATTCAAATTTACAAGACGATCAATCTGTCGTAATGTATGGATCTGAGTTCTTGGCCAAGGACGCAAGATTGCACGCGGCGGAGATGTGTATGTTAAGATGAATGTGCGGAGCATATGCCCATCGAGTCGACTTCGATTTCAGCATCGAACTAGGGAGTTCTGGAAAACTGCTGCCATCCATGCCATGGAAAACATTTTGTACGTTTGTGACCCACGTGATGAGGGAAGAGCCAGTAGCTCAATGCCTTATTATTTTAGAAGTGTGCTAGAAACGTAGTAGTAGAGATTTGTAAAAGAGTAGGAGAGTTCCAAGATTTTAAAACCATCGTAAAAATTTTCAAGCCTAGACGGGACTTGAACCCGCAACCTTCCTCTTGATACGAGGATGCACTACCATTTGTGCTACCGGGCTCTGTCACGTAAGTGTCGAAATTAGTGAGATGACTCAGATTACGACAAAGTGGGAGAGTTCCTTGTGGAAGAGCTCGCCCGGGGAACCTACTACCACCATACTTAATTCTGCAGTCAAGCAGTATTGCCGTGGTTTAAAGGGTGGTTGCTGGTGAAATTACAGGCACATGAGGCTGTATGCCTCAAGCTGATGGATGCAGAGCAGTGCAACGTAGGGCACGTATCTAAGGTGCGTGACCTACGAGGCAATACTTTTTATAGGCGATGATTACCACTTAACATCAGGTATAAGGGTGTTCTCAAACCCATATTAAAAAAAAATTAAACTGGCAAGCATTTCACACACAATATTTTAAACACGAATTAGGTGATTAACGGCGGTGTAACCTAAACAAGGATTTTAACGGCTATAGATGGTTATTGTCAAGAATTTAATTATAATTATGCATATACAAAACAACATTATGAAAGGTTGTAGAGCACGTACTGGGAAGCGCAGCGTAGGACGGCCCCCCAATAGTTCGAAAGACGACCTGATAAAAGTTGCTGGGAGTCGTTGCGTGCAGACCGCACAAGATCGGTTGCAATCTATGGGGGAGGCCTATGTTCAGCAGTGGACGTACTGTCGCTGATATGATGATGCAAACAAATTGATGATGAAGTAGATAATTTATACTTCCTGAGCCCTACCGTGCTACGAATTCACGATGACATTTTGGTCCCATACTTGCAGTTAGCCCATCCCTCCCAGACATCCCTTACAATCAGATTCTCAAACTGAGCAATCACTTCATCAAGTACTCGTACTGGAGCACTCCGATTCTAATTGTTCCGTATCGAATTAAACACTCGATTCACCCTTCACTCGATCACGCTCTCGATACCGAGAGAGAATGATTGCTATTTGAATCGGTGTGGTTGTTCTTTGTAAGGCTTTTAAATCTTTTTGAAGAAATGTATTTTACACTCTTGCTCCGAAAGTTGGTCATTATAAACTCGATATCGCCTCCGTAATTGCGATTTACGGCAGAAAAATAGTATGAGACTCGTTGTGTTCATAGTAAGGTAAAATTATTATTATAAATACGGGATTTATTACGTACCGTTTTATCGGTGTTTCGATCGACAATGTTTCGGTTAAATTCGTAAACCAGAATCTCTCCATCTGGGGAAGTGCGATCCGCTCCGAACTGCGTCTCGCCTCTCGCAGCCCTCTGCGCGCGAGTAGACGGGCGTTGTGGTGGGGGTTGCGTCACCCGTCGCCCATCGTGTTGACACGCAGAATCATTAAAAAAACCGCTGTTCTCTTCAGTAGTCCTCGGTACAGGTTCACTCACTTCTCTGTCGCTTGCACCATGTAGACATGACCTCCAGGCTGACGGTAGATCCATCCTCTATCTCTGTATAATGTATTTTAAAATAATGATGAAATAAATCACGAAAGTTATCTAAGTAAACCTAAAATTAAATATAATCAAATACATTATACAGAGATAGAGAATGGATCTACCGTCAGCCTAGAGGTCATGTCTTCATGGTGCAAGCGACAAATCCTAATTCTAATTTAAAAATTGAAGAGGTCACATTCCTTCCTATTATGCTATAATAAAATACAACCTCCATGACAAATCCTTATTTCTAAAAAAATATAAAGTATACCTAGTAGTGAAAAAACCCAATAGTTACCGGGAACGCAATTCTATTAGCAACAAAGTTATAAAAATATTTTGTTTTTAATTCTTTGCATTCGTGATGAAAAGTTATGTGTTATACTCGGGTATTTGAGTTATACGCGATGTTATTGATCGCTTACAGACCTTTTATAAAAACGTACGATTTTCCAATCATTTTGCTGCCCTCTCATTGCCTCGTCAACCTTTCGACTTTGAATTGAACGCAAACATTTAATTTTGTCGTTTGATCCCGGTATTATAATTAGGCAGTATGTCGTCCGATGTGATCACTGCTCTCCGCCCACAGATTACAAATTAATTGTTTACTCATATTATGAAATCAAGGACAGGGAGTTTAGATCGATTAATCATCATTATATCAGCCTTAGGACGGTCACTGCTGAACAAATTCTAACGGCTCCCAGCCACCTTTATTAGGTCATCTTTCCAACAAGTGGGGGCCGTCTGACGCTGCGCTTTCCAGCGTGTGGTCTTTCCTCAATTTTTTTTTACCCAACGGCCATCAGTTCTCCAAGCTATGTACACCGTCGTTACGTGGATGCGGCCTGTACCCAACGGCTCCCAGCACTTCTTATCTTTCAAAAATAATAAAATATAGTAATACTTGATACGTTTTAGGATAAGACGATGGGACAAGCCCATAGCTGTAAATGAAATAATAATTTAGAATAATACATTATATGAATATTGCAATAAATGATTGAGTATTGAGTATTTCATTAGAGAGATTAAGATCTTTTACCTCTAAGTAGGTTAGAGAAGCCTGCACACTTTGTATTTTACACCGAAAACAACGAAAATTATAAAATTATTCAAGAAATTCAGTCAATTGAATTTTTATTTGAATTGAGGGTAGTCTTTTGATAATTAGACAGCATGTGACGCTCCGCCCACCGGTTCCGAAATTAAAAAGTCGCGTAATTTGAAAATCGAACGCAGCCAGTGCCCCGTTGTGCTTGGGTGTGGGGGTAGTGATAGCGATTACCGATTGCATGTTATGTTATGCACGTTGCCTAATGTTATTTAAAAATATTGGAAACGTGACATTTTATCGGTTTATTTTTTTTTTTTTATTCTTATAGTGTTATCCGAACACTTACGGAAAATTCTAAGATATTAAAACCATATCAAAAATACAACATACAACACAATATTTATTACGTGTCTATCTATCTATACTTTTAAAATATAATATTCTTCTTCTCAGTCGTTATACTCTTGGCAGAGTGGTCGTGGTCGTCACTTCGGGGGTAGTGGCGCGCTTGACAATCTTTCGCCACTCCTCTCGTATTGACGCTTTTCTGGTGAACTCGTGTGGGGGATCGTCAAGTGCTGCAAAATATAATATGATCAGCGAAATAAGTCGTTACATAGCACAATTATGCCACATTTGCCACAGTAACGATTACGTTTCACAAGCGCTGGTATTCTAATAGATGTGGCGACGGAAATAAAACATCTGCTAACAGTCCGACCGCACCCTGTCACCATAATTTGAGGAGGACAATTTTAATTTATTAAAAAACATCAGGGGTCGATTATTTGGTATTCAAAGTAAATATTTATTTTTTATTATAGTCCATGCTGTAAGTACATCTGGCTGGACTTATGTTTTTATTTGCCGTACGTCTGATTGGATTGCATTTTGTTTCCATGTGTTTTTCATTATTTCATTTCTGATTCCGCCATCTCCTTTCCATCAAAGGACAAGCAGGCGCACGGCTCAGTACCATCCGTACCTAGTTGCTACTCGTATAGGTACTCGTTTACAAAAAAAATCGCTTAATTCATGAACAAAATTACTTAATGAATGAATAAAAACAATTTATCATACACCATACATAGTCTTGTCTGATCTTAGTAAGATTAAAACTACTTTCAAAAATAACTACACCTTGTCGTAATGAGTTTTGAAACAAAACTTTAAAACTAACTACTGGTCAAACTTAACTAAAGGTTACCTACTCTACCCAGAAGCTATGACGCAATTAATTAGTATCCATAAACAAGACACAGGAACGTGGTCTCTCACTGTGGACCTCATATGAATACGCAAGGTCGCTCAGCCCCCCACACTACATGGAAAGACGACTTGATAAAGATTGCTGGGAGCCGTTGGGTGTAAACCGTATAAGATCGGTCGCTCTGGAAATGTATGGGGGAGGCCTGTGTTCATCAGTGGACGTCCTATAGACATGATTATGATGATGGTTACGTATCAAAACGTAACAATAAAAAAGAGGCACTCCGGGAGTGCTGACAGAAGTGAAAACTTGAACAATTACGAGATACAGAGGTGTCGGTAACGGTAACAGTGTCGCGAGTTCAATGGTTTTTTCCCATCTCAAAAAATGTCCAATGCGCCTAAATAAGGTTTCACTACTTATATAAAGAGGTGTCGGTAACGGTAACAGTGACGCGAGTTCAATGGTTTTTTCCTCATCTCTCAAATTGCTCAACGCGCCTAAAGAAGTTTTCACTTCAATACCATATTCCGGGTCTGGATGTTTTTCTATATTTTTATACGTAGATATGTATTTAAAAAAAAGTATATAAGTATTCTATCATTTATCTGGTTCCCATTGTACAAGATCTGCTTAGTTTGGGGCTAGATAGCGCTGTGTGACATGTCAAGCAATATTTATTTATTTATTAAATATCACCCATATTTATCCTAAACTAAAGCAGATAGCATTAGAATTCAAAACAGCCCACAACTGTAAAACGCTTCGATCAAAACACCAGCCAAATCACTTAATAATGGAGTAGAGTTTAGTTGACAGACGGACAGACACAAAAGGACATGACACCGCCTGCATGTTACAAACTCAAACTGCTCAAAGCATATATATATTGTTATACCGAGCCGGAACAATGACACGGTAAATTGTTAGTTCCAGTATGTAAAAAGTTTTGTCAGATTGGCGCAAACATTTGGGACAATGCTGGTCCATCCTAGACGTTAATAGCGAAATACATCGCTAAGAAACCAGCGGTGTTCCTAAGGCACGTTTTTTTAAATTCTTAGTGTACAATTTTATTAGTACCCTAGTAATTGATCGAGCGAAGCGAGATCTCCAAATCAACTGTCAAGTAGTGTCAAGACAAAAAATCAAGTATGTACCTATGTATGTTTGTCCGAGGATAACTTTCGAAGCGTTGATCCGATCATCGTGAAATTTGTTACATACCACTAAGTAAATGAGCTTAAAATGTGAGGGGGTTGTTGAGATATTGGGGTTCAAGGGGCGTAAAAAAAATTTAAAATGAGACTATTTGATCATGTGGAAATGATGATGATGATGTCAAATGAAAGACACCGTTTTTAGGGTTCCGTGCTCAATTGGTAAAACGGGACCCTATTACTAAGACTCCATTGTCTGTCTGTCTGTCCGTCTGTCACCAGACTGTATCTCATGAACCGTGATAGTTAGACAGTTGAAATTTTCACAGATGATGTATTTATGTTGCCGATATAATAATAAATACTTACTAAAACAGAATAAACAATATTTAAGTTCGGCTCCCATTCAACAGACATGATTTTTTTGCCGTTTTTATAGATAATGGTATGGAACACTTCGTGCGCGAGCCCGACTCGCACTTGGCAGGGTTTATATTTTTAGTTTAGTTCTTGCAGTTTTTGAGTTATTAGCCATAATGAAAACTGAACTTTGACAAAATTCACAGGGTACACCAGTGACCCCACAGTACTGAAATTTGGTATGCGTCTAGCTTTAGTGACACAAATATAGGCAAAAGTCTGAAATTCAGAATAACTGCAATTTGTACTTACCCCACAAAAGGATTACCAAATAACATGGTGATATATTAAACTGATAATTTTAGATTTTCGAATTTTTGTTAATTAATTTTGCATGCTTGTATGCTGATTAAGGCTGTACCTAGATTATTTTATTACCAACTAATGTAACCCATGTATCGCAAATAATAAAAAAAACCAGTGATACTGTTCGCCTCGAAACCATCTTCAATATGCTGGGTAAGCTTGAGCGTCTGACCGCAGCAAGCTTTCCCGGGTCTGAATCCTGCTTGTTCAGGGATTAGCTGAGGCTCCATAATCGGGGTAAGACGGTTGAGGAGAAGTCTTTTGAATAGTTTGTATAGGTGGCATAGCAGGGAAATAGGTCTATAAGTTTTAGGGTCTGTAGGGGGTGTTCCAGGCTTCAGAAGTGCTACAACTTTGGCGCGTCTCCACATTTTAGGGATTTTTATGGTTTCCAAGCAGTTGTTAAAGCACACGCCAATTGGTCCAAGATGTTTAATTTGATCGACTAATAAGTCGTCCACCCCGGCAGCTTTTCCGTTCATTAGAGCTCTTATTGCAAGTATAATTTCGGTTAGTGTGAAAGTCTTAAGTTTTGAGTCAAAGATTACGAATAATATTTATTTTTGTTTTTACGGGAGACTCTCGAGATCTCAGTTCGGAGCGAACCACTAATATTATTACAATATTAATGAGATTAAGAGTCTCATGCTCTACCGACTGAGCTGGCCGGACTGAGACACGCGTTGTGCGGCGCGAATCGTTCGGTACCGCAAAGCGGTATGCCTACCTATTTCACTCCTTTTGAATCTCAATATCTCAATAACCCCCCACATTTTTAGCTCATTATGTCACACCAGCATTGTGCCACCACTACTTACCAAATTTCACGATGATCGGATCCACACTTCGAGAGTTACCTTCGGACAAACAAACATACACATACCTACATACGTACAACGCCAGTTCATTGATTGGGTTATGGGTTATACTTTTAAGTACGTCTGGCTGCTTGTCCGGCGGTTTCACATACTTCGAACCATAACGTATCACAACTTGACAATTTGGTCACACAAAACCTTAATCGAATTAGACAAATTGTAAAATTGCCCGCAATTTCATGACACGTGTCTATGACAGGATAATCAACCTCAGGCACACTTCACATATTTCATACTAAAATCAACCTTATTTTTATAACAATAAGAATGTATCCGAAACATATCAAAAGCATTGTTTAGATAAAAACGCCTCTATTTTGAATTCCATAAGGAATATAAAATATCTATGAAAATAGACACTTTTGTAGTTTCGTTCCTTTGGGATGGGGAATGAAAAAATACTCTGGAGAATTTGTATAACGGATCTAGTTTCTTACGGCGCGTGCTACATATTATATAAAAATTTACAGTGATAGATTTATAATTCATTTATTTATTATAAGTACGGTACAATAACCAATTCCAATAATTATGCAATTAATAATAATATCATTAACAAAAGAAGAACAAGAATTAACCAAATATAAAAAACAAGTAACTTTTTAACAATAATATAACTGACTTAAACAAACTACTCATCTAATTTTGTTGAAATTTCTATGACACCAATATGAAAGTATATCCTTTCAAATAAAAGAATAATATTTCAAATCGGTTGATAAATGACTGATTTCTGAGGTAATATAATTTTTTTTTATAAATTATTGGCTAGCGCTTGACCACGATCTCGCCAGATGGTAAGCGAGGATTGAGGGTAGCTCTCGATTTTTTTGGGATCCCACCATCAGATCCTGACTTGGTGCCAATGGCACTACCTGGGAAGTATACCCTTTTAAATAAAAATGAATTTCTCGATTCGGTCCAGGCGTCTTCGAGTAATCGGGGAACATACATACAAAAAACATACCTACAGTTGAATTGAGAACCTCTTTCTTTTTTGAAGTTTTTTTTATACAACTTATATGGCAAACCAGCATGCAGTCCACCAGATGTTGAGTGGCTACTGCAGCCCATGGATATCCACATAGAACTCAAAACAAGCTATTATGTTGTCTTGATCTCTATGTGGATACGTTGCCATACTATAAGACGGTTAATAAATTGTCATTATAAAAATACCAAAGCCAGTGAGATAATAATTATATGCAAACAAGTATATAATAATACATTATTTGTGGGCACGGGCTCTTTGTAAATCATTCATCTCCTTTATCACCTTTATTCCTATCATTCATCACATTTACTCCAAGAGTGATATCACCCCCCACATTTTATTTATAGATTTACAAGAAATAAATAAATTATGAATCGATATTATCTAGGGAATGCAATCCCGATCCCGCGGGATCCCGATCTCGCGAGATCGCGCGTAATTTTTCGGGATCAATCCCGACGCATCATATGACGAGATCCCGTTCGAGATTGACGGGATTGTGCGGCAGTGGTCAGCGACGCTACACACGTCCACTCGGGGCGCAAGCGGCGCGCTGACTGACGGCCGCGAGCGGCAGGAACGCCAAACAGCGTTAGAAAACTATTCCGACTATTTCCGAATATTAGCGACAGGTGACGATAATTATTTAGTTGGTAAGATTAAAGAATAAAGATTTTTATTTTTTTTCGAGTAATATGTTATTTTAGTTAACCTCACTATCACAAACAAGCAGTTATTAGCTTTTTCAGTCATCCGAATTTAACATTTTTTTTAAACTAGACGGGATCCCGAAAATTCCGGGATCCCGCGGGATTGATATTTCTAATCCCGCGGGATCTCGAATTTGCAATCTCGAGTCGGGATTGCATTCCCTAATATTATCTATAAATACGTGAAGAGTTAACTTTGTATCCCGTTTGCGCGCACGGAGGACTGTGAGATTTGGCATAGTTAAAGTTTGTATAGAGGAGGGGAAAGATAAAATTAAGATACAAAACAATAATTAACTAGTGGTTCGCCCCAAACTGAGATCTCGCGTAATTTTTGACTATCAAAATAGTGCCACGAAATACTTAAGTATCCAAAAACTTGACTTAAAGTTTCATTCAAATTACAGGTAACGGGAGTTCATGTTAACTGGTACACTGTTTTGGGGTACAAATTGCAGTTATTCTGGATTTCAGACTTCAAAAGCTACACGCATACCAAATTTCAGCACTGTGGGGTCACTGGTGTACCCTGTGAATTTTGTCAAAGTTCAGTTTTTATGATGGTTAATAACACAAAAACGGCAAGGACCAAACTATAAATAAATACGGGGTCGAAATGTACTAATTAAGACCTTTCAGTTGACATCCTATTTAACCTAAAAGTCTGATTTTTATGTTTTTACCCCTCTTGAAACACTCCCCCCCCCCCCCCCCCCAAAGCATTTTTAGCTCATTTAGTCACACCAAAATTGTGCCATCAAATCAAAATCAAACCAATCAAATTTCACGATGATTGGATCTACGCTTCGAAAGTTATCCTCGGACAAACAAACATACATACTTACAACGTCGATTTGCCCAAGTTGATTTGGAGATCTCGCTTCGCTCGATCAATTAATTAATGCACTATGCACTGGCAACCAGTCATAATTAAATTAGGTGGTCCCATGGTTTGATACGAGATGTTTATCGTTATATCAAACCAATCCAGAAATCATCATTATCACATGAGCCCAAGGACGTTCATTGCTCTCTCTATAGATTTTCAGAGCGAGCGATCTAGTGCTGCCTGCACCCAACGGCGCCCAGCAACCTGGCTGGCAGAAACCAATCCAGAAATATATACTATATTCATATAAACGGCAAAATCCAACTTTAAAATCCTTTCAAATATCCCGACCCTTTCCTATCGAAGACCTTTCCTATCACCAGGAATAGACTATAGTCCTAAGAATAACATACTTACTCCATTCGTCCGTAAAAGTAATAAAAATCACTTGCCCTAATACCTCATGCACTTAGGGGAGGTGCGGCGCAAATGGACCACTAATAATTAATGACGTTATATTTTTTTTCGAGTGTGTTTTGATTCGATTTGACAGCGCTGGCGACGCATATGGCGCGTGCGCGATGCCTCTACATGTTTTATGTTTGTGTAGCGAGGTAATCAGATGGAAATGCTTTTGATTGGTTGTTATTAGTGCAGTATGTGCAGAATTCTGAATTTTTGTTGTCATTATGTCAATCGACTTAACCCAGCTATTACTACAACTTTTTTTTTATTTACTTATATTTTGTTAGCCAATATTTTATCACTGCTGGGCAAACTCTTTTCACCTATCGCAATCCTTACTTTTTTATTATTATGTTAATTTAAATTTTATGTTACTCTAGCTGTTGCTTGCGACTTCGTACGTGTTACACTACTAAATGTGTAGGTAACCTAGAAATAAAGCTAAACTCGCTATTGCTACTTGACACCCTATTTTTAGGGTTCCGTACCCAAAAGGTAAAACGGGACCCTATCATATATATGACTAATCAAATACCACCAAATATTGTATCGAATGAATATTTTTAAGATTTACATACGGTTGACCGGAACCCACGTTATCGAGAACCTGGTGTCTAGATAAACCTAGTATAGGTTTTAAGAAATCATAGAATCAATGTGTAACCAGCTTTTTGAATCTGATAATAAACAAATAAATAAATTAAGACTCTGCTGTCTGTCGATCCGTCAGTCTGTCTGTCTGTTCGTCTGTCTCATGAACAATGGGATAAAAAGTAGCCTACGGCCCAGCTAAGTAGCCTAGTAATCCAGGTTATAATCTACGTACTAAATTTCATCGAAATCGGTTCAGCCGTTACGACGTGATTGAGTAACAAACAAACAAATAGATAAACAAACATCCAAACTTTCGCATTTATAATATTACTGTGATGGATTTGTATAATCCATTTGTGTATTATTGATCGTATATTATTATAAATTTGTTTATTTCATCATATGTGCTTGTTTGTTTAAGTTTTTATATTTGTGTTCCATTGTTGTTTTTTTTTAGTAGTTTAATTGGTTATTATAAATCCTGTTCTAATTGAATAATTAATTGAATTGAACTTGCCACCTGACGTTAATAAAGGCTGGTAAACAATGGTAACCGATAACGGCACGTTTGTCTGTAAAAAAGTGTCAAACTTTTAACACTTTTTCAAGAAGAGTTACTTATGTCGTTGGTGATTAGTAAATTACCGACGTTTATGGGAACCGCCCATTAATCATCTTTAATAGATAGACATAAAATCATCAGTTTTGTTTCACAGAAGTTTTCGTGACTTTTTTCGGTTTTACTGCATAATCTGCTAATGATCTTAGCAGCTGCAGATCTTCTTACAATTTACTTATTTACAAAATTCTCGCTAAAATAATTGTAGAGGATTCGGCCCGATAATGAGTGTATCATGTATCTGAACTCGCATTATGATTATTTCGTACCTGTTTAGATTTAATCTTTGTCCCAAATTTTAACAAGTAAGATAATAATTAAGAGCAGTAGAGTTCCTGGTGAAGGGTATGGTTGCCGGAATTACAGGCACATGAGGCTTTCCACTTGTACGCCTCAAGTTGATGGACGCAACGTGCGTCGTAGAGCACGTTTCTAAGGTGCATGACCTACGAGGCAGTACTTTGGCATAGGCGATGGTTACCACAAAACATAAAAAAAAATGGATTTATTCATTAAAATTACAAGGATCGCCTTGAAACGTTAATTTTACTGCCTGTTCCTTCGCGACAAAGCCAGAAAAGAAAGGCAAGAAACAAGGCTGGTTACTCTTTTTAATAATAAACTAGCTGACCAATCCGCAGCTACGCACGCGTAGTTTTTCAATAAAATCATTACCCTCATTCTGCGCAGTTGGGTAAAAAGTAGCCTGTGTCACCCGGGGATAGTGTAGCTTCCTAACAGTATAATAATTTTTAAACCGGTCCAGTATTCAATACAAACAAACAAATCATTCCTCTTTATAATATTAGTATAGATAAAATCAATATCTTGTATCAATAAAGAAAATAAAATATGTCTAAAAGTAACAATATTGACCAAGTTGGAGCAATTTCAATCATCAGGTGGGCTATATACTTGTTCCATATCCAGGTCGTATAAAAATAATCCTCCCACAGAATTGGGTAAGATGTGTTAGCCAAGTGGAGCATGACACGCCCAAACAAAGGTTATTTAAATAAATATTGGCCCTAAACTTTGCCCACATTCTCACGCAATCTACCTATAATTAAATAATTTCCTAATAAAACAAAATTACCGTTTGTCGCGTGTCGCAAATGCGGTTTCTATGTATCCACTAGGGAACGGGTTCCGTATATTGTATCCCTTGTGACGTCTGTCTGTCGTTTGAAATGATATAGTTAGTTTGGGGTGGGGTCGATGTCAGATGTTACAGTTTTTGCGGTTGTCAGTTAGTAAGCAGTTGGAATTCTTAGTAAGTACGATCGACCCTGGGGTTAATCAACAATGTCGCTAAGGATTCCTTGATTTATTTGTTGGCTTTCGTTAACTTAAACTTGCTGAATTAGTTGATAAGTGTTTTAACTATAATTAATGTTTGTAGATAGAGGTGGAAAGATTTGAATAAGACTAATGGTTTTTATAATGCATTATATAGACTATATTATGCATATATAGACCGCAAGGCAAAGCACAGAGAATCTTTTAAAAGTATGACCATCTAAATGTTTTCCATCTGTGCTTCGAAACTAATCACATGTCGGAATCCCACCAATCTGTCTCGAAGGCATCGAAATCATCACGCCAGCGTCTACTAGGCCTTCCTCGGCGCCGTCGCCCGTCTTCAAGCACCCACTGCGTGACGATCGTTGCCCATCTGTCCGGGTGCATTCGTCTTACAAGGCCCACCCAATCCCATTTTAGCCTGGCAGCCTTATTTCCTGCGTCAGCGATGCTGGTTTTTAACCGCAATCTATTCTAATAAATATAAATTCGAAAGTAACTGTCTGTTTGTCACATTTTCACGAATGAACGGCTGGACTGATTTCGATGAAATTTGGTACACACATAGATTATGGCCAAAATTGGGACATAAGAATACTTATTACCCGACTGTGCAAAAGGAGGGTAATATTTTATTGACAAACCACGCGTTCGAGGCCGCGGGCGTCAGCTGTTAATTATAAATTATCATTGCCCAGTAGGACGAATTAAATAAGTTGAAGATAAAAATAAAATAATGTAAAAATATGAAGTAAAAAAGAAGATATTTTGTATTATGAGTTGATAACTTTACATGATTTGAATTTGAGTTACATTATCAAAACAATTTACAAAGTTACCAATTCTATTTAAATTTGCTTCACAAAGCAAACCCTTAATTCCTCTTAATTCAAATCCACCTCCGAATAAAAATAAATCAAAACAAAACAAGCCCTACCAATAATAGTCCCATTACAATGTACCGAGCACGCCTCCGACGTCTATATCGGACGTCATGCTGCGTCCTGCTGTGCTGTTGTGCCACTTACTTTACTCCTGTGCAGAGGGACAATAAATAAAAGATATTTGGAATTAACGTCAACTTCATCATCGTCACTTTTACGCAAGTTGCGCGTCATTGAGGGCAATTCTCTTGGTACAAACTAAACTTACTTTTGGTTTGACGGCACTTAAATGTCATCTGTTTCTCTGTGATTGTACGAAATTAAAAAAGATGGCAATAGTTTTAGTGCTGTCAATGTCATAAGATCATAAATGAAAAAGTTCAAAATTAATAGTCGCATAAATCGTCTAGATTCCACACTAGGATTTCTTGTATTGTGGGTAGGTATCAGAAACTAAGAAAGCAGAATGTTAGTGACTTGTAAACTCGGCAACTGTTGAACTTATTAGAACGAAATTGTACATAATATAAAATGAATATTGGTGGCATCAGCACTTGATCATTGAAGTTGGGTGCGTGTTAAAGTCCAAAAATAACAGGTTCTTTCTAGGCAAACGAGCTTCATCTTCTATCACGCCATCACTTACCATCAGGTAAGGGCGTTGTTAGCGCTTTATTATCCATACTAATAATTATAAATTCGAAAGAAGCTCTGTCTCTCCGAATAACTGTCTGTTTGTAAAGTTTTCACGACTAAACGGCTAGACCGTTTTCGATTGAATTTGGTGAACCTAACCAATCCAGATTGAGACAGGCTACTTTTTAATGACAAACCACGCGTGCGAAGCTGCCAGCGGAAGCTTGTTTCCTATAAAATGAGTGACTTAATAATAACATTTTATAGGAAACAAACTGTGTTCATTAATAAAAAGTAGCCCCAATCTAGGTCATAACATAACATATCTATATACCAAATTTAATTGAAATCGGTTCAGTTCAGACGCGTAATCAAGAGAGCAATAATGCAACTCCCGTGACATAAGCTTGCGTTGATCGAAGTTACATTAAACTCTGAGTAGGAGAACACTCCTCAATGTGTTCTCTCAATCCACTGAGCGGTGATTGTGTTGAGTAGACGCAGTGGGATGTGGTCAAGCTGCGTTTCGAAATTTTGCGCGATTGAGTTATCGTACTTGATCGATATCGCTTATTAAATGCCAGCTGGGACTTACCCTCTGGTGATTACTATCAGGCTTTAAATTGCCGTTATTTGTTCATTAAAGTTTGGGTCACCGCTACTACGATTTTTTTAACACGAATAGATCATTTGACAACTGGGCAGACGTAGCACGTGAGAATGCACATGGAAGGGATGAGGGGAGACCTGGTCTAACCAGTGAAACACAAATGGCTAGAAATTAAATGGATTTAGTTCATCATCGGCCGATGAGGCCGAAAGGTTCTCGAGTGGAGGCCACGGACCGGCAAGCGCAGCGTAGGACGTCCACCCACAAGATGGGCAGACGACTTGGTAAGAACCGCAGGTCGGCGTTGGATGCAGGCCGCTTCCAACCGCAGTTCCTGGAGATCAATGAGGGAGGCCTTTGTCCAACAGTGGACGTCCTACGGCTGATATGATGATGAGTTCATCGTTTGGTCATCTTACTACTTACCATACGAGCTGCCTTTCTGTCAGTTCTACACTATACGATATTACTCTTATTCAAGGTATATATAGCTAATGCTAGCTATATCGGAGAACACGCACTGGAAAGCGTAGCGTAAGACCACCCCCCACTAGATGTAAAAAAAGACTTGTTAAAGGCTGCTGGGAACCGTTGGGTGCAGGCTGCACAAGATCCGGACTCTGGAAATCTATGGGGGAGGCTTATGTTCAGCACTAGACGTCTTTTGGCTCATATGATGATGATAGCTAGCATTATCTCATAAAGTTTCAAACACAGCCGTCGCTCGCAAAAAATATTTTTTCTTTTAATACACTTCCCGTCCTTATCGCCATCCCAAATGGGGTCTCGGAGATGAGGTTAAGTGTCGTGCGAATAGGCAGGTGCGCCTCGCGCGGGTTCGAGTCCCGATGTGAGACGGGTCACATGGCGCCGATTGGGGGTGAAATCGCTGTTGTGATTCCGACGCGGATTTTGCAGTTTAATCAGCTGTTGTTGATTTTAATTTGAGAAATTCAGATTGGAATTGTCTAAGCCTCTTATAGTTAACATGATCACTGTTTCACTGCAAACTAAATGCGTGCGCGATACTTGAACGTAACATAAGCGCGCACGCGTATGTATAGGGTAAATTTTAAAGAAACTCTATCTCTCTGTCTGTTTGTTCCGTTTTCACGACTAAACGGCTGGACCGATTTCTATGAAATTTTAGTATATAGGTAGATTATGACCGGGATATATAGATAGATTATAACACAGGTTACTTTTTACGCGACTGTGCAGACGGAGGGTAATGTTTTTAGTTCTTTATAAGTATTTCACAGCGAAAGTTTTTACCCTTAAGGTAGCATTTTCCTTTAGATCTTAGGGTTTCATGAAAATGTAAAAATAAAAGTTAGGTACATGTTCCTTATCACAACTCTATCAAAAAGGTTTAAGGTCTAGTTTAGAATTATGACCCAAATAACGCCGGCTTCCTCTCATTGTTTTGTTTATCCCGTAATTCGAATAGTGCAACTCGATATGTTCTTTAACCGAATAATCGAATCGGACATCCATAAAACAATTCAATGCATCACATCATGCTATTATCGGTACCATCGCTAAGTAGTCGCGACATCACCCTATACTTCCAGACCCTGGGGTGTTAGAGTGAGATGGGGATACCACCCCACTGGTGCGGTGTGAGGGGGATGGAAGAGGTGCTTGAAATGTAGTGGCGTTTCAGCGACAGATTGGCGCGCACATGTCGCGTTGCGATGTTCTTTTTGCTAACTTTGTTTTAGGGATGGCCGGAGAGACTATCGATGCAACTTTACAGATCTTTTAAGACTTCTTCAATGAGGGGTTTGCATGGCCATGTTCATATAACTGCTAACAGATGGGGTTGCTCTGTCATACTTTGATTAAAAAAGGATAGTGTCAATATCAATTGCCGTGTCAACATTTTATTTTCCCAAACAAAAATCAAACATTTGGGTTTGTTTATTTGACGAAGTGAGATTGTTTTTAGGATAGTCTCTGAGATTTTGGCATATAAACTATATTTTTTTGGCGGTGCATCTTCAGACAGCGTTATCTATTACGCTAGCTGAAACTAGTTTTGTCTTTTTAAATTGAAATTGAAAAGCCCTCATTTTTTTAGGGTTCCGTACCCAAAGGGTTAAACGGGACCATATTAAGAGTCCGCTGTCTGTCTGTCCGTCTGTCACCAGGCTGTATCTCATGAACCGTGATAGTTAGACAGTTGAAATTTTCACAGATGATGTATTTATGTTGCCGCCATAACAACAAATACTAAAAACAGAATAAAATAAATATTTAAGGGGGGGCTCCCATACAAAAAACGTGATTTTTTGGCTCGTTTTTGCTCGATAATTATAACGGCAACAGATAGACGCTTGAAATATTCACAGAATATTTAGTTATATATTCACTTTAATAATAAATAATTAAATTAAAATAAGTTTTTGAGTTGTTGGGAAGAGTTTGAGAAGAGAGAGAGAAGTTGAGCTCCCATACAACAAACGTGATTTTTTGGCCGTTTTTATAGATAATGGTACGGAACCCTATGTGCGCGAGTTCGACTCGCACTTGGCCGGTTCTTATTTTATAACTTACGAGTATTAAAGATAAAATTGTACTGGTTTAGGAGACGTGATACTGTTACAGTTTTTTTAACGTTTTGCAGCTGTCAACGTTTATTTTTGTGATTTCTATATGCCTAAAGCACATAGAAATCACAAAAATAAACGTTACGACGAATAATATTTTGATATTTGTTTTTTTTACAAATAATCAACAAAATAACCCGATTTGAATTACTTAGATAAAGAAATTGCAAGTGTGTATTACCCCATCACTAGGCACATTTCGGGTGTAGTGCGTCGGAAAGGGGAGCCGCGGGCGAGTAGCACAGCACTTGTTTGTGCGATTTAATTTCATTTATCAACGCATTACTTACTCAGAGAATTACTTACCGGGATTACCCCGGTTCACCCCGCTGATATCGTAGCTCGGAGCAAACATCCAGTTTACTTATATACTCGTGGAAATATAATGGTTGGATGGTCGGTTTTAAAATGCTACCAACGAAGAACCAGTGTAATCTCGGAGTTTTCAAGTCCAGAGGGAACAGGTTATTTTTAGGCAAGCGTGCTCATCCATCACTTACCTTCAGCTGAGGTAGTGGTCAAGCGCTTGGCTTTCATCATCATCATATCAGCGCACATCCACTCACTGCCGGGTAAATGCCTCCTCGTTATCACGCCACTCTCTCCGGTCCTGTGCCAAGCGCATCCATTGCCTTCTCGCAACTCTCGCGATGTCGTCCGACCATCTGGCTGGTGGTCTGCCAACTGGTCTACGCCCTTCTCGCGGCCACCACTCGGTTGCTGCCCTCGTCCATCTTCCGTCTTTCCTCCTTGCCTAGTGTCCCGCCTATCTCCACTTCAGCTGGTTGATACTTCTACCCACATCCTCGACTTAGGTCGACTGACTTGACTTTATATTTGATTTATTTGCGAAATACTGGTGAAGAAGCATGACTAAAAAGTAAAAGTGTACTACCATGTTTCTGCATAAGCATGCTAGAATTAAATATTAATGTCAACAGGAATTAATAAAATATTTAAATTAATATTTTTTTATTCAACCTGTGTCACCCCACTGCTGGGCAAAGGTCTCCCTCACTGTCTTCCAGGACTTACGCTCGCGTGCAAATCCCACCAATCTGTCACGAAGGCATCGAAATCATCACGCCAGCGTCTACTAGGCCTTCCTCGGCGCCGTCGCCCGTCTTCAGGCACCCACTGTGTGATGATCGTTGCCCGTCTGTCCATCCCATTTTAGCCTGGCAACCTTATTTCTTTAAACGCAGCGTGGTGTTACGGATTCTGTCAATCTTCTTTACTCCAAGCACGCTGCGCTCCATGGCTCTTTGGCAAACCTTGAGTTTGAATTTTAAGCCTCGGTTAGAGACCACGTTTGGGCACCATAGGTAAGGACGGGCAGAATACACATGTGATGAGTTTGCGCTTTAGTGACATAGGAAGGTTTCCCTTCATCAGCTCTTTCATCTTTACAACAATGAGGGCTCTTTCATCAATTAATCATTACACAATAAAATACAATATACTCATCATTAGAAACACAATCATCTTTAATATATGAAACATAGTCGGGTTTGTTCGAATAAGAACGGCTGGACCGATTTTAGTGATTTTTGATTTGTTGTATTTGTCTCCGTCCTGAATAGCAGAGAATAACTATACACATATCGGAAAAAATCACACAAAAAGATATTAAGAAGAAAAATCATTTTCTCATACATTGATACAGATAATGATGGCCGACCGACGTATATTGACAGCGTCATATGCATGTCAAGGCGAAGTTCGCCGGGTCAACTAGTTTAAATATAAAAAAAAACAGATGTCAATATAGTTAAGTCGCTAAAATATTCCGATACACTTTAATAAGCTTTGATTATTAAAAAACGAAACTTGCTTAACATCAAATGTTTACTAAATAAAGTAATTATTTACCTAACTTACTAATAATCTACCTGAATGCGTTAATTAAGTACCTACCTACTATAACTCGAACGAACTTTAATATTTTTTCTATGTCTACTGATTCTCATATAAGTGATAATTATTTTCTATTTGAGTTTTATTTCCTTTTCAGTTCAAAATAAGGCTTTATAGGTGTTGTGCATTTTGTAAATCAGAAGGAATATATTGAGCAAGCTAGCTAACCTCCGTGTCTGTGCCTCATAGTAAATATCAATTTTGGAGTTCCGCAACGCAAAAAAAGCTAAATATATTATCGTACGCTTTGAAGCCGAGCCAGCGGCGTAATCCAATTTTTAATGTTTTTCGGTAATGTACCTACTAATAATTGTGTTAGTGCCTTGCTCTGGAGAGTGCGTGCTTTGATTTCAGACATACATTTAAGATAATGAAATCAGTCTGGAAGTTTGTAAAAAGAATTAAAATTAGATTAGAACTACTTGCTTTCAGGTGATGTATAAATAATTTTCAGTGCTTTAAATTCGGGTTAGGTGTATTATTCTACTGTTTTATTATAACGAATCACAAAACTGCCTCTACGCTGGCCGGACCACTTGGCTTGGCATACCGTGTTATTTTGATACGACTTGGTGATGGAACAGGCATATCGCCCACCTGATGTTAAGTAACTATCGCCTACAACTTAGTATTATGTCGTAGATCATGCACCCTAGAAACGTGCCGTACGATCCACTGCCCTGCGTTCAACTTTAGGTATACAGGTGTAAAGCCTCATGTGCCTGTAATTACACCGGCAACCATAGCCACAGCAATGCAGCTTGGCGGCAGAAATAGGTATAATAAATAAATAATGCTGGACATTTCATACAGCACCATCTAGCCCCAAACTAAGCAAAGCTTGTACTATGGTAACCAGATAACTGATAATGAGAATACTTAAGTACTTTTTTTTGTAAATACATACTTATATAGAGAAACAACCAGACCCGAAACAAATATCTGTAGATCGGACAAACATTTGCTGTTGTAAGGTTCTTTATCTATATTATTTTCCGAATCATGAAACTGTAATGACGCGCGCTGGCCGGAGCAATTGCCAAAACGTGGTGGTAGCAGCTTCAGCAGGGCCTAGTGGTGATTCTTCTAGATCTCCGCACACCATCTTAGACCTCATCATCGCTTACCATCACGTGAGATTGTGCTCAAACAAAGATCTATTCGTGATAAAACATTGTTTAAGGTGGTTCGATTCCTGTACAAACGATCAGTGCACATACATTAGCTAACTGAACAGTACAAATGTCTAAACATATGCGCATCCAATTAGTTAAGTCTTATTTTTGTCGGCAAAACAATAAAATTGAACGCGTTCATTTATAAATATAGTTCAGTATTAATTTCACATATTTGAAATATCATTAAAAAGTGTTTTCTTCGAGTTATGTGTTTTATGAATGTGCGCAATTTTATTGATTTGCCTACGATATTAAGATGTAGATAATGTTTGGACATTTGTTTGTAGTACTGTTCAGTTATCTTGCACTGATTGGGTGTTTAAGAATATAAAAGAATAATCATTTATTTCAGACAGTGCCCATACAAAATAATAATAATCACAAATAAATAAAATTAAAACCAAAAACTTACAAATCAATAATGATGCAGTAAATTAAAAAAAAAGACAAAAGTCAATGTCACAGATGAAAATAAAATAGAATATAGTAGGAACGTATCATTAAGTTAGAAATCTTAGCAGTTATTTATAATAAAATAAATATCATATAAAATTAAAAACATGACGGTACCTATTAATTACCTACGTGCTTTGAATTGCCCGTAATTATCCCCACCCAGTGCTTCTGAATAGGGCAATCAAAACTCGCAGCAATCATCTTCAGAGTAATGTTGGGACTACCGCGCAATCTGTCAAAAAAAGACGCGATTCTTTCCCGCATGATCACATGAAAATGTAATGTTTAAATCACTCCAGAATGTTTAAAATAAATATTACGAACCCCTAATCCAAAGTATTAACATACGCGCAACTAAATCCATTGTAAGCCGAAAGGGGCGCAGGCGCAATGAATTTGTTTAAACATTAAATTACATTTGAATTTTATTTGCGTTTATTAAAACGTTATAAATTTGATGTGTCAATGTGCTGTCACGCCCCGGACTAACAGACGGACGTGCTTTGCGGATTACATTTAACGATTTGGACACCTGTTTGCTCATTTCGGTTTAATATTTGAATACAAATTAAATGGAGCTTAGAAATTGATTTGCATTTATACATACGAGCAGGTAAGGGTCAACTGGCAATGTTTTTTTACTTATACAGTTTTGGAGTAATCTATACTAGATAGATAGATACTAATCTATACTAATATTAATAATGCGAAAATAACTCAGTTTGTTTGTTACCTTTTCACGACTAAACGGCTGAATGGTCGTAATGAAATTTTGCAAGGAAATAGATATATTTTAGAGGACATATTATGCTATCTTTTGTCTCAAAAATAATCTTGAAGGGGGTGAGTAGGGGTTGAAAGTTTGCATGGGCAATCCATAATTCCTTAAGTTAGGGATCTGAAAATTAATGTTTAGGCTTTTGGTAAGAAATACGTGTTTCAACTTTTTTGCAAAATCATTACCAAATGGCGTGGGGGGGGGGGGGGGGGGGGGGTAAAGTAACGGGTTAAATTATGAGGTATTCATTGGAGGGGTAGTTGCACTCTCTATGTACCGTTGGTATGTAGATTGTGACCGGGATTGGGACATAAGTAATGCTTTTATTGACAAACCACGCGTGCAAAGCCGCGGGCTGGTCAGCTAGTAATATTATAAACGTAACAAAAAGTCAGAGACGAAAAAAAAGAGTCGACGCGAAAAAGTCGAGTTTCGAATTTATAATTTATAAATTCCAAACTCTGTCTCTGACTTTTTGTTACGTTTTCACGACTAAACGGCTAGACCAATTTCAAAGAAATTTGGTATATAGATAGATTATGACTGGGATCGGTACCTACATAGGCGCCTTTTTACCCGACTGCGCAGGACGGTAATTTTTTAATTGCCACCCACGCGTGCGAAGCCGCGGGCTGGTCAGCTAGTATTATAAATGCGACAGTTTGGATGTTTGTTTAATACTCAATCATGTCGGAACGGCTGAACCGATTTCGATGAAATTTGGCACATAGGTAGATAGATTATGTCCAGGATTGGAACATAGGCTATTTTTATTTGACAAATGAATAAATAAATCTTATGATTTTCCTTAAAATTCCGTTTGCTTAAAGAAATTGGCTTTAACATATGCATCATCATCATGATCCACAGCAGGACTTCACTCACTGTTGGGTGTATCCCTGCCAAAGTTTGTGCCATTCATAATGATCTGGTTTGAAGGGTATGGTTGCCGGTGAAATTACAGGCACAGGCTTTACATCTGTATGCCTCAAGTGGATGAACGCAGGGCAGTGCATGTTTCTAAGGTGCGTGACCTACGAGGCAATAATTTGTTAAAGGAGATGGTTACCACTTAATAACAGGCGGACCAAAATGCTTGTTCCATCTCCTGGACGTATAAAAAAGAAGCTGTTACTAACATCTGGACGTTTCTCTCTCACTTTAGTTCGGTCGGAGCACGACGTGTATACGTTTCCTAAATAAGTTTAAAAATACATTTCAATTTATTAATAAAACAAAGGATTTCATTAACAAGCTTCCTTTTCATTATGCATTGCATTCATCCAACCGCAACTAAAATAGCAACCACTTTAACTACATAAGGAAAAAAAACATGAAACACATCAAAACATCCAAATTGAAGTTCACAGTTCAGAATACTTCCTTTCATTTCATTTCAGGCAATTAAAATAAATCCACATTTGAAATTAACATACCTCACACACAGTGCCCATTTTCACCTGACCTCACCGATCATCGCCTGGCTCTCTCTACCCTACCAAAAATGCATCCCGTCTCTTTCCGACACAGGTCTGTGTTAATTGGACGTTTTAAGACACAGCTACAGAATAAATAATAGTATTTACGGGTAGAAGTTTTACTTTTTCAACGCTATACGATAATGTTATACGTGCGCGAGCGGTGCTTGAAACTTAAAGTTAGGAAGTTAAAGCTGATATTAGATATAACAAAACAATACCAAAAGTAAAAAAAAATCCAGGTTAAGGATTGCTTATCCAGCCAGTTTGAATCTTAAACCGACGTGATAAAGCTCATTTTATTTCTAAGCCGGTTTATACTGACGTTTTCCGGCCGTGTGTCGTTTACGCATGCGTATATTACGTTGTAAAAGGCGCCGAAACGCGTACGCAGTTTATCTAAGTAAAATTAAGAACGAAAACATTTTAAACGAGCCATAAATATTTCCTGAGGCGGGAGTGCTTTCAGGCGCGGTGTTGCCATAAACAAAGTATTAATTAGCTTATAAAAAAACGGTTTCTAAATTATTGGTAAAGCTCTCGCAATGTAGCCTTGTCGTCAATTAGGCCCAGTTTCCACCAAAGAGGACAGGAGTTGAGATGTGTGTAATTTCAGTCAAAAGAATCACGTCAAAATCGTATCTACATGGCGTTAATATTTGTTGATTTCCTTATCTCCGCTCCGCTTTGGTGAAAACCAGCCCTTAGGCAACCCGAGAACTCACGTCTAAAACTGCAGTGTTTATGTAGTAAATGAATATTAGTTTTAATTATAATATGTATTTAAGGCAAAGGTATATTTAGGAAATGATGCTACGTTTTAAACTAATGAGTGAGCTCTTTATACATTAGCCTTCCATACTTTTATTGGCTATCATAGAAATATCTTCCTAAATTCAGGTAACTCCCTAACACCTGGCAATACAAATCCTTATAGATGCGCAGGCGCCTCGTGCGCCCGGCTTCCATTAGCGCGTTTGAATATAGAACTCGCCGCGATTGGAGGACAGCCTCCATGAATCATTGGCGCCTACTAGGCACATTATACCGGGTGTGGAATGTAGGAGATTGCTTCCTTAGTTAGGGTAATTTTAAAAGGTTCATGTTTTTCGATGCGTTATTGATATGGGCTTTTTGGTATTTTTATAACTGGAAAATGGGGTTTGGAAAGTATTTTTATGAACTGTTATAGAATACCTCTGCCTTTAGGGAGAAATTGTAAAGGTTATTTTATACGTAGGTGCCTTCTGCGCACGGTTTTATTAATTTCATCGATAATTATCACACTTATGTTATAAATGCAAAAGTTTGGATGTTATTTGGTTTGCTACTCAATCGCGTCGTAACAGCTGAACCGATTTCTATGAAATGCGGTATTTGTAATAATTTGTAATTTATTTATTTTCAGTGAACTTTTTTACAAGGATATTAGATATTTGGGAGGATATTTAGATAGGTTATGACCTAGATTGAAACAGGCTCATAATCATCATCGTCAGCCCTTCTCATCCCACTGCTGGGCATCTATAGGCCTCTCTTCGTTGTCGCCATTCGCATCTGTCCTGCGCTGTTCTAACCCACATACGACCTGCGATTTTTATAATGTCGTCGACCCATCTTTCCGGCGGACGATCTGCTTTCCTGGTTCCATCTCGGGGCCACCACTCAGTCAGCACCCTGATCCACATGTCATCACCGCGCCTGGCCACAGGTCCTGCCCAACTCCATTTGAGTCCCAATATACGCTAGCTAACGTCTTGAACTTTAGCCCGCTTGCGAATTTCGGTATTGGGGAGTCGATCTAGTAGTGTGATACCGAGCATGGCGCGCTCCATGGCTCTCTGTGCGACTCTAATCCTGTGCACAGTCTCCTTCGTGATCGTCCATGTCTGAGCACCGTAGGTTAATGTTGGCAGGACACATTCGTTGTAGAGGCGGCTCTTCAGACATTATGGAACGGTGGAAGATTTAAAATATCGTCCAGCTTGCTGAACGCCGCCCATGTTAACTGAATTCTCTTAGATATCTCCTTGGCCTTGAAACATAGGCTACCTACCTTTTATGGATGTAATGTAAAGTTGTTTGTTTCGTAATTTTATTACACAAATTTCCGTTGTTGTTTGTATTTTTTATAATTTCTATTGAACTTTAGAATCACAATCAACTCTTGTTTACGTCAGACTATGTCAGTTTTTCTGGACCACAATAATCTCAGAGTTTTAATTTTAGAGTGAACGGGTTTTAGACAAGCGTGCTCCATCTTCGACCACACCATCACTTTCCATCAGGTAGTGTAGTCGTGGTTGCGCTTGACATTATTATTATCAGTCCGTAGGGTCCCACTGCAGGGCAAAAGCCTCCCATCCTTTTTTCCACGCATCCTGGTTACTAGTTAAATGGAGCCACTCTTTATGGTTCGCATCCAGTTCATCTCTCCATCTCCGCCTGGGTCTACCACGCGGCTGCCGCCCGTTTGGAATCCATTCTGTAGTGATTTTCGCTAATAGTTCCTCTGGAATACGACAAAAAAACAATCATTTGTGGCACCCTGTATGACACAATAATAATAACTACATTTCTAAACTGCGCGCCTAGTGAATTCTGACGTCGAATAAATTTATTGACCTAACATACATACCATACATCATTCTAAGACTATTTTTGGATTACAAAGGCGGTCTTATAACTTCTCTTTACACTTGAAGATGATGTATCAGGGCTTGGTGGCATATTTTTCATAGTGGTGGGCCGTTCTACGCTACGTTTTAAAGTGCGTGGTCTTCATTCGAGAATCTTTCTGCCCCAACGGCAGTCAGTTCATCTTGCTAATCATCTAGGCTATATCAGTGACCTTGGTATATTTTATTTTATAAGGCACACATTACACATTACAAGCAAAAAAAATATAACTTAAATAAAATAACAATTTTTTCTGGCTTGAAACGTAACTTATGTGCGCACAGAAAAACAGAAATAACATCGAGGAAACAAAAGGAAAAGCATGTTTAAGAACATAACTACTACTAAATAATTAAAATGAAAACACACAAAACTGAGAATCAGAAGAAAAAAAAACCAATAATAACAATAATTAAAACAAAAAAAAACAAACACGTAATATATACAAAATATCTAAATACGAGTATACTATCAACCGACTTGGAAGCTCACGACGCTATTATGAGCGTCTGTATCCCGGTTAAAATGGAGGATGTCTTTGAGTTGTGTGACAAATTTATATAGCTTAGGGTTAAAGATATCCAGCTCTATATTCGCCTTTGCTAACTCATTGTACTGCCGAGACATTCTTGTTATTGGATTAAAATAATAAATATTGTTTTTATAAGTAAGTAAAGCAAAATTATTAGTTCGATTACATCTACGAGCACTAAACTTGGTATTGAAGGAGATTTGCGACAATAATGCTGGAGAATCGATTAGGGAGTGTAATATTTTGTACAGATATATCAAATCGAAGTATGTGCGGCGAATTTCCAAAGTTTGAACATTAAATTTAACCAAGTAATTTAATTTTTTAGTCGTGTCTATGAATCACCTCAATTCTGATTCGATCTCGAATTTAATGCGCTCGCATACTGTCATAGTTTTAAATACCTATTTAGTTTTGTTTAATTCTCATATTAGGTGAATGCATAATTCTTTTTTGAGAATAAAGTTTCTTTAACCGTTAAAAAAAACCATTAGATAAAATGTATGTGCGTTTCTCCGCGGAAGGCGATGGAACTTCCATGCAATATGACATGTTTTTTGTTTTCTGTTGATAATAATAAATATATAATATGAAATAATGTAGCAGTTACAAATTAGGTCAAGAGAAATAACAACCAAACACGAAGTGGAGATTACACTAAAGTCAAAGTCAAGTCGAAATCTTTTATTCATTAAAATCACGAGGATCATTTTGAAACATCAGTTTTACTGCATGCTCCTTCGCGATCTACCCCATTTTTTGGTGCTCTGGTTCGCGTATTCTCTTGAATTTGAATAATGTTTATAGTCAACAAAATCATTTATTTTGCAGCATGTAGATACATAATTTTGTGGACGGATGTTTACACAGTTTACTTATGTTAGAGGTAGATACATATAATGTACCCTGTTAGGGCATAGCAACATTATGAGGTAGGCTATTAAAGTATAGCAAAATAAGTTGATAAAAATGTTGATTAGCAAAAATATAAGTATAAGATATTTAACATTTTAATGCGACGTATGATATTATCAGTATTCATTTATTCACCATTATCATAACATTGTCATGTCAAAAAATACTTTTTACAAATGTTAGTTACATACATGCCTGGCTTGCACAACAATCCCTAAATGTATTTATCGACTAAACATGTTTAAATTTGTGGTATTTTGTATGATTTGTCAACTCTTTAAATCATATTTAGCCTCTAAATACGCTTAGGCATCGTTACCCAAGTCGCCCTAAGAATATTAAATTAAATGTACGTACTTAGAATTATGTATGATTGAAATAAATATATATATATTTATTTATTCATCACTTAAATATTTTACAAACATTAATAAATAAATAAATAATGCTGGACATTTCACACAGCGCTATCTAGCACCAAACTAAGCAGAGCTTGTACTCTATGGGAACCAGATAACTGATAGAATATTTATATACATTTTTTTTGTACATACATACTTATAATATATAGAGAAACAACCAGACCCGGAACAAATATCTGTAGATCATGCAAACATTTGTTCCGCAGCGGGAATCGAACCCGCTACCTCCTGCGTCTCAGCCGGCTACTCGCCCACTGCACCGCGGAGGTTGTAGCTTAATGTATAAAAATAGCTCTTAAAAACCATAACAAACCTTTTATGATAGCTTTTTTTCTTTTTTATGATAGTGTTATCCCTAGAGTAGGGATAAAAAGAAATTAAGATCGACAATTGGCTCATATACCTAGATCAGAAAACTAACCGTATAAGTTGAAGCGATGTTCCAAACCCCTTGAGTTTATATATATCAATCTATTTACTGCCAACTTTCAAAACACCTTAGCTAGAAGATAACCCAGTAATATAGTAAGAATGTCCGTACAGTCTATTATATTCCAAACATAACTAACTGACCTTCGAAGCCTTGACGCCAGCATATTTAAGATTGTGTTATCTTAACCCTTCGTTCTTTATAGAGGCCTAGCATGGGCCTAGCTTTATCGAAATATTAACATAAACCGACAAAACACTGTTCACCTTTATAATTGTATGCATAGAATTGAATATCCAGCGATAAAAATGTCTAAGAAAATTGGCGCAAAAATATCTTATGTCCGAATGGCCAATAGGAAGACGGTTATACGAATTCCAGTTTTAATTACTTGCGTTCCAACCTCGGCGTGTTTTTATTATTTATCTCGGCTACAGAAAGAGTTTTTATTATTGTAATTAATTGTTGGAACTGAATTTTTATGCTGTGGAAATATTTAAATTGGTCTGTCTTGTGTATGCCGCTTACCGGAAACGCAAAATTCTGATTCTATTTTTGAAAATTTGGTTGTTTTTCTTTCAAGCCAGTATTGATTAAATGAACATTTGGTTATTTAAATCACTTTGGATCATGTTTGATTGAAGTATGAGTATAGTAGCCACAATTTCTTAATGATTTTTTTTGCGTTTTTATTATCATAATTATAAATTAAATTATATCATGTCATAAATCCACTGCTGGGTATAGACCTCTACCAATACGCGCGGATGAGCCATTTAAGCTTTTTTAAAGCCGCCTTTTTTAAGTCATTGCACCCCCGAGCCCGGGGGGGGGGGGGGCACTACTTTTTCCAAGACGCTGTCTCAATTCAAGAACTCGTTTATATACCCCAACCGTTGTCGGTTCTTCGGCATATATGACCAGCCCACTCCCACATCACCTTCTTGATTCTCTGGGCTATGTTGATGGCCTTGGTTCTCTGTCGGAAAATACACTCACTAAATATGTATACAAAAACTCAATTACCTACTTTATCTCGTATGTACCATCTCTTCGTACCCAATTTTGCTTACAGAAAAGATTAAATCCACGACAGCTTAAATCTGCTAATACAAACGAAGCAATCCTCTCGAGATTCGTTCGAGTGGTACTCAAACTTATGTGCTGGTAGTACCTTTTTTGTGTCACTGGGTCTTCCTCGGGAACACTGGTTATAGCTGAAAAATTCTCGACTAAATACGAAGGCATCACATTTTAATAATTTTTAGAAGGCCTGCCCGTAGGCTAAAAACTCAGGACACGGAACGCCACGTTAGTATAATTCAAGACAAACTGGCATTGTCTACGCTGACCGCACAGGCACCATGGTTCGCCATGCGCCAACAGCGCAACCGGCCTTCGCTTGGTAATTAGCAAATCTTGGTGCAGCAAGTGTAGATAGTGATGCAAGGGCACCTGCATCCGCCACTACAGCAGCTTCCGCAGCAACCTCCGCAAAGTCCGCAAGGTCCGCAACACATCTTGGGTTGACTATTAGCTTATAGGAACTCGCTGCATGTAATGTTGTTATATGCGATGGATATCTCTTTCGCAGTCGGCTTGTAAGTTGGGAAGTGGGGCGGTAAAGGGGGTAAAGTAAGCTTGTTTGAGAATCTCTGCCCTGCCTCGGTACAGTCTGCAAATATTGACACGTGATATAATTGGATACTCGGTGAAGACGATCGTGTAGCCATGTTTAATTTGCGTTTTTTAAACAATTTTTCATTTGTTTAACGGGGATTGGGGAAGAATTGCTGTGGCCACGCTTTTTAAGTTTTAAATAGGGTTTGGGATCTGAAAATGTTGAGTTAGCAATAGTTTGGTTAAGGTATTTTTCGACGTGGGTCATTAAAATCGCAAGTTGTGTTTGTTTCAATCAAGGTCATAATCCATCTATTATCAAATTTCATCGAAATCTGTTCAGCCGTTATGACTGATTGAGTAACAAACAAACTTGTCTTTCTGAGGCTAGCCCTCAGTGTTTCACATGCATGTCATTGTAATTACAGGGACAATAAAAAATGAAAACCTAAAAATGAGTTTTTGATATAATCGGTTAAATAGTACTAGACCTAGTGAATCTAGACTATTTTTATGAAAATCGAGGGTAAGCTTAAGAAAATCATACCAAGTACTACAACCATACCTATTTCTGCCGCCAAGCAGCATTGCTGTGTTTCGGTTTGAGGGTTATTGTTGCCGGGGAAATTACAAGCACATGAGTCTACACCTGTATGCCTCAAGTTGATGGACACAGGGTAGTGCATTGTAGGGCACGTTCTTAAAGTGCGTGACCTACGAGGCAATACTTTGTTATAGGCGAGGGTTACCACTTAGCATCAGGTGAGCCATATGCTTGTTACAGCTCCAAGTCTATAGACTTGGAGCTGTAACAAGCATATGGCTATATATGATATGTATATATATATATATATATATATATATATATATATGGATACATTGTCTGTTATTTTTTAGTTTAGTTTGTTAATTAAAATGTAACTGAACGTCCGTCACGCTAACTCTAGACTTTCAAAATACCTATTTAAAAGTCCTGTTTTTCTTTCCACTTTTCCACTCCACCGCACTTAATATCAGCTTTCATTATGTACCCAAGCCGGGTTGGTTAAGTGGCGGTACGCAAATCCGAATGAAACGCAAACATTATCTGTTGACTTTGTCTGACCGGACACGTGGATGTTGGATGTTGCCTTGGGGACGGGGATAAGTAACGGTATAGGTAGAACACCAGCAGCGTAAACAAACTGGGTCTAACCACAAAAAAAATAAACAATGTTTAATAGCACATGTTTAAAAAAATCTTATGTAAAAATAGCAGCAATGGAAAGGGCCATGCTCGGAATTTTCCTGAAGGATAGAATCAGAAACGAGGTTATCCGACAGAGAACCAATGTGATCAACATAGCTCAGAGGGTCAGCAAGCTGAAGTGGCAGTGGACCGGTCATATCTACGGCAGAACCGATAACCGTTGGGGTAAACGTGTTCTGGAGTAGAGACCACGTGTAGGCAGACGTGCTCCGGCTAGATGGAGTGACGATTTGCGCGCTATGGCTGGCAAGAATTGGATGAGAAGAGACCTACGTCCTGCAGTGAACTGTTATAGGTTGATAATGATGATGAAACAAAAATTGGTGCGCTATTTTTAAATCGTTGATCAGTTGTTTTACTTTTTTGTGGTATCAACGTTTGTGTTTGGAGGTACCTACAGCTTCACCACAGGAACTCTCGGTTTATAAAATGTACAAGCTTCTGTGATTATATCGATATGAGCAGTTTACGTTATCGTTACATCCATACTTTTGTTATAAAATAGCTACCGCTCGCGGCTTTGCATACGCAGTCACGTTATATTCAGCAGTGAACGTTTTTTTTATACGACATGGAGGTGGAACAAGCATATGGCCCACGTGATGTTCAGTGGTAACCATCGCCTTTAACAAAGTATTGTCACGAAGGTATTGTCACTTTAAGAACGTGCCCTACGATGTTCTGCGTCCATCAACTTGAGGCATACAGGTTTAAAGGCTCCTGTGCCTGCCCTATGTCTAATGGTTGATATGATTATAATGAAAAAACAAATGAAAAATTTATTTGACACGACATAGGTATAGACAAAATACAACACAAAAGAAGATGGTGACATAGAAGTAATGCCAGATCGTGACTTCTGGCTCTAAGAAGTAGGTAAGTGCAAATAGAAGGATAATTAGGTACAAAAATGCCAGAAGTCGAAGATTATAAGGTAATAAAAAAATTGAGTAGTATCCCACGCAACTTCCATCATAATTAGTTACAAAGGTAAGAGTCATGTCAAAATGGTGTCATATCAGCAAGTGCTAAGTAGGTAGGCTAGACCTTAACGCTAGTATTCTGCTGACCCCAAATAGTGACGTCACGGACGCCAGGAGCTTGCACTGCTCTCGGGGATAATGAGATGATGCTTACTTATATTTTGGTTTGTTCCAGTCTTCTCTGCCTCTCCGGCGTCATGTCATATCCGGAGCGCTGCAGGGAATCCCGCAAGAATATACAAACGCTGCTCAACGTGTGTGGGGATGTCCTGCTGCCTATAGAGTGTGACGTGAGTCCATACCATATACAACCAGTTTTGTTATGAACGATAATAATTTAAAACACATATCCGGAGTTGTAATATAATAACTGAATTTAGTGGTGGGTTTAATAGCGGTAGCTCGAATATTTATCCAGTAATCGATAAATTTCCAATAAACAATTTTGTCGCAAATCGGTGGCGCCTTTGCGACGATGCGGCTTAGTCAGTACTTACATGATGAACGAATACGATTAGTGTTACGTATTTCATACAGGATGCTGCATTGATATTTTAGGACTTATAAATTTTAAAATGTTCTATGGCCCTACCCGTGTTTTCATTTAATGTCGTACATAACAAAACGCGTCGTATAACATAATTAACAAGATAATTAAATAAACCCCCCGAATCCCTCTTTTTGCCTCCACCTATCTACGAACCATCATACTCATACTCATTTATTGAAACCGTAGGGACACAATGGAACACTTGGTTACGTCAATAACAGTACTTACTTAATTACTTATATGTCTTTATCTAAGTAGAGGTGCCAGAAACAGACAAGCATTTCATATATACCTATTTACATTTAAGTTTAAAAATACTCATTATTAATTAGGTAGGTAGGTAGGTACACGGCTACACATCACGGATGAATCGCAAATCTTATAGAGAAAGCCGTATCTATGTACAACTTTGTAATGTAAATGAAGTATGGTTGTATAAACATTTATAAAAAAAAATGTATCTGGATCATGTAACCTGGCATCAATGATGAATCTTTTTATCTTATCTTATAAAGGTATTTTTGAGTAATATTAATAAAAGTTTTCTTTCAGGGACCAGAAAGAACTGTGGCTCAACAAAACCTCCGCTCCGTACTCGGTCCAGACATATTCAACATGCGTAATGACTTCTGCATGCTATTCGCGGAGGGCGCTGAAATAGCACACAACGACGTCTTCGTGAACGCGGCGCGAATAGCACATGTGCTGAGGGCGTTAGCGGAGATCGATCATAAGATTGTGCAGGTGAGTCCTATAAGATTTTGATAAAGACAAGTGTACCTATTTGACGCGAAAGGAGGGTTTCTACGCAAATGATGGGGGGTTTAATGGCATATCAAAAGCAACTGGCTGTTTTAAGGGACAGAAATCTCAATATTTAACAATTATCATCCTGCTTGCTGTATGGTATTGATATTTAAATACACGATACTCAAGGATATAAACAACAAAACTATTGATCTAAAAACACACATTAACCTTAAAATGTCAGTAAAAAAAATTACAAAGACACCTCTGATAATTAAGACATTCCCAAGTTAATTCTACAAATTAAGGTATTAAGACATGATATTTTATAGAACTATTTTTCAAATAATTAGAAAATAAACTATTGATCAAATTGTGATGTGATATGACTTCGGCGTGTTGTTTAGGAGGGACATCGATATCCGAGTGGTTGGAATAAATCCTTTCATTCATTTAAGGTGACAGGATTTGTTTTTTGGAAGACGGTAAGTTGATAGGTGTCCGCCATTGAAAATGAGAGATCTCCCACCGAGCGACCTTCAGCTCCGGGTCCTAAGACCAACAGGTCTTGTTGAGCAGTATTACTTGTGTTTCGATTAGCAGATTATTTAGGTTGCGCGATCTAGGATATTTACTACCAATTGCCGTTAGATGTGGCGATAGGTGTCGCTACAGTTTGATATCAATGTAACATCAACATTATTTCGCTACAACACCAACAATGTTGTTAAACATTGGCTCATCTATAATCGTTGTCCAAGATTCTAACAGTGAACAGAAGCTACGTACTTCAGACAAGAGTGGCATTCAGATTCCCGACGCATGACAGATGAGCCAACAAATTAGCGGTTTATTATTCTCGTGGATCTTTGAAGCGGATAACTTACACACCGAACGCGGTTCGGGGCGGGATGACGCATTTTCATTCTCCGCCCATAGTTACGCTAGAGTATAAGATTTTACGAAAGTTTTCAATAAAATCTGTAATACGATTTTTATGTCATCCCGCTGCTGGGAAAGGTCTTCCCTAATTCTAATTCTAGGGTGCGGGGAATAAGATCTGCACAGACGTCCCGCATTGGGGTGTGTTGTGCATAACCCCACTTCTAACCTGACCCCAGCCATCCTAAGTAACGAAGACGCAGGTGGTTGCAGATTCGATTTACGCTGCGGAACAAATGTTTGCATGATGTACAGACATTTGTATCGTGTATGAGTGTTTCTCTATAATATAATATCTATTAGTTAATTAATACGTGGTTTCAATAGTACACGCTAGTTCGGGTTAGATAGCGCTGTGTGAAATGTTCAGCATTATTTTTATTTATTTATAAACTACATCCATATGGAGTGTTTGCTCAGACTACCGCGCACCGAGTTCGTCTCGAGTCTGTTACACAAACACGGCGATACTCCGCTTAATTAAGGGGCCGAGCAAACATCGAGACGCGAGTAGAATGAACGCTGTTGTGTTGCCGATGCTTTTCTGTATCTGAGTGATGGACTATGCTCATTGCGTTTTTACCCGACTGCGTAGGAGGGTAATGTTTCTGAACTGTATGTACCTATGTATGTGTCAGTTCATTAGTTTATCCCCGTGATAGTACTGCTTGGCACTATCAATAGTGCCACAGGACAATTTAATTTACTATGTTAACGAACGAACTTGTTCAAAGAATTAAAGTTGCTCAGGGAGCAATGGAGCGTGCCATGTTAGGCATCACGCTGTTGGACCGTATACCCAACATCGAAATACGACGCAGAGCCGAAGTCGTGGATGTGGGTACAAGGATCAACCAGCAACCTTGACAAGGAGGAAAGACGGAAGATGGACGAGGGCAGCAACCGAGTGGTGGCCGCGAGAAGGGCGCAAACCAGTTGGCAGACCACCAGCAGGTCGGACGACATCGCGAGAGTTGCGGGAAGGCAATGGATGCGCTCGGCATAGGATCGGAGAGAGTGGCGTGATAACGAGAAGGCCTGTATAGGTCTCCTCATCATATCATCATCATCATCTCAGCCCACTTCCACCCACTGCTATGTATTTAGCAGTGGGTGGATGTGGGCTGAGATGATGATGATGATGATGCGACTATCGGTAGTGCTTCGATCAGTGTATGTTACCAGTGATGACATAACTACTGGAGCCTCATAAGAAGACTCAAGGTCTCTCAGCGTGCTATGGAAAGAGCTATGATTGGTGTTTCTCTACGAGATCGAATCAGACATGAGGAGATTCGTAGACAAATCAAAGTCACCGTCATACCACAAAGGATTAGCAAGCTGAAGTGGCAGTGGGCAGGGCACACAGCTCGTAGAACTGACGGCCGTTGGGGTAGAAAGGTTCTCGAGTGGCGTCCACGCACGGAAAAGCGCAGCGTAGGACGGCCCCCCCAATAGACGGAAAGAACAACAAATAAAGGTTGCTGGGAGCCGTTGGGTGCAGGCCACACAAGATTGGCTGCTCTGTAAATCTATGGGGAAGGCCTATGTTCAACAGTGGACGTCTTGGTTGATATGATGATGACCTTCTTATTTGACCTAATAGATGACAGTTTTTTTAATGCATTGACGCATAAAGAGAGGTGTTATAAGTTTGACGCCTATGTCTGTCTGTTTGTGGCATAATAGTTCCCTAGCGCATGGACAGATTCGGACACGGTTGTGTTTAATAGAAAGCTACTCGTAGTTGAACTGGGATGGCTCTTAGCTATGTTACTTTTTAATTCTCGACGCAACAAAAGGGAGTCGGAGGCTTTTCTAAATTTTGTAAAAAATTGCTTGATCACCCCAGTCTGGTCATTGACCTGACGCAGTGTAACCAAGAAATAACCTGTGTGTGACACAATGTGAAATTTTCCAAAACATAAACATAGCGAACTATACTAACTAAACATTCTCTAAGTGGTTACACTCAGGCTCAAATAAATAAGCGTTACATAGCGCGTGCTTTGTATGTATTCATTCATTCATTCACGACGACCTCCGTGGCTGAGACGCAGGAGGTAGCGGGTTCGATTCCCGCTGCGGAACAAAAGTTTGTATTATCTACAGATATTTGTTCCGGGTCTGGATGTTTTTCTATATATTATAAGTATTTTATTAGTTTGGGGGGCGCTGTGTGAAATGTCCAGTAATATTTATTTTTATTTTATTTATTGTTAGTGGGACTAAAGGGAACTTACTTTAATTCTTCAGGACCACTATAAATCAGAGATTTCAAGTCCAGAGTCAACAGGGTTCTTTCGTCAAACGTCAAGCGCTTAATTAAAAAAAACTGACTCTAGTTTAGCTGAGCCTTTAGTATTTACTAGTTGACAAATTAAGCTAACGTCAATAGTTACATTTTTTTTTATAATACCTGGAAATGGGACAAGCATATGAACCGTCTGATGTTAAGTGAAACCATCGCCTATAGCAAAGTATTGCCTCGTGGGTCATGCACCTTAGAAACGTGCCCTACAATGCACTGCCCTGCGTCCATCAACTTGAGGCATACAGATGTAAAACCTCTTGTTCCCGGCATTTCGCTTGAAACCATACCCTTCATACCGAAACACAGCAATATCTACTCGTAGGCGGCAGAAATAGATATGGATGTTTGCTTAATTTGACAATTCCTACCAAAGACTCAGCTAAAGTAAGGCTGTGAGCGCAGTACCGTCTATCTATCTCAGCCTCAGCCCTCCCCTGAGTATGTCATCCTGCAGCTCACAACACAAACAGCCCTACGAGAGGGTTCTAATGTTGTTTTAGTGGAAATTATGATGCCACGTGTCAATGTTAATTCAATCACTTGAAACTGAGCCCGCGCTCTCGCGAGGATTGCAATTATCAATCGAGGATAGGGATACTTTGGAAGTTTACTGATGGTTGATGGAGTTTCTCATCATCATCCACAGTCTGACTTCACCCACTACTGTGGCCTCCCTAAGTTTGTGTCATCCACCACGATCCTACGCTAGTCTCGTCCACTAACGGCCCGTGACTTTGACCAGGTCGTCCACTAATCTCGCTAACAGACGTCCCACGTTTCTGTAGCCTCTCTTCAGCCACCATTCGGTAATCGTCACCTTATTCCACCTATCATCATCACGCCTGGCGTCAATGCACCAGGTTTCATGGCGAGTGCGTGAGCGAGTGTATCTCAGTTTTTGTGAGAGCATATAATTATGTATACCCATGTTAAGTTTCGTATATCTGTGGTTTTTTTATGTGTATACCTTTTTAAATTAAATTTATTAGAAATTATTAGTTATTAGTACTTTTTATAGGTACCTAAAAAGTTTCAAAATGAATGCTTATAATAATAAATATAAATAAATAAATACTGCTGGACATTTCGCACAGCGCTATCTAGCCCCAAACTAGCATTGAGCTTGAGAGCTTGTATTATGGGAACCAGGTAACTGATAGAATACTTATATACTTTTTTTTTGTAAATACATACTTATAATATATAGAAAAACATCCAGACCCGGAACAAATATCTGTACATCATGCAAACATTTGTTCCGCGGCGGGAATCGTACCCGCTACCTCCTGTGTCTCAGCCGGCTGTTCGCCACTGCGTCACGGAGGTCGTCTAATGTGTGTCTTTATATGCGTTTTGTTATGACGTCTTATTATAACTTGTATATTTTTATGTAGTAGGTAGTTTTAGATATAGCGTATTGGATTAATACTGTACAGTTATATTTAAGTGTAACATACGAATGGATTTGAATGGCTTAAAACCAACACTGAGCAATAAACTTGTTCAGAGAGATAATGCTGAGCCATTCCCCTTTTTCGGCACAGGGCTCATACTTACTGGGTAGGTATTGTTTTTTTCTGATTAAGTAGATAGAAACTACATAACACGGTGGATAAGTAAATACAGATATGTATGTTATGACTGTATTTACTTATCCACTGTATGTAGTTTCTGTGTGTTTGTTACTTGTGTCGAAATAAATGTATCTATCTAAACAACATAATTGAGAACCTCTTCCTTTTTTGAAGCCGGTTAGAAATGGTTTACCTAAAGGCTACACTACAAAGTATAATTTTAAAAGTTACCCGCAGTCTGGCAATAACAAACCAGCTGCAGCCTATGCAGTTGTCATAACTTGGCGTGTGCAAACAGACAAACAGACTTCGGTAATATATTTGCAGTAACTGCGCAAACACTGCCCAGTGCGGGCCGATGCTTTTGACGTTTTCGATTATTGCAATATTTAAAAGCACCACATAAGTAAGTGACGGAGAACACTTTAATATAAAAATAACTATTAAAAGAGATATTTCTATTGGTACCAGATAGTTCATTCAATTCAATTCTTTATGTCAGACTAGCACTAACACAACATTAAAAAAAGCGGCCAAGTGCGAGTCGGACTCGCCCATGAATGTTCCGTAGCAGCAAGTAACATAATATAAAAGTTCTTGTAGTTCGTTGTAACTTTTTTTATATTTGAGTTGATTGAATGAAAGGTAAATTGCGGTTTACAATTTATGACGTATTAAAAAATAACTACTTACTAGATCTCGTTCAAACCAAATGTCGGTGGAAGTTTGTACATGATATATTTTTTTTAGTTTTATCATTCTCTTATTTTATAAGTTATAGGGGGAGGGGAGGGGGGGGGGGGACACACATTTTACGACTTCGGAAGTGTCTCTCGCGCAAACGATTCAGTTTAGAAAAAAAAATGATATTAGAAACCTCAATATCGTTTTTGAAGACCTATCCATAGATAACCCATACGTATGGGTTTGATGAAAAAAGTTTCGGAAAAAAGTGGCTGTGACATACGGACGGACAGACAGACAGACATGACGAATCCATAAGGGTTCCGTTTTTGCCATTTGGCTACGGAACATAGTGGCAGGCAACATAACAACATACAAGGCAGGTACATAGTCCATATATATTAAGGTGTACGAGAACCGCTTTGTGCGTATGTCTACCACGTAGCGGTGGCGCACCGCGTAGCATCTGGTTGTCTGATGATAGAATTGGGATGATGGGATTAAATTGAAGAGTTCCGCTTCACACTCAGAAATGTATCCGACTGGAAGTTGAACACAGTTCTTGAATTGAGTCTGGGTTTAGCCGCTCGTTTTCTCCCTCTCACGACGATCTCAGACACGAATCGCAAAATCGTCACGTGTCTCTTAAGAGTTTCAATCACCCAAGCTAATTTAAACTATTTGTCAAGATTTGAATCTATTTTTGTGTCAAAGAACGTGAGTCCTAAAGTATATTTTATCGATGCCTCTGTTTGCCCAACTCTGTAGCCAGACAGGCAGATAAATTGGCTTCTCGGCGTTGTGATTCCAAATTGATTGAGCTCGTTTCTCGCTCTCTTTTGAACCAGCACGCCGATCCCAGCCGCCGCCCGCCGGTGTCTCGTCTCGTTACGTTGCTAATTATTGATTTTTTACCGTGTTAAACGTTTTAAGAGACACTAAAAGGTGTGTTAGTATGAAGTATGTCTCTATGTCTCTCTGTGTCTGTCTGTCGGCATCTTAGCTCCAAAACGGATGGACCGATTCCCATGCGTTTTTTTTAAAGTTTGTGTATCTGGTGTGGTTCTTAGCCCATGTGTTTGTTTTGAAAGATCTTTATTAACAGAAATACAAAATATCCACTGTCCAATAACCCACTGACTCGACAGCCTGAAGCGCCTCTAAAAGTATTTTGACTAAATTGTTATTTATGCTATTTTTTTTTGTAGATTTTGCGCTTGACCGCTAACCTTACCTGATGGTAAGTGATGGTGTGATCGAAGATGACGCACGCTTGCCTAAAAATTCACTCTGGACTTTAACGTTGCAAATGTAGTATTTATTTATAAAACTTTTTATGCACTAAGGCTGGTTAACATAAATGTATGTGCACTTAGCACACATTTTAATTTCTAGTTAGCTATATGTGATGAACATCAAGTCAGCCGATCCGAAGATTAACAGCACTTTCCCTATTATAAAGGGTCTTAGCTGTAGAATGGAAATTCATTACAGGTTTGTACATTTTTTATTTAATCTGGTTTCTATAACGTTTTCCACAGTAAAGGTAGATCTGATCTTCATTGCACCATAAGGCGTGACGGACAAAAATACAGTAAATTCCCCGAACAGCTAATCCATTAGCAGTCTCGTATCGATTACCAGCGGTGCCGGGGGACCGCCCTTTCTACCTACAATAGCACCGATACACGAATGGAAATACTTTGGAATTTTACATTATCTTTAGCTTTGAACTAAGCTGTAGTAGGCTTTTGATCTTGTCATTTTTGCTTATATTCTGTATTTAATAATAAATTACCGGAAAGCTCTTAATAAGCGAAATAAATCCCTCTGTACTTAGATATAGATAAATACATAAAGTTACTTAATTGATCGAGCGAAGCGAAATCTCCAAATCAACTTGGGCAAATAGGCGTTGTATGTATGTATGTAAGTTTGTTTGTCCGAGGACGTGACCTATGAGGCGTTACTTTGTTATAGGCGATGGTTATCACTTAACAACACTTAACATTTGCTTGTTTTATCTCCATTTGGTATAAAAGTTCGTGTTATCTTATTGCAGAGGATTGTCACTTTTGGTGAAGCCTTTTCATTTAGGTTTCTGTTAGTTGCCTAATAGAGAACTAGACTGTGAATGGCATCTTTAGATGTTCAGATAATGGTTCTGGCAGCGTTGCCAGAATTTTTTTTGTCAAGTAGGGATATTGACACTTTTTGAGCGAATGCGGGACATAATAAAAAACCCGTATATAATCAGAAGCTTTTAAATATCTAACTTTTTATTTGAGTTTTTAATTACGTTTATGTGACAATAAATAGCAAAAATAGCCACAGAAAATGTATTATAATTAAAATATGATATATTAAATCAGGTTTACCTTATCGTTAGGCAGAGAGTCTTCTTCGTCTTCTGAATAAAAAAAAATAAAATCAAAACTCAAATAAAAAAAAAGAGAAAAATGTGGTGTTTCAAACAATAGTCTGAGAAGTGAGCATTACAAATTGTAACGTATAATATGAGAATAATTTATTTATAAGAATTACTTATTCATAATATTTCTGTGAAGATTCAACATCTTTTAAAGTTTCTGCGCGCACGTTCGAGTTATCCCCGAAAAGCGAGACTGAGCCTGTCCCGCGCGGGACATTTAATTTTGATTTAAATATGTGTTCCTATTTTCCCGCCAAAATCGGGACGTCCCGTCAAAATCAGAACGTCTGGCAACTCTGGGTCCTGGTCCGCGCATCGATTAGGGCTTCTTGCACGAGACTTACATAAAGCTTTACTCATGACCATGTCCCGAATTGAACTACAACGGCCTCGTTAAACACCCTATAAAATCACAAAGACCCACCCCAGTTCAGTAGATTCTAGTACATAAATCCCAAGCGACCCGAAACTTTGATGTCTGCATCTCCCAGTTTACAAACCATGAATAATTGCGGACCCACGGGGCCTCTGCCGGTTTGATGGAGTTCCTAATAGATAATAAACATAATTACTGCTTTATTGGAGATGTGGTCGCAGATGCGTTTTTACTTGCGGAAATTGGGGTTATGATTGATTGTTTTGTTGACGGTAATGTAAATAGAGGAAGTTGTTTTGTGGGATATTGTGCACACATTGCTGGACATTTCACACAGCGCTATCTAGCCCCAAACTAAGCAGAGCTTGTGCTATGGGAACATTGGAAAGGATTGGCTCCAAGATTGGCCCATTCGAAATCAAATTATTTCACTCGCTAGCTTTGTTCATTAGGTACTAGCTTTAGGAATCGATTGTCCCTAGCGGTATATAGCTCTTTCGAAGGTCAGATTATATTCTATACTTACACTGCTTTGTTCCCCCTACACAACGATATTTGAATTACGTTTAAATTATGTTTTTCTATGAAATTAAATTTATTTGCCATAAGTATGATGTATAAAGTTAATACAGTTACGAATATATAGGTAGGTTTCACATACTTCATAGATTAACGACGTGCAAATTACAGTTTTTTTCGTTTCATGGCTAACTTCATGTTGATATCAGAATTTGTAGAGCAAATCTCTGCCATAATAAATGACATTTGCGGCAAGTTCCTAGTTCGTTATGCGTGTCCACGGCACATCTTACTCGCGGTAACTCACTTGACCCCAGACTAAGAACGACGGCTACTGCGAAAGTAAGAATGGTGATTTGTGCCGTATAAAATACTATACACGACTTCGATCGTAGAATTTTACTCTATTCTGCCGTTACTTATTACATTGGCGCAGGGACCCAAAGTGAGTCTTGGGCCTCCGATATGAGAACTCTCCACTTTCCTCAGTCCATTGCCATCTCTTGCCAGTCGTCGGCCCCAAGGTCGCGCTGGTCAGCTATCGTTCCAGCGATACTTGGGTCGGCCGGTCGGTCCTAGTATGCTCTCTTGACGCCTAGATCTTCCCCCATTCGCAGTATATGGGCGAGCCAGTGGTGTCGGTATGACATGCATTCTCCCATGCTGCTCTTGAAAGAATCTAGCGTGTTCTGTTCATGTAAGCTCGGCTGGGTGCGGAATGCATTTATGCCAGCAATCTTTTGCGTTTTGACAAATTGGTTCGCAATTCGCGAGAAATATGAAACGTTGAAACTAATCCCAGAGTAGCTTACTTTCGCAGATCCTTAACTTTGCCATTTTCCTAACTCTTTTCGTCTTAATAATGCTTCATGTAAACTTGTTAATAAGACAAACTTAACTCCACATTCAAAATGTGCAATTTTTCAAAGCAAATTTTGAAAACGTGCCACCATAACTTATGATCTCTCTTAAAATGTATTGCTGTGTTTCAGTTATTTAAGCTTGAATGGTATACCTAGTGCCGGTGAAATTATAGGCACATAAGACCACATCTGCGTATCTTAGACGGACGCGATGGAATTGTTATAGACAGAGATGTTGTCAGGTTGTTATCAGGTGTGCTACGGGACGGTGCCTGCATATCATTTAAACAGGAAGCTGGGAGTAATATGACTTTAAAAACGATACAACGATATATCCTTTCCCAGTAGTTCGCGTATAACGCAATCTTAAGTTTCGTGACTCCTCACATTATTCCGTGCACGGATTCGCCTAAGATTTGTACGTCCGGTCATCCCCTATTAACTACCCCTAAGTTGCGTGGTTTTGTACCTCTCGAGGTTTTACGAGGTTAACAACTTTTGTGGAGAGCCTGATTTTGTTTCGCTTACTCAGTTTTTGCTTATTTTAAGTACGCTAAGATCACTTAACACTTAAGGACCCTATGCATACGGAGTATTTTAAACGCGCAGACGACGCACATCAAATACTCTACAAATTCAGATATCGACATGTAGTTAGCAATGTCACAAAAAAGTATTAGATTAAGATTTGATCGATTAAACGCTTGTACAAAGTTTATACGTAAGTTAGAATAGATAAAAATGCTTCAATTTGCATTTTGTAGAGATACAAAATGCAAATTGCGGCGGCAGCACGGAAAACTTGCGTCGTCTGCGCGTTTAAAATATGCCTAGTGCATAGTATACCGTTCCATACAACTTTTTGAATATAAAGCGTTTAGTATACTTGGATAGGTAACATTTTTGGCATATAAATCTGAATATACAAAAAAACTGATATAAAAATCTGAGATCTGATATAGTTGAAGGCCCAACGGCCGAAACCAGCCGAGCCCACGCCCGCGCGCCCCCAAAATCGCTTATTTTAACGTATTGTTCAAAATTAAACAAAACACAAAATCTATGCTAATATTATAAACTCTGTCTCTGTTTGTTACGTTTTCACGACTAATCGGCTGGACCAATTTTGGTGTAATTTGGTATATAGATAAAATATTGCCGGGATTGGGACAAGACAGGCTACTTTTTACCTGACTGCGCAGAAGGAGGGTGATGCTTTTATTGACGAACCACGTTTGCAAAGCGGCGGGCGGGTCAGCTAGTCCTCCATATACATGTATCTGATATGTTTGTCTACAGGAAGCGTTCGGTGAAGGTGGCTGGCCCCTGGAGTTCAGGGCAGCTGTTGCACGACTACTGTCACAGCACGCGCCCAGTGATAAAGAAGCGCCAAGGACAGAGCCATTACGTAAGTTTATCTTATCTTATTTGGTGAAATAAGGCAGACACGAGCGATACGTGTAAAAAAATTGAGAAGGCTTAATATGCCTAGCAATGGGATACAAGCTGATAATGAGGAAAATAGTATATTTATGCAAAAAAATTGAGACAGAAGTTTTGATTTTGGTACGCTTGGCAGAAGTTAAATATGTAAAACTAGCTGGCTGACCCGCCCGCGGCTTCGCACGCTTGAAATTTCCCGTTCCTGTGGGAACTTCGGGATAAAAACTACATGAGACACTCTTGTAAAAGTGACACGACACTTGATGTAAATGACTTCACGTCAATGAACGACCGACGGTTACATTATGTGGAATACAAAAAAACTAAAATGAGGAGGGTGAAAAATACTATTCTCATACCTACCAAATATACAAATAAAAAATTAAAATCGGTTGACCCGTTTCGGAGGAGTGCGACCAAAAACACAGTGACACAAGATTTTTAGATAACTTCTGATGATCTCTATCATCTACGAAAGCTGATTAAGCGACTGTTTCATCATTGGTCTAATTATGATGATTATAAGGACCGATAATAGGAATAAACAATATCGTTTGTTGCAGGACCCGGCGTCATCCGTTTAGACGCTAAAGTCTCCCTGACTTTTGTCCTAGATCTCATTGAATTGATTGGATATGTAACCGTCAATGATGCAGCTCTACGGGTAAGTTTTACTCTAGTCGTCCAATAATCATGTTTTTAACCAATTGATTAGAGCTTTAAAAAGCAATTGATTAGAACTCCAATTGGAAATTTATTTTTTGCACTTTAATAAAAACTATAAGAGGATGTATTAAACGTCTCTTGGGCTATCTATTGGTTTCTGTAATGTGTAAGGATGAAAAAAACGTGAAAAGGTCCTTGCTCTAAAGAATGTTAAAATAATAACTAAATGATGAAGTATTTACAAATCAAATTAATTAATAGTACGAACAAAATTAACACACAGAGAAAAACAACTTTAAAATAACCTAAAATAACATTGCATTGTTGTGTATTATTTTTCACATACTACTTTAAAAAGGGCTATGCTTGGGATTTCTCTGAAGGATAGAATCCGAAACGAGGTTATCCAACAGAGAACCAAGGTCATCGACATAGCTCATGGGTCAGCAAGCTGAAGTGGCAGTGGGCCGGTCATATCTGCCGCAGAACCGATAACAGCTGGGGTAAACGTGATTTGGAGTGGAGAGCACGTCTAGGCAAGCGAAGTGTAGGCGCTCCGGCTAGATTGAGTGACGATTTGCGCTCTGTGGCTGGCAAGGATTGGATGAGAAGAGCTGAGGATCAGGCTCAATGGCGCACACTGGGAGAGGACCTACGTCCAGCAGTGGACTGTCATAGGTTGATGATGATGATGACTTTAAAAATAACGAAAGTTAGTAAAATGTGTTTACCTATTGCAAACTTGAATAAATTACAAATTGATTATGCAAATGACATAGTCTCATAGCGAATGGTCCGTTTTGCGTTCCCATGCGGGTCGCACCTGCGAACACGTGTCCTGTAACGTATCTTTTAATTAGTTAGCTTTAGTAAGGGCCTTTTTTATGGTCTTGAGAACAAGTAGGGTATTGTTTTGTAGTAGTTATACAAACTTACAAGTTGTATATACAAGTGAAATAGTTATCAATATCGATGTTTGCTGTTTTTAGACTGCACAGAGGCTTTAGCTAAAATATATTTACTCGTGGATAATATATACATACTCATAATAGTCTAATACTCAGTCTGGATATCTTATACCTATAGTATCTCTAGTCAGTCATACCTACATTGTCATGCCCATCCTATGTTTATCGAGCCGATGCAGAGATCCTTTGCGTCTAAACACAAGTTATATACTTAGAGCAAGGTACCAAAGTATTTGATGTAGATAACAAGGTTGTAGTGCAGAATCACAAGATGCAACACCCTAGGTCCTAGAATTATTACTATTTATATAAGTGCACTATGTGAAACCCTTTTTTTGAAATAAATACATATTCATTCTATATTCATTCATATCTAATACGCTTTGAATTTTAAGGGGATGAATGGAAGTGACTAGTATCTCTAATTTTACAAAAAATTGAATAAATCACTTATATCGTATGTCTTGATTTACATTAACTAATTCGGGTCCTTTGCCTACAATAAAACATACATCATTCTATTTCTAGATAAATAAATAGAGTTTTTTGTCTTATTATTTTATAGTACTTTTCCTGTGTGACTTTTTATGGCACTAGAAAACACAATTAAGTAAAGCGACAACTTAATCATGTCGTGTGTCACATTGTTTGCTTTAAAATAATTAATTTCCTCGACACTTTACTGCTTTTCTTTCTCAGCTCTATTACACTTTCTTAGCTCCCTTTATGGGATCCTTTAGCCCTGTTATTTACTTAAATATTCACCAAGTCCAAGACAATAGTAACTTCCCACGGGCACAGGTGTTTTCCGGCGTTACCCAAGGAACACCACTTGGTCCCTTGCCGTTCATTATGTACAGGGGCGACTGACCATTAACGTAAATTGTGTATGTCGTCAGTTTTCATAATTTATTTGATGACTTTTTAAGGTGTAGCGTCTGATGGGTGCAAAGTGGATTGGGTTGTTAGATTGTTGGATGATTATGGCTGTAGAATTATTAATCCGGTAGGGTCAATTGGTTTTCAACTGGCATTCATGGTTTGATGCTTCCAGACCACACTTCTAATTGCTTATGGGATGTTAAGATAGTAAAAAAACATCGCATTATCAAATTAAGAGTTATCTAGCTAGAGCCTTATTACATACTAGCTTTTAGGCATTAAAGGGTATCTGATCTCGATCGTTTTTAAGAAACAATTTAATAAACTAGTATGGTTATCTTGTAGCTCCAATTATAATCGGAACATCACATGAGTTGTCCCGCTCATTACCACTTCAACTGGGTGACACTTTTCCCAATGTCCGCTTTATTACGCCACTTTTTTATTTTTTTATTCATTCATTACAGAATCAACAGCACTTGATATCAACGTAAACAAACTCTTATAGCTAATGCTTAATGCCAATATCAGACTCTCATTTTATGGGCATAACTTTTAATAAATTAGTCACCTAGAGACAATTATTAAAAACACAATATACTTAATATATAATATTTTAAGGAATTTAGTAGGTACGCATTTCTGTTCCTTTTATACTTATTAGGTGCAGACATTTAATTTAATTTATTTAATATAAAATAACACATACATTATAAAAATAAAAAATCCTTAAAAGGTTTGTCCTAGTTGTAAGAACAGTATTCCTCTATATTAAATAAAACTATTTGTATGTTATTTATTATGTATCGTAAACAATCCACTGCTTCTTTTGTAATTTTATATTATGTACAAACGTATAATCAATATTTTTAAAAGATTTATAATCAATGTCCGGCTGACCACGTTAACAATGTAGTCCTTCCATCGGACTGGTGATCTGTCTGTTTTTGGACTCGACGAGTTTATAAAAGTGAAAAAAATTATTTAAAGTAACTTAGTTAACGTTTATTAAAGTTCTTTAATAGAAGTGTTTTCCACCTAGGATACAATCTGTGATAATTGGAGTGTTATCAAAATGCTGTGCAATCTGCCAGCTAACTGGATGGTATCGCCTCCTCATATGCATAAGCTTCTGCCCACATTACTGGTGCTGGCTGAACGGCCGGAGACTGCTGAAGTTATCGCTTCGGAGATCAGTATGCAGGTCAGTCCTTCAGCATTCTTTTATGATTTATTGTTCAGAGGAGGCACCCAAAATCGTATGATTCCTATCGGAAACTTGCCGAGTCCAGCACATGTCTCATCGATGTAAAAAGTAATTTTATCTAATAGAGGATTATTAATCAATCTATCAAAATGTTGTCTTAGAAGTTGCTAACAAACTATATTTTCGTGCTGTGAGTGTTTGTTTTTGTCAAAAGACTCAAACAGTTTTAGAGAAAACTACAAAAAACTCATAAAAGCATCGTTTTTAAAATGAAAAATTATAGTGCAAAAATATTTTATTTGGTAAACTGCCTTAGTAGTCTAAAGAAAGAATCAGAAATAACATACTGCAGTTTTATATTGATGAGACATGTGCTTGACTCAGCAAGCTCCGGTCATACAATTTTGGCTGGTCCAAAAGATGGTTGTTTCGCCAAGCTATTAACACAAATTTAGAAAAAAATAAAGACTGCTTTTTGAGATCTAAATATTCATAATAAAACTGTACATCAATCCCTTCCAAAGCTAAATACAACTACAAGTTAGCGACAGAGGCAATTTGTACCGTTGAATATTTTATGACGCGCGCTCGTCCCAGGTGCTCTAATGCAAACTTCGCTAATCATTCGTACGTACGGTAAAAGTTAATAACGAACTCTGTTCGTTGACAAATTGTTGTAATGTAATCACATTAATAATTCAAGAACTTTATTTTTTAAGTACTACTTTGAAATCTTTCGACAGTTCAATCAATAAGAGACAGTTATATTATAAATGCGAAAGTGAGTTTGTTACACTTTCAAGGCTTTATTACATTACTTACAGAACAAACCATAGGGTACAGAAATAAATACATCTCATATATCTTGGCATTTTCTAAAATCTTTCTCTAAGGGAATTAAATAGGGGTTAGAAGTTTGTCGTTTTTGATGTTACAGACATGAAAATGAATATATAATAAAATTTATAAGTTAACACTTATTATGACAGGAATATCCCAAAATCTTTTAACAGGGGATAAAATGGAGGTTGAAAGTTATTAAAACGAGTGAAGTCTCAGGAAAAAGCTAGCTAAGCAATATGATATATGTTTAGTATGGTGCCATACTAAAGAGCGTTTACTGAAATACGGTACGTGTTCGTCGAATAAGTCAACTTTAATACGACATGGTACTAAACTCATGAACATGCTCGCATGCATAGTTAAAACTAAACTTTTTAAACTAGACACAAGTATTATAACACAAGTATCTCTTACAATTGAATTTAGTTTCGAAATATGGGCTTTGCCACATTTTTACAGTAATTTGTCTGATTTGGTACTGTTTTTTAATGCGAGTCCCTGTGGTCACCGTATTTGAATATTCGACTTATTGATTGTAAAACCAATATAACAAAACATCCTATTCCTCCCAAACAGATTCTACAAGACTATATGAACAGCGATGTCGCACAAAAGGTGAAAACGATACAACTACTGAAACTGGAGCAAAAGGGGGCTTTGCCGGCCAAGAAGACAAATAAGAAGACTAATTATTAACGCATTCGGATAAACTACTGGTAAAGACAATTTAAAATGTTTGAAAAGCGCATTACACCTTGACATAAGTTTTTTTCTTAGTCAAAGTCCCTATATTTGGCCCTGCAAAAAAAGAAATTGTGTGAGGAAGGTCTGCGCACTCCTTAATGAGCAATATTCTCTGTGAATGTTGAATTTCAGATGCCTTCGTGTTTGTAACTGAGACCATGTATGTTTGTTCCTAAGGTTTATCATCAATATACAAAGAAGCACATGAGTACTTATGAGATATATCTCTAACTAGATCATCTTAAAGTTAACTTTTGGACAGCGCTAAAGATTTTGAATCAGAAATGAGTAAATCTGTAGATAAACTAAAGGCCAGAGGATAAACAAGCTGTAGTGTCAGTAGACGGCGCATAGCTTGAAGAACCGACGGTTGTTGGTACAGAAGGTTCTCAAGTGTAGAAAGAACCTTTTGTAGGGGGTGATAAGTTTTTTCTTTTATTGAAAAGACGACTTTATAAAAGTACACGATCAGTTGCTTTGGAAATCTACAGAGAATACCTATGTTTAGCAAGAACGACCTACAACTAAGATGATGATGAAGATCTTAGAATCTTTAGCGTTTACTTTAGGATGGTCAACCATAAGATGAACAAGGGTATAGTAAAATTGATAGATAGTGTAACATCAATATGCGACAATGATGTCAAACGGGCTGCGTAGCTCATTTTAGATTCTTCAAACTCACATGGTCTATCAATTCCACTTTGGTCGATTGTTATATCAAATACTTTTATGAATAGTAATTTTAAATAAGATACGCTATACATATATTGGACGTAAATGTTTATTTAGCTGAGTTTAGATTCTATTAAATGATTATAGCAGTATGAAACAATAAAGTTGATTGGAGTGTAGGTTTAGGATAGTATCCAGTTAAAATACGAAGAAGAAAATCTAGACTAGACGCTTGATTACCATCAGTATCTTGAACTCCTGTAGACTTAGTAAAAAAATATTATTTGATAGAATCAAAACTATAATATAAAATCAATGTTGTAGACTTGTGAAATTGTACACTTTTTTAAATCCTAAATCTATAATGTAAACCTACCTATTTTTCTATGTGTAGATTAGACCCGTTGTAATAATACTGGATTGCTTATTCAATTGATGTTTGGAAATCTAGTTTAATATTAGCTCGTTCGGCTTAGAAATCGTATTTTTTTTTATTTAGTTATTATTGGGCTCGTTAGTAACCTAGAGGTTTAACTTAAGACTAACAGGGTAAATAATTTTTTGGAACTCTGATTTTCAACGCTTCTCACTAACTTTAAATAACACTCTTAATTTAGTCACATATTTAGATTTTACGAATTAAATAATAACAAAATTATAAAAAAAGTAACATATTTTCTTAGATATTTACAAAAACACCAGATTTCCAAATATCAAGCTTTATAGAACTCGTTTCAATATGTTAGTATAATTCGATGTTACACAATATTTTAAAATATCAATAATTCAATTTTGTAGCAAACAATTTACTCTATTAAACTATCAGTATTGAGCTAAACCTAAAATTATGTGTCAATTACAGCTTAAATATAACTTAACGTGTCAGCACTTAAACTTAACTGTTAACTGTCTATGCTGTGTCAGAAATATGATAAATAATTATAATCATACTTAGTTGTCTATTTGCCTTACCTCTATATTTGATTCATCTATAATTCAATCGTTGAGGCGGTCTCTCAACTTCGATAACCATATTACGTCGATCGAAATTCACCGATAATAGTCAGCTAAAATCGAACAGAAGTTGATTAAACTCTTGACTATCGTGGTAGAAAAGGATAAAACATACACCATGTCACGCGCTAAAAGAATGTCGTCAGGTATAAGATCCTACAACGATCCATAGTCGGACACAAATCGGGGGCCAATTTTAATCGGTTGTTTGCGTTTCGCCTTATTGCCATAAATAACCGTTGTCATTGACATCTTAGATGAACCAAATATTGGTAATCGCAGTAATTGTGTCAAGTTTAAAATATCTAATAGTAGTCGGCTATATTTTGAGGACTTCACATAGCTATTAATGTTTATTTCCTGTTAAATGAGTATATTTAAAAAGAATTGAGACTTTTCCATTCCAGTGAATTACTAAATTGTCTTAAAAAAATGGTAAAACTTATTAGCCAAGTGAAATCCTTAAAAACAGCCTTAAATATGCGAGAATGCCAATCTCTAATAGTCGTCTCTGTGTGAACATTATAACTCCTAAATATCACTGTCTTAGGCAATGTAAATTAACTTAATTTTTACATGTTTGCTGCCTTCTTTTCATATTGTCAGATGCTGCGTTCCTGTTTGAGCTCAAGTGTAGAGTACACTACACTAAGAATCAATTTATTTGTTTTAGCTATGTAAAGTCTTGTTTTGCGCAAACGATAAACAAAAAGTGAAAGGAGTGCTAGAAGTGTGCCTTGCGGGACACTTTCTTGTGAATTGAGGGTGGTAAATATTAAATCGTCAAGTTTATACTTAACGTTAGGAAAGCTGTGATAAAGTGGATTGTAGGGAAATATAACATTAAAAGTAACTTTTTACTAATATTTTCAAGTTGCACAAACGATTGCACTTGATCGTTAGCTTCGTCAATGTCGGATTGACAATTATTGGTTTTAATTTAATTTACACTCTGGTTGATGTAGGAAAATCTCTGACATTTGGGTGTTTTAAAAAGTTAAAAATTAACAGCAAATACTTGATTTGTGGGATTTTGAGAAACTGATCAAAAACCCCTAACTGTCATAGCTCTTCTTAATGTTCCATGAGTTTAGTTGTGATAACTTTCAACTATTACTAAAACTGTGATTTTTTTTAAATTACTGCTTGAAACTTAATATATTTTTAAATTTTTTTAATAAGTTAAAATTTACGCAGTATTTAGTCGTCTAATGTATTTCATCTGTGATTTCTTTTATTTAGCGTTTATAACGTCGCGTTACTTTGATTGTGCAATTTTGTGTAAGTGGCAAAAATAAACATTGTGTAACAATATTTGACTTATTTTTTTATATTTTATTCGTGACAAAAGTGTACTAAAATGATGTAAGTACCTACACAATTCAGTTTAGTCTTTGAGTGTCGGACAGAATAGTTATAACATTGTTTTCTATAAACGTTTTCTGGATAAGTGAAGTTACTCTCTTAACATCATCTAAGTTAGGAATTACCACATCATTCTGCCAGCCTATTATCCCGTGCTAAATCTAAAGACACACGGTGGGACTGGTCCACAAATTGAAAGTCGCTCAGCAAGCTAAGGAAAGGGCTATGATCGGAATTTCTCTAAAGGATAGAATCCGAAACAAGGTTATCCGACAGAGAGTCAAGGTGAACGACGGTCAGAGGGTCAGCAAGCTGAAGTAGCAGTGGGCCGGTCATATCTGCCGCAGAACCGATAACCGTAGGGGTAAACGTGTTCTGGAGTGGAGACCACGTCTAGGCAAGTGCAGTAAAGGATGCCCTCCAGCTAGATGGAGTGACGACGCGCTGTGGCTGGCAAAGATTGGATGAGAAGAGCTGAGGATCGGATTCAATGCTGCACCCTGGGGGCTGTGAGAGACCTACGTCCAGCAGTTGATTGTTATAGGTTGATGTTGATGAAATCTAAAGAATGGGCAACTTTATTACAAAATACAGAATGATCCAAACATTCGATAGATTTCGAAAAAAAGCTACCATAAAGCAAAGTGATTTCCACAAAATTTTAACTTTAAAAATCAGCCCTTCAAATCTGAAATCCTATGGAAATATGTCGATAAAACCCTCAATCGGAAGCTGGTTTCCAACTCGCCGCCTCCGGCGATTATTCGGCGTTTTTCTACAAATTTACAATGACTTTATTGTGAGCGCTCGTGTGTACGTAATGCCTTAATGTGGAGAGATTTTATAAGATAAATGGAGGAAGTGTTTTAGGGAGTCAGCAAAAAAGAAAAGAAATTGTGGATTGAAAATTTAGGTGGTAGATAAAGTGCGGCTATTTTGATTTACTCATCATATTTATTCTGTACATTTTTTTAGGATTTATTCATTTGACATATCAAGTACTGTTTAAACCAGGGATGCACAGACTTATTAAGACTAGGGGCCACTCGGGCAAGTTATGAACTGATGGCGGGCCGCCAGAAGTATAGGTAATTAAAGACAATAAAGAATTGATAATAATGTATTAAAATTGAAAAAGAATTTATTAATTTGAAGCGTGGCACTGCATAGTGCTTACAATCTTTTTTATATTTGGCTCAAATTTACTTGTAGCAACACGTAAAACTGCTTCCAAACTTTCGTTTGCAAAACGGTTTCGATTTTTTGTTTTATTATTATTTAGTATTGAAAAGGTTTGTTCACATATATACTAGGTAGAACCAAATAAGCTGGCACATTTCAGAGCGTTTATGCGCAACTCTTTGTACGTATTTTTATCAATGCAGCGGTAAAAGTTCAGCAAGTCTCCTTCGTTGAATTTGTTGCGTAAATCTTGGTCGTTTTGAATGTCGATAATTTCTAACTGCATTGACTCTGGCGCATTTTCAACTGAAATCGTGAAAGGATTGCTGAATATGTCCAACAGAGGTTTCACTTTTTTAAACTCCGAAAATCTGTCTTGAAAAGATTGAATCAAAATATCTAGCTTTTCTACATAACTGAAATTAATCGCAGTTTTGTTGAATTTTTCAGCCATTTTCTTATAATTCTGAAAATGATTGTAATTTCCAGAATTCAATTGCGATCTGAAAAGTGTCAGCTTGCATTGAAAGGATGATACATGAGCGTAGAGCTGGGATATCAGTTGATTTTTGCCTTGAAGCCGTGTGTTCAAGACATTCAAATGATTTGTAATGTCAACTAAAAAAGCCAAATCACACAACCAATCAGGATTTTTAAGTATCGGGACATCCCTTTGCTTTTCGGCCAGAAATATTCCAATTTCTTCTATTAAATTTAGAAATCGTTCCAGTGTCAATCCACGACTTAGCCACCTTACTTCTGTATAATACAGTAATTCTCCATATTCGCTTTCGATGTCATCAAGGAATTGTTTGAATTGCCTGTGATTGAGTCCTCGTGATTTTATGAAATTTACAGTCGAAACTACCACTTTCATGACATTTTGAAATTCAATTTTTTTAGAACAGAGGGCTTCTTGGTGTATAATGCAGTGAAACTGCATGAGATCTTCAGCGTTTATGTTTTTTTCTTGTAGATGCTTTTTCAGCAAAGTAACTAGCCTAGAATTGACACCAATCATCGAAGGAGCACCGTCAGTCGCAACTCCCGATAATTTTGATAAGTCCAAATCAGTTTTTGAACACTCATCCAAAAGTACATTGAGTATATCAACTCCTCTGGTTTGACCTTTCAATGAACACATTCCTAATAACTCTTCTAAGACTTCAAAATCTTGAGTAACACCTCGTATGAATATGAGAAGTTGAGCTGTGGAACTAATATCAGTGGATTCGTCGAGTGCTAATGAAAAAAAATCAATGATCTTAGTTTTTTCATTTAATTGTTCCGCAATATTACCTGACAAAGACATAATTCGTCTTTGGATAGTCATACGATTCAGTTGAATTTTCTCAAACTTTTTTGCTGCTTCTGGACACATTTTCTTAGCGGCAATTTCTATGCATTCTTTTACAAAATCCCCATCATTGAAAGGGCGACTTCGCTTTGCTATCATCCGAGAAATTTCATTTAAAGACAACATTTTTTGCTTTCTTAATTCGCCTGTAAACTTGGTAAAAGTAGGATGCTGCGTTTCATAGTGCCTACATTATATTCCTTTGCAATCGCAACAGAATTTTTGCAAATTAAACAAACGACTTTGTTATGCGACCATACAAAAAAGTATTTCTCAGTCCAAATTTCTTGAAACTACCGATTTTCATCTTTAACCTTACGTTTTTTTACTAGGCCCTGGCTTGTCCATGTTGCGTTCTAATCCTGGCTATGATTAACACAGGACCTAAAAACAATTACAGTACCTACTTAAATTACCCATCCTTTTTTAAATTACCAAAAATAATTGATTAAATATGTAGGGAAACACTTATTAATAACAGAGTTTTACTTACGATTTCACAACACAATTAATAATTATACACGCCACTTGACGGGAAATCTACGTTGAATGTGGATCAAAATATATGACACCGGCTAGTCGAGTTAATTAAAATCTACACTAGAACTATTGACACTTCACTCAAATTAAAACCGAACTGTCGGTCGCTGCGGTTATCGTGGCTTTTATACCGCGCGTATAGAGTCGAAAACTGTCTGGAGAAATCTCGAAACCGACTGTGGAAGCTTCGTGTATCTACCTACGTGAGCAATCGGGAATTCGGGACTATTGCTATCTCGCTTGCTCTAACAATATAACCCGTGGATAAGCCGCCACCGCGCTGCCGTCGTCGCCGCGCCGGCGCCGCCGGCCGCGGCGCTTCCTCAAGAAAACGAATTTAACCGAGATCGGCACGAACATTACCGACCGCTGTTACCGACGCATGCACGGCGCACCGATAAGCGCACTTAAGAGCGCGCGCGAGATTCAAATTACTTTTCGAACATATTTTATTTGGTTTTATACTGGAATAGAATTCAATATTTTTCGAATGTATGAGAGTATTATTTTTGCTGTCGGCGGGCCACCAGTACGCATGCGGCCCGCGGGCCGTGGTCTGTGCATCCCAGGTTTAAACGAATCTGTTTTTATAAGACCTGGATGGAACAAGCATGTGGTCCAATGTTAAGTGGTAACCAACGCCAAAGTATTGCCTCGCAGGTAACGCGTCATCATCATCATCCCAGCGCACATCCACCCACTGCTGGGTATAGGCCTCCTCGTTATCACGCCATTCTCTCAGGTCCTCTGCTAAGTGCATCTATTGCCTTCCCGCAACTCTCGCGGCCTTTCAAACTCATATAAACATCTGGATGTGTGATGTTCATCAAAGCTTACATGAATTTAAAACAATATGTTTCGTAACGTAACACGAAGTAAGTACCTGCTATAGGTTAAATTTTATATGTATAAGTTTTGAGAAGCGTTTTAGCTTAATTAACGTTATTATCATATGTTTGTTTATTCTAGGATTAAATTCACACTGGAATTGTACTAGATAAGCTCTTATTATCTAATAAAGAACTTTTGATATTGAAATTGAATTGATGTCGTCCGACCATCTGGCTGGTGGTCTGCCAACTGGTCTGCGCCCTTCTTGCGGCCACCACTCGGTTGCTGCCCTCGTCCATCTTCCGTCTTTCCTCCTTGCCAAATGTCCAGGTAACGCATATTAGAAATAATTTTATTATTAGATAGGCAAGCCAGTCCGATAAAGCTCATTTTTAACCCACTTCAGAAAAAGGAGGAGGTTCTTAATTAGTTGGAATCTTTTTTTTAAATGTATGTTCCCCGATTACTCAAAGTGGTCTGGACCGATTCGAGAAATTATTTTTTTGCTTAAAAGGGTATACTTCCCAGGTGGCCCCATTGGCACCAAGTCAGGATCTGATGGTGGCATCCCCAAAAAATTGAGGGCAACACTCAAATTTTATAGGGACGCATATTTTTTTTTTTTTAAATTTACTTGTATATTGCAAGCTTATTTTAAATTGAGTAATACACGACTTAGAGCCAGATACTACAGGAGATAAGGCAAATGACTTGATGACAGGGCAACCTAAGAACCTTAAAAAGATAAATTAATATCAAAAACGAAAGCCGAAAGCAAAACTGCAATAATCTTCCATATTAGATTTGCTTACCAATTTACTGTAATTTTTCGTTAGAAATCCATTTGTCAAGGGTTGGACTACCGTATGGTAATAGCGCTTCGTCAATCCAACTCTAATGGAGGCTAGGAATGGTATGGAGTCGTCAGGAATGTAACTACACTAAATGAATGAATAAAAAACTTTATTATATATCACAATAGATACAAACATACATAACGCACAATGGGCGGTCTTATCGCTTAGAAATACACTAAATGATCCGATCTAATAAGCCTGATCTGACCTCTATCATGTTGCATGCCGTGATACCTAACTTTGTAAGAACTTCTACAAAGATACGAGAAGAAATTCAAAAGTGAACAACATACTTAACACCTATTAATTATAACTTATGATAACAATGAGTGTAAAAGTGCCAGTTCCACTTTATATTAAAAAAATAACTCGGAAATACATAGTTCTGGATATTTCGACTGGCCGATATTCCAATGCTGTATCATTTGGTTCTGTTGGTTGGTAGTATTTTGAGACCAGTAAAATCCTTCCTTTTATATTTCCACGAGTATAAACTAAAATAATGAAAAGTTCCAGAGATGAACTCAAACTACTCTGCCTTCATACATATTCTCAAATCCTCAAAAGACTAGGTACTGATTCACGTAAGTTCTAGAATAAATTCAATTTTCAATTGTGGAAAACCTTCCCCTGCTAATGCCTTCTAAACAGAATCAAATTGTGTATATGACTGTTGAATGGACACTACCTATATGCAAAGATGTCCTCGTAAAAGTAGCTGGGAGCCGTTAGATACCGCATAATGTAAGTCGCTGTGGAAATCTAGGGATGCCTATTTTTTACGATCTGGATGATGTTAATTTGTAAGAGGCGTGTAATACAATGCACAACCCTGTGTCCTTCAACTTGAGGCATACAGTTCAGCAGTGGACGTCCTATGGCTGATATGATGACGATGATAATGATATGACTGTTGATGATTAGTATAATATATCTTCATATTAAAAATAAAGGAATCTCTATAGCCTTTTGTGTTCGATCGCGAGCAATGGTGTCGGTCGGCGTGATGCGGTCTTGTATAACATGGACGGGCTTATGCAGCATTGAACTATTCATATTTACTATAAATAAATTAAAAGGCTTTATTTATGTATTACACAATAATAATTTTTAAACAATTTACCTATAATTAAGTTCATTTGGATCAGTATGTCTCGACATTTTCCTTCTCTTTATTTTTTCACTAATTTCTATAGCTACATTAGCTACCCTTATCCATTGGTGTCCTGCTACTTTCATAATGTCGTCTTCCGTCTTCGTCATGACGTTTATTCCGTCGTCCCTTTTCTTCTTTTTATCTCTTGGATACCATTCTGTAATTGTTTTTGTCCATTTTGTTACTTTTACTCCGATCATGTCCACCATTCAGACCACCACTTGAGTTGTTTTAATGTTCTCTCTCAGTCTTTGAATATGGTTTTCCTCTTTATCATGATAAGTTTTATCTTGTCTTAACGTTTGGTTCCACTAACACTTCTTTCCATGGATTTTTCTTAGACTTTTAATCTATTGGCCCATGTCGGGCACCTGTATTTATTACTGTATTTAAAACCAGTATGTATTACTGTAATAATATGTGTTAATAATAATATGTGTTTTAATTGACAAAGTTATTATTTTAAATATAGGATTTATCACGTTCTTGCATAGCCTATAACAAAGCATTGCCTCGTAGAACAAATTATAGAATAAGTAGGTAGAATACATTTTATTTAACGCACAAAGAAACACAAAACGGACAACAGACAAAATAAGTAAACAAAAAGGAAAAAATAACAACAAAAGAATTAACATTAGGAACATGCCCTATGATGTATTGCCTTGCGTCCATCAACTTGAGGCAACGATTGTAAACGAAATTAGGCGAACTAAAGAAGAAAATAAAGGAAAATAAATAAATAAATATTGCTGGACATTTCACAGCTCTATCTAGCCCCAACCTAATCAGAGCTTGTACTATGGGAACCAGATAACTGATAGGATACTTATAAACTTTTTTTTTGTTAATACATACTTACAATACATATAGAAAAACATCCAGACCCGGAGAACAAATTTCTGTAGATCATGCAAACATTTGTTCCTCGGTGGGAATCGAACCCACTACCTCCTGCGCCTCAGCCGGCTATTCGCCCACTGCGCCACGGAGGTCGTCAAAAAATAAAAAGTTTTCCTAGCCTACTAATTAATGTATTAGGTAGGTAATCTTGGATTTCATTTCTATTAGGTAGCTAATTGTTCATTGCACACAGGTTCTGTAAAGCATGAAAAATAAAATTCTTTATTAAAAATGACTTAAATTCCTGGCTCCGTGCTTTTGAAGCCCATCCATAGGTGCGCACTAAAAGCTTTCAGCCGACAGACGTAAACATATATATATTATTATTGTTTTAGTTGTATTTTTAGTTTGAATGACGAGTATGATAATGCACGAAATGTTTTATGTTATAAAGTAAAATCAATTGAAGATGATATATATAAAGCGTCTGGCGGCAAGTAGCGATGTAGTGCCATGAGAAGCCTCGCCCCCCACCTATACCATTCATTAAGTTTCTTCCTCCTTCCTTCGATATCCTCACTGCTGAGTGTCGTGGCTTTTATGTTGCAGGATCTTGGTTCTGGCAATGTGTGTCCATCAGGGTCTGTCCTCTGCAGAAGGGGATGGCGTTGCTCACGATGGTGTCTATGAGCGTGTCTGGTCGCTCCAACGCATTGGGCTTCGTCCCCTTGGTCTCTTTCCTTCAACATTGCCAGTAACCTCAAGTTTTTCAAGGTTATCGCCCTTCTTTCGGACAATGTGGCCAAAAAACACAAGGATTCTACGGAGACATGTGGTGCACTTGGAGGATTGATGCGTTGGCATTGGTGCGATGTGCCGTCCTTGAGATTCGTGCATCGTACAGACCACGCGTGCTAAGCCGCTGGCAGAAGCTAGTATATAATAAATATGGTGTTAAATTAGGTAATTCCTCACTATAAGTAACTGTTTCATACATATCCCTAACCCCCACACTTGCAATCCCAGTCTTGTGGCTTCGAACCCAGATAAAAATTTGCGCTACATGCAATATTTGTCGTGCAGCGGTAATCGAACTCGCAAACTCGCCTCAGTCAGTATTCTACATAAAAGAGGGGTTATAATGATAAACAAACAGCACGCGTTGTTAATTTTATATCTATCCACCGTTATCGGAAACAAAATGTAGTGATATGTGTTATCTCTGATAAGTTTATTGGTGGCACGCGTGGCAAATAGATCTGGGATCCTATAAGTGATAGCAAATAGACTGTTCTTTTCGACAGATGGTTAGTTTATTCTAGCGGTTATGCTCAATACTCAATCATTTATTGTTTATTTGATAGGTACATGATTAGGGCTTGCAATTCGGATATCCTAATATCCGCATTATTCGGATATCCGTGTGATTTACTATCCGGATAGTGACGATCAATATATTCGGATAAAACGAATAGGAAAATCCTTAAAAAATCACGATTTGAACATGAAATTAACTACATCAAAACCATAATTTCATAATTATGTGCTGTAAGTACATGTACTTTAAAAGTAATCTGAATTTAAAACACTGTTTATCCTTTATTTTTAATATTTTTCGCATTATAAAACATTCAGAAAGTCGTGACTGACAAGTTGCTTACTTATTGCTTAAATTTTGTGACAGAAAACGTGGTCTAAAGTATCGAGTTTCCTTATTGTTAAAAGTTATTTATATTTTAATGGTGAATGTTGGAATAACTTAATGATTGTTGATAGCTACTCTAATAACAATTATTTTCGTTTTTAACGCTTTCCTCAAAATTATTCGGATACCAAAATCTAACGGATAATGATCATTAATATTGGTAGAAGTAGGTACATATGGTATTCTGGTAACTGGCTTCGGTCATGAGTTCTGATAGCAGGCACACAGCATGGTTTATCTGCAGTCTATTTTGTTGCACCATTCTCTTATTGACGACTTCTTAGAGAGTGTACGAAAAGCGCAATGCCCGTCGAGATCACAAACTGGTGTTTTCTAGAGCTTTTTACTTCTTTTACCTCATCTGTTTTAACAAGCATATTAGACTTAGCTGAATTCCAAAATACTATTTACCTTCATTCATTTACTGTAATAGATACATATTAAAGTTATTAATTGACGATCTCCGTGGTACAGTAAGCGAATAGCTGGCTGAGACGCAGGAGGTAGCGGGTTCAATTCACGCCGCGGAACAAATGTTTTCATGATCTACAGATATTTGTTCCGGGTCTGGATGTTTTTCTATATATTATTATATAAGTATATATATAAGTAGGTATGTATTTACAAAATAAAATGTATATAAGTATTATATCAGTTATCTGGTACCCAAGATATGATTAGTTTGGGGCTAGATAGCACTGTGTGACTTGTCCAGAAATATTTATTTATTTATTTATGGGTTATCGCATGCTTTGTCTATAGGTATAACCAATATTCTTGATAGCGGTGCTTGAGTGAAAGCACACGGGAATGAGCAGCTTAGGACGTCCCCCACTAAGTAGAAAGACGACCTGACGGGTACCGCACAAGATCGGTCGATCTGTGGGGAAGGTTTATGTCCCATGGTTGATATGATGATGAGAAATAGCTTTCAGTCTTGTCATAGTGCAGTTTTGAAATAAAGTGATGGTAAAATTCAATTATAATATATATAAAGAACTAACGTCGTCATACAAAAACAAAATAAATGGTAAGCTAAGATCAACTACATAAATTTGCAGAAACTTTTTCTGTTTGAATAACATTGACACACAAACTAGGATTAACCTGTGATATGGTGCACAAATACCCTACGCTATGCAAAATTTAAAAAAAAACTTGCAGAATCGAAAACGGCTACTTTTATAATACTACTCAAAAGTCATTTAAAACCATACTCTTTAATCCACAGCTAGCCTTCACCAAATTAATTAGAACCCCAGTTTTAACCAAGTTCCGCCAAACCGGAGATCATTCCACTTGGTTGCAGTATCTACCCTACGATCTAGAGATCGACACGGCATGTGTCAGATAAGTATCTCTAGTAATTAGATGATGCTAATAAAATCATAGTAGGCGTCAATGTAATCTTAACATCTTTTAATGTACGCTCGATAATTATGGCGTGTTTCTGAGAAACTGGGGAACTCTGATTTTGTTTTACTAAAAGGTGTCGGAACATGTAGCTGTTTTCCCACAAAGAGATTATCATTAGCAATTAATCTTTTGTTAGCTTACTATACTCCCATAAAGCCTCGCTAATTTCCTAATCCAAGTTTCGGACTTCCATTTGAAAAGCAGTTAGCGTTAAAAATACAAAATAGACGCATGCGAAGCCGCGGGCGGGTCAGTCGGTTTCATGTAAATTATAACCTCTAAATCTACCATAGTTATGAACACCGGAAACTACTCAAAAATCATGTAAGTATTCCACCCGGTTTTAGAGAAAATATTGCATATTAATAGTATATTATGATACAAGTGAGCTAAGTTGCTCATTATATACGAGGCTGTGATTTGTAGCCCGAGCCGTAGGCGAGGGCGTAAATCAGCCGAGTGTCTAGTGAGCTAGTTGCTCACGAGTTTCATACGCACTTTTTTAACACACTTACGAGGAAAAAACAAACATGTATTGCATAAATCGTTTAATTATTAAAACAATTGGTGAATGTACAATTTTCAAAACGATATTGGATTGTTTTTTATGGCGATTTCACAGTTTGTCTTACATTGGTACTTCCCACTTCTTTAGTAGGTATCTTCATTTACTTCTTGTGTAAATGTCGGCGACAAAGGTAAATCATACAAATTACTGGAAGGAGAAGGCACCAAATAACTCATGCTACGAGATGTACCTACATGTTTGTGGGTTACAGTACGTTTTGATATGAACACAATGTTTAAGCTTAACCATGCTTCTTAACATTGAATAGATGCACCACAGGGAGCTGGGTTTGTATGTATTGGCGAGTTCAGAGAAATACGCCAAAACACATTTTCAGAAAATGCCTGGGTTTTTTGTTGCTTTTCCATTGTATGAAACTATCGTATAGCAGCTAAGTACTTTGCTCTAGATTTTGCAGGTATTAGGCTTTCTTTTGCATTTTGTGCTGCATTTAGTTGGTTGGCAAAAGGTTGTCTGGAAGAGATCGCTTTGTTAAGCGATAAGACCGCCCATTATGCTTACTTTTATTTGTTTTTTTCTTTAAATCTGTTGTGTCTAGCTTGTAAGGTATAATAAAGAAATCTCATTCATTTCATTCATTCATTCATTAGTATTTCTGACGGGGTTAAATCTATCAATTGTTAATCTTCTGTACTAAAACTTAACATTTTTACAATTATTTACCACACAGCAACAAATGCGATACAAACAAAAAAATGGGAAATGGCGCGCAATTCTCTTTCTTTGCACGCGCCAAATGTAAGTTGATTGATTACATATTGCCATACAGCCTACTTTAAAATTATAATTTTAGTGATAAAATGCAAATATTTTATAACAAATTATTGTGAATATTATGTAATTTGTTAATAATAAATGTTTCTTCCTCTTAATTAGGGATAGGTACATTTATTTATTCCAAAAATGTAATAGGATTTTCAGCGATTTTCATATAACCTTTTTGTTGTTACAAAAACTGTATTACCCGGATAAATTGAAAATGCTCGGTTTACTCGCATATAATTTGCAGTTAGGTACTAACTTAACTTTGTAGGGATAATTCTATTATGCACTAGCTAGTGTATTATATTATTACGCACGCGTGTGTATAGTTCGGCTTTACTTATAACTTGGTGTTATCAATAAAGATATTGTAATGTATTGTAGAAGGCCCTAATAACGATGTACTATGGCTAACTTTACGAGCAAGTGTGTTGAAAATTATTTTATCACGTACCATTTCATCGGTGTTTCAGTTCAATTCGTGAACATTCATCAGAGTGAGTACGATCCGCTCCGCATTGATAAATCCCGTATTTATAATAATGACTGAAATAAATCACGAATGTTTTCTTAATAAATAAATCTATATTTATTAAATTTATTATTATAGGTACCTACCATACCTGCGCTAGGTACCTACTGTGTACCAAAATGGCGTTCAGCTCAGATAGACTTTCGATTGTACTTTAGTCTGTTGAGATTGCTTATCTCAAAAACATCGGCGCATCCACAATCCGTTCAACTATAAACAGCATAGCAAATGGTTCAGCGTAACGGCCCCAGAGTCCATCAACTAATTGCATAGGGGTGGCGAGTGGCGAGTCAACTGGGCGCGTGCCGTGATCATTGCGACTCGCTAATCGCTGTAGAATACATACCAGGTACCTACCTGGCCATAAAATAATTGACATTAATCCTACTGAGGAAGACAAACTTGAGTTCGGAGTTTTGAAAATTATATTTCAATGATTTAGATTTTGTTAAATACTACGTGTTGTACGACGTTAAATGAAAATACGCGTAGGGCTAATAGTATTGCTGTAAGATAGGTTTTTTTTCAAATTCATTATAATAGAAAAATTTCTCAAATATTAATGAAACAGCCTGTATAAAACAGGTAAACAAATCATATTCACTCATCATGTAAGTAGGTACTTGTTGAACTGACTAAGCAGCATCGTCGCAAAGGCGCCGCCGATTTACGGTAAAAATTGTTTATTGGAAATGTATCAATTACTGGATAAATATTCACCATTAGCTACCGGTATTAAACCCACCTCTAAAATCATTTAGTACGATTCAGGATGTCTGTTTTAAATTATTGTCGTACATAACAAAACAGGTTTTATACCTATGCACTTCTCAATTACGTATCTTAAAGTAGTGTCTGCATCCCCTGAACTCCCCTGCCAGCCACACCGCTATTCTGCATTTCTAAACCCGCAAATTTGTTTGACGCATCGATGCGACCGCACGTACCGAAATCAAACCACCCCTCCCTTACCACCCTCATACCATATCTTTTAAATCATGATTCACGGACCACACCTTATAATCACCGTTGAAGTTAATCATTATATAATTGTGATTGTCCGTCTGTTGATGACGTCACGCCAGGTGGTACTCACCTACTGTTGGTTTTATCTGTGGCATGGGGGTAAAAGGTTGAAAAGAGAAGGCAAACTGTTACTGTGTGTAGTGTTTTTGATCTACAAAGCTAGATAAGAAGAGCTGAATTTGGGCTCAGTGGCAAACTTTGGAAGAGACCTTTTTTTATACGACCTGGAGGTGAAGCAAGCATATGGCCCACCTGATGGTAAATGGTATTGCATTGGAAACGTGCCCTACGATGCACTGCCCTGTGTCCAACAACTTGAGGTATACAAGGTGCAAAACCTTATGCGCCTGTAATTTTACCGACTACCATAGGTACCCTTCAAACCGAAACTCAACAAACGGCCAGCTGTGGACAAAAAGTTGACTCCTTGTTTAATTTTCTACACAAATTAAAAATAGTCAATTCACACTTTGAAACGTTAATTTCACTGCCGCGACCAAACCAGGAAAGAAAGGCCAGAAACAAGGCAGGTTACTCTTCTTGATTATCCTTTTACAAAACAATGGAGCGAATAAGTTACGTCTAAATTGTAACACTTTTGATCGAGTTGGAGCAAATTTAATTCCAAGATTTTTTATCTCCGAAATACCTCGTTATGTAGATACTATAATAGTTTCGAAGTTGATGTTGCTAAGATTGTATCTTATCTCTAGCACACGCCTCACGATAAATCGTTACTACCAGAAGGTAGAACCTTAACGATGTGTGCCGAAAATAGTTACAGTTAACAGTTTTGTTTTATTAGTTCTGATTCATCGTTACCGTTCAATCTAGTACCGTCTGATCGTAACGATTGATCGTAAGGTGTGTGCTAGCTATCCCACCTCCCAGTGTGTAGCGCCATTAGACGTATTTATCTTCACTGCGGATGACACATGACACTTGTTTGCTCAGTTGATGGTACTCTTTGGTTAGGAGTCCGGGCTCCGGCTGGGGTCGGCCAGATGTACTTGAGTTGTAACTTAATCCTACTTTTCGCAAGGACGAAGTGCGATACTAGTTTCCGTATGCATACATTGAGGCCAATTCTGTGGTTACAAACTATAAGTACCTATCTAAAGCTGTGCAAATGCGATTACTTATCATCCATACCTCGTTAATATACCACCCATCCACACTCATCGTTTTGGTTCTACGTTTTTAATGCGTACAGCTAAGGTATGGAACACTTTACCTACGTCTGTTTTTCTTAAAGAGTACAATCCGGGCCTCTTTATGGTAAAAGTGAACAGGTGTCTTCTAGATCTTCGTGCTCCATCTCAGATTACACCATCGCCATCAAAACTTAATTTCTTTGGGCACGTTGCCCGTAAAGAGGTCTCAATGGAACGTCTAGAAGTGCAAGGCACGATAGTAAGTCCATCACACACTACCATGGCTGAATGTTCTCGCAATGCCTTCAATAGAGCTGAATAGAGACGCATCGCTAGAGCCGCTACTCAAGAGCCAAGACCTGACATAACCACGATGACCCTGCCAAGAATGCCTGACTAAGAAGAAGAATAAGTACCTAGTTGTGTTATTTTTAACCGCATACTCGGGAAGGTATGATGTGGTCTACCTTAAAGATTAATTCTAACCTTAAAGACACCCACTAAAAAGTCATGCAATGCGGTCACGACACGATCCTTTACATTGAGGAAACGATGCACATAGAGAAAAATTTGTAGATTTCAGGGAACACAGATGACGGTAGAGTACGGATCACTGCCATCTACCGTGTAATGTTTCGTACAGACGAAACAGTGAGTGCGAATAAGTACTTAGTATTCTAACTTTTCCTACATTTCCCAGTAGACGTAACCTTTTTCAAAACACATTACTCGTAAAACTCTGACCAACAGCCATTACCATTAGACCAACATAAAATAAAACAAAGCAAAAATGCAAATCTCTAAGTAGCAGGATTCCACAAGGCCAACATTTGGATGCGAATCCACGCCCCTCGCGCATGTCACTTCGAAACAGATCTAATGCAAACTGAGCTTTGTTGCATTGACTTTAGATTAGTTATGGAGAGGCATGTAACTGTTTTAAATTGTAAAAATGGTGTGATGAAATCGTGCAAGGGATTAAGTAATTTAGGTAGCTTCCTCGTGGACAAATTGAATAGGCTAACACGGCTAACTGGTTATTTCAACAGGAATAGTTTTCCTTTTAATCAACCTACTTGGATAGAGAAAAAAACTTAAAGTTATACTACCATCTGCCACTAGATGGCAGTAGTGAGGTTTTTTATAACAAAGCAAGTTGCTTTGTTTTCTCATATTATCCAGTCAAAATTTGATCTATTAATGTCGGCAGTTTGACCACAAGGATTATTCCAGTTGGACAAATCTGTTAGACCTAAATACAAAATATTTTTTTTATTATTTCTTAACTTAGTACCTACTTACCACAAGGAAATTGTTTTTTATTTTATTAGCTAGTCAAGCGCTTGACCACTACTTCAACTAATGGTAAGGTATGGTCTAAGATGGAGCACGCTTGCCTTAAAAGAACTTGTTCGAATCAAATCAAAAAACAAATGTTGAACCGATCCGACAGCTTTCCGGCGTTTAGATGCGCGAGCTAGGCCTTATTCAAGTTCAAAGAATTAACGGAAATGACATCGACCTTAGAAATAGCCTTTTTCATGTCGGAGTGAGATTTCTGTCTGTAATAACTGTTATTTAGTCTGTGTTTGCACTGGGGTGTAGGGGTCGTTGGGTACTCTAGCTACCCTCTATGGGGGAGTAAAAGCATATTTATGTTAGTTTCTGATTGACGATGATGTGTTCCCCTTGGTTAGGTAGGCTTAGTATGGCGAATTTTATTGAAAAACTTTAAACACAAACAAAAAAATCACTTATATTTTAAATGTGAAAGTGTGGATGTTTGTTTATTTGTTTGTTAATCAATCACGTCGTAATGGCTGTACCGATTTCGATGAAAATTGATATGATTATGACCTGGATTCAAACATATACTACTTTTTGTTGACAATCAACGCGTACGAAGCCGCCGGCAGAAGCTAGTATTGTATAAAACGCTTTGTTGTTAGAGAAAACTTCTCCGCCTTTTCTTACCTAATGATAATGATACATTTATTTATTCACATAAATAGAGTAAGTTACAAGTTCTTATTTTATTATTCGGAACATAAATAAGTTTTTTGTTTAAATATTACTTTTTCAAAACAAGCTTTTATAAAATTCATAATCAGAACCGCAAGCAGATTCAAATAAGCCAAAATGCACGCACGGCACGCCGTGGAAGCAAACCTATCAAACATTTAATTTGTAAGCACAAAGTATAGGCGTTTTGGCCGCTTCCATATTGGGCTTTATAGCAATATCCTTCTCCTAGATAGATTGCAAACCCATGCTGTTAACGCCTATCTCGCCATATTACACAAGTCAAAGTATGAAGTCGACCAAGGCATACTTTTGTTAAAATTCAGCTGTTAATGACTTCAGAAAACCAGAAAACATCCTCCGCAATCTTGGAGGTCCCGCCATATTGGAATTATAGTAGATATACATCTTGGGTGGTCCCCCATATTTTGGATTAAATGTGACGTTGTATTAGTTTTCGTGTTCTCCTCAGCAAGCCCTTTCATTTGATACCCATGGTAGTGCAGAAAAAATAACTAGTCCGCCATCTTGGATGATCTGCCATATTGGAATTAGAATGACGTCACATAGCTAAGCATGCATTGTCATCCTAAATAAGCGTGTATACCAAAAAGTACTTAACTCCAGACTAATGTCATTCTTACATAAATATAATCTCTGTCTGATGAACAATTTGGCTTCAGGGCTGGTTGATCGACAGAGGACGCGGTAACAAATCTATGTCAAACGGTGTCGGAGGGCCTGGGCAAAAAGAAAAGATGTATCGGTGTTTTTCTAGACTTGGCCAAGGCCTTCGACACCGTATCAATACCTAAACTCGTAGACAAGCTCTCTCATATAACTTTTGAAACTATCATGGTTATGAACACCATTTATACTAAAAACGTGATATTTACCATGATTTGTGAGTATTTGAGTATCCCGATATTTCGGCGCAGTTGCATGCGCCATGATCACGGGTAAAATGTTACCCTGTAGTTTACCCGTGATCATGGCGCATGCAATAATATAAATATGTAAATATCCTGTTTTTAGTATAAATAAGCTCTTTCATATTGGTATTACAGGAAACTGTCTTAGATTATTTTCTGACTTTTTTACTCAAAGAACACAGATGGTCAAAATTGGCGATTTCCAAAGCTCTGAGGCCCCAATCACATATGGCGTTCCGCAGGGAAGTATCTTGGGCCCAAGTCTTTTCCTAATATATATAAACGACCTATGTAAAATGAAGATACCTAACTCAAAAATATTTGCTTACGCTGGCGATACAGCCATTATATTTCAGGAAGGTACTTGGCAAGCGGCTTTTAACGCAGCGGAAAAAGGTTTGCCGAGAATTATTTCTTGGCTTAATACAAACTTCTCCATCACATCCACAAATGCCCTATCGCAAAATCTTAAGATTATAGCGCATTCTTGTCCAAATAACGTCTCCAAACCATGCAACTGCCCATCCCTATCAAATACGCCAACCCTTAAATACTTAGGCGTGATGCTGGATGAACGCCTTTCATGACTACCCCATATAACTTTATTATCATCACGTATTCGTAAACTAGTATGGATATTCAAAAAACTCAGACACGCTTTAAACACTGAGTTGCTTACCTCTGTCTACATAGCAATATGTCAATCTGTTCAAACATACTGCATAACAGCATGGGGCGGCGCATATAAGTCTCATATGATGCCCTTAGAGAGGGCACAGAGATCTGTGCTCAAAAGTATGTTTTTTAAAAGGTACCGCTACCCTACCAAAGATTTGTATTCATCCTGTAAATTATTAACAATCCGTCAACTATACATACTTAACATCATCCTTAGAATCCACACTAAAATTCGAATGCATCCCTCACACACATACGAAAAAGAAGGGGCCATCACATACTCAATATTGCTTTCAGAACCACCTTCATGCAACACCAGTTTATCTATATGTCAATTCATCTCCATAACAAAATTAATAAAATCCTAAATATACTGACTTTAAATGTACATAATTGCAAGCGCACTGTAAAATCCTGGCTTCAGAAATTATCATACTATGAAACGGAGGATTTGCTAACAATACAAAAATAATAATTCAGATACCTAGCTTTATAAATTAAATTTAAATTTACGACAAAACTTAAACGAACTTTACATTAGTCTAAGATAATTACTATAAGATCACCCTCGTTTGTCCAATGGAAGACTTAAAAAACTGGGATACAGAAGATCTAGTCCGGTTTTTGACGCACCATTATACTGATAGTACTTACTTAGGTTATTATTATACTCTAGGTACTTATTTTTTGATTGATTTGTTATAGTTTTGTATATAATTATTCGTATTGTACGTAGTAACAAATTGGCTACTTGTATATACCTTTGTATTTACTCTTATGTAAACCAATAAATCATTTTTCATTTTCATACCAAATTTACGATCAATCGGGATAAAGATAACTGATTTAAAATTCAGTTGCAAGATTCCACTCGGACAAACACGTGCATATACCTAGTCAGGTCATAAATTCTGTCACATGTTTAATATAAAATAATTGAAACAGGTTTATTCATTATTTAACCATATACCAAAATGAACTTAACATAACATAGATTCTTATGACACTAAAGTTTATTCAAAATGACCTCCGTGATTTTGAATACAGGCCTTCAATCTGCGCGGCCAGTCGTCTATCGCAGCACGAACGAGGTCCATGTCAATATCGGCGGCTGCCTTAATCAAGGATGTCTTGAGTGACTCCAAATTGGGATGAGGCTTTGAGCACGCCTTTTCCTCCAAGTGTTGCCATATCTTGTAATCTAACTGATTCAAATCTGGACTGGAGGAGGGCCAGTCTTCGTGCCGGATGAAGTCGATTTCAAGCGCGGCCAGCCAGTCTTGTGTGCTCTTCGATCTATAAGCTGGCGCCGAATCTTGTTGGAATACCCAGTGCCTGTTATTGAGCATGGTATGAGAAACAGGTTCCACAAGGTTCGTCAGGACTGTATTTTGATACACAACTGCATTCGTTTTTACACCTTTCTCACAAAAATGTACCTCTGTTAAGCCCCAATAAGAAACTCCCAACCATATCATGAGCGAGGATGGAAAATGACCTCGTTGGACACGCGGAATACGGTTGCTCGCTTCTTCACTACTGTGTGCGTACACCTTATCATTTTGTTTGTTGTAGCTCTCTTCTACGGTAAAAGTTTTTTCATCCGAAAAAAGAGTTTTCCGATATTTTTTTCCCGCGTACCGCTTCAACAAAGCGCGGCATCTCTTCAGTCTCAGGTCCATTAGACGAGCATTCAAACGATGTCCTGTTTTTCTTCGATACGCCCGAAGCCCTAAGTCTTCATTTAACACCCTTTTCACCGTGGTTCTGCTTAACCCCATCTGAAGGGCCAACAGTTTCTGCTTACGTTTGGGATTTCTTTGAATTCGCGCCTTCACAGCTTTTATCACTACTGGAGTCCTAACAGACCGAGGGCGACCACTTCTTGACCTGTCATCTACACTAGAGTGTTCATAGTATCGTTTGATGGTGCGATAAACGAATCTTTTGGTTATATTCAAAATTTTCAGTATGTCAAAAATTTGGATTGGCGCGTAACCGCAACGATGCAACGCAATAACTGCAACACGGTCTTCTTTAAGCGTCCACTCCATATTTAAAAATGAGTAAAATTCTAAAAAGTATACATTTTTATTTTCATGAACAATTCGAAATTCGAATTCTATAAACTTATTTGTGGCCAGCGTTCTAAAAGAAAAGTTTTTACTGTGTGACAATACTTATGACCTGACTAGGTACATTGTAAGTTAAATAAAAGCTTGTAAAAAGGGCTTTGTTGCTGAGCGACCATATCGTTCTATAGACAAATAATAAGAAAACATGACACTCGATAATAGTTGAAAGAAAAAAATTAACAAAACATCAGATTTATTTCCAAGGACTATTTTCTAACCAAACAACTATTAACTAAACCATACAACTGTTAAGATAGATATTCTAAACCAGACCTTAGATTATAAAATGTTTGTTTCATCTGTTTAGCCTCTTAGGAGACTATACGCGTAACCTAACAACTTCGTCGTCACTTCATCATCAGATGTAGAGGTCAAAGCTAAACGATGGAATTGTCAGGGAATCGAACATGCACCCACATGCGTATCAGTCGGCCACTTCGTCACATAGGTCAGTAGGCGTTAGGATTCATTTTGAAAAGACAAACTTTCTAGATGATTCGAAGATTCTCTCAAAACGTCTTCATTTGTTTTCAGCTTCTTAACTTCTGATGATGATACAATTTTAACTGAGATTAAAGCCTTAAAAAGATGATGCAATTGATTTTTTAAAGTGTTCCTTGTGAATATCCATAGGTACTAGTCCGTCTAAAATATTATAAATTCGAAAGTTACTCTGTCCGTTTGTTAAGTTTTCACGACTAAACGGCCCGACTGATGTCTGACGATGGAATTTAGTATACAGATAGATTATAACCGGGGTTGAGACGTACCCTACTTTTTACCTGACATTCGCAGAAGGAAGTTAATGTTTTGATGGACGTGGGCGGAAGCTTTTAACGAATAAATGAATAATGTTGAATTTTCATAAAAAATTGCACACCACCAAATAAACTATTATACAAATAATAATAATATATATATATATATATATATATATATATATACAAATAAAAAGCCGCAAGTGCATGGACGATCTCATCGCATACAAGTGATTTCTTCCAGACAACCTTTGGATATTTTTTTTAATAACGATAAGAAAAACTACAATTCACACATACATAAATCCATTTGTATCAGTATGTTAATGGGCTTTTTGTCCCAATATGAACCAACTAGTTCATAAAACAGTAATTTATCAACGCCGTCCGTCTGTCTGACACGCGAATATTAATGACTCTAATTATATGAATATTCAATATTTGGGGTCGAACGATACTTGATCTCAGCTGTAATTGGCTACATGACATCATCAATGAACAACGTTGGAAGTATCGATACACAAAGTTTAATTATTTGGTTATTACGTATTAAAACATACAAACGTAGTATCAAAGCAAACGATGATTGATCGGGATTTTACAATAAGAGACAGGTTACAAACAGCACTACATACCTCAATAATATAATGCATTTTGCGAATTATCATTATCATCATTTCAGCCCGGAAACACCCACTGCTGGGTATACCCGGCAGCGTGGCCTTATACGCCTTTCTTGTTTTGTGCCAGCCTCCTCTATCCTGTGCGTTTCTCATGTGCGTCCGACCCGAAAAAATAAGAAATATTTTGCTAATAAACATCTTAAAATTTAATTTAGGTAATCTTCAAGACATGTTGGAGACCATAGAGCTCCATAAAAACTCCGTCCGGGGTAGGAAAGTGGGCACTCTATCTTATATATATATTACTCATCTACGATCAGCGTTTGGCTATAAGGAGATATTTGGAGAGCATAATTGGGGTGCTGTGCTGGACTCCATTGAGTTTGGAGAAATTAGTTTCTGTCACTTAGTTCTAGTATGTTGTGGCGCCTAAGGCGGTTTTGCTGGTTTGGTACGACGAGCTTCAGAGCTAGTTGATTAGGATGCTTCGATAGTCTGATTTTGTACGATTCTTCCTTCACTGTGGCCATTTTCAAGCGTTCATGCAGTGCCTCGGTTGTGATAAACCATGGCGCATGTGCCATAGATTTCAGTATATAATTTTGGAGTCGCTGAAGTCGTTTATATTTCTATCTTATATGAATAATAAACCGATTTACTGGAATAAATTAAATGTCTATATTAGTCATGTTGCAATGTGACTACTTAAAATGGTATGCAAGTGGACACCATTTCCGTTATTTTTATTCTTGCAGTGATCTTGAAAACCTTCCTATCAGATGTTATGTAGCAGAAATCCGTGCTTCGAGCCGGATTCCAAGTAGCCCCACGTTGGGCGCCCTATTCATGAAAGGTGACCATCATAGCATGATGATAACGATGATTCTATTTATATTAAAATAAACGAGGGCCAATACAACTTTGAGGGATCGTCTCGAGAACCTTTCTGCCCCAACGGCCGAAGAACCGCTTCGAGCTATGCCTGCCCACTACCACTTTAGCTTGATAATCCTTTGTGATATATCAATGACGATTAGTCGCTCTGGAAAATGGGGAAGACCTATGTTCAGCAGTGGACGTCCAGTGTTTGAAATGGTGATGATGATGAATATAACTTGCAACTTACAAAATACTGCAAATGCAAGCCGAACCTACTATGTCGTATACTCATACCTATTTGTATGTTTGTTTACAACTAATTTAGGTGTCCAATTCCAGCTCATTACATTAAAAGGAAGGGTTAACTCGCCGCGGGGTACAAAAGACCAATCTAGTAACGAGTTGTTGTTTTGTACCGGCGCCGGATTATGGCGCAATTAGATGATTGCAGGTTAACTTTTAACCCTTTGACTTTAATAACTCTTTTTGAGGGTTACTTCAAAGCAGAATTTGAATAATAAGTATTTTTTGAATTTAACGTTTTTAGATATTAAGATTTCCATTATGTAAAAAGTAGAAGCAAATGTTGAAAGGTAAAAAGTCGCACTGCGTGGCTACAATATTTTTTCCTGTTGTCTTCCCAGCTTAGATGTTTTTGGCGCCCACCGTGGGGCAACCGGTCCGGCTTAAAGTACCAATAGCACGATTAAAAACAATAACAGAACACGTTCTCAGATTACTGTTAAGCCTTTGCAACATACATTTACAGATTTCCATAAACATTTTTAATACTCCTAAAAATCTCTGATTACCATTCCCAATCACGATCTTTATTGACAGTCTCACGCTCGGCTGCAGGGGGCGCTACTCGCGCGTGAAGGCATTAGTCGCGCCATCTGACCGCTGGCACGGAAACTGATGATTGTTATTTTTAGATGCGGAAAATACTCTCCTTTTGACGTAAATACGTTATTAAAATTGCTTCTATAGTGGGAGGAAATTCAAAAAACTAATGATAACAAACTCGAGAGATACAGTTTGGTGTTGCAGCTACATATCTATCATCTCCATACAAAATTTTATTACATTACTGGATAGATAAAGTTCAAAGAATTCGTTACGCTAAGTGAGGACTGTGATGCATCGCGCGCGGTGCGGAAGCGCCGCCGTTTTGAGGTCATTTTGCTGCGTTTCCAGATTTCTATTTAATATGACCCAAAGGACTTCTTAGTGTTTAAACATGATTATACCATAGTGTAAGGGGTGATATAAGTAATTTAGTGATAGTTTTTTACTAGATTACCGCACAATTACTTAGACAAGCACATTCAAGAGACAGTGCTAGCGAGTTGCTACGAATAAGAGGAAGATTGATATATATATTATATGACGCGTTTCGCTACATCGTTTCTGCGTTTAGTAAACAAACTTTTTTGACAATAATTGTGCGTCAGTGGCGTCATTGTTTAGTAAATGTGAGCTGCGTTTAAGCGTTTTGTTAAAATTAATTGATAAAATTAGTGTGTCTGTGTTAAAACTTACTAAAATCGATCAATAAACTAATGATCATTTAAAAAAAGCTGTAGTGAAGTCGTGACACAGCCAAGGTAAGTTTTTATTCCTTATGTTCTGACCGTTGTTTCTTAGTGTATTTGCTAAAGTTTTGGATACGTTTTTGAGAGGATAGCTTGAGACCTATTTTGCGCTTATACTAAAAATTAACTAGAGAAGTCTATTAAAGAGTTCGAAAATTACGCACGCTTGACTTGGGGAGTAAGCTGGTGAATGCGTGACGAGAGCTTTACGAAAAGTGTGATCGGGCGAGGTGAACGGAAGTTGAGAGAGGGATATAAGTTAGTGAGGATAGAAAGAGAGAGAATTACGTTTCGTGCGAGCACACATATTTCTCTCATCTCTCCAGTTACGTTTCGTATATCTAAAACACAGTGGAGGCCTATTGCGCACATTTTCTTTCTCTCTTCCTCCAATAGCCTGTGCATGAAATATAATGCATATAATATATCTCAGTCAGTAGTTTGTTTGCAAGTTTGCTAGCGTTAATTTCATTTCGTTTAGGAACAATTTTATAAATTAATATTTTGAAAAAGATGTTTTACTTCAGTCGTGTGGTCTGAAGCACACTCGTATTTTTTATTGATGAAAGTCAAGCGTTTGACCACTACCTTACCTGGTGGTAAGCGATGGTGTTGATCGAAGATGGAGCACACTTGCCTAGAAAGAATCTATTCACTCTGGACTTGAAGACTACGAGATTATAGGTACTGGTTCGAAAAACAACCGGAAGTGAGTTCCACTCATATTATTACTACAAGCGTACCTACTTATCGATATTAATATTACCTATAACATTTTACATTCTATTGGTAGGACAATAAGATATCTGACAGGAGATAAATAATTTAACCCCTATTTTCGTGTCCTTAAAATACCCTCTTCAACTCAAAAAATGATTGTCTCTATCGCTAGCAATCACGTCGATTGCTGTCTTCATTTCGCGGATAGCGTTCCACAACAATGCACCAGAGATTTGGATGACATTCAACAGCACACCTCAAGCATAGAACTCTCAAGTTATTGGACGGTATTCAGCCACAGAGACACAGCAATTCATTGTCTGACAACGGAGGCATTGTCTATGACAGGATGAGAGTTGACAGATTGTGAGTCTGCTATTTATATTTGAGTGTGGGAAAGGTTTGATTAGAGTTTCAATAATGGATATTTATAGCTTCTCGCTATGCAACTTGCCATACTATGACTACAAATGATCTTTTAGCTAGGCTGCTACATTTTATTCTGATACTATTATATATACATATATATAATTATATAATATACATATATATGTACATATATTATATTATATCCAAACTAATATTATAAATGCGAAAGTAACTCTGTTTGTTTGTAAGTTTGTTTGTTTGTTAATTATATCCTCGAGAAGGACATAGGCTTTTATTATAAAAAATATTCTTGAAGGGGGTGAAATAGGGTTTGAAAGTTTGCATGGGCAATCCATAATTCCTCAAGTTAGGGATCCGAAAATTCATATTAAGCGTTTGGTAAGGAATAACTAAATACGTGTTTCAACTTTTTTGATAAATTATTCCTAAAGGGAGGAAGTGGGGTTGGATAAAGTAAGGGGTTAAATTATGAGGTATTCTTTAGATGCACTCCCTATGTACCGTTGGTATATAGATAGATTGTGACCGGGATTGGGATAAAGGCTACTTTTTACCCGACTGTGCAGAAAGAGGGTAATGTTTTTATTGGAAAATCACGCGAAGCCGCGGGGCAGCCTGTATTATAGTCAAGGAACTGTCAGTTGGGGCAGAAAAATCTCTAGTCTAGATCATGCACTGGAAGTTAGCGTAGGACGGCCACTAAACAAAAGTACACGCCCATTATCTGTTTCGTGTTGAAGTTGCTTGTTAATTCATGATAACCATTTTTTATTTTTGCTAAGTTTATTTTAATTATATTTGTGTTATTAATATTATTTTAGGTTTATAGTATGTAGGTATGTTTTTAATAATATATAGATGCAACGCCGTCATCTGATCGATTATTATCCTGCCCATACAAAGGTTGTCTGGAAGAGATCGCTTTTAGCGATTAGACCGCTTATTGTACTAAATCTATTGGTGTACAATAAAGAGTTATCTTATCTTAAATGAAAAGACACCTATTAAATGTTGTTGGGAGTCATTGGGTACCGCACAAGATGATCATGACACGTCCTATGTTAATACCTTTTTGACTTTATGTAAAAAGTAGAGATACCAATCACAAAAGCTAATCAGCCACACAAAACTAACAAGTCATAAAGCTCGCGTGCGCACACCAGATGGCAGCACGCGCCATTGCACGCAACTGTTGCGTTGCTAATTACGGTACAATGCCATCCCTATGCTCATTAGATGATGGGGCTAGTAAGGTGTGAAATAAAAAAACCGGGGTCGTTGAGAAAAATAATTAATTTGTGCAACTTTTCATCATAGTTACTGATTAAAACGAGTATTTATCGCTATATACTGGAGTAGGTAGCTCCAAGTAATCCAGTCCACCCGTGACCACGGCTATTGCAACACAGCCGAAATGTCGGGATAACAAATAAAAAAGGTACACACGATAAATACCCGTTTTAGTCAGTAATTATGTACAGTGATCGTGAAAGTTTGTAATTTTTTTTTCATTATAGTTACTAGTTTTGTTACTAAAATATTGTTACGCCGAGACTGTTACAGAATAAGTAATAGTCGGCTTTTCTCGAAGTTATACCTACTGTGTCACAGAATAGGTAATGCTTGGTATGGAATATACCTATATACCACGTTTTTACCTACCGTTGCACAGATTGCAAATAGTAGACAATCGAAATACCTATACTTTTCTAGATACTAGTGAAAGGTTCTGGAAATAATGTTCGGTATAAATAATGCGTAGAGACGTCCGCAGAGTCAGTCTTGATTTGGCTTGCGTGCGAACATTTCAGGTGACTTTTAGTGGTTTATTGTGCGATAGTGTTGTGAATTAGTGGGTTGTGATTAGGATCGTGTATTTTGCATTTTAGTGTTGAATAAAAGTGTTATTTTGGTTAAATTGATTTTCATTATTTTATCCCGAACCCTCAGCTCGTAACAATATGTTAAAAATAAGTACAGCGTGTTAATTGGAAAGTAGATACTTATATAAGTAGGTACCTAGGTTCCTTGTAATTTTTTTGGTGAAATAGATATTTGAGAATACAAGTCCGAAGTCTAGATATTCCACCATCTGTTATTGTGTTTTCTATGTGTGTTATGTCGTGTCAAATAAATATTTAAATTTTCAAGTTTTGTTTTAGCCAAATTCGATGTAAAACAAACCGCCCATGTCTATTTAACCAGTTATTCATTTGCTGAGCGCGGATTTGAATGCATTTGTTATCGATTAGTGATTATATACTCTATCATTAGGTAAATATTATCATTTCAATTTGGTACGTAAAGAGAAAACTTTCCATATGTTGAGGCGTCTAGAATCTTCGATATTCGCGGAAAAACATGAAATGCGCCTTATGCATGTCGCGCGCACGAAGTGTGAAATTTAGTTTATATGCAGAAAGAGTACAGAAAGCAAAGAAGAAAAAATTAAGATTATGTAAAATAAATTGCTGTTGAATTTCAACCACTGTGCGGGCAACGGTTGATATACAAAGCAAAAATTAAGTTATTAGCGTTTGAATATGGTACATGTCGTTTTTTTATTAAAATTTATTTACTAAGGATAGTTGTATGCCCGCACTTCGTCCACAGTTTCCTGGATCACAAAAACAGCGCCACATTCCGGATATGTCATAAATTCACGCTACGGTTCCTTTACAAACATTTCACAATTCAATTCAAGCTGAATGAAAGGGGGGGGGGGGGGGAGGCTTTTTGCAGCGTCAACGTTCTAGCCGTTCTCGAACCAAACGGTCTGATACTTGATGAATGGTAAGAGGCCTGACGGTATGACGTTTGTACCTTTGGTGTGTGACGCCACGTACGCCATCGGATCTGTCTGGTACAGCATTTAGGTCGATGCGGCGGCAAATTCAGCCGAAGATCTCTTTTCTGTTTCTTCTGTATTTTATTGTAAATAACTGTATATTCTTTCTGTTATTGAAGGCATTTTGCCCAGTTTAATATTTAAAGTTAGTTTCAAATTCAGTTTACTACGAAAATAGTGTACCTACAACTTCACATCAAATGTGACTTTGATGTGAAGTTGTAGGTACACTATTTTATATATAGGTACAGATGTTTTAAAAGCAATTTACGCAAGTAACTGTATTTAAGAGCCATTTAACGCGCCGGCGAACCCTGAGCGCAACTTCAATTCGGCCGCGTCAAAAACTTCGGCCTGAATATTGCTATCCTTGTTTAGTGACGAAGTTTAGCCACGCAGAGCGACAGTGATAGCAATAGAACAATTCTAAATTTGATTAGATTTTGACCGTGTTCCGTAATACCAGAAATGATGACTGAAAACTTGTTGTATTTTTCTCATTGTGTTGTTATTCTGTAACTAGAAGATATAATCTATGTTCCCATGACTAGGATACGTAAGATGTTGTTGTTTTTAATACGAAACAATTAGGTTGAAAACAGGTCTTTTATGACGTAAAAACATGCGGAATGCGATACGATTCTATTTCATTTTAGGTAAGTATTTTGATCTAATATATGGTTGGGAACCTAGATAAATACTATTCAAATTAAAATAATACCTTATTAAGGTAGAAATATGCTCCAATTAGAAATGATCTTGGTAGTACGTGTTGTATGGGCGATTGTCCCTCCGGTGTCCTCTTAAGGATAATCCTTGGTGGCGGTTCCTTTCAAACGTTTCACAAATTAATTTTAAGCTCAAATTCAATTGTTTATTTGCTAGAATACACAAAAATTCAACATTAAAAATCTTAAATCAAGGAAAAGATCCTTAAATCTATGCTTGCCTTAACCTGTATGTATGCGTGTAAATATTTGTCTTAAGGTATTTATATAACAATGTCAATACCTTTCTAAAATTCACAAAAATCATTAATACTATAAAAACCATGGTCTAAAAACCGCAGCGTAAGTTTTTCCTTGCTACACTTTCAGTTCTATATTAGAAAAAATAGTGTACAACTTCACATCAAATTCAGGTGACGTAGACAGCTGAGGTGGTATATTATTAGCACTTTGCCCCAGCATTTACAAGGTGTGTGGTGCTTTCAGGTCAGCAGGTCAACCACTTTGTTTCATTATATGTGGACACTCTGTGGAGTAATTCTCGAGCGTGACAGACGGACTTGCATTACGTTTTTCCATTAGCAGAGCCATTGTTTAAGTTTAAACGGTCAGTACAAACAAGGTAATTTAGTCCAGAGGGGCTTGTTTCAACTTTTAGATACGTACCTACTCATTATATTGTTTGTGCATGAAAGAAAAACGTACTCCGGTTAGTGCTAATGGGTCAAATCAAATCAAATTGTTTATTAATTTAGAAATAACACAACAGTTTATAAAAAAACCAAAGCATAACGATCCCTAAACATATTTAGCGAATGAACATTTTTAAATTTGACGTATTTGTATGATTTGACAACTCCTTAAATCATATTTAGCCACTAAATACGTTTAGACATCGTTGCGGAAGTCTCCCTAAGAAGACACAAATAAAAGTTCAAAATTACATTTAATAGAAACCAAATCAAAGAAGTCAATAAAAGCTGCATTACATTCAGGCGATGCAGCCAGTGTCCTGGATACACTTCCACCTGGGACTGAGAGGGATCTGGAGCAGTAGATCGTTGGAACCTTTGGGAGAGGTCGCACAAGATCGGCCACTTTACAAATCGATGGGGGAAATATATAAATATGATGGTGATATAAAAACAAACAGGTTAACATAAACAAATTCATCGCAAAGTACAATTGGCGGTCTTATCGCTAAAAAAATTCCAGACACCATTATGGTCCATCCAAAGGTTGCCAGGATGAGTTCGCTTTAAACGATAAGGCCGCCCATTGTACCACCACGTATTATTCTATGTTATGTAATTATAATAAAAAATATCTATTTTTATGGATTTTCTCAACGCTGATAATTCCATAGAGAGTAACTATTGGGTGTTATTGATGGGTTCAGTGCAGGGGGAGTCCGTCTGTTTGTCGGATGAGGCGCTGCTGTGGCAGTGCTTTTTAATCCTCTTAATAGAAGGAGGGGGAACTAAGGACAGAGAGGGGGTGGAGACGGGAACTACATGGTAAGGTTCAAAATCACGACATTGTAAGTAGTAAGTTTGAGAATCGGTTTGGCTAATAGGCACCGACCTTTTCTGCCGTCAAGCAGCACAGCTGTCTTTCGGTTTAAAGGGTAATTGGTTGTCGATGAAATTACAGGCACTTGAGGCTTCACACCTGTATGCATCTAGTTGATGGACGCAGGGCAGTGGATCGTAGGGCACGTTTCCAAGGTGCGTGACCTACGAGGCAATACGGAATAGTCGGAGGATCGAGATACCTTTTTTGACGGCGTTGTAGCCCATATGTATTAGGTACTAGCTAACTTGCCCCGATTTCAGATTTCAAAATAAAATCTAGAGTTCGTATTAAAATCCTATCACAAAAAAGCACATACAGTTTTTCCAAAATATTCAAATTTTTCGGGCAATTTTTCCAATTTTTAGACAGATCTGATCTATCTAGCCGTCAAGTGATGCGCTTACCAACGAACACCATTTAATTTGTACTTATAGATTTTGTTTCGGAAGAGCAGTTTAATACGAGTACACAAACGTGCTGCTCATAATCTGCCCGCAGAGTAACTGGATTTATCCAGATTTACAAGATTTATCTTGTATCGACTGTTCTTCTCCATTCCATTCCCTGTTCTTCTTGAGTGCTACCTTGTCCCCTGTTTTTGTTTCGGAGCCCTCGAAGCGGAAAAGTGTGCTATAAGATCTTCTATCACATCTTTTGTTCTTCTCCTATAAAATACCTATACTTCAGCCAAATACGATGGAGATTGATGTAAACAAACCGCCTATATTTCATTCACTTACACCCTGTTGCTAGTACGAAGATCATCTCGCAAATCAGTTGACCAATGGTCAAATCTCTTGTCAAGTGTATTGGATTGCTGGAGCGTCTATTACCTCATCTGATTTTAATCAGAGATTTGTTAATCAGTTTGCCACATTATTCAACAAAATCTCTTGCCAAGCTCGAACATGGGTTTCAGGAAGCCGATTAGACAGTTTTTGACCATAATTCGGTTGTCAAATCAACAGTTATTTAGAAGAAATAATTTGCTTATTCCAATTCGTCGTAGTATCGCTATAGATATGTGTGTGTATATTCTTTATATTATTTTATTTGTTGTAGGTATATTTACAAGTAGGTATATTGTTTTATTTTATTGTAAATGATCAGCGCTCTCCTAAAATTTAGTTTTTGTTTTGTTAATGTAGGTACACCCCCCTTCCCATTATTGTAATGTTACAAAAGTCTTCTCTATCTAAAGGTTGTCTGGAAGAAATCGTTGTTTTGTTGCAAAAAGTTGCTTTGTGAATTTTTATTTTTATGTCTGTTTCTTTTGAAGTATACAAATATAGTAGATTATTAACCAAGGGGATAAAGCAGTGTCTTCTGTCGCGGGTGACGATTTAAATCGCGAGCGTAACGAAGGACTCGAGGTTTACTCCCGAGCGTAGCGAGGGTGTTAAAAACTTAAATCTCGAACGAAGCGAGGGATTTAAGTTCACCCAAGACTAAGACAGCTTTATCACCGAGGAAAATACTCTACTTTTCGTACCATTTGCGAAAAAATTAACACAATAATAATATGAGATGATAAATTAAAATAAACTTAACGTTTATGTATGTGAGGAAAACAACAACGCGGCAAATTCCTAGACTAATATATTTTTTTCGGAAAAGCAAAGGCATCAAGCTCATACGGCCTCGTCGGTTTTCGTAATTTTATTTAATAATCATAACTGCATAATAAATGCGTATTCCTTTTTCAAAAAGATGTATAATGCTTTATATACAAACTCAATGGTGTAAACACAGATGTAGTTCAGTATAAATTTCGGTAAGTATTCCAAATTTAAATCACATTCTCCCCCTAGAGGATGAATGAAATTCAGTACAATTTTCTTTACCTGTTTTTAACAGATTAAAAATGACTATTGTTATGTTCGCTTTTTGTGGCATAGAATGTCACTTTTTTGAGCAAGTGGTACGAAAAAGTATTTTCATTCATTCAATGAATTTAGTAGGTTGTGTTCTTCAAAAACCAAAAAAGTGATGGTAATATAATGATTTATAATATTTGTGGAAGTGTTATCCAAACGAAAAGCTTTTTTTATTTGAAAGCTGGTGTTTGCGAGATGGTTCTAAGGCACAAGAAACATAATATACTTATCTACCTATAATCGAATTCAGACCATGACGTTTAAACTAAAAACGTTATGAGCTAGATCGTATTCCAAAAACTTGTGTACACAACATGATAAATTATTGGAAACATTAGGCATTGGAATTGTAACTTAATATAGAAAGCTAAATATAATTAAAGAAATAAATTATGATTATGATATTTTCGAGGCAACTCAGAGTGAATTTATATCTAAGAACAATTTCCAGTACCTACTTAGATACGTGCATCATATGGCACATTGCTGGCGTGCGTGACCTACGAGGCTCTTCTCTGTTATAGGCGATGGTTACCACTTAACATCAGATGGACCATAAGATTGTTCCATTATAAGTATAAAAAAAATAAACATGGATTCTGTAGTTTTACTAAAATGACTTTCTCACATTTTGTTCTTGGAGTTTACTTCTTATTTTTATTTATTTATATTATTTTTATTTATTTGAGACAACAGACAATTATGCCTAAATATTACTAGACTTATTAATTATTACAAGATGTCTTACTCCAGGCATAACCAGCACCGTTCTCCACAGATTACGTTAGACAGATTAGTCGCTTTAAATTAAAATTAGACGATCAGACAGGATTGTCAGATTGATTGCTTTCTTAAACAAGGCGGGTGAGCTTGCAAAAAATTCAATTTCTAAGAAATGATCGTTAAATAACTTAGGAATTGTATTTAGTGGCGCTCGCTCACCTGCGTTCGCGTTACAAGTAGTAAGTGCGAATAGATAACGCTTGCGGGTCTCTCGGCTGGAATACGAACGATATGGAATACTAATGTATATTTGGTTAACAAGTATGTACAGTCACATTTATTATGGCAGATATTATATAATAGCTGTTGATCAAGGAGCAGTCTTCTCATCTTAAGTGTTGGTAAAGAAAATGTTCTTGATGTAAGTCTTTCTATTTTCCTTACTGCTTCAAATAATCGTTATTTCATTCGTTTCAAACCAAATTAGACTCGCCAGTTCCAATAGTGGTGAAGTGTTTGCATCTCCGGGCCTCTGGGAAGCAATAACATTCAAATCCAGCTCATATCCTGGCGAAATGCGAGAGGCGAGTGCCGTAGTATTGGCTTATTTTGCATTCTCAAGTACTTTGTTGACTCAATACTGTGGAGTTTGCGGCAGATCGGGTGGCGTTGAAATACCTTCCTATGGAGAGTTTGTTGGTCTCATCACTGGCTCCATTCTGGGTCAATAATGATATGGCATATTCCGAATGTGGAGATTGAGGTGTGGAGTAACGAAAATGGTTGAAATAATAAATAAATAATGCTGTACATTTCACACAGCACACCTAGCACCAAACTAAGTCAAGCTTGTATTATGAGAACCAGGCAACTGATACAATACTAAGTACTTTTTTTTGTCAATACATATTTATAAAAAACTAGCTGTTGCCAGCGGCTTCGCACGCGTGGTTTGCCAATAAAAAGTAGCCTATGTGTTAATCGAGGTTATGATCTACGTACATACCAAATTTCATCGCAATCGGTTCAGCCGTTCCGGCGTAAAAGAGTAACAAACATCCATACATCCATACGTATGTATGGATGTATGAAACTTTCGCGTTTATAATATTAGTGGGATAGAGAAACACTCAGACCCGGAACAAATATATGTAGATCACGCAAAAGCTTGTTAGGTACCTATATGTTTTAAGCTTTTGTTTTCATGGCATATTCCTCAAATCCAACCAATGTCCACTTACCATCAGGAAACATAACTCAAACGATGTTCTACTAGGTACTAGGTAACATACAAAAAAACAATTGCTTTACAAAGCTGTGTATGAACGACTTTTGTGTTTAAAATCTAACTTACATTTAAATATATAGATAATTAATAGAATATGTTCTTATTTAGTCATTTAGGGTCATAATCGACAATTGGGTATCGCGCACCACACGCTTCACGCGATCTTTTCTACCCCATACTTGCAAGATGTGGAATGAGCTACCATCTGAGGTTTTCCCATTAGACTACGACATGGCACGCTTCAAGAGAAATGTAAAGAGGTTTCTTCAGTGTAGGGAACGCATCGACAATACCCCGGGTGTTGCCGGTGTCAATAGGCGACGGTGACCACTTACCATCAGGTGGGCCGTAAGCCTGTTTCCCCACAAATAACATTAAAAAAAATTAAAAAAAATTTAGGGTCTGTATTTATAGTTTATGTATGTCTGTATTTTTTGCAGCTTTGAAATACCTTTTTTCCTGTGTCACGCCTGACATTCTTTTAGCACGACCAGGATGACTGGTAGATAATGCTATTAGCATTAAGTCCTCCTAGCACTATTCTGTTTTGTGTGAAAGTATTCAGTAAATAATAATAAGTAAAGTAATATATAAAAATAAAAATAGATCGCGTGCAATGATCGTCGACGGTCTTTAGATGTTTCAACTGTTTCTTCTGTTAATAAAGTCTTGTAGATAGATAGATAGATAATTTCGTTATTGCACACCATTAAAAATAAAACAAACAAAAGAGAATACAAAATTAAATCAAAGGTACAATGGGTGGCCTTATCACTAAAAGCGATCTCTTCCAGGCAACCTTTGGATGGACAGGATCTGTGTGAACAAATGAGAACGGCGGCGTTAATCAAATAATAACTAACAGAATTAGTTCATAAATGACTAAAATAAAATATACATATAAATAAATATAAATAATTTTATAATATTAAATAACCTACTTCAAAATACATTAGGTAATTAGAAAAAACAATAAAAAATTATATACAAAATTTAAAGTTGCAAAGTCTTAGTGAGCGATGGACGACAGATAATGATTATTAACCATGTTTTTAAAAACAGGAAAGGATTTGGCGTTACGAATTGAAACAGGTAGTGCATTCCAGAGTCTGGTAGCCTGAAGAGTGAAGGAGTTAGTATAAAATACTGAGGTATGATGAGGAGTCTTGTAAATAATCCTTTATTCTTTCTGCTCATAAGTAAATCTCTATATATAAAAATGAATCCCTATTTCCCTCGGTCACGCCATCACGCCATCACGGCTGGACCGATTTCACTTATTCTTTTTTTGTTGTATTTCTTATTGTCAGGAGAAGGTTCAAGAAAGAAAAAATTAAGAAAATTGCGCGCAAAATTAGAAAATTTAAGAATACTTAACCACTATATAAAGTTATTTATAATGTAACCTTATTGCTTTTATAATGTAACCTTAGCGCTTTTATAATGTAACCTTAGCGCTTTTATAATGTAACCTTAGCGCTTTTATAATGTAACCTTAGCGCTTTTATAATGTAACCTTAGCGCTTTTATAATGTAACCTTAGCGCTTTTATAATGAAACCTTAGCGCTTTTATAATGTAACCTTAGCGCTTTTATAATGTAACCTTAGCGCTTTTATAATGTAACCTTAGCGCTTTTATAATGTAACCTTAGCGCTTTTATAATGTAACCTTAGCGCTTTTATAATGTAACCTTAGCGCTTTTATAATGTAACCTTATGACGTTTGACATAGAATTAATTGACATAATAATATTGACATTTACAATAATAAATTATTTAAGTTTAAAAAAGATATCGAGGCCACTCTTATTAAAGAGAGTGATTCAGCCTTAACTCTCTAAATATTTATATTTTATTGATTTTATTTTATTAATTATTTTTTTTTTATTTATCTCAGTATTGTAAGCTATTAATTTTTTTTATTATTGTTATTACTTTGGTTTGCCTGTGTAAGTGAATATTTCCCTTCAGCTGGTCTACACAGAACTGCGCTAGAGTTATCATGCTGTGTACACATGCTTTGGGATACAATCTAGATCTAAGAGTCAAACACTATATTTTGTATCTGATTGGTTGTATTCTGTTTTGTGTGCCTTAAGAACAAATAAATTAATAAATAAATTGACAGAATGCGTGCTGCAAATATCGTCAAAGAGGATGTAAAAAAAATGAATATCGTTTGAAACAGATGCTTCGGTAGGAGTTATCCCGAGATATATTGTCTATATACATGTATATAAAAATGAATTGCTGTTCGTTAGTCTCGCTAAAACTCGAGAACGGGTGGAGCGATTTGGCTAATTTTGGTATTGAATTATTTGTGGAAGTCATTCATTTTCTCATACATAATGATGGCCGGGGACAACAATTGACAATTCTACCAGGGTGACGTATATTAACAGCCCGCGTTATATGCATGTCAAGAGAATACGAAGTTCGGTGGGTCCACTAGTGTCTTATAAAAAAAAAACTATCACTTAAACACTTCGACTTGACAAATCTTTAGCACGGGCCTTTGACTTCTTGTGATCTTGTTTAACAGTTTCGCCGCCTCCATCTGACACGGAGCACCGCTCCTCGGCCCATAACCAGTAGAGAGCCAGGTTCCAGCCGCCAAAGGCCCGCCACCACTCAGCTAAGACCAGGAGTTATAAATACTTGTGTTATTTGGGAAGCACTTGAGCTACCTCTAACACTTGAATGTAGGGATGGGAGTAGATAGCCAGATAGATTGATAATTCTTTATTGCACACCATAAAACAATACAGTTAAAAAGAACATCTATGTGATGCAATTGGCGGTGTTATCACTAAATAGCAATCTCTACCAGGCAACCTTTGGGTGGAATTAAACGTATGGACATTACCTGGGGTGTAATGGTGTACCTACTACATACTAATCATCTATACTAATATTATAAAGAGGAAAGATTTGTTTGTTTGTATTGAATAGGCTCCGAAACTTATGGACCGATTTAAAAAATTCTTTCACTGTTGGGAAGCTACACTATCCTTGGGTGACATAGGCTACTATTTACTCAACTGCGCAGAAGGAGGGTAATTTTTTTATTGAAAAACTACGCGTGCGAAGCCGCGGATTGGTCAACTAGTAATCCAGTAGTAGTAGTATTGTATACATTGAATGTTTGTTTTTTACTCAATCACGTCGTAACGGCTGAACCGATTTTGATGAAATTTGGTATGTACGTAGATCATAATCTGGATTAGCACATTGGCTACTTTTTATTGGCAAACCACGCGTGCTAAGCCGCGGTTGGAAGCTTGTATTATAAATGTGAAAGTTTGGATGTTTCTTTATTTGTTTGTTATTTAATCACGTCGTAACGGCTGAACCGATTTTGATGAAATTTGGTATGTACGTAGATCATAATCTGGATTAGCACATTGGCTACTTTTTATTGGCAAACCACGCGTGCGAAGCCGCGGTTGGAAGCTTGTATTATAAATGTGAAAGTTTGGATGTTTCTTTATTTGTTTGTTATTTAATCACGTCGTAACGGCTGAACCGATTTTGATGAAATTTGGTATGTATGTAGATCATAATCTGGATTAGCACTTTGGCTACTTTTTATTGGCAAACCACGCGTGTGAAGCCGCGGTTGGAAGCTTGTATTATAAATGTGAAAGTTTGGATGTTTCTTTATTTGTTTGTTACTCAATCACGTCGTAACGGCTGAACAGATTTTAATGAAATTTAGTGTGTTACAGAATATTACCTGGATTCAAACATAGGTAACTTGACATTGACAATCAACGTGTGCGAAGCCGCTGGCGGAGGCTAGTAAGTTGTAAAACAAAGATTGCTTGTAGTTTTATGTCTATTTGGATTCCTCTTCCAGCTGCTTTTATTTTAAAAGTGTTATATGTGTTAATATATACGTTATATGTGTTATTAAGTCTGTATTAGATGCTTCCCGTCTAACCGTACCTATTTAAGGAAAAACTGAAAAAAATGTTTGTAGAAAAAGCTTATAGAAATATAAGAAATATTTAGATTTATTATTGTCATAATCTTAACTAACTCAATAATTTATATATTTTTAGTACAATTAAAATAGAACCTACTAGTTAAACTAGACATTGCATGAGTTAGGTTGACGTTGAATAGGTAGGTATGCTGCACTTAAACCATGTAACACTAAACACCTTGTACCTACCCATACTTACTACGCAATAAAATTACATTTGTATTTGTGATTAATTTTAAAACTTTCTAAAATTATCTTTTAAGTTTGTCAAAGGCCATCGTTAAGTATAGGATTCCAAGTTGGCCGCTAACTTCATCCAAACGTAGTAGATACTTTTTACTTTGACCAGAAAATCCAATATGGATTTTTAAATTTTTGTATGGATTTAGGACACCGAAAAAGTCATAAAACATGATATTTTTATACAACTTTGAGATGGAACAAGCAAATGGCCCACCTGATATTCAATGGCAACCACCCAAAAAGCATTACACTGCTCTGCTTCTATCAACTTGGGACATACAGTTGTAAAACTTCATGTGTCTTGTAATTTCACCGGCACCCATACCCTTTAAAGCACAGCAATGCTGCTCGGCGGCAGAAATATGTATTGTACTTCCCCGGGAGAGATCTTTCACATAAATATCGGTGTAGATAATATATACAACACCAATCCATTATCTCAATATAATTATATCAATCAATTCATAACGGCCAATCCGAGTCGAATTCTTCTAAGACAGGTTTCCCATCCCTAATCCTTCGCTTATCAGACGGCAGAACTCTAAAAAAAGATGGCGCCGGCGCCGCTTTGATCTGCCAGACGTGGGAATGCGCAGGAGTGGCTCGCGGCGTCACTATACATTACAGATTGATATTGGATTCATTTATAAATAGCTTTATTGTGGTTATGCAGTGACGATTGCTACCCGTCACTATTTAATAATGTCTATTAACTTCTCAAGTTATTTTAAAGTTATTTGGTAAAAAATTAGATGAACCAATAGAGGCATGTCACTGCCACTAGGTTATAGTAGCCCTTCCAAGATGGTGGGTGCGAAGGACGTGCTCAAATTTTGAAAAAAAGTTGCGTCCATTTACACGTGCATGCGTTTCCTATAGTATGGCAACGTATCCACATAGAGATCAAGACAACATAATAGCTTGTTTTGAATTCTATGTGGATATCCATGGGCTGCAGTAGTCACTTAACATCTGGTGGACTGCATGCTCGTTTGCCATATAAGTAGTATAAAAAAAAATACGTGTAAAGAAAGGCGAATAAAACATCGCTAGCAGACACAACTTAGTTATTAGCTGCACTGTATTTTTTTACGGATAAAGGCCATAAGACTTAAGGCTGAGTAAGAGTTAAGGCCCACCTGATGTTAAGTGGTAATCATCGCCTATAACAAACTATTGCCTCGTAGGTCACGCACCTTTGATACGCGCCCTACGATGCACTGCTCTGCATCCATCAACTTGAGGAATACAGGTGTAAAGGCTCATGTGTCGGTGCCTGTAATTTCACCGGCAACCATACCCTTCAAACCTAAACACAGCAATTCGCTTGGTGGCAGAAATAGGTAAGGTGGTATTACTTCCACGGGCGAGACCTTTCACAAGGAACTCTATTACTCTTAATATCTATAGGTAACTCTGTCAAAATCACTTCCAGCAATGTTGCCAACTGTCCTCTGACTAATGTAGCTAGCTTAACCTTAAAAAGTGGCTAGATTCTAACATGTCAAGTTAGCAGCCTCGGTCAATAACCCAAATAACTTTTAAATTACAGAGGGACTATTTCTGTTGTTTGTGTGAATATTGGTTGGGAGCTACGTGCGTGCTATGGAGACGATTCTTGATGTTTCTTTACGTGATCGAATCAGAAATGAGGAGATTCGTAGACGAATTATACACCGACATAGCACAAAGGATTAGGAAGCTAAAGTGGCAGTGGGTAGGGCACATAGCTCGAAGAACTGACAGCCGTTGGTGCAGAAAGGGTCTCGAGTGGAGACTACGGAAGAGACTGTGGAGCACGTGATACTCCACTGCGCTGCCACAAACGACGCCAGACTAAGAACGGGTCTGCAAGGGGTCATCGAATCCTTATGCTCCACTAACACCACTACTACTTCAACATCCACGGGGACAGCTGCTGCCACCAACCCAAAGTCCTACTCCGTTACTTCAAGGAGTTAGGATGGCTGGGGTCAGGAAGGGGGGTAATTCACAATACACCCTAATGTGGGACGTCAGTGCAGATCTTTTATTCACCCCACCCTTAGGAATAGAATTAGTGACCACGCGCTGGAAAGCGCAGCGTGGGACAGCCCACCACTAGATGGAATGAATACCTTAAGGGTTGCTGAGACCAGATGGGTGCAGGCCGCAGAAGATCGGTAGGTCTGGAAATCTATGGGGAAGGCCACTTAACAACATCACTGAACAAATTCAGCAGTTCTATGTCCTTTAGCTGATACTCTATGTCCTTTGGATGTCATTTACTTTGAATGATGATGATTTGTGATTATACCTTGACGGATGCGGTTGCTGAGAGAACCTAATGCATTTATATTTGTAGCAATCATAACTTCCGGATAAACAAGACCAACAAATACACTTAAAAATTGACAATTTAATGGATTTCCGATGAAAGATCCCCTCTCCTTCATAGACAATATAATTTTTAACAACACGCGTCGAAATATTTACGTGCATTCCGTTAAAATTAGATTTTATTTTGGTTGCGCTTGCGCCGTTGCTTGGACCAATCGGAGCGAGGGACGCCCACTGAGGAAAGGCGTGGTGTTCTGGCTTATTTATAACTGGAGCAACGATATAGTTGGAAAAGATGCCGAACTAGAATCTTCCATAAGAAAACTTGTTTTTCGGTCAAATGAAACACTTTAGTACAGATAATACGCGTAATACTTTAGTAGGTATAGATGCATAAAGAGTAGATTGAATAAAATACAGACTGGTTCATAAATACCTAGGTATAGGAAAACTGGCATGCGCCTGATGTTTCCATTTAGGTCATATCTAAACAAAATTTCATTGAAATCGATCCACCCGTTATGTATGACGGCATGGCATTTTTTGACGTGTTTCAAAATATAAGATACAAAAAAATATTAAGTACGAATTAAGTTCTTTTATATGATACCCCATTCTGCCCAATAACTTAAGTGTTTACTACCTTATTAATCTTTATTATTAATAGTCTACTCCATAATAATGATAATGTTGATAGATTTTAAGGTTGTATATCTACGCATACAATGTATTTTATTCTTCAGTTTTCCTTGTATCAAAACAAAATGAGAGTCCATATTTTTGCAATGTCATGTCATAAGTTTTTGAAACTGGTTTCAAAGTATTATTCCAACGTAACCTTCTAAATATATGATTATGATTAGCCAGAATTCGAAATATTCGGAAACCCTATTCCCTTCGAGTTAGAGTTTAAAATAAAAACCATCTTTGATGATTTCGATTCGTGATTGCCTGTCTGGTTTCTGTTAAAATTACAAAATAAGCGGTTGGGGGGCCATAATTTAGCTTATGGACCCCAAATTGAGTCGATCTGATTGGCTCACATGGTCATTATGTTATTAAATATTATGACTGCTGTAACTTGGTAATTCGGCTAAAAAGGGACTGAGAAAAAGAGAGATAGTACGTTTGAGAGAGAGATGAAATTGAAGCCGGTTGCATACAGTCGGAATTCCGATTTGGGATATCGAATCGGAATTTCGAAGGATGCAAATCTATTCAAAATCAAGGACACACGTATGTACGTAAGTTGGAATTCTGAGTGTATGTGACTGACCTAAAGTACTTTTTCTGCAAAACAGATATGTATCTATACCTATATCTCTCTACTACGTGATTTGTTATGTACGACATTAATTTAAAACACACATCCGGAATCGTATTAAATGATAATAGAGGTGGGTTTAAAACCGGTAGCTTTAATATTTATCCAATAATCGATACATTTCCAATCAACAATTTTTATCGTAAATCGTCAGCGCCTTTGCTGCGATGCTGCTTAGTCAGTTTAACAGGTACCTACTCACATGATCAAGGAATATGATTTGCTTAACTATTTTATACAGACATGTTTCGTTGATATTTTAGAACTTGATATTAAGGTTGTTTAAAATTATATATTAATGAATTTGATAAAATTTTACAACAGTACCAGCCTCTAGCCCTACCCGTGTTTTCATTTAATGTCGTACATAACAAACATTGTAATATATTGATTCGGCATACAAAACAATCGGCAGCTAGACTTAAAACCAAAAAAATGCGCGTGGTTTTACCACTATGGCTTATCCAATGTTTGACTGGAAAAGATTGCCCTCCTCTGACAGCTGAAGAGCTGAGAGATGAAATGAATTTTCAATTTTAAAAGTTCTTTATTAGATAATATAAGCTTATCTAGTACAATTCCAGTGTGAATTTAATCCTAGAATGAACAAACATATGATAATAACGTTAATTAAGCTAAAACGCTTCTCAAAACTTATACATATAAAATTTAACCTATAGTATACTTACTTCGTGTTACGTTACGATACATATTGTTTTAAATTTTTAAGTATGGACATTTGAAAACATGTAAGCTTTGATGAGCATTACACTAAACACCCAGATGTTTGAATGAGGAAATGAATTAGCGAAGCTTTAACGGGATGCGGTAATAATATCCTTTTAAAATATTTATCATCGAATTACGACCAAATGTAATTATAAATTTCCAGAGGCTGACTTAGCATTTTGATCAATAAAATATATCATCAAGAAATATTGGTGAGTTGCCATTTTGGTATCATATAAATAAAAAAATGGTGTTCGTTGGCCCCTAAGCGCATCACTTAGACGGCTGGACAGATTTGAAAAAAAATCCATCGTAATAAGGTTACTTACGAGTAAGTTATGGGCTTTTTGCCTGAAATAAACTAGTGGTTCGCCCGAACTGAGATCTCGCGAGTCTCCCAAAACACCAAAAGAATATTCTCAGGGCGACTCGCGCAACGATGCCTTAACGTATTTAGTAGCTAAATATAATTTAAGGAGTTATCAAATCATACAAATACGTAAAGTTTAAACATGTTTAGTCGCTAAATACCTTTAGGGATCGTTGTGCATGCTGGCCGTATTCTTTGACTAATAAAATAGTGCCACGAAATATTCAAATTACAGGTAACGAGAATTCATGTATATTGGTTATTCTTTTTTGGGGTAGAAATAGCAGTTATTCTGGATTTCAGTCTTTTGCCTATATTTGTGTCACTAAAGCTACACGCATACCAAATTTCAGCAATATGGGGTAACTGGTGTACCCTGTGAATTTTGTCAAACTTCAGTTTTTATTATAGCTAATTTAAAAACTACAAGGTAAAAACGGAGTCAAAATGTACTAACCTTTTATTAGACGTGCCATTTGACTGGATAGTCCCATATTGTTTTTTTTTACCCCTCTTGAAGAACCCCAATATCTCAACAACCTCCTCACATGTTTGGCTGGTTTAGTCACACCAAAATTGTGCGATCACTAGGTACCTATTACTCGTGCGCGATAACTTGGGACCTGCTAGGAATGCGACTCCCCGACCGCTTCCCCTGCACTTCCCCGATGGCGCCCCTATTGTACCGTTCGCATCACTATTTTATACTAGGGTTTTTAGTCTCGTACTGGCCTTCGTCACGTAACGACGCGCTCTGGAATTCTTTTAGTTTTCGTTTGTGTTATTGTTTTATTGTTGTAGTTTTTGTTGTTATAGTTTGTGTCATTGTTTTGTTTTTGTAGTTTTTGTTGTTATAGTAAATGTTGTAAATTTATCGGATACCTCTTTGTCAAGTGATTATAGTGAGACTGAGGACGAAGAACAACCTCTAGAAGGCATAAATCCACTAAGTAGTGACGAAGATGAGATAATGTAAATAATAGATAAAATAAATGTATAAACTTAAACATTGTATTTTTATTTTATTCAAATAGTGTAAAAAAGATTAGATAAAAAGCAGCGTCCTCCCTGAGTAACATAATAAATTAGGTTAAAAAAAACAAAGACCAAGCCGCGGGCGGCTGCTTGTTATATTCGCTTTTTTGCGGGCGGTACAAACACGCCAATATGACGTCACCGCGCTCAGGTCCCAACTTATGGCGCACGGGTAATATATATATACCAAATTTTACGATGATTGGATAAACGATTCGAAAGTTATCCTCGCACAAATAAACATACATACATACAACGCCGATTTGCCCAAGTTGATTTAGAGATCTCGCTTCGCTCGATTAATTTTTTTTTAACCTAAAAACTTGTAAATTGAGTGTAAAATCCGTGCGAAGTCAGGGTGGGTCAGCTAGTAGGAAATAAATGCTTTTTGCTTCTGACGATGCGTAAATTAAAACAAAACGGTGGTTATAACATTCTATTGTTTCACGAAACGCGTTTAGGCTTCGTTATCGGCTGTCAAATCTGACATTACGAAAGGAGCCATTGTTGGCGCGACCAATCGCGGCGCCTTCTTTCAATTTAGATTCGTGTTCTTTTTTCAATTCGAATTGCTATTGTTTTCGGGCTACCTTCTTCTTTTTTTCGTAAGTAACTAAAAAAAGTCTCATACATTATTTGCAAATGATGGCTGGCTTGCACAACGATCCCTAAACGTCGCTATATTTAACCCTAAATATAGCGACTAAACATGCTTAAATTTGACGTATTTCTATGATTTGACAACTCCTTAAATCATATTTAGTCACTAAATATGTTTAGGCATCATTACGCAAGTCGCCCTTATATTTTTTTCTGAATAATATTTATAATCATCTTAATAACAGCCGTAGAGGCGTCCACTGCCGAACGTAGGCCTCCCCCATAGATCTCTAGAGTAATCGATGCCGGCCTGTACCCAACGGCTCTCAGCAACCTTTATCTGGTCCTCTTCCCATCTAGTGGGGGCCGTCCTCTCAGTGCTTTCTAGTGCGTGGATTCCACTCTAGAACCTTTTTGCCCCAACGGCCGTCAGTTTTATGACTGATAAATAGCATGTGATATGACTGATATAGATATGATTTCTTTCTCCTAAGTCTTTATATTTTGTAAGCGAATATGGCTAGGTTTTATCATTAATTCACCGTATTTGAAATCGTTTTAAAATGGTCCTTGTGAAATAACGAATGAAATATCTATTGTCGATTTTGAATATACGCTATCTAAGTTTTTGAAAAAAGTAGTGCTAATTAAATGCTCATCTAGTTTCAAACGAGCAGTTTCTTTAAGTCGATGGTCTCAGAATTAGCCCTCTATCAAAATTGGTCAACATGATCAAAATTGGTCTAATTTTGAGTCGGCATTGTGTCGACTAAAAGCTTTTAATGTCGACTCACCCTGGAGGAAACGCGAGGCAATTTTAAAGTGAACAGTCAGCTCTTAATATTTGTTGATAAGATTTTTTTTAAATCAGTTATTGTGTTTTTGCTCCAACCTATGTTTTTTACTAAATTCAATATTTGAGCAGCTGGCTCAAATATTGAATATTATATTAAAAAAAATCGCAAATGGAGGATTTAATACTTACGCATTCTATCAGACATCGAGTTATGTAAAAAACATAGGTTGGGGCTCTGGTACAACAACCACCCTTGACGGGTTGAATATCGACCAAAAGCCTATTTTTGTCCCACGATAAAGCGTGCGAATGTGGCACTTTTGTTACTTTACCATGGTATTCATTTCATAATTGAACCTACAAAACTAGAAAATTTAAAAATAAAATATCCTATCTAGACTTAATAAATTCATCACGGTAGAGTATTTAAAGATTCCTCAAATTCTCACATTAACAGCATTTATATTTCCTCTCCAACTAGAGCTCCAGATACGAGACTGTGACTGTTTTACACCAAAAAACCGGCCAAGGGCGAGTCGGAATTGCGCACGAAGGGTTTTATCTATAAAAACGGCAAAAAATCACGTTTGTTTTAGAGCCGCCCCGCAAATATTCATTTTAATTTAACTATTTATTTTTAAAGTAAATAATATAACTAAATATTCTGTGAATATTTCAAGCGTTTACCTGTTGCCGTTATCAATATCGAGCAAAAACAAGCAAAAAAAATCACGTTTGTTGTATGGGAGCCTCACTTAAATATTTATTTTATTCTGTTTTTAGGGTTCCGTAGCCAAATGGCAAAAAACGGAACCCCTATGGATTCGTCATGTCTGTCTGTCTGTCTGTCCGTATGTCACAGCCACTTTTTAGTATTTGTTGTTATAGCGGCAACAGAAATACATCATTTGTGAAAATTTCAACTATGACGGTTCATGAGATACAGCCTGGTGACAGACGGACAGACAGACAGACGGACAGACAATGGTGTCTTAGTAGTAACGATTTACGCTAAAATACTAGATTCGTTCTTTTGTCATGGAGGTGACGATGTACTTGTGTCTATTTTGTATCGTAAATTTATTTATTACACAAGAAAAAAACTAGTTGTTAGAGCTGACTGTACCTTTATCCTCCCTTGATGTCGCCGACAATATTTAGACAGGCAATTTTTAGGGTTCCACACGTCAACTTAAAAGCTTTTTTCTGTAGTAAAATATAAAATGTTTCCTCTTTTATGCAACTTGAGAGTCATGACAACCTGCAAATTTTTATCAGGCATCAAATTTGAAATACGTAAAAAAATATATTTATCATTTTCTAACTTTAAAATAATAAAATTCGATAAGAATAATTAGTCTGACTAGAGCTGGAACAAAAAGTTAATTTAAAATTTTCTAAATACAATAAAAACCCTATTTTTCTTCTCAGGGGTTAAAAACTGACACCTTAAAACTCCCAGTTAAACTAGCTTTATATTAAAAAAAAACACATCCGAATCGGTTTATCCGTTTGGAAGCTACGACGCTACAGACAGGTATAGGCGTAAAACTTATAATACCCTTATATATACCCTTTTTAAGATAAGATAATATTTATTCAAGAAACTTTTCTACACCCAGTTGTGGAATGAGCTACCATCTGAGGTTTTCCCGTTGGGCTTCGACATGGTACGCTTCAAGAGAAATGTAAAGAGGTTTGTGTAGGGAACGCATCGACAATACCCCGGGTGTTGCCGGAGTCAATAGGCGACGGTGACCGCTTTCCATCAGGTGGGCCGTAAGACTGTTTTCCACAAATAACATTAAAGAAAATAAGAAACAACCTTTTTACTCTGGACTTGAAGACTTCGTGATGAAAATTTTGTGATCAAAAGTTGGCAAGAAGCATTTTTATTTTTTGAAACAATCCTATGGCCCAGTGCTACCAATTGCGTACAGCAAAGTATTACCTATATGACACGTGTCCTATGATGCATTGTCCTTCGTCCATCACCTTGAAGCATAATGCCTCATGTGCCTGTAACTTCACCCATACCCTTCAAACGGAAACACAGCAATGCAGCCTGGCGGCAGGAATAGGTACCTAGGTACCTGTGGGAAAGCTATATTTTCGCATATCAAACTGATCTGTGAATAATCGAGTTCATGAGAACTTCATTATAAACCATATTGTTTCGTCAGTCGCCACTCGCCACCCCAATCCTATCTCTCGGAGAAATGGGCGGAAATGTTGCTCTACTTTCCAGTAGATATTATTATTATAAACTCATTTCAGATTAAGATCCATGTTGTTTTTTCATAGCTATTACACAAAAGCGTCAATGAATAACCTTAATATCTAGTAGGTACTTATATTCATATCATATCATTCAGGAGAGAACTGTTTTCTAGGCCACAGCTTACGCTTTTCTCGGAAACAGGTACACAACTCATCTATGTAACTTTTATGGTCACAATAAATATATTTCTATTTCTACTTATTGACTATTATGGCTAATTTTTTTACACCTTGGGTTACATTATTGAAGTTTTAGTAGGAATCCCTATTTATTTCTAGTAATAAACATAACCTATGTTATTCAAGGATAATGTAACATTCCAAATGTGAAAAAAATTTGAAATCGGTCCAGTAGTTTTTGAGTTTATTCGTTACAAACATACAAATCTTTCCTCTATAAAATATTAGGTAGTGCAGATTATTTAACAAATCGTCTTTAATTAACTTTAACTTAGTCTTTTTTTAACTTAGCTTCTCTTTTAGTCTAAATGTTGAACTCTTTATTTGTTAAGATTTATGGAGGAGAGCGTTGATGCCTCTGACACAATAGGTATGTTTACTCCTGCAGGTATCACCGTTTCCATTTTCTTTCTGTACGCTGTTGTATGTATCAAATAAATACATTTTTGTAGGCGGGGGGGGGGGGCGGGGGGGGGGGGGGATACTACGCTTCCAGTGTGTGGTCTCAGCAGTTCTGTCAACAGTTGGATCAAGTAGAGCATACTCCTACCCGTCCCGTGTCGTGTCGGACCATGTCGGATCGTCTTGAGCGCGGAGGCGTGAGAGTCGCGCCCGTGACCAAACGTCACGTGTCGGTGAAATACTGATGATGATGGGAAAATGGAGGACTATCAATAAAAATGACATTAATCAATGTTTTACATATAGACACACATTACAATAAGAAAATATCATAAGGTATGTATAAACAATCACACTAATATTATAGATGTGAAAAAGATGTTTGTTTGTTACTCAATCACCTCGTAATTGCTAACCCGATTTCGAAATTTAGTGTGTTGATAGATACTCAACCATTTGCTACTTTTTGTTGACAAAAATTAACACTAGTGTTGGTTTTTTGCCACAAATAAGGAGTGAACTGATTTTCGCCACTGAACTAACTGGGCCAAGTAGAGACCGATAAAAATTTAATTCCCAATTGTCACCACTGCTAAATTATGCTTACTATTACATAGAGCGACACTTTAATTTATTCCCACACATACAAACCGCGTGTGAAAAGGCCGCTGCATCTATAGAAGTAAAAGGTAAATTCAGTTCGATTCTCTGAAGTATCAAGCCTACAACTGGCGACGCTATTACTGGCAAAAAATGGGAATATTAAAAAAAAACTTAAATTAATGTTACATTTTTTATTTTACCTGGAGATGGAACAAGCTTATGGTCCACTTATATATTTTTTTTTATAATTGCCTCGTAGGTCACACACGTTAGAAACGTGCCCAAGGATGCACTGCCCTGCGTCCATCAATTTGAGGCATGCATTGAGATGTAAAGCCTCATGTGCCTGTCTTTTCACCAGTAACCATATATTGGTGCATAAGCACTTTTAAGCTTAGAGTCAAAGAGCATTACCTGTCCTTCTAAACTTATAGGATATTATGTATAAGTAGGTATATTATTTATATTTTGTATAATGTATTATGTTTATCTCTAACATAGGTATAGTTTATAGGTATTATTATTTATTTAGTATGGATAAGTGTTGTATTTATTTTGGTATATATTATATATTAGTATTTACTCCAATGTCCTCTGTGCACGTACCCACCACTATAATAAAATATCTCTATCTTCAAAGGTTTGCTGGAAGAAAACTCTTATCAGGGTTAAGCTCGCCTTTGTTCATGTCCATTATGTAAGCTATTTTTATCTGTAAATCAATTTGTGTACAATAAAGAATAAAGAAAATTATAATTTAGGTCTTCTAGGCAAGTGTGTTTCCATTGACCGCCTCATCGCTTACCATCAGACGAGATCGTGGTCCAACGCGAGCCTATAAAATCCATATATATATAAAAGAAAGTCGGGTTAGTTACACCATGTATATCTCAAGAACGGCTGCTCCACCCCGAATAGCAGAATAACCTATTAAAATATCGGAACGGTTCACGCAAAAAAAAAAAAATGAAGAAAATTCATTTATACATATGCAGCAAATGATGGCAAATTCTACCGGCGACGTACACAGATGTAGAATATACCATCGATGATCATCCATTATATATACGTTAGTGACTAACATACATATTATATATAACACATAAAACTGTTTGCTGACACGTACAGTCTGTGACGTGTGACGCACTTGCGCTGTGTTGTGTAGTCGCCCACGAAAACAACGAAACAACACACTCGGCCAAAACTATTCCTTTGATACACTTGAAAAATATAATATTATATGAAGTTATATGAGGTAGTATTTTATTACATAGTATAAAATAAGTCGCTTCCGCTGTCTGTTCGCTTAGATCTTTTAAACTACTCAACAGATTTTAATGCAGTTTTCAGCAATAGGTAGAGTGATTCAAGAGGAAGGTTTATCATAGTAACTGCGAAAGTAACTGTTTATTTGTTACCTTTTCATAACAAAACGGCTGAACGGATCGTAATGAAATTTGACAATTTGGCAAGGAGATATTATATATACCTGGGGAAAGACATAGGCTACTTTTTAGCAGAGTGCGCAAAAGGAGGGTAGTGCTTTTATTGAAATACGACGCATGCGAAGCCGCGGGCGGGTCAGCTAGTGAGCTATAAAAAGCAAGCTATTATTTTCCCTACGGGTAAAAATCATAATAAAACTATAACGAAAAATGATAGTACGTTAGAGAATTGAGGTGTGTCGTGACTCTACTCCATACTTTAATATACTGCAATGAACATATACACTTGCGGACAGAGTAAGTATATCCCATAATAATATATAAAAAATAAAATTATTTTTAAAGTAATTCTAATAAAATTAATGTAATAATAAAATGAATCTGTAAAGCTTTAACATTGTATGCGTTAAACGCTGAATATGACTGTACCTAAACAAGAACTGTACCTAAACAAGAACTGTACCTAAACCTTGGTATTAGATTTAGATTTGTTTTGTGTTATGTGCTTTTTTACTTTACTAGTTTTTTTTATTGTTTTTCTGTGTTTAATCTGTATGTTGCAAATAAATAATATTCTATTCTATTTTATTCTATTCTATTCTATTACCCATATTACGCAATAAATACAATTTGATTGATATTATTTGATTCTTTCTCTCTGTCTCTCTATCTGTTTGTTACTTTTTCAAGACTTAAATATACATGGACCGATTTCGATGAAATTTGGTATATAGATAGATTATGATTAGGATAGAAACATAGGCTGCTTTGTACCCGACTTTGCAGCAGGGTAATGTTCTTATTGACAAACCACGCGTGCGAAGCTACGGCGGGACTGCTAGTACATAATATATGCCTATTATTTTAGTTTATTCTTTAACTAGCTTCCGCCAGCGGCTTCGCACGCGTTATTTTTCAACAAAAAGTAGCCTATGTGTTAATCCAGGTTATATCGGTTCAGCCGTTAAGACATGATTGAGTAATAAACAAACAAACAAACAAAAAAAATCACATTTATAACTTAGGTGCGATGCAGAGAAAACATATCTACAAAGTTAACCATGTAAAAAAAACATAAGTTCCCAATTAAATTGCACTGCAGTGTGTACAAGTGAAAGGGGACGAACCTTCAGACAATTTCCTTAAAAGCCGCTCCCGAGTGAACCCGGGGCCACCACTAGTGTTACACAAATTGAATCATAACTTATAGTTTGATGAAGTAATATAATTTAGGTACCTAATGTACGGGCCCTTTGTTCTCAGCTTAATCAAGTTAAATAGCGTGAAGGGAAACCAAATTTACTTGTAAGACCATCAAAATGAAATTATGTCTTTTTTATATGTTAATAGTTGACCTGGTGAAATTCGTACTGCCTTGACATGCATATGACGCGGGCTGCCATGGTATCGATTATATGTTCTAGGATTGTTTAAAGTTCAGGAGTTAGGGATAGTTTTGAGTCCTGGTTTCTTTTATTTTCTACTTCGCTTTGCACGCGTGGTTTCTCAATAAAACGTAGTATATGTGTTAATCCAGATTATAATCTACGTACATACCAAATTATATCGAAATCGGTTCCGCCGTTACGACGTGATTGAGTAACAAACAAACATCCAAACTTTCGCATTTTTAATATTAGTGTGATTATGATTTTGTCTTGGAACCATTGGAATTACTTGAAATTTAAAAAATAAACAGTTGATGAACTGTCAATGTTTTAAAAACAAGAACGAAAATTATTTTATCGTCTTTTTAGGAATAAACTTGAAAGATTTTCATCAATTTTTCAGTTTTAACATCCTGTATTGCCCTCCTTTTTTCTACGTCATTATCTCGAGTCTCCGGCGAGTTTCCTCCATTATTTACCTTCACGAGGTCATTCGACCATCGGGCGGGCGGTCCGCCTCTTGGTCTACGAGCATCCCTCGGCCACCATTCTCTTGTCGCCTTAGTCCAACGGCCACCACCCCTTCTAGCCAAGTGTATCGCCCATCTAGCCTTGCCATCTGTATAAGTACCCATCTAATTCTAGCTCTATGGTGAGGGATTAAGGTCCCCGATTGACGTCGCGCATAGACGTGTATTATGCAAAAAACTCCCAAGTGATGTACAAAAATTGACGATTAACAAATTTAAAAATGTAATTAAATAAAATCTTTGCACAAAAGCCTACTATAACATATCGGATTATTTAGATAATAGAGAAGCTTGGGTTGTAATTGCTCCAACTCAGTCAAAAATGTTACAATTTAGACGTAATTTTTTTCCTGTATTGTTATTTATTCTAAAAGGATCATTAAAAAACCAACCAGCCTTGTTTCTTGCCTTTCTTTGCTGGCTTGGTCGCGAAGGAGCAGGCAGTAAAATTGACGTTTCAAAGAGATCCTTCTGATTTTAATAAGTAAAAAGATTTTGATTATCCCCTTCTAATCTGTTCAGTGGTAGAATACTCGCCTGCCGTATACCCCTGTACTTATATTTATCACTAATGGATTTAGCAATTTAAATATTTTTATTTAAAGACGTCGCGGAAATCACCGCAATTATCTCAAACCTAAGCTGTTCCATAACTCAAGCTGAGTCGTCCATTAATCTAATCAACACAAAACAAGGTAATGTACGCGCGTACACCGCGCGGCCGGCGGGGGCACGCGGCGGTCGCGTGCCGGCGTGTGGCCGCGTGCCGCCAAATTGATACTATTGTTTCGGACGCTCAATGTAGCGTTTATAGGTTTCTTTTCTTTTAAAGTTGGGTTAAAGTTTGAAAACTGTTCTTATATGGAATTGAAAAGGACAAAGAATTAGAAAGTATATATGTAAGTTTTTTAGGGATTCGTACCTCAAAAGGTAAAAAAAAGGAACCCTTATAAGATCACTCTCTTGTCCGTCTGATCGTCTGTCCATCTGTCTGTCTGTCCCGGAAGTACCTACCCCATAGGTTTAAGGTCGAAAACCTTTATGGTAGTTCCCGTTGACCTAGAATCACGAAATTTGCCAAAAAGCAAGGTCTTGCAGCACAAAAAAAGGAAATTATTCCAAAAAATAAAACAAAGTTGAATATTAAAGGTTGTCCCCATACATACATAGTTGACGCCAATTAAGATAATCCTCTGAGTTGTATGGGCGCTTATACAATTTAGAGAACTAGCTTAATCGGCATCAACCTCAAATAAGGTAAATAAATAAAATTGTGCTATTGAATAAAATTAATATTTAAGTGTGGCCCATACAACAGACATGATTTTTTGCCGTTTTTATAGATAATGGTACGGAACCCTTCGTGCGCGAGTCCGACTCGCACTTAGCCGACTGTTTCTATATGTAGACAAATTGAATTTAGAATGAATGTGGTAAAAGCATCATTGTTTCGGGCTAGTAACGAGCCTGTCAAACATTTTGGATTGTCCTTTGCTTAGGTTTCGCATAATACGAGTGTCATTTTATTTATTTATCTAATTATTATTAGAAGGAATATAGAAATCGCTTTTGGAGTAAATTTTAAACAAAATCGCCAAACTTAAACAGTTAACTTAACGTGCATTGTCTACAAAATAATAAAAATATTACTCTTATCGGCACGTGTCAATCGCCATATTGCATTAAAATTGGCGTCCATTATCAAGATGGCGGATTCGCGGTTATTTTTTTGGCGCGATGATAAATCGCTCCGCTAATACTTCCGCTTCCGGTGCTAATGGAGGGGATAGAACATGGAGATTGATGTTTTTTATATGTTTAGCAAAGATCGGGGTCGTTTATTCTATTCAATTTATTACTCTGTTGAGAAAGATTTTATTTTGAAAAGATTTCGTACCTTAATTTACTACTATAGGGATCAGTACGTACTCATGAGTTCGCTAAATAGTTAGATATTTTTCTCAAGCAGCTTAGTAAGCTCTGCCTACACCTATTGACCAGGACTGTTAAGAGTAGTAGAGTTATTTGTGAAAAGACTCGCCCGGGCAAGTACTAGGTACACACGGCTACACATCAAGCTATACATTTCTAGTATAAGCTGACCTCGCATTGTGTAGGCTTTTCGTAGAATGAGAGGTCAGCTAATACTGTAATTGTATAGCTTGATGTGTAGCCGTGTGTACTACTATATCTAATTCTGCCGTCAAGCAGCATTGCTGCGTTTCGGTTTGAAGGGTATGGCACATAAGGCAATACACCTGTATGCCTCAGTTTGATTGATGCAGGGCATTGCATCGTAGGGCACGTTTGTAAGGTGGGTGACCTACGAGGCCATACTTTGTTATAGGCGATGTTTACCACTTAACATCAGGTGGACAATATGCTTGTACCGACTCCGGGTCGATAAAAAAAACTTCTAAGCTCCTAATTCACTAACAGTTGGAGATTCAAACCCCGCATTCGGATTATCGATGCCAGAGTCGATACGTCATCGCGTCGACTGTACTTAACATCTGTATTGTGTATACAATCTATGTATGGGATTGTGGAAATAACGGTACCGATGCAAGAGAGTGGCAAGAACCTAAATACAGAATGTAACTCATTAACAATTTATTGTTGTTACCCTTCAATATAACTGATATATAAACATGTTACCTATAGGTACTACTAATTATAGGTACCTACTGTTTATAAGTAAAGCTGTAGGTAAGTAATTAACCTGTGGAATACCGGAATGCGGGTCCACGCGAGTAACAATAGAATTCCGATTGTGTCTGGAATCCCGGCATTCCAAAGGTTAAAAACCTACCTGCTATATGTAAGATGCCTGCAAACATTCATACTAATATTATAAATGCGAAAGTAACTAACTCTGTTTGTTAGTTTGTTTGTTTCCTTTTCACGGATATAGGGCTGCACGAAATTTGGCAAGAAGATAGATTATATCCTGGTGAAGAAAGTTCCATATAATTTAACCATCGTTCATTGACGTGAAGTCATTTACATGAAGTGTCGCGTCACTTTGACATGTCATTCTGCGTTTGATTTTTTTATTGATCGAGCGCAGCGAGATCTTTAAATTAACTTGGGCAAATCGGCGTTGTATGTATGTTTGTCCGAGGATAACTTTCGAAGCGTTGAACCGATAATCGTAAAATGTGAAACATAGGATGACACAATTTTGGTGTGACTAAATGAGCTAAAAAAGCGTTGGGAGGTTGTTGAGATGTTGGGGTTCGAGAGGGGTAAAAAAATGAAAATGAGACTATTAGGTCAAGTGGGACGTCAAATGTAAGGTTTTTTAGTACATTTAGACTCCGTTTTTATGTTTAGTAGTCTATATATTTCTTGAGTTATTAGCCATAATAAAAACTGAACTTTGACAAAATTCACATTGTATACCAGTGACCACACAGTGCTGTAATTTGGTATGCGTGTAGCTTAAGTGACACAAATATAGGCAAACTTCTGAAATCCAGAATAACTGCAATTCGTACCCCAAAAAAATTACCAAATTACATGAACCCCCGTTACCTGTAATTTGAATGAAACTATAGGTCTAGATTTGGCACTATTTATAGTTTTAGTTATTTCGTGGCACTATTTTGATAGTCAAAGATTACATATAATATTTTTTTGTTTAAATCGGAGACTCGCGATATCTCAGTTCGGGGCAAGCCACTAGTTATATGGCAGAACAAAGTTAAAGCCGGGTCAGCTAGTAGGTACAATATAATCACTTGACAACCTCCGTGGTGCAGAGGGCGAGACTTGGCCGGGACGCAGGAGGTTGCGCGTTCGACTCCCGCTGCGGAACAAATGTTTGCATGATTTACAGATATTTGTTCTGGGTCTGGGTGTATTCCTATATAATATAAGTATTTATTTACAAAAAAAGTACTTATATCAGTATTCTATCAGTTATCTGGTTTCCATAGTACAAGTTCCGCTTAGGTTGGGGCTAGATAGCGCTGTGTGAAATGTCTAACAATATTTATGTTATGTAAACGGCGGTCTGACTTACACTCTATGTGCATTTGGCTAATCAAGCCATCTTAGAGCGAACCAACGTAACGTAAGAGTTCAGCTAATTTTCATATGATCTTATCATTATTTTTTTCACTGCTATTTCACATGTGAAACATTTCAGACAATGATTTTTCATTATAATGCCGTAAGTCACACGTAGTCTTGCTTATGCTATTTCACAATGAAAAATCACGTGCAAAGAAAACGCCCAATGAATTCCGAAGAAATGCGAACGACTGTGATTTGTAGCATACCGGAATGACTGCGACCGGTATACGATGAAAACCGAAAGTGTTCGTTTGAAGATATTTCATATGATTTTCATATGCTACTCATGAAACGTTCCATGCCTAGTGGTGTGCAATAAAGATTATCCATCTATTCTTTCTGTACATAAATGTTTACGAGTTATTGTATTAAACAATCCAATGCCATCAATAGATCATTGGATTAAAATAACCTCATGCATATTTCATGCATTGCATTGGAAATGGCCGCAGCAGCAGTAGTGTTATTGCTACTAGCTACTTGCAGTACATTAGGGTAATTGGTGTAGGTAGATATTGGCAGGGGAGGATTAGGGGTACGAATATTGACGACCTCCGTGGTGCAGTGGGCGAATAGCCGGCTGAGACGCAGGAGGTAGCGGGTTCGATTCCCGCTGCGGAACAAATGTTTGCATGATCTACAGATATTTGTTCTGGGTCTGGTTGTTTCTCTATATATTATAAGTATGTATTTACAAAAAAAAATTTATATAAGTTTTCTATCAGTTATCTAGTTCCCATAGTACAAGCTCTGCTTAGTTTGGGGCTAGATAGCGCTGTGTGAAATATCCAGAAATATTTATTTATTGTAAACTAGCTGTTGCCCGCGACATCGTACGCGTTACACTACTAAATGTGTAGGTAATTTAGAAATAAAGCTAAACATGCTGTTGAAACTTGACTTGACACCCCATTTTTATCCCATGGGATCTGATTTATTGGATTAAAAGTAGCCTATGTGTTAATCCAGGTATCTACGTACATACTAAATTTCATCGAAATCGGTTCAGCCTACGACGTGATTGAGAAACAAACAAAAATTCAAACTTTAGCATTTATAATTTAGTGTGATAGTTTTGTTTTATTTTAGTAGCGATCGTAGTGTACGACTTTTTTGTGCAACCCCAGGAACAAGCAAATGCATCTATCATAAAATATTGCTTCGTAGGTCACGCTCCTTAGGCACGAGCTCTGCGATGTACTGCCCTGCGTCCGTCAACTCGAGTCATACAGGTTTATAGCCTCATATTAATATAAATCTGTGCGCGTAAAGACCCGCTTTCTCGCTGAGTCGTTGAGTAAAGCCTCATGTCTGTAATTTCACCGGTATCCAACCAAAACACAGCTATGGGGCGTACCATGAGACGGACCGCTACTAGTGGGAAGGATGACGTATTATAGATAGCTGGGAGCCTTTAGGTAAAGACTGCACAAGATCGATCGCATTGGAAATTTGATGATGACCTTGGGATTACCAGCTGACTCAAAACCAAGCCCTAAAGAAAAAGAATATGTATTGGGACTGGGTTGTGAAAAAATATCCTTAGAATCTTTAAAAAGTCCTGTGCATGTAACTATGTACGCACGTAAAAAGTTATATATCATAGCGTGAAAACATATTGTCATGGGCACCACTTGGATAACTTCAAACCGGAAAACTAACTTCAAAGAGTTACCAACTAGCTTCCGCATGACATGCCGAAAGTACAATCTGATCTGTTGCTCCTAACACGCCAAAGAAGTATAACTTCTAATAGGAAACCAATAAGCAAGTCTGAGAAGTTCAAATAATTCATTACATTTGAAAGGACTAGCCTCAGTATCAACTCTATATTGTTACTGTGAAGAGAATAGAATACATAATGATATTAAAATATATACGATCTTTACGGCAAAATGTGCATACACACTCTATCACCATACACACAGTGTATGTGCTTGATATTTATTGTAAAACCTATTCAAATATAAAACTGTAACCTTCATAAAAATTGTATAGGTAATAGATATTTCAGAACGGGGTCTTCTGACACAAGTATATAATGCCATCATCATTGTCAGCCTTCTCATCCCACTGCTGGGCATAGACCTCTTCGTTGTCGCCATTCACCTCTGTCCTGCACTGTTCTAACCCACATACGACCTGCGATTTTTATAATGTCGTCGACCCATCTTGCCGGTGGACGACCTGCGTTCCTGGTTCCATCTCGGGCTACCACTCAGTCCCTGTTCCACCTGTTATCACCAAGCCTGGCCACAGGTTCTGCCCAACTCCATTTGAGTCCCAATATACGCTTGCTAACGTCTTGACCTTTAGTCCGCTTGCGAATTTCGGTATTGGGGAGTTGGTCTAGCAGTGTGATGCCAAGCATGGCGCGCTCCATGGCTCTCTGTGCGAATCTAATCCTGTGTCTCCTTCGTGAGCATCCATGTCTCAGAACCGTAGGTTAATGTAGACAGGACATATTGGTTGTAGAAGCGGGTTTTCAGACATTGTGGAACGGTGGAAGATTTCAAAATATCGTCCAGCTAGCTGAACGCCGCCCATGCCAACTGAATTCTCCTAGATATCTCTTTGGTCTGTAATTATTTTCCGAAAGATAAAACATGACCAAGGTACCTACACAAATTAAGATATATTATTTTTATATAAAATTTAAGTGTATATACTTAAAAGAATATTCAAACGACCTTGATAAAATCGTATATTATGGATACATATATAAAACATTTTAAATTAGATTTATGATATTTTAGGTACAAAAATAAACTAACTTTCATCAGCCTGTCGCCATAATTGATATCCATATCCAATGCCTAACAGGATTATTCCTATTACTTATTAGTTTTTACATTTAGAATTCGTCCCCACCGGGGGTGGTCGCGCATCAAACACATCACATTACTAATGCACCCACATATGGCTTAGTTATACGACCACCAATCATTATCCGGAATATCAATGTTTTCTTTAGGTTTTACATTAATTTCAATAATGGTCTTAGTGGTTTTAATTTTACAATCTGTGATTGATTATTTGAAATAGTAGTATTGTGGTTTCAACGTAGTGCAGCAGTCTCTAACTATAAAATATGATCAGAAATGATACCCGCTTGAAGTTACTTGGTAAGTATTTTCTGCCAAATATTTCGTTTTCTAAACACTGCATTGATTACAAATCGGGAAATAGTTCCCGAAATGAAATGCACAATAAAAAGGAAGCGGCCAAGGATTCACCCTTGCGGCACACCCCAGTGCATTAACGCAAGTTTTAATCAAAAAATCGTGGGTGTGAAATCCAAACAAATAGGGGAGTCTGCTTTCCCATAACGATAATGAAAAAACACAGAAATAATACTAAAAACACAGTTATGAACGTAAGGTGCGCGTGCGACTGAATCAAACGGCGATCACAAATCAGGAAATTGTTTGTGTCAATAATTACACTGATTTGAGGGAAGTGATTTGACGATACGTGATGATGACTTTTGGCGATTGCATTTGATTAGTGAAGGGTGCTGTTTTATGGGAAATGTAAACGCAAACAAAAGGTGCGCTTTTTGCTGACTGCGTTATTATCTATATATATAAAACAAAGTCGGGTTAGTTACACCATTTATAACTTAAGAATGGCTGGACCGATTTTGATGATTCTTGATTTGTTGGATTCGCCCCGAATAGCAGAATAACTATTCAATATCCAAAAAATTAAAACAAAAAGAAAAAATATATGAAGACAATTCATTTTCTCATACATACTCGTAGATGCAGCTAATGATGGCCGATTGACAATTTCCGTGATATAAAATTCTTTTTAAACTCATTAAATGGTTAGATTAGTTCAATAATCGTACCAAAACATCGTGATCACAGGAACATTGACACTTAATGAAGTGTAATTCAATAATGTGCGCACAATGAGTGCAATGGCTTGGTATAAGTCTGCGCCAGTGGCCCATATGCCGAGCTTGGTAAAGGCGAAAGGTCTTGATACTTGAAACTGAGTTTTGTGTGATGGCGTATTTTTTTAAGTCGTAGAATTAATAAAATAAAAAAGTATATTGCTGGACATTTCACACAGCGATATCTAGCCCCAAATTAAGCAGAATTTGTACTATGAGAACCAGATAACTGATAGTATACTTATACCTAGTCAGGTCATAAGTATTATCACACAGTAAACACTTTTCTTTTAGAATGCTGGCCACAAAAAAGTTTATTGAATTCGAATTTCGAATTGTTCATGAAAATAAAAATGTATACATTTTAGAATTTTACTCATTTTTAAATATGGAGTGAACGCTTAAAGAAGACCGCGTTGCAGTTATTGCGTTGCATCGTTGCGGTTACGCGCCAATACAAATTATTGACAAACTGAAAAATTTGAATATAACCAAAAGATTCGTTTATCACACCATCAAACGATACAATGAAGACTCTAGTGTAGATGACAGGTCAAGAAGTGGTCGCCCTCGGTCTGTTAGGACTCCAGCAGTGATAAAAGCTGTGAAGGCGCGAATTCAAAGAAATCCCAAACGTAAGCAGAAACTGTTGGCCCTTCAGATGGGGTTAAGCAGAACCACGGTGAAAAGGGTGTTAAACGAAGGCTTCGGGCATATCGAAGAAAAACAGGACATCGTTTGAATGCTCGTCTAATGGACCTGAGATTGAAGAGATGCCGCGCTTTGTTGAAGCGGTACGCGGGAAAAAAATATAGGGAAATTCTTTTTTCGGATGAAAAAAATTTTACCGTAGAAAAGAGCTACAACAAACAAATGATAAGGTGTGCACGCAGTAGTGAAGAAGCAAGCAACCGTATTCCGCGTGTCCAACGAGGTCATTTTCCATCCTTGCTCAGGGTATGGTTGGGAGTTTCTTATTGGGGCTTAACAGAGGTACATTTTTGTGAGAAAGGTGTAAAAACGAATGCAGTTGTGTATCAAAATACAGTCCAGACGAACCTTGTGGAACCTGTTTCTCATACCATGTTCAATAACAGGCACTGGGCATTCCAACAAAGAGCACACAAGACTGGCTGGCGGCGCGTGAAATCGACTTCATCCGGCACGAAGACTGGCCCTCCTCCAGTCCAGATCTGAATCCGTTAGATTACAAGATATGGAAACACTTGGAAGAAAAGGCGTGCTCAAAGCCTCATCCCAATTTGGAGTCACTCAAGACATCCTTGATTAAGGCAGCCACCGATATTGACATGGACCTCGTTCGTGCTGCGATAGACGACTGGCCGCGCAGATTGAAGGCCTGTATTCAAAATCACGGAGGTCATTTTAACTATACTCTTAGGTCATCAGAAAACTTGATACTCAGAACTCCTTCGCACAGCACTTCCTTTTACAGCGCTTCTTTTACTGTCCAGGCTGTTCAGCTGTGGAATGCTCTGCCCGAAGAAGTAAGACGGTCATCGTCCTTACACGTCTTCAAATTGAAGGTGAAACATCATTACCTGACGAAGTCATCTTCCTAGCGTTATTTATTTACTATTTATGTACTTATTTTATCTGTTAGTATAGTTTGCTATATGTATATACCTATATATTAGTCTATTTTATAAGTATATTAAGTATTAGGATTAAAACTTCATATTATTATTATATCTTAGAATATATTATGTGTAAATGTAATGTATCCGCTAAAGTACACCGCACTCCGTAATTTTTAAAAATTTCGCTCCAGCCAAAGGTTGCCTGGAAGAGATCGCTTTTAGCGATAAGGCCGCCCATTGTATCGCCTTATTTATTTTAACCCAGTACTTATTTTTTTATTATTTCTGTTTGTGTGGTAATTCAATAAAGAGTTATCTATCTATCTATCATTTTGAATAAACTTTAGTGTCATAAGAATCTATGTTTTGTTTAGTTCATTTTGGTATATAAATGGTTACATAATGAATAAACTTGATTCAATTATTTTATATTAAACATGTGACAGAATTTATGACCTGACTAGGTATACTTATTTATTGTAAATACATTCTTATAATATATTGAAATTGGCTTAACCGTATATCGTTAATATAAAAAAATAAGTAACGCAGTTTGTTTGTGACGTTTTATTGACAAAACGGTGGGACCGATTTCGATGAAATTTGGTAAGTAAATAGATTATAGGGTTTGAGACACAGACTATATTTTACTCGGATGCACAGGAGATTAATATTTTCATTGACAAACTACGCTTGCGAAGCCGCAGCCGCCCCCGCTGGCTCAGCTAGTTTGTACATATTTTTTATATTGCTTAAATAATCATGGAAAATAATGAGTTTTTATGTTATGTAAGGTTCACTTTTTAGTTTAAACCGAAAACGGAGATATTGAGATGTGCTCTATTGGAACTGTCCCTCTATTCTCTACCTTGCGCGTCATTCAGGGTGAATTGATCACTGAGTTTCTTTCAGCCGCCATGGCAACTGAGTTTCACAACCAGTTGCGATTGAAGATTTTTTACTCTTAGTCGGCAATTAGTTGTGGAGATACCATTTATAGGGGAGATAGAGAGGAGGGGAGGGGAGATATATGACAAGTTTTTGTTAGCATTTGACAGTTTTTGTAAGAGTTTTATTATTTGTATTTTTATGCTGTTATTATTTATTATAATATAATTGTATTTTATTTATTTAGGAAAAACAAACAGCTTTAAAGTAAGAATATAGTAAAAAGGTAAGTTATTGAAAAACTATTCTTATAAATTTCAGTATTCAGTATTTTATTGCGTTCATACAATGTAGATTAAAATATTACAATGTTACATGTAATATTTACCATATTGACTAGTCAAGAGTGGGCTCAAATCTGCTAATTATGATAATTGATTAGGATTATGGAGCTACACCATTAATTAGAGTAGCTCCCCGATCCAATGCACTACCGTACTGTGTAGAAACGGACTCCCCCATTTATTACCTTCATTTATTATACAACATACAGTTATATACAACATTTATTACTATATACATATATTCGAATATTACCTTAAATGGTATAAAAATACGTAGGGTTTTTGAATTTAAATACCTTGGGCATTTCCTCACCGACGACCTTAAAGACAATGTAGATATTGAGAGGGAGCGTAGGGCGCTGGCGGTCCGTGGTAATATGTTGGCCCATAGGTTTGCCCGTTGTACAGATGAAGTTAAAATATCGCTTTTTAAGGCCTTCTGTCAGAGCTTCTACACGGGTAACCTGTGGGTAGCATATGCCAAAAGATCACTGGATGTCCTACGCATCCAATATAATAATATTTTTAGGATGCTGTTGAGGCTGCCGCGTTTTTGCAGTGCGTTGGAGATGTTTGCCCAACACAGGACTGATGGCTTTCATGCCATCATCCGTAAAAAGACAGTATCTCTGATGAGCAGATTACGGGATAGTCACAACAACATCCTAAAAACTGTTGCTGAGAGATGCACCTCTCCTATTTGGAAGCATTTCGTAAAAAAAATTATTTATTAATTAAGTAGTTGATTGTCTGATGTGTTCTTTCTATTATTATCTTTATTATTTTGTCATGTCTTGTCTTTTACTAACCAATTATGCATAAGTTGTACTAACAAAATGGACTGTAAACCGTTTTAAATAAAAACTTTTGATTTGATTTGAAGATTATGATTGGTGTTCCTGTCATAAGCTGTCAAATTTCCAATGGTGTTGTCATTGAAAATAAATGTTGTAAAAAGATACCATTAGCGATAGGTTTAGTAGAATTGGGCCCCAGCACTTCATAAGTATCCTAATTTTTATAGGGTATATCTTTTTCTTTTTAATGTTATTTGTAGGGGCACAGGCTTACGGCCCACCTAATAGAGATAATAGAGGTAATATTTATCTTTTTGCAAGTATCAAAGCTATAAGTCAAGTAATTTTCACCCCTCGTAGCATCCCGCGCATACAAATCGGGGGTGACTTGACTGACAACTAAAAGAAAATATTTTCAATGAGTCATGAATATATTAATTATGAAATGGACTATTCATATTAGAATATAGTTTAATTTATGAAATATGTCTGATATTATTTGCAAGGTATTGTGCATTTATTCTATAATTATTTAATAAAGTTAAGGGTTGGTGTATAAAGGGATGAATTTCTTTGTTCAGGTGAATTTAACAGCATACAAATTAACGACATTATAATTTTAACAACTTTTAATGCAGCTAGCACAAATAAAACTTTTTTATTAGCTTTTTATTAACTTCCAATGTATGTATGTTTGTCCGGGTGGAATCATGCAACTGAATTTTAAACCCGTTCCCCTCAACCGATTGAGCTGAAATTTGGAATACATATGTAAGTTTGGTGACAATGCAAAAATATGGTACCATGGAGGTGTTCTCATGATGGAGACAGGTGCTAGACAACGGAACTTCTGAATGGATTATAGTAGGCTACTAGTGTTTGGGCTCATTTGAATCTGCTTGCGGTTCCGATTATGAATTTTATAAAAGCTTGTTTTGACTGACTTGAATCAAGACTGCCGAGTTAAAATGGGATTAGGCAGGTCATGTCTCCCGTATGCAAACAAATAGATGGGCTAAGCTCGTAAATGGATGGATCCCTGTGGATTGAAAGCGACACCGTGTAAAGCCTAAGAAGCGTTGGCGCGATGATTTGGACGCTTTTATAGGGACTAGCGGGATTTGGTACAGGATCGAGATAAGTGTAGAGATGAGGTGGAGGCTTTTGCCCAGCAGTGGAACAGCATAGGCTAAATGTACACCTCCCCCATTCTTTCTAGACCCTTGTTTCATGAGCTAAGATGGTCCAGTCCTCTCGGAAATTAGTGAGCTCGTCCCTCCATCTCTTCTTTGGTCTGCCGCAACGTCTTCGGGCTGTGTCGGGGTTCCACTCGGTGGTGAGCTTAGCCCACTGATCACCCGACATACGGCATACATGTTTAGCCCATTCCCACTTGAGTTTAGCGGCTAAACTAAAATATTATAAAATTATTTTTCATGAATTTTTAAAAAAAAATCTGAAAATTGTTTTTCTTTTTCGTGTTCTATCGTTAAAAACACCATAATTTAATACATTTAAAAACTTAATTATTGCAAGAGTTATCAAAACAAATGAAAAAAAAGTATTTAGTTAGCGAAACTATATTTATTGTAACTAGATCTCCACAATACAGATGTGCCTAGTGTGCAGATCACTTGATTTATTGTAACTAGATCTCCACAATACAGATGTGCCTAGTGCGGAGATCACTTGATTTATTGTAACAAGATCTCCACAATAAAGATGTGCCTAGTGCGGAGATCACTTGATTTATTGTAACTAGATCTCCAAAATACAGATGTGCCTAGTGTGGAGATCACTTGATTTATTGTAACTAGATCTCCACAATACAGATGTGCCTAGTGTGGAGATCACTTGATTTATTGTAACTAGATCTCCACAATACAGATGTGCCTAGTGCGGAGATCACTTGATTTATTGTAACAAGATCTCCACAATACAGATGTGCCTAGTGTAGAGATCACTTGATTTATTGTAACTAGATCTCCACAATACAGATGTGCCTAGTGCGGAGATCACTTGATTTATTGTAACTAGATCTCCACAATACAGATGTGCCTAGTGTGGAGATCACTTGATTTATTGTAACTAGATCTCCACAATACAGATGTGCCTAGTGTGGAGATTACTTGATTTATTGTAACTAGATCTCCACAATACAGATGTGCCTAGTGTGGAGATCACTTGATTTATTGTAACTAGATCTCCACAATACAGATGTGCCTAGTGTGGAGATCACTTGATTTGTTGTAACTAGATCTCCACAATACAGATGTCCCTAGTGTGGAGATCACTTGATTTATTGTAACTAGATCTCCACAATACAGATGTGCCTAGTGCGGAGATTACTTGATTTATTGTAACTAGATCTCCACAATACAGATGTGCCTAGTGTGGAGATCACTTGATTTATTGTAACTAGATCTCCACAATACAGATGTGCCTAGTGCGGAGATCACTTGATTTATTGTAACTAGATCTCCACAATACAGATGTGCCTAGTGTGGAGATCACTTGATTTATTGTAACTAGATCTCCACAATACAGATGTGCCTAGTGCGGAGATCACTTGATTTATTGTAACAAGATCTCCACAATACAGATGTGCCTAGTGTAGAGATCACTTGATTTATTGTAACTAGATCTCCACAATACAGATGTGCCTAGTGCGGAGATCACTTGATTTATTGTAACTAGATCTCCACAATACAGATGTGCCTAGTGTGGAGATCACTTGATTTATTGTAACTAGATCTCCACAATACAGATGTGCCTAGTGCGGAGATTACTTGATTTATTGTAACTAGATCTCTACAATACAGATGTGCCTAGTGTGGAGATCACTTGATTTATTGTAACTAGATCTCCACAATACAGATGTGCCTAGTGCGGAGATTACTTGATTTATTGTAACTAGATCTCCACAATATAGATGTGCCTAGTGTGGAGATTACTTGATTTATTGTAACTAGATCTCCACAATACAGATGTGCCTAGTGTGGAGATCACTTGATTTATTGTAACTAGATCTCCACAATACAGATGTACCTAGTGTGGAGATCACTTGATTTATTGTAACTAGATCTCCACAATACAGATGTGCCTAGTGCGGAGATTACTTGATTTATTGTAACTAGATCTCCACAATACAGATGTCCCTAGTGTGGAGATCACTTGATTTATTGTAACTAGATCTCCACAATACAGATGTGCCTAGTGCGGAGATTACTTGATTTATTGTAACTAGATCTCCACAATACAGATGTGCCTAGTGTGGAGATCACTTGATTTATTGTAACTAGATCTCCACAATACAGATGTGCCTAGTGCGGAGATCACTTGATTTATTGTAACTAGATCTCCACAATACAGATGTGCCTAGTGTGGAGATCACTTGATTTATTGTAACTAGATCTCCACAATACAGATGTGCCTAGTGCGGAGATCACTTGATTTATTGTAACAAGATCTCCACAATACAGATGTGCCTAGTGTAGAGATCACTTAATTTATTGTAACTAGATCTCCACAATACAGATGTGCCTAGTGCGGAGATCACTTGATTTATTGTAACTAGATCTCCACAATACAGATGTGCCTAGTGTGGAGATCACTTGATTTATTGTAACTAGATCTCCACAATACAGATGTGCCTAGTGCGGAGATCACTTGATTTATTGTAACTAGATCTCCACAATACAGATGTGCCTAGTGTGGAGATCACTTGATTTATTGTAACTAGATCTCCACAATACAGATGTGCCTAGTGCGGAGATCACTTGATTTATTGTAACTAGATCTCCACAATACAGAAGTGCCTAGTGTGGAGATCACTTGATTTATTGTAACTAGATCTCCACAATACAGATGTGCCTAGTGCGGAGATCACTTGATTTATTGTAACTAGATCTCCACAATACAGATGTGCCTAGTGTGGAGATCACTTGATTTATTGTAACTAGATCTCCACAATACAGATGTGCCTAGTGTGGAGATCACTTGATTTATTGTAACTAGATCTCCACAATACAGATGTGCCTAGTGCGGAGATCACTTGATTTATTGTAACTAGATCTCCACAATACAGATGTGCCTAGTGCGGAGATCACTTGATTTATTGTAACTAGATCTCCACAATACAGATGTGCCTAGTGTGGAGATCACTTGATTTATTATAACTAGATCTCCACAATACAGATGTGCCTAGTGTGGAGATCACTTGATTAATTGTAACTAGATCTCCACAATACAGATGTGCCTAGTGCGGAGATTACTTGATTTATTGTAACTAGATCTCCACAATACAGATGTGCCTAGTATGGAGATCACTTGATTTATTGTAACTAGATCTCCACAATACAGATGTGCCTAGTGCGGAGATTACTTGATTTATTGTAACTAGATCTCCACAATATAGATGTGCCTAGTGTGGAGATTACTTGATTTATTGTAACTAGATCTCCACAATACAGCTGTGCCTAGTGTAGAGATCACTTGATTTATTGTAACTAGATCTCCACAATACAGATGTACCTAGTGTGGAGATCACTTGATTTATTGTAACTAGATCTCCACAATACAGATGTGCCTAGTGCGGAGATTACTTGATTTATTGTAACTAGATCTCCACAATACAGATGTCCCTAGTGTGGAGATCACTTGATTTATTGTAACTAGATCTCCACAATACAGATGTGCCTAGTGCGGAGATTACTTGATTTATTGTAACTAGATCTCCACAATACAGATGTGCCTAGTGTGGAGATCACTTGATTTATTGTAACTAGATCTCCACAATACAGATGTGCCTAGTGCGGAGATCACTTGATTTATTGTAACTAGATCTCCACAATACAGATGTGCCTAGTGTGGAGATCACTTGATTTATTGTAACTAGATCTCCACAATACAGATGTGCCTAGTGTGGAGATCACTTGATTTGTTGTAACTAGATCTCCACAATACAGATGCGCCTAGTGTGGAGATCACTTGATTTATTGTAACTAGATCTCCACAATACAGATGTGCCTAGTGTGGAGATTACTTGATTTATTGTAACTAGATCTCCACAATACAGATGTGCCTAGTGTGGAGATCACTTGATTTATTGTAACTAGATCTCTACAATACAGATGCGCCTAGTGTGGAGATTACTTGATTTATTGTAACTAGATCTCCACAATACAGATGTGCCTAGTGTGGAGATCACTTGATTTATTGTAACTAGATCTCCACAATACAGATGTGCCTAGTGTGGAGATTACTTGATTTATTGTAACTAGATCTCCACAATACAGATGTGCCTAGTGTGGAGATCACTTGATTTATTGTAACTAGATCTCCACAATACAGATGTGCCTAGTGTGGAGATCACTTGATTTGTTGTAACTAGATCTCCACAATACAGATGCGCCTAGTGTGGAGATCACTTGATTTATTGTAACTAGATCTCCACAATACAGATGTGCCTAGTGTGGAGATTACTTGATTTATTGTAACTAGATCTCCACAATACAGATGTGCCTAGTGTGGAGATCACTTGATTTATTGTAACTAGATCTCCACAATACAGATGCGCCTAGTGTGGAGATTACTTGATTTATTGTAACTAGATCTCCACAATACAGATGTGCCTAGTGTGGAGATTACTTGATTTATTGTAACTAGATCTCCACAATACAGATGTGCCTAGTGTGGAGATCACTTGATTTATTGTAACTAGATCTCCACAATACAGATGTGCCTAGTGCGGAGATCACTTGATTTATTGTAACTAGATCTCCACAATACAGATGCGCCTAGTGTGGAGATTACTTGATTTATTGTAACTAGATCTCCACAATACAGATGTGCCTAGTGTGGAGATCACTTGATTTATTGTAACTAGATCTCCACAATACAGATGTGCCTAGTGCGGAGATCACTTGATTTATTGTAACTAGATCTCCACAATACAGATGTGCCTAGTGTGGAGATCACTTGATTTATTGTAACTAGATCTCCACAATACAGATGTGCCTAGTGCGGAGATCACTTGATTTATTGTAACTAGATCTCCACAATACAGATGTGCCTAGTGTGGAGATCACTTGATTTATTGTAACTAGATCTCCACAATCCAGATGTGCCTAGTGTGGAGATCACTTGATTTATTGTAACTAGATCTCCACAATACAGATGCGCCTAGTGTGGAGATCACTTGATTTATTGAAGTGAAAACTTCTATAAGCGCGTTGGGCATTTTTTGAAATGGAAAAAAAACCATTTGAACTCGCGACATCGTTAGCGTTACCGACACCTCTGTATATAAGTATCTCGTAATTGTTCAAGTTTTCACTGTCGGCATTCCTGGAGTGCCATTTTTTTTAGTCTGTATACCTATCTGCATAACAACTCTATATTTTAACTGTACTAGAAAATATGACCGTAATTACTGATTAAACCGGGTATTTATCGCGTATGTACCTTGTTATTTTTTATCCCCACGTTTCGATTGTGGTGCAATAGCGGTGTGGTGGTCACGGGCGGACTACATAGCTCACGACTCATGCCCGCCCGTGATCACGGCTGTTGCAACACAGTCGAAACATCGAGATAACAAATAAAAATGGTACATACGCAATAAATACCCGTTTTAATAAGTAATTATGTACCTACAGTGATCGCAAAAGTTTGAAAAATACCAAAATATGCACGGTCAGCGAACATGTGTGCCTAACGCTAAAGTAAATATATTGAAATAAATGATCTGTTTGGAATATGAGAATCATCGGTGGGATATTTTTTATTCATTAACTAGTAGGGGTCGTAAAATTACATTTACTATCGAGTTAAAAAGCTTAAAAAAGATGTGATGTTGTATTTGATATAGTAGAATCTTTTTAGTTAGTAAAAATAAAATGATAAATTTATTATCTTTATATTAATAAGCAAAGAGAGAACTTTGTACCCTTTTTTAAGGTACACGCAAAGAGAACAAGATTTGGATTTTTCAACGATAGGCAAATGCTAAAATTAAGTTAAAAATTCGGGCATTTTTTTATTATTAGCTTTTGCGGATTTAGTTTCACTGCGGCCAAGAGCCCTATTGTGATTGCTACTTGTTTTTATGTCGCCCCTATTAGGTTATGGGAGCGTTTAAAGTTCACCACTAAGTCCTACTGCTGCTAAAAACTGTAGAAAATTGTTAGGGGTGATAGTTATTAGCTCATCCGGGCTAAGAATGTGTTGCTGTGAATGGTACGTTTACGCATTAGTGGAGCACTCTCGCCTAACAGATGAAAGGGAAATTCTGCAGCCTTATCACAGAATCTGCAGGTTTGTGTACCGCGTAGCCCTAGCTTGAACATGTGCTTGTTAAGTCGACAGTGTCCAGTCAGGGCTCTGACTATAATGCGGAGATTGTTTCTGTTTAGCGCTAGGATTCAGTTTGTATACCGTTTATCAAAGGCTTTAATCAGTCATTTGGAATGGCCCATGCCTGAAGAATTGATCCCAAGTTTGGACTTGGCATGTTTAGGCAAACCACGCGTGCGAAGCCGAAGGTTGCAGCTTATCACGCTAATATTATAAATGCGAAAGTTTGGATGTTTGTTTATTTATTTATTTGTTTGTTACTCAATCACGTCGAAACGGCTGAACCGATTTCGATCAAATTTAGTATATACTTAGATTATAACCTGCATTAACACAAATGCTACTTTTTATCCCATAAATCAGGTCCCATGGGATAAAAATGGGGTGCCATGTCAAGTTGCAACAGCGTTGTTACATGTACACGTGTAAAAAGAAACACATTTAGTAGTGTAACGCGTACGACGTCCCGGGCAACAGCTGGTTACCCATATTATATAGCTTAAATACATAAAACGTTACAAAATCTTATTAAAGTATACCTACGCCTATTATTTACAAACCCAGTCAAGTAAGTTATTGTATGTATTCAGTGTATAAACAAGGTAAATCCAATTATCTACTAATAATAAAAGCAGACGGGTCGACATTCCGCTCTGGCGACGCTTATCGAGAAATAAATCGTACGGTCCTTTACGTCGTTCGTCCTCAGTACGTCTTAATGCCGAGATTAGGAGTTTAGCTCTTTACCTATTTTATTAGGGGCAAGTGTGATACATCTTGTGCTATCATCCTTTACAAATTACTAAGTATATATGATTTTAAAGTCATCTCAAAAATTTCAAGTCTAGACGGGACTTGAACCCGCAACCTTCCTCTTGGTACGAGGACGCAATATCCAATTAAATAACCCCAAAAAAGTTTTCCTCTAGATGGAGCTAACGGCGTGGTTGCACAGTTGGATAGTGCGTCTAGGCTTGAAATTTTTGGAATGGTTTTATAAATCTTGGAATTTTCCTACCTATGTGTTCGAAGAACACTATAAAAATAAAAATATTATTTTCTAAGTATTTTAGTGAAAAATTAACTTGTATTATGATAATCACACTAATAATATAAATGCTATAGTTTGGATGTTTGTTTGTTACTCAATCACGACGTAACGGCTGAACCTATTTTGTAGAATTTTTGTATATAAGTAGATTATAACCTGGATCACCACATATGCTACCTTTTATCCCATAAATCAGTTCCCATGGGATAAAAATGTGGTGTCAAGTCAAGTTGCAACAGCGAGTTTAGCTTTATTTCTAGGTTACCTACACATTTAGGAGTATAACGCGTACGAAGTCGCGCGCAACAGCTAGTACATTATAATATAAATTTACATTAATTAATTTAAAAATCCTTCGCCAGAACTAAACTGCATAGTTATATTTTATCCTAATCCCATAAAAATGGAATGTCAATACCTACATCCCTTATCACAGTTATCTTATCACTGATAATTCGTAATATCTGAGTGTGTGCAAACAGGAAGGAAAGTGTACATTATCTGCTACCTAATCCACCATATGGATAGGTACTAGTTAACTCCATATGGCACACATCGTTTTTAACTGTTAAGTATATTTACCTTTTTCACATGTTTGACCACATCCATCACAATCCAAAGGTTGTCTGGAAGTAATCGCTTCAATGCGATAATACGTCTATTGTACTATTTGCTTTGTCTTCTTTTTTGTTTGCAGTTTTTGAAATGAAATGATTTATTTAGCAAGAAGCATGGTCGTATATAGGTGTTAGATAGGTAATATATAGCTATGATGATTGAATAGATTCACATATACTACACCATTTAACTCGGCATGCAAACAATAAATCTATATTATATATATATATATATATATAATATAGATTTATTGTTTGTATATATATTATTATTATTATTATTATTTGTATTTATATTATTTATATATATATATATATATATATAATATAGATTTATTGTTTGCATGCCGAGTTAAATGGTGTAGTATATGTGAATCTATTCAATCATCATAGCTATATATTACCTATCTAACACCTATATACGACCATGCTTCTTGCTAAATAAATATATATATATATATATATAACAAAGTCGGGTTAGTTACACCTTTTATAACTCAGGAACGGCTGGACCGATTTTGATGATCTTTGATTTGTTGTATTTGTCTCCGCCCAGAATAGCAGAATGCCTATTAAAATATCGGAAAAATTAACGTAAATATTAAAATTAAAAAAATAAATTATAAAAATAAACATCACAATAGTTGAAATTGTCAAGAAATTATTAACGACGACCTTCGTGGCGAAGTGGGCGAATAGCTGGTGATCTGGTGGCCGGTGCGGCGGCAAATTCAGCCGAAGATCTCAAGCTGCGCAAATATAGAAGTCTCGATGCCATTTGGGGTTGAGACCCTGGGTCCATGGGGGTACCGGGCCCCTTTGCATTTAAACAAATATTTCTGGGCGTCTACGACGTGTGATCCGAGAGCCTTTCGCTTATCTGGGATTTTACAGCCCACCTGATGGTAAGTGGTCACCGTCACCTGTTGACACCGGCAACACCCCGGCTATTGTCGATGCATTCCCTCCCTGTTGAAATCTCTTTCCATGTGAAAAGAGTTACTTCCGTACCGTTTTCTATTGAAAACATACCTCTGGCATGGAACTCGGACACCGATGTGTAACCTGTGGTGAACCATTTCCATCGAGGAGGGTCGAGATGGAAGCAAAAAGGGATCCGAGGAGTTCGGCTTTCTCTTTTTCACTATGGGCCAGATAGCCATCTGCATTGAGTAAGGATGGTAAGCGAAACTGGCAGCAGAGACCCTCAGCAAGAAGTAGAGCCTTGCTTTGGCAAGTGACCAGCAGGCTCTACTTCCAGAAGGATACCCCGCTAACTGGTCGCCTTTTCGGCTGATGTGTTGCTTCCTCGGCTATAATTCAATGCTGCCTTCAGACAGAGCAAGAATGCTCTGTCTGAAGGCAGCATTGAATTACTCAAACGTGAAACTTGTGAAACTTCGGGACGGGTCAACGCATAATTTGTCAAATATGATCTGGTTGTGTTTTAGAACAATTTCTCAAGCATTTTACACAAGAATTTTTTAATTTCCATCTAATTTCTAATTTTCATAAAAAATACATAAAAAAAAGCAATGTTTTACATGTTATTCAAAACTAACAAAAACGTTTTATATTTTAGTCATCTTTATCTCAAACAAGAATTTCAACTATTCAAGTAACATACAAAACTATAAACTTTAACCATACAATTCGACGATAATCCTTACGCCATCATCAACCCTATGCTTTCACGAATACGGTATATTATCGAATGGATTCGCAGATAGTTATAAAATATCAGGTTGATAAAGGCAAGTACACACTGTCAATGATCAATGATAACGGCCGGTGCACACCGCCGATAAAACGGCTGGAGCGTTTTGTAAACATAACTTTATCTTTACGATTCGAGTGTTTTAGTCCTGTGGGTACAGGGCCGGAGCAAGGAGGGGGGGGGGGGGGTGTATACTTTAAAAAAATAAAGAAAAATCAACTGGTAAATAAAATACTGTAAATCCTACTAATATTATAAACGCGAAAGTTTGTATGTATGGATGTGTGTTACTCTTTCACGCCGGAACCGCTGAACCGATTGCGATGAAATTTAGTATGTACGTAGATCATAACTTGGATTAACACATAGGCTACTTTTTATTGGCAAACCACGCGTGCGAAGCCGCTGGCAACAGCTCGTACTAAAGACGCAGTTGGTTTATACATTTTTTTTGCAAAATAAATACGGTACTTCTTTTATTTTATTTATTATATATTATTATTGATCGCTTACACCCGAGTAGGTATAGCACTAACACGATTACGAGGAAATTTAAAAATACTTTTTCGTAACAACTTGTTATAAAATAGAAAATAAAAAACGAGTGTGCTTTAGACCACACGACTGAAGTAAAACTTCTGTTTCAAAATATTAAATTAAAAAATTGTTCAATTACAAAATTGTCCACAAGTTGTCAGTCGAAGTCACAATTGTAGGTCGATCAGTCTATGTGCATTCTGGACAGACGCAACACGCACTCGCACATTAACATTTAAAAATATATGAAACGTAACTCTCTCTCTTTCTGTCTTCACTAACTTATATCTCCCTCTCAAATTCCGTACGCACTTTCCGTAACGCATTCACCAGCTTACTCCCCAAGTCAAGCGTGCGTAAAGAAGTTTTACTTCAATAACCATGTGACCACATTACGTCATTGCAACATAAGGATCGTTTTGCATCGTAGTTTTGTGAGAAAACTTATGTAGATTCAACTGTTTCTTTTGTAGTTTTTAAAGAGATATTCTTTTTCTAAGATATTCTTAAGTCAGCGTGCTATGTAGAGGGCTATGCTTGGGTTTCTCTACGAGATCAAATCAGAAATGAGGAGATTCGTAGACGAACCACGGTCACCGACATAGCACAAAGGATTAGCAAGCTGCAGTGGCAGTGGGCAGGGCACATAGCTCGAAGAATTGACGGCCGTTGGGGCAGAAAGGTTCTCGAGTGGAGACTACGCACTGGAAAGCGCAGCGTAGAACGACCTCCCACTAGATGAGAAGATATGAGGTAAAGGTCGCTCTAGAATTGTATGGGGGAGGCCTATGTTCAGCAGTGGACGTCCTGGGGCTGAGATGGTGATGAAGTCTTGGTGGTATTTAGGCCCCGTTCTCTGACTACAGCCCTGTGTTGGTACAGGATCTTATTTATGTTGGTCAGTATCCATAAGCCCTGACTTTTATTGGTGTAGATATTCCGTAAAATATGTTGTAATAGAATTAAGTATTCGAGATCAAAAGGTTCTTACCTAATTACCTACGCAATTAAAGGTAAACATCATATCTAAGAGAAGTAGAGTTCCTTGTGTAAGGCCTATTTCTGCCGCCAAGCAGCATTCTATGTTTTGGTTTGAAGGGTATGGTTGCCGGTGAAATTACAGGCACATGAGCCTTTACACCTGTATGCCTCTAGTTGATAGACGCAGGGCAGTGCATCTTAGACTCATTTCTAAGGGCTGAGATGCAGGAGGTTGCTGGTTCGATTTCCGCCGCAGAACAAATATTTGCATGATCTACAGATATTTGTTCCAGGTCTGGTTATTTCTCTATATATTGTAATTTTATATTTACAACAAAAATACAGAAGTATTCGATCAGTTATCTGGTTCCCATAGTACAAGCTTTGCTTAGTTTGTGGCTAGATAGCGCTGTGAGAAATGTCCAGCATTATTTATTTATAATTGGGCATAAATTGCTTATCTCTAGATCTACGAAATAAATTGCGTCACACAACGCGGTACAGCAAAAGCAGTATCGCACATTCAACCCAAAAAGGAATAAAACTAAGCTTCCAATAATATTAAAAAGAATCCCGTAGATTAGCCTTAAGCCTCTTACACACGAAACTCATGGTCGAAAGACTTCCGAATATGTGATAAAAATTTCACTCACGCACCGGCAAGGAAAAGAGCAGCGTTGAGATTATATATAACACAATGGATTAGTACGCACTGGGGGGAAAACACTTGGCGCTTTTATTAAAAACGCGGCAACCTTATTAAAACATTAAAAGAGCTGTCAAACAATGTTACCAATAAATGTTCAGGTACGAGTACTTCGTTGATCGATTGGACAGACGGACACGGTTTTACTGAAATACTAAAACTAAAACACAATAGGTAACATTCTTATGAATTAAAAATGAAGACATTAAGAAACTGTACATTAAATTGTAAGTTTTATCAAAGTTGGATCAGCCGCTGTGAAGATTGAAATCAATTTTAATAATCTGTTTTGAGCCACATATATATATTGAATATTGTCCATAAACTAAAACTCAAACTTTCTCGTCTTTAATATTAGTAGATTGTACTTGTAGATAGATAGATAGATATACTCTTTATTGCACACCAAACAAAATTAAACATACAAAAAAACACACAAAAATAAAGTTATGTACAATTTATAGATTACCAACTAACACCATTCTAAGATTGTATTATTATTTACTATCAAAATGGATGACATATCTGAAAAATAAATTAATTAAATTAAAATAATAATAATGGGCGATCTTCGCTAAAAGCGATCTCTTCCGTTAAAACCGTTGGATAAATAAAAAACGCAATATATCCATATGGCTCTAGACCGTGATAAGTGGAAGGAAGAGGGGGAGACATTTGCCCAGCAGTGGGTCAGTAAAAGCCTCCTCCAAGTAGCTTCACTTTATCCGGTCTCTTGCAACTCTTTGCCATATTTTTCCGGCCACTTCTACTATGTCATCGCTCCATCTCTTTGGAGGTCTTCTCCTTCTGTGCTTTTTACCACGGGGTATCCAGTTCATCGTAATTTGGCTACATCGGCTTTCATCTTTTGCAGATGACTCGCCCATTTCCATTCACCCAAGATCCGTCGGACTGCGTCTGTCGCTTTTGTTTTAGATTTAATGGTTGTATATGATTGTCTTTCAACTTTATACCAATATAACTTCGTTCCATTCCTCGTTGGCAGACTCGAATTTTTTCTAGCAAGTTCTTGGTTGCTAGAAAACATTACCACATTATGTTCATAAACCTACATAACTATACTACATGTACGTAGTATATTATTTCTCTGTGGTAATTTAAAGCTATTTTCAAACCGGTCGCGTCCTGAATCACAGTGCGTAAGAAAGCTGCATTCACACTAACCGGATTACGCGCGCCACCGCCCTGACGAATGCGAGTGACGGACCGTGCGGTGGTATTGTGAGATGAGCGCGGACGATGACAAAACAGCTCTTTTCACTATCAAAAGTACAAAGACGTGTTGATAACATACGCTTTTTGAGACAGTTTTGTTGCTGAACAAAAACTTGCGCTTTTCTGTGTAGATAGTTCATTATGGTTTTTTTTCCGAATTTAGTTAGACTTGACTATCATTCGTGTCCCTGGTTCTTTTTTGGTATCCATCCGTTAGGTAAGAAACTTGTAGGTAACTCAATTGCACGGGTAAATTGGGATAAATGGATTTTGAAAAAAGGACCTGTCTTGATTTAAATTCCCCTTATAAAATTTTAGGAGTTTTGAGTATTATTCATCATCATGATCATAACAGCCATTGGACGTCCACGCTAAACAAATGCCTTCCCAAAAGATTTTTAGAGCGACCAATCTTGTACGGCCTGCCCCCAACGGCTCAAAAAAACCTTTATCAGGTCGTCTTGCCAAATAGTGGCGGGATGTCCTATGCTCCGCTTTCCAGTGCGTTGTCTTAATTTATGAACGTTTCTGCCCCAACGACCGTTGGTTCTTCGAGCTATGTGCCCCGTCCATTGCCACTTCAGCTAACTAATCTTCTTGGATATATGTGTGATTTTGGCTGTTAACAGTATTTCCAAAAAAAAACGATTAATACTTACTACCAACTCAAAATACGCGCAAATACAAAAAAAAACGTCGGTCGCTTAAAGAGCAACGTGAAATGGTCAACAACACGTTTTCAATAAACAAACAAGTTTTTGTTCAGTAACTCGACACGGAGAGGATTTCGGTAATCGCATCAGGGGCCGAGCGTTAAATCCGCACCGTGTGTAGCCGCCTTAATACGGATAGTGTTGGTATTTAAAGTTTTAAGCTATAGTCTGACAATTTGATTCATATGTTGAAATTTAGCTGTTTTTTTGCGTCGCACTCGGTTGCTACTTTTAGAGAAAAAATAAATAATGACGTAATATATTGACAGTTGATATGATGACTCATTAGTTCATTGAGTTGATGAGAGTTGAACGTAATTTAACCCGACAATGATCTCGATTAAAACTCATAAGCGTCGCCGCACACGAGCTACACGTTACAGCTACAAACGGCGCTACAGAGCTGCGGACTGCACTTTTCTTACATTTTATATGAAATCGCCGCACACGGTTGACGCCAGTGGTCCCTATACGTCACTAGACGACACGTCTGGCTTCGAGTGGTCGTGTGGCCGCCACCGACCTAAAATGAAGGAAAAATCTAAAAAAGTGGCTATCGTGGTTCCACCACTAACCGGCCGCTCCCAGCTTCATGTCGCGGCGTTTTGTGGGTATTATAGCGCGTGGCTCGTGTGCGGCGAGACTAATAGGAACATTTACTTCGCAGAAATGATAATTGATTCATTAATAAATGAATAGATCATAAAGTACGGAAAAAGTAGAGCCAAAATCATGTACGATAAAATCTTTTTTCAAAAATCGATAACATTGACAGGTAATGGCGCCAATTGAAGTATTAAACGCGCCCTATATTTGGACAAAAGATGTTTTACTATAATCCTCTTATTTTTTTTCTTTAGATGACAAAGGTATTCTGTCATTCTACCGGCGTCCTTTATCTACTCTTTTGTTAGTGGACGAGTAATATGTTATTTTCGTGATATATTTATAAAAAAAAGCTTTTTGTGGACTGTGGAGATGAAGTTATTTGTAGATTTTGCTGTTTTTATGTAAGAAAATGCTGTTTAGGTAAATAATAGATTATAACCTAGGTACTAGCAGACCCGCCCGCGGCTTAGCACGTGTGGTTTGTTAATAAGTCTATGTCTCAATCCCAGTCATAATCTATCTACATGTACATACCAAATTTCATCGAAATCTGTCCAGCCGTTTCGTCGTGAAACCGTAACTAACAGAGGGACAGAGTAACTTTTGTATTTCTAATATTATGATTGATGTATTTCAGTATTCATTTATTCACCATTTCATTACATTTCATAATATTGATAGGTATGTCAAAAATAAATTACTAATTACGTCAGTTAATGAATGAATGAAAATTCTTTATTACTTATACCTTACAAGCTAGACACAACAGATTTAACAAAAATAAACAAATAACAGTAAGCATAATGGGCGGTCTTATCGCTTAACAAAGCGATCTCTTCCAGACAACCTTTGGATGGAGAGGATCATTGGTTAATGGAAGATTGGCCCAGGTGTAAAAAGAATAAACTGAATAATATAAAATGAAAAATTACGTAACCCTAAATAGTTATATATTAGATACATAAATAATTTTTCGTACCACTTGCTCAAAAAAGTGACATTCTATGCCACAAAAAGCGAACATAACAATAGCCATTTTTAATCTATTAAAAACAGGGAAAGAAAATTGTACTGAATTTCATTCATCCTCTAGGGGGAGAATGTGATTTAAATTTGGAATACTAACCGAAATTTATACTGACCTACATCTGTGTTTACACCATTGAGTTTGTATATAAAGCATTATACATCTTTTTGAAAAAGGAATACGCATTTATTATGCAGTTATGATTATTAAATAAAATTACGAAAACCGCCGAAGCCGTATGAGCTTGATGCCTTTGCTTTTCCGACAAAAAATATTAGTCTAGGAATTTGCCGCGTTTTTGTTTTCTTCAAATACATAAACGTTAAGTTTATTTTTATTTATTTTTATAAATAAGTTAATGTTCTAAAATACTCAAATCAACTCATCAACAATAAATGTACCAAACAAAAATGTAACTCTCTCTATCAATAATTGGACCAATGTTTCGAATGTTAACTTTTACTTTTAATTGTCATTATTTTTAATAAATGCTAATCTCATATTATTATTGTGTAAATTTTTTCGCAAATGGTACGAAAAGTAGAGTACCTATTTTCCTCGGTGATAAAGCTGTCTTTTTTTTATGTTATTTGAGGGGCAACAGACTTACGGCCCACCTGATGGTAAGTGGTCACCGTCGCCTATTGACACCGGCAACACCCGGGGTATTGTCAAAGCGTTCCCTACACTGAAGAAACCTCTTTACATTTCTCTTGAAGCGTGCCATGTCGTAGTCTAATGGGAAAACCTCAGATGGTAGCTCATTCCACGTCTTGCAAGTCTACCCCATGGTAGAAAACATCGCGTGAAGCGTGTGGTGCGCGATACCCAATTGTCTATTATATGTGGATGAGCTTTATTACGTTGTCGAGAAGTGCGGTGGTAAAGACTCGACGACGGGATGAGATCAAATAGCTCCTCAGAACATTCCCCATTATACAGGCGGTAGAATACACTGAGCGATCCGATGTCACGGCGTTGACTCCGCGGTTCCAGCCCGTCGGTGAGTTTGGGATCACCGATGATTCTAATGGCTCTTCTCTGAAGGGAGTCAAAACGAAGCAATTGGTACTTTAGAGCTCCGTGCCAAAGATGGGAACAGTATTCCACGTGCGGCCGAACTACCGTTTTGTACAGCAATAGCCGTTGTTGTGCCGTAAAATACTGTTTGGCACGGTTAAGGACTTCAAGTTTTTTGGAGGTGAGCACAGCTTTTGTTCTAAGTGACTCCCATACTGGACCTCATTAGAAATTTCGACTCCCAGAATCCCTATACTCGCCGAGACGGGGAGAGGAATGCCCTGGAACCGTGGAGCTATTGTGAAAGGGGCCTTCTTTGTGGTGAACGCACAGACTTGCGTCTTGGTTGGGTTAAAGGTGACAAGATTAAGGTTACCCCAATCTGACACACGCTCCAAAGAGCCTTCAACCTCAGACACAAGTCTTTGTCTGTTGTCTTCCACTTCCAACCGAGAGACATTGGGGTGACCAGTGTAGAAAGTATCACCCGTACTGTCATCCGCATAACAATGAAGGCCGTTTATGTGCAGCATATCATTGATGTGAAGAATAAACAGTGTGGGCGATAGCACTGACCCTTGGTGTACACCAGTAGTACACCAGGAGTTAATGGGCATTGAGTCCGAGCAAGAACCATCTACAACGGCTCTTATGCTCCGCCCGGATAAGAAACTGGCGACCCAACTGCAAAGTCCCCCGGGGAGGCCGTATGAGGGAAGCTTCGAGAGAAGCGCCTTGTGCCACACCCGATCGAACGCCTTCGCGATGTCTAGACTAACAGCTACAGCTCCCCCCCTACTCTCAACGGCTTCTGCCCAGCGGTGAGTGAGGTAAACTAGAAGATCACCAGCTAATCGCCCATGACGAAAGCCGTATTGGCGGTCACTGATCAGCTGGTGTTCCTCAAGATACCTAAGAAGCTGAGTATTAATTACTCGCTCCATCACTTTAGAGAGTAGGGAGGTAATTGCTATAGGCGCGATTGTTAGACGGATTGGTTCGATCCCCTTTTTTAGGGATTGGGTGGACATGGGTCACTTTCCAAGAAGACGGCACGATACCAGTGGTATAAGACAATTCAAAGAGGGACGTAAAGACAGAACACAACTAAGGAGCACACTTTTTGAGCACAATGGCTGGAATGCCATCCGGCCCACTCGGCTTTCTCACATCAAGGGAAAGGAGTTCCTTCCGTACCGCTTTCTGATGAAAACGTACCTGTGGCATGGAACTCGGACACCGAGGTATAACCGGTGCTGAAGCATTTCCGTCGAGGAGGGTTGAATTGGAGGCAAAAAGAGATCCAAGGAGATCGGCTTTCTCTTTTGCACTATGGGCCAGAGATCCGTCCGACTTGAGTAAAGATGGTTGTCTAAGAGTTGTTGTTGTTGTTAAAGAGTAAGATGTCTTAGTCTTGGGTGAACTTAAATCCCTCGCTACACTCAGGACTCGTCTTAAATCCCTCGCTTCGCTCGTGATTTAAGTTTTTAACACCCTCGCTGCGCTCGGGAGTAAACCTCGAGTCCTTCGTTACGCTCGCGATTTAAATCGTCACCCGCGACAGAAGACACTGCTTTATCCCCTTGGTTAATAATCTACTTATATATAAATAAATATCATATATAAAATAAATAAATATGTAGGTACTTACACAAATATTATTAATATTAGATATCAGATGAATCACGACTCAAGACGTTAAGTAAGTAACTATAGAATTAATAAAAATCAATACAAAATAATTACAACTAAGCAGTGGCTAAACTAACTAAACTAAGAGGTTATAGCAGATACCCACTACTCATGATGGATAATTACAACTAAGCAGTGGCTAAACTAACTAAACTAAGAGGTTATAGCAGATACCCACTACTCATGATGGATAATTACAACTAAGCAGTGGCTAAACTAACTAAACTAAGAGGTTATAGCAGATACCCACTACTCATGATGGATAATTACAACTAAGCAGTGGCTAAACTAACTAAACTAAGAGGTTATAGCAGATACCCACTACTCATGATGGATAATTACAACTAAGCAGTGGCTAAACTAACTAAACTAAGAGGTTATAGCAGATACCCACTACTCATGATGGATAATTACAACTAAGCAGTGGCTAAACTAACTAAACTAAGAGGTTATAGCAGATACCCACTACTCATGATGGATAATTACAACTAAGCAGTGGCTAAACTAACTAAACTAAGAGGTTATAGCAGATACCCACTACTCATGATGGATAATTACAACTAAGCAGTGGCTAAACTAACTAAACTAAGAGGTTATAGCAGATACCCACTACTCATGATGGATAATTACAACTAAGCAGTGGCTAAACTAACTAAACTAAGAGGTTATAGCAGATACCCACTACTCATGATGGATAATTACAACTAAGCAGTGGCTAAACTAACTAAACTAAGAGGTTATAGCAGATACCCACTACTCATGATGGATAATTACAACTAAGCAGTGGCTAAACTAACTAAACTAAGAGGTTATAGCAGATACCCACTACTCATGATGGATAATTACAACTAAGCAGTGGCTAAACTAACTAAACTAAGAGGTTATAGCAGATACCCACTACTCATGATGGATAATTACAACTAAGCAGTGGCTAAACTAACTAAACTAAGAGGTTATAGCAGATACCCACTACTCATGATGGATAATTACAACTAAGCAGTGGCTAAACTAACTAAACTAAGAGGTTATAGCAGATACTCACTACTCATGATGGATAATTTATTAGAAAGATTATGACCTGGATTGAGACTGATTTTTATTGACAACGCATGCGAAGCCGCAGGCGGAAGCTATTTTTATTATAATTCACACCTACCTTCTTATATGAAAGATAAAAGTAAATATGTATATATTAACGAAATATACTAAATACTGAGTCATTCCCTTCCCTCACGTTGTCCAAAACAAATTCATTTAATGTGGAGGAGTAGGTACCTCATTTACTAGCATAGTTTTAAAAACTGACCAGGAGTAAGTTAACTCTTTGCAAAGGGTTCTCTACATATAAATTTTTACCAAATAAAAATATCTATTGTAAATATACAATTATAATATATTATTTATTAAAATAATTTTGGATATGAGGAGGATATAAATTAAGCATTGGACGTTTTAAGGAGGATTCTCAAAACCCAGCTCAAAAAAATAAAAAAACGAGTGTGCTTTAAACCACACGACTGTAGTAAAACTTCTTTTACAAAATATTAAATTATAAAATTGTTTAAGAACAAAATGAAACGTAACTGGCTATGAGAGAAAGAGAGAAAGAAAATATGTGCTCGCACCTCTCTCTCTCTTGCCCCTACAGTAATATACGAAACGTAACTCTCTCTCTTTCTATCTTCACTAACTTATATCGCTCTCTCAACTTCCGTTCGCACTTTTCGTAACGCATTCACCAGTTTACTCCCCAAGTCCAGCGTGCGTAAAGAAGTTTTACTTTAAAAATAAAATAGACTTTATGAATTACCCTTACTCTAGACCTGGTGCCTCTTCACAAACAATGGCTCACCAGCTCTCACGTCCTCCATGAGAAGACTTGAACCAGACAACAGAAAAGGTTGTGGAAGTTGCTCTCTACAGCAGGGCTATTTTAAAACCTCGGGAATCAAACTATAATCAAAGAACGCTATATAGTAAAGTATAAACCTTTAAATCCGTGTCGTAATGACTATAATAGTTTTTTTAATTGTATTTAGGATTAGAAATCGCAATAGAAAAAAATGTCGTTCCGATCCGATAAATTTTTAACCTCCTGGTCAAAAACAAAATAAGATATAATTAGCCATTGTCAGGAATTAAGAAGTAGTCAGAGGCAATAACAACTTAGATTATACTCAATTACCGTAATAAACAAAAACGCCTAAAGTTAGCAGTTTTCATTTTATTTCGTCTACGGAACCCAAAAATCATAACAGCTCTCTCAGCTGGCTCTAATTGAGTTAGTGCCTACTACACCAATTAACAGACTTACTGTGTAGTTTATATATAGATGTCGGTATCTCTCAGTTAATGCTTGTGTTCTGTCGGTTTTCTCATAGATGGTGACGGTCACGATTTCAAAAAGTTCGTTTTGATTTTACACCCAAATAAAATTAGAAAAGTCAATCCTATCCTATTAATTAATATTATAAACGCGAAAGTTTGTATGTATGGATGTTTGTTACTCTTTCACGCCAGAACGGCTGTTCCGATTGCGATGAAATTTGATATGTAGGTACGTAGATCATAACCTGGATTAACACATAGGCTACTTTTGTTTGGCAAACCACGCGTGCGAAGCCGCGAATTGGTCAGCTATAGTGTGACCATTAGTGCTGTGCACTCCCTGAGGTAAGCGCGCGGCGAGACGGGGGGGATGTGTCGGCCGCTCTGATCTATCAGTCTGCCGTCAACGCTCACGGCGGTAGGTAGCTTTTGTACCGGACGGTCTATGTCAGACGCACACGGGATAAATATTCAAAGATGGGTCGTGCGTTATCTCGTGATATGAAATGGAAGATGAAGTTGAAACAGAATCTATGTCAGAATAACTTTCGTTAGAATATATAATTGTTTGTAAATATAAAAAATGTTCAATAAAACAAGTCCTTTGAATTATAAGTTTAGTTCTTATTTATCACCTGCATATTTTTAATAAAATATGAGTATATTTAAGTTACATTTTAATCAACTAAGTAAGTATAATATATTACAGATAGATAGCCTCCGACCATCGTCCCGCCACAAGTCTTGCCTTAGAAATGCAAACTGATATCGTAAGATATGTCCGACATGTATTGATCTCATGTGAACTCATGCAGTTTTTTCTTTGCCTCCCGCCTCGCTGCGCATACCTCAGGGAGTGCACAGCACTAATGGTCACACTATAGTACAAAATAAAAAACAAATGTCATAGCACCTAGTAAGTCATTTAAAAGTCATTGGCAGGGGTTAAATAATCATTAATGTCATAAAAACAACAGTGTGCCAACCATTTTGTCAACTTTGTTTTGAAATACATTAAATGGTAACTCCTTAAATGTATTTAGCAATTTGAGGCACTCGCATAAACATTTCTTTTATAAATGTCGAGTCTGACTTTAGGTAGGTATAATTTACGTGGATTTCTAGAGGCAGCTTTTTTAACAACTACTTCTGAACTTCTACTACTTCTACTTGAAGTATCCAGGGTATCGTTTACCAAGAGTGCACAATTCCCTGATGTACATGCAAGTCAAGGGCAAAATATTAAGATAAGATAAGATAACTCTTTATTGTACACCAAAGTAAAATACAGAACATAATTCTTACAAATAGATTTAGTACACTGGGCGGTCTTATCGCTAAAAGCGATCTCTTCCAGACAACCTTTGTATAAACCGGATCAAAATGTAACACATGACGGCGGTGCATCTATATAAATTTAAAAACATATCTACATACTATAAACCTAAATTACCAGTAATAACACAAATTTAATTTAAATAAGCAACTCTAAAAGTGGTTATGATGAATTAACAAGCAGCTACAACTTCAACACAAGGACAGATAATGGGTGTGCACTTTTGTTTTAAAATTACTAATAGACTTGGATGTTCTTATAGAGAGGGGCAAAGCGTTCCACAATCGTACGGCTGTTACAGTGAAGGATCTACTATAAAACTCTGTCGTATGGACAGGAGTTTTAAGTTGGAGGGAATCTGAAGAACGCAAATTGCGATCATTAGCCTGGTGGAGAAACTCAAAACGCTCCTTAAGATAGAAGGGAGAAGAAGGGTTAAAAAGGATGTTATACAAAAGGGACAGTATGTGTGCATTCCGGCGAAGACGGATGGAGAGCCACTTGAGCTTTGTGCGAAAATCAGAAATATGGTCATACTTGCGCAAGCCAAATATGAACCGAATACAGAGGTTTTGAAGGCGCTCAAGTTTGCTCAGTTGGGCTTCAGTGATGTCAAGATAGCAGGCGTCGGCGTAGTCCAGGATTGGAAGTAAAAGGGTTATTAAGCTGTTTAAAAAGTAGTTTTCTGTTTAAAAATAGATTTGATCAAATTCAAAGCATAATATGGGTAAGATGTACCAGGTGTAAGATACAGTTTTAGTGTCAGTACAGCCTTATTCTAAATAGATCTTCGTTTGACCACAATCTCACCTGATGGAAAGCGATGATGTGGTCTAAGATGAAGCATAGACGAAGATCTAGAAGAAACCTATTCACTCTTACCCTATAGAGGCCCGGATTGTATTCTTTAGGAAAAACAGACAACGGCAAAGCGTTCCATACCTTAGCTGTACGCATCAAGAACGTAGAACCAAAACGGTGTGTGCGAATGGGTGGTATATCAACTAGGTACGGATGGTACTGAGCCGTGCGCCTGCTTGTCCTTTAATGGAAAGGAGATGGCGGAATCAGATCGTAAAGTTCCTGGACACATTCCCCGAAATGTACTCTGTAAAAGATCGATAGGCTTGCAACTTTACGGCGGTGTTCGAGACTTTGGGTCTTAGTCTCCGCCATATATTGCTCACCTATAAGCCTAAAAGCCCTACGTTCTATCGAGTCTAAGGTAGTGAGCTATCAATGCAATGCACTACAAATTCAATTCAATCTTTAAAATTGAGAATGGAAGGAAATAGATTTTATCTAAGTTTCTATAGTTATCTATACTAATATTACAAATGTGAAAGTAACTCTGTTTGTTAGTTTGTTTGTTGCCTTTTCACGACTAAACGGCTGATCGGATCGTAATGAAATTTGGCAAGAAGATAGATTATATCCTGGGGAAGAACATAGGCTATCTTTTGATTGAAAAAATAATCTTGAAGGGGATGAAATAGGTGTTGAAAGTTCTATATAATTTAACCGTCGTTTCGTGAAGTTATTTACATGAAGTGTCGCGTCACTTTGACATTTCATTCTGCATTTGCTTTCTTTAATAATTTATATGGCAGAACAAAGTTTGCCGGCCCCCTTATTACCCAAGCTAAATTGCTGTCGTGTCGCTATCGCTAGTCAGGCCATCCCTTTCGCACGTACAGTACGTACCTCACGTGTAAAAGAGATGGCCTGACTGGCGATAGCGACACGACAGCAATTTAGCTTAGGTAATAAGGGGGCCGACAAACTTTGTTCTGCCATATAAATTATTAAAGAAAGCAAATGCAGAATGAAATGTCAAAGTGACGCGACACTTCATGTAAATAACTTCACGAAACGACGGTTAAATTATATAGAACTTTCAACACCTATTTCATCCCCTTCAAGATTATTTTTTCAATCAAAAGATAGCCTATGTTCTTCCCCAGGATATAATCTATCTTCTTGCCAAATTTCATTACGATCCGTTCAGCCGTTTAGTCGTGAAAAGGCAACAAACAAACTAACAAACAGAGTTACTTTCACATTTGTAATATTAGTATAGATAACTATAGAAACTTAGATAAAATCTATTTACGACAGTAATTTGGCTTAAGTAATAAGGGGACCGGTCAGCTAGTATAATAATTAATATGTTTTAATTTTCGAGTACATTTTTAGTCTTCCAACAATAAACAAAGAAAATTTCAAAACCCCCGACTCATAAAGGTTTTGCACTGTCGCTTTGGTGTTACTGTAATGTCTGTGTAAAATTTAAATAAATAAAATAATATAACACAAAAAATAAAAACCCGTACCTAATTAGAAAGTAATTCCGCCTGTTAAGTTTTCACAACTGAACGGCTGAATTTTTTTGATTATATACAGATACACACATGATATACAGACAGATTATGACCGGGATCGGGACATAGGCTACTTTTTACCTGACTGCGCGGAAGGAGGGTAATATTTTGAATGACAAACCTTCAAGGCCGCGGGTGGGTTAGTTATAAATAAATTCACTAAAACTTCCTCAAACAAACCCAAGTGAGTATCTATACTCAAGTTATTTATAGTCAAGTCCTTATCTTCAGTTTTAGGACCCTTGTACATGTGACATTTTGTTGCGGCAACCGGCGCCAGTCGCCACGTGTGCGGTGACCCTTATTTTTTGCTAAGCATTCCTTTGTGTTGACAACCCTAATTAGCTTGTCTCATGTCTGCTAAATATTTTGGAGATTTTTTTAAGAGATGACCCATCTATTGAGTAATGTATAATTAATTAGTAGTAGAGTTACGACCTCCGTGGTGCAGTGAGCGAATAGCCGGCTGAGACGCAGAAGGTAGCGGGTTCGATTCCCGCCGGGGAACAAATGTTTGCACAATCAAATATCTACAGATTTTTGTTCCGGGTCCGGGTGTTTCTAATATATTTTAAGTATGTATTTACAAAAAAAAAGTATATGAGTATTTTATCTGGTTCCCACAGTACAAGCTCTGCTTAGTTTGGGGCTAGATATCGCTGTGTGAAAGGTCCAGCATTATTTATTATTTATTTAGTTCCTCGTGAAAGGGTTCACCCCGGGAAGTAATACCATCATACCTGTCTCTGCTGGAAAGCATCATTGATGTGTTTATGTTTGAAGGGTATGGGTTCCGGTAAAACTACATGCACTTGACTTCATTTGTATCATCTCAGACACCCTGAGATGATACAAATGAAGTCTCAAAGGGCGCAATGCAATGCCATGTAGGACAAGTCTTAGACGTAACTTCTGACGTAATTTAATTGTTATAGACAGCGCTAACCACTTAGGTAACCATTTGGTAGGCCAAGAGGTTGCACCATTACCTCATTAAAAAAATGAACACCAAATGTGTCCATCATCGGTTTGGTTTTTGTAAACTGTTTTGTTATTTCTGGAGTAATAAACGAATTTGAATCCAAAAGTTTTATGTAAGAGATCACTTTTAGCGATACAGCCGCTCATTGTACTTATAGCGATCTCTACCAGACAGCTTTTGGTTTGATATCTTACCCCCGTTTGTAAGTGTATTTATTTGTAATAAGCACCAGCTCATCGACATGTGTATCCTGCCCGTCCTAACCTACGGTGCGCAGACATGGTCGCTGTCGAAATCCAAACTCAAGATTTGCCAGAGAGCAATGGAACACAGCGTTCTCGGATTCAAACGGATTGATAGAGTGAGAAACACCACGCTGCGTTCGTTGACAGGCATTGCCGATGTTGGAGAAAGGACAGCTAGGCTCAAATGGGATTGGACGGGACACATTTGAATGCACCCCGATAGGTGGGCTAAACTAGTCACAACCTGGAGCCCTGATGGAAGACGCGGTCGGGGTCGGCCAAGAAAGCATTGGCGAGACGATCTTGTTGCCTTCGAGCGGGAGTGGTGGAGTGTCGCACAGGACAGAGATAGATGGAGACACTCGGGGGAGACCTTTGCCCAGTAGTGGGACAATAAAGGTTGATAAAAAAATTGTAATGTAATTTTGTTTTGTTTGCAATAATGAGTATAAAGATCTACATATATATGTATCTATCTAACACAGAAAACCGCCAATATATAAACTACATCTAACAAAGCCAACTAACAAATCTAACATCTAACAAATACTTAACCCCCAAAGAGCGAAATGAATTTGCCGCAATCAATACTGAGACGTCACGTCCGGTCAGCGGCTTCCGGTTCCGGTCCATGGCGCACTTCCGGTTGTCTTTCCCGGGGGAAATTAATTTATTTGTATTGCTTCGACTCAGAATGCTGAATTGCAAATTTTTGTGCGGTATTGTTTTAGTTATAGTATTATTTTTATAGAAGTAAAACTTCTTTACGCACGCTTGACTTGGGGAGTAAGCTGGTGAATGCGTTACGAAAAGTGCGAACGGAAGTTGAGACGGAGATATAAGTTAGTGAAGATAGAAATAGAGAGAATTACATTTCGTATATTTTAAACGTTAATGTGCGAGTGCGAGTTTCGTCTGTCCAGAATGAACATGGACTGATCGACCTACAGACGTGTGGACAATTTTGTAATTGAACAATTTTATAAATTAATATTTTGAAAAAGAAGTTTTACTTCAATCGTGTGGTCTAAAGCACACTCGTTTTTTATATACACTGTAAACTCCATGTAACGTCACTCGTTTTAACGACAAACTCTCTAAAGCGTCGAAATCACTCGGCTTTGGTTGGTTTAGCTTGTCTTGCATACAATGGTACACTCTGTATAACATTACACCCACTCTCAATAACGACAACAATTTGTAATAAAAAGTTATTTTTAAGTTGCCAAATTAGTAAAAACTGCGCAGCTGTGTATATCCTTTTGTCGTTTTATTATCCTAGACCATAATAAACTCGACTGTCGGCATCATACAACACCAAACTTTTTAAGAAATCCGTTCTTTTGTTTACAAAATGGGATTGCTTGCACGTGTAGCTGCAGATTGTTGTTAGTAGAAGTGATGGATTTTATCTATACGTTGTCATATTCTTAGTAGCTCACAAACTTTCAAATTGTAAACATAAACTGTAAAACGCAATAGCGTTCAAATTAAAACAGATTTTTATTGTAGGTACTATTTAACAAGACAAATCAGAAATAAACGTTTTCTTTTTCTAATACAGATTTTACTTCTCTCCATTTAACGACAACTCTCTATAACGTCAAAATATGCTCAGTCCCTTGAGTGTCGTTATATAGAGTTTACACTGTATTTAAGATTTAGGGAAAGGAGGTACATTCGTTACCGTCGATACCTGCGTGTTTCGGAACCAATCTTAAGATAACTCGTTCTTTACGTCCAGAGCTTTTAAACGTAACAGACAGCCTTCGACCAGCCTGGACGAGATGACCTTCGAATCCAGTGCTATGGGAGCTGCCTGGCTGACAGAATTAATGTAGCTTGTATAGCTGGTGTATCGCTTTTGCAGATTGGTTTCCGCATACTCTAGAATGGCGTACACCTCTGCTTGGAAAATGGAGGCGTATTTTCCCAAGTTAATACATCTCATTAATCATCGCTCTCCATAAACTCCAGTTTACTGTACCAGTTTAGACACCCTGCCTCCCAGTGTAACTGGCTGTTCAGCCATTCTATCCTTGAGGGTATATCCACGATATATTGCCTCTCAAACACATGCTGTGCACGTCGCATCGGATGTCATGTACAGTACAGGTGATTCCAGTGTTGAGTCCTGTAAGGATCTCAGTTTCTTGGAAAGCCAATTCCTTCTGCCCTGGATGTTGGCTCCTGTTGGGGGTAGACCAAGGCATTTAATGCTAACCCAGGGGAATATATGATTGATCGACCGAAGCGAGATCTCTAAATCAACTTGGGCAAATCCGCGTTGTATGTATGTTTGTCCGACGATAACTTTCGAAGCGTTGATCCGATCATCGTGAAATTTAATACATAGTGATGGCACAATTTTGGTGTGATTAAATGACCTATAAAGCTAAGTTGGGGGTTGTTGAGATATTGGGGTTCAAGAGGGGTAAAAAAATTAAAATGAGGCTATTGGGTCAAATGAGACGTTAAATGAAATGTACAGTATTAGTAATTAGTACATTTAGACTCGGTGTTTATTTTTCGTAAATTATTTATAGTTTTTGAGTTATTAGATAGATAGATAGATAGATAACTCTTTATTGAATTACCACACAAACAGAAATAATAAAAAAAATAAGTACTGGGTTAAAATAAATAAGGCAATACAATGGGCGGCCTTATCGCTAAAAGCGATCTCTTCCAGGCAACCTTTGGATGGAGCGAAATTTATTATTTAGTTATTAACCATAATAAAAACTAAACTTTGTCAAAATTTACAGGGTACACCAGTGACCCCACAGTTCTGTAATCTAGTATGCGTGTAGCTTAAATGACACAAATATAGGCAAAAGTCTGTAATCCAGAATAACTGCAATTTGTACCCAAAAAAAAACCATTTTACATGAACTCCCGTTACCTGTAATTTGAATGAAACTGTAGGTCAAGTTGTTTGGTTATTATTTCGTAGCACTATTTTCGAGACTCGCGAGATTTCGCGCTTATTTCGGGGCGAACCACTAGTATATAATCAGTAGAAAGGGGTTTTATATGTATATATTTTGCTTTGTATAAAGGTACTTACTTGATTTTAATATTATTGTCAAATTGTGATTTAAAAAAATCATTCTAAGAATAATATAATTATTTGCATGACTAAAATACAGAATAAATAGTTAAATCATCTAAAGATCGTTCCGATCTATAGATAGCTCAACTGCTCCAAATCACAACCGAGCGGAAGTGTCTCCAAGACACTGGCTACTCTGTCCCTCTGAATTGCAATGCTCGTTTTAGTCCGGCATAATGGCAGAAGAATACAGATTCTATTGTTTTGCCGGTGACGAAATATTCTTTGGTGTTTGTAAAGCTTTGTGTTATTTAGGGTTAATTACCGCAGTAAGATTAGTTGATTATGTACAAATTATATTGAATTTAAAGGTGTTGCCTAGATAAGGGGGACAATATGGACCATTAGGCAAATTTAAAATAAAATATAGAGTTGCAATTTTTTTTAAAATATTTTACATAGAAAACTTTCGCGATTTATTTAAATCAATAACATACGGGATTTATAACGTACCTACTGTTTAATCGGTGTTTCAACCGACAATGTTTCGGTTTAAGCAATCGATCGTGATAAATCCCGTATTTATACTAATGTTTTTTTTAAATTGATTTTAATAAATACAAAACTTTATATTATATTAGACAAAAAACGGAATAATTAAATCAATTTAGCATTTGGCAATGCAGTGTCTTTCTCAGGATTTTCTGGGAATGCGGGACACTTCTGACAATAATAGTATGTTCTTTCTGTTAAATATATAATATTAATTTTGCAATCGAAGAAATATATGGAGAATACTAGAACTAGAATGTTCTCGGGATGACTGATCAGATGTATTGATATGTACAGTGATCGCGAAAGTTTAAAAAATACTATCATCATTGTCATTTCACGACACAGATTACTTTCAAATTGACGTCCTTGGTCGCTTGTTAATCGTTCAGGAATACCAAAACGGATTACCCAATTTTCATAAAATACCCTAGCGACAACTTCTGCTGTTATTTCACAAACAGGAATAGCTTCTGGCCATCGTGTAAATCTATCAATCATTGTAATAAGATATTTATAACTTTCCTTCGTAAGTGGCAATGGTCCTACAATATCTATTAGGTTGGGGAAAAAGTTTATTCGCATTGTTCTAGAATACTAGTTCGCATGTTGCCCGCGACTTCATACGCGTTACACTACTAAAAGTGTAGGAAACCTAGAAGTTAAAATATACTCATGTAAAGTGTAGGTAAACTATGAGTAAAGCGGTAACGAAGCCCAAAATATTTTTTAAAGGTATTTGAAACCCCATTTTTATGCCATGGGACCTGATTTATGGGATATAATGTAGCCTATGTGTTAATCCAGGTTATAATCTACTTACATACCAAATTTCATCGAAATCGGTTCAGCCGTTACGACGTCATTGAGTAACAAATAAACAAATATATTAGTATGGTGATTCTATTCTAGGTTAAAATTTAAAATATTTGTGTCAATGCTTTGCACCGTTCCTTGAGTTTTTCATAACCATTTTGAATGTTTCCTTCCTGAACCTCTTAAAACATCTCAACAAAACCCATTTAATCCAAAAATAGCTTCTTTTTTAAACCTTTTTTAAACATCTGCTTTCTACACACTTATCTATAGGGATATTTTATCTATAGCTAAGTTGGTGCGAACATTTGGCGCCATGGTTTTTCGGTTTTGCCAGGTTAGTTTTTTGGTGTTTTTTTTAATGGGACGCCTCACACGTTGTTAAGAACTAATTAGAAGATAAGAAACTTGACACGTGATTTTTTTTAATCGAATTCATATATTTGTTGATAACAATAAAGTACGTCTTAAAATAAAACTAGCCAAGTGCGAGTCCGACTTGCGCACGAAGCGTTCCTTACCATTATCTATTAAAACGAACAAAAAAATCACGTTTGTTGTATGGGAGCCCCCTTAAATATTTAATTTATTATGTTTTTAATATTTATTGTTATATCGGCAACAGAAATACATCATCTGTGAAAATTTCAACTGTCTAACTATCACGGTTCATGAGATACAGCCTGGTGACAGACAGACAGACAGACAGCGGAGTAATAGTAGTAGTAGTAATAGTAGGGTCCCGTTTTACCCTTTGGGTACGGAACCCTAAAAATTATCAAATATAAATTATAGCTATTTTAACACCGAACTGCGCTCAATGACCAAAATTGTTGACGTAGCCAGCAACACCGCTCAGCTGAAGTGGAACTGGGCTGGGCATGTCTGTCGCTTGCCAAGTGAGCTGTGGGCAAGGATAGCCACCGAGAAGTTGACGCGGCAGACCGAAACGTAGATGGCGGGACGAGCTGGATAAATTACTAACTGATAGGCCACAATCAGCTCAGGACCGCGAAGTATGGAAGGAATGGGGGGAGGGCTTTGCCCAGCAGTGGGACACGAATGGCTTATATTAATAATAATAAAATAGGTAGGTATCTAATACAGTATTACAAACAATGATGAAAAAAAAAAATATGACATTCCCTTGTCAATACATCTATGAAATCTGATGTATCTATGTTAACTAAAACATTAACTCCTTTATGATAAATAGCAATACCTAGAAATAATTTTAATATTAGAAATAGAGATAAACTCGCTCTTTCCACTTGTAGACTCACCATATAATTAGTAAATCGTTTAAAGGGCAAGGTGTTCGCTTTTATAACAAACTCCCAAGTGATATACATAAATTGACAATTAGAAAATTTAAAAACGTAATTAAACAAAATCTTTATAAAAAAGCCAACTAGAAAATATCGGATTATTTAGATGATAGAGAAGGTTGGGATTGAAATTGCTCCAACTCATTAAAAAATGTTACAATTTAGACGTAATTTATTTTTCCTGTTGTTGTATTATGATGTTCTAAAAGGGTCATTAAAAAGAACAACCAGCCTTGTTTCTTGCCTTTCTTTCCTGGCTTGGTCGCGGAGGAACAGGCAGTAATTTTTTTTTTTTATATTTCATAGGCTTGCGTTTGACCACGATCTCGCCTGATGGTAAGCGATGATGCAGTCTACGATGGTACACGCTTGCCTAGAAGAAACCTATTCACTCGCGACTTAAAGATACCCAGGTTGTAGCTATCTGGAAACACAGACTCTGTCAAGGCATTCCACTCTTTGGTGGTGCGCATAATAAAGGTCGAAGAGAACCGCTTTGTGCGAATGGGAGGTATTTCTACCATATAGCGGTGGCGCACCGCAGAGCGTCTGGTTGTCCGTTGATAGAATGGAGATGGTGGGATCAGGTTGAAAAGTTCGTTTCAAGAAGTTCGTTCAAAGAAAATTGACATTATAAAGTGATCCTTGTGATTTTAATGAATAAAAACATTTTGATTTGATTTCAAATCAGTGAAAATAGGTAGGTAATGATAATGTAGCTGGCCCAAGTTATAAAATATAAAGGAATACTAAAAATACCTACTACTTATTCTGTTTGATACATGGTAGTGTGCCAGCCAAGTTCAGATTAATTAGATCATAAAAAAACACTAGTAATAAAAATATGTGTCAAACGACTCGAGTTTAGGGTTCCGTAGTCAAACTAGAAACACTTTTATTTTCACCATGTCCGTCTGTCTGTCCAATCAGTTACAGCCGTTTTATTAGTTGCCAATTTTTTGAAATGAACAGTTCTTTAGGCGCGTTGGGCATTTTTTTGAGATGGGAAAAAAACCATTGAACACGCGACACTGTTACCGTTACCATTACCAACACCTCTGTATAGGTATGTATAAGTATCTATAGTGTAGTCTGCTTTTAAATCTTGAATACACAACCATTGAGCGGTTTAATGTTTCACTTCTGTCGACACTCCCGGAGTGCCAGTTTTTTTATTGATGTTTTTTATACTACCTACATGGAGATGAAACAAGCTTTTGGCCCACCTGATGTTCAAATCAAAATCAAATCAAAATGTCTTTATTTAGTACATAAACAGCGTACAGAAACAATATGAAAACGGTGATACCTGCAGGAGTAAAAAATACTGTGTCGCAGGCATCAACGCCCGCCTCCATAAACCTTAACAAATAAAGAGTTCAATATTTAGACTAAGAGAGAAGCTAAGTTAACGAAAGACTAAAGTTAATTTAATGTTAAACAGACAATTTAAAAGAATCGAGTATCGATACGATATACAAATATATAATAACAAGAATAGTAACTATGATAAATTTGAATTATTTAATTATATTTTAAATGTTAAGTGGTAGCCATCGCATATAACAGAGAATTGGCTCGTAGGTCACGGACGTTAGAAATGTGGTACTTGTGTTAGTACTGCCTTATGCTAGGTACTAACTCAAGTAGCATATTCCTATCTAGGCTGGTACCAGCATACTTAAGGATACATAAGGTACCCAAGCAAAATACCGACACACAAAACCAATTTTTCATCGTTTCACACAATCTTTACAAGCATTTATCTTCAATACCTGAAGCTAAATGGCGTCAGATTCAAAAACACAGCCTTCGGCCAGACTCGCGCATCACACACGTAGGTATCTACCTGCGATTAATCAAAAACAAACCATCCAAACACAAAAGATTAACATGACCAGATTAAAAAAAAGTCAAAAACAACTGACAGACCAAAATCATAAATCATGCTCATTATGTCCCGACTGGATTATTTTTTACCGAATAAAATGCTCAAAAAAGCATCAAAAGGCTATAGGGGAGCGCCATTTTGTAAGGGTATCGTCGCTTAGGGCGGGAAAATGAACCCGTTGCAGCCAATGAACGCTCTCCTTTCCTAAAGGCGTTGTGGGATCCCACCAATGGGGGAGAAGGTCGATCTGCTCATGCGCTTTCGCAGTCGATCCATAGAATTATAACTATAGTACGGCAGTGTAGGCTTGGCCTCTGCCGTGCGACGACGTCTTTGCCGAATGTTTTTTTAATATACAAGAAAAAAAATATGACGAAGTGCCTCCGGACTAGTGGAATATAGCTTGTGTCATCAGTGTGTGTAAGAGATAGTGTACGCAAGACGAAGCTTCTCACATAAAATCGCCGCTTTCGAAAAGTATCGTATTTGTTCTGTAATCGGTAATCATCAGTGAAGTGATGGTGATGGCAAGCGGTGGTGGTGGCGGACTGGTGCAGTCGCCACCCGACATGATGCACCATCACATTATGGACACTTCCTCGCACGTCGAGATCATGCCCAGTGAGTAGATACTTAGACAATAACATCGAGACAATGCATTGCTAAATAAATACCTACTGACACATATTGGAATAGAACACTAAACACTGAAATTTAGAAAGCATATTTAAAACATATAACTAGCGATAGTACAATTGGCGGTCTTGTCGCTAAAAGCGATCTCATCTCAGACAACCTTTGTATGGACTGGATGCAGGTTGAATACATTTACTCGTAGGTACAAGCGAAATTTTATTGTATTTTTCGTGTGGTCTAGGAAATTAAACGATTGAATTTGTGTAGGAGTCAAACCTCTGAGAAGAGATCTTATTTCTCACAGCTTTGCGTCTCCTTCCTTTTAGGGTCATTAAAAATAACTTTGAATTTTTAATGAAGAATTTTTTAAGAAATAAGAATTTGGGCCGTACCTACTTTACTTTTTTGTATCTTAATTTTAGCATTCGTCCCTTCTTCTCCAAATAAACTCTAACTAGGTATGTACCTATGTCTAATTTCACTCTCCTGCGTGTGCGCAATAACCTTAAAAAGGGGTACAATGGTTTAACTGCACGTAGGTACTAATATAATAAATTCATTTATTTCAAACAACTTAGTCCATAACATATAGGTATATCTATCGACCATATTTTTGATTCTCTCCACCCAAAGGTTGTCTGGATCGCTTCAAAGCGATAAAACAGTATTATGTACTATTTGCTCTATGTTTCGTATTAATGTATTGGTATTTGGTCTGTAGTTTTTATTTTTTATGGCGTACAATAAAGTATTTGCATTCATTCATTCATAGATACAGTTAGGATCTTATAAAGTTAAATTTATGATATACCTACCTAAGGGTAACTTATTTCTTACCTTTCTTTCCTGGCCTGGTTGCGGAGGATTAGGCAGTAAATTGACGTTTCAAAGTGATCCTTGTAATTTTAATGGTTAATGAATGTTTACTTTGGCTTGATTTTGACACTTTCAGAGGGAGATTTTACATTGGTTTTAAAACCACATAAATTCCCCGCAAGAAACTGTACACATCTTGCAAGTTGCTGTTCCAGTTAGTAGTAAAAAGTACCAATAATATTAAATATAAAGTACCTACTTTTAAAATGTGTTTTAGGTATTAGGGATGTAAATCCCTTTTTTCCAAACACTTTTTTTCGTGTTAACTTTGTAATAGTAAATTATTAAATGAGGGGATAAAGCAGTGTCTTGCGTCACGGGCGCTATATTGAATCTCGAACGCAACGAAGGAAGTCACGAGCGGAGCGAGGGAGTTACTAAAATTCTAAGTGCAGAGAGGTGTAGCTTTTTATGGTTAATATTTTATAAATAGCTGAATTAAAAACCTGTATTTTTATTCAAAACTCAGACAGTTTCTTGTTATTTATATTCGATCAACCAATTTATGTCTAATTTATCAATTTACGACAATTTATGAATATGTAAATTAGGTATATTTTAGCATTTTAACTCTGTGTTTTAGAATTTATTGACACTTTAACCAATTTGTGTCCTAATTTAAATGAATATTATTCTGAAGATGAATAAATTTGGTAGAAATCATTTCTTACGCAAATCTGTTCGTTTGAATATTGATTACACAATCACGGCTGGATCGATTTAGATAGAATTTCCAAAACGTATACGTTCTAAAACAGGTTAGTTTGATTTTTTATCCATTGAAAAAAACCATCAGAACATTTAGATTCTGCCCGCAGCTTCGCACGCGTGGTTTGTTAATAAAAATGTAACCCTCCTTCTGCGCAGTCGGGTAAAAAGTAGTCTATGTATTAATCCTGGTCATTATTTATCTATATACCGAACTTCATCATAATCAGTTTAGCCGTTTGGTAGTGAAAACGTAACAAACAGACAGAGAGACAGAGTAACTTTCCAATTTATAATATTAGAAAGGATTAAATTCCACCCGTAACTTCGCACGCGTGGTTTGTCAATAAAAAACCTATGTTTTAATTGAGCTCAAAATCTATCTCTCCACCAAATTGGTTCAGCCACTAAGACGTGATTGAGTAGCGAACAAACAGACATCCAAACTTACGCAATTTATAGTGTGATCCAATAAAAAGCTGATCTTAAATAAAAAAAAATTACAACGCTATTTATAATAATTGTTAACAGACAACAACAGGAACATTTACAAAGGCGAGCTTAACCGTGGCTAGAGTTTTCTTCCAGAAAACTTTTGTAATGGCAACTTGACTCTAGTTTTCCAAATTATTCTAGCTGGACATTAACTAAAACTGAAATAAATATTCGTCTGTAAGTTAAGACAGTTATAGATTTACATGTTGGGGTTACTGACTAACAGAGAATCTGTGTGGTAGGGGTCTACCCTTGGAGTAATAAAATATAAGTTGTAGAGAGCGCTACGTAAATATGTTTGATTTGACGGCAGCATAATACTTCTAATACCAGGATCGACTTATACCAAACTACGTTCTTGTTTATACCTACCATATATCCCAAAATGATGTGCGTAAAATAGCAACAACTTTCATCATCATCATCATCATCCACAGCCTGATTTCACCAATTGCTGGGTATTCTTGCGCTAGTCTCACCCACTGACGGCCCGCGACCTTTACGATGTCGTCCACCCATCTCGCTGCTGCTCGTCCTACCCTTCTATACCCGCTCCTCGGCCTCCATTCAGTCACTGTCTTGCTCCAACTGTCATCACCACGTCTAGCCAAGTGTCCCGCCCAAGACAATTTAAGCTCTATAACTCGAATCCCAACTTCATGAACCTTCGTTCGTCTACGGATCTCGATCTAACAATTTGATGCCGAGCATGGTACGCTCCATGGCTCCCTGTGCAACTTTTAACCTGTACACAGCCTCCTGCATGAGCGTCCATGTCTTGGCACCGTAGGTCATGGTGGGCAGAACACATTGGTTGAATAAGCGGGTCTTCAGACACTGTGGAGTTTTAGGCGACCTAAGCATGTCGTCTTACCGAATGCAGCTCATCCCAATTGGATCCTTTTAGATATCTCCTTCTGCTGCTCTTTACCAAACAATAGGATATGTCCAAGATAAACATACTGGTTGAATGTCTGCAGCCTCTTATTTCCCACTGTTACAATGGGGTTTGTGACACCGGAGACATTCGAGAGCACCTTCGTCTTGAACGTATTCATCTTAAGACCTACACTCATAGAAGCATCAAAAAGATATTGCAGCATTGCCTGGAGCCTGGAGATCACTAAAGTTAACTTAAGCAACTACTTTAATGACAACAAAATCTTATAACATTATAGCTGACCCGCTCCCAACTATATCAGTGTGAAGCGAGTCTTTTTCTTGGATTCGATACATATTTGTTGAGATTTATTATTTAAATCTATTAAAAAAAACATTCTCTGATTTCTCTGATCAAGAATAGTCTCATCCACAGGACTAAATCACTGTTAGTTAATAAATAAAATTAATAATAATAATAGTGCAGCTTTCTAAGAAATTTCAAAATCTATTTAGTAATTTTTAAAATTACCTACAACAAAGCTCACACGAACTACCTACATCTACAAACTTTATCTCTTGTTAATACTAGTGTAGACGTAGGTAGAGTTAGATGGGGATGATTTGGGTAGAGATATAAGATGCGCACTTTACGGTGGTTAGTATTACTGTACAGTGGTTTTTAGTACATTCCGTATATTGTTACTCTGGGGTCTATCCGGCCTAGGGCATTATTTTGGTAAATGCAAACGCAGCATTAGGCGGTTAACGGATGTCGGATGATTAGTCTTGGGGTTGGGATTTCGGAAAACTATGGGGTTTTATAGCTCAGAGGATAAGCAAGCCGAGGTAACAGTGGGACACAGCTCGAAGAATGACTGTTGGGGTAAAAAGGGGCTCGAGTAACATGCCTCAAGTTGATGCACTAAAGGCAGTGCATCGTAGGGCACGGTTCTAAGGTGCGTGACCTACGAGACACTATTTTTTTATAATAACTTTGCTTTAGTCGTAATTCTGAATCATCTCACTAATTGTAAACCTAGACGTGAAATGACCTGGTAGCACAGTTGGACAGTGCATCCTCGTATCAAGAGGACGGTTGCGGGTTCAAGTCCCGTCTAGGTTTGAAATTTTTGAGATGATTTTAAAAATCTTGGAATTTTCCGTATGTGTTCGGATAACACTATAAATAAAAATACTACTTTGTTATAGGCGATGGTTACCACTTAATAATGCAATGGGGCGCCATATGTTAAGTCCAAGTCGTATAATAAACACGCACTGGAACGCGCAGCATACGACGGTGCACTAGATGGCAAGACGATCTGATAAAGTTTGGTGGGAGCCGTTGGTTGCAGACCGCACAGGATTGGCCGCTCTAGGTATGTATAGGGAAGCCTATGTCTAGCAAACTGATTTTATTATTAATTACCAATCAGCACTCTGACACCTGAAAAACAGTTTTTACAGGAAAACTGAACAAGTTAGTTTATTTTTGAAGACATTCACACTACATTTCTCAGAGTAGTAGAGTTTCTTGTGAAAGAGCTATTAGTTATTATTAGTTATACTTATATTATATAGAGAAACAACCAGACCCGGAACAAATATCTGTAGATCATGCAAACATTTGTTCCGCGGCGGGAATCGAACCCGCTACCTCCTGCGTCTCAGCCGGCTATTCGCCCACTGCACCACGGAGGTCGTCAAAATTACAGGTAGATGATGCTGTACACCTCCACGCTTTACAAATGATAGATAAAAAAGTACCCAAATCCGTAACAAATATATGTAGAGCATGCAAACATTTGTCCCACAGCTGTTCACACCTTTATTAAGCGCACTGCTAAAGAGTGGAACAGAACACCTCGCAAGGCTTACAATAAACCCGTATTCAATAAATACTTTAAATGAGATCGTTAAACTTTGCATAGTTATTGATATTCATAAGACGCAAGTGTATTTAGATTTTTCACAATTACCAATAGTACTCAATAGTATTTTATTTTTATAGTGTTAACACACACTTACGGAAAATTCTAAGATTTTCAACGGCGCTTCGAATCGTAAACTGAATCATCTCAGTAATTTCGACCCTGACGTGACAAGAGCCAGTAGCACAATTGTCAGTGCATCCGCGTGTCAAGACGGTTGCGAGTTCAGGTCCAGTCCGGTTTGAAAGGTTATGATCATCATTAACATCATCCACAGCCCGACTTCACCCACTGCTGGGTATAGGCCTCCCCAAGTTAGTACCATCCGCCACGATCCTGCGCTAGCCTCACCAATTGACGGCCCGCGACTCTAACGATGTCGTCCACCCATCTCGCTGCCGGACGTTCTACCTTCTACAGCCATTCCTCGGCCACCATTCAGTTGCTACCCTGCTCCACCTGTCATCACCACGTCTTGCCAAGTGTCCCGCCCAAGACCATTTGAGCTCCATAACTCGATTCCCAACGTCATGAACCTTCGTTCTTCTACGGATCTCGACGTTTGGAACTCGATCTAAGAGTTTGATACCGAACATGGTACGCTCCATGGCTCTCTGTGCAACTTTTAACCTGTACACAGCCTCCTGCGTGAGCGTCCATGTCTCGGCACCGTAAGTCATAAAGATTATGATATGATTTAAAAAATCTAATATATATACGAGTATAGTATTATAATATCTACTAAATTACATTTTAAAAACAGTAAATACTGTTATGATATCATTATTTCAGCCCGGAATCACCCACTGTTGGGTATAGGCCTCCCTTGTTTTCAGCCAGCCTCCTCTATCGGGTTTTCCTGCGATTTTCACGACGTCGTCTACCCATCTCGCCTTCGGACGACCTTGATAAGATATAGTCTTTTATCTATACTAATATTATAAAGAGGAAAGATTTGTATTTTTGTGTGTATGTTTGTAACGAATAAACTCAAAAAATACTTGTCCGATTTCAAAAATTCTTTCACCATTAGAATGCTACATTATCCCTGAGTAACATAGGCTACCTTTTACCCGACTGTGCAGAATGAGAGTAATGTTTTTATTGACAAACCATGCGAAGCCGGAGGCAGGTCAGCTAGTAATTACTATAAAAAAGATGAATACATAAATAGTCGATAATTTTTAACAAACAATAATTAACTAATTAACAGTAATGTTTAATTTTGAACAATAATTTTGTGTTTATTTAAAAAAAAACTATAAATTTATGACAAATTCGATGTGAAATGTTTTGAGATGGTTTTAAATATCTTATAACAATAGATTTGATATAAATCATTATTTAATTTGGTTTCGCTCTCGCGCCTCGAATTAGTCCTCGCTTTGCGCGTGTTTTTCGAGTGATATAGAGAGTTGCACTAGGCAGTGGGTTCTTAAGCAGTTCTTAAGCCGGACTTTTCCGTAAAATATAACTTGTTTAAGAGCACCTATAAGTACTTATCCGTAGTATTGGTAAGCCTACTTAACATGCAAACGCAGTACGCAATAAAACCTCAAGGCGTATGCTAAAAGGTAAGCATACCTCGCTAAAATACCAGGGATTATGTTTAATGTTAGACATTTTAGCTTATAATATATACTAAGGAATGTTCATTGTTACAACAATGAAACGAAACCATTTATTTGACAAAACTTTTGAAACAAAAGAAAATTAACAACTACAACATAAAATGGTAGTATATGATATTAAAACTGAAAATGTTCTTATTTAAAGAAAAACTCTTACTGAACAAAGGAACAGCATCCTACCAGTTATCTTAAAGGTTTAGCTATACAAGTATTATAAAGAGGAAAGATTTGTATTTTTGTGTGTGTATGATTGTAATGAATAAACTCAAAAACTACTGGTCCGATTTCAAAAGTTCTTTCACCATTGGAAAGCTACATTCACCCTGAGTAACATAGGATACATTTTACCCAACTGCGCAAAGGAGAGTAATGTTTTTATTGAAAAACTACGCGTGCAAAGCTGCGATTTGTCAGCTAGTATGTTATATAATATCACAGGTTTGTTTGTTTATTTATTTGTATGTTGGTTTGTTACTCAATCACGTCGTAACGGCTGAACCGATTTCAATGAAATTTGGTATGTACGTTGATTATGGCCTGGATTACCACATAGGTTACCTTTTATCCCATAAATCAGTTTCCATGGGATGGATAAAAATGGGGTGTCAAGTCCATTAAAGTTTAGCATTTTTTCTAGGTTACCTACACATTTAGTAGTGTAACGCATATGAAGTCGCGGGCAATAGCTAGTAATTTATATATTAACAGTGTTCGCAATGGTAAATGATCATCAACATCAGTCAGCTATAGGACATACCTACTTGTACGGCCTGCACCCAACGGCTCCCAGCAACCTTTATCATCTTTCCATCTAGTGGGGGAGGAGTCCTACGCTGCGCTTTCCAGTGCGTGGTCTTCTCACGAGAACCTTTCAGCCACAACAGCCGTCAGATCTTTGAGCTACGTGCCCAGCCCACTGCCACTTTAGCTTGCTAATCCTCTGGGCTGTGTTGGTGACTTTGGTTTCTCTAGAAATCTCCTTATTTCTGACTCGATCTCGTAGAGAAACGCAAGCATAGCCTTCTCCATAGCTTATGAGCTTCTTATGAGGCTTCTATGCCTATGTCAGGACGCAGCCACTATAATGCCTAGAACAGAAATATAATGCAATTATTGTTCTTTTATTTTCTCACTAAATACTGCATCGCGACTTTTAAGTGCCAACGGTGAAACAAGAAGTAGCAAAAAAACTGAAATCTTACGCTAAACGAATCAAGCATCACTCAAATGAGCTTGCCAATGAGCTAATGAAAAAAACCACAACCCTTAGAATATTAACGAGGATAGCCCCTCAAGACCTCTTATTGGAAGATGGAAGTGCCACTGGGCTTATTCCATACATGCCCAACGCGAACTATTCACCAAACTCTAGTTCAATGCCCTGATGGGCAGATTGCAAAAAAAAGAAGACTACAAAAAATCACTAAACAATTGTATGTTTCAATGTATTCTTTTTTCTTTTACTTATGGACTTTTAAACATGTGTATGTCAGTGCTATAAGTAATATGATAAATTTGATAAAACAAAAAATAACAGAACTACGTATTAAATATTCTGAATTACTAACAGAATAGAGTAAGCGTCAAATCGACTTGTCAAATTAGATGAACTTTACGAAATAGCGGTCTTATCGCCTATTGCTAAACAGTAATGTCAATATTGTGATTATGATCACGTAATCGACGGTTGATGACGTGGGCTGGATGGTAAAAACGTTTTGTACTGTAGTTGTAACGGACGGTCAAGAACGGGATAACTACATGTAGTTATATGCGTTTCTGTCTAGCTATTCTAGAAGCTTCGTTTAACGGACGGTAAAGAAAGGGATAGCTATACATCGTTATATGTGTTTCGTTCTAGCTTTTCTCTAGAAACATCGATTAGAAATTTTATTGGTGAAAATGTAAATTACGATTCTCGCACCACAGCTAGGGCGAGGACCTAATTTTATATAAATATATAACGAATTTTACGAAAAACTGTGCTGGAATCGACTGGACCGGACTGGAACCCGGCTCTTTAACGGGATTATACGGAGCGGTCACTTCCCTACTCCTTGGAAATCCGGCCGGGTTATCATGATCCCGAAACCCGGCAAAAACATCCTTCTCCCTGAGAGCTATCGCCCCATCTCCCTTCTTCCTAGCCTATCAAAATTATTTGAAAAGCTCCTCCTTACCCACATCAATCCTCACATCCCTCCACGCCCAGAACAGTACAGATTCCGGTCAGAACATAGCACGACGCTCCAACTGTGTAGAGTACTGCATCACCTCACCACCGCCCACAACAGGCGCGAACACTCTGTCGCAGTATTCCCAGATATTGAAAAAGCGTTCGGCCGAGTCTGGCCCGCGGGACTCCTTTACAAGATGGCTACCTCACCAATACCGCAGAAGGTTGTGAAGGTAATAGCTTCGTTCCTCCAAGGCCGCAGCTTTTTAGTGCGCGTGGAGCAGGCGACCTCCTCCAGACGACCAATAGAGGCCGGAGTCCCCCAAGGCAGCTGCCTCTCCCCAGTGTGTTACTTACAATACACCGATGACATACCCAAAACAGAAGAAGCTCTGTTAGCCCTATACGCGGACGACGCCGCATACATAACCAAATCCATGAACTTAAACCACGCCGCCACTAAGATGCAAAGGGTCCTAACAGAGCTCCCCGCCTGGCTGTTAAAATGGAGACTGAGTGTCAATGTGAGTAAGACACAGGCCGTCGCATTTTCGAGGAAGCTCACCCTACCACCCAAACTCACCCTGGAGGAACAGCCGGTGGCCTGGTCGCACACGGCTAAATATCTGGGAGTAACACTAGACCGCAACCTGACGATGAGGAAACACGCAAGGAACGTACGTGGCCTGGCGAGTATAACCCGAGCACTACTCAAGCCCGTCCTGCAGTCCAACCTACCGCTCTGAATAAAGGTTGGACTATACAAGACCTATGTCCGTCCGCGTCTTACATACGCGACCCCCGCATGGTATGCTTTGTTAGCCAAAGGCCACAGAAAGATACTGCGAAGTCAGCAAAGCCTCTGCCTCAGGACCATCGTAGATGCGCCACGGTACGTCCGAACAGCACAATCCAACGGGACCTAGAAATTGAGAGCTTAGACCAATTTATAGGCCGCCTAGCAACCAGGATGTTTGCACGCCTGGGCAACTCTGCTTATTCACACTTACGAGAACTAGCTCCTCTCACACACAGACCCCCAAAGAGTAAGCCATATTCGCGGGAACTGGTAACATAAAACGACCAGACGTCAACAGACTCTGACATCCCTCAATCCCTCCCCACCCCCAACCCTCCTACCACCCAACCTAGATCCGCGCCAAGCAGCCGACCGCAAATCACTCCGTCCTGCGGAAAGACCGTTGGGCGGCCAGCAACGCGTGAGAAAGTCACCTGAGGCTCCGCGAGCCGACCCGATGACCCCCCCGTAGAAACGGGGGGCGGAAAGAACTCCGCAGGAAAGGGCAAAAAAGCCCGGTACTGCTGCCCCACACCGGCTGCGTCGTTGTGTGAGAGCGAAAGAAGACACGGCGGTAAAATTGTGATCAAGTACGCGATTTTACTTTGTAACCTAGCAACTAAGAAGAAAGAAAATACAGTCCACTCTGCCACATACAAAGTCTATCATTTTGAAGCCTGGGTAGGAACTCTACAGTAGTTATACCAGAAAACCTGACGCACTAACATTTTAAATTCATTTAGAAACCATTTTAAAATTGTCATTATCAAGATTTTGTTTTTGATACTCGTAACGTTAATATTTGGAAAACAAGTTTTTAAACCAAAATAGTAAATTGTGACCGCCACGTGACTGTAATTTCTGCAAATTGTCGCTCTAACGATTTTTTTGACATTGTCTAACTCCAGCTAATCCAGCAGTTTAGGTGCTACGAGGTAATAAAGAGCCTACTTATGTCTTAATATTTTAACAAAATAGTTGGCTAATTGGCTACATACCTCTAACAAAATATCAGACTATCACACTAATATTATACATGTGAAAGTTTGGATGTTTGTTTATTTGTTACTCAATCACGTGGGAACGGCTGAACCGATTTCGTTGAAATTGAAATTTTGATAGATTATGACCTAGATTCAAACATAGGCTACTTTATATTGATGAACAACGCTTGCGAAGCCGCTAGCGGCAACTGGTCTACCATAATATGTTTTTTATTGCTTTTGATTTTTTTGTTACTAACCATCGATATTTCGATATCCTTGATATTTCCACCATCTTCTTTCGAAGTTACCTTGTCCTCAGGCATTTATTACTCGGTAAAAATGTATAAATATAAAATAAAAAACACGTTCTCCTCTTTTTGGGTCGGGAGATTAAAACTGACATAGCTAAGAGCCAACCCAATTCAACTATCTTTCTATTAAAAAAAACACGTCCAATCCGTCTATCTGTTTGACATATACAGTCATAGGCGTCAAAGCGGGACAGGAGTTTAAAGTTGGGAGTTAAAAATAATTAGGCCTTCTTCAGTGGAAGCATTCAGATTGAAAATCAATAGGCACCTTCTCGGTCAAACTGACAAAAATTTAGCAATTTAATCTTTCCTTATCACTTCTTCTATTGTTAAATATGTATTTTTATTTAATATTGGTGTAGTTTAGTCTATTATATTATGTATTTAAGTAGGTTAAGTATGTAATATGTACGATTATCCATATTAAGCTATTTTTATTAGTTTCCTATTCTGTAAACTACCTTCAGATCTTTATCCACAATACACTGACGTTATCTGGAAGAGAATGCTCTTTAACATTAAGTGTGTCAGATTGGGTTACCTTAATCTGGTCACCTTTAACCCAACCAAGACGCAAGTCTGTGCGTTCACCACAAAGAAGGCCCCTTTCACAATAGCTCCACGGTTCCAGGGCATTCCTCTCCCCGTCTCGGCGAGTATAGGGTTTCTGGGAGTCGAAATTTCTAATGAGGTCCAGTATGGGAGTCACTTAGAAGCAAAAACTGTGCTCAACTCCAAAAAACTTGGAGTCCTTAACCGTACCAAACAGTATTTTACGGCACAACAACGGATATTGCTGTACAAAGCGCAAGTTCGGCCGCACGTAGAATACTGTTCCCATCTTTGGCACGGAGCTCCAAAGTACCAATTGCTTCGTTTTGACTCCCTTCAGAGAAGAGCCATTAAAATCATCGGTGATCCCAAACTCGCCGACATGCTGGAACCGCCGAGTCAACGCCGTGACATCGGATCGCTCAGTGTATTCTACCGGCTGTATAATGGGGAATGTTCTGAGGAGCTATTTGATCTCATCCCGTCGTCGAGATTTTACTACTGTACTTCTCGACAACGTAATAAAGCTCATCCACATATCATCGACAATTGGGTATCGCGCACCACACGCTTCACGCGATCTTTTCTACCCCATACTTGCAAGATGTGGAATAAGCTACCATCTGAGGTTTTCCCATTAGACTACGACATGGCACGCTTCAAGAGAAATGTAAAGAGGTTTCTACAGTGTAGGGAACGCATCGACAATACCCCGGGTGTTGCTGGTGTCAATAGGCGACGGTGAACGCTTACCATCAGGTGGGCCGTAAGCCAGTTTTCCCACAGATAATATTTAAAAAAATTTTAAAAAAGTTCACCTTTGTACTATTTTTGTAAGTGTAATAAAGTATTTTCAATCAATTATAGAAGACTTATTTTAGAAGTGAAAACTTCTTTATATGCGCGTTGGGTATAGTGATAACTCCTTTAGGCGCATTGAGCATTTTTTGAGAAGGGGAAAAAACCGTTGAACTGGACACTGTTACCGACACCTGTAACTGACTACTGACACTGACTGTTACTGACACCTAATCTGTAGTGTAGTCTGCTTTTATTCAAGTTTTCACTTCTGTCGGCACTCACGGAGTGCAACTATTTTTTTTTAAATCTGGTTATTTCTCGTTGAAATACTTCACGCACCTAATAATATCTCATGTAGAGGCGAAGTATAAAAATGATGGCTTATTTGTTGTCGGGCGCGAGACGCACGTGTCCAACCCTCTGATCACCGCATTATCAATCGACCGTTTTACAACGGGAAGAGCAGAGTTCTTTGAAGGTGTTAGAATTCCAGCGCTTTATGATTCTCTACGCTAATTGTCATAAATAATTCTATATTAATGACTGCATATACTTATTGATCGAGCGAAGCGAGATCTTTAAGTCAAATTGGGCAAATCGGCGTTGTATGTATGTTGATCTGAGGATAACTTTCGAAGCGTTGATCCGATCATCGTGAAATTTAACACATAGGTAGGTAGTGATGTCACAATTTTGGTGTGACTATATGAGCTAAAAATGTTGGAGGGTTGTTGAGATATTGGGGTGCAAGAGGGGTAACAAAAATTTTAATGAGGCTAACTGGTCAAAAGGAACGTTAAATGAACATTAGTTTATTTAGACTCAATTTTTATTTTTTGAAAGTTCTTTATAGTTTTTAAGTTATTAGCCAAAATAAAAACTGAACTTTGACGAAATTCACAGGGTACACCAGTGACCCCACAGTGCTGAAATTTGGTATGCGTGTAGCTTTAATAACACAAATATAGGCAAAACTCTGAAATCCACAATAACTGCAATTTGTACCCCAAAAGAGTAACCAATTGACATGAACTCCCGTTACCTGTAATTTGAATGAAACTGTAGGTCAAGTTATATGGTTTTTTAATTTCGTGGCACTATTTTATTAGTTAAGGCCGGCTTGCACAACGATCCCTAAACGTATTTAGCAACTAAACATGTTGAAATTGTACGTATTCGTATGATTTGACAACTCCTTAAATCTTAATTAGCCACTAAATTCGTTAAGGCATCGTTGCGAGTCGCCCTAAGAATATTTTTTTTTGTTTTGGGAGACTCGCCAGATCTCAGTTCGGGGCGAACCACTAGTATCATAAATTCGAAAGTAACTCTGTCTAAAGGATGTCACATAAGTACGGCGAAGATGCTTCTTCTTCTTCGAGTCAACGATTCATTTCTCAATCACAATAAGGATGAATAAAAATAAAAACCGGCCATATTGTTTTATTTTAATTATTTATTTTTTAAATGAATGTATAACTAACTATTCTGTAAATTTTACTTAGAAAACTTTCGTGATTGATTTCAATCATTATTATAAATACGGGATTTATCACGTACCGTCTTATCGGTGTTAGGTTATTGTCGGTCGAAACACCGATAAGACGGTACGTGATAAATCCCGTATTTATAATAATGATATTCTGTAAATATTTCAAGCGTCTACCTGTTGCCGTTATCAATATCGAGCTAAAACGAGCATAAAAATCACGTTTGTTGTATGGGAGCCCCCCTTAAATATTTATTTTATTCTGTTTTTAGTATTTGTTGTTATGGCAGAAATACATCATCTGTGAAAATTTCAACTGTCTAACTATCACGGCTCGTGAGATACAGCCTGGTGACATACAGACAGACAGACAAACAGACAGACAAACAGCGGAGCCTCAGTAATAGGGTGCCGTTTTACCCTTTGGGTACGGAACCCTAAAAATTATCCACATCTATTGCGTTGTCAGTGGCCAAGTTTAAGGCGTCCTTTGTGCAGGTGGTAGGGCATAGAGGACAGGGGTTCCCCGCAGTCGCAGCCAGTTAATGTAGGGTCCCGCATTCCCCATCTACACAGATTCTTCCTGCACCGACCGACTTGAGTTTGGAGTCGGTTCATGGACTTCCAAACTGGCCACGGAAGGTCGTGTCCTTGGAGAAGATGTATAATATTTTATGTAAAGATAAATATCGCTCACCATACAATCCAATGCAAGATGAAAATATATATTCTTATAACCGTGTGTGATGATCCATTGGATTGCATGGCGAGCAAATGTGTGACGCCCTGTCAGTCTGTTTGTCTCGTCTTCACGAGTAAATGGCTGACCGATTTCGATGAAATTCGGTATATAGATAGATTATGAGTAGGATTGGGACAAATGCTACTTTTCACCCGACTGCGCAGAGGGAGAGTAATTATTACGCGTTATAGAAAATGATATATTAGTTAAAAGAAAAAAAGTCGTTTTGCGAATAAATATAAAATTAATTAAGAGCTAGTTTAACGCGCGGGTAGTTCTTATATGTCAGTTTTAAGGGTTCGTTAATGATGGGGATGTAATTTAAAAAAAAATGAAAAATATTACATCTCCCGAATGTAGATACGGATAGGTAGTTACTCATTGTATATTTTTATTCTTAAACTTGTAAGTATTATGGATAGTAAATAAATATTTCCTTTTCAAACCATTTTTATCAACGTTAAAAAACCCCATCCTAGAAGTGACGGCTACCGACTTCGCACACCCATAAAGGATGCACGGTGGTCCTATCATAAACTTGTGCCGTGCTCCGACCATGGAGTTTTACCAACACCAAATAAACGCTTTCAGATATTTTTTACGAGTTAGTTTCAAAATCCCCGCCGCTCTGCCCCACCAGTGGGGATTAGGAAACAAATAAAAAGTATTGCTTTCATATTTCCTTCCGCGCGATTAGTGCTCAAACGGTAGAGGTTAGGATTTATGATACTGTCGTCTACCTATATACCAATTCTTCACCAATATTCGCATAGTGGGGATTACAACAAATAAAAACAATTATTAATTTCAAGCCATTGACACATAATCATCATCCACAGCCCATAAGTGCCCCCTGCTGATTCCCGGTCTTGTGCTGCGCGCATCCAGGAGTTGCCCACGACTTTCTGTATGTCGTCGACCTACCACACCGTCGGACGTCTTGGATTTCTTAGGTCTGTTATTAGCCACCATTCAGTCACAGATTTACTCCACCTGCCATCACCTCGTCTAGCCAAGTGTCCTGCCCAGTTCCACTTGAGTTCCCCCGCCCTTGTTCCGACGTCTTGGACTTTCGTCTGGCGTCGGATTTCGGTATTAGGAACTCGATCCAGCAGGTTGATGCCAAGCATGGCGCGCTCCATGGCTCTCTGTGTATTGACTCATAAAGGTTACAGATAAAGGAAACTGAAATTAAAAGTTATTTCAAAAAACTAAATTATAACACACACATACATACATACACTTATTTTTTTTAAACTGGAAAGAACTTCGTTTGACCACAATCTCACCTGATGGTAAGCGATGATGTGGTCGAATGTGAAGCACGAATATCTAGAAGAAACATCTCGTACTCTTACTTAAAGAGGTCCGGATTGTATTCTTTAGGAAAAACATACGACGGTAAAGTGTTCCACACCTTAGCTGTACTCATCAAGAACGTAGAACCAAAACGGTGTGTGCGAATGGGTGGTATATCAACTAGGTACGGATGGTACTGAGCCGTGCGCCTGCTTGTCTTTTGATGAAATGTAGATGGCGTAATAAGATCGTACATTTCCTGGGCACATTCAACAAAATGTATTTGGGAAAAGATTGATAGGCTTGCAACTTTACGGTGGTGTTCGAGACTTTGGGTCTTAGTCTCCGTCATATATTGCTCACCTATAAGCCTAAAAATCCGATCACACGTATTATGGTAGCATCATATTTTTTTCATAACCCCCACTTGTGCACCAGAGTGGTGGGGAATATGAAACAAATGCTATTTTACAGTTTACGTCGTCATAGATTTCTAAACAGAGCTTCGACCAGACGCCCAGAAAGAATTTGGGAAATTCGAAGGGCGTCCAAGCACCCAGGTTGCAGCTACAAAATTGTGTTCTGTATGAGGCAATACCAAGCATTTTTATCCTAAGAAAACCTCAAGTTTCACAAACGCAAGCTGAAAGTTACATTACGGATCGAAATTTATTAATACTTCAATATGTCAAAAACATACTTTCACGGCGTTGCTGATTGCATGTGCACAGCGCTTGTATGTTTCATGCATTTTATATCAATTCAATTGTATATTTGTAAAATTATGTGCATAAATTGGAAACTATAGAAAATGGCGGCCAAGAAGCATTTAGAATAAGTATTTATTGAAATGTTAAATTCCCACCTGTCTCTTACAAAGTTCAAAACTTCTTGACACACAGAGCATGAGAGATATTGACCTGCCTTTACCTAGATACCGCTCTGACTTTAAATTATTCTATAAGGTGTTGCAATTTAAACTACAAATAATAACGGATTATATTTTTGAGACCATAAATACTAAATAAATGTATGCCTCACATGTGGGTACTTACCGCCCTGCCGTACCTATGCACCGTACGCGATTTATTGACTGGTTGGGTTTATCGACCGGGCCGGATTATTGAATGGCTGGTAGTAGCTTTTTAGTAATCTGTGGCATCATACAATAAGCTAACGGTGTTATGCGGGTGTTTAACTTTTTTGTGGTAAGACTCTGTTTGCTCTATTTTAGGACACAAATTTTCACAAAACATACTAAACAGCTGTATGTTCGAAGCAGAGTGCTGGACCACCTCTAAAAAGCAGGAACAGAAGCTACACGTAGCCGAAATGAAAATGCTGCGATGGGCGGGAGATGCGACGCGCCTAGATAAAACAGATGCTCTTTTAAAGTAGTGCCTATTACGGAGAAGGTCACGGAGAGCAGACTCAGATGTTATGAATATATAACGCGCAGGGATGATAGCTACTCCGCCAAACCCATCCTGAACATGCCAGAAAGCCCCGGAGTAGAGGAAGACCTCCCGCTACCTGGTAGACCAATGTCGAAAGGGACATAAAACCCTCAACATCTCTCCAACGACAAGCCAGGATCAAATATACTGGAGCAGAAGAAGGTGGCCCGACCACAAATAAAAGTGGGAAGAGGGCAGGAGGAAGAAGACGAACACAAAACATTCCACAGTTAACTAGTTGAACACAAACAAATATCAAGTAGCAAACTTTTGCATATAGATACACTCTCTACACTTCTTACTCCGAGTGCCGCGTAAAATGCTTGGTGTATTACTTTTTATGGCTCGTGGGTTTTATAAGGCAAATATCATTGTATTTTACCCCATTGTCAATTCCCTTATCAGCGTATTTACATTAAAACATGCGGCATTTGTACGAATGTTTTATTGATAACATTTGCATACATCTCACTGTTTACTACCGTTTTAGAAGATAACATATCTGGACATATGTCGTATGCTTAGAATGCGAATAGGGTATTGATTTTCTATGCAAAAATAGCTGTATAAAAATTCAATCTAATTTGACTTGACTTTTACATATTTATGTCAGTAACAAGCCAATTAAACTATCTATATGTACATTTATTTAAGATATAATAAAAGATATAATTATATAAAGCTTTATTTTTTTATAAATGTAGGTAAGTATACATCGGCCAATCCTCGATTTATTTACTGATACCTACTCCTTTCTATTCAAAGGTTGTCTGACGGAGATCGCTTTCTTTAGCGATAAGATGCAATGAAATAACAGGTGGTAAATAGATAGTTCCGTGATCATTTGTTTTTGAAGTGAAAACTTCTTTATGTGCGTTGGGCATTATTTGAGATAGGAAAAACTATTAAACTCGCGACACTGTTACCGTTACCGACACTTCTGTATATAAGTATCTGTAGTGTAGTACGTTCAAGTTTTCACTTCTGTCGGCACTCCCGGACTCATTTCGTTGTATATTAAAGTAGGTACATATATTATAGAATATCAATTCAATCATCCTTTAAACATTCACAAACTGATTTATAAATTATTCTCTCATCTCTATTAAATGATTAGTATTATGCATAAGTACCACAGCCACACAATGTATGCCAAACATACCATAAATATTTTCTCACCTCTATAGCTGTTCATTAAATTTCAACTGCAAATATCCACAAGAATTACCGAACAAAATTATTCGTTCCCATAAAATCCTAACATTACGACTTGTCAAGCGACAATTGCTTGTCTATGGCCCTGGCGGCGCGGTAATGAGCCAGGGACACTCTACTGCAAACAAAATGCATACGCGTGGCGTGTGCGTGACATGAGCGTGCACGCAGTGGTTGTGGGGTAGGGGCCTAGGGCTTGCAAGCCGACGCAAACTGCAAGCCCTACGTACAAGCCTAGGCTTGCGCAAAAAAATAGTTGACGTATATAGGAGCCCATATAAATACAATAGTAGATTATTAAACGAGGGGATAAAGTAGTGTATTGCGTCACGGGCGTTGAATCCCGAGCGTAACGAAGGATTCTAGAGTTAACTCACGAGCGAAGCGAGGAAGTTACTAGAAACCTGAGTGCAGATAGGGATATAAGCACGCCCAAGATGCAAACAGCTTTATCCACGAGGAGAATACTCTACTTTTCACACTTTCTGCGAGACAATAAAAACCAAATCTAGATTGGTGCACTCTGTGCAGAAGTTAGTTTGATTTACGAATCAGTTTTTATTGTGTGGGTCTCTTTGGTTAAAATTTTGATACAGATCAGGTTCCAAATTCAAATCACATTATTCCCGCGAGGGCATAATGAAATACAGTACAACTTTATTCCCGGCTTAGCCGTTTAGCGGATTTAATCACCTTTCGGTGAGGTTTACATGACATATGTATATGTAATTTGACATTGTCGATCAGGTGGTTTGAAAAATATTTTATAAAAATGACATAAACATTAAAATTTACTGGCAGACCCCCCGCTCTAGGACTTGCCTGTATCGCTGAAGGCCTGTTTACAGTCAGAGTTTAAATATATACGGATCCTGGTAGGCATGCAAAGAATATTAATGATTTAAGTACATACAATAAGAAATAAAGTATATTTTACTTAGAGTGCTCTTTTATTACGTTGTGAGTGATGTGTGTTTGTGTGTTGGGGGGGGGGGGGGGGGGGGGGGGTGATTGGATGTGTAATAATCCACTACGCTCTATCCTCGACGTCACCTTCAGAAAAATGGCACTCAATTCTTTAGGTAGTCAGGTAGCCTCCTTTTCACGTGACCGTACCATCGCAGTCGTATAATACATAATATATGAAATTCTAAGAAGGATTTCAGACCACCTGCGCCTGCGTGCCGTTATTTCTGACGCGCACGCCACGCAGCGGCGGCAGTCTCACATCTTCCTTAGAATTTATTGGGCTATATTATTGTTTCATACACAAGAAGGCGAGCGAAAGTCCTGGAAGACAGTGGGGGAGTTCTTTGCCCAGCAGTGGGATGAAACAGGTTGAATAAAAAAAAATGTGCCCCTAACATGTGAACGATTCGCAAGCCTAGGTTTGCAGTTTGCACCGGCCTATATAATAACGTCGACAGCTTGTATCTATCTTAGCCAATGCAACTTTGATGCAGTTCGTTTTTATATGCGTTTTATCTAGACTTTACATATTGTATATGCCTATAAACTTGAGTGTTTGTAAATACTAAGTCTATCTAGGTAACATGCTTATCAGAAACTACAGCAACACTGCGAGGTACATTGAATCTTTTACGGTACTGAGAGCGACTTGTGCAACGACGCCTAAACGTATTTAGCGACTAAATATGATTAAATTTGACATATTTGTATATTTAGCCACTAAATACGTTTAAGGATCATTGTGCAAGCCGGGTTAAAGCCTTCGCCGTTTTTAACTTGTCGAACTGAACAACAAACAGAGCCAAACATCGCTACGAACATTTTCACGACCATTCTAGCGAACGCTCTAGTCAATGCTCGTTAAAAAAATATATTTCACGAAGATGTCAGACTCGGCAAAAAGCTTGAAGCAAATTCACTATACTTTTTCTAGAATGCTCGCTAAACCGCTACCGTTTATTTTTCTGTAATGTATCATTCGCTAGAAAGCTCATTACAAGTGAATGCTCAAGCCTATTAGCACCTCAAGTTTTTTCATAAACGGGGAATTTGCTAACAGTATCTAGCAATAAATCTGTGTATCCAATAATGATGTTGACAGATGAAAGTCATTCGTACTTTTAGGGTTTTGTAGTCGAATAAAGAACCCTTATAGTTTCGCCACGTCTACGCGTCTGTCTGTCTGTGCGAGCAGTTACAAACGTTTGATTTGTATTAAGGATGTTAAGCTGAAGTCTTGATAATACGTTTTTGTGACGCATAGTAAGTTAATAAACAAAAATTTCAAAAAATAGTTTACCTCCACCGGCTAAATCGCTATTCTTGCGTACGACATAACTTTATTAGTAGCTTATTTATATACTGAAGAAGAAAAATTATACAGTCTACTCACTCTATAATGAGGGTTTTTCACGGCCGTGGTTTTATAACTGCTAACAGATGGCGTTGCTCTGTCAAGCTCATCAAATATAGATAGATAGATAATTCTTTATTGTTACACCAAATTAAAATAACTTAACCTAGAAAACTTAAAGACTAATACATGGTGGTACAATGGGCGGCCTTATCGCTCAAAGCGATCTCTTCCAGGCAACATTTGGATGGACTGGATTGAAAATACGTGTGAGGAGGCGGTGTTACAATAAATATTTGTTTCTGGTCTGGATGTTTTTCTATATATTATAATATAAGTATGTATGTATTCACATGTATGGAGAGGGCTATGCTCGGGGTTTCTCTACGGGATCGAATCAGAAATGAGGAGATACGTAGGAGAACTCAAGTCACCGACATAGCCCGACGGATTAGCACGTGGAAGTGGCAATGGGCAGGCCATATAGCGCGCAGAACAGATGGCCGATGGGGCCGGAAGGTTCTCGAGTGGAGGTCACGTACCGGCAAGCGCAGCGTAGGACGCCCACCTACAAGATGGGCAGACGACTTGGTAAGAACCGCAGGTCGGCATTGGATGCAGGCCGCTTCCAACCGCAGTTCCTGGTGATCAATGAGGGAGGCCTTTGTCCAGCAGTGGACGTCCTACGGCTGATATGATGATGTATTCACAAAATACGAGCCTTGCATACAGTAGTCGCATGTGATGTGTAACATCATTTTTATTGTACACCATTTAAATTAAAAAAATACAAACTGAATAGGAAACACAAAACAAAACTTAATCTTACCTACCGGATTCATCACTCTGAGAGTTGGTCATTGAAAACTCGATAACGGCTCCGTAAATGCGATAAACCGTAAGTAAATTTAAAAATAGAATGAGGCTCATTGTATTTATAATATGCTATGATGAGATACAACCTCCATGACAAATCTTTATTTCTATTAATGAAAGAGGCCATAGTATAGTCTCGCAATGAAAAACATCTGTCCACCGCGCGCGCTCATTGGTCAAAGCGCTTGCCCGGTTTCCTGTTTTCCGTCCTTTTTGCCAAAATCACTCCCACAAACCGAGAGGAAAGACGTCACACATCACAAAAAATATATCTTTTTAAGTATTCTATCAGTTATCTGGTACAACCTCTGCTTAGTTTGGGGCTAGATAGCACTGTGTGAAATTTACAGCAATATTTCTTTATTATATAAAGCAAAATTAGCAAAATCAACTGCAAAATATTTGTCTCTATTTACTTCCATAATTAAAGTCACGTATATTATTTATTTCAAGTCAATAGATTTAGCCCGACTTGCCCAACGATACCTAAACGTGTTTAAATTTGACTTATTTGTATGATTTGACTTTCTAAATCATATTTAGCTACTAAATTGACAATTATTAACAAATTTAAAAACGTAATTAATCAATATCTTTATCAAAAAACCTACTATAACATATTGGCTTATTTAGATGATAGAGAAGTTTGGAAATGAAACTGCTCCAACTCGTTCAAAAATGTTACAATTTAGACATAATATATTTTCTTTATTGTACCTATGTATTATAAATAGATCATTAAAAAAACAACCAGCCTTGCTTCTTGCCTTTCTTTCTTGGCTTGGTCGCGATGGAACAGGCAGTAAACTTGACGTTTCAAAGTGATCCTTGTGATTTAATTGAAGAAAAATATTTTTAGTTTAAACTACCTAACCAATCCGCAGCTTCGCACGCGTAGTTTTTTAATAAAATCATTACCCTCCTTCTCCGGAGTTGGGTAAAAAGTAGCCTATGTCACCCGAGGGTAGTGTTGCTTTCCAACAGTGAAAGATTTTTTTAAATCCGTCCAGTAAGTAGTTTCGGAGCCTATTCAATACAAACAAACAAACAAACAAATCTTTCCTCTTTATAATATTACGGAGTTTTTTGTAGATATTGATATGTTCTTTAATATTGTAGAACATACTTTTGTTCTATCATCAATAGTTTCCGCAGCGCATGCGACGAAAGACGTATTAGGGCACTTTTTTTACACCTTGGGTTACGTTACTCAAGTTTTAGTAAGGACCCCTAACCTTTTCTAGCAATAAATATAGCCTATGTCACTCGGGGTGAATGTAGCTTTCCAATGGTGAAAGAATTTTTGAAATCGGCACAGTGGTATTTGAGTTTATTCAATACAAACATACACACAAAAATACGAATCATACCTCTTTATAATATTAGTATAGATATACTCGTAGATACGTTAAGCATCGTTGCGCAAAGTAGCCCTTAGTAGCTGAGATAATCAGCTGTGACAGACGGACCGACAGACGAACAAAGAACAAAAAAAAACAAAGCACCATAAGGGTTCCGTTTTTACTATTTTGTTCCGGAACCCTAAAAAACCGGCCAAGTGCGAGTCGGACTCGCGCACGAAGGGTTCCGTGCCATTATTTATAAAAACGGCAAAAAAATCATGTCTTTCGTATGGGAGCCCCGTTAAATATTTGTTTTATTTTAATGTAATTATTTAATATTAAAGTGGATATAAAAAAAACTTTCTTTGAATATTTCAAGCGTCTATCTGATGCCGTTATCAACATCGAGCAAAAGGGAGCATAAAAAATCACGTTTGTTGTATGGGAGCCTCCCTAAAATATTCTGTTTTTAGTGTTTGTTGTTATAGCGACAACAGAAATACATCATCTGTGAAAATTTCAATGGTCTAACTATCACGGTTCATGATATACAGCCTGGTGACAGACGGACAGACATACAGCGGAGTCTTAGTAATAGGGCCCCGTTTTACCCTTTGGGTACGGAACCCTAAAAAAGCAATCCAAATCTCATACATAAGACACCGCCGCAAGCCCTTTGATAATCGTTTATCTTAAGATCTGGACTTCCGAGTGGAGGCGCTAAAGATTTTTATTTGTATTAAATTACAAGAGGAATTTAGATTGGTTGGAGTTATTTTAATTTGATTGGTGTGTAGGCGGTGACAATGGAAACTCACCTTAATTATACAGTTTTTGACTAATTTTAAAAGTCATCTAAATTTCTTTCATCAGAACTGCCGGGCTAGTATTACCGTTTATCTGTACGGAAAAACACAGAACAAAATATTTTACTTAGTAGGTAGAGTGAAGACTAGACATTTGTACCCATTTATTTTGCAGTAACAATTGATTTAGTAGTATTCTTCAAACTTTCGCGGTACATAATTACTGATTAAAACGGTTATTTGTCACGTATGTACCTTTTTTATTTGTTATCCCGACGTTTCAGCTGTGTTGCAACAGCCGTGGTTACGGGCGAACTAATAACGTCTGGATAACAAAAGCACTACGAGCCTTACAGTAGTCGCATATGATGTGTAACATGTGACCACCGCGCGCGCTCATTGCTCAAATCAAATAGCGCGCAGTTCCTGTTACACATTTCCGTCCCTTTTGCTAAAATCTCTCCCACCAACCGAGAGGAAATATGTTACACATCAATAAAAGATGTGCATACGCGATAAATACCCGTTTTAATCAGTAACAATTGATTCTCCATTTTTTTATATTTGAAGAAGGGGCAAGCATTTGGCCCACCTGATGTGGCAACCATCGCCTATAACAAAGTATTGCCTCGCAACTCACAACTTGCAGGTAAAAATACTATTTATTTTGTTTTAAATCTAGCCCGCACGAATAAATTGTGTTCCTCATAATAACTAGAGACAGTAAGAACAGTGGACAGATTCAACTATAGTGTGACCATTAGTGCTGTGTACTCCCTGAGGTATGCGCGCGGCGAGACGGGGGGGAGAATCGGCTGCTGCGCTCTGTCAGTTCGCCGTCAACGCTCGTGGCGGCAGGTAGTGTTATTCGTATCGGACTGTCTATCTTATGTGCGTCTGACATAGACAGTCCGATACAAATAACACTAACTGCCGCCACGAGCGTTGACGGCGAACTGACAGAGCGCAGCAGCCGATTCTCCCCCCCGTCTCGCCGCGCGCATACCTCAGGGAGTGCACAGCACTAATGGTAACACTATAGTTAATAGTTATTGGGACGAAGTTCCTTATCGCACGGTACGGAGTTGGCGGATGGGGGTAGGTGAAAAAAAGTGTAAGAGTTTTCCGTCACGATTCTTTCTTTGAAGTAGATGGTTATCCACAGCGCGTATGCTATAAAATTTTACATATTTTATTATTAATTTTATATTAACATTTAATTTAATATTAATACATATTATTATTTCAATAATAATATAACACTAAAAGAACTTCGTTCCAACCGAGTGTTCCACAACACTCGGGCCCTTTTTTTTATCTAAAGTGTTATCCGATACTTACGGATAAACAATTGATAATTTTTTTTTAATTCTAAAATGTTTACTTAGAATACTTTTTCATATGTTTATTTTATTTTATTTATTGAAGAGTTTACTTTCTTGACTTTCGTGTTCTTTTTCAATCATTATTATAAATGAGTGCGAGGCGAGACGCTATTCGGAGCGGATCACACTCACCCTGATGAAGGTTCACGAATTGAACCGAAACATTGTCAGTCGAAACACAGATAAAACGGTACTTAATACATCCCGTATTTATAATTATTATTCCAAAAGTAATAAAATTTATTTCGCGTTCCTTCATCAAGGAGCTTGCGGGTTCGAATCTCTTCTAGATCGTAATTTTTGCCATGACTTTAAATCGATATATATGCACTATGACTATGTGATTTTAAGGTTTAGCTTCCTTTTGTTGGAATTTGATGCATTTACATCAGATTCTAAGATATTTCCTAGTTCTTAGTTTTATTCTCATTTAGCTTCTTATTATACAAAACCCTTTATCAATAACCCAACGACAAAATCCAAAGACCCAAAGGAAATGGAAAGCAAAAGACCTTATTCGAAACCGGTTGTGACATACAGACACCATCTCTTATCTAACGCGTAAATTCTGTCAATTACCAAGGGCCCGAGGTTTTTGCCTCCAAAAGTAAGAGAAAAAAAGGAAAAGGAAAAAAAATCTTGCCACTGGCGCCGTCCACAGATAACATTCGAGTTTTAGATTCTTTTTTTTTTTGGGCGAGGACATTATTGTACTTTTATGGAGCCAGGACTTTGATAAAGGATTATTCGGGATTTGACGATATGTGAACCCGTTTTTGTCTGTAGAGTAAGCTTAGTTGGAGATTAAAATATTCAATATCATAATCGATTCTTGTGTGATTCGGTAAAAAAAAGAAGAGATTATTTTCAAACAATTATTATTATTGTTTAGGTACGTTCTTAAAAAAATATTTAACAACTATTATTATGACTATTTATGACTATGCCAGTGCAGTACATGGTCAAAATTTTGCAAGTTCAACCTTAAGTTTTAACAGACTTTAAAAAAGGTGGAGGTTCTCAATTCGACTGTATGTTTCTTTTTGTATGTACACACGGCTACACATCAAGCTATACATTTTCAGTATAAGCTGACCTCTAATTATGTATGCTTTTCGTAGAATGAGAGGTCAGCTTATACTGGAAGTGTATAACTTGATGTGTAGCCGTGTGTACGAGTACGTTACGCGATCATTCCACTAATTGTGAATCGATTTTGATTATTCTTTTTTTGTTTGATAGATCATACTTCAGAGGTAGTCCCATATAAATTTTATCGAAATTCAATAAGTATGCTTTTTGAGAAAATCAACAGAACACAAAATATATACCCAGATAATAGATAAGATATATAAGATAGATAATAGATAGATAGTTTCCTAATGGTTTATAGGTGCTGGCTACAATCGGAGTTATGCTGGTAAAACAAATACTTACCTACCAAAGAATTAAATATGATGTTAAATTTTCCACAACTATTTTTAATACACTTTTTATCTACCTACATAGTGCACTGGACATTTCTGTATCATTTTTGTCAATTTTGTTCTAAATATCAGCTTAATTACGGATTAGCACGTTGAAGTGGCAATGGGCAGGCCAAATAGCGCGCAGAACAGATGGCCGATGGGGCCGAAAGGTTCTCGAGTGGAGGCCACGGACCGGCAAGCGCAGCGTAGGACGTCCACCCACAAGATGGGCAGACGACTTGGTAAGAACCGCAGGTCGGCGTTGGATGCAGGCCGCTTCCAACCGCAGTTCCTGGAGATCAATGAGGGAGGCCTTTGTCCAGCAGTGGACGTCCTACGGCTGATATGATGGTGATGATCAGCTTAATTCAGATTGTAATTCAATAAAGGTGAAGCAATAATAAAATAACGGATTGTAACAAATTTATTTATATTTTGTAACAGAATTAACATAATTTTTGTAACATTATTTTTTTTTTTTTTTTTTAATATAATGCTTTGGTTTGTGTTTCCCTTCAGCAAAATTTTTGACGAGGACTTTCAATCTCTTTATTTGAAAGGATATGGTACTACCATAGAAATTTTATCAAAATCTGTTCTGTAGTTTAGTTTTTCGTTACCTGAAGTTAGTTATATTTTTGTTAAAAAGTTACTTGTTATTAACTTAATATAACATTCCTCCTTCTAATGGAAGGAACCTAATTGTGTGATTCGATACAAACAGATTAGACTATTTTAATGAAACAATTGTTTACGTCATTCAATTATTTTTATCAATTATAATTATCAATTCGCCATATAGACTTTAAATGCGCCAAAGCTCATATTCCTCCGCGCGCACAATAAACTTAAAAAGATTTACTTACAAAGTTTCTCTTCACTAAGCCCGACTTGCACAACGATCTCTAAACGTATTTAGCTACAAAACACGTTCAAGCATTGTTGCGCAATTCGCCCTAAATGTAGATTTATAATTAAACTGTTTTACCTAGGTTAAAAGTTTTATATATGTTGATGTGCCAGTTTTTCATGAAGTTTGTTAGTTTCTCTTAGATTCTCTTTTTGTAATTGTTAAATGTTTATAAAACTCAATTCATCACACTAATATTTTAAGTAAATATGAAAGTTTGGATGTTTGTTTATTTATTTGTTTGTTTGTTACTCAATCATGTCGTAACTGCTGAACTGATCTCGATAAAATTTAGTATGTACATAGATTATAGCTAGGATTACCGCATAGGTTACTTTTTATTCCATAAATCAGGTCCCACGGCAGACAAGTGAAGTTGCAACAGCGAGTTTAGCTTTATTTCTAGGTTACCTACACATTTAGTAGTGTAACGCGTACGAAGTCGCGGGCAACGGCTAATTTATTTTATATTTGTAAGATTGTAGTACCTTGGCAATTATTCAATGAAAAATTTAAATAAAAATAATAATTTAGCATCGAAAAGCACACCTTCACACTAATAATTTTTAAAACAAATCATTTTTATATGAACTTAATGTTGAGAGAGCTTAATAACTAAGGCCGGCTCGCATAACGATCCCTAATCGTATTTAGCGAGTAAACATGTTTAAATATGACGTATTTGTATGATTTGACATCTCCTTAAATCATATTTAGCCACTAAATACGTTTAGGCATAGTTGCGCAAGTCGCCCTAGATGATTTGGTCGGTAGTCTAAACTAAACCAATAATTATGTTCACGATTGAATGCTCTACTAAATATGACAAATCACAATTTAAGTACCAATCTTCACAGTGTTTAAAATCTCCACCCTTAAAATAACAGGTAGGAAATGACACGCAAAATAAAACCACAAATTAAAAACTTCCAAAACTCCATCTTTAGAACGTCCATCATAATTTGCTAAACAACGCCCACTTTGACATCTGTCATATTAATTTGACATCTATATTCCCGCAACTCATTTCTGACGTCTATTTTGGTCAGTGACAAAGTGGTTTTTGCGAATTCCTTTGTTAAAAAAATTTGGGTTTTGTGACGAATCGACAAAATATTTAGTTATCCTTGAAAGGGCTCTGATAAGAAGGCGTCTGGTTTATTGTCAGGTGTTTTTTTTTTGTTAAATTCCGTCAAATAAATCGATTTAACGAGAGAAAAAGATAACCACATCGTTAACTAATTACCTAGTAAGTAATTAGTCATAATAATAAATATGGCTGGACATTTCACACACAGCGATATCTAGCCCCAAACTAAGCAGAGCTTGTATTATGGGTACCAGATAACTGATAGAATACGTATATACTTTTTTTTTTAAATACATACTTAAAATATATAGAGAAACAACCAGACACAAAACAATTATCTGTAGATCTCACAAACATTTGTTCCGCGGCGGGAATCGAACCCGCTACCTCCTGCGTCTCAGCCGGCTATTCGCTCACTGTACCACGGAGGTCGTCATAGTTTAGTATATTTCAAGCTTTCGCGATCACTGTACATAATTACTGATTTAAATGGGTATTTATCGCTGTACTTTTTTTATTTGTTATTCCGAGGTTTCGTCTGCGTTGCTAGTAGGTACTGCAAAAGCTGTGGTCGCTTATAGACAGGAGTACTTGGAGCTGCCGTCGCGATAGCATATAAAATGAATAAATAAATATATATAGCCCCAAACTAAGCAGAGCTTGTACTATGGGAACCAGATAACTGATAGAGTACTTGTATACCTTTTTTTTGTAAATATGTATATACTTACAATATATTATATAGAAAAACCTCGTGCGTCTCATCCGGCTATTGCTCCACGGAGGTCATATATGTTCAAGAGAGTTATCAATTCATATAAATACGTCAAATTTAAAGTTTAGTCGCTAAATACTGTTTGGTATCGTTATGCAAGCCGGCCTAAATGAACCAAAATTGTCACCCCTAACAGTAATTTGACACTTACTACTTGTCAAAAAAACGTCACTGTCACAGAATTTAAAACAAAAGAAAAAACAGGCGCCGGACCTTTGTCGCCACGAGATGTCGCGCCGGTGATATCCGGTACAGCGTAAGAACAAAAGAAAAAAAATTGGGTCATCGACCATGCTCTATTTGATTTACAACCTTGCTTCTGTCCTAAAGTCTTTGAAAGTATTTAGTCTGTGGTTTTTGACCACAGTAACCACAACAATTAGGTTCATAGAAATATGAATATGTTGTAACTAAGTTAAACTAGGTAAATAACTTGATGAATGAGTACCTCTTATGTAACTAAGTTATAAATATGTATTAATAAATTAATTAATATTGCTAGACATTTCACACAGTTCTATCCAGCCCCAAACTAAGCAGAGCTTGTACTATGGGAACCAGATAATTGATCGAATACTTATATACTTTATTTTTGTATATACATACATATAATATGTATATAGAAAAACATCCAGACCCGGAACAAATATCAGTAGATCATGCAAACATTTGTTCCGCGGCGGGAATCGAACCCGCTACCTCCTGCGTCTCAGACGGTTATGCGCTCACTGCGCCACGGAGGTAGTCAGTGAACCTTTTAAGTAAACTTACTATAAGTAATTACCTAATCACACTAATATTGTAAATGTGAAAGTTTAGATGTTTGTTTGTTGCTCAATCACGTCGTAACGGCTTAATCAATTTTGATAAAATTTGGAACTTAGATTGAAAATGACCTGGTTTAAAACATAGGCTACTTTTTATTGACAGACCAGGCGTGTAAAGCCGCTGGCGGAAGCTAGTATTCTAATAGATAAAAATTAACTGGTAATTTTATTTAATATTAGTATACCTAGTTTCTTACGTAATAAGGGCATATTAATATTATTGTAGTGACTGATTTAAACGGGTATTTATCGCGTAAGTAGGTACCATTTTTATTTGTTATCCCGACGAATCGACTGTGTTGCAACTGCAACAGTCGTGGTCACGGGCGGACTGCAGTACCTATGGAGTACTTGGAGCTACCGTTAAATAATTATGTACAGTGATCGCGAAAGTTTGAAACAAAAAAATACTAGTAGTAAAAACACTAGTAGTATTTTAGTCCTCAGCGGGGCTCATGTTTAGGACCAAAACTGACCAGGTATGCTAAAATGGAGAACATTTAATATTTTGTAAGACAGGTTGACCACAAAAAGCAGTGAATGAATTAATGAAATACTCTTTATTGCATACCAAACAAAAATACAGTATTAATGGAAACAATAAATAAAGATACAATGGGCGGTCTTATCGCTAAAAGCGATCTCTTCCAGACAATCTATGGATGAACAGGATAAACAAAATCAAAAAACGGCGATGTAAGAGTACAGACATAAACAGAACCCACAAAATAAAATATAACTACCTATTGATTAGACTATTTAAACATAAACTTAAATACATACAAATAACACCTATATAAATAAACAACACTACATAAAGAGGATAAATAACATAAACACTAACTAGCAGTTACGAGACAACGAAAGGAAATGGTTGTATACCTTGACTTTGAAAATAGGAAGAGATTGGGACGACCTTATAGACAAAAGCGTTCCACAGTCGCACAGCTTGTACTGTGAAGGAGTCACCAAAAATTGTGAACTATGGACGGGAGTTCGAAGCTGTAGAGCTTCAGAAGAACGAAGGGTTTGAGAGTGTGCCTGATACAGAAACTCGAAACGCTCCTTTTGATAGGAAGGTGAAGTGGGATTATAGAGAATGTTAAAAAGAAGTGATAGAATATGTACATTCCGGCGAAGACGGATAAGGAGCCACTTGAGCAGTGTAATGACGAACCTATTTAATCATCACTAAACATAGAACTCCCAATAAATATCCAGAGCGACCGATCTTTTACACCCAACGGCTCCCAGCAACCTTGAGGAAAGTCTTTGGAAGCTTATTAGATACCTGTTTTGACCAGTCATCATCAAATGCGGTACGGAGAGGTATTTAACATCATATGTCAGCTTATAAGCTGAGTTGGCTTATAGGTGTGGAGTACACTGAGGACAATACACGCTTTGACTAAGTTAGTTTGAAAAACCACGAATAGTTAAAAATTAAGGGTGAATGCGCAACGATGCCTAATTGTATTTAGTGCCTAAATATATTTAAGAGAGTTGTCAAATCATACTAATTTTGTTCTTTTCGTGTTTTGTTTACTAACTAAACTAGTGGTTCGCCCCAAACTGAGATGGTCTCCCAAAAAACAAAAAATAATATTATTCATAATATTTGACTAATAAAATAGTGCCACGAAATACACAACTAACCTACTTACTTGACCTACAGTTTCGTTCAAATTACTAGTAACGGAATTTCATGTTAATTGGTTTTTTTGGAGTACAAATTGCAGTTATTCTAGATTTCAGACATTTGCCTATGCTACACACATACCAAATTACAACACTGTGGCTTGACCCCCCATTTTTATCCTATGATACCTGATTTGTGGGATAACAAGTAACCTATTTGTTAATCCAGGTTATAATCTACGTACATACTAAATTTCATCGAAATCAGTTCAGCCGTTACGACGTGATTGAGTAACAAACAAATAAATAAACAAACATCCAAACTTTCACATTTTTAATATTAGTGTGATGATATAACATATAAATATAAATAAGTCTACACCCAGTGTGCTGCAACCACAACTGACAAAGAAACTCCAATAAAAACAAGTTTTGACAGATCCCTCGCTACCGTAGACCCAGGGTTTTATGACAATGTCAATGATCTTACAAAAAACGTTGTAACTCGAGCATTCTCAGTGTGCTACCAACCTAATTACTTAGGTAGCTGACAGATGATTTTTAATTTTGGGATTTAAAAGGATTATTTCTGATGATGTGACATCGTTTAAACACATGGAGTTGACTGATTTAAAATGTACTAGTTGTCCGCCCCGAACTGAGATCTCGCGAGTCTCCCATAAAAACAAAAAAATATTATTTGTAATCTTTGTCTATCAAAATAGTGTCACTAAATACTTAACCAAATAACCTAGGTACAGTTTCATACAAATTACAAGTAATGTGAGTTCATGTTAATTGGTTCCTCTTTTGGGATAGAAATTACAGTTATTCTGGATTTCAGACTTTTCCCTGTATTTGTATCGCTAAAGCTACATGCATACCAAATTTCAGCACTGCACTTTCAGCACTTTTTACCTATATTCAGGAACACCAAACTCGTTTAGTTGTATGTACGAGCACTGGAAACTGGGATACAGTATTTTACTAATGCATTTTAGTGTTCACATTATAAAAAATTATCCCTGTGAATTTCGTCAAAGTTCTGTTTTCATTATGACTAATAAGAATAACTCAAACACTACTAGGTTTAAACAACAAATAAAAACGGGCTCGAAATCTACTATTCTCTCATTTTTGTCGTCTAGAACCCCAAAATCTCAACAACACCCAACACACATTTTACCTCATTTAATCACACCAGGATTGTGCCATCAGAACGTTCAACGCTTCGAAAGTTATCATCGGACAAACATACATATTACACGTGCGCGATAACTTGGGACCTGCTAGGAATGCGACTCCCCGACCGCTTCCCTTGCACTTCCCCGATGGCGCCCGTATTGTACCGTTCGCATCACTATTTTTTTTTACTAGGGTTTTTAGTCTCGTACTGGCCTACGTCACGTAACGACGCGCTCTGGAATTCTTTTAGTTTTCGTTTGTGTTATTGTTTTGTTGTCTGGAAAAAAGAAGTCAACCATGTGGACAGGCTTCGACAAAAGTATTGAGACGATGACCTCTTACAAGAGACGAATGAATCGCAATTAATTGTAAATTTATCGGATACCTCTTCGTCAAGTGATTATAGTGAGACTGAGGACGAAGAACAACCTCTAGAAGACATAAATCCACTAAATAGTAATATATAAAATAAATGTATAAACTTAAACATTGTATTTTTATTTTATTCAAATAGTGTAAAAAAGATTAGATAAAAAGCAGCGTCCTCCCTGAGTAACATAATAAATTAGGTTAAAAAAAAACAAAGACGAAGCCGCGGGCGGCTGCTTGTTATGTTCGCTTTTTTGTGGGCGGTACAAACACGCCAATATGACGACACCGCGCTCAGGTCCCAACTTATCGCGCACGGGTAATACATACATTGCCGATTTGCCCAAGTGGAGATCTCGCTTCGGCCTATCAATTAAATAAGAAAAATGTAATTTTCTAAAAAAAAGTATCCACAGTAATAAATAAGCTTAGCTAATGCGAAACGTGTTCGACCTAAACCAAAATTGACATCACACTAATATTATAAATGTGAACGTTTGGATGTTTGTTTATCCGATTCCGATGAAATTAAATATATACGTAGATTATAACCTGGATTACCACATGGGCTGCTTTTATCCCATAAATCAAGTATCATGGGATAAAAATGGGATGTCAAGTCAAGTTGCAACAGCGAGTTTAGCTTTATTTCTAGGTTACCTACACGTTTAGTAGTGTAACGCGTACGAAGTCGCGGGCAACAGCTAAACTTGTAATAAATTATATTTAAAACATAAAACAACAATGCGTGTCTAAAAAATTCCTTTCCAGTTTTTGTTTAGGATTTTTTAAACAGTGTTTAGCGGGTGTTTAATTTTTTTTGGTGAGACCCCTTTTATTTAATAATGTATGTAGTTTTAAGTAGAAGCAATACTAAGTAATCTCTGCTAGTTTATGAGCAATAGCCGACCAACTTATGTCTGTAGTTGGGTTTGTAAAAAGTTCATAGAATGTTCATACAAAATGTCAGAAAGCAACTGCAAAATTAACTTTGTATTTTAAAATGACTAAAATAAAGCCGATAAGATAAGAAGTACTGACTACGGAACCCTTTACTATTCGGGTGCTTGACCTAATTGTTTATAAACTACTAGTTGTTGCCCGCGACTTCGTACGCGTTACACTACTAAATGTGTAGGTAACCTAGAAAAAAAGCTAAACTCACTGTTGCAACTTGACTTGACTTCCCATTTTTATCCCATGGGAAATCAAATCAAATCAAATTTATTTATTTGGACACAAGAACAATACAAGTAAGTTAGTAGGAACATAGGAAGCTTAAATCTAACAACATAGTGCTTATATCTAGTTCATTTACTGCGCACCTACCTACCTTACAATAGTAGGGTAGGGGTGTGCTAAGAGCCAGACTAGATTAATGTGATTAAATGATTTAGTAGCCTATGTAATCCAGGTTATAATCAATGAAAATTTCATTGGAATCGGTTCAGCTGTTATGAAATGATTAAGTAACAAACAAATAAATAAACAAACATCCAAACTTTCACATATTAGTGTGACAAAACAAACAAAAACAAATTTTGTAACAGAAAGAATATACAATTATTGACAAGACTAAAATACAGAAGATACAGTTGAATCATCTAAAGACCGTTGCAAACGATCAATACCAGATAACTGATAACTCAATTGCTCCAGATCACTACCAGCCGGAATTGTCCCCATGCCACTAACTGCTTTGCCCCACTGAATAAAAAATAAGATCTTTTTTATATGAAATATCTCGCTTCACAAGCACAATAATAAAACCTCAATCGTAATCGTATAATATTCATTTTTTTAAATTCCAAGATGGCGCTTGATACGAATATAGACGTCAAATGAAGGCTTTGATCCTAATCTTGAAATTATATGTTGGGCCATAGCATTGAAGGGTAAAACTTAAATGCCGGAGTGTCAATTGATATTTTTATGCTTGTACTTTTTATGAACATTTCACACAGCGCTATCTAGCCCCAAACTAAGCAGAGCTTGTAATAAGAAAACCAAATAAATGATAGAATACTTATATACGTATGTTTTTTGTAAATACTTATCATATATAGAAAAACATCCAGACCCGGAACAAATATCTGTAGATCATGTAACATTTGAGGGGTATAGAATCAAAGGCAGCTATATCCAGGACAAGTCGTTTTTGAACCTGTGAATGCCATTTTATTCTTCATACTATTCTATACAAGTTTACAAAATTTTTTGGTACCCAAAACAGCTAAATCCCTACCAAATTCTAGTTTAAAGAATCAGTTTAGAACCAAAGTCAGCTAAATCCACGCAGTTTGGAAACAAACACAGCTAAAATTGCGCCTGGCCAATCACAGGTCTCCATTTTCGTAAGGACAAGATGGCGGATTTCATACTAAACCGTGTTTGCGTGGGTGCGATTTTTATCGAAATTGAATAGGATTTTGCATAGTTTTCTAACTAAAAACGTATTAAACGACTAATAAAAAGTGCAATGGAAGTGTCTGTAGTAGAAGCATTGCCAGGGAAAGGAAGAAAGCGCAAAAGACAGCCGGAGAATTGGAAGGCGAAGAAGGCAAAAATTGACAGGTAAGTCTAGACTAGTGATGTACTTAATCCGATGGAGTTCGATAGAATCTTTAACATAAAATACAAGATAGATCTAGGTTTAACATTATCGATACGTTTTATGTTGTTCAGTGCGGATTTTTATAAATAGAGCTATTCAGTTACATTAATTAATGTAGGTACATTAAGGTTATGTTATTAATTATAGTCATGGTTACGTTTGCTTTGTTTCACAGGTACTCGTCGAAATCTTTGCCAGAAAACATAACCTGCAATCATAACACCAAATCATTTGCGTGTAAACAATTAAAAATACTAGATCTTGTGCATTTTCACAGATCGTTTTACTCAAAACCCATCAAACAACATCAAGATGCGTTAATATTAAAGTGCTGTTCAGTAAAGAAAACAGCCAGAAAGCGGCCTGTAAAATACACAAGAAACAGCAGAGCGTTTTCGATTAAATATGCAATTTACGTAAAATCACTTAAGAAAGCAATTCCAGTTTGCCAGAAAGTATTTCTAAATACGCTTGGGATAACGAAGTATCGTGTTCAGTTCGTCATGCAAAACTTCTTTGAATCTGGTCGGGTTCCTACAGAGAGAAGAGGCGGTGACCATAAGAAACAGAAGTATGCAGCACAAAGACAATCAGTTCATAGATTTTTAAAGTCTTTGAATTGCGTAGAAGCACATTATTGCAGAGGATCATCGCAGCAACGTAAATACCTACCTAGTGAGCTCAATATTAAAAAAATATTTAAACTTTTTAAACAAGCGCACTCAGACAGCCCAGTCAAATCATCTTACTTTAGATCTATCTTTAATCAAGATTTTAATCTTGGTTTTGGGAGTCCAAGGACGGATGTGTGCTCGAAATGCATTGAACTCCAAGAAAAACTGAAGAACGAAAATAATCCATCGAATAAAATTCAACTGATGACGGAGAAAAGGATACACAAATTAAAAGCACAAGCATTTTTTAAACTACTTAAAGAAAAAAAAGAGAAAATGATTACGTTCTCATTCGATTGCCAAAAGAATTTAGTACTTCCAAAAGTTCCCGACCAGAGCTGTTATTACAGCAGGCAGCTGTATTTGTATAATTTTACAATAGTCAATGGTTCATCGAAAGATCCTTTAAATACGAACACTACACATGCATACATCTGGACGGAAAATGAGTATGCTAAAGGGTCAAACCAAATTGCTTCCGCTGTATATGATAGGCTCAACAAAACTGACCTGACTGATGTAACCCACGTCCGTTTAGTGGCAGACGGATGTGCTGGCCAAAATAAAAATTTAATAATGATTTCAATGTGCATGCGTTGGATTTTGGAAAATCCTCAAATAAAAAAAATGGAACTGGTGTTTCCCGTCACCGGCCACTCTTTTATGCCTCCTGATAGAGTTTTCGGGAATATCGAAAAAAATATCCGAAAAATTGAGGTAATAACATCGCCAGAAGAGTACGTCGATGTAATCAGTCAACACTCTACAGTCACGCGACTACGAGATATACCCGTGCTTGACTGGAAAAGTGCAATGCAAAATATTGTAAAAGCACCGGCTCAACTTCACTTCAAGGTTTCTCTGTGTAAAAGATTTATTCTTCGAAGATCCAAAACTCAAGGAAGTGTGTTGGTACGTGGTGAATTATATTACAATTCTGACACGGGAAACCCCAAAAGTTTGTGTAAAACAGGCAAAAAAGCTGAGGCTATACGGCCAACAATAATTCCTAACGGCATAGAAGTGAAACCATTAAAGTTGCGAGATGTCAGAAACCTTCTTCAAAAACACTACGGTGACTCTTGGCAAAATCTTGCACATTTAAAATATTTCCACGACGTGTTGAATAATGTAGACGAAGATGAGCTTCGGCTATTAGAAGAAAGGGGAGTTGAAGAGGAGAACGATACTGTAGAAGATCTTTGCGAAGTTCAAGAAGAAGATAATTTAAGAATATAACATTTTTCATTTAAATTACATAATATTTTTTTCATAAATGTTCTTTTATTTACTCATTTATTCATTTCGGTATCAATTTTTTAGCAATGTAAGTGATAATGACGAAAACATTGCATTTTATTTTCAATAGAAAATCCTTAGATAAAGTTAAAATACACATCACTAGTCTTGTGACGTCATCACCAAAGAGTTGGTATCAAAAACGGCTATATCCATTGCAATCAGAATCAAAGACAGCTAAATCCTTTTGTTGGTATCAAATGCAGCTAAGTGATTTTAAAATTACCGCGAAAGAGTAATTTATTCTTTGGATTGGTCGATGGGTGTGTATTCAGTGGTACCACCATTCCAAATACTCATTTTAGACTTTTTTTTTAATCGTGTTGCTACAGTAAAAATAAAATAAAACGTTTTTTCTGCTTTATGAAAAAATAAACTAGGTGGATATAGCTGCCTTTGATTCTATACCCTTCATTTGTGTCACAGCGCGAATCGAACCCGCTACCTCCTGCATCTCAGCCGGCTATTCACCCACTGCGCCACGGAGGTCGTCAAAAAAATACTTTAATGTAAAACAAAGAGCCTACAGTTACAATGGGTCGTCTTATTGCTAAGAAATGATCTCTTCTAGAATACCTTTGAATGAAGAGGAGAGGAGAGTGGTGATTACATTATTTAGACATTATAAAAATTGTCTCAGTCAATTATTACATTGTTTTTCTGCTTTTTTGTGATAATTTGCAGTCGGCTAAACTTGTTTTGTCCATACAAAAGATTTCAACGCATTACTTGCTACGCCGTAACCAATGCTACGTGTGTAGAGATCTACGACACAAATCATCATCCACAGCCCATAAGTGCCCCCTGCTGATCTCCCTTTGTAAACGCCACCCTTCCCGGTTCTGTGCTGCGCGCATCCAAGAGTTGTCCGCGACATTCTTTATGTCGTCGACCCACCGCGCCGTCGGACGCTCTCGACTTCTTAGGTATGTTCTTGGTCACCATTCGGTCAAAGATTTACTCCACCTGCCTTCACCTCGTCTAGCCAAGTGTCCTGCCTAGTTCCACTTGAGTTTCCCCACCCTTGTTCCGACGTCTTGGACTTTCGTCTGGCGTCGGATTTCGACATTAGGAACTCGATCCAGCAGGTTGATGGCAAGCATGGCGTGCTTCATGGCTCTCTGTGCAACTCGTACTCTGTACACAGTTTCCTTGGTGAACGCCCATGTTTCAATACAAATACTTAAATAAAGCTATTCTTACCTCAATTATAAATTAGAATATGCTAAACGGTGAAGAAAAACATCGGGAGGAAACACGCGGCTTGGCTCTGCATGTATTGACTGACCATGTTTCTCTGCAGTTTTTGAAGTAAAACTTCTTTACGCACACTTGACTTTGGGAGTAAGCTGGTGAACGCGTTACGAAAAGTGCGAATGGAAGTTGAGAGGGAGATATAGGTTAGTGAAGATAGAAAAAAAGAGAGTTACGTTTTGTATTTTACTGTAGAAGCAAGAGAGAGAGGTGTGCGCGCACATTTTCTATCTCTCTTCCTCTCATAGCCAGTGCATAATATATATATATATATAACTAGCGATTTAGGTTTAAGGCCTCACAAACAGTACTACCTAGAGACGGAACAAGCATATGCCCCACCTGATGTTAAGTGGTAACCATCGCATATAACAAAGTATTACCTCGTAGCTCACATTTATAAAATTGTTCAAGAACGAAATGAAATTACGAAAAACATATATATATATATTTTTCGTAATTTCATTTCGTTCCTCTTCTCAAGAACGAAATGAAATTACGAAAAACATATATATATATATATTTTTCGTAATTTCATTTCGTTCTTGAACAATTTTATAAATGTGAGCTACGAGGTAATACTTTGTTATATGCGATGGTTACCACTTAACATCAGGTGGGGCATATGCTTGTTCCGTCTCTAGGTAGTACTGTTTGTGAGGCCTTAAACCTAAATCGCTAGTTCTGGAGCTACACATAGTATAGATGATACAGTAGCCGATCAGATGGACTAGTTACTAATCGATCTCTGATTAGTCACAGTTAATGTTCCCACGGTGGCTCACTTGTGTTACTGCTTATCAGTACGCTTTGTTTCTTCAAAAGGATTAGCTTGAGAAGCAAAAAGGGTTTACTTGCTGGAATTTTAAGAGCCTGATAACTCGAAACCAAAGCAAGATATAAAATTTTAAACAGTTTATTGAAAAGTGGCAAAAATCTACACTAAATTTAAATAAAAAATAATGATTGATATTTAACACAGCGCTACCTAGCCCCAAACTAAGCAGAGAACTAAGCAACTATGGGAACCAGATAACTGATACAATACTTATATACGTTTTTTTATAAATACATTCATACAATATATAGAAAAACACAAGCTGTTCCGCGACGGGAATCGAACCCGCAACCTCCTGAATCTCAGCCAGCTCATAGCCCACGGTCGGTAGAAAATCATCGTAATAAAATGTTTTTTTTTTTTACTTGACAGGTACTTAAACTATCTTCAGGGTGGCCTAGTTACCTAACCATATTAAGCATATACCTAGTGCATTCGTTATACAGTAGTATTTGTAAATATTTTAAGAAAAATATATCTTTAACAAAACTGTAAAATTAACATCATATCCCTAACACTGAAGATAAAACATTGAAATGTGACCTCTAAAAACCAAGCAAATATATTAACTTTACCTCCACCGCCCACACAGCTCAAAATCGCGTGCACTTTCCGCTCAATCACTAACAATATCTGTTGAAAGTTTGAGTTTCGTGTATAGGATTATAGGTGGTAAGGTTACCTTGTTTATTTTACCCCTTATTTGTAAAGGATGGAGGTTTAAAATTAGCGCATACTACCGCGGCAGCCTTAAAGAAGACCCTAAGGATAATATTATGGGTAAATATGGAGTGGTCAAATATGACCCATGGTCAAATATGGCCAGGAACACGCACGGATTGTTTGCGAGCGTTTAACAGGAGAATTTGTCAGATAGATGGCGCTTGAAGCTAGACACGTTTTGGGCGGTAGGTAATTGTGTCACCTATTTATGTGTTAATTGGTGTACACTAGGATTTAGTTTTGGGCTAGATAGCCCTGTGTGAAATGTCAATAAGAACATAACTAATAGAATACTACTTATATGTATATTTTTTTGTAAATATATTCTTTTAATACATAGAAATCACACTCGGAACAAATATCTGTAGATCATGCAAACATTTGTGCCGGTTTTTTTTATTTTAAAAATCAACTTTTTTTGGGTTACGATCCTTTACAAGCAAACTAACATCCTTCTTTTTGGGTGATGGGTTAAAAAAGCTTGCAAGATTCGATCACATACTCACATTTGTTATTTGATTGTTCTTCCTTGATAACTTGAACAAGTGATCGAGAATGAAACCGGTGGTAGTGATATTATTAAAATTCATTCCTAACAAGAGACTGAGAAAGAGTGTAGATTGTTATTGTCTGCCAATAACGCCAAGACTTCAGTTTACCTGTGATCATGGCGCATCAAACTGCGATATCGGAATACTCAAAAACTCACAAATCATAGTAAATGGATCTAGTGCATTTCATGGATCATGGAAAGTGAAATGTATAATGAATACATAGTGCACATTGAAAATTCTATTAAAAGAACCCCCGCGCGTTTTGGTCCTACGTAAAAAGTAAGAACCTATCCAATGCTTATCCCGCAGTGATGCAGTATGGTACTCTTTCTTCTGGTCAGGGTGATGTCATATGCAATATGTTTGGTGATTACTTTCACTCCACTTTTCTTCAAAACAGTATATCAACCGATTTACCAGAGAATGTAAGCTCACAACAGGATGCTGCATGTTCCTGTGACATAAGCATGGTTGAAGTGGATGAAGAAGAGGTATTTAAATTATTTAAGAAGTTGTACTTAAACAAGACAGCGGGTCCCGACAACATCCCCCCTATTGTAATAATAAAGTGCGCTAAAAGCCTAGTCCTGCCCCTCACTCTCCTGTACCGTCGCGCGTTATCGGAAGGCGTGGTTCCAAACATCTGGAAATCAGCTTTTATCACTCCTGTTCACAAGAATAAAGCTGAAAATTATAGGCCCATATCTAAATTATGCTTATTTGCTAAAGTGCTTGAAAAAATAGTACACACCCAATTGTACTCCGCGCTCTAGCAAGATATTGCACCGCAGCAGCACGGATTTTTAAAGAGTAGGTCTACTACGTCAAATCTTTTGTTGTGCACTGAGTTTGTATCCCGTTTCATGGCTGAACCCTCGCAAGTTGACATAATTTACACTGACCACAGCAAGTGTTTTGATCGCATTGACCACTTAGTCTTATTAAAGAAGCTGCAACGGATGGGCATCAGAGGTAATCTTTTCAGGTGGTTCACTTCTTATGTCCAAAACAGATGTCAAACGGTCGTTCTTAGCGGGTATTCTTCTTTGCCAATGTATATCCCTTCAAGAGTTCCTCAGGGATCTTTATTGGGCCCCTTGCTTTTTACACTTTTTGTGAATGACATCTCATCATGCTTCGTTTATTCAAAAATTCTTCTTTACGCAGACGATATGAAAATTCTATATAAAATTAACACTATAAATGATGCATATCATTTGCAGGACGACCTTATTCGTTTTCAAAATTATTGCATAATTAACAAGTTAGATTTAAATATTTTCAAGTGCAATGTCTGTTCTTTTACACGTAAGCCAATTAGTATCAAGTTTAACTATACCTTACACAACTTACCTCTTACAAGGGTAGACACAGTTAGGGACCTTGGTGTTTTGTTTGACAGTAAACTTCTTTTTGACGAACATATTGAGAATATTGTGAACAAAGCCTCTCGTGCACTTGATTTTGTTTTTACAATGTCTTCTGAATTTACGAGCATTAAGACCATTAAAATCCTGTATTGCGCGTATGTGCGTAGTCACTTGGAGTTCGCCTCTCAAGTCTGGACTCTCAATCCCTGCTATGACGTGTATTCTACACGTGTAGAAAGAATACAAAAGAGATTTATGCGATATTTGCAGTTTCGTGCTAAAGTTTATCTTCCTGATTATATAACCAGATGTCGTAAATTTCACTTCCTTCCCCTGTATAAACGTAGAAACATTTCCGATTTGTCGTATCTTCTGAGCATTGCAAATGGCACGGTTGACTGCTCCGAGTTACTGGAGCTACTGGGATTACGCATTTATAGAGTCAGAATAAGGAGACCGCACATTTTACATGTTCCGTTAGTTAAAACCAATTACAGGCAAAACGCATTTGTTATTCGAGCAAGCGCCTCGCTTAACACTTTGGCAGATGCAGATATTGATATATTCAATACTTCGACAAGCAAGTTAAAAAGCTTGCTTGCAGATAAGTTCTTCTGTAATAATTAATGTACCTACCTAAAACTCTTAAGAACGAATATTGTAATGTGAAACGGTTTTTGTCAACTGTAACTGTGTTTTTATATAAATCTTTTTAAAAAAAATTGTAAACTGTGGAAATTTGTAATTGGCTCTAAGAATACATGTATGTTTTGCATGTATTATAATTTATTTAGTTTTCTGTGTACCTAGCTGTAAGTTTCCTTAAAATAATAAAAAAAAAATTAAAAAAAATATGCCGTTTTAAGTACAAATAACTGGAACTAATCTATTGAACTAACAAAACAGAAAAAATCGGTCACTACACGGGTTAAAACAAGGTCAAGATGTCAAAAATAATTTGATAACATCTTTGAGCATTCATAAGATTTATTGCGACAAATTTAATTGCAAAATAATTGGACCCGAATCCTAATATACGACCTTGAGATGGAACAAGCATATGTTCCACATAATGGTAGGTGGTAACCATCTATTTATTTATTTATTTAAACCATCTACAATAGTGCCTTGTAGGTCACGCACAAAATCCTTTAGGTATTTCCCTATTTCATCATGAATGCTAGAAGAATTTGCTGCATAGATTCTCTGTGGGTAAATGGAGCTATCGTTGCTTTAAGTCGAATGAAATAAATAACAAACCGTAGCATCATGCTAAGCTGAGTACCTATTCATCTCCACACAGAGCTTTTGAGTTTGTAAGTGCTTAGGTTAGATTTTATTAGATCTTTTTAAATTTTCGCGAACTATAATTATGTTTTTAAGACAAAACGGGTCTTTTTGCGCACAGATTTATATCAAAATTATCTCTCGTGACCACGGCCGATGTAACTTGGCCGTAACGTCGAGGTTAGTCAAAATTATATTTTTGATATAAATCTGTGCGCGAAAAGACCCGTTTTGTCTTAAAAACATTAGATTTTATTGTTGTTGTTTTATTTTCCTTTATTACTGTGTGGTTGTTGAATAAAATGTTCTCTTTCTTTTTTCTTTCTTTCAAATATCTCACTAACTCCCTCTTGACATTCTGGTACTTAGGCTGGCTTGCACATCGATCTTTAAATGTGTTTAGTGACTAAACATGTTTAAATTTGACATATTTCTATGATTCAACTGAGGACCGAGCTGTGCGATCATCTCGTCGTTTACTATTGATTACTCCACAGCATAACACGGCAACTTACTCTGACTCTTACACCATAACCGCTACTTGTCTCTGGAATAATATGCCACCAAACTATTTCGAGGATACTTCAGTGGAAGCATTCAGATTGAGAATCAAACCGACCAAAAATGAGCAACTTAATCTTTCCATATCACTTCTTCGTATGTATTTTATTTGATATTGGTATAGTTTAGTCTATTATATAATGTATTTAAGTAGGTTTATTTATGTAGTATGTACCTATGTTATGCTATTTTTATTAGTCCTGTGCAACTTTTCATTAGTTCCCTTTCCTGTGCACTACCTACACATCTTTATCTACAATACACAAAGGTTATCTGGAAGAGAATGCTCTTTAGCATTAAATTCGCCTTTGTATAGGGTTCCCAGATCAAAAAATCGATGTTCCGGGGTAAATTCCGGACATTTGATGAAAATATAACATTAATGTCGTTAGCACCGTGCATGTGAATGAACGAAGCGAATTCTCGAATTTTGGGAGCAATAAATATCAGTAATGATCAAAATGACAAATAACATAAGCAATGTTGATTGTTAATTTATTTTAAACTAGCTGACCAATCCGCAGCTTCGCACGCGTAGTTTTTTAGTAAAAACATTACCCTCTTCTCCGCAGTTGGGTAAAAAGTAGCCTGTGTCACCCGGATATAGTGTAGCTTCCCAACAGTGAAAGAATTTTTTAAATCGGTCCAGTAGTTTCGTAGCCTATTCAATACAAACAAATCTTTCCTGTTTATAATATTACGAAGTTTTTGTGGATATTGATATGTTCTTTAATATTGTAGAACATACTTTTGTTCTCTCATCAATAGTTTCCGCAGCGCATGCGATGAAAGACGTTTTAGGGCACTTTTTTACACCTTGGGTTACGTTACTTAAGTTTTAGTAAAGATTCCTAATATTTTCTAGCAATAAATATAGCTTATGTCATTCAAAGAGAATGTAGCTTTCCAATGGTGAAAGAATTTTTGAAATTGGCCTAGTAGTTTTTGAGTTTATTCATTACAAACATACACACAAAAATACAAATCTTTCCTCTTTATAATAATAATAATATTGATAAAAATATTTGGTTTATTTTACTCGTTACCTACTTAAATTGTATAAATTCCGGACGGTTTAGGATTCCCCCCCGCATTCCGGAGCAGTAGATACGTCTATGGAATGCATAACCGACAACAATACGGCAAGCCTCATCATTAGCTATATTTAAATCTAGGGTAAAAAGCTTTTATCTATCAGAAACTAGTATCGCACATGTATATTTATCTAATGTATTATAAATATTATATATATAATAATTTTATATTTTGGTTTATAATTAATAATTTATTTATGTCTATTTGTATTTTATAAAGTAAGTATTTAGGTATTAGTTGCACTTTCTTCATCCATATGTATCTTAGTCTTAAAAAAGCACCCCCGACCATATCTTTGACATATCAAAATCCTCTCCAATCCAAAGGTTGACTGGAAGAAATCGCTTCAAAGCGATAAGACCACCCATTGTACTTTGTATCTTCTACGAGTATTATGTCTGTAGTTTTTATTTTTTAAGGTGTAAGTAGGTACAATAAAGTGTTTTCATTCATTCATTCATTCCGGAGAAAGACCTATACTTCCGGACATGCCCGGGAAATTCCGGACGTATGGCAACCCTACCTTTGTACTAGTTGTCTAAGTGAAATAAAGCATTTTCAATCAATCAATTAATTTGGCAACACCTTAAATCATATTTAGCCACTAAATACGTTTAGGCATCGTTGCGCAAGTCGCCTTTAGTAAGTTACATTAGTTACAGAAGTGCTGAACAAGTGACTTTCATCTGTGTGTGATGTAGACACGTAAACAATAAGTGGGTCTAGAAACAAAACAAATTTATAAGTATCTTGGCTATCTCCCGAATATCACATTTTCAAGTTATGTTAACTTGGAACCATGGCATGAATCGAAGCCTTGAGACATTCATATTGAGTCATTCTCAATAAATAGTATTTAATCTAATAAAATCATGCTGTTGTCTGATAATGCCATGTAACATATTTCTGAGAACTGACATGACAAGAATTTTATCAAATTTAACATTACCTACCTACCTATCTGTTTTGTATTTAGTATTTATTTTTTTAAGACATTATTAATATTAATGGGTAACTTATAGTTGACCATATTTTTAGTTATATTATTTTAATATAAGTTTTTAATGTAAAAATTGACACGCCTGTAACAACCAATGTTATAATTAAGGTGATATACATAAATAGATCGCTCGAGGAACTCGGTACCATGCTCAACGACCTCAGTAGGGTCTCCCAACAGGTGGGTCTTAAAATGAACATGGATAAGACAAATATCCATGTTTCACCCGTACCGGTAGTTGTTGGGGGCGATACTCTCGAAGTTGTCGACGAATATGTATACCTAGGACAAACTGTCCAATTAGGTAAATCCAACTTCGACAAAGAGGTCGCACGAAGAATCCAACTCGGCTGGGCAGCGTTCGGGAAACTTCGCGATATCTTCTCGTCCAAAATTCCCCAGAGCCTGAAGACTAAAGTCTTCAACCAGTGTGTGTTGCCAGTGATGACTTATGGCACTGAAACGTGGTCCTTTACTCATGGCCTCATGACCAAGCTCAAGGTCGCTCACCGAGCTATGGAGAGGGCTATGCTCGAGGTTTCTTTGCGTGACAAAATCCGCAATGAGGAAACCCGCAGAAGAACTAAAGTTGCCGACATAGCTCTCAAAATTAGCAAGTTGAAGTGGCAATGGGCAGGCCACATCGCTCGTAGAACCGATAACCGTTGGGGAAGAAAGGTTCTCGAGTGGAGACCACGGACTGGAAGACGCAGCGTAGGCCGGCCCCCCACAAGGTGGACCGACGATCTAGTAAGAATCGCTACCAACCGCTCGTTGTGGCGATCTAAGGGGGAGGCCTATGTTCAGCAGTGGACGTCTTCCGGCTGATGATGATGACATAAATAGATCTGAAATCATTCATTCTAATCACAAGGATAATATTAACAGACCATTTGGCCGGCTGTTCTTCTATATTAAATTAATGAGTTTATTTATTTCAAACAACTTGGTATCACAGGCACACAATAATAATGTGAGTAGTTTTTTTTATGCTACATGGATATGGAACAAGCTTTTGTCCAACTGATGCTAAGTGGTAACCATCACCTATAACAGAGAATTGCTTCGTAGGTCACGCGCCTTAGATACGTGCCCTGTGATGCATTGCCCTGCGTCCATCAACTTCAGGCATATGTGCCTGTAATTTCACTGGCAACAATACCCTTCAAATCGAAACACAGCAATGCTGCTTGGCGGCAGAAATAGGTATGGTGGTAGTACTTCCCCGGGCGCTTTCACAATGACCTTAAGCGGTTACCACTGCCTGATTACATTGCGTCCAACTTAAACTCCAACTCGTTCAAAATGTTACAATTTAGACGTAATTTATTTTCTGTATTCTAAAGGGATCATTAAAAAAAGCAACCAGCCTTGTTTCTTGCCTTTCTTTCCTGGCTTGGTCGCGAAGGAACAGGCAGTAAAATTGACGTTTCAAAGTGATCCTTGTGATTTTAATGAATAAAAGATTTTGACTTTGACTTGACTTAGCCCACATAGCATTGCATTACGCCCGTCGTCACATAAAGGTATAAATTAGTAAAAATCAGAACAACTAAGATTTACGTTTTAGGTAGAGTCATCTTAAACTCTTCCATGGCGTTAGATCCTATAAACTGTCGAATGACCCGGAAATCGTCATTTATAATCATTACGATCACAACACAACAAGTATACGTTTGTATGTAAGTATGTGTGTGTGTGAGGCTGGTTTTAAAAACGCGTGCGTTAGAATTTATTGTGTCAATAATGAGCTGGCCCTGCCGCTGCGTGGGCTAGGGTTGTCTCTTAGGCATTTTACTGTTTAATGTATATTTTTGTGATAAACAAGGATTTTTTCTCATCGATGGTTAAAGAATAATTTTAAACGTGTATTTTTAATAGCCACGTATATTATGGCGTCTTTACTATTCAATATCTAATTTTTATTTAAATACAATTTTGTTCAGAGTTCTAAACCTTCCTATTATACGGGATTAAATCACATTAGATTTCCAATTGTTATGGTTTTAATAACACTTGTTTACGTTTCAAGGTTTCAAAGTGATCCTTGTGAGTTTGATGAACAAAATGAACTTTATTGTAATCATCAAATAAAATTATAACCTATTTATCAAAATAAGAAAGGTTCTCAATTTGACACGTATGCATCTATTGTGTATATTAACTAAGATCTCCGCCCACTAAGGACAGATTTCGTAGAATTATTTTTATTGATATGGGTGCATCGTAAGGTTGGGCCCATATAATATTTGGTGAAGATCTGATGAATATCTTAAGACTTAGAGAACGAAAACTCATCTAAGGACAATAGCATATCACTCATAACGAAGTAGGGTTTTTTTATAAGGTTCCGCGCGCGGATTTGCTCGCGTAGTTTTTCAATAATAAGTAGCCGGTCTGAATCCAGGTTCCGGTTCAGGTTATAATACAAGTAACTTTTTAACAAAAATATAACCAACTTCAGATAACAGAAAAAAAAATAAACTACTGAACCGATTTCGATGAAATTTCTATGCGACCAATCTGAAAATATATCGTTTCAAATAATAAAATCGGTTGATAAATGACGGGGTTATAAGGTAACAAACATAAAAAACACAGTAGAATTCGGAACCTCCTCTTTTTTGAAGTTGGTTAAAAAAGGTTTATCATACTAATAATACCACAAATATAAAAGTCTGAATGTTTGTTTATTTGTTTTTTACTAAATCACGTCGTAACGGCTGAATTGATTTCGATTAAATTTGGTGTGTTGATTGGATACACCTGGATTCAAATATAGGCTACTTTTTATTGACAAGCAACGCGTGAGAAACCGCTGTCGAAAGCTATTTTATAATATATTCCAAATATCATCTTTATTCTATATTCTTTATTGTACACAAGAAAATACATTATAAAGTACAGAAATAGAGGACATGTACAAAGGCGAGCTTAACCCTATGAAGAGTTTTCTTCCAGCAAACCTTTGAGGCTAGAGAGAGAGAGATGATTTTAAAGGTAGGTGCGTGTACAAGAATCATAAATATGTACATATATCTTAAACAAATAAAACGTAATATATCAAAAGAAAGTAATACAATGAATGAATATAATAAATAAAATAAATAGACTAATATATACAAAAATAACTATATACTTACAATAATATAAAATTACAGAGAAAGATAGTGCTCTTTAACTTTCCGTTTGAAAATGTTAAACGACGGACTAGCGCGAACTTCATGGGGCAGGGCATTCCAAATTTTCACTGCATAAACGGTACAGGAGCCACCATAGCGGTTTGAAGTGTGTTGAGGTGTTTTGAGGAGAAGAGACTTAGAGGACCGGGATGACACACTGCGAGGGACAAGAAATTCGAAGCGTTCACGGAGGTAGGGAGGAGAGAGAGGACAATATAATACTTTAAATAAGAGTGAAAGAACGTGAAGATCACGACGAAGACGAATAGGGAGCCATTTAAGTTGGGATCTGAACGTGGATACGTGATCGAACTTGCGCAGTCCAAATATAAAACGGATGCACAAGTTCTGTAGACGTTCCAGTTTACTGAGAAGTTCCTCCGTGGCATCAAGAAAGCAGACATCTGAATAGTCGAGAAGGGGCAGCAACAGGGCTTGGGCGAGGGTAATTTTTGTTTCAAAGGGAAGAAATTTCTGAAGACGTTTGAGGGATTGAAAAGAGAAATGCACCCTTTTGCTTATTGCATTGATTTGGCTGGCCTGTGATAGCTGATTGTCAAAAATGACACCAAGGTTCTTGGCCTTGCTCGAGTAAGGTATAGGCTCCTGATCGAACTGGATTTGAGGAAGGGTAGACTGGTTGACAACACTCAGCATATATGGACTTCCTAAAAGTAGAACCTGGGACTTAGAAAGGTTAACCAATAGACAAAAAGTTTTAGCCCATGTGTTAATGCGGTCAAGATCAACGTTCATCTGGTCAACTCCCTCTAATATGTCCTTGGCTTTAAAGCGTCGATAAATTTGTAAGTCGTCGGCATAAAGATGGCAATGAGAGTAAATAACAAGAGTAATAGAGTTAATAAAAATTGAGAAAAGTAGACGGGAAAGGACGCCTCCTTGCGGAACACCAGCAGATATATCGCACCAGTCAGAGCAGGACTCGTTCCACCGCACACACTGCGAGCGTCCGGAAAGATAAGATTTGAACCAAGAGGTTACTTGATGAGAAGCATTTAGAGAGGAAAGGATAGATAGTAGGATATCATAGATAGTAGGATATCTTAGTCAACAGAATTAAAAGCGCTACTGAAATCCTATAACACTAAGACAGTAAGGCACTTATTGTCCATGCCCCAACGAATGTAGTCAGAGACTTTCATAAGGGCGCTTACGGTGCTGTGGCCAGGTCGAAACCCAGATTGGAATGGACTCAGCAGGCTATTTTTAGTAAGAAAAAGAGAAAGTTGCCTATGAACAATGTTTTCGAGGACTTTGGAAAGAACAGGTAAAATGGAGATTGGACGAAATTGGGAGACAACGGTAGAATTAGAAATTTTAGGCAAAGGAAGGACAAAAGCTTTTCTCCAGGCAGAAGGAAAAGAGCTAGTTGTTAAGGAGTGATTTATGATGTGGGTGATGCAAGGAGCAAGCTCAGAGGATAAAAGTTGTAACATTTGAATGTGAATGTCGTCTGAGCCTATAGCTTTGGTGGAGATGGATTTTAGGAATAAAATTACTTCTCTCTCAGTAACCTCTCTGAAGACAAGAGGAGGGCACTCGGGCCTGGGTAAGCGAGAGATTTTGTCTAAGGTGGAAAGTTTGATGTTTTTATCACGAGAAAGAGGAGATTTGGAGAAATGAGTGTTAATAGCATTCAAGTCAAATGATATGGCGGAATCGCTAGACAGTTTACCTAGACCAAGAGATTTTAAAAATTTCCACATTTGAGAGCAATTGCAACATTTTATAGAATCGTGTATGTGGCGTCTCTTGGCATCTCTGCACAACTTAGTACAACGATTACGGAGTTTTTTGTAGGTTGCTAAATTCTCCTCTGTAGGAGACAGTTTGAAGGTCCGTTTAGCTTTGTCCCGGTTAGACATTGCCTTCTTAATAGATCCTGGCAACCAGGGATCAGGTGGGTGTTTGACCTTAACAAGTTTAAGGGGTGCATGAGCGTCATAGAGTGTAGTTAAAGTATTATTGAAAGCGGCTACTTTGTCATCTATCTCCACAGCATTGATGATCGGAGACCAATCAATGTTGCATGAGTCGGCTCTTAAACGCTCCAGATCAATGTCCTTAAAACTGCGAAGTAGAAGTGTTTTAGGTTTTTGTTGAGGGCAACGAATCTTATATGAGAGGAACAGAAGATCATGATAGGAGAAAGGGGCAGTGAGTTGTCCGTGAGTAGCCACGCGGTCAATATCTGAGACAATAATGAGGTCAAGAAGAGAAGGAGTGGAGTGGGGAGCAAGGTGAGTAGCGGAAAGAGGAAGAATGTGCATGTTTACAGAAGAGACCAAAGAGATAAGCTTTTGGATACGCATATCCTTCTTTAAAAGGCATGTGTTGAAATCCCCGAGGATAATAGTGTGGTCATAAAGAGGAGTTAAGGATTCTAATTTAGACTCAAAAAAGGAGAAGTAATCAACGTTAAGAGACGGTGGATAATATACACCAAGTAAAATTTTCGAGTGGTTATTTCAAGAAACAGGTGTTCAGCAAAATTATTATATTCACCCGGCGATTGATCAATGACATTACAGGGAATATCAGCTCGGCTACTCCACCACAGGCTTTGCCGATCCGATCGTTTCTGATTAACCTAAAACCAGGTAGAGGGTATTGTGTAGAGGGTAGGCCAGGCTTGAGAAAGGATTCGGAAATAAGTATAGCGTCAATAAAATTGCAATCAAAAGAACATAGAATATCGGAATAATGGGCAGGGATACTTTGAGCATTAATGTAAACAAGGTTGAAGTTTTTGTAATGCCCATAGAACTTATTTTCCAGATGATCTCGCAAAAGAGTTGAGTCATCTCGCATCACGCACTAGCATAATCATTATCAGAAGCACATGAGGAAGAGCACGAAAAAAAACTATCATCGAAGCCAATAGTATCCATAAAAAATAATAATATAAAAATAATAAATATATATCTAATAAAAGTGGCTTAGGTGCCAATTAATATTAAATTTATGTTACAGTTAACAATATAGTTTGCCTGATACCAGACACTGACCTCCCAAGCACTCGCTAGTTTGCCGGGAGAGCAACGAAACACTAACACAGTTTAAACCAGTAATTAAATACGTAGACACAATATGCCTCTTCAGTATATACAAGAAAAATAATAACAATAAGTTGGTTATTACTAAATTAAACAAAACAGAGAAAAAAAAAACAGAAAGAAAAAAAAATATTGTGGGCCAGGTTTTGCGGATGTGCAAAAAGCTATGTATCTAGGAAACAGATTTACGTTTCTGAACGAATTCACACAAAATAGCCACGAACTCCTGTCAATGTCAAAAGCACAAAAGTAAACAGATTCATCGAAATATGAAAACGAAAATATTAGAGAACTATTTTTTAAAACAATTCAAAAATCAAAAAAATCATTAATATTTTATTTTCTCTGTCATGCTTTACAATAAATGGAGCCCTACTTGCCAAACTTGAAAAACTTGTATCTTGGCAATTAGTGCTTTTACTTTTGGTTATGTCTACTTACAGAGATGTGAACTAAAAACAAATTATATTAAGTATATGAATTATCTGATTAAATATTACAGTTACTATTGATTTTATTTTACATTTTACATACAATTACTTTGGAATACTTTTTATTTTGTTTCTTAACGAATAAATCTTCGTTTGAACACAATCTCGCCTGATGGTAATCAATGATGTGCTCTAAGATGAAGTACGAAGATCTAGAAGGCACCTCTTCACTCTTACCTTAAAGAGGCCCGGATTGTTTGCAACAAGTACATATTTTTAAGAGCGGTAAAGTTTTAGTGGCAGCCCTACCTCCAATACGTTGTCGGATCGCGGCGGCGGCGGCAAAGGCGAGTCAAAGAGGCCGCGAACACGACGTTTATCTGCGCGGGTAGCCGTAAACTCCACCGATATTGTACCAAACTGTACGGGATTCACTAATTATACCTACCTATCTTTCTGATACTTTTGTATACTGTGCTTGTTACTTCTGAAATTAATATACTGTGCTACTGCTTTAGATACATCCTGAAAGGTTTTTGCGTCGAGACCATGCACTGGAATGCGTAGGACGGCCTCCACTAGAATAGAAGACGACCTGATTAATGTTGCTGGGAGCCGATGGGTGCGCACAAGGTTGCGCTGGAAAACTGGGTGGCCTATTTATGCAGTGATGATATATAGGCCACTCAGATATAATGATGATGAGGCTGATTATTGTATATAGTATTAATATTTTGCATATTTATATAGCTACCATTTTATATACGAAAACTTATCGGTCTTTATGATTTTTAGGGTTCCGTACCTCAAAAGGAAAAAACGGAACTTTTATAGGATCACTTTGTTGTCCGTCTGTCTGTGTGTCAAGACCCTATATCTCGGGAACGCGTGGAGGTATCGAGTTGAAATTAAAACCATATACAGTCTACAGATATCTAAAAGTCCAACTTCTACACTACTGTAAGGTAACGTAAAAAAAGATACGGCCGTTTATGCCGGAAAAAAACATATATTTCGACACTCTCAAGGGAATTAAAATTTATAGGTACTTTCCGTTGACCTAGAACTATGAAATTTGGCAAGTCATATCGTCTTATACTATATTTATAGGGAAAAATCTGAAAACTATACATTTGTAATAAAATAATAAAACATACATGTAGTCTATATTTTTTTTAAGTCCATTTTAAATGTAGCAAGTTAGATAAAATTTTAATTTTAGATAATTTTTTAGATACTCTAAACTTTGAGGTATCGGCTTGTCTTTTAATATAAATTTTATTGATTCCAATTGTTATTTTAGTTTTTAAGGATTATGATTCTGTAAATATTTTTTGTTTTTTCTTTATTTCAGTGTATTTTGATTTTTTTTTTAGTTAATTGTATTTTTTTTTATTTGCTCAATAAATTAGTTATTGTGGTCTTCACCTGTAATTGTAGTAACATTTAGCTCGTAAAAATATTAATTATTTTGTTATGATGTGTACTATGTTGGTGTTCAAATACATAAATAAATAAATTATTTAAAGTACCTACAAATTTGTACGGAACCTTCGGTGGGCGAGCCCAACTCGCACTTGTCCAGTTTTTGAAATGTAAAAACACGTTTTTACTAAGAAGATGTCAAGACCCTCTTGCTCTCACTAACTTACTTTTGAAGAGACTCCTATTCCGTTAAAATACATATTCCGAAAAAAACACTTAGATGCTCTACTCATAGACCTGCTACCTAAATATGTATACCTAAGTATTATTAATGATTTAACATGTTATCTTTTAAACTGCATTTTGTTATTTTAATGGCTGAACACACACGTATCTTAGCAAAAACGCATAAAGCTTAATTAATAATTAAGTTTATACTTAAGAAACCATAAATTAACTCATTAAGGGAAACATACCTACTCTGTAATAAACTCGCTCTTTAGTACTAAAACTTTATTTCTCTAGACAGTACAGTAGCTGCGTTGTGTAGAACATTATCAATTGTATGCAGGCTACTTCCAATTGTTTTTGAAGTAATACTTCATTACGCACGCTTGACTTGGGGAGTAATCCGTCAAGTTACGATAATTGCGAACGGAAATTGAGGGAGATATAAGTTAATGGAGATAAAAAGAGAGAGAGTTACGTTTCATATATTTTTAAACTTTAATGTGCGAGTTGCGTCTGTCCAGAACGAATAAAATCAATCGTGATCTGGGTAGCGTTCCTGATACCACTTCAACGCATTAGTTGGGCTTCGTCGGTTAATGAAGTATGCTTTAATTAAGTCTTTTGCGTATTTGACAATGCCATGATAGGACAAATAAAATGATGTAATGACTAATATAAAAGTCCGATAGATGCAAGAACCATGTTCGAAATTCAAAGCTTTTCTGAAATACGAAATGTTTTTGAATTGCTCATGAGAGCATGGAGTTCCTTAACTTCATAATCGTTACAGTATTAATACTTCTTTAATGTGCAATTAGAATCTAATAAAATGTTTGTTGGAGGAATTTTGCTTTATCCTGTTGTATGAGAATACATTTTATCAAATTTGACTAACTTCCGCTGCTCAGATTTTTTTATCCGATACAATAAAATGATCCTTACATAGGACAGAATCGATCGGCTTCAAAAAAAAATTTTACCAACTTGATTCATTTTAAGGTGCTACTCACGCTTGACCAAAAAAATTTTAATGCCCAAAATGTTTTTCTTCGAAAACGAGCTGATGTTTTAAAAGAAACTGCATCTGTATCTTCTCTGGTTATGGGTGCTGCCGTACTGTTCCAGTTAAAAAAAAACACTCTGTATACTGATCGACCTACAGACGTGTGGACAATTTTGTAATTGAACATTTTTATAAATTAATATATTGAAAAAGAAGTTTTACTTCAGTCGTGTCGTCTAAAGCAAACTCGTTTTTTTTATTTAGCGCGTCACATACGATGACGAATGACGACGCTTATATCGCTCTCTCAATTCCTATAAGAACGATAAGTGCACATTCATTAGCTAACTGAGCAGTACAAATGTCTAAGCATGTGCGTATCGAAGTTACGGTTTATTATTGTCGGCAAATCAATAAAATTTAATAGATGTATTTTTTTTTGCCACCGGCTACGTGCTCACCCACATATTGTAGATGCGTGGGAGTCTCACACGGTGCGTTTCACCCGCTCGTTTCTTCCACGCACCTGCAACATTTGACCTTCTTCTGGAGGTTTTCCCGGTGGGCTTCAAAATGAACGCATTCAAGAGAGGTGTAAATTGAGTATTAAGTGTTAGGCAACGCGACTGCAGTACCACGAGTGCTGCAGGAGTTTATAGGCGGCGGTGACTATAGGAGGCCGTCTGCTTGTGTGTCTACAAGTTTAATATAAAAAAAAATTGCACACTTTGAAAAAAAGTATACTAGTGATTCGCCCCGAACTGAGGTCTCGCGAGTCTTCCGTAAAAACAAATAAATATTATCTTTGACTATCAAAATAGTGCCACGAAATACATAACCATTATACTTGAACTACAGTTTCATTCAAATTACAGGTAACAGGAGTTCATGTAAATTGTTTTTTTTTGGGCTAGAAATTGCAGTTATTCTGGATTTCAGACTTTTGCCTATATTTCTGTCACGCATACCAAATTTCAGCACTGTGGGGTCACTAGTGTTTCCTGTGAATTTTGTCAAAGTTCAGTTTTTATTATGGCTAATAACTTCAAAACTTCAAGGTTTAAACTAGAAATAAAAACGGGGTCGAAATTTACTCACAAAGACCTTTTAATAGACGTGCTATTTGACCGAATAGTCCCATTTTGTTTGTTTTTACCCCTCTTGAACCCCAATATCTCAACAACTCCTCCACATTTTTAGCTCATTTAATCACACCAAAATTATGTTATCATTACCTACCTGTGTATCAAATTTCACGATGATCGGATCAACGCTTCGAAAGTCATCCTCTGACAAACAAACATACATACATACACGCCGATTTGCCCAAGTTGATTTATGGCGGGTTCCTATATCCGTCGATAAACGACTACGACTCGTATCTCCTTGAAAAGTGTCAAACTAGTATCCAACTTTATACACCTTTTCAAGGATAAACGAGTCGTAGCTGGTTACCGACGGATATAGGAACCCGCCATTAGAGATCTCGCTTCGATCGATCAATAATAATTCGAAATAAATAAACACTTTTTAATGTCATTTCAAATAAGTGAAAATGATGAATATTTAGATATTTATGGATGACCTAAGAGTAGGATTATTTATTTTGATTGTATGAATGAATTAAATGCACACATAAACAAAAAAAAATAGAAACAATTTAGCAAATAGTACAATTGTACCTAGTTACTGAACGTTGAATCCGGTGAATGTTCCGGTTGTTTCCAGGTGAAAATCGGAATCGGCTGGTCTCGTCTCGTATATAGTCGATGCAGGAAAAATGCAAATTTTAATGTTTGTTTGTGCGACAGATTGCCATAATATAGTCCCAGCCTTAGGTTAAAAAGAGAGAGTCGGAGTTTTTTTTTAATTTAGTAAAAATTTACTTGTGGTCCAACTTAAAAATAGTTTTATTTTTATATAAATTATAAGCAAGCGTTTGACCCGATCTCGCCTGATGGTTAGCGATGTTTTTAGTTAAGGCAAAATATGTAGGTACTTTGTTTTTAATGCAAAACTCAAAAATACGTACGGAAACAATGTTTTAATTGCAAAATAATTGCATTGCATTTACGATGATGGATGAGTTTATGCAGTAACTGTTCATTTTAATTTGGTTTCTTTATTACTTTATTACTGTTTTGACTGATCACTTTTTCGAATTGCAGTGACTGGATATCACAATGATCTACTTTTTATAATGATGCACTTATCTTAAAACTTTTGAAAGTTTATTGTATTGTTTTAGATTGTTTTATTGCAATTTCATTGTTTTTGTAAATTGCTAAGTGGATGGTTTGATGATAAATACCTTAGTTAATTAAAAAGCGTTCGTGGCGAAATACGCACCTGGCTCTTCTCATACTTAAACTTCAGTTATTTAAATGCAATAGTAGCATTCTCATTGGACGCGCTTCGGATGAGAGGTTAATCTGACAGAACTAACTTTTAAATCAGATCGCACTTTATATTCAACTTGTAAGAAAATCGTCTTTGTCTTTATTCGTTATCAGCATCATCATGCCAGCTAGGGGACGTCCAATGCTGAGTATAGAAAGAAGAAAGAAAGGAAAATCAAATAGAAGGTTATTTATCAGAAAAATATTTACAGTATGTCTATAAAAGTATTCAATAAAATACCTAGAGCACTGAAAGTATTAAGGATGGAAACATTAAGATTACATTTAAGAAAAAACTGACGCTGTGGCTTTTAGACAATTGTAATAATGATTTTTTGAAGTAAAACTTCTTTACACACGCTTGACTTGGGAAGTAAGTTGATGAATGCGTTACGAAAAGTGCGAACGGAAGTTGAGAGTGAGATATAAGTTAGTGAAGATAGAAAGAGACAGATAATTACGTTTCTTATTTTTTAAACGTGTGCTAGTGCAAGTTTTGTCTGTCTAGAATGAACGTAGACTGGTCGACCTACAGACGTGTGGACAATTTTGTAATTGAACAATTTTATAAATTAATATTTTGAAAAAGAACTTTTACTTCAGTCATGTGGTCTGAAGCACACTCATTTTTTTAATATTAATATTAGATATTGACATCTTCATTCTTTACATAGTATAAAATGCAGTCGCTTCCGCTGTCTGTTCACTTAGATCTTTTAAACTACTTACTCAACGGATTTTAATGCAGTTTTCAGCAATAGATAGAGTTATTCAAGAGGAAGGTTTATATGTTTAATACATACATAGTAACTGCGAAAGTAACTTTTTGTTTATTAGATTGTTTGTTACCTTTTCATCACTAAACGGCTGAACGGATCGTAATTTGGCAAGGAGATAGAATATATCCTGAGGAAGGACATAGGCTACTTTTTACCCGAATGCGCAAAAGGAGGGTAATGTTTTTATTGAAATACCACGCATGCGAAGCCGCGGGCGGGTCAGCTACTTGTTAAATAAATACCTACTGGCAAATACTAGCACGCCTGTATGCAGGTTGAATACATTGACAAGCATAGATTTAAGACCTTTTATTGTAATTTTTGTGTATTTTAGCAAATAAACGATTGTATTAACGGAACTCCTCTTTTGTAATTCCCGTGCCAGACAGTGCGGCGTCGCTGTAGGCGACTGCACCCTTCACCTATTCAAAGCTGTAGCTTGCCACCAGACACGATCAAAATCGTCTTTAATAGATAAGTAAAGAAAGAGTTTTAAAGTGTAGTAAAAATATGAATAGTAGCATATTGCATAAGGGCGTCCGTCACAGTGCGTGCTCAGTGCCACAATGGATTATTGCGAGATTATCCGATAGCACCTTGTATACGACTTATTGTCTTAGCCAGGTCAAAAAACTTTACAAAGATGCGAATTATGAAAATTAGTTTGGTGTTGTAATAACATCTTGACAAGCGGAGTAATACAGACTAAATATACTAAACGTCACTTTGTTTTAGCACTAGCGACCCGTCCCGGCTTCGCACGAGTGGACGATTTTAGAGTTCCGTACCCAAAGGGTAAAACGGCACCCTATTACTAAAGCTCCTCTGTCCGTCTGTCACCAGGCTGTATCTCATGAACCGTGATTGTTAGACAGTTGACATTTTCCCTGACGACGTAGGTACCTATTTTTGTTGCAGCTATAAAACAAATACTAAAAATAAAATAAATACTTGAGAGGGGCTCTCATACAACAAACGTGATTTTTTTGCCGTTTTTATAGATAATGATTCGGAACCCTTCGTGCGCGAGTCCGACTCGCAGTTGGCTGGTTTTATTCAAGCATTTATTATGGCAATTTTTTTACACTTTTGGTTACATTACTTTTGGTCAGTTTTAGTAGGGATCCCTAATTTTTTCTAGTAATAAATATATCCTATGACACCCAGGGATAATGCAGCATACTAATGTTGAAAGAATTTTTGAAATGGCCAGTAGTTTTTGAGTTTATTAGTTACAAACATACAAAAATACAGATCTTTCCTCTTTATAATATTACCAGCTAACCAATCCGCAGCTTCGCACGCGTAGTTTTTCAATAAAAACATTACCCTCCTTCTGCGCAGTTGGTTAAAAAGTAGCCTATGTCACCCGGGGCTAGTGTAAAGAGTTTTTTTAAATCGGTCCAGTGGTTTCGGAGCCTATTCAATACAAACAAACAAATCTTTCCTCTTTTTTTTATTGCTGGACATTTCACACAGCTATTTAGCCCCAAACTAAGCAGAGCTTGTATTACGGGGACCAGATAACTGATAGAATACTTATACACATTTTTTTGTAAATACATACTTATAATGTATAGAGAAACAACCAGACCCGGGACAAATATCTATAGATCATGCAAACATTTGTTCCGCAGCGGGAATCGAACCCGCTACCTCCTGCGTCTCAGCCGGCTTTTCGCCCACTGCACCACGGAGGTCGTCAAAATTAATAATATTAGTATAGATAAGTACCTATAAGTATAAATATCTTATGCCCTTTCCAGCAACCATTAACAGGTTGTCTTTCCATGTTTGGGCGAGGGGGGGGGGGGGGGGGGGGTTCTACGCTGGATTTTCAGTACGAGTCCACTTAAGGACCTTTCTGCCCCAACTGCCGTCAGCTTAGCGAGTTATGTGCCCTGCCCATTACCACTTCAATTTGGTGTGTGACCATGGTTCGCTCGTAGAGAAACACCAAGCACAGCTCTCTCTATAGCACGCTGAGCGACCTTGAGCCTTCTTATGAGGTCCATAGTGAGAGAACACGTTTCTGTAGGTACGTGTTCTCATGTGTCATCACATCACTAACACACACTGATGTGACTACGATCTAATTAGGCAACTTAATTTTTTATTTTTTAATGTGTTCACATTTCTTACCTCTAATTTTTAATCCTACATAGTATGTACTTAAATACTTTTATTAATATAATATAATAATTATTATTATATTTTAAAATTTTATTTATAAACAAGTATATATATATATTATATATTTAAATATTTATTGTATGAGTAGTGGATCCCTTCTTGAATAAATGGCGTTCAGTGAACACAAAAACAATTTTACGATGTTTGCAAAGATCATTTCCTAACTTCGGTAGTCGAGTATAACCCAACCTAAACAATACCTCATATCACCAGCTTTCTTGCCAGACAGAGAAAGCACATGAGACGACTATACTCTCTCGACTCCTAGCAAGGTGTGGTCAGACAGACCACGCCCATCCTATCGATTCTACTCCATAAATTATTCATAATTCTGGTATTATGGATGTCCTTTGAGGCTCTGAGATGAAATATTATGTGGGTTAGGAATACCTAGAACTCTTTAGGTTTTGTTTAATATGTTTTTGGATCATGTTTGAGCAGGATCTGGATGTCCTTTGAGGCTCTGAGATGAAATATTATGTGGGTTAGGAATACCTAGAACTCTTTAGGTTTTGTTTAATATGTTTTTGGATCATGTTTGAGCAGGATCTCGCCTGATGGTAAGCGATGATGCGGTCTACAATGGGACACGCTCGCTAAGAAGAAACTTGTTTACTTGCGACTTGAAGACCCCTAGGTTGTCTACTTAGTTATCAGGATGAGGTGAATGCACAAGGCCATGGTGCACCTGACGGTAACCACTGTCTATAAACGAATGAGGGCTTTTCATTTAAATAAAAAAAAATTGAAAGAAAAATGTGTATAAAAATAAGGCTAAGTACATAATAATATCTAACTTCTTTCCAATATACAGTCAAACCTGGGTAAGTCAGAACTGGATAAGTGAGAAAACTCTATAAGTGAGAGTAATAGCCAGGACCCGTCATTTTAAGCTCCCATAACCTCTATTAGCGAGAAACAGAAACCTCTGTAAGAGAGAGTCGTTTTTCCCTCATGAACCTCCGTAAGTGAGACTACTACTTATCTATACCTCTATAAGCGACAGTCGAGCTTTATTTACAAATTTAACATCTGCTATTGTATATAGTGTGACCATTAGTGCTGTGCACTCCCTGAGGTATGCGCGCGGCGAGATGGGGGGGAGAATCGGCTGCTGCGCTCTGTCAGTTCGCCGTCAACGCTCGTGGCGGCAGGTAGTGTTATTCGTATCGGACTGTCTATCTCATGTGCGTCTGACATAGACAGTCCGATACAAATAACACTAACTGCCGCCACGAGCGTTGACGGCGAACTGACAGAGCGCAGCAGCCGATTCTCCCCCCCGTCTCGCCGCGCGCATACCTCAGGGAGTGCACAGCACTAATGGTCACACTATAACTCATACTTTCGTGGAACTTCCTACCATTGTTTTTGTATTGTTTTCTCGCTAATATTGTACCTATTCTATTTCGTGGAACTAAATAAATTTACGGATTTTTTAAGTGTAAATACATTCTAAATAAAATAAAATTACATAGTGCATGAATTTTTGTTTTGTTTTCGTAAGCATCTTGATACCTACCCTTATAAGTACTTATATGTCGAAATCTAATGAACGTAACATATACACACTATTAAATATATATGTACATAATACATATATGTTGTGCACATAATTTTATCATATTACTTAATTACTACATTCATACTTGCTGTGACTTGTTATTGCTGCGTACCTCTATAAGAGAGAAACGCTACCCATGTACCTGCATTAGCGAGAAACTCGGATTAGTGAGAAACCTCTATAAGCAAGAATGAGATTGTGCTCCCTTGAACTCTCGCTTATCCAGGTTTGACTGTATAGGTAATAATCTCGTGTCAAGGTTTTTGTGATCGCACTCCTCCGAAACGGGTCGACCGATTTTAATGTATCTAATTCTTTTTATTAGGTTGGGGAAAAAGTTTCTTCGCATTTTTTAAGAAAATTCAAAACATTTTTGATATAGTTTATTTACATTTAACTAAAGTGTAGGTACCATTTTGTTCGATAACTTTATGCCATCTTGTAGGTAGGGACGTGATCCCATTGCTATAGAAATTTTGGGGCTTCTGATCAAAATACCGCGACAAGTAGTTTTGGCAGTCTTCTCGTGATGTTAACCTGACACTGCCTAAAGAATTCTGAAGAGACCGAAACAGGTGAAAAACTGAAGGTGCAAGGTCAGGCCTATACGGCGGATGCATTAACACCTCCCAGCCAAACTCTCTTAATTTTTGCTGAGTGGCTAAAGATGTGTGAGGTCTAGCGTTATCATGATGAAAAACCACACCCCTTCTGTTGATTAATTCCGGCCGCTTTCTCTCAACTTCTTGCTTTAATCTCATCAGTTGTTCGCAGTAGAGTTCAGAATCGATGGTCCTGCCTGGTGGTAACAGCTCATAATGAATAATGCCCTCCCAATCCCACCACACACCCAGCGTCACCTTGTTGCGAGTTAACCCGGGTTTCGCCAGTATGTGAAGCCTGACCGGCCTTTGACCACGACCTTTTTCGCTCGTTCTTGTCGTACGTGATTCACTTTTCATCACCACTTATCAGCTTCTTCGAAAATGGTTCGGTTTCATTACGTCGTAATAAAGAATCACAAATGAGTACACGGTTCATTAGGTGTCTTTCAGTGAGCTCGTGGGGTACCCAAATATCGAGCTTTTTTGTGTACCCAGTTTTTTTCAAATGCGCCAAAACTGTTTTATGGTCAATTCCCAGTTCTTCAGCTACGTCGTAACTTCTGATATGCCGATCTTACTCCACTTTTTCAAAAATGGCATCAAATTTTATCCGTAATAGGGCGACCAGAGCGACGTGCATCTTTGACATCAAAATTTCCGGATTGAAAACGCTTAAACCAAGTTTGTGCTACTCTCACAGACACTCCACTAGGTCCATAAACATCGCAAATTTTTTTCGCGGCTTGCGTTGCATTTTTACCTTTTTTGTAGTAAAAAGTTAAAATGTGTCGAATTTCTTCATTAGATTCACTCATCTTTACAGTACGAAAAACAAATAAAAAACACACATTTTCCTTATTTGAATTTGGAACTACTATCTTCTTTAAAATTTAAACTTTGAATGATACCAAAACCAGCCAGATACAAATAGTATAGCCAAAGAGATTTTATTACAAGTTCATACATACTGTAATGCGAAAATACTTTTCCCCAACCTATTATATATTTGGTAGGTATGAGAATAGGTCGTAGAGTATTTTTCACCCTCCTACCCTCACCCCCCATTTTTTAATCGCGATTTTAGTATTTTTGTATGAACAATATCCATATTCTCGTAATTTAACCGTTCCTCATTGACGTGAAGTCATTTACATGAAGTGTCGCGTCACTTTGACATGAGTGTTTTATATAGTTTTCATCCCGAAGTTCCCACGGGAACGGGAAATTTAAAGCTGCGAAGCCGCGGGCAGGTCAGCTAGTTTTATTTATCTGGTTAAATCTTCGTTTGACCATAATCTCACCTGATGGTAAGCGATGATGTGGTCTAAGATGAAGCACGAAGATCTAGAAGAAACCTATTCACTCTTACTTTAAATGGGCCCGGATTGTATTCATTTGGAAAAACAGAGGACGATAAAGTGTACCATACCTTAGCCGTACGCATCAAGAACGTAGAACCAAAACGGTGTGTGCGAATGGGTGGTAGGTATATCAACTAGGTACGGATGGTACTGAGCCGTGCGCCTGCTTGTCCTTTGATGGAAGGGAGATGGCAGGATCTGATCATGGCCATAGCTTAGGGGGGGTGGGGTGGGGGGGGGGGGGGGGGGGCATTGTGAGGCAATGCCCTACCTTAAAAAAATACCATCAAGTAAAATAATATGTTAGTCTTACCTCGCGTTAGCGTTCAAAACACGATTTTTTTCGCGGCTCGCTCTGCTCTCCAGTAGTTAAACTTCAGTAACGTGCTCTCGTTAGCGTTCGAAATACGAAAATTTTCGCAGCTCGCTCCGCTCTCCACTAGTTTTGCTTCAGTATCGTGCTCTCGTTAGTGTTCAAAACACTTTTTTTTCGGCTCGCTTTGCTCGCCGCTGGTCTTGTTTCAATCTCCTTGTCTGGCCTAGGTACCTGTAGATAATCACCGCTGCCCTATCTTAGTTTTGCTTCAGTACCGTGTTCTCGTTAGCGTTCAAAACACGAATTTTTTCGCGGCTCGCTACGCTCTCCAGTAGTTAAACTTCAGTAACGTGCTCTCGTTAGCGTTCAAAATACGAATTTTTTCGCGGCTTGCTCCGCTCTCCACTAGTTTTGCTTCAGTATCGTGCTTTCGTTAGTGTTCAAAACACTTTTTTTACGGCTCGCATCGCTCGCCGCTGGTCTTGTTTCAATCTCCTTGTCTGGCCTAGGTACCTATAGATAATCACCGCTGCCCTACCTTAAATTCAACTCTACGACCCTGGATCAGATCATATAGTTCCTGGGCACATTCCCCGAAATGTATTCTGTAAAAGATCGATAGGCTTGCAACTTTACGGCGGTTCGAGACTTTGGGTCTTAGTCTCCGCCATATATTGATCACCTATAGGTACGCCTAAAAGCCCTACGTTCTATCGAGTCTAAGGTAGCGAGCTGGTATTTGGCCGAACCATCCCAAAGGTGGCAGCAGTACTTCATACCAGACCGGACTTGAGCTTTGTAGAGACTAAGAAGCTGTCCTGGTGTGAAGTATCTCCTGACCTTGTTGAGGAAGGCAGCTGTTTCTATTAATGAGAATTAATGAGACTAAGTACCTACAGTCAATAAAAAAATTTAATTTGAAAATAATGTATTCCTTCGTGTTCTTGTCTTGATAAAACTATTAAAATTGCATAATAGGTCACTGTAATTAAAATGTCTGCTTTGTCGTGACCAAAGTGGATAGTGTAGTGTAGTAGATATGCACTGCTTGATAACACTCAAATAGTTCAATAATTGATATATCGTGCAGCAATAGGTAGTAGATATCTATAAGGTGTCATGTCATGTCCAACGTGTGGAGTGAAAAACTATCGTGAAAAACATATTACTTATACCTTGAGTGTAATAAATAAATAAATAATGCTGGACATTTCACACAGCGTCATCTAGCCCCAACCTAATTAGAGCTTGTACTATGGGAACCAGATAACTGATATAATACATAAATACTTTTTTTTATAATAAAGGGTGGGCCATAAATTTTTGCACATTTTAAACATGAATAAAAATAAAACTACTAATATTATTTTGTTGATGATTTATTTAACGTAATAAATATTTATTGCAATTTATTTTTTTTAAAATGACATCGTCGAGATGTGTCCCGTCTCGTCGCTGGCACTTTTGCAACCGACTACGTAAATTTTGGAAAATTCGTTGACACATGCTACGAGGAATCGCGGTTATCTCCTCGTGGATGTTTTCTTTCAATTGGGATATGGTCGTTGGTTTATTGTAGTACACTCGACTTTTCAAATATCCCCACAAGAAGAAATCGCAAGGAGTTAGGTCTGGGCTTCTTGGAGTCCTGATATCACCTCTGCGAGAAATCAATTTGTTAGGAAGCATTTCTTTGACCACCGGTAAAGTCACATTTGACGTATGGCATATTGCTCCATCTTGTTGCATCCAAATCCTGCTGTTGTATCCTTCAAATTCATCTAACTGTGGTGTCAAAAACTCTCGCAAAATCTTCACGTATTCCACTGAGTTACTACAGTAACGTAGGAGTTGTTGTTTTTGTAAAATTATTTTACACAAAAAGCACGCTGTTCGTCCGTGAAGCGCTCCATCGTGACTAAAATTGCATGAAGCGGCGCATCATTCCCCGCACCCCGCGCGCCCCTCATTCTAACGGTTTTCGAGAAATCATGTGTTGTTATTTGCAAAAAATTAAGGCCCACCCTGTATTATAAATACCCGGAACAAATATCTGTAGATCATGCAAACATTTGTTCCGCGGTCGAAATCGATCACACTACCTTCTGCGTTTCAGCCGGCTATTCGCCCACTGCGAATAACACTGTCTCGTGGAGGTAAAGGAGGCGCTGCAACAAATATTTGCATTATATATTTATATTTATTTATTTGGAAAACCAACAGCTAATTATACATAATATGAAACACAGTAAATAAAAGAAAGCCAACAATAGGTTTTCACGACTAAACAAGATATTCAAAAATCAATTTGGACGAATCGACGTTGTGTGTATGTATGTTTGTTTGTCCGAGGAAAACTTTCGAAGCGTTGATCCGATCATCATGACATTTTGTGTACATATAGGTAGGTAGTAATGGCACAATCCTGGTGTGACTACATGAGCTAAAAATATGGAGGGATTGTTGAGATATTGCGGTTCAAAAGAGATCAAAAACAGGTCAAGTGGGCCGTTTCATGAAAGGTAAATCTGTACATTTCAACCCTATTTTATTTTTAATTTATTGAACCTTGTAGTTTTTAAGTTAATAGCCATTTTAAAAACTGAACTTTGACGAAATTCACCAGTGTACACCACTGACCTCACAGTGCTGTAATTTGGTATTCGTGTAGCTTTAGTGATACTAATATAGGGAAAGTCTGAAATCCTGAATAACTGCAATTAATACATCAAAAAGTGTGATCAGTATACATGACTAGATAGCGCTGTATGAAATGTTCGGCATTATTTATTTACCTGTTATTGAATACCTAAAAAGTAACAGAGAAGTTAATAGTAAGTTATTTTGCTGCGAGGATTGGGATTAAGTACATGTCGCTCTAACAAAGACGCAAAGATTGGGCATGGCCCATTTTCATGAAAACAGGTTTTCACCAAGTTTTATTTTCATAAATTATAAATCTATATTGTTAGTGGATTTGGGTAACAATGTTGGTACAAGATGATCGTATTTATATATTTTTAAGACAGATCCTACTTTACAGCAAACAAACAGAAAAGAGGAAAAACATATTGTTATTACTAGCTTCCGCCCGCGACTTGGCACGCGTAGTTTGTCAATACAAAATAGCCTATGTTTTAATCCCGTTCATAATCTATTTATATACCAAATTTGATCGAAAACGGTTCAGCCGTTACAACGTGATTGAGTAACAAACAAACATCCAAACTTTCTCATTTATAATATTAGTGTGATTAGGCACACACTAAAAGCAATTTCAATTTTGTTTCAGAAAAGCTCCGGCTTTCGCTCTGCGTGGGCTGTGGCGGGCAGATCCACGACCAGTACATCCTGCGGGTGGCTCCTGACCTGGAGTGGCATGCAGCATGCCTCAAGTGTCAGGAGTGCCGGCAGTACCTCGACGAGTCATGCACCTGCTTTGTTAGAGATGGGAAGACGTACTGCAAGAGAGATTATACTAGGTAAGACTAGGGTTGCCATCTCCAAATTTAGAAATCCAGGATTTGAAGGTAGAAATACCAAGACATTTCAGTTTAAAACCAGGACGCACTATCGGTTTAAAAAGTTTATTGTCAAAAGAACAAATTACAGTTCAGTTAAAAAGAGCTTAAACGCCTCGCCTCGCCTCGCACAGTATAGTACAGTAAGTTTGGGCTAGTGTTTAAAGCATGCATTAATTATTAAACTTAAAATATCACATCGCAGAAACTTGTTTATCTGCCATGTTTATATTATGATGTTATTATTAATCTAGCAAATATGGCAAAACAGCAAGATAACATAAAAAAGTAAGTACGCGATAAATACCCGTTTAATTTCAGTAAATAAGCAAGATATCATCATTTTTTTTAATTATTTTAAGAAATTTGACATTGACATTCCCCCATGTTTGAAATTTCCTCTTTTTGTATTTAATTGCAATCGAATCTGTCTGATTATTGATTAATAATAATTGATGCGTATATTGTGTATGTTGTAAATCCATGAGGGGTTGTTGCCATACTCGCCACGCTTGGCAGGCGGGTTGGCGAGCGCAGTATAGGTGTTGAAACACGAAAAGACGCTGCTGCCCATCTTTCGGAGGTATCCCTTAGCAGACTCCTACTGCATCCACGGGCAAGAGCGGAGGGGCAACATTCTATTGCCGGCGCCCCACGGCCGAAAGGTTCTCGAGTGGAGGCCACGGACCGGCAAGCGCAGCGTAGGACGTCCACCCACAAGATGGGCAGACGACTTGGTAAGAACCGCAGGTCGGCGTTGGATGCAGGCCGCTTCCAACCGCAGTTCCTGGAGATCAATGAGGGAGGCCTTTGTCCAGCAGTGGACGTCCTACGGCTGATATGATGATGATGATGATATTGTGTATCTTTGATTATTGGTTTACAGGTATAATTATAGTAAATAAATTAATTAAATCATCATATCGGATATCCGTGGTCTACTCAAAGAGGCTCTGACGGAAGACCAGCGCTGGGTAGCCAGTGCAACCCAGCAAATGCTGAGTTGGAGCCTTTTTGTGACACATGCAGTGAGTGCAATGAGACTGCACACTGCAATATTTTTTATTTATATTTAATGTTCATTCTTTTATTTTATTGTTATACTATGTTCCGTTACCGTTAGAGCCATAGCACGGGTGTCATGGGATACATCGGCAAGCCCTTATTTTAAATCCCTTATTATCCTCACATTACCATCTATAGTGATATTACAGGTGGCAGTCTTCGTCAGGAGTAACCTCAATGATTACGCCAAGCGAGGAGACTCCCACAGGTACAACACCCGTGGAGCATGTAAGCTCGCGAGTATCCCACACAGACTCGCAAAGACCGACAGACTCACTCACGTCATGGGGCCGACAGTCTACAATAGTCTCCCTGTTGCAATCACTTCAATAGACAATGACATTAATTTCAAGCACCGGCTTAAGCGCTGGCTGCTCGAAAAAGCGTTATATTCAATATAAGAGTTTTTGATGACGACAATATAACAATAATACATATATGAGTTTTAATACTTTACAATTTTGTACATTTTAAATATTATTATTAATTTAATTTACTTTACTGATTATTTTAAAAAAAGTGTATGACGTGTATTTATCCTTTACCAATAAAATTGTATATCTGTTTATCTGTTCTTTTTGTTATGTCTCCTGTATGTGTATGTTCTGTTCGTACTATTGGTAGTGGTTGTGACGGTGGTGTCACAAATAAATGTTATTTGATTTGATATCAGCAAGACGTCTACTGCTGCAAATAGGCTTAGGTATGACTCCTCCATAGATTTTCAGTGAAACAGCAAATAAAACGAGATATTATGAAATTTCATTTTATATACAGAATTGATCAACACACTCTATTATTATAACTTTGCTTACGCATGCCTAAATTCACCGCATAAAAAAACAAAATTCATAACCAAACGTCAATCACCATCACATCTCGGCGCCACTTTTTATACACACAGACACCAAAGATGAATTTACTAAAATAACGCGCATATGTTTACCTTTTCACCCTTCCATTTCTCGCGGCCAAAATATAGAATTACACGAATGCAAATATACTTTCAACTATCCGACTTCCAAAAACAACAGCCCACGCCCTTTGCCGATCGAAATAGAGACTAATGTCAAAGAAAATAACATTAGAAATTGGGTGTACAAGCGGCAAACTGCGTTTGTCACTCTATGCTGTGATGTGCCGAAGAGAAAACAAACTGAGTTTGACTGAGCATTATGTATTTTGGCGCCAAAACAAACGTCAGTTTGACAGCGCGGCGGGCGGCGGGAACCCGATATGTCTATGGTATGTTTGTTCCCGTTTACACCGGTCCGGATAAGCGGGTTTTCGATTACATTTTTATTTTTCTGCTTTCGTTTTCGGTAAACGTTGTGTTTGTTGGGATTGATGTCTTTTCTTTTATGTTTCGTCTTCCTAACCCGTTGTAGGTACATACTTGCATAAATTTTAATTTATAATTTTTCTAAATATTTATTTATACATCGATCGGGTGAGGAATACCACGCTTCGTTCATTAACTGGCATTGCATGTGGGAGACAAAACCGCGAAGCTCAACTGGGATTGGGCCGGGCACGTAAGTCAAATGCTTTCTCCGAAAGCATTTGAGCCAACATCGTAACACCCTGGGTACCTGAGGATGGACAGCGACATCGGTGCATTCGAGAAGGAATGGAGGGAATCTGCCAAGGATCGCGATAGCTGAAAGGAGTTGGGGGAGACCTTTGCCCAGCGGTGGTAAAATATATAGGCTAGCAAATAACAAAAATATACAATCCTACTATTAATATAAACGCGAAAGTTTGTATGTATGGATGTTTGGATATTTGTTACTTTTTCATGCCGGAACGGCTGAACCGATTGCTATGAAATTTGGTATGTACGTAGATCATAACCTGGATTAACACATAGGCTACTTTTTATTGGCAAACCACGCGTGCGAAGCCGCTGGCAACAGCTAGTTTTATATAAAACGGATAATATTTATTGATCGTGCGAGCGAGATTTACTTTCTGATACTTAATTTTTCCTATATTGACAAATAAAGGAGGCTAATGGGGACAAAGGTCCGCCATATTTCAGAAACTACCCCAGTTACTAAAAACAATAAAATTTTATTTGTATTATCTAATAACTAATAATACATATATTTTAATTCTTGCAGATCGGATAACATATCCCTTATTAGCCACCGAATGAACTGAGACACCATCGAATTTCCCGATTCATTTGGATAACATTGTATTTTTTTCTCCTCCTATTTACAAAACCTCGTAACAAAATAGCTATGAATAAAATCTCAAAAGCTGAAAATAAACAAATCTATTATAAACACTAATCAGCTAATAAAGCACAATAAAACAAACAAACAAACAGAACTATTCTTTCCGATTAGACTTCCGGACGGTACAAAAACAAACTCGGTATTGTTTATTGAAAGCATCCCATGGAAGTTCTCTTTACAAGCTTAACAAGGAAGATAATTTCCTGTATTTGTCTCATTATTTCCTTTTCTTAGTTATTTTCTTTCCTGTCAAGCTCTTGAATATTTTTAATATTTTTAGTACAATATAATTTTGAGAGTTCACTCGTTGGCTCATGTAAACATTGTGTTACCGAGACATCGTGGTATTGTGACTATTTAGGAATATACGCTATGTAAAAGCTACTATATTTCTTTGGAATATTTCTGACTTTAAGCACTTACCTACAGTTTCCGTAGTACAATTTAGACAAAGCCTTCGTGAACAGACTCATAAAAAAGTGGCACTCAAGGGAGTGCCGACAGAATACAGAGTTACAGTTTTTTCCCCATCTCAAAAAATGTCGAACGCGCCTAAAGAAAGAAGAAAGTATTATTCGCAAGAAAGTCGCTTCCCTAATCCAGCGGGCGCGAGGCAGCAGCAACACCATCCTGCAGATGATCGCCAGCTCGCGCGGACTGTCCCATCCAACATAAGTGGATGAGGATTGTGATGGGCTCCTCATAAATTTTTAAATTTATTTTTGACATTTTTATTTTGATTATTTTAAATTTTATTTTTGTTTGTAAAGTTATGTGGTTTTTATTATTGTTATTTTTAAGTGTGTGTTACTTTGTTTTGTGTAATAAATTTATTGTATAATCTAATGTACCTATGGACTTGTTCTGAAATAAATGAATTAAAATAAAGAAGTTTTTACTTCATATACAGAGCCGTCGGTAACGGTAACAGTTTCGCGAGTTCAATGGTTTTATCCCATCTCAAAAAATGCCCAGCGCGCCTAAAGAAGTGTTCACTTCAAAAATGCGAAGTGTGTACATAGGTATCGTCAAATTCGACGGTGCTTGAAGATTTAAAAAATCCTTCGATTCCTATTTGTTTTTGCTAAATTAATTATGATATAAGTAATAATTTATTTAACAAATAATACAAAAATATTTATATCTAGGTATTTCGTCCTAACTCGTCCTAGCAAACTGTAAAATAATAATCGTAGATTATATTATTCCTGAAAGTCCCAATTTATAATTAAACTAGCTGACCCGCCCGCGGCTTCGCACGCGTGGTTGCTCGATAAAAACATTACCACCTGCGCACTCGGGTAAAAAGTAGCCTATGTGCCAATCCCGGTCACAATCTATCTACATACCAACTAGGGAGTCAATCTAAAGAATACCTCATAATTTTAACCCCTAAAGCCCCCCTTTAAGGATGATTTTGCAATAAAATTAAAACACGTATATCTTTATTTCTTACCAAAAACATTCATTTTTAGATTCCTACTTGAAGAGTTATGGATTGCCCATACAAACTTTCAACCTCTATTTCACCCCTTCAAGATAAAAGATAGCCTATGTCTTTCTCCAGGATATAGGTAGTCTCTTTGCCAAATTTCATTATGATCCATTCAGCCGTTTAGTCCTGAAAAGAGAACAAACAAACAAAATTACTTTCGCATTTACGTGGTAAACGTATCTAAGTTAGTGCGAAACTCTGCCAACAAATCAAACGTACATTTTATTGATAAATTTCTTATTTCGTAACATGCTTTAAAAATATAAATGGCGCCCTACTTACCACACTAAGTTTGTGGAAATTTGTATCTTGGCAGTTAGTGCTGCTGTTATCGAAAAACAAAATAAATGAACATAGTAGTTTGTTTATCAAAATCCTGATTGCTTCAAAAAACGTAGTTTTGTTATAAGCAAACAAAAAAGGGCTAATTTTATAAATCATAAGGATATATAATATATAAGAATTTTTTTTACAATATGTCCCTAAAAATATTCAATACTAGCTGACCAATCCGCAGCGTAGTTTCACAAAAAAACATTACCCTCCTTCTGCGCAGTTTGGATAAAAAGTAGCCTATGTCTCAATCCCGGTCATTGCCTATCTATCTACCAAGTTTCATTGAAATCGTTCCAGCTGTTTAGTCGCGAAAACGTTACAAGCAGACAGAAAAACAGAGTTCCTTTCGCATTTATAATATTACCTACAGTAGAGGTTCCTTATTCGCGCTTCCTTCATCCGCGTTTTCACTATTCGCGGATTAAAACAATGCGAGCCACGCAATATTTGCGGCGAAAGATCTCTTTATTCGTGGATCTAAACGGTATATCGCTACATACATAAGTTTTTTGTTGAAAAATTACTTTTTCAAAACAAGCTTTAATAAAATTTATAATCGGAACCGCAAGCAGATTCAAATGAGCCCAAACACTAGTAGCCTATTATAATCCATTCTGAAGTTCCGTTGTTTAGCATCCGTCTCCATCATGAGACCACCTCCATGGTACCATATTTTCCATTGTACCCGAAGTTACATAGATATGTATTCCAAGTTTCAGCTCAATCGGTTGAGGGGAACGGGTTTAAAATTCAGTTGCAAGATTCCACCCGGACAAACATACATACATTGCAAGTTAATAAAAAGCTTGTAAGAAACATTCGGTATCCTTTGTAATTGCGTCGGCTAATGGACTAACAAAAAAGTAAAATTTACCTGAAAGTACAACTACTGAAATTGCGAACGAAATAGGACGAGCGAACAGAGGAGTTGCTTAAATCACAAGATGAAGAATTGACTAAACCGACCTAGAGGAAATGTTAAATTCACAGCCCATTGAAGAAGAGCCTTCAACAAGTACTGGAAACGTGACATTTAATGTGAAAAATTTTAGTGAAGGTTTAAGAATGGCAAATGAGCTTTGTGATTTCTTTATCAAAATTGATCCGTCTATGGAACGAAGTCTTATTTTTAAGAGGCAAATTGCTAATTCCATTGCTGAATATCAGTCTGAATTGAAGGAGCGTTTAAAAACTGCCAAACAAGAAAAAATACTAAACTCTTTAAACCATTGCCTAAACCTGAAGATAATAATTAATCAATATGATCAAAAACTTCAATTAAATTGTTTTTTTTATATTTATTTTTTAATTTGTCGCCTAGCAACGTACCCGCTATAGTCCCATATAAATTACCATTCCTTATTCACGGTTTCTGTATTCGCGGCATATTTACGCGTATAATGTTTCCGCAGCGCATGCGGTGAAAGACATTTTATGGCTAATTTTTTACACCTTAGGTTACATATATATATATATATATGTATTTTATATTTATTTATGTAAGTATATGTAGGATTTTTTTTAGATTTTGGTTCTTATTTGTGTCCTACATAAATAGGTATTTATTGTAACACCGCCTCCTCACACGTTTTTCAATCCAGTCCACCCAAAGGTTGCCTGGAAGAGATAGCTTTGAGCGATAAGGCCGCCTATCGTACCACCATGTATTAGTCTAAGTTTTCTAGGTTAAGTTATTGTAATTAGGTGTAATAATAAAGAATTATCTATCTATCTCTATCTATCATTATTGAAGTTTTAGTAAGGATCCCTATTTTTTTTTAGTAATAAAGTTACTAGCTGACCAATCCGCAGCTTCGCACGCGTAGTATTTCTATAAAAACATTGCCCTCCTTCTCCGCAGTTGGGTAAAAAGTAGCCTATGTCACTCGGGAATAGTGTAGCTTTACAACAGTGAAAGATTTTTTTAAATCGGTCCAGTAGTTTCGGAGCCTATTCAATACAAACAAACAAATCTTTCCTCTTTATAATATTAGTATAGACAAAAATATAAATCTTTCATCTTTATAACCTGAGACCTTTAATTGTCTGTATTATCGTAATATATAATTTTTAAACTGTTATATTTTTGTAGCTGCTGGGATTTAGAATAAAATAAAAAATAAAATTAACATTAATGTAGACAATACCTGAAGAACTGAAAGTATTACAAGGAAATATATACAAGAAAAATCTGACGATTTGGTTTATAGACAATTGTTTTTATAAAATTCATGATTTTTTTTACTTTTAATGTTAAAAATAAAACATTCAGAACCTAATATTTGTGTACAAATAGACGTGTAGGTACAGACGTCGTGACCCGACAATTAGCGAAACCAGATACCATGCTCCGGTGTCGGGTAACGCCGCCATGCTATTTACAGATGTACAAATAAATATTCACAAACAGTGAATGCAGGTTTGCCTCTCGTGCCAATGGTTGTTTGCTGGTCACGTTTATAAACCATTTCCTGCGCAATTACTGATTACAACAGGTATTTATCGCGTATGTACACGGGTACACATCAAGCCATAATTTCCAGTATAAGCTGACCTCTCATTCTACGAAAAGCCTACACAATGCGAGGTCAGCTTATACTGGAAATTATAGCTTGATGTGTAGCCGTGTGTATTTTTTATTTGTTATCCCGACGCTCCGGCTGTGTTACAACAGCCGTAGTCACGGGTGGACTGGAGTACTTGGAGCTACCGTCGAAAAGTGATGGTAGCTGCCGCAACTACCCTCACTTGGTCTTCAGAATTAGAAATGTCCTCGTTCATATTACGACACACTACACTAACCGTATCTACGCACTGAGACGACCGATCACGACGCGCACATCTAGCAATCACCGGGTTCCAGGACGCTGAGAGTCTATAGCCATCTTTCCGAATTTCCCGATTTGGAAATTTCCTCATTTCGTTTCTTCTTTCGTGTCCACAGCTTGCAACGTATTTTTTTTATGTTAAGGTTGAGTAGAACCTGGCCATGTCTATTACAGTTTTTTTCTTGCCTATACTTTCCCACTGCTGGGCAAAGGTCTTCCCATATTCCTCCATATCTCAAAATCACTCGCCACTTCCCACCAGCCATCTTGGCATGCATCGAGGTCGTCACGCCAACGCTTCCTCGGCCTGCCCCGGCTTCGACGCCCATCTGCAGGCACCCATTGTGTGAAGACTGTTGCCCATTTGTCTGTGACCATACGACTGACATGACCCGCCCAGTCCCACTTCAGCCTGGCAGTCTTGTCGCCAACATCTGCGATACCGGTCTTCGCGCACAGTGTGGTATTGCGGATCCTGTCGATTCTCTTTACCACGTACCACGCTGCGTTTCATTGCATTTATGGTAGCCTTATTAAGATTGCCCCTTGTGCTGGTCGTGGGGCACAAAGGTGCGTTATGCAGGTGGGGCGTAGTCTGGATGGGGCGCCCACAACACAGATAATAACGTCTCATTATCTGTATTTTATATCTATATTGCAATGGCAATGAAGACCTCCGGTGCAGTGGGAGAATAAATAATATTATTATTAATTATTATAGCGCTGTGTGAAATGTCCAGCAATATTTATATAATGCTGGGCATTTCACACAACACTATCTAGCCCCAAACTAAGCAAGCTTGTACTATGTGAACTAGATAACTGATAGAATACTTATATACATTTTTTTGTGAATAAATACCTATAATATTATATATAGAGAAACAATCAGACCCGGAACAAATATCTGTAGATCATGTAAACATTTGTTCCGCGGCGGGAATCGAACCCGCTACCTCCTGTGTCTCAGCCGGCTATTCGCCCACTGCGTCACGGAGGTCGTCTAATATAATAATAATAAAATCAACGCAAAGCTTAAAAATAACACGAATATAAAAATATTTTTTGATAAAACGATATTCATATGTTATCTACGTTCACTATCTTGATTTTAGTAACATAAAGATTAGATGTTAACATGGGCATTATACATACTTTGATTTTCACCGACTGTTAAAACTTGATTAAAAATTCATTGTAAAACATTTTTTTAAATGTGTTACCGGCACAAGACAATGTCCGCTTAACAAAGCGGTTACCACTGCCTATAACAGATGCATTACCATCAAAGGACTGGTACATAAATTCATAAATTTCCAAAACGAACGATCTTGTCCGGTTTTGCAAAACCTATAGGTATTCGGTTTTTCCATCTAGTTTTTCTGCCTCAAGGGCCGTCTCAGTTCGGTGTTTCGACCGACAATGTTTCGGTTCAATTCGTGAACCCTCATCAGAGTGAGTGCGATACGTGATAAATCCCGTATTTCCATTTATTGATTTGAACAAAACACATTTTTTTATAAATTATAGGCCAGCGTTTGACCACCATCTCGCCTGATGGTAAACGATGATGCAGTCTACGATGGTACATGCTTACATAGAAGAAACGTATTCACTCACGACTTGAAAACCGCTAGGTTGTAGTTATCAGGAAACACAGAATCAGGCAAGGCGTTCCACTCCTTGGCGGTGCGCATAGGTGGAAGAGTACCGCTTTGTGCGTATGGGAGGTATGTCTACCATGTAGCGGTGGCGCACCGCAGAGCGTATGATTGTTCGATGATAGAATGGGGATGGTGGGATCAGGTTGAAAAGCTCCGCAGCACATGATATAAATACAATTAAAAACCGAACATAGATTAAACACAATAATTGGCATAGTGGTAAGTTAATTGGCCAATGGCACTAGGCTCAGAGCCATTTCATTTATATTAATGAAAACTATAAAAGCCACTTACTTTTTATGACTGAAAACAATAAAATTGTTATATTTATGCCTAAACAAAACCTACACAGTTTATATTTGGCATTTCCAACCCCTAATCCTACTTCACACCCTAACTAACCCTATCTCTACGTACCAGTGTATAGGCGATGCTTTTAGCGATATTACCGGCGGGAAGGGGGGGGGGGGAGGGCGGTTTCATCCCCTAAGTGTCGGTCGATGACCCGAGGGAGGCTTTTACGGCAGTTTTGGGCGTTCGAATGATGAATGCACCTCAATTTGATGCTCAGAGGTGGTAGATATATTTGGAAATTTATTGTGAAATTCGAGTTTAAAGTTATATTCTATTTATGTGTTTTTTTGTGAAGCTGTTTTTAACTTTTATCATGTTTGTTTTTAATCAAAGTTCTTACTTATATTTATTTGTTAAAATTACAAAGATTATTTTAAAACGCCAATTTTTCTTGAAAAAGCTATTTAAATATTGAAATTATTTATTAACAGCAGAGTCACACATCATCAGGTAACGGGAGTTCATGTTAATTGGTTACTCTTTTTTTTTCGGGTAGAAATTCCAGTTATTCTAGATTTCAGACTTTTCCCTATATGTGTGTCACAAAAGCTACCAAATTTCAGCACTGTGGAGTCACTGGTGTACCTACTCTGTGAATTTTGACAAAGTTCAGTTTTTAGCTATAATAACTTAAAAACTGCAAAGATTAAACTAAAAAGAAAAAGGGGTCGGAATGTACTCATAAAAATCTTTTACTAGACATGGCACTTGACCAGATTGTCTCATTGTGTTTTTTTACCCCTCTTAAACCCCAATATCTCAACAACCCCCCCGCATTTAAACTCATTTAGTCACACCAAAATTGTGCCATCACTACCTACCTATATACCAATTACACGATGATCGGATAAACGCTTCGAAAGTTGTCCTCGGACAAACAAACATACTTACGTACAACGCCGATTTACCCAAGTTGATTTGGATATTTATATCGCTTCGCTCGCTCAATTATGTTAGATCAGTGATCCTTACCCTAAGCCAAGCCTATATCCTGAGGACCAAGCTAATTGATTAAATGATAATGATAATGAAATGTTTGTTTTTGCCCTCAGGTTATTTGGAACAAAATGCGATAAGTGCGGCTCTTCGTTCAGTAAAAACGACTTCGTGATGCGAGCCAAGACGAAGATCTACCACATAGACTGCTTTCGATGTTGCGCCTGCGCTAGACAACTTATTCCTGGTGAGTTTCATCAAAAATGGCAGAACAATTTTATTCGTCCTTACTACAAGAGGCGTCGTAACATATATAGTTAACTCGAAAGGTTGTTATCGTCCTCAGCAACACATACAATGCTACGATTTTTCTAAATTAGATGTTTTTCTTTTAAGAAACACTTGGGGAAAATCTGCTGGTTTTGAGAAGAGACGGTACATTAACTGCTGTTTTGGTACAAAATAAGTGTAGGCGTAGGTACACTGTCCAAGAACCAGCTGATTTGAATGCGGGATTCTTGTTCAGAATTTTTTTTCATGCAAAATCATACGAGTAACTCTTGTTAGGGGCTCGCCCACAGAATACAGAGGGCTCGCCTTTGTACATGTACATAGTTTAATTTTGTCTGTGATTTTTAAGTGTACCTACAGTACAATATCAATTAAAAAAAAAATTTGTTTCTGATTTCATTTTTATGTCAAGTTGTTCAGTTTCATGGGAGGAACAATTTTCGGTATAACTTATCGGAGCATTGCCATTCAGCGAGGCAATGCAGCTAGTTTCTTGGGGACACTTACGCCTGTTAGTGATTTCGAGCAGTTGAGCTATCTATAGACCGTTTGCTTCGTCTTTAGATGATTCAACTGTTTTTTTTTTATTTTTGGAGAGAGTAGAGGTATGTAATAAACTGTAGGTAATGTCTGTTAATAAAACATGTCACATTCTGTCTGACTGTATAAATATTTCATAAAAATGCTAGCTTGAATTCGATGTAATTATTTGCAGGTGATGAATTTGCGTTACGTGAAGGCGGTGCTTTATATTGTAGAGAAGATCACGATGTTTTAGAAAAGGTGAGATTTTATCAATTTTTTTATACATTTATGTAAATATTTCTGTTAAAACACACTGAAAACTTAGCCCATTTCCTTTTAGGGCTCTGATGTGAAAAGGCAAAAACGAAGCTTAGTAAGTACAAACACAATATTGATAAGAAAATGCGGTGAATGTTCGTGGGGGTTTGTCTATCCTATTTACACCATACATCACGAGAAAGACACAGCACGAACATTCGTCGTAGCCCGACAATGGGACGGGAAAGTTGAGCGAATGAAATATCATGTGGGCCGTGCGCTTGAACGGCTACCTCTAATTAAAAACACTTTATTACATTAACTATCATTTTTTAGACACAAAAACTCATACTGGCCGCTTGCTTAGTGATTAAATGAAACAAATTATTACCTATGGCTACCTGTGGAGTTACCTATAGGTACAAAGTCCTCTGTTATTGAACAATACAGTGCAATACGAATTTACATTTAATTTTATTTAATTTGGACTCGAAAGAAATCGTTTCAGGTAAAAGAACTAGAATTTTCCCCCAATTCTAATTGGTGGTGTTTATAAAATAAAAACGCTATAAATTATACTACAGTAATATTTCCATTTTGTTTTGAACAAAGAAAGTGTTTAATAATAAAGAAAATGCTTTAAATTAGGTAATCCCAAATTGTATTATATCTACGTACTTATAATAATTATGAGGCCGGCCACATATTTTTTTTCCGATATTGTATGGAATTGGTACCTTTTGCCGAAATTCCGACACGGACTGTATCTGACCGGCCTTACCCATGTGTTTCCAAAGTTTCGAATAAAATCACCAATTTAATTAGTGTATATGTTCCGGCATCTTGTCGGCGCAACTAGCAGCGCCATCTAAAGTGTAGCTTTGATTGCAGAGCGCTAACACGAGTGGCAACAGTGGCAACAGCGAGAGCAACAACAACACAACATTGAGCAACAATAACTCGCACCATCCCGAACTAGGCTCCATGTCAGGTCAGATATCTTTCCCAAGCTTTTTTAAACCACCAAACCAGAATAGACAAACCAAAGTCACTGACATAGCCCGGCTTACACAACGACCCCTAAACGTATTTAGACTAAAAATGTTTTTGATATATTTGTATGATGTGACAACTCCATAAATCACATTTAGCCATAAATACGTTAAGAAAAAGTCGCCTATAGTGTCTGAAGACAAAAGTCTTTGTTCAGTTTGCGTTACCAGTGATGACAAATGGCTCAGAAACGTGGTCTCTCACTATGGGCTTCATAAGAAGGTTCAAGGTCGCTCAGCGTGCTATCAGGGCCGGATTATCCATAAGGCGGATTAGGCAACTACCTAGAGGCCGCGCCCCGACTAGGGGCCCCGCACCGACTAGGGGCCCACGGAGGTCTAGCCGATGTGGGCCACGCACCATGAAAAAAAACGTTTCATTCGTGACATTCCCCATTATTTACGTTCGTTAATGTTGCCAAAGAAAAAATATTTTACTTAAGGTCAACTTCCAAGAGGTTTTAAACGATTTTGTATCTAAAAAAGTTAGAATGATTGCTATTTACCTACACTTATTGTACCTACTTCACAAAAATATTTTCTCTCTGTATACATATTTTAGTGCATTTAACAAGATTAAATTTAAAATAACCGCGTCACGTCTCATTTATCTTTCCTACTCCATCGTGTGACCTGGATCATAACATTTATCTATAACTATAATCTATTCATTAAGATGAGCAAAAGCAAAAAGCAGGAGTCGATCTGATCGACTCGACTTTTGTAACAGAAAAAAAATATATTAACAAGTAAGAAAAGGTTAAAAGAAAGGGGCCCTGAGAATTGCATTGCCTAGGGGCCCCGATAGGGTTAATCCGGCCCTTGCGTGCTATAGAGAGTTACTGAGTTATGTTACTGGTCGGACAAACCGACAGCCAGCCAGACTGAAATCGCCAAACTATAAGGGTTCCTACTTGACTCATCATCATCATACCAGCCATAGGACTTCCACTGCTGACCATAGGCCTCCGCTATAGATTTCCAAATAAATAAATAAAGCGACCGACCATAATCATTATCATTGATTCGCATGAATGCACGCAATAAGATTCACTTACATTCTGCCTCAACGAGGCGTGCCATATTCGATAAAAATAATAATTGATCGAGCGAAGCGAAATCTTTGGAGATATCACTTCGCTCTATCAATTATTAACTTGGGTAAATCGGCGTTGTATGTACCTATGTATGTTTGTTTGTCAGAAGATGACTTTCGAAGCGTTAATCTGATCATCGTGAAATTTAATACACAGGTAGGTAGTGATGGCATAATTTTGGTGTGACTAAATGAGCTAAAAAAGAGTGGGGGGGGGGGGGGATTGTTGTTGAGATGTTGGGGTTAAAGAGGGATAAAAAAAATTAAAACGAGACTATTAGGTCAAGTGGGACGTTTAATGAAAGGTCTTCATTGGTATATTTCAACTCGGTTTTTATTTTTAGTAAAGTCCTTGTAGATTTTGAGTTATTAGCTATAATAAAAACTGAACTTTGACGAAATTCACAGGCTACACCAGTGACCCCCACAGCACTGCAATTTGTACCCCAAACATGAGTAACCCGACAATACCCCGGGTATTGCCGGTGTCAATAGGCGACGGTGACCGCTTACCATCAGGTGGGCCGTAAGCCTGTTTCCCCACAAATAAAATAAAAAAAAATAACCAATTAACATGAACTCCTGTTACCTGTAATTTGAATGAAACGTTGGTTATTCATTTCGTGGCACTGTTTGATGGTCAAAGATTACGCGAGATCTCAGTTCGGGGCGAACCACTAGTTTTATAAATGTCAAACTCTCTTAGATAAAATTGATGGCGTGCGGTCTGCACCCAACTGACCCAACGGCTCCGAGCAACCTTTATCAAGTCGTCCTTCCATCAAATAGGGGCCGTCCTACGATGCGCTTTCCAGTAGGCACGTGGTAGGTATCCACTCCACGCAGTTTGACTAGGGAACCCTGAATATTAATTCGTATATTAAGGATCAGGTAATCTCTACATTAAAATTAGCCTTAATTAAAGTTATATTCTAATAGGTAATATAACCAGTCACAATCATATAACCTCGTTACACTCAACTTACCAGGAACTACCGAAACCCAAAAACATACCAAAAAAACGTTTAATTATACGATAAAAACAATTGACACCTGAGCGGCATATCAAAGGCGGCGGAAGCTTTGTCGGCGGAGTTCAAAGCGTTATCTAGTAATCAATGCATCGCAAATCGATGGTACCGATAGTCGAATGTGAGGTAGTGATGTTCTGATCGTGGAGAATGTAAATTTATTAATACGGATACGGACTTCTAACCTCGTTATTTGCAATTCAAGCAAAGTGCGGGGACCAGCAGTAAATAGGTTTTATCGATTTGTTTCTTTGACAATAACAAATTAAAAGTATATTTATTTAACTTTAGAAATATCATGGATGTGAACATTATTTTCACAAAAAACGGGATATTATTATCACAAATACGGGATGTATCACGTACCGTCTTATCGGTATTTCGACCGACAATGTTTCGGTACAATTCGTGAACCTTCATCAGGGTGAGTGACGTCCGAATAACGTCTCGCTTCGCACTATCGAAACACCGATAAGTAAAGCGCTACGTGATAAATTCCGTATTTGTGATAATGATTGGGGTCAATCACGAAAGTTTTCTAAGTAAAAAACGAGATATTAACCATGATTTGTGGGTTTTTGAGTATCCCGATATTTCGACGCAGTTGCATGCGCCATGATCACGGGTAAAGTGACGTATTTGCGAGTGGATGGTTACTGTCAGATATATTATCATCTACCCACTTTCTCAGTCTTTTGCTAGCAATGAACTCATTAATATTGTAATAAGTAGTTGGTTTGGTACTATAAGCTGTGAGCACAAAATAGCGGTGTGGAGGCAGTTTGCGTACAATACTATCGGTATCAGGATGCGTAATGGGCACTTCACTTATTCGGTTCCAGGCTTTATATAAGAGTTCCAACATGTTGGCATATTTAACGATATACTTAGTTCTTATATGTGTCTCTTGGGGTATATTTAAGTTGTATACCTATAAGTTTTTTGTTTGTGTTAATTGTAAGGCAGTTTGCGCTTTGCTTAAAACTGTAAGCAACTGTTTATTATAATAAATACATTTTTAAAATCTTCAGGTGGTTGGGAATCATCATATCGATTGTAATTCCTGTGTTTGGTAATCTCAATTGCCCGTTGAACCAGTCAGTTCAGATTAGACTAATTTTGTGTGGTGTAGGTACTAATTTCGCTAGAGGCTCACTGTTTACCCAGTATAACGTGGTATACCTACGTAGCCCCTAAACGGATGAACCGACTTTAAATCAGGATTTTAATTCCCAAGTGATGTACAAAAATTGACAATTAATAAATTTAAAAACGTATTTAAACATATTCCTTATAAAATATCAGATTATTTGAATCATAGAGAAGTTTGGGATTGAAATTGCTCCAACTCGTTCAAAATTAATTCAATTTAGACGTAATTTATTTTCTGTATTGTTATGTATTCTAAAAGGATCATTAAAAAAAACAACCAGCCTTGCTTCTTGCCTTTCTTTCCTAGCTTGGTCGCGAAGGAACAGGCAGTAAAATTGACGTTTCAAATTGATCCTTGTGATTTTTATAAATAAAAGATTTTGACTTGACTTGACTTGAAAAATTTAAAACTGGTAGGTGTTTGTTTTTCTAATATTAACTAATGCAGACGTTTTCGTATAAAAAACTATAATGCTGGGCATTTTACACAGCGCTAGATATCTAGCCCCAAACTAAGTAATGCTTGTAGGTACCTACATACTATGAAACTTCGCAGCGAGAATCGAACCCGCATCCTCTTGCGAGTCATCTGCTATAGTTTTCATCATATTAGCCACAGGACGTCCACTGGTGAACTTAGGCCTCCCAACGGCTCCCAGCATCATTTATCAGGTCGTCTTTCCATCTACTAGAAGCCGTCCTACGCTGCGCTTTCCAGTGGCCCGTGGTTTTCGTGGTCTTCACTCGGGAACCTTTCTGCCCCAACGGACGTCAGTTCGTCAAACTATGTCCCCTGTCCTCTGCTCTTTTAGCTTGCTAATCCTTTGTGATATGTCAGTGACTTTGGTTCGTCTACAAATCTCCTCATTTCTGATTATAAAGCCAGGGCTTTAAAAATTGATTAAATTGACTTATTTTCCGCGGATTTTCCGTATACGGATACCCGATACATCACTAGTCTCGATACACGAATGTTCAGAGAGGAACCGACGACCGACGCGACGCGACTATAGATAATCGCTGTGTAATGAGATAACACGGGCCAATATTGGTGTGATTTTTTTGTTTCGGTCAGATATTAAATTCCTATGGTAGGTATGTAATCTAAGTTAAGTTAATAAATCGTAGGTCTTCACACTAATATTATAAATGAGATATTAGGATGTTTGTTTACATATTTATTTGTTTGTTTGTTACTCAATCACGTCGTAACGGCTGAACCGATGTCAATGAAATTTAGTATAATCTACGTAGGTTGATTATAACTTAGAGTGTACCTACTTTTTATTCCAAAATCCCGGTGTCAAGTTCAATTTGCAGCAGCGAGTTTATCTTTATTTCTAGGTTATCTACACATTTAGTAGTTTATCACGCATGAAGTCGCGGGCAGCAGCTAGTAATAGGTATGTAGGTATATATTTTATGATAAACTCCCAAGTGATGTAGGTACTTAAATTTGTTTTTAACAATTAAATAAAACTAAGTAGTAAAACAGGCTCTTTTTCATATTGTCGGAATATTTAGATGTAATGAATAAGAGTATTTTTCAAAGAGAAACATGACGTTATCGGTTATCAAAGTTCATAGGAACCGGCCATTAGATAATTGCTGAACTTATCTTTTTGATCTCCTGTTGACCTAGGTTTTAATCTAATATGCACAAAGTTACAAACATCATAAGGATTAGTACACAACGCCATGGATTAGAGAGGTGTGAAGTGGTCTTAACTGGACATCGGTCAATCAGACCCCTTGTGAATGGCAAAGGTTGAAATTGCTTAATTATTTTGCTGTCACTATATTTATTATTATCGATGCAAAATATTGCTTTGTGTATCTCCTTTACTTTAGTTTTTATATATTAAATTATATTTGTATTTTTTTAGTTTATTAGGTATATACCTATATATTAGTTAACAATAGCTGCACGGCCGCCTTTTTAATTTTGTTTTGTCTTGTCCATCCAAAGGTTGTCTGGAAGAGATCGTTTTTAGCAACAAGACCCCCATTGCACTTACATTTATTTTTGTGAATTCAATTTTGTTTGGTGTGCAATAAAGAGTATAACTATCTATCTTTTAATGAAGTATTTTCAAGTGCATTATGAATCAAGCTTTCCGTGTTGCTAATAGTTGGTGTTGCTCTTTTCAGTTAGGTATTTAAAATGCCTAGCTAGGGCATGCATCCATTAATTAGGGAAAAGGATATAGTCGGAATCCGAAAGCAAAAAACATATTTTTTTACTCCACGAAATCTCAAGGGCTAAAGCAGAATAAATAAATAATGCTGGATATTTCACACAGCTCCATCTAGCCCCAAAGCTTGTATTATGGGAACCAGCTAACTGATATACCTAAAAGGTACTAAAAATATTTCTTTGTAAATACATACCTACTTACAATATAAGTATACAGTAGAAATAGAAACAACCATACCCGGAACAAATATCTGTAGATCATGTAAACATTTATTTCGCAGTGGTTATCGAACCCGCAACCTCCTGCGTCTTATCCGGTTATTCGGCCACTGCACCACGGAGGTCAACGCAAGACCGAGCAAGACCATCCAATACAAAACCAGTTTTTGTTACGCATCTGAAAATTCCTCATTACGAGGGGACGGGTTGCTAATTATCCAAAGCTTATAATAATCGCAATACACAGGATTAGCACCCAACGCCATGGATTACGCCAGTGGTGTGAAGTGGTCTTAACTGGACATCGGTCAATCAGACCCCTGTGAACTTAAAGGGTTGAAGTTGCGATTATTATTTCATAACTCGATTGGAATAACGACCTTAAGTTTTGTTTAAATATTCTCAACGCCCTGAGGGCTTTTCATTTTCGATCTAAAAAGAAAGAACTAGTTCCAACTAGCGTACTAGATGGCGCTGTCTGGAGATGCACCGCCAAAAAATAAGGTTTATATCTCAAACTCTCAAAGACACACTATAAAAATTTGGCTAAAACAATCTCACTTCGTCAGACAAACAAACACATTAACAAACACAAATGTTTGTTTTTTTATTTCATGTTTCTCGAAAATAATGTTGACTCGGCAACTGACATTGACAATTCACTTTCCTTTGTCAATCAGAGCATGACAGAGCAACGCCATCTGTTAGCAGTTATAAAAACATGCGCATAAAAGCACGAGGAGTTGTCAAGGCCATGTTTTTAGAATTGCTAAGAAAAGAAGTAAAGGAAGACAACACAAACGTTGTAAAGACGATATCGAAAATACGCGAGGTAAACTGTTAACAAAAAAATTTAGAGAGAAATGGAAGGAATTGGAGGAGGCCTATCTTATTTATTTTATATTTATTTAATGTCACCACGAGACACATCGATGCGTCTGCAAATAATTATTTCGCTCTTGGTTGTTTAGCTTCTTATACCTAGGACATGATAACTTCTCGTTATTTATTTCTCTGTTATCTTCTCGCGAATACACGACACAGAGAACCCATTAGAACTGTTTAATTTTTTTGTGCTTAGTCAGTCCTTTTACCACATCAACTATCTATCTACGTAACAACCGACTAATCTAAAAAACGTCTAATAAGCTAGACCTTAAACGCTGTAATGACTACATGTTGACAATAAATTAATATGATTAGGTGACCAATATAGATCTAGGTACCTACACAAAAACTGTACCTACCTTATCACTTTGTTATTATGCATAATGAAATTTGATTGATTGACGTACATATCTATATAATTTTATTAATTTTATATTTCAGACTCAGGCAGTGAATCGGGCTCCCACAAAAGCGGACGACCACGTAACTCCGGAGCAGCTGATGGAAAACCCACGAGAGTTCGAACGGTGCTCAATGAAAAACAGCTTCACACGCTCAGGTACAAATCAAATTAAACTACCTACCTTGAAATAGGTACATTAAGCATGAAAAAATTTAATTTAATGTTTGTAGTATGGGTGAGAGACGCTTGCCACAAAGTTTTGACCCAATAAAAAAGTAAAAGAAAATGTTGCTAGCGCAGAAATTCTGCTCAATTATAAGCAAACATTTACAAAAAAACCGAGCACATTAAAATCATTAATTCATAAAAATGTTAGAGAAATCAAGGAATATTATTCAATTACTTAGGTACCAGTATTTTAAAATCACAATTGATATTTTCAGAACATGCTATGCCGCAAACCCTCGTCCAGATGCGCTTATGAAAGAACAACTTGTAGAGATGACAGGCCTCAGTCCAAGAGTGATTAGGGTGTGGTTTCAAAATAAAAGGTGCAAAGACAAGAAGAAAACTATCCAGCTGAAAATGCAGATGCAACAGGAGAAGGTGGTAATTGATTATGTATGGTATTTTTTTAATGTTTGGTGTATGTGAAAGGTGTTAAAAATAAACTATGTGTGTGTGCGTGTCTGTGTGTGCTACTGATGTTACCTACTTGAACTAACTGACTGTCGTTTTTAACAGGAAGGCCGGCGTCTTGGATATATGTCGATGGGAGTACCACTAGTAGCAGGATCGCCGGTGCGGCACGAGGCCAACTCGCTCGCGCTGGAGGTGACAGCATACCAGCCACCGTGGAAGGCCCTCTCGGACTTCGCCCTCCACGCAGACCTGGACAGGACGCCACATCATAGCGCAGCATTCCAGCAGCTTGTCAATCAGGTAAACTAGTACAGAGTTGGATTTATATTTTTGAAGGTAAAGCAAATTATAAAAATAATTATCATTATTTATATTAGAATAATCACTGCTACCTACTTAGCAATACAATTCTACTAGGAGTTATAAATTTCATCAGCAATTTTTACTGCTATCTTTCATTTTCAAATTCATCATATAATTTATTGTTCTGTTCTCATTCCAGATGCATGGCTATGATGTTCCGTCCTTGCCGCCACCTCGGCCACCGCACGTTCCCGGCGAAGACAACTACGTTACATACCTTGAAAGCGACGACAGTCTCCCACCATCACCCTAGTGTTGTATTTCCTAAATCCTTCAAAACAGAGGGTTTTGAAAAAGACTTGTACAAAGTTTTGCCTTCGGCATCTTGAACTTTGTTATCGGAAGAAATTTGTATTCTTCTATCGCCGTCTTATTGTTGTTTGTGTGGTACTGAGATTGTGTTATTTTCTATGCAAACTATATTCTAGAACATTGTAATTATAGTATAAGGTAAGAAGAATTTGATCATCAAGAAGCAAATGTGAATAGAATAAATATATATTTATTTGTTTAAGATTCTGTTATCAGGACTTTGGGATGAAAATGCAGAATCAAACAAAAAAAGTCTGAAATAACAATTGATACTGATCAATTGTTATTTCAGACTTTTGTTGTTGAATATTGGTGTGCAAATTGTAAAATAAAACACTTTTAGACATTATTAAACAGTTAATATGTGATTTACCATTAGTTATTAATAGTTATTATAGGTACCATTATTTTTACATAGGTACATTCACAGGTACATTCTTAGTTGTGATTAAACTAGTTTTATTTAATTTTACTATTGCATGACATGTATTTTTATAATCATGGAACTATAGAATTTACTTCACAGATCTGTTTTTAACAATGTAATGTAAATAATGTAATAATGTGCCTACTTATTGTGAATATTAATGTAAATAAAATTAATAACAACATTAGCTTAGATGTAGTGACAATACAATCAATTCAATCATACATTTCACTACAGTGCACTTTTATACTTTATGATGAAGACTTCTGTTAATAAACTCTTATTAAGACCTAGTAAAGTTAACCAGGATGACTGTATGTACTAAATTAAATACATGATTTTATAAAATAATTTACAAATTCATAACAAAGCTACTCTAATATTTATCATTATAGTAGGTACTATTGTAAAAAGGGTGATGTAGATAATAGTAAAATGCTAATCTTTGATAGAGATTACACAATGTTAATTTATTCAGTAGTTAAATAATACACTGTATTTAGATTGTGAGCATAATAATAATACAGAATGAAATCATAACTCGTTTTATTTTTCCACTTCTCTTCTCTGAGGCAAAAATTATTGATAAGTACACTATATTTTATTTTCCACTTTATATATCTTCGTTTGATCACAATCTCACCTGATGATAAGCTATGATGTGGTCTAAGATGAAGCAGGAAGATCTAGAAGAAACCTATTCACTCTTATCTTAAGGAGGCCCGCATTGTATTCAGGAAAAACAAATGATGGCAAAGTGTTCCTTATCTTAGCCATACGCATCAAGAACGTAGAACCAAAACGGTGTGTGCGAATGGGTCTATCAACGAATATCAACTAGGTACGGATGGTACTGGGCCGTGCGCCTGCTTGTCTTTTGATGGAAGGGAGATGGCGGAATCAGATCATAAAGTTCCTGGGCACATTCCCCAACATGTATTCTAACTGCCTAACCAGTAAATTGTTCTCCTTGAACACTGTTTAGATGGGAAATTCTTTTTATATCAAGGGCAACATTACCTCCAGATTGATGGAGTGGCCATGGGTAGCCCGGTGGCACCTGTATTGGCTAATATCCGGATGGAGCATTTTGAAACTAAATTAGATCTTGCAGCTCATGGTATAAAGTTATGGAAAAGATACGTGGATAATGTCTTTTGCATAATGAAGGGGAGTAAACGGGAAGTTGAACAATTTACTGTATACCTAAACTCCATTCACCCGAATATGCGGTTCACTCATGAAATAGAGGATAACACTACAAGGAGGATTTCACTACAAGATTTGGCAATTTTTCCAGCGCATGTGGGAAATGGAGTTCGTTCCTCCTAGTTTTGGCGTATCACTAATTTGCTCTTTGTATAAAAATAAAGGTGATCGATCTGTTTGCAACTCTTATAGGGGTATATCACTTCTGTCTACTCCAGGAAAAACTTTTGCCAGAGTACTCTTAAATCGTCTTATGGAGCTCTCTGAAAGTATATTGCCTGAAACGCAATTTGGGTTTAGACCCAATCGCGGCACATGCGAGGCCATATTCTCTCTTAGACAACTGCAAGAGAAAAGCAGGGAACAGTGTCAACCTCTGTTTCTCTGTTTTGTTGATCTGGAGAAAGCTTTTGACAGTGTACCTCGCGAAGCTTTGTGGATTGTGCTTTCGAAACTTGGTTGCACCGACAAATTTATACGCTTGATAAGACTTCTTCACGACAACATGACTTGTTGCGTAACCGTCAATGGTGAGCAGACAGAGCAATTCCCTGTCACTTGTGGTGTAAAACAAGGCTGTGTATTAGCACCCACTCTTTTTGCTCTGTACTTTTCCGTTGTCGTGAGGGAGACTTTACAAGCCAACACCGAAGGGATCCGCATACGTTTTCGCACAGATGGCAGTATCTTTAACCTGGCTAGGTTAAAAGCGCACACAAAGGTATCGTATGACCTCATTACCGAATTGATGTATGCTGATGACCTATGTTTCGTTGCGGAATCTTCTGAGGGACTCCAGGACTTGATGACTCGGCTTGACGCTGCGTGCTGTAGATTTGGCCTCAAAATTAATATTACAAAGACAGAGGTGATGGCCATGGACACTGTTAACCAAGCTCCACTGAATCTGCAAATCGATGGAAAGCCCATAAAACAGGTCGATACATTCAGATATCTGGGAAGCAGCATAACAACAAAATGCGACCTTGACTCGGAGATCAACAGCAGACTTGGCTCCGCTATGGCTGCTTTTGGTAAACTACGAGTCCAGGTATTTCGCTCCCATAACATCAAATTGAGTACCAAGATTAAGGTGTATATGGCTATTGTACTTCCTAACATCTTGTACTCGTCAGAGACATGGTGCCTGTATCGCAGACACATACGCACGTTAGACAGATTCCATCTGAAATGCCTCCGCGACATTCTTAACATCAAGTGGTCGGATCGGGTCCGTAATACCGATGTTCTACGACGGGCTAATGTCTGTGGCATAGAGGCATATTTGATGCGGCGTCAGCTGCGTTGGTGCGGGCACCTGTCTCGGATGTCTGATGAGCGAAGGGCGAAACGCATTTTCTTCTGTGAACTAGAACATGGTAAGCGGAAACGCGGAGGTCAGTTCCTACGTTTCAAAGACGTACAGAAGAGGCACATGAAGAGGTGTTGTATCGATCCGTCGCGCTGGGAGGCTCTCGCTGAAAAACGACCTGAATGGAGGCGTCATGTTCAGGACAAAGTGTACGAGTTTGAAGAAGAAAGGAGGCAAGAACTAGACTTAAAACGAGATCAGCTTAAAAGTCGACCGCCGGCTAATATCAATTACAACTACATTAATGGCGCCTTAACTTGTGTTCATTGTAACCGGACTTTTAGCGCAAAAATAGGGTACATCAGCCACATACAGGCTAAACACCTAGGCCAATAATCACAAAGTCAAGTCTCTGTAGCCGAAATCGGCTAGGAGGATTATTATTATTATTAGAGGATAACAGGGCATTAGCTTTTCTCGATGTCAAAGTTATGGTGAAATCAGATGGCCGTCTAGCGCACTCTGTTTACAGAAAGCCAACACACACTGACCGCTATTTGAACGCTGCGTCACACCACCATCCTCGCCATTTGCAATCTGTTGTTTCATTGTTAACAAACAGAGCTTACGATCTCTGTGACCCTGAACATCTGGGGAGTGAGCAGGCCCATGTTCAGGAGGTTCTAAAATCCAACGGATATGTAAATAGACGGCAGCCAAGACGCACGAACAGAGAAAAACCAACGGAGGCTTGTAGAAAGCCAACGTTTTTGCCATACGTGAAAGGAGTGACGGATAAAATTGGAAATGTGTTGAAGAGGTTTTCAATTAAGTCGGTCTTCACTCCTCTTTCAAAGATGGCCAAGCATTTACGAACTCCAAAGGATGTTATACCTCTGCAAATACCTGGTGTTTATGAGATAGACTGTAGCTGTGGCCGCTCTTACATCGGGCAAACCAAACGTATCATAGCCGAGCGTGTCAAAGAGCATATCGCAGCTGTCAAAAATCACCAGGTAATCAAGTCGGCGATAGCAGAGCATCTGGTAGACTCGGGACCCAATCATTGGATTGAACTTCATGATCCTAAAGTTCTCTCTAGTGAACGCCATTACTACAAGAGAATAGTTCGTGAAGCGATTTAAATCAAGACATTACCAAATTTCAATCGGGAAGATGGCTATAGACTCTCAGCGTCTTGGAACCCGGTGGTTGCTAGGTGTGTAGTGTAGTACACGGTTAGTGTAGTGTGTCGTAATATGAACGAGGACATTTCTAGTTCTGAAGACCAAGTGAGGGTAGATGCTGCAGTTACTCACACTTCCCGACGGTAGCTCCAAGTACTCCGGTCAGCCCAAGACCATGACTGTTGCAACACAGCCGAAACGTCGGGATAACAAATAAAATAAGTACATACGCGATAAATACCCGTTTTAATCAATAATTATGTACAGTGATCGCGAAAGTTTGAAGGAAGCTTGTCAATAAAGCTCGCGTGCCAAACCCTGTCAAAAGCTTTCGAGATATCTAGTGATACAACCAGTGCCTCACCCTGCCTCACCACCGATGGCTTCACTCTAGATGTGTGGGGCATACACAAGAAGATCCCCAGTAGACCGTTTCTGCTGAAACCCATATTGACGGTCACTGAGGAGGTCGTTGTCTTCAAGTTACGCAAGGAGTTTTCTATTCAGCACACGCTCCATACATTTACACAGTAAGGAGGTGACCGAGATAGAGCGGTAGTTTGGCGGGTCGGCGCGACTACTTTTTTTGGGCACAGATTACACATTAGCTAGCTTCTGACTTGGGGACAAAACCAGTTTTCAAAAACAGGTGATAATGTCTTATCAGTATTGGAGACAACTCAGGGGCACAAGTTTTTAACAAACAATTACTACTTTCATTCGAAAGAAATATAAAACTATAAGAAACATTTGTAGGTAAGTTAGGTCATTTTTGACTTGTGTTGTAGGAATCCCCTCCAGACGCGGTCAATTTAATTCGTTTATTAAATATAACTTATTTTTTGAGAGCCATATTGATTCATGGTTCATGAGTTAATAGCTAGGTACACTTATAGTAGGTACTTACACAAAAATATTAGTAATAAAAATATTAGTAAGTATAACTATAAGTTGGTAGGTAGGTAGGTGTACCTACCTACCAACTTATAGGTATACTTACTAGTATTTTATATAATATCCATGTGTTGTAATGGTCAAATTATTGTGTGAATATTTTTGGGAAACATTTAGAGAGGTAGTTAGGTGTATTGTATTATTCACACAATAATTTGACCATTACAACACATGGGTACAAAGTTAAATACCTAATGTACCTTTATATTCCAGTTCTTTAGAGTTTTGAATTTATTTGAACAGAAATTCCCTTGTCAACATAGTAACATTTTCAGTCTCTGAAAAACAGACTATGGTTTCATGTTTTCCTAATAAAAAAATGGAAACATTTAGGGAGGTAGGTACACCTACCTACCTACCTACCTAAATGTTCCCCAAAAATATTCACACGATAATTTGACCATTACAACACATGGGTACAAAGTTAAATACCTAATGTACCTGCGTATTCCAGTTCTTTAAAAATTGGAATTTATTTGAACAGAAATTCCCTTGTCAACATAGTAACATTTTCAGTCTCTGAAAAACAGACTATGGTTTCATGTTTTTCTAATAAAAAAATGCAATAGTTGGTGATTTTATTTGAGTACGGTATCACTAATTAATAAGAACTGCCAAACTTGCTGTCATTTTGACACTTGTAGAGAGTTGTTTGATTGATTGTTAAAAACTTGAAAGTTAGTTTTGGTTGTCAAAGTTGATAACAGTATCAGTTTGTTGTTCTTTGCCGTACCGATTTCAAAGTGCTGAAAATCAATGAAAACTGTGAATTTACCCAAGTTCCTATTTAATTAAAGATAATTGAATAAAAAGCTCTGTGAAAATACCACTAAATGGCAGGGAATTTGGATGAAAATGATAGTATTAGACGGAAACCGGGCATTGCAATGGTAAGTATTATTCTAGGAAAGTTTGTGTCCTTTTATGACTCAAAAGATAATAAATGAGTATAAGTCTTACTTGATAAATCTTTATCTAGGTCTAGTACCTGTTATAAAGCTGGATATTATATCAAGTTACTTCTGAAATGTTAGGGTTTTTGTTACGAAAAAACTTTTCGAACTTCCTTTACTAATTTTGTATTTACTGGTCGTAAGGGTTCAACTGATAATTAATTACAAGCACTGGCTTTTCTTCTTAGCGTGTTAATAGTGATAGGTACTCATACTTAATCCTTGGCGACTTATACTTAGGTATTTGGCCACATTGATGGCGATTGATGAGGTCAGGAGTGAGCAGTGGCTGTGTTCAAATTTTCCGTCATGCAGGTGTTCGGGCACCGAGAGCATTGACTGTGCAGGGTCAAGGCAATCACACTGCGTTAGGCTAGGATCCCTGAACACCCATTTCCAAAACTTGAGTCTGCAGCTGCCAATCTGTGTATGAATCCAATTTTAGGACTCCAACACTGTTCAAGGCAGATTATATCCGCAGTGGCTGCATTAAAATTTTACCTCATGCAGGTGTTCGGGCACCGAGAGCATTGACTGTGCAGGGTCAATGCAATCACACTGTGTTAGGCTAAGATCCCTAAACACTCATTTCCAAAACTTGAGTCTGCAGCTGCCAATCTGTGTATGAATCCCATTTAAGGACTTCAACACTGTCCAAGGCAGATCATGCCCTTATGAATATATCAAAAACTAATATAATTTTGAAAAAACAGAAATAAATTATGTGTTTGGTGGTTAAGCTGTAAAATCAACTTTATGATTGCAATTTATTGTTTTATTAGTTGATAAATTATTATGCACAGTAACAAAAACGGTATTTCTTATCAATATTCTAAGGAATTTATGGTTTGTAAATTACTTATCAGGCACTTTGGTTCTTTAGTTTGTGATTGATTGACATTACAGTTGGCTGTTGAGTGAAAATAAGTGCTCATTACTTGTAAGGTAGCTATCCTTCCTTAGTCTGTTAAATTCCATAATACAAGCTTCTGCCCGCAGCTTCGCACATGTGCTATATCAATAAAAAACAATGTATCATCATGCCAAAATTGTGCCTTACAGCGCTAATGCGCCTGCAAATTAAACGGCTGTAACAGATCGATTAATCTGTCAATTATTCATATTTCTTTATTTGCGACACGAAATCAGTTACATACAAACATCTTAAGATTAGAGTATTCTAATGAATGTTATCTAATGTACCCTGTTAAGGCAAAAAAATATAATTACATTTAAAATGCGCACTAAAACTATTTTTTTTTAATTTATTTTTTAGGGAACTTGCTTCGTTCTTTACGACGATGTCAGTTCCATAATTGTCTACAGTAACGAATAACTACAAAGCATCCTCCTTCAGCAGGTCGTATGTCGACCGATAGAGCATGTTAGCTGAGTCAGATGTTTGTTCATTATGTCCCTACTTATATAAACTTAACAGGTAATACTTGTACGTTGTACATACCTGTCATAGGTCCCTTTCTAAAATCATACGTAAGTACAATTATACATATTAGGTTGGGGAAAAGCTTTCTTCGCATTTTTTAAGAAAATTCAAAACATTTTTGAATATAGTTTATTTACATTTAACTAAAGTATGTAGGTACCATTTTGTTCGATAACTTTTTGCCATCTTGTAGGTAGGGACATGATCCCATTGCTATAGAAATTTAAGGACTTCTGATCAAAATACCGCGACAAGTAGTTGTGGCAGTCCTCTCGTGATGTTAACCTGACACTGCCTAAAGAATTATGAAGAGACCGAAACAGGTGGAAATCTGAAGGTGCAAGGTCAGGACTATACGGCGGATGCATTAACACCTCCATTTTCTCCACCTCCTAGCAATTTCTTGCCCCAATCTACGAGGACCACACTGGTTAATGCGTTACTCTTACCCATCCTAGATTATGCAGATGTATATTATCTCGATGCTACGGAAGAGCAACTGAACAGGTTGGAGCGTCTGCAGAATCTCTGTATTCGCTATATCTACGGCCTCCGAAAATATGACCATGTCTCGGTATTTCGTCAGCAGTTAAAATGGCTTGACATCAGAGCTCGTCGAGATGCTCACATGCTATCCCTCCTGTTTAGTATTCTTCGCAACCCACTATCTCCCAGCTACCTCAGAGAGCGATTTACGTTTGTATCAACTGAGGACAGAGCTGTGCGATCGTCTCGTCGTTTCCAATTGATTACTCCACAGCATAACACGGCTACTTACTCTGACTCAAGTCCTGTGCAATTTTTTCTTTAGTTCCCTTTCCTGTGCACTACCTACACATCTTTATCTACAATACACAAAGGTTTATCTGGAAGAGAATGCTCTTTAGCATTAAGTTCGCCTTTGTACTAGTTTTATAAGTGCAATAAAGTATTTTCAATCAATCAATCAACCTCCCAGCCAAACTCTCTTAATTTTTGCTGAGTGGCTAAAGATGTGTGAGGTCTAGCGTTATCATGATGAAAAGCACACCCCTTCTGTTGATTAAATCCGGCCGCTTTCTCTCAACTTCTTGCTTTAATCTCATCAGTTGTTCGCAGTAGAGTTTAGAATCGATGGTCCTGCCTGGTGGTAACAGCTCATAATGAATAATGCCCTTCCAATCCCACCAAACACACAGCATCACCTTGTTGCGAGTTAACCCGGGTTTCGCTACAGTCTTTGAAGGCCTGACCGGCCTTTGACCACGACCTTTTTCGCACGTTCTTGTCGTACGTGATCCACTTTTCATCACCAGTTATCAGCTTCTTCAAAAATGGTTCGGTTTCATTACGTCGTAATAAAGAATCACAAATGAGTACACGGTTCATTAGGTTTCTTTCAGTGAGCTCGTGGGGTACCCAAATATCGAGCTTTTTTGTGTACCCAGTTTTTTTCAAATGCGCCAAAACGGTTTTGTGGTCAATTCCCAGTTCTTCAGCTACGTCGTAACTACTTATATGCCGATCTTGCTCCACTTTTTCAAAAATGGCATCAATTTTATCCGTAATACCAGAGCGACGTGCATCTTTGACATCAAAATTTCCGGATTGAAAACGCTTAAACCAAATTTGTGCTACTCTCACATACACTGCACTAGGTCCATAAACATCGCAAATTTTTTTTACGGCTTGCGTTGCATTTTTACCTTTTTTGTAGTAAAATTTTAAAATGTATCGAATTTCTTCATTAGATTCACTCATCTTTACAGTACGAAAAACAAATAAAAATCACACATTTTCCTAATTTGAATTTGGAATTATCTTCTTTAAAATTTAAACTTTGAATAATACTAAAACCATAGTATAGCCAAAGAGATTTTATTACAAGTTCATACATACTATAATGCGAAAAGACTTTTTCCCCAACCTATTATATAAAACCCCTTGACAAAATAATCTTTAGATACTATTAAGACTTAATTAGGACAGTGTAACTTCACATAAAATATTATTTATTAAATAATTATTGTCCAGCAAGATGTGATCCGTAACGACCACAGGAAAGAGAGGACTCTTCTAACACAGGTTATTGGAGATTAAAGAAAGAGTTCCCAACCCTAGTTATATATAAATGTACTCTTAACTTAACAATTAAAGTTTTTTAATTTTGATATTTTTATATTAGGCCCCTATAATAATATCAGGAACTTCACCCTTCAATGTATATTTCTTTATTACATCATAATATCACATTAGCTAAATGTAAGCTTACAGAGGAGCGGACATGCCGAAACCATAAGAGGAACATAAGATATTGTTATAGTTGGACTACGGAATCGAAAACCTGTGCAGGTCCCAGGCGGTCCACTCCGCTGATTATTTACAGACAGAAGAACGATTAGGCATTAGAATATAAGAAGTGGCAAGCTTCCTTCATATGGACTTCCAGTTCAGCTCTGCTCTTGGCTTGCAGACTTTCTGAGGGAACGATCCATTCGGGTAGTCATTGATGGCCGTTCGTCTGAACAATTGGCTATAAACGCCGGGGTACCTCAGAGGTCAGTACCCTCTGCTACACTGTTTCTGTTGCATATAAATTATCTGCTCATGCCCGGTATCATTGGGCACGCAGACGACAGTACAGTTGTGGAGAGGTACAATTCTAATGCACGAGCCAGCAGGGCTGAAATTCAGAGGCAGAGAGGCGAGATGCTGCAGCGGTTGAATTTGTCACTCAAGGCCATCTCTGACTGGGGCGATGCCAATCTCGTCAAATTCAATGCTTCAAAAATGCAAGCATGTCTCTTCTCGGCGAAAAAGAGTCATTTTCTCCAAGTTCCCATTTTCCGAGATGTAGCGGTAGCCGTAAAAGGTCACCTCGAGCTTCTAGGGGTTTCGCTCACGCCTACTCTCAACTTCAGCTCATACATCGAGTCTAAGGCTGCCATGAAGCTGGGCATCCTTAACAAGGTCAGGAGATACTTCACACCAGGACAGCTTCTTAGTCTTTACAAAGCACAAGTCCGGTCTGGTATGGAGTACTGCTGCCGCCTTTGGGATGGTTTGGCCAAATACCAGCTCGCTACCTTAGGCTCGATAGAACGTAGAGCTTTTAGGCTTATAGGTGAGCAATATATGGCGGAGGCTAAGACCCAAAGTCTCAAAGTTGCAAGCCTATCGATCTTTTACAGAATAAGTACATTTCGGGGAATGTGTCCAGGAAGTTTACGATCTGATTCCGCCATCTCCTTTCCATTAAAGGACAAGCAGCCGCACGGCTCAGTACCATCCGTACCTAGTTGATATACCACCCATTCGCACACACCGTTTTGGTTCTACGTTCTTAATGCGCACAGCTAAGGTATGGAACGCTTTGCCGTCGGCTGTTTTTCCTAAAGAATACAATCCGGGCCTCTTTAAGGTAAGAGTGAATAGGTTTCTTCTAGATCTTCGTGCTTCATCTTAGACCACATCATCGCTTACCATCAGGTAAGATTGTGGTCAAACGAAGATCTAGGTATATAGTTTAAAACAAAAAGTGGAGTTAAAACAATAGGGCATTAACAAACAAATGAATTAACTAAAAAAGTGTATGCTTTGTGTATTTTTGAGTATAATCACGAGTACCTTAACTGAAGTCATGTCTGTGCTGAACTCAAAAACTCAATCATGGTAAGAGCGCATTCAGACTAGGTACCATATTTTCCTGCGCATATAATCTCGTTTCGGCGTACGCGATTATACGCGCGCTATATTTCTCGCTTCAAGTTTTCGCTCGAGCCGGTGCAATTCCGACTATGGAACATTCCTATTTGCGTTACCGCTCGAACGAGTTGCGCGTGTGTAGGTACAGGTTGCAAAAATGAGCTTATACGCGCAGAAAATACTAGTCTGAAAACGCCTTAAATATCCCGTTATTAGTAAAAATTGTGTAGTGGAAGTTTTATTTCAAGATTGTACCTAAATTTATTAGATGGCTGGTCTCGTTATAGGTCTTATAAACAGGACCTTGTCTTTAATAAGACCGGAAGATATTCTCCATAAACATGTAACATTGTGTTTATTTGAAACATTGTTTTGTGTTTTCAGAATCTCACATACACTGGAGTTCCGACCATCGATTACGATAATGGCCGAGACGAAAAGCCCTGGCAACGGGTATACCATCTTATATCATAAACTCATTCCATATCATCCATTTCTATTATATACAAACAACAAAAAGGTTTAAAGATACAACTTGTATAAAATCATATTCTACCAAGTTTAAATTAGCAATAAGATAAAGTGTCTGGTTTCCGGATCATTATAATCTCGGAGTCTTAAAGTCCGGTGTGAACAGATTCTTTCTAGGCAAGCGTCTTCAATCACACCCTCAGGTGAGGTAGTGGCTACTTGCTCTGTTACCATTAGGGACCATGTCGCTGATATCAAACCCGTAAACTGATTTAGTTCCTTCCCCATGGATTTCCTAAGCGACTGATCTTGCGTGGCCTGCACCCAACGGCTCCCAGCAACCTTTATCAGGTCTTTCCATCTAGTGGGGGACCGACCTATGCTGCGCTTGCCAGTCGGTCTCCACTCGAGAACCTTTCTGCCCCAACGGCCTACGGTGAATATAATTTTATAAAAGTTGAATTTACCTCAATTTGTAAATAGACTTCCATTCATCTTCTTAATTCTGTTGCTCCTTTTAGTAACAGTGTTCATTCACTATTTGCATTTGCATGCTTGCTATTTTTCGACTAAGGCCCAACGTAGACGAACTAATTGAATTCGTCTACGAACGATTGTCGTTGTTGAAAGCTATTTTCAACTAACAAACTACCCACAGACTGTTTATTTATTAAATTTTTTCCACTTTACTCGAATGAGGGATTTTCATTTTCGATTTAAAGTAAAAACTAGTTCCAACTAGCGTAATAGATGGCGCTGTCTGGAGATGCGCCGCCAAAAAATATGATTTATATGCCGAAATCTCATATACAAATTATCAAAATTTGTTTAAAACAATCACTTCGTCAGTTAAACAAACAAATGTTTGTTTTTATTTCAAGTACCTCGGAAAATAATGTTGACACGGCAATTGACCTAGACAATTCTCTTTCCTCTGTTACTCAGAGCATGTCGGAGCAACGCCATCTGTTAGCAGTTATAAGAACATGTCCGTGAAAACCCCTCATTAATTTCAGCTTACCTGACTTCCTTTGAGCTTAATTATTATGCTTCCTTGACTCGCCTCAGTTTTTCAGATTTATATTATTTTAATATTGGTTTGGTTACTTTAGACCTGGATCTTGGATAAGAGATAGATCGGATATGGATATGGAGTAAGTAATCCAACAATTTTGTAATTCTAGGTGTTTTACGAGATGACTAGAAAAGGCAAGCATTTGTATGAGCCTGTTAAATCTGTAAGTTTAAAACGGAATATATTTTGGGATTTTATGTTCTCTGTATTTTGATGCGCATTGGTTTAATTATTGGATGCTTTCGGGCCCTCATAATGCCTCTCCATAGATTTTGACATGGTTGGTCACTTTCTAGTAATTTACTAAGTAACTTGATAATTTCTTCTATTTCATATTTAACTTTCATAGTTAACACAAGTGGGGTTACTTGTGTTAAAAAACAAACTGGAGATTTCCTGTAGATAAATATACTCTTTATTGCACACCAAATAAAACGGTACGCCCCGAACTGAGATTTCGCGAGTCTCCCATTAAAACTAAAACATTTTTTTTTGTAATTCATGATTATCAAAATAGTGCCATGAAATGGTCAACCAACTTACTTGACGTATAGTTTCATTCAAATGACAGGCAACGGGAGTTCATGTAAATTGGTTATTATTTTTTGTGGTAGAAATTACAGATATTCTAAATTCCAGACTTTTCCTTATATATGTGTCACTAAAGCTACACGCATACCAAACTTCAGCACTGTGAGGTTACTGGTTTACCGTGTGCATTTTGTCAAAGTTCAGTTTTTATTGTTGCTAATAATTTAAAAACTACAAGGTTTAAACCGTTTAAAAATAAAAACGGGGTCGAAATGTACTTATAAAGACCTTTCCTTAGACGTGTCATTTGACCGGATAGTCCCATTTTGTTTTTTTTACCTCATGAACCCCAATATCTCAACAACTCCAGCACATTTTTCGCTCATTTAGTCACACCAAAATTGTGACATCACTACCTACATACCAAATTTTACGATGATCGGATCAAAGCTTCAAATGTTATCCTCGGACAAACAAACATACATACATACAACGCCGATTTGCCAAAGTTGATTTGGAGATCTCACTTCGAGCGATCAATTATAAATATAAAAATAGTTCGTATTACAGGAAATATTACAAAGGCTTAACAAAATGTCAGTTATTTATGTTGTAACTATCAACTGATAATATTTTATCTTTGTCAATGGCCCAACAATGATAGATATGATAATACATATCTATGATGCTACAGGTATGCTTGCCCATGTCATGTTTTCATGTTTTTCACACCTACAATAAAAATGCGAATCTATGTGGATATGGACGTGATAAACGTCTTATAAATCAATGAACGCCGGCTGCACGCACGAAAAAGTGTCACGTTTCGCTTGAGCCGAGCGTGCAAGCGAGAGCGTGGAACAAGCGAAGCACGATCTGCCTAAGCGTTCGGCTTGTGACGCATCTATCTCACTTCCACTCGTTATCACTTAAAATTATCGTCCGTAAACCGACTTTACAGATAACCAATTTTTATTGTTATTTAGTAAAATTTTCTGACACGATTTTATAATTTTGATGAAACAAATGAAATGGAATATTCATTCACGGCATTGAAAGTCGTTATAATAATAATAACAATTATTTTTTTACAAAATAAAAACCCCCAACCCCTCTTTTGGGGGGCGGGGGTAAAAACTGACATAACTAAGAACCACCACAGTTAAACTAGCGTTCTATTAATAAAACCCCGAATCGGTCTACCCGTTTGGGGACTATGCCACAGACAGACAGGCGTCAAATTAATAACACCCCCTTTTTGCCTGTTTATCGGGGTTTAAAACTAAAACTTCTTTAAAATATTTCTTAGACCGTAGAATCACCTCTATTCAGATTAAAATGGACGTTTCGAAGCACCGTGTATGTCTGAATCAGATAATCGGATTACGATTTTCACATGTTTCAACACTGCATCTATAACAAAGTCGGGTTAGTTCCGCCATTTTTTACAGATCTTGATTTGTTGGATTTGCCTCTGTCCCGAATAGCAGAATAACTATCTAATATCGGAAAATATCACACAAAAAAAAAGAAAATCCATTTTCTTATACATAGATGCAGCGAATGATGACGTATATTGGCAGTCCGCGTCATATATACCAAGTTCGACGGGTCAGCTAAGATAAATATTTATTGATTTGCTAAAACATGTGTAAAATTATACAGATGTTACAAAATTAAATGGTTTCACCATTATTCAGGCATAGTGGCGTGCAAATTACATGTCCTGTAATATTTAATTGTATTTGGATAACTATGAAATAATAATATGTAATATAATGTTAGCACATACTAATAAAATAGGTACCTAAAAGAAAATTATTTAAACTAGTCTCAAATGTCATTTCTCCCCATGCTTTTTGTTGTATAATGTTGAATGTCTGTTTTTGTCCTGTTTTTATTGTAAAACTGTTTGTAATACTTGTGCAAAGTTATTTTAGGTTTATGTCATCATACCACAAAAAAAGTCAAATATCCGCTAAATTCTTCAAAATTTTTTTTTATAAAAATTGTTAAGGATTTTTTTAAACACATGTTAAACAGGGTTTAATGTTTTTTGTGGTAATAAGGATGGTGTTTACATATAAATTTTAGTATTATCTGAGTATCTTTCGTTGGTGATCAAATAAATACCTATATGAATTAAGGAGTGTGAAAGTACTCATCACTACCTCACTTTATCAGCACTCCCCTCTATATTTTTTATTTAAGTTCTATAAGTCACCGTGTTCTCTCTGTTATATATATATGTCTTTGTTTGGTGGTCTTAGCTCCGGATCTAGGGGCAAACCAGTTCAAAATAAGTACAAAATCAGTTTTAAATTTTACAGTACTATCGATTATTCCAACCCCCCCCCCCCCCCCTCTAACGCTGGAGGAGAGGGGGTGCTACATCAATTTTGTGCCCCGGTTAGAAAAAATTCTAGATCCGGGGCTAGGTTGTCTGCAAATAAATGTTTTTGTTTACATATCTAAGTTGACACCCGGTAAAAAGTCCGTCTAAGTTCTAGTACTGTATGAGCCATCTGTGATAGGTACCGAACTCCCTGATCGTCCTCGTGCTAGCATGGTACCTGCTTCTGGGCTACCTCACTCAGTTGGTGGAAGATGGCATGCCTAGAGTCATCAATGAAGCAGATCTAGCTAGAGATGTAAGTACCTCTACCAATTATTTTTACCTGACTACGGCAAAGCCGGGAAGGGTTATGTTTTTAGCTGTCTACGTATATACGTTCTACCGTAATGCCTAAACTACTCATCCGGTTTTGATGAATGAGGTGTCAATCGCTTTGTTATTACGGCGCGGGTGACAGGCTACCATCGACAGGTAGATATTAATATGTAGTCGGGTTTCAGTTTTTTAACTTATACACGGTGTCCTTCAAATCACTGTTTTCCCAGAACAAACGTTGTTCAGACCATGGTCTACTAACAGTTTAAAGCATCAAATTAAAAATCAAAACGAAATCTGTCATTGAAAAATTTAAAAAGTAGCGAACTTAAAGCGTCTATTTTAACGTTACGCCCTACAATATAGTCAGCGCGCTGACCGGTAACTACTAGGTACGTATCTAACTAAGGAGTAGGTAATACGTTGCGGCTAGCGTACCCATGAACTTATGTCACGGTTAGTATTTGAACAAAGTTAGACTTATTTGAGAAGGTCTAGATTTTTGTTTTTTATTCTCTTATTTGATGCTATAAACAGTTATTAGACCATGGTGTTAGCAACGTTTGTTCTGGGAAAACAGTGATTTAAAGGACACCGTGTATAGCTTATTTAATCCATACTATACCATACTAATATATAATTCTAATGTAACTTTCTGTCTGTCATGTCTGTTTCTTACGTTTTCACGACTAAACGGCTAGACTGATCTTGATGAAATTTAACAAGGAAGTACTCTAAATCATGAGAAAGAATAGTATAATTTTTTCAGGAAAATTTTCGGTTTTGCAATAAATTTTTAAAATGAGCAAAGGCTAAGGCGGTGTCCTCATAGATTGCGCAAATAAGCGTGGTCATCGCACGTTCTTCTCATTTTACCTATAATGTATGTATATGGTTGCCAGTATAATTACAGGTACATACGGCTTAACACCTGTATGCCTCAAGTTGATGCACTGCCCTGGCAATACTTTGTTATAGACAATAATTACCACTTTACATCAGGTGAGCCATATGCTTTTTCCATATCCAAGCTGAATAAAAAAACTACGAGCCTTACAGTAGTGGCATATGATGTGTAACATCCGACCACCGCGCGCGCTCATTGCTCAAATCAAATAGCGCGCGCTTCCTGTTACACATTTCCGTCCCTTTTGCCAAAATCACTCCCACAAACCGAGAGGTAAGATGTTACACATCAAAAAAATTGTCGTGCTATCACATCTAGTAACGCGGAGAAGACCAACTTTCAACAGTGGACTGATACAGGTTTAATTTCTGCTAATAATCAATTCTCGTTCCAGAACACTGACACGTTTTCCGAAGAGTCATCATGGAGATACCTCCACAACATTCTCGGCAACGAGCCGAGAGTAGGCGGGACCGCGTACCACTACAACAAAACTATAGATATGAAGGCTATGGTAGACAACATCGCCTCGCAAGCCAACCAGCACGTACTCACGGACTGGCAGATAGTATCAGGTATTTATTAAACGCCATCTGTTGGTTTCATGTAGCAACTCTTGCGATTTCATTGGCTGGATGAGACTTTGTAGCGCCATCTAGCGGTTCCACTTACCAACATAAATGTAAGCATATTTTGTTGGTGATTGTTGACGGATGGATTGATTCGGATTAGAAAGCTGTTTTAATTGGGGTGGTTCTTAGCTATGTCAGTTGTACGTGGTTTTACAAGTTGTTTTATGTGTCGGGGTTTTTTACATATGTATTTGTATTATTTTTGCAATATTTATAAAGCGCCATCTGTTGATTTACACTGAGCAACTTACACGAATCTAGAACTTACGGAATTCGCGAGCCATAGTGATGCCAATTCGGCCACTATTTAGTTTCACAATCACCAATTCACCATTAATTAGATGATAGAGAAGCTTGGGATTGAAATTGCTCCGACTCCTTCAAAAATGTTACAATTTAGACGTTTTTTTTGTTATTGTTATGTATTCCAAAAGGACCATTAAAAAGAACAACCAGCCTTGTTTCTTGCCTTTCTTTCCTGGCTTGGTCGCGAAGGAACAGACAGTAAAATTAACGTTTCAAAGTGATCCTTGTGATTTAAATGATTTTTTTTTTTAATTGATAGCTGTAACTGCTTATTGTTTAAAAGTAGCAACTCTGAGTACCTACTACAGTGTATATTAATGCTCACATCTACTTATGTTTTATTGTTATATTTTTAGAGTTTCTATGAATGAATCTAGATGGCGTTGTTAACAAAACATGTTATTCCTGCCTAAAACCTAAAAATTACGTGTTCGACGAGGTATATGAAGTAACAACAAAATAAATATATCAAATCTGAGATTATGACTAGAATGACTTGTATTACTATAAAATAATTTAGATGTTGACGGTAAAAGGAATGTACCAAACGGATGTTAAATATTTTTTTTATTTTTTTCAGGCGACTACTACATCCAATCAGCTGCACCGTTCGTGAATCTATACGTGAATGTATCTAACATCATAGCAGTGTTGGAGGGAGAAAGCGGATTTCATAGCAACGGGACTATACGCACGTCTGTGCTGGTCAACTGTCACTACGATTCTGTGCCTTTTGCTATGGGTAAGAAAGTTTATTTTACGACTATGATATCTTTGAATCCTTTAGAAATGAAAGTTGGAACTCAAATTTTTAAAGAGAAACTACCTGCCGCCAGTGCGGGATTAAGCAAGCGTGGGGCCCGTAGCAAATCTATCGAGGGGCCTGTGTTCTGCTATGGGTTCTTAAGTGAGTCGAATAAGAAAAAAAGTGGAAATCTGTCATTTCTCAGAATGTTGATAAATCGAATAAAATAACTCGATTGAAACTTCCAACTGAGATCTGTTGTAGGCCATGATGGAATAAACGCTTATGATTGGTTGAGCAAGTCGTCTTTGATTTTGACATAAGACAGCTAACCACATTTGATGCCAATCCCAATCAGTTACGGATTACGGTCAGTTTTTTAAGGTAGTTTGCCATGTTTGAAACTGACTCAATTATTATTATGGTGTCTTTTGAAATTTCCCGTGTTGCCACATTCATAACAAATTTTTGCTCAAAATGACAGATTGCCAACTTTGATGATATACGACTCAAGTATAAAGTGGCAGAGGTGGGCGGATTTGGATACGCGGGGCCCCTATTGTGCGGGGCCCCTATTGCGCGGGGCCCTCTATTGCGCGGGGCTCGTAGCAATTGCTTCTCTTGCTACGTGGTTAGTCCGGCACTGGTGCCGCTCGCGTGGTTTGTCAATTAAAACATTACCTTCTTTCTGCGCAGTCAAGTAAATACTGTTAAATAAGTAAGTACTTATTTTAAAAAACCTACCACCTTTATTAAAATAGTTTCTAATAAATATTTTTCTATTTCTATTTCTAAAAAGTAGCCTCTGTACCAATCCCGGTAATAATTTATCTATATACCAAATTTCATCAAAATCGGTCCAGCCGTTTAGTTGTAACAAACAGACAGTTACTTTAGAATTTATAATATTGGTATGTAAGTATGGATCTTTTGCAAGATACATAATAACTATATTCACATATACACTAATATTCTATATTTGAAAATAACTCTGTCGCTCTGTCTGTTTGTTACGTTTCACGACTATACGGCTGGACCAATTTCGATTAAATTTGGTATATAGATAAATTATGACCGGGATTGGGACACAGGCTACTTTTAACTCGACCGCGCAGAAGGAGGCTAATGTTTTTATTGACAAACTACGCGTGCGAAGCCGCGGGCGGGTCAGGTAGTTTATTTATAAACTAGCTTCCGCCAGTGGCTATACACGCGTATTTTGTCAATAAAAAGTAGCCTATGCTTTAATCTAGGTCATAATCTATCTTTATACAAAATTTCATCTAAATCTGTTTAGCCGTTACGACGTGATTGGGTAACAAACAAACATCCCAACTTTAACACTTATATTATGAATGCGAAAGTTTGGACTCAATCACGTTGTAACGGCTGAACCGATTTCAATGAAGTTTGGTATGTACGTAGATTATAACCTGGATTAACACAAGGCTACTTTTTATTGTTAAACCACGCGTGCGAAGCCGCGGGTGGAAGCTAGTTTATAATATTAGTGTGTTAAATGTTTTTTTCATTTTATTTGAATACTTTTTTATTATATTTAAGGGGCATCGGACAATGCAGTATTCTGTGCCGTGATGATGGAAATTCTAAGCAAAATGTCGAGAAGGACGCGGAAATTTAAGAATAATATCGTATTCCTGTTTAATGGAGGGGAAGAAATCGGATTACTGGTATGTCAATTCAATATTAAAAAAAATATCGAAAAGTATTCGTGCAAAAATGGACGTCATTTTTGGGATAATTTAAAAAATGCTAAATATTTCTATAGGTTGGGTTAGGGAGTCAATTATTTATTTGTACAACACAACCGAATATATGATAAATAAAAATTAAACTAACATAATGTGAAACATTTTTATATATATTACTTACTAGCTGAACAATCCTCAGCTTCGCACGCGTAGTTTTTCAATAAAAACATTACCCTCCTTCTGTGGAGTAGGGAAAAAAGTAGCCTATGTCACCCGGGGATAGTGTAGCTTCCCAACAGTGAAATATTTTTTTTAAATCGGTCTAGTAGTTTCGGAGCCTATTCAATACAAACAAACAAATCTTTCCTCTTTATAATATTAGTATAGACTAATTGTATCCCCGCGACTTCGTACGCGTTACACTACTAAATGTGACTAACTTAGAAATAAAGCTAAACTCGCTGTTGCAACTTGACACCCCATTTTTATTCCATGGGAACTGATCTATGGGATAAAAAGTAGTATATGTGTTAATCCAGGTTATGATCTACGTACATACCAAACTTCATTGAAATCGGTTCAGCCGTTACCACGTGATTGAGTAACAAGCAAACAAATTATTAAACAAACATCCAAACTTTCGCATTTATAATATTAGTGTGACTAGTGTGATTGCCTAATGTATGCCCGTGACTTCGTCTACAATTTTCTGGATCTCGACAACAGCGACAACCTACCGGGTCCAGTTGTCATTCTAAAACATGTAAATACCTATTCAAACACACACACAAAATTTAATCAAAATCATTCAAGCCGTTTTTGAGTTTTAGCGAGACAACGAACAATACGTTTTTTGTTTTTTAATAAACGATAGGAAATTAGGAGTTTCTCAATAGAACCTCCTCCTTTTTTGTAGTGGGTTAATTATAGTTAATTTGTTTGTTTTTCAGGGGTCTCACGGTTTCCTACAGCACCCGTGGGCTCAAGGAGTGACTGCAGTGGTCAACTTAGATGCCGCGGGGATGAACGGCAAGCCTTCAGTCTTTCAGGTGGAAACAATAAAAAAAAAATTGCTGGACATTTCACCAAGCAGCAGAGCAGAGCTTGTACTATGGAAACCAGATAACTGATAGAAAACTTACACATCCATCCATACTCCGTGGCGTAGTGGGCGAATAGCCGGCTGAGACGCAAGAGGTAGCGGGTTCGATTCCCGCCGCGGAAGTGATTGCATGATCTACTGATATTTGTTCTGGGTTTGGATATTTTTCTAATATTCTAACATAAGATAATAATTTCTTTATTGCACACCATTACAAAATGAACAAATAAAAGAAAATATTATATTATAAGTACGTATTTACAAAAAATACAGTGTTTTTTTTTAACTGTAACAGTACGGCAGCACCCATAACCAAAGAAGATACAGGTGCAGTTTCTTTTAAAACATCAGCTCGTTTTTGAAGAAAAACATTTTGGCATTAAAATTTTTTTTGGTCAAACGTGAGTAGCGTCTTAAAATGAATCTAGTTAGTAATATTTTTTTTGATGATCATCGACTCAATCCTATATAAGGATCATTTTATTGTATCGAATGAAAAAAATCTGAGCAGCGGAAGTTAGTCAAATTTGATAAAATGTATTCTCATACAACAGGACAAAGCAAAATTCCTCCAACAAACATTTTATTAGATTCAAATTGCACATTAAAGAAGTACTGTAGCGATTAAGAAGTTTAGGAACTCCATGCTCTCATGAGCAATTCAAAAACATTTCGTATTTCAGAACAATTCTATCAGTTATCTGGTTTCCATAGTACAAGCTCTGCTTGGTTTGGGGCTAGATAGCGCTGTGTGAAATGTCCAGCGATATTTATTATTATTAGTTATTATTTATTTATTATAAATTGGAAAGTAACTCTGTGTCTCTGTTTGTTACGTTTTCACGTTACGACTAAATGGCTGGACCGATCTTGATGTAACTTTACGAGAAAATACTGTGTATCATAAAAAAGGGCATTAGGATAGTTTTTTAGAAAATTAGTCAAACACTTAGACTGCGACACAGATTTAGAAAATAGTAGTTGATACATGTTCGCTTTCACGATGACAAATCAAATCCACACATCAACACAACACGAAGCAGTTCCCTATCGGAGAGGTAAATCTGTCCGATATACTTTTCAGGATGCTGTTTCGACTGTCCCGCATTCCGTGAATCAGCCAATCAAGGATGTTAATTCATTTATTATTATTATCAGCCCGCTGTGTCCCACTGCTGGACAAAGACCCTCCCCCCATTCTTTCCAGACACTTATTTCAAGCGCTAAGATGGTCCAGTCCGCTCGGAAATTAGTTAGCTCATCCCTCCATCTCTTCTTTGGTCTGCCACGACGTCTTCGGGCTGTGTCGGGGTTCCACTCAGTGGTGAGCTTATCCCACTGATCACCCGACATACGGCATAAATGACCAGCCCAGTCCCACTTGAGTTTGGCGGCTTTCTTAGCTACATCTATGATTTGTGTTCGGGAGCGCAGCTCGGTGTTGTGTATGCGGTCAATACGCTTGAATCCGAGAATGCTGGCGCTCCATCGCAGTTTTATTTATTAATTATATTAGTTATATTAATTAATTTATTAATTGTGTTAATTTGGATAGTTTTGTTTAGGGTGTACAATAAAGATAGATCTATGTATGTAGGTATCAGACCCGCGTCTACTGCGCGCATACCAGCGTGCGACGCGCCGGCCGAGCGCGCAGAGCATGGGAGAGTTCCTGTTCTCCACCGGGATCATACCCTCCGATACTGACTTCAGGATATTCAGGGATTTCGGAGATATTAATGGTGAGTGACATATTCATCAACATATCAGTTACAGGGTGACCTCAGCTGAACAAATGCAACTCACATTAACCTAACCTAACCTAACCTAACCAAACCTAACCTTTTGTAGGTACATTTAATGTGTATTTTTGTGCAATAAAGTATTGATAGTACATTGTTAAGCGAGGGGATAAAGCAGTGCCTTGCGTCACGGGCGCTATATTGAATCCCGAAAGTAACGAAGGATTATAAAGTAATCTCATGACAGGAGCGAGGGAGTTACTATAATCCTGAGTGCAGAGAGGTATATAAGCACGCCCAAAATGCAGACAGCTTTATCCACGAGGAGGGTACTCTACTTTTTACTTTCTGCGAGACAATAAAAACCAAATCTAGGTTGGTGCATTCTGTACAGAGGTTAGTTCGATTTACGAATGGTGTGGGTATCGATGGTTTAATTTGTAATACAGATGAGGTTCCAAATTCAAATCATTCAGTGAAATTCAGTACACTCTGCCCCGGCGTCCAGAGATACCCTCACCTCCAGCGTTTAATAGGGGGAGGGAGGTTAAAGCTTAAAACGTTCCAAATCAAATAAACATCCAGGTGAACCAATAAACTATGTAGGTAGGCCACGGGCAGGGAGTGAATCGATAGACGACTTGTGCTGAATGCTAAGCGCTTTTTGAAACAAGTTTTTTTTCAAACATATATTTTTATTTATTTTAGCGCCTTCTGAAATTGCCTGTGGTAATTAATTTGAAATAAACCTATTTTACAATAATACTAGCCATTGGCCCTACCCGTGTTTTCATTTAATGTTGTACATAACAAAACACGTAGTATACAATATTTTGAATACTAAGTACTACTTTAAATTAGGTATATAATAAATTATCTGACAATGCCCATCTACAGCAGCTATAATCTTAAGCACTTATTAATCAGTGTCTTTTTTATGTTATTTGTGGGGAAACAGGCTTACGGCCTGATGGTAAGCGGTCACCGTCGGTCGCCTATCGACGCCGGCAACACCCGGGGTATTGTCGATGCGTTCCCTACACTTTAAAAACCTCCTTACATTTCTCTTGAAGCGTGCCATGTCGAAGACTAATGGGAAAACCTCAGATGGTAGCTCATTCCACATCTTGCAAGTATGGAGTAGAAAAGATCGCGTGAAGCGTGTGGTGCGCGATACCCAATTGTCGATGATATGTGGATGAGCTTTATTACGTTGTCGAGAAGTGCGGTGGTAGAATCTCGACGACGGGATGAGATCGAATAGCTCCTCAGAACATTACCCATTATACAGGCGGTAGAATACACTGAGCGATTCGATGTCACGGCGTTGACTCGGTGTTTAGACGCTTAAATGTATATGAGATGCTTGTCTGTTTCTAGCACCTCCAAAATGATGGTGCAATGAGCTACTGGGTAGATAAAGCCTATGTACTCTAAATCAACTTGGGCAATTCGGCATGTATGTTTGTTTGTCCGAAGCGTTGATCTGATCATCGTGAAATTTGATACATAGGTAGGTAGCGATGGCACAATTTTAGTGTGATTAAAGGAGCTAAAAATGTAGGGGGGTTGTTGAGATATTGGGGTTAAAAAGGGGTAAAAAAACAAAATGGGACTATACGGCAAGTGGCATGTCTAATAAAAGGTCTTTGTGTGTTCATTTCGACCCCATTTTTATTTTTAGTTTGAAATTTGTAGTTTTTAAGTTATTAGCCATAATAAAAACTGAACTTTGACAAAATTCACAGGGTACACCAGTGACCCCACAGTGCTATATTGGCAAAAGCCTTAAATCCAGAATAACTGCAATTTGTACCACAAAAAAGGTAACCAATTAACATGAACTCCCTTTACCTGTAATTTGAATGAAACTGTAGGTCAAGTAATTTGGTTCTTCATTTTGTGGCACTATTTTATTAGTCAAAGATTAAGGCCGGCTTGCACAACGATCTCTAAACGTATTTAGCGACTAAACATGTTTAAATTGTACGTATTTGTATGATTTGACAACTACTTAAATCATATTTAGCCACTAAATACGTTAAGGCATCGAAACGAGTCGCCCTAAGAATATTTTTTTGTGTTTTGGGAGAGTTGCGAGATCTCAGTTCGGGGCGAACCACTAGTTTAAGTGTTATTGACGTAAGTGTTCTATTGTGTCCATACGGTTTGAATAAATGAGTATGAGACTTAAAATTGAAAATTATCTTTCAGGTATCGACATAGCGTTCACGAAGTGGGGTCACGTGTACCACACTCGGTACGACCACCCCGATCTAATCAAGCCCGGCGTTATACAGAACGCGGGGAATATGCTGATCGCTTTGCTCACCGACTTGGGAGATATGGACGAGTTGAATGTTAAGGAGGTACTTTAATAAATAAGGCTGGACATTACACATAGCGCTATTTAGCCCTAAACTGATAAGTATATTTTTTGTAGTATAGGGGCTTTCAAGTATTACGTAAAGCAAATTGGAGGGGGGGGGGGGGGGGGGGGAAGGTCTTATAAAATGTTACGATGCGTTACAAGGGCGGGAGGGGAGTTCGAACAACGCGTTACGTAACATTCTTTTATTTGTTTAAATAGCTGGTTGGCAACCCCTTTCGTTTATGTTTTACGGGGAATCTCTCGATCTTATTGTACGTCATTTTTATTTTGTTCTCCCTAGTCGCAATATAATGGTGACTTTTAGGTAAAAATGGTCACTTGGGTGTTACGTAACGTTTAGGAAGGGGGCGGCGGGGTTACAGAAAAACATTACGGCGCGTTACTTGGGGGCGAGGGAGGGTCAAAAATCTTCAAAAAATTGCGTTACGTAATAGTTGAACGCGCCCTAAATACTTATAAATAGGTAAACACCGAGACCTGGAACAAATTCGGAACCTGCACATCATGCATAGTATACATTTGTTTGTTCTGCGGTGGGAATCAAACTCGCACCCTTCTGCATCTCAACCGGCTATTCATCTAGTCAAAACTAGTTTTGGCTGATTTTCGCAGTCAAAAAACGGTCTTGACCGGTTTTGAGTTTTAACTGTAACACATATATAAATTTGAGGTGAGGTCTGCAAAATTCTACTTTAAATTTGCAGGAGAACCCATCATCACCAGCTGTGTACTACGACTTCCTGAACGCGTTTATGGTGACATACTCGATGCCAGCCGCGTACGCGATCGACTTCGCCATCTGCCTGCTCGCAGCACTCAGTATAGCGTATTATATCTGGCTGGTAGGACCGCGTAAGTAAAATACCTTGAAATGTTGCAATATCAATGTAAGTTGCGAACCGGAAGCCGCGCACACACCTCGACTGTCATTATTGTTATAGCGGATTGGCAACGTCGCATCATACATAGAGTAGCGTAGGAAGCTAGAGACATTTTAACTATTTTAAGTTTTAAATAGAGAATTAAATTCATTTATTTAAATTAAAAATCCTTAGTGCGAAGTTATTTATTGTTTTGGTACCTATTCTTACCTAAGCTATTTTGTGCATTTTACAAACTTTTTAGTTCTATAAAGTGATAACTCAAAACATTTGTATTAACATTTTACATACATTCATACATTGATACATTGATTAACAGTTTATTAAAGTTTTTTCTTTATAACTATTTATGTATTTGAATTATAAATTATTTCGTCATCATCATCAACCTATAACAGTCCACAGCTGGACGTAGGTCTCTCCCAGGGTGCGCCATTGAGCCCGATCCTCAGCTCGTCTCATCCAATCCTTGCCAGCCACAGCGCGCAAGTCTCATCTAGCCGGAGCGCGTCCTACTTCGCTTGCCTAGACGTGGTCTCCACTCCAAAACACGTATACCCCAGCGGTTATCGGTTCTGCGGCAGATATGATCGGCTCACTGCCACTTGAGCTTACTTACCCTCTGAGCTATGTCGATCACCTTGATTCTCTGTGGGATAACCTCGTTTCGGAATGCATCCTTCAGAGGAATTCCGAGCATAGCCCTTTCCATAGCTCGCTGAGCGACTTTCAGTTTGTGGACCAGTCCCACCGTAAGTGTCCACGTTTCGGCTGCGTAGCTCATCACAGGTAGGACGCACTGGTTAAATACTTTCGTTTTTGTGGGATGGGTGCATGACGAGAAGACCTGATGAAATAAATTATTTTCCTAAACATTATTATTAGGGCATCATCAATTCTTATCTGTAGTATCTACCGTTATAATTTCAAGAAGAGATAGCTCTAGCGTAATTACAAGAAAGAGTTATTTTATCTTATCTTGTTTTCTTTTTTTAGGTATGTCTACAGTAAAGGAGTTATTGTTAATAGTGGTGAGTCGACTGGCCGCATTGCTGGCGGGGGCTGCTACGGTGTTGATACCCGCTTCTATTATGATAGCTACTACAGTACAATTAAGGTTCGTTTTTCGTTTACACTTTAAAACCAAATTGGATAGCATTAACATTACTTCAAACTCATAGAATTTATATATGTTATCTGTCTTTTGTAAGCCTATGTTGTATCTGTTAGTAATCCTTACTAACCTATACTAATATTATAAAGAGGAAAGATTTGTATTATTGTATGTTTGTAATGAATAAACTAAAAACTACTGGCCATTTCAAAAATTCTTTCACCATTAGAACGCTACATTATCCCTGAGTAACATAGGCTAACTTTTACCCAACTGCGCAGAAGGAGGGTAATGTTTTTATTGAAAAACTACGCGTGCGAAGCTGCGGATTAGTCAGCTAGTAATATTATAAATTAGTAAGTAACTCTGTCTTTTTGCAATGTTCACGACTTAACCGCTGGACCGATTTCGATGAAACTTGATATACAGATAGATTATGACCGGGATTGGGATATAGGCTACTGTTTAACCGACTGCGCAGAAGGAGGGTAATGTTTTCATGGTCAAACAACTAGTGCGGCAGCTAGTACGATGTATTTATTAGTTTATTAGCTTTATCGAAATTTTACCGTAATTAATTAATTTTTTTTAGCTTTATTTTCGCGTTCGTTTATTTTTCCATATAAACTTTAACTTTGCCAAATCTCAGACTCCTCTGTGCGCGCAGTAAGCTAAAAGATAAAAAGATGTACAAAGTCTTCACTTGACGTGTTAATACAGGGACTTATAATTAAACTAATTATATTATTGAAGGTTTCTATTCTACACAAAACATATATATTTTCAATCATGAGAAAATAGATAATATGCTGCTCAACGAAATGTTAGACAACTAGCATATTGTGCGATACTACAGATTACTAAAAAGTTACTACGAGCCGTTCAACAACCCCGCTTGTTTAATGACCCCGGTCAGTGGACCCGATCGGTCAATTGGGCGCGTACGGTAGGGTGGTAAGTACCTACAGGTACTTATTTATTATTCGTGGTCTCCGTGATTATTTGTAGTTTAAATTGTAAGGCATTATATAAAATGTTTTCAGGTATTTATCTGAGGCGTGGATAGTAGTGCCTATGTTCTGGATTCCCTACCTCATAGGATCTGTCGCCGCGTCTGAGGCATTTGACGCGTGGAGAATTAAAAAAGTAAGTTCTCATGGGTCTCTTTGATTAAAATTTTAATACAGATGAGGTTCCAAATTCAAATCAGCCTGCGAGGGTACAATGAAATTCAGTACAACTTTACTCCCGGCTAAGCAGCAGTAGGGATTCAATCACCTGCTTTCGGTGAGGTTTACATGACATATTATTTGACATTGTCGAGCAGGTGGTGTGAAAATATTCTTTGAACTAATATTACACCATTGTGTTTTGCAGAGTGGTCTGAATCGTTCAATCCGCGCGCTGCAAGCAATGTCGGCGACGCGTCTCACCACAATGCTGGTGCTGCTGGCGATGCTGTGCGTGCGGAGCATGCAGTCCGCGCGGTATATGCTTTCAGTGCCGCTGTTCCTGATGTCTCTCGCTTCCTTTCTATCGATCACTGTTATCAGATACTGGAGGTTACAAGGTGACTTTAAATTACAACAAAAACATATAGACAAGGTTTTTTCTACTAGCCCGTACTGTCCCACTGCTGGGCAAAGGCCCCCCTCTCGTCCTTCCATTTATCACGGTCGAGAGCCAGATCCCGCCGTCCCTTTGGAAGTCGTCCAGGTAGTCGCTCCAGCGCTTTTTAGTCCTTCTCCGGCGTCGCTTTCCGTCTTAGGAATCCATTTGCTTGTGACCTTGGCCAAGGACATAAGGTTTTTCCATAAATCAAAAAAACGCTTATATTATGATATTTTAAATAAGTAAAAATGGATGTATGCTTTTAACACCCTCAATTAACTTCCTCGCTCGCATTCGCTTGCACTTACGCCAAAATATCTCGGCTGTACGAGATCTTCGATTAATCGATTCGTGTAGAAATTTAAAAAGTATATGTTAAAAGAAGAAATTAAATAAGAAAATTTACGTTCCCGGTATTCCTTAATTTTTTTCACTACTTAACTATGGTTATATACAACCTCTTTCCTACTTAAATATAAATAAGGATGTGTCATGGAGGTTGTATTTCATTATAGCATAATATAAACGTTACATGTAATAGTATTTTTCAAACGTTTGCGATCACTACATAATTACTGATTAAAACGGGTATTTATTGCGTATGTACCTTTTTTATTTGTTATCCCGACGTTTCATGTGTGTTGCTTTCGCCGTGGTCATGGGTGGACTGGAGTACTTGGGACCTACCGTCGAGAAGTGATGGCAGCTGCAGCAACTACCCTCACTTGGTCTTCAGAATTAGAAATGTCCTCGTTCATATTACGACACACTACACTAACCGTATCTACGCACGAGACGACCGATCACGACGCGCACACCTAATAATCACCGGGATCCAGGACGTTGAGTCCAGGAGTCTATAGCCATCTTCCCGATTGAAATTTGGAAATTTCTTGATTTCAATCGCTTCACGAACCATTCTCTTGTAATAATGGCGTTCACCAGAGAGCCTTAGATCAAGTTCAATTAAATGATTCGGTCACGAGTCTACCAGATCTTGGAGCTTCGAGGGTCACCTCGAGCTTCTAGGGGTTTCGCTCACGCCTACTCTCAACTTTAGCTCATACATCGAGTCTTAAGGCTAAAACAGCTGCCATGAGGCTGGGCATCCTTAACAAGGTCAGGAGATACTTCACACCAGGACAGCTTTTTAGTCTTATACAAAGCACAAGTCCGGTCTGGTATGGAGTACTGCTGCCACCTTTGGGATGGTTCGGCCAAATACCAGCTCGCTACCTTAGACTCGATAGAACGTAGGGCTTTTAGGCTTATAGGTGAGCAATATATGGCGGAGGCTAAGACCCAAAGTGTCGAACACCGCCGTAAGGTTGCAAGCCTATCGATCTTTTACAGAATACATTTCAGGGAATGTGACCAGGAACTTTACGATCTGGTTCCGCCATCTCCTTTCCATCAAAGGACAAGCAGGCGCACGGCTCAGTACCATACGTACCTAGTTGATATACCACCCATTCGCACACACCGTTTTGGTTCTACGTTCTTGATGCCTACAGCTGAGGTATGGAACGCTTTGCCGTCGTCTGTTTTTCCTAAAGAATAAAATTCGGGCCTCTTAAAGGTAAGAGTGATTAGGTTTCTTCTATATCTTCGTGCTTCATCTTAGACCACATCATCACTTTCCATCAGGTGAGATTGTGGTCAAACGAAAATCTATTTAGTTTAAAAAAAAAGATGCTCTGCTATCGCTGATTTGTTTATCTGACGATTTTTGTCAGCTGCTTTAGATGTAGTTGCTACACAGCTCCCATCACTTCTCGACGGTAGCTCCAAGTACTCCAGTCCGCCCGTGACCACGCCTGTTGCAACACAATCGAAACGTCGGGATAACAAATTAAAATGGTACATACGTGATACCCGTTTAAATGAGTAATTATAACATGTAATGTTCCAGCCTGGCAGCACCTGCTGCTGGAAGTGGTGATGTCGACGCCCTGCATGCTGTTCCTGTTCACGCTGGCGCTGCGACTGGACTCCATGATGCTGCCGATCATGGGACGCACACCGTCCGACTGGCCGGACTACATCGTCGCCTGTATTAATATTGGCCTGGCTGCACTTATTGCTATTCCTGTGGTAAGCCTTATTAAATATAATCTACGTACATACCAAATTTCATCGAAATCGGTTCAGCCGTTACGACGTGATTGAGTAACAAACAAACAAATAAATAAACAAACTCCAAACTTTCGCATTCATAATATTAGTATGATAGTCAAGCGCTTGACCACGACCTCACCTGGTGGTAAGTGATGGTGTTATCGAAGATGGAGCACGCTTGCCTAGAAATAACCTATTCACTCTGGACTTGAAGACTCCGAGATTGTACTGGCGGTATAAATGTCCAGCATTATTGATGTAAAACTTTTTTACGCACGCATGACTTGGGGAGTAAGCTGGTGAATACGTGACGAGAGCGTTACGAAAAGATCGGGCGAGGCGAACGGAAGTTGAAAGGGAGATATAAGTTAGTGAAGATAGAAAGAGACAGAGTTATGTTTGGTTGTAGGGACAAGAAAGAGAGGTGCGAGCACACATTTTCTTTCTCTCATAGTCAGTTACGTTTCGTATATCTAAGACATAGTGCAGGCCTATTGTCTGTATCACACTAGGAGCAAGATAGAGCAGTTCGCGCGCACATTTTATTTCTCTCTTTCTCTCATAGCCAGTGCATGAAATATACAATATATATTTCAGTCAGTAGTTCGTTTGCGAGTTTGCTAGCGTTATGCGAACGGTGATTTTTAAATTACTTTATGTAATTTTACTTCGTTCTTGAACAATTTTATAAATTAATATTTTGAATAAGACGTTTTACTTCGTCGTGTGGTCTAAAGCACACTCGTTTTCTATTTATTTGATGTGTATTATTTGGTTATTTAATCCTGTGAAACTCACTATTTGCATACCACTCTTGGTAAACCATGTTGTTACTACCACTACATACAATAAGATCTAATGCATGCTAATGCATATATAGGGTGTTTGATAATATACACACAAAAATTAAAGGAGGTTATTTTGATGAGCATAATAAATCAATTTGTGAACTGTTTACCATAGAAATGTGAAATATATTTGGCTTGTAAAAACAAACACTTTATTAAACTTATGTTGTGTTATTGTATAATGCTTGCCATCTAACCACAGATACTGTATTGGTGACGTCACGAGATATCTTTTGTTGTCCCTTTCTAACCCAAAATCCGCAGCCATATCCGAAAGAGATATAAAATCGGCCGTTATTTTTGGATGTCGATTGCAAGAGTAGGCAGTAAGTTTTATATCGAATTAATGACCTAAACTTAGTCGATTTTCTTTAAAATTTGAGAATATAACAAGTAGTTTATTTCGAGAATCTTTGTTTATGTTTTGAGAAGCCGTCACTTGAATATCGTTAGTGTATTACCAAACACTCTGTATTGTATTGTATGTATACTCGTACCTACACATGTTGAGCAAATAAATAGCTTTTAGGGGGCGTTCATTAATTGAGGCTTTTTTGTCCATTTTTTGGTCCCCTGGTGAGATACATCTCACCAGGGGAGAGGAGGTCGATCCAAATCTAGCTACAGCTAGATTTGGATCGACCCCCTCCCCCCTCAAACCACTTATCGTGAGATTTTTCAAAATTTTGTTATTCGTAAGGTTAATTCAATTTTCTCGCAATTTCACTGTTTTTGACAGAAAAAATGATGTGATATTTGCCGAGAACCCCCCGTTCCCCCACGTGAGATGGGGCAAGATTCGGCTAGACCCCCCCCCCCCCCCCCTAAACACCTCTCGTAATTAATGAACACCCCGTTATCTTGATATTTTTCAGTCGGGTATAGAGTTGTTATTCTCCCGGCGTCGCCTGTGGCTGCCGCTGGGTGTGCTGTACGCGGCCTGTGTCGTGATCATGTTCGTGCCGTTCTCGCCGTTCCAGGACGAGGGCCCGGCCACGCAGAGACATTACTGGTTTGTAAGTATCACACCGTTTATACTCGTCGAAATAGTTTCTTACCCGTTGTTAAGGGAAACGGGGACAGGGTACAAGGGGGAAGGGAAATAAAATCACGATTGATCACGGTGAGGGGGAGGGGATGTTGTGACAATCACCGGGACGTTTCCGGGTCGTCCTTTTATCACGTGAGGCTCGAACAGGGGCGGAGGGGGTTAGAATAACATCACGATGGGGGTGAGGGGATGTTGTGACAATCACCGGGACGTTTCGGGGTCGTCCTTTTATCACGTGAAACTCGAACAGGGGGGGGGAGGGGGTTAGAATAACATCACGATGGGGGGGAGGAGATGTTGTGACAATCACCGGGACGTTTCGGAGTCGTCCTTTTATCACGTGAGGCTCGAACAGGAGGTGTTAGGATAACATCACAATGGGGTCGAGGGGATATTGGAACAATCACCGGGACGAGGGCCCGGCCACACAGAGACATTACTGCTTTGTAAGTATTACATAATTTAGATAGATATTTTTTTACTTACTGATTAAAACAGGTATTTATCGAGTATGTACCTTTTTTATTTGTTATACCGACGTTTCGGCTGTGTTACAATAGCCGTGGTCGCGGGTGGACTGGAGTACCATCCGCGACCACGGCTAGACAAGCAGAGCACGTCAACTTGATGAATAATTTTGACATTATTATTACAATTAAAATGGAACCTACTAATTAAATTCAACATTGCTTGCGTAAAACGCTGAATATGGCTGCACATAGGTAATACCAGAGACCAGTAATATCAATAGACTGTCAATGTCCTTAGAAGAAATCGTAGCCCGCAAAAAGCTCAAAATCCCGTATTATTTCTAGATGGCGCTGTCTCATAGCCTGGAAACTTTCATAGCGGCCATTGCAACCAACAAATTAAAATAAACTTTCACTAAAACACACCCAAATATTTCTAGTTTTTTTACACTAAGTATGTGATATTGTCCTTAAAATAAGATTTAACGATTTTATTTTATATTGATTATTTACCTCTTTCATATGCTTAATCACAGATGGCGTGGGAAGGTGGCATATAAAGTAACGCATCGTTTTTACCTAGATGGCGTTTAACACAAAATTAACAGAAAGTCCGAAACAAAGGGAACGAGAGGGAACCGTGAACTGACTGACATTAACAGCCGGGAAGCAAGCAAAGTCACGCTTTTTGTACCTAATTTTGTTACATGCTGTGTTGCCAACCCACACTTCTCAAAAGTCACGACTAGCAAGTCGATATTTTGTTGTACTTAATGTATGTATTGTGTTCTATATTTTAGTATTTATGTTTCCAGTTCAAATTAATAGAACGTATTATCTTGTAGGAGGTATGCATTGGCCGGGTACTTACAAATTAATTGTATTTTGTTCCAAAAAGTGTTCTACTTATCTGTAGGTACATCACTATAAATACGTACCTCTTCTTATTTTACAAATACGTAGGTATTTCTGCATTTAGGTGATAATGGTACGATCATAGACATATGTAATGAATAAAATATATCTATCCTTTCCTTTCCTAAATAGATCCCTATTTTGACGGAAACTTTCATGTTCTGGCAATTCTGATAAAACGTGCGCAAATCTCTAAAAAATACTAGAGACTGAAGTTTTAACGAAACTGAAGAGCGGCAACTTCGCACAACAAGCTGACAACGTAGCAAAGATTATCGCGCACGTGAAATTGGAAATAGCACCATCTACATATTTTTCTTCGTACCATTATGAGCGGTAGTAAGCTAGAGGTTGGCATATATTTAACGATTTGTAACTCCTAGCGACATCTCGCGTCCTAGCAGGTAATCAAATATCGAGTTACATTATCTTGTTTGAGACTGTCAGTCTAATATATTATACTGGTATGTGGCAGTGTTGGGCAAAATGTAATCTAACTACTGATTACATTTTGTAGTTAGTAATCATAATAGTAGATTACACAAAATAATCGTAATAAGTAGTTAAAAAAATTTGATTACTAACTACAAATTGTAGTTGCAATCACGATTACATGATTACTTTTTGTAACTACTTTTTTTTACATCGTGGGTCTTCCGTGGGTTAATACATTATTGAAGTTTTAGTAGGGATCCCTGATTTTTTCTAGGGATAAATATAGTCTATGTTACTTAGGGATAATGCAGCATTCTATCATAAGGTGAAATCATTTTTTAATCCAGTACAGTAGTTTTTGAGTTTATTCGTTACAAACACACAAATCTTTCCTCTGTATGTTATTGGTGTAGATATAAAACCCAAGCGCGAGTCGTTCATCACGATCACAGTGCATTGCATCGATTTATCAGTTGCTAAAGCGAGAGCGCACTATTGTACTATACACCCTCGCGCACCCCGCAGCCGCCGCCGGCACTGCGCCGGTTGGCTGGCATGGCATTGCCAGACTGCCAGTAGATTTAATCGAGTGAGAACGTTCGTTTGCTCGTTGTTATTATGGCTCTACTTTACGTTTTTTACTCTACGAGGAAAAAAATAAAAACAGGGTTGAAATCTACTAATAAATACCTTACATTTGACGTCCGATTTGACCTAATAGTCTCATTTTTTTTTTTACCCCTCTTGAAACTAGTATCTCAATAACCCCCCAACATTTTTAGCTCATTTAGTCACGCCTAAATTTTGCCATCACTACCTACCTATGTATCAAATTTCACGATGATCGGATCAACGCTTTGAATATTATCCTCGGACAAACAAACATACACACATACGATTGCGTACATACAATGCTGATTTGCCCAAGTTGATTTGGAGATCTCGCTTCGCTCGATCAAATATAGAGCTTAATAAATAATAAACGATACTTATACGCATTGTGTAGGCTTTTCGTAGAATGAGAGGTCAGCTTATACTGGAAATGTATAGCTTGATGTATAGCCGTGTGTACCTACCTATATTATGCAATAAACAGATTTGATTTGATTTCATTTATTCCTTGCGAAAATGGGTACAGTTACATAGCAACAGATGATAAATATACATCAATTAGAATCTCCATAAGCAGCTTATTATAAGCGTGCAATATTAAACAATGTCAATGATATAAACACGATTATTTTGTAAAAAATGGAAAACGCTAATGGATAAGAAAAATTTAAAAAGCGTGCTATCAATAATTATTAAATAAAAAACAATTATTAAATAAAAATGGAAAATGTCAATGGATAATAAAAAATCATTGATTTGATTTGAGACTCCGACGGTCGTGTTCCACGTGTCGACCTTCAACTTCAATGCAACTTCGACACCGTTTTATGATGTTGGCATGCACTTTTCGCACAGCTTATTGAACACAAAACTTTTTTGACAAACTTCACAGACCACATTAACATGTTGTAATATTCCGCATTCGATTAAAATTTCGCGAAGAAATAAACTCGAGACGCGCGAACGATACAGCGTAATACTGAATGAAGCGAGGGCGGCGCGTGTGAGTGAGTGCAGCGCCGGCGTCAAAGGCAAAGCGGTACTCTTGGGGTAAAATTCAGATTATTCTCGAAATTAAAAATGAAATAACTTTCAATGTATTTGATGCAGATGTTTTTTAAACATCTGCCCGACTATAATTTATATGTCGGAATACGCTCTCCATGGATCTGACAGGGTTTTTGTTACATATTGTATATCACTCCCCCCCCCCCCCCCCCCTCCCCCCCAGCCCCGTGTCCCGCAAAAATCGGTCGACCATGATTTGATTAGTTCGTTTCGTGTCCCGTGTATTGTCCATGTGTTTTAGCAATGTGTACGTTTGTTCCAGCACAGTGAAATATCGTCGTCGGATATAAAGCAGCAACAGACGGAGTACAGGACGGGCGTGTCTGTGCTGAAGCTGGACGCGTACAGCGCGGAGTCGGTCGCGACGCGCGTGCCGAGCACGGCGCAGGGCGTGCCGGCGCAGGCGTGCGCGAACCGCGTCTACTGCGACCTACCGCTCTACAGAACCAACTATGATAGATACCTGTCAGTACATTATCATATACTATACTCTGTTTTCAACCGACTTCAAAAAGGAGGGTCTCAATTCGGTTGTATGGTTTTTTTGTATGTTCGTTATTCGATATCTCTGCTAATTGTTAACCGGTATATACACACTGTATTATATCTACACTTTCACACCAATATCATAAATTGGAAAGTAAGTCCTTCTCTCTGTCTATCTGTTATATTTCGTTTTGACGAATAAACGGCTGAAGTGATTTCACCTACTATTGTATATTGTTGTTTGTGCAGAGACAAGGCGGTGTTCTTGTATATGGAGGGTCCGGCCGCCTTCACCCCGCGCGCCTCCCTCACCGCTAACAGGACTTGCCTCGGGGAGACGTGCACTTACAGCTTCTTGATGAATGGTTAGTACAATCCACCTTGCTTTAGTTGAATTTTATACACAATATTTGACTCATAATATGTCTACGAGGGGAGTTCAATGTAACCTCGGTATAGGCATGAAAGAATAAGCAGAAAATTCTGAATAAAATTTATTTTTCAATGTAGCCCCCTAGGATCTGAACACACTTATTTGTCCTGGAAAATAACTTTTCAATTCCCTCCAAAAAATATTTTTCTTCCTGGTCTGAAAAATGATCGTTAATTGCTGTCTTTAACTCTTCATCGGCGGAAGAATGCTTGCCTCGAAGTTCTTTTTTGAGATTTGGGAACAAAAAGTAATCACTAGGGGCTAGGTCCGGGCTGTAGGGTGGATGATTAATTTCTTCAAATCCGTAATCCCGCACAGCAGCATTGGCAATGCGCGCCTTGTGAACAGGCGCGTTGTCGTGCAGAAGCAATACACCTGCGGTCAATTTTCCCCGTCTTTTTTCTTTTATTGTCTCCTTTAAATTGCACAGAGTGTTAGCGTAAGTTGCGCCAGTAATACTCTCACCTTTTTTTTGTGTACTCAATTAATAACCTCTAATGTCATAAACTGTCCTGACTTGTTAGGTAAAATTAGAATTAATGTTCCATTTAAACAAACTAGGTTCATTCCTCCTATATATTTACCCATCGTGGGTACAAATTACAGGCAAAACTCATTTTTGTGGCGAGCAAGTGACAATTTCAATAAGCTGTGTAAGCGCACGGACTGTGACCTTTTCTGCATGAGCGTCAGTTCGATTCGACAGCGGTTGAATCGTGAATTCTTTAGTGGTTAATAATAATATATTGTATATAATAGTAGTATATGTATACGCATTCTTCATTAATTTTGTAATATGAGATGTCGAATGGTTGTTCACATTTTTCTGTTTCTATAATGTTGTATAAACGTGAAAACCTGTAATTGGCTATATGTAAACAATCTGTTATATGTATAAGTTTATCAGCTGTTGGTTTTCCTAGAAATAAATAAAACAATAAGATTCCCTTGGAATCTCAAAACACTGTGGCCATGAGCTTTCCGGCGGATTGGCTGACTTTGAACTTCTTCGGTGGGGCTGTTCCTTTTTTATGCCACTGCATAGACTCCTGCTTGCTCTCAGGATCATAGAGTAACAATCCGATCATAAATACTTTGCGGATTTTCACCACGGAGCTCCAAAAACTCCTTGCAACAATCAACTCGCACTTGTTTCTGAAGCGCTGTGTGCATTCGCAGCACCCACTGTTGTACTGACCTTTGGCAAATTCAGATGGTCACGAAGGATAGTGTGAATGATACCCACGAATACCTTGGTTCTTTCTGTTATTTTTACTCTCACATGGGCATCTTCGAGTACAAGTTTCTCAACAATTTTTACGTTTTCTTCAGTAGCGGCACTAACCGGCCCACCGACACGAGGGTCGTCTTCAATACTCTCTCTACCCCGTTTAAATTCACTTGACCACTTCTGAATTGTAGATAATGAAGGGGCATAATCTTGGTAAACAGCCGTCATTTCTTTGTGAATTAATTTTTGAGTCTTTCCTTGTTTTGTGAGGAATTTTATCACAGCGCAATACTCGATTTTTTTCAACATTGTCGTATCAGTCATCGTAGTTGCCTTTCCGAAATGATATTTTGAATACTAGTGGCGACAATCAAATAAAATTTTGTATTAATACCCTCAATGAGTGTCATAAACTAACGAGATAATTTAATTACCCTCATCATTAGTATATTACTCCGATACCGAGAATACATTGAACTCCCTACCTCCATCACTGTTTATGTAACGCCCGGTCTTTTTAATATAATAGGTTGGGGAAAAAGTCTTTTCGCATTATAGGATGTATGAACTTGTAATAAAATCTCTTTGGCTATACTATTTGTATCTGGCTGGTTTTGGTATCATTCAAAGTTTAAATTTTAAAGTAATTAGATAATTCCAAATTCAAATTAGGAAAATGTGTGATTTTTATTTGTTTTTCGTACTGTAAAGATGAGTGAATCTAATGAAGAAATTCGATACATTTTAAAATTTTACTACAAAAAAGGTAAAAATGCAACGCAAGCCGCGAAAAAACTTTGCGATGTTTATGGACCTAGTGCAGTGTCTGTGAGAGTAGCACAAATTTGGTTTAAGCATTTTCAATCCGGAAATTTTGATGTCAAAGATGCACGTCACTCTGGTCGCCCTATTACGGATAAAATTGACGCCATTTTTGAGAATGTGGAGCAAGATCGGCATATCAGTAGTTACGACGTAGCTGAAGAACTGGGAATTGACCACAAAACAGTTTTGGCGCATTTGAAAAAAAACTGGGTACACAAAAAAGCTCGATATTTGGGTACCCCACGAGCTCACCGAAAGAAACCTAATGAACCGTGTAATCATTTGTGATTCTTTATTACGACGTAATTAAACCGAAAACACAAAAACATTTTTGAAGAAGCTGGTATGGTGAAGCATAACTGGTGATGAAAAGTGGATCGCGAAAAAGGTCGTGGTCAAAGGCCGGTCACGCTTCACAGACTGTGCCGAAACCCGGTTTAACTCGCAACAAGGTGATGCTGTGTGTGTGGTGGGTTTGGAAGGACATTATTCATTATGAGCTGTTACCACCAGGCAGGACCATCGATTCTGAACTCTACTGCGAACAACTGATGAGATTCAAGCAAGAAGTTGAGAGAAAGCGGCCGGAATTAATCAACAGAAGGGGTGTGGTTTTTCATCAAGATAACGCTAGACCTTACACATCTTTAGCCACTCAGGAAAAATTAAGAGTTTGGCTGGGAAGTGTTAATGCATCCGCCGAATAGTCCTGACCTTGCACCTTCAGAATTCCACCTGTTTCGGTCTCTTCAGAATTCTTTAGGCAGTGTTAGGTTAACATCACGAGAGGACTGCCAAAACTACTTGTCGCGGTATTTTGATCATAAGCCCCAAAATTTCTATAGCAATGGGATCATATCCCCACCTACAAGATGGCAAAAAGTTATCGAACAAAATGGTACTACTTACATACTTAAGTTAAATGTAAATAAACTATATTAAAAAATGTTTTGAATTTTTTTAAATAATGCGAAGAAACTTTTTCCCCAACCTAATATGTCTAGTATTTTTTTAAGTGTATAAATTTTAATAATATGTCTAACATGTATAGACCTCCATCACTGTTTATGTAACGCCCGGTCTTTTAAATATTTGAAACATAATATGTCTAGCATGTATACACTGCCATCACTGTTTGTGTAACGCCCGGTCTTTTAAATATATGTCTAGTATTTATTTAAATGTATGTCTTTTAATAATATGTCTAGCAAGTATAGACCTCCATCACTGTTTATGTAACGCCAGGTCTTTTAAATATTTGAAACATAATATGTCTAGCATGTATACCACTCCATCACTGTTTGTGTAACGCCCATTCTTTTAAATTTTAAGTTAATGTTGTTAACGGTTCCCACGATACAGGCCTCGAGCCTAGTGTGGAACCATTGGTAAATAACCGACAACTATTATAATTATTGCGTTCTATCTGTGTTCGGTTTTTAATTGTAATTATGTGTTTTGTACAAATAAATAAATTGTATAATATATAATATTCTCACTTGACAACACAATATTCTCACAGGGTGTAGTGACTAAATGGAGCGGTCACGACAGAATATCAGCGCTTACCATCTCGGTGGGCACAATGCTGAGTCGAGTCCCTACTACCGAGTACTTACTTTGTTTATGTTTTAAGTTTATACTATTTCATTGTTTATTTTTTTGTATTTTCTGTGTTTTAAAATGTAACCGTATTATGTAGTAAATAAATGATTGTCTATTGTAGTCTATTCATTTATTTCAGATACTAATAATCCGTAATATATTATACAAAAATTAAATTAAAAATATCATACAACTAAATTCAAATAAAATGTGTATGTATTGTCACCAGGCGCCCCCCACAACACAATAACGATCTGGCCGCGTCCCGGCGTGAACGTGACCGCGTGGTCGCTGCAGGCGCCTGTGCGCGCCGCCTTCCTAAAGCGCGCGCGCCCCGTCTATAGCGTGGTGCACACCCTCGCCACCTCCCGCCGCCCCGCGGCTGTCCACCACTTCAATATCACTTGCACTGTAAGTATTTTATTGATTCCCTAGCAGACCCGCCCGCACATCACTTACACTGTAAGTATTTTATTAAGTCACTAGCAGACCCGCCCGCATATCATTTGCACTGTAAGTATTTTATTAAGTCACTAGCAGACCCGCCCGCATATCACTTGCACTGTAAGTATTTTATTAAGTCACTAGCAGACCCGCCCGCACATCATTTGCTCTGTAAGTATTTTATTAAGTCACTAGCAGACCCGCCCGCATATCACTTGCACTGTAAGTATTTTATTAAGTCACTAGCAGACCCGCCCGCACATCACTTGCACTGTAAGTATTTTATTAAGTCACTAGCAGACCCGCCCGTATATCATTTGCACTGTAAGTATTTAATTAAGTCACTAGCAGACCCGCCCGTATATCATTTGCACTGTAAGTATTTTATTAAGTCACTAGCAGACCCGCCCGCATATCACTTGCACTTTAAGTATTTTATTAAGTCACTAGCAGACCCGCCCGCATATCACTTGCACTGTAAGTATTTTATTAAGTCACTAGCAGACCCGCCCGTATATCATTTGCACTGTAAGTATTTTATTAAGTCACTAGCAGATCCGCCCGCATATCACTTGCACTGTAAGTATTTTATTAAGTCACTAGCAGATCCGCCCGCATATCACTTGCACTGTAAGTATTTTATTAAGTCACTAGCAGATCCGCCCGCATATCACTTGCACTGTAAGTATTTTATTAAGTCACTAGCAGACCCGCCCGCATATCACTTGCACTGTAAGTATTTTATTAAGTCACTAGCAGACCCGCCCGCACATCACTTGCACTGTAAGTATTTTATTAAGTCACTAGCAGACCCGCCCGCATATCACTTGCACTGTAAGTATTTTATTAAGTCACTAGCAGATCCGCCCGCATATCACTTGCACTGTAAGTATTTTATTAAGTCACTAGCAGATCCGCCCGCATATCACTTGCACTGTAAGTATTTTATTAAGTCACTAGCAGATCCGCCCGCATATCACTTGCACTGTAAGTATTTTATTAAGTCACTAGCAGATCCGCCCGCATATCACTTGCACTGTAAGTATTTTATTAAGTCACTAGCAGATCCGCCCGCATATCACTTGCACTGTAAGTATTTTATTAAGTCACTAGCAGACCCGCCCGCATATCACTTGCACTGTAAGTATTTTATTAAGTCACTAGCAGATCCGCCCGCATATCACTTGCACTGTAAGTATTTTATTAAGTCACTAGCAGACCCGCCCGCATATCACTTGCACTGTAAGTATTTTATTAAGTCACTAGCAGATCCGCCCGCATATCACTTGCACTGTAAGTATTTTATTGATTCACTAGCAGACCCGCCCGCATATCACTTGCACTGTAAGTATTTTATTAAGTCACTAGCAAATCCGCCCGCATATCACTTGCACTGTAAGTATTTTATTAAGTCACTAGCAGATCCGCCCGCATATCACTTGCACTGTAAGTATTTTATTAAGTCACTAGCAAATCCGCCCGCATATCACTTGCACTGTAAGTATTTTATTAAGTCACTAGCAGATCCGCCCGCATATCACTTGCACTGTAAGTATTTTATTAAGTCACTAGCAGACCCGCCCGCATATCACTTGCACTGTAAGTATTTTATTAAGTCACTAGCAGATCCGCCCGCATATCACTTGCACTGTAAGTATTTTATTAAGTCACTAGCAGACCCGCCCGCATATCACTTGCACTGTAAGTATTTTATTAAGTCACTAGCAGATCCGCCCGCATATCACTTGCACTGTAAGTATTTTATTGATTCACTAGCAGACCCGCCCGTGTATCACTTGCACTGTAAGTATTTTTTGAGTCACTAACTTTCGCCAGCGCCTTCGCACGCGTTGTTTGTCAACAAAAAGTAGCCTTTTGTGTTAAACCAGGTTATAATCTACATACATACCAAATTTCATCGAAATCGGTTCAGCCGTTATGTGATTGAGTAACAAACAAATAAACAAACATCCAAACTTTCGCATTTATAATATTAGTGTGATAGTATAATTGTATTTAGGTATATTTAATTTATAGGTATTTCTTTGATCCTTTTAGTAGTTAGGTTAGGTATATGTACGTACCAGGGATGTTGCGAATATTTGCATCCGCAATAATCGATGCGGATGCAGATGCAGCGCAGGTCGTGATATGCAATTGGGTGGGGCTTGCGAGTGGCGCTTGCCGTGGGCACGTGCTGATTGACCAATAGGAGCGGAGATTTCGCCTTTCGGTGACAAGATCCGACGCGTTTGTTATTGTATTGTATCTCGTTAATCAATCATAACGTGTTTGCTTGCGCATAACGTATGATTATTGCAGTTTTTGAGTGCTATCGTAAGTATACAATGAGTATTGTATGTTAAGTGAGTTTTCTGCAGTTAATAGTTTATATTCTTGTTTTATTACTGCACCAAAACAATGTTTCTTAAAAAAATCTTACGATCCGCGGATCTGCATCCGCAACATCCCTAGTACGTGCACAATATTATGATTTTTTTTATTCTGTAAGAACCCCGCAAGAGGTGAAGGCCTCCTCAAAAGATAATATATGTATGTAATATGTGTGTAAAATAAATATTGTGTGTGCAATAGATAGCAGTATCGATGCAGTCGCAGACAGCGCTGGAGGTGACGCACCACTCGCACAAGATATACCATCCTGAGGACTTCACACAGGAATACAGCAATCTGCTTAATTCTATGCCCAAATACTTCAACGTCGCCAGCTTTCTTAGTTTTAGACATAATTATGAGTTTTAGAAATAAATAATGAACATTTCACACAGCGCTATCTAGCCCCAAACTAAGCAATGCTAGTACTATGGGAGCAGATAAATTATATACGTTTTTTTTAATATATACCGAGAAACAACCAGACACGAAACAATTATCTATTGAACATGCAAACATTTGTTATGTGGCGGGAACGGAACACGCAACCTCCTGCGTCTCCGCCGGCCATTCGCCACTCGCCATGGAGATCGACGAAATGACGAACTTTACTGAATTCATGCAGTGGGTGAATAGTCGGCTGAGACGCAGGAGGGTTCGATTCCCGCTCCGGAACCAAATGTTTGCATGATCTACAGATATTTGTTCCGAGTTTCGTTGTCCATACGTGTTACGTTATGTACGACATTAAATGAAATCACTGGTAGGGCCAATGGCCAGTATTGTTGTAACATCGTTAACAAATCGTATTCATTCATCGGATGTGTTTTAAATTAATATCGTACATAACAAAACTGGTTATTTTATAAGTATGTATTTACAGTTATCTGGTTTCTATGGGTTGGTTTGGGCTAGACAGCGCCGTGCGAAATGTCCAGCATTATTATTAGTCCGGCAGAGGCAGGAGGTTCGATTTCCGTCGCGGAACAAATGTTTACCTGATACATTAGGCGTGTCCAGAATTATTTATTTATTTATAGGTCTTAAAAACATTATCTTTGTCAAGAGTCAAAAAGTGTCATTAAATTATTTATAAATTTGTACTACATAACTAAAGTTAACAGGGAATCCTAGATAAAAAATATGGCAGATTCTTAAACAACGCAGTGCTCACTCTAGTGCTTGTCACTACATGTCTACTACCACCATACATGCCGCCAAGCAGCATTGCTGTTTCGTTTTGAAGGGTATTGTTGCCGGTGAAATTACTTTACCTGCATTCCTAAGTTGACGCAGGGCAGTGCATCGTAGGGCACGTTTCTAAGATGCGTGACCTACGAGGCAATACTTTGTTATAGGCGTGCGTTACCACTTAACAACAGGTGGGTCATAAGCTTGTTAATGTCCAAATCGTATAACAAAATGTGTCATGTTTCTTAAACTTGGAGCACTATGAGTACTTGGGGGTTCTTCCTCAGGGTCAAATTTTTTTAGCCCAACAGATTTTTGATTGTCAAATTAGATTAACTAGTTGGTCCAACAGGAATAATTTTCCTTGTGATCTAACAATTAGTAAGATACATTATTAAAACACGACCTAGTGATATCTGCTACTGTACGGCAGTAGGTCGTATTTTCTAACCCAGTCCACGTTTAACCTATCAATCCCAGTAGTTTGGCCATAAGGAAAATTATTTATGTTGGATCAACCAGTTAATGGAATTTGATATGCACTGGAATAATTATCCTTGTGTCCAAAAAGTTTGGATAGATTAGTAAAACCCAACTTAGTGCTATCTGCTACTGGACAGCATTAGGTTGTATTTTCTAACCCAGTCATCGTTTAACCTTTTTATCCCAGTAGTTTGGCCTTGGGGAAAATTATTTATGTTGGATTAACCAGTTAATCCAATTTGACATGCATCTGGACAAAGGGCCCACGTTTTAAATCCTTGCGAAACACATTTTTTTTAATATTAAATACTTGAAGCAATGTCATTAAATTTCTTAACGTGAATTTAAACTGGTATGACCATTTGCCCATGGGGAGGAAACTTTTGATTGCCCGGCGTTGCATTTTAAAAGTAATGATTTACCTTGTGTAAGAAGCAAGTTTTGTAAAAATGTGCCCACACATATCATGAACAAATTGTACCTATTTTTTATTGCAAGGTCAAATTTAATAATCTTTACTTAAACGTGATCAACCTAAGTCAGTCCAAGACATATCTCATAATATTGTTGTACCCAATCGGGTCCTTCATGATCACAAATTTGTACCCATGACCACCTATTATTATAAAATATGGAATACAATAAACTATTAGACTGACTTAGCTAAGTTCAGGTTATGTAGGTAAGGTTTATTTAGCTAGGCCCTTGTTATTTTAGTTTAAAGAATAGTTTGTAGGAATTGTTATACAATGAATAAAAAACAAAGTTTTATGTAAAAGATGTTTTATTTGCGTAAATCAGTCTTCATTTAATTTCGTCTCCAAATTGAAAATACGATCTTATCACAGATTAAATAAACAAAAATATAAACATAGAAATAAATATGTTTATATTTTTTTATCTTTCATACCAAGTTATGAAAATAAATATTTTATACCAATAACACAAATATGACAAATAAAAACATGATAATTTAACATTTATAAATATCGTAATTTGTACAAAATAATTATTTCAATCCTATGAAAAATCAAAACCTTTCCTTGATACAATTACCTTAAAACTAAAATAAATTAGGGAAAGATACAACAGAAACACATGATTAAAAATTATTGTTTATTTTTGAGATCCGAACATAAAAATACCGATTACCTAAAAAGGTAAAAATAAAGACATTTTCTAAGACTACTTTTTATTATAACAGATTTACAGCTTTCTAAGTGATAAAGGAAATCCAAGGAATTTAAGTTAATAAGAGTATAATAATTAGTATGTTCTAGACTTAATCGGCCGACATTTTGATCGGTTGTTTATATACCTATAAGACTTATGTGCATATACATAACGATTCAAATCAAATCAAATTGTATATATTGTGTAATAAGGGTAACAACAAGGTACAGTTTATGTCATATGTTATAAGTAGTCATATTCGGCATAAAATCGACCTAAATTTGTATTAAAGCGACTCAATTATCGGCAGATTGTTTAGTCTTTACGGGAACTCTTAAATGTCGCTTAGTTTTTTACCAAAGCGTAAAATCATAATTAAAATTTGACCTTTGATTTAGAAGCTAAGTCCAAAGATACTTTAAAATTTAAACTTATTTTTCTAAATTGTATTACGTAGTTATTACTTATTTCACAATTAATAACTCTGCATCATTAATTTGATTCAAGTTGAAATAAATATTTTAAAAAAAATAGTTTGTCTTGCTTACAGAAAACACTATCAGTTATGATGAGTTGAGTGCAAAATGTTATAAGAATAACATTAAATGAATCATGGTAAAATCCAAGCAACATTATCTACGATTATATTCGTAAAACAGTGGGAAGGCCGACCATAGATTCAAGTTTCAGTTCACAATACTTTGTATTTATATTCTAACGCGTCAAGCCAATACAGCTATATCCGATGATAATGAACAAAGCTTAGGCTATATTTAACTTATTTCCTAAACAAAAGCTTTTATTGGAGCAAAAAGTAAATGCATAAAATAACCATTTTATTATTTGTACCACCTGCATTATTCGGAAAAACAAAATATTCCAGACGTTAAACCAGTAACTATTTCTTAGTATTATTGATTTACAAAATACAGAGAGGAACCAAATAGATTTTCAATAGTCAAGACTACGCCAAGGATGGCGGGACGTGCTAGAGAATCCGAGATAGACTGGGAAGCGGTGCCTTAGGAGCATAGTGAAGGGTGACTGATTGTCCAAAGTGAAGAGATCACTTTTAGCGCTAAGACCGCCACTGGTATTTCCGCGTATCTAGTTACTTGTTTTAATATTGTTTGTTAATTTAAGTGTGAATTTGATCAAATTACGCTTCATTACAAATACGGGATTTATCACGTACCGGTTATCGGTGTTACGACCGACAATGTTTCGGTTCAATTCGAGAACCTTCATTAGGTAGAGTGCGATCCACTCCGAGCTGGGTCTCGCTGCACGATATTGTCGGTCGTAACACCGATAACCGGCGCGTGATAAATCCCGTATTTATAATAATGAATGCAATAATTCGCAAAAGTTTTCTAAGTAATATTACGTTTTGTTCATTTATTTTTTATCAATAATTTATTTTATTTTAAAAGTTTTCAAATTATTATTTTGTGCTATTAGCTAACCCTTTATTTATATATTTTTTTAAATTTATTAAATATAATTAAATATACACTCGGGGATAGTGATAACTGATAGATAACTAGTGATAGGATAGTGATAGATAACTTTTTATCAGTGAAATAATTTTAGATTCTATTCCGTCGTTTCTGAGTTCAAATTTACAAATCACCAAAGTTTACCTTTTTATAATATGGTGTATTAAATATTGTAAGTATCCTTCTGAATCCTACTAAATGCAAGTAAAACAAATACATAAAGCAACATACAAAATCTGCGATAAAATTTATTATTACACAAATTTTAACCAAAATCCTTTATAATTTGACTCCAACTATGTAAGATCCAACTAGAACTAGGTACGCTTAAAATTTAAGAGGAAAGCGGGTTCAGAATGAACCAACCTAATATACCAAGTTGTCAATACTTTTTAATATTGTTAGCTAAGTAAACAAGGAACACAAAGATTTCGGATTTAAGTCTAAATATTAAATTAAGAGAATTTAAATAAAATATTCGCGTGTTCTGTGTTTTTCTAAGATTTTTGTTTACAATATTTATATTTTTTTTATTTGTTATATATTTAGCTTGAGAATTCTTCTTAATCTTTTTTATAATATTCATATATTCAGATAAAAGGTGTACACATACTTCACGACTTATGACTTATTCGTGTTTTAGGTATAAGCCCAAAACTAAAGCTCAAGCAAAATAATTTAATTAAAAATTGTAAGTAAATCATTAATAACTGTTTTGTAAACTATTGTTAAATTATCAATAAACCTACGCTCGACGGTTAAAAATGCTAAAATCAATAACTACATTTTACAGAGTGCAATACCTTTCCCGGTTTCCTAAATTTTATTTAAAAATAAGTAAAAATTCAACTAATTTGAATTTGACAACTTATATTACAGAAAGAAGACAAATTCGATAAAACGGTACGTGATAAATCCCGCATTTATAATAATGATTGAAATGAATCACTAATGTTTTCCAAGTAAAACAGACAAATTCGGTTTTTTATTTGTATTTTGAACAAACCCTAGAAACAGTACTAAGTCTAAGTAGACTAAAGTGAATAAAAACTAAAATTAACATTTAAAAAACCGAAATACAAACATTTTCTTTTCGTAATTTTAACAGAAAACAATGTTTTTGTAGTTTAATAATTAATAACGGTTTGTCAAAACCGTGTTAAAAAAATGCCTATAAAGCTGCAACCGCCTTCACCCAGCCAGTACTGTCACTTGCCACCAGACGATATTTAAATCATCTTTAATATTATGTAAAGGTCATATTTAATATAAGTTATTATTATAAATATGGAATTTATCTCGTACCGTTTTATCGGTGTTACGACCGTCAATGCTTCATTCAAATAGCCGTGATGCAGTGCGGAGCGGATCGCTCGATCACGGTCGTAACACCGATAAACGGTACGTGTTAAATTCCGTATTTATAATAATGATTGAAATAAATCACGATAGTTTTATTAGTAAAATTAATATAGGTGAGATACTTTTAATAAAGAATACATATTATATTAAATATAAAATCAAGTTTACTCATTAAATCTAGAGGATAGTTTTATAGCAGTACACAAACTTTGAGGGTAGAATACATTGCTTTATGTATGTAGTTGTCAATAATAAATTCTAATACAAGTTTGGGTAAATGCAAGGTTTATACTTTTATGTATTAAGTACTATTTTTGAGAACACACTACATCTAAAAACAAACCGATACAAATCCTGAACACATAAATGTATAACAATACAATAAAATGCTAATTTTGAATTTACAAATACACAGGGTTGGGTTACAAATAATAAAATAAAATAAACCAATACTTCTCATACACAGAAATAAACGGATAACATCATGACAATTGTGCAGTTACGTTAGAATAACTAGGTACAGATTTTTATATTCATAAATTCAGCCAAATTCGATGTGAAATTTTTGCAAACAAACCTCGACCGTAAACCGACTTTACAGTTGTCTGTAAAGTCGGTTTACAGACGATAATTTTACGTGATAACGAGTGAAAGAGAGATAGATGCGTCACAAGCCGAACGCTTAGGCCTATTGTGTCTCTCTATCGCTTGTTCGCGTGCACGCTCGGCTCAGGCGGAACGTGACACATTTCGTGCGTTCAGCTGGCGTTCATCGATTTATAAGACGTTATCACTTCAAAATCTCTTGCTTGGCATTGATTATCAACATCGCCGAACATCTTGTGTCATGCGAGTCATCATTGTTTCATTGATAACAAATGAGACAATGTCTCACGACGTCGCGCGATGTCCGGGGACTTCACACGACGTGTTCCGGGCCATTTGTCGCATAGTGATTCAGAGGACTATATTGTCGATTATAACATAATTATGAATTGATTAAAAATCCGCGATAAGTAAGTGAACTTTGAGTCCATTATGTATGTCACATCGAATTTGGCTCAAGTATACTCGTAGTTAGAGACTTTTCATGACATGAGTTGATAGATTATTTCTAAGACCATCTTAAATTCTACATACACACATAGATAATATTAGTTGAACAATTTTAGTTTACCGGATAAATATTAAAACTTATAAGTAGTTAAATGAAGATATATGTGACAAATATAATTATATTAAAATTCAAAGGAGGTAAAGTTTGTATGTTTGTAGGGGATAATCTCAGAAATCACTGACCAGAGTGCTATACTATCCCTAAAGACTGTGACTTAAAAAACTGTTCCACTTACGCGTGTAAAAAAATGGTTCACAAATGACTTCTACTAAACCTAACTTATTACGATACAGAAGAACCGATCTAATTACATACACTGCTACATCCTTACATATATACTTCACACCCACACATGCACTACACTCCATCACATACTACACGTCAACACACATCCACAATTACACACACACGCACACATAACCCCCTCCACCCCTCTAACCTTCGTCCCTCGTTCAGTGTCATATAAGCTTTTATCTAATTTTTTGATAAATTGTAATGTATAACCAAATAGCAATATTAAACCTTCTAAACTTACCTACTTTTTTAAACTGCACTCTATAAGCCCAAGACAGAAGCTCCATGCTTAGTTTGGGTATCGTTGTGAAGCTCTTAAAAAATTGTACCTGGTGTATATAACCTGGCAAATGATGTATTTTTCTTTTGGCAATAAACATTTTTATCTATAAAGCCTTCATTATATTTTGATAAACATCCGTCCGAAGCCTGGGCAACATTCATGCGGGAAATCGATATTGCAAATTAAATCGGTTAGGCAGCACAAAAACCACAAAAATGTAATGGCGTGAACCTTGACGCGTTATTGAGTGGAATGGAAGGAAGGGAGGGCCTTTGCCCTGCAGTGGGATAATATGGCTTCCAAATAACTAGTGGTGCGCCCCGAACTGAAATCTCGCGAGTCTCCTATAAAAACAGAAAAATATTATTTGTAATTTTTTGTCTATCAAAATAGTGCCACGAAATTCATAACCCACTAACTTGACCTACAGTTTCGTTCAAATTACAGGTAACGGGAGTTCATGTAATTTGGTTATACCTTTTAGGGGTATAAATTGCAGTTATTCTAGATTTCATACTTTTCCCTATATTTGTGTCACTAAAGTAACACCAATACCAAATTTAAGCACTGTGGGATCACTGGTGTTTTTTGTCAAAGTTCAGTTTTTATTGTGGCTAATAACTTAAACTAAAAGGTTTAAACCAAAAATTAAAACGAGGTCGAAAAGTAGGTACTGATGTTGTTTGATGGCCCTTAACGCTTGGTCACATATATTTTCATTTAACTTGACACAGTACAAAGTATTTGTAGCGAATGAAGTATAAATTTAACAGCAGTACAAGAAACATGTTATTTATATGTACTAAATTACATTCTTATAACGTTGTATTCTGATAATATATATTCTTATAAATTGGTCATAGCTTAAAGATGAATATAAAATGGTCGATGAATTTTGACAAACAGTTCCCCTGAAATCCAGAACAATAATCGTATTTATTTTAACAATAACTATACTTTTATGACAAATTCGATGTCAAATGTTCGGAAATAATCCGCACATATTTGGGTTCGATTACCGTCGCGCAACAAATGATCGCATGATTTACAGTTCCGGGGGCCTAGGTGTTTTTCTACATAACATTTACAAAAAATCATGTTTATTCTGCCAAGTATCTGGTTCCCATAGCTTGCTACAAGATTTGTTTAGTATGGGGCTAGATAGCGCTGTGTGAAATGTCCATTGTTTGTATTAATTTAACTTGAAATTAACTTTCTTAGCGTGATTTTTTGACAGAATTGTTATCAATTAATGATCAACAAATACTGTTTAAAAATCAAAATACAAAATATTTTTTTAGGTTAAGACTGGACTGTTTGTTTAAATTTCTAATTAAATTTGGCAGAAGTATAGAATGAAGTGAAGTGAATTGGATAACAGTAGAAAGGTATAATGATGACACCAAAAGTATTAATAAATGTAAGAATACATACAATCTTAATATTAATTATTTGAGTACCGCAATGTACCCAATTTAAGTAAAACTCAAAGTTTTATTACGAAACATTCAACTTAAAATATTAAAAATTAAAAAAAAAACTAGTAACGCTTTTATAATATAACTCTCATAAGGTAATGATTTGATAAACCTATTTTTGTCATATTTTATCTATTATGCAAAGTTATTGTCCCTTCCACTTTATCAAAAATTACCACTACGCATAATAGTGAACACAGTATGATCTGATAACAAACTTGCTGATAAAACATACAATTATTTATCTAAAGCGGCCACATTAGAGCCCCAAACACAAAATTATTAATTGAAAGCGGCCACTTTGGAACCCCGAACACATCATTATTCATCTAATGCGGCCACTATAGACCCCGAACACATAAATATTCATTTAAAACAGCCACTTTAGACCTAGGTACCGGTTTATCAAATCACTATTATTATTATAGAGTTTTTTTTACTGTAATGTGACAGTAAGTCTGCTGGCAGCCACCATTTTGTTATTAAATTTCTTCCTAAAGGTCTCGGCTGCACTCGTCGATTTGAAGGTGATTTTGGCGCTGCGTTCTTCCTTGTCCAAAATTAAACTCTGCAAAATATCCCATGCGCTTTTCAGATTTGTTTATTTTGGCTAATTTATGCTAAGTTCTTGAAATTAGGTTAGGTCTTAGAACTACTGATTAAAATAAGGTAAGTTTGATTTTAAAGTGTGCCAAATTACAAAACATAACATATGATAAGTTCTTAAAAGTATATCTTATGTATAGTATGACTAGATTAGGGTAAAATGTACCTTTGAAACATATAACGGTACATTTTATGGTACGTAAAACATGTTTTTATATTAAAAATAAAACACAATGTTTGATATCATTCAACCTCAATATGACATTGACAAACAATGAGGTATAAAATCGAAGTTTTGCCATTTATCTATCTCAAAAAATCCACTCCAGTTTGGCCGAAACAGTTTCTCTCGTCTCAATCCAGGTCTATCTATATTCCAAATTAAATCCAAATCGTTCCAGCCGTTTCGTGAAAACATAACAAACAGACTGATCCTTTCGAGTTTATAAAAAAGTGAGGATTATTATTCAGCTTTTTAACTCTATTCCATTTATTTATGTCTGTGACTATACTTAAAAAAATGGTTGCACATATAGCATGACATTGCATTGCCCAAAGAGAAAAACCAAAGGAAAATTAATATTAAGTTTTAAGTAAAAACAAACGAACCATTTACTGTGAAACATATGTAGGTAATAAAGATGTCAGGTACAGATTCCATGTATATATTTGTTTATTAAATAATATATTGGCGTTCAAAATAAGAATGGTGTAAACTCTAACCCAGAGTGGACGGGCATGTTTATTTAATTCTTGGCTATAAATTTCCTAAGATTGATTTTTTAGGGCGAATAAACGGAATATCTGTAAAATCATTGATTTCATTACATTGACATAAAAATCTATAACAGCCTTACATTTATTGAATGCTTAAAACATATTTTTTTCTTGATGTTGTATAACATAGATAAGTTAACAAAATCACATTGAAATTGCATGACTAATAATTAAACTCAAACAGAGTCGAGACTCGAACATAAATTTAATAGTAGAGTTCCTTGTCAAAGGGCTCGCCCGGGGAAGTACTACCACCATACCTATTTTTGCCGCCAAGCAGCATTGTTGTGTTTCGTCAAGTTTCTAAGGTGCGTGACCTCCGATGCAATGCTTTGTATAGGCGATGGATACCACTTAACAGAAAGTAAAACGATTACGATTGTTGTTCCTGTCACAAAGTGCTAAATTTGCGATGGTGTTCTCATAGCAACTTAGCAATTGAAAAAAGATTGTGTTAGTAGAATACCAAAAGGTATCTAGATTTGATAGTGGCGATTTTGCGACGATACCATTGTCATAGTGAAGCTATGAAGAGTCCACCAGGCTACCGTGCAGTACGAGGCCGTTCGTCTCGAGAACCAAGACGCTAAACGCCAATACCAAAAAACATAGCCAAGGCTCGAATACAATTACATCTACAACTCTTCTGGTCAAGTGCATTGTATATCGTGTGACGGAGTATTTAAGACTAAATTTGGATTTGCCAGTCATGTTCGCGCCCATGACAGAGCATAGGTATTAGTGAAAGGTTCCCCATCGGACACGTCGCTACGAAGTGAAGCGATTGGTTTAGTAGAATTTGGCCCCACGTCGATACAAAAAAACCTAACGACCTACTACCATACAGTATGCCTGGCTGGCAGTAGGTTGTTTTTTTACATTACTAACCGAACTATTGCTATTTAAAGGTATTGATACCGAAAGTTATCAGTAGTTTGGACTAACAACCGAAATGACACTAGAGCATTTTCCGGTTTTGTTGGAAGCTATTAAAAATCTAAGCGTGAGTCTCGATTCGTGCTTTAGCTAAGTTCCAGAATAGTCTTAAATGTAAACAAATTACTTACTAAAACAACAAAATTAATACAAAAAATTATAAACAAATGAATAACTTAACAGTTCTTTGAACTTTTGTAGCTACGATTAAAATCAAATACATATATACATATTTACAATTAGTGTAATACTTTTAGATAAAATCATACTTCATCTTCAAATAATACTTATAGTATTGAAAAATTAGTATTGATAAAAATGTGAAATAGCTACAAAACAATTGCTATTTCAAATTGCGATAGCTTAAAAAGTGCATTATAATTGCACGAGATAAGTTATATTGTAAAAATATCAATATTATTTGATTATAATTATTAATTACAGGGTGCATTAGAATTATGTATGTAACCAAAAAGAATAGGTCACTGAGATCTGTCACAAGGAAGAGACGTAAATTGACAATTCAAAGCGATCCAAATATTTCATCGACGACGTTTCCCGCCGCGGAACAAATATTTGCACGATCTACAGATATTTCTTCTGGGTCTGGGTGTTTTGCTATCAAGGTGCATTTATATAAAAAAATATGAGTATTCTATTAGTTATCTGGTTCCCATAGTACATACTTGCTTCGTTTGGGGCTTGATAGCGCTGGGTGAAATGTCCAATGTCCAGCATTTTATTTTATTTTTTTATTAAATAAAAAATATTTTTGTATTAATTCTAATACTTCAACAGTTCTTTTATTATAGTTATACAGTTAAACTTGAGGATATATGTGTGTATTCTGTTCCGTAATTGGTGTTATGTACAATAAGGAGTTATCTATAGTATATCTTTTTCAATGGAAATTGAAAAAGAAGAAGAATGACACGCTAAGAAGAATGGACATTAACATGTGATTGCAGGGCTTTAACACAGCCCATGTAACATTTGCCGACAGCTACGTGTTTAGAAGCGACACGTTAAAAATAAGCAGTGTTAATTCATTTAATCAGATGTTTTAGCATAACCTAAAATTAAACATATTGTTCGTTAAAAAAGGGCTTCAAAATACGCACGAAGCTTTAAAACCGGTGGATATGTAGCCGTCCTATTATCCGTTACAATAATAAACCCTTTTAGGGTAACATACATGTTTCTAAGCACCATAAAACAATAAAATATATTTACATAAATAAATATCACCATTTATATCACAGATAGTTTAAATTTATTATTAGTTTAGTGGCTCGAATGTTAAGCATAATTAAGTACATCTTTAGCTAAATTAACCAACTTCTAAAAAGAAGGTACTTCTTACTTGGTCTGTTTATTTATTCATAAATCGCTACTATTGTTGTTGGGTATAAAGTTCTACACGACTGCGCAGAAGGGTATACTGTTTTGATCATACATTTTGACAGATTTATTCATTATTGAATCAGACCTATTTGGATATTCGATAGATTCATCAGTCGTTGGAGATTTATATTTTTTTTTACAGATTAATCCAGTGTTTAGTCAGTTTTATCCAGTACTTAAGTCAGATTTATCTGGATTTAGAATAGATTCATCTGGTCGACAGATTTATCTGCTTATTTGACAGATTTGACAGATTAATCCAGTATTTAATCAGTTTTATCCAATATTGTACTGATAGATCTGTATCAGAGTTATTCAATGATACGTGTCGTATTCATATTTAAAGTATCACATATAAATAATTCAAATATAATTTAAATCACATGCTTAGCTGAAATGTGTTGGACCAAATCTAAAATTGACATCTTGTAATTTAACAACATTCCATGCATTAAATATTATTTAATTTTAATTTGTTTGTAAAATTATATATAAGTTTAGCTTCTCTATACAACCTGTCTTGTACGACTGTAATTTAAAATACACATCCGAAATAGTATTAATTAATTCTAGAGCTGTTTGTAATACCCCGTAGCTTGAATATTTATCCAGTAATCCATTTCCAATAAAAAATGTAAATCGGCGGCGCCTTTGCGACGATGCCGCTTAGTCAGTTTAACAGGTACCTACTTACTTGAATGAATATGATTGGTTTACCTATTATAGACCGGCTGTTTCATTAATAGTTTAGGACTTGATATTAAGGTCGTATGAAAATTTAAAATTTTCTATGGTAATTAATTTGAAATAAATCTATTTTACAACAATACTAGCCATTAGCCCTACCCGTGTTTTCATTTAATGTCGTACATAACAAAACACGTAGTATTGTCTAGTTAATGTGGAGCACTATATTCGATAAGGTTTCTGGAGGGCGTTGATGCCTGCGACACAGTATATACTCCTGCTGGTATCAACGTTTAATTAAGTTTCTGTATAATACTTAATGTTCCAAATAATATTTTGATTTGATTTTTCATTAAAATATAAAGTTACGTAAACGTGTTTTGAAGTGGAGACCATGTCTAGGCAAGCGAAGTGCAGGACCCCAACCAGATGGAGTGACGATTTGCCAAAAATTGGATGAAAAGGGGTGAGGATTGGGCTCAATGGTGCACTCTGGGAGAGTCCTACGTCCAGCAGTGGATTGGTTGATGATGATGAAGTTACATAGTAGATTTTATTTTTTACTAACAAATTATGGATAAAATATCTGAAATAAATGAAATTGAATAGAATATAATAAAAGGAGCAACATTGGAGCCACCAAACCGTTTAAAGCTAAGAATTACCTGTACATCCCCCGCTAATGTCTTGAGGCGCGTGTCCGTCATACCGTGCGGCAAGTTATCCACCAGAGCCACCACCCCTACCACCGCATTCAGCAACCTATCCTCATCATCGGAGCTGGAGTAGTACTCCACCTCGGGCTCGTTCTTGACGACAATCCTCGTGTCCCGGTCGGCTCTCTCGCCGATGGTGCGCACCGCGCGGCTGAAGATCCCAGGGTTGGGTTTGGTGGGGTCGTTGCTGATTTCGATGCGGGAAAACACAGATTTGGATTCTTTGGTCGGTTTGCGTTGGATTATGACGCGCCGGTTCGAGAATGATGGGGCTTTGTCCTTCTCGGTTTTGTCTTTTTCAGTTTCGGGCTGTTTTGGAGAAATAAAGGTGTAAGTGACATTTGTTATTTTTATTGTTAGTTTGATTTTACTTATATAAATTTATAAATAATGCTTATATCATTATTCATTATTGATTGACCTAAGTAGCTACTCTATTGTATTAAGAGACTGTAAAAATAGATGTAATGTGTATAAACAACAAATTAAAAAAAATATTTATATATTTTTTTTATAAATTATATGCTAGCGTTTGACCATGATCTTGTCTGATGGCGCGCGATTATGTAGTCTACGATGGTACACACTTGCCTTGGAGAATAAACTAGTTGAATGCCCGAATTCTGGATCTCAACAACATTTAAATGACCCCATTAGTACAAAAAGAATCACCTAAATCGGTCAAGCCGTTCAGAGAAGAACGACGTACGTGACGTACGTCTTAGTTACGTCTTATTAATATCATCGCAAAATCAACAAAGTTGCACACTTTCATAAAACCACCGTTAACATACCTTCGCTAAGGCCTTTTCGAATATAATCCTCTGCCTAGACTTGTTTGAAGACATTTCTTGCTTCAGTTTAGTCTGTAAATAAATATTACATTTGTAGTATATTTAACGCACATTTTATGGAACTGAGAGGTAGACTCTATAGGTCTCATTAGAAAAGCTAAAGTCTAGTTTTTTTTTCGTGATCTCTTCTAAAAAGAACCAGTTCACTTTAGACTTGCAGACTGTGATGTCTATTGAATCTACAGCAAGGGTGTTAAAGCTCATTTTGCATCGTGTTTGACTCACCTTGGCAGATTTCTTATCAGCGAGCTCGGAATCGTCCGCTTTGGTCGAGCTAACGATAGCCCTGCGCGGTGGAGACTCTGTAAGCAAATACTAAACTGTTATACAAGGGCCGAAAGCGATCTATTACACTAGAGATTTTTTCGATAATCAATTATCGCTTATACCAGAGTATGTCACCACCTTTATACCACAATATCTTAAAACACGTCTCTATAACCAATGTGTCCTTCCAACTATGACTTATGGTGCCGAGACATGGGAGGCTCACGAAGGAGGCTGTGCACAAAATAAGTGTAGCACACAGAGCCATGGAGCTTAGATCGAGTTCCCAATTCTGAAATTCGCAAGCAGACTAAAGCACAAGACGTCAGCAAGCGAATATTGGGGCTCAAGTGGAGTTGGGCAAGACACTTGGCCAGATGTTGTGACGACAGGTGGACTAAGGCACTAACAGAGTGGAGGCCGAGAACTGGGCATCGAAATAGGGGACGTCCACCAGCGAGATGGGTCGACGACATCCATAAGACCGTAGGTGGTACGTGGTTCAGACTGGCACAGGATCGGGAAGAATGGCAGAAACCAAGAGAGGCCTATGCCCAGCAGTGGGTCGACACGGGCTGAGAATGATGATGACCTTCAGTAGAAGGGTAGAGGGATTGAGTGTATAGGCACGGCACCTCCTCGGGCAAACAGACCAGCAATCTGATCTTTCCTTATTACTTCTATTATTAAGTATGTATTTTTATTTGATACTGGAATAGTTTAGTCTATTAAATGATGTATTTAAGCAGGTTTGTTTATGTAGTATGTATGTATGTACAGTCAGCAAAAATTCCGCTCTGCCAGTTTTGAAACAGTTTCGCTTGCAAGTAGTTAGCTAGCTGACACCGCCTTTTTCTTTTGTCCTTTTATTTTGGCCAATCGGAGAGATGAACAATATTGAAAATCTGTTTATTTTTGTGAAAGCCCTTTGTTTTTATGAGTTTTAGAGTTTTAATAAAGTTCAAGGCGGGTTTTATTAAACTTCAAGGCGGGGTAACTGCTAGTCGCTTCATAGAAAATTCACCCTTAAGGTGGCAGAGCGGACTTTTTGCTGATAGTACCTATGTTACACTATTTTTATTAGTCCTGTGCAAATTTTCAGTAGTTTTCCTTTCCTGTGCACTATCTACTCATCTTTATCCACAGTATACAAAAGTTATCTGGAAGAGAATGCTCTTAGATAACACTGACACTATAAATAAAATACTATTTGAAAATGCTCTTTATTATAATTAAGTTCGCCTTGGTACTATTTTTATAAGTATAAATAGAGCATTTTCAATCAATCAATCATAACTTTTCATCACTAATGTGAGGAATTTAAAGTCTTTTTATCAGTCATGCTCTGAAAGTAGATCATTATTAACTCGAACACTGCAATTTTTGTGTGATTTTACGTATCTTCCAGAAAATTAGTTCTAAAATGTTTATTTGTTATGAATAAATGTTAGTTCAGTAAAAAATACTTATAAAATAAAAATACTTACAAAATATATACTTACAAAATAAAGTGGTGTGTTCGACCGCGAGTCTATGGATGGGCAATTCCATCTCAAATCGCTCGACAATGTCAAATTATATGTCATGTAAACCTCAACGAAAGCAGGTGATTAAATCCCTGCGGCTGAGCCGGGAGTCAAGTTTTTTTTATGTTATTTGTGGGGAAACAGGCTTACGGCCCATCTGATGGTAAGCGGTCACCGTCGCCTATTGACACCGGCAACACCCGAGGTATTGTCGATGCGTTCCCTACACCGTAGAAACCTCTTTACATTTCTCTTGAAGCGTGCCATGTCGTAGTCTAATGGGAAAACCTCAGATGGTAGCTCATTCCACATCTTGCAAGTATGTGGTAGAAAAGATCGCGTGAAGCGTGTAGTGCGCGATACCCAATTGTCGATAAGTTGTACTGAACTTCATACATTACGCGCATAATGTGATTTGAATTTGGAACCTCATCTGTTTTAAAATTTGAACCAAAGAGACCCACACAATAAGAACTTATTCGTAAATCGAACTAACCTCTGCACAGACTGCACCAACCTAGATTTGGTTTTTATTGTCTCGCAGAAAGTGTGAAAAGTACAGTATTCTTCTCGTGGATAAAGCTGTCTGCACTTTGGGCGTGCTTATATCCGTCTCTGCACTCAGGATTCTAGTAACTCCCTCGCCCCGCTCGTGAGTCTAGAATCCTTCGTTACGTTCAAGATGCAATATAGCGCCCGTGACTCAAAACAGTGCTTCATCCCCTCGTTTAATAATCTCCTATTATATCTCATTTAGAAACATTATCACATACAAGGAGAAAGAATAACAAACTTAATAGCATTAGATAGCATTTAAGTAGGCGGTAGATACTAAGTATTTAGGTAAAAGTTAATAGATTAATATAAACTAGCAAGATAGGTAATATAACACAGCCTTTACAGGTGTTTTCTTTTAAAAATGAATATAACCTAACAAGAACAATGACGTCCTCCTTTCTCCATAATAATGTTGTGTCCAACAGGGTCCATAATTATCATGTACCTATCAATTACCACCTACTATACATAGTGAAATACAATAAACATTTGAGTATGAGTAGTGAACTGACCGTTTTTCTTGTTTGTTTCGCGTTCCTCCGTGAAGATGATTTTCTGCCTTTGCTTCCTCTCGGCAGGCTTCGGAGGCAGCTTCGAGCGCAGGTCTGCCACCGGCTTGGGCTTAGGAGGCTCCGGTCTGGAAAGATTCAACTTACAATAAAAAAAGGGCTGGACATTTCACACAGCGCTATCTAGCCTCAAACTAAGCAAGTTAGTACTATGCAAACCAGATAACTGATAAAATACTTATATACATTTTTGTACATACATACCTGTCTATATATATATAAAACAAAGTCGAGTTAGTTACACCATTTATAACTCAAGAACTGCTGGACTGATTTTGATGATCTTTGATTTGTTTGGATTTGCCTCTGTCCCGAATAGCAGAATAACTAATAAAATATCAGAAAATTTCACGCAAAAAGGAATTATGAAGCAAATTCATTTTCTCATACATAGATGCAGGTAATGATGGCCGATTGACAATTCCACCGGGGCTAATGCACGTCACATTGGCAGCCCGCGTCATATGCATGTCAAGGCCGTAGCCGTACGGCTGTATCTTAATCATCTTATTAGTAGTCATCATATAAAGTATTTTTTACAGCTACAAGGGACCGTAGACCTACGTATTTGATATTAATTTCCACTTGATACCTCCACGCGTTCCTAAGAAAAAGGGTCTTGATAGACCGTCAGACGGATAATGAAGTGATCCTGTGATCACACCACTGTTCACAATAAACCACTAAAAGTCACTTGAAATATTCTCACTTATAGCCAAATCTAGACTGCCTTTTCAGGCGACTCTACGCCATATTATTACCGTACACACTCATCCACACCATTCTCGAACATTCTCAATAGTTCCGGCTTGAACTCGAAGTGTGTAAGTATTTCAAAATGACTACTATTTCTTATTCTGTGAAACTGAAACTGTAGGTAAAAACGTAGTTGGTACTTGGTATATATCACACCTAGTATTACCTATTCTGTGAGACAGCATGTATAAACTTTGAGAGGCCGACATCTACTATTGATTATTCTGTATTATAATTCTGTAATATATTAATAACTTACTTAGGTTTGGGTTTGTCCTCCCTCTTGGTGAGTATATCATCATCATCGGACAGTATGCCGTCGATGTCTCCCAGTATGAGGTCCAGCTCGTCGTCGCTGCCAAGCGCGGGGGGTGGTGTCTCCACGCGCACGCTCGCACCAGGAGGGGGAGGAGTCAGGTCCTCTGCAATAACAACAAGTTCGTTAAGGGGAGGCTCCCAAATTCCTATGATTACTATCGGAAATTTACCGAGTCAAGCACATGTCTCATCAGTGTAAAAAGAACATTGTTATACAAGGGCAGTAAGCGAGCTATTGTACACCCGATATTTGAAGAGTGTGTTATTGATCCCTTACACCCGAGTTATGTGTTTGTAATTAGTGATCGGCGTATGTAGTGCTATTCACGAGAATTAGTGACCGTTAACTTAGCATGGATATCCCTTCTAAATTCCGGGAAATATATTTTTACTTTATTTAACAGGTTTTTTTAGGAATTCGTATTTTACATAGAAACTATTCAGATTTATGCAAATACATGTATTGGTCACTAAAGTCATCCCTTTCCTTCACGCTTTTGTTGCTTATCGCAGGTGAGGTGAGGCCTCGGTTTCACTATACGCACACATTTGCTGCGAGTACATACACAATACGCGGCGCTATGTATGTGACAATATATTCAGAAAAATATTCTAGGGAATCGGGGAATAAATCCCGGGGCATATCCGTATTAATCTATCATTCAGGTTCATTGCCCCTAAATAGCACTACCTACGCCGATCCCTAGTTACAAACTATTCATCACAAATGCGGCGAAAGTAAAGTCTTTATAACAGTTTGTTGCTAAAAAGATAATTTGCGTTCCCGGTATCCATTGTGTTATGTCACTACTAAACTATGGCCTCATTTATTTAATAAAAATAAGAATTTGTCATGGAGGTTAAATATATTTTCAGCATATAACAACGACCAATCTTCAGAGTATGAGTGATGAAATAGTATTTTTATCTATTAAAGGATTATTAATCAGTCTATCAAAATGGCAACAGCCAAGTTTAGTAGATGGGGCTCCAACAAAGTGTACTTTAAAGTAATAAAGAAAATTTAATTTATAAATAAAACATAATAAAAGGCTCGAACAATTTCAGAGAAAACTACAAAACTCTCTTAACAGCATCATTTTCAAAACGAAATGCAAGTGTTTTTATTTGGAACCTTAGTAGTCAACTAAAAACTCTGCAAAATAACATACTAAAGTTTTACATTGATGAGACTTGTGCCCGACTCGGCAAGCTCCCACAAAAATCTTACAGTTTAGGGAGCGTCCCCTTATACAAAACTTTGCTGTTTCGATTTATGGTTGCCGGTGAAAATGTGGCTGTACACCTGTATGCCTCAAGTTGATGGACGCAGAGCAGTGCATCGTGGGGCACGTTTCTAACGTGCGACTTAGGAGGCAATACTTTGTTACAGGCGATGGTTACCACTCAACATAAGGTGGGCCATATGCTTGTTCCATTTCTGTGGTACAAAAAAAATCAATGCCGTCAGTCAACGCCGGTCCTAAGGACTCCGCTTTTACCATTTAATCCGGAACCCTAAAAAGATTGTACATACCACAAGTCGAGTTAACTTCATCGTCAACCTTCCCGGATATCTTCTCCTTGACATCAAGCTCCGGAGTCCAGTCTCGTTCCGGAGTCTTCCTCGTAGTGTCTGGTTTAGCCTCTTCTTCACTTGAAGGTTTGTCTATGGTTGGTGACTTTTCCACTGATTTGTCTGCGGGCTTGTCTATGGGTAGGTCTTTTTGGATTTCCTTATCTTTTTCTTCTCTTTCTCTGTGGAATACAAAGTTTGGTTTGAGTGAAATTCATTTTATTGTGGAGTCTATCTTTACATAAACGTAAATATACACACAAACAAAAACATACACCCAAACGTGAACATACACATAAACGAAAACAAACGTACACATACGTACGCTTCAATATCAATACTAATAAACACTAAGTGTTCTTTCTTACCTCTCCTGCATCTGTTTAACGTATAGAGCAGCATTCTTTCTCCTTCTAACTTCTTTAGCGCGCAGCACTCTCTCTCGCATGTTCTCCTGCTCGCGGACGCGACGCTTGTAGTCTGTGTCCTGTTCGTACAAACATTGTTATTATTTTAAAATATTATCTGACAAATACGGGAAAATATTAAGTTTTTAAAATTATTCCCAAAAACTACCGGCGCTTTGAGCAGTACAATAATTATACTAACATTTTAAACATTCCAATAATTTAGCACTAGACGAGCTGTGAGCTCGTGGTAAAATTGTAATTTTATGTGGATTAAAATAAAAACAATGTCTGCCACCATTGCTTGGTGTTTATGGTCTGAGCTATTGCAGACGGACGCAGACAAGCTCGCACCGGCGCAACGTGGAAAGGGACTCGTCCGTGATATACAATCTGTTTTGTTATGTACGACATTAATTTAAAACACACATCGGAATCGTATTTTAGAGGCGGGTTTAATACCGGTAACTTGAATATTTATCCAGTAATCGATACATTTTGAATAAACAATTTACTGTCAATGTACTGAACTGCAACGTTCGGCTCAAAGAACTATATAAGTTTTCCTGTAGATGGAGCTAACGGCGCTTTAGTCGTAATTCTGAATGATCTCACTAATTTCGACCTAGACGTGAATTGCCTTGTAGCACAGATGGTAGTGCATCCTCTTATCAAGAGGAAGGTCGCGGGTTCAAGTCCCGTCTAGGCTTGAAATTTTTGAGATGATTTTAAAAAATCTTGGAATTTACGCATGTGTTCGGATAACACTATAAACAAAAATACTATATGGTCTATGTTGTATTATTAGAATTTAAAATTGACACAAAATAAATTGTTTTGTATTTGTATCATTAAGATTTCATTGAATAAAGAAAGTATGACTTTTGAGTATGTGTATGTGTTACCTCCTCGTTGTTGGGCCGGTGTCGTCTCTCCCTCGGCTCCGGCTCGCGGCGCGGGGAGGCAGAGCGCCGCGTCGGCGTAGGGGGGGATGGAGACCGCATACTGTAACAACATATACTATGTTTCACAATAAATATAAGGGGATGCATTTTAAACTAATTATATTGAAGGGACGGTTTCTACACCAAAAATTAAAACCGGCCACGCGCGAGTCGGACTCGCGCACGAAAGGTTACGTGCCATTATCTACAAAAACGGCAAAAAAATCACGTTTTTTTGTATGGGAGCCCCCTTGAATATTTGATTTATTTTCATTTCATTATATAGTTTTAAAGTGAATATATAACTAAAAATTCTGTGAATATTTCAAGTGTCTACATGTTGCCGTTATCAATATCTAGCAAACACGAGCAAAAAATCACGTTTGTTGTTGTATGGGAGCCCCCTTTCAATGTTTATTTTATTGTTATTAGTATTTGTTGTTATAGCGGCAACAGAAATACATCATCTGTGAAAATTTCAACTGCCTAACTATCACGGGTCACGAGATACACCCTGGTGACAGACGGACGGACAGACAGACAGATAGACAGATAGACAGACAGATAGACAGATAGACAGACAGACAGATAGCGAAGTTTCAGTAATAGGGTCCCGTTTTACCCTTTCGGTATGGAACCCCAAAAAATAAACATATCTTTAAAATGTTCTAGTTTTATTATAAAAATCTCGAGAAAATCGATAAAATACTGCTCGACGAAATGTTATGAGAACTAGTTTATTGTACGATGCCACAGATTACTAAAAAGTTACTGCAAGCCGTTCAACGACTCCGCTAGTTCATTTACCTAGCCTAGTCAATAACCTGGCCCGGTCAATACACCAACCAATCAACAGAGCGCGTATAGTGTGTACGACAGGGCGGTAAGTACCTACATGTAAGAACAAAAACTCAAAAATAAAGTTTTTTGGATTTAAATAAACATTATTATTTATACTGGACTACACACGCGCATGATAGAGTGGAGTGGAAGGAAGGAAGGCCTTTGCCCTGCAATAGGACAGTACAGGCTCCAAATAAATAAATATTATTATTTATGGTCACAACAATTGTCTCCATCACTATTTGTAGTTTAAATTGCAATACCTTATATACAGAAGCTATCATGCGCATCCCCATACCAACCATAGGGCGTCTACTTCTGAACATAGGCCTTCCCCATACTTTTCCAGAGGGACTGCATTCTATCAGTTATCTGGTTCCCATAGTACAAGCTTTGCTTAGTTTGGGACTAGATATCGCGGTGTGAAATCTTATTCTTCTTCGTAACTTTTCTCACATTACGCGGGGTCGACACGACATGTATTTTTCTTCCATACCTCTCTGTCAACCGTCATCTTCATGATCAATTCTTTCTTACCTATATCATTATTCACACAGTCCATCCAATTCTTCTTCGGCCTTCCTCTACTTCTATATCCATCCACATTCATATCTAACACTCTTTGAGTCACATGATTTTCTTCGCTCCGCATGACATGCCCATCCCACACTAGCTCTTACTCCTCAACTTTTCTATCACTGGCGCGCTACTTTCAAACTCCCTCAAATATACTCATTCCTTATCTTGTCCATTCTCGTTACCCCACACATTTATCTTAACATTCACATTTCTGCAGCATGCACTCTTCTTTCATCCGTCCTTTCGTGGCCCAACACTCAGAACCATACATTACGACAAGTCTTATGATCGTCTTGTTAATTTTCCCCTAAAGTTTAAGGGCATTCGAAGATCGCACGTTGTTCCTGTAACCTGTCGCCATTTCATCCATCCCGCATTATTTATATCGCCGTGTAAAATGGTCCGCATTATTAATTACCGTCTCCTAAGTCCAGCTCGGTTGGCGTGTATGAAGGCCTCCTGTCTCCGCAGCAGGTCGTCATCGCTGCGGCGTCGCACGGGGCGCGCCAGCTCGTTCTCTATCTCTATTGTAGTATCCTCTATGTATCTGGAACAACAATAACATAATATCCATTTTGAAAATGATATAGAAAAACACACCTGTTCTATAACACACACATAATACAACAATATGTTTTGGTGAAGCATCAACCATTATCACCAGTTCACCAATGTAAACTGTAGAAGGTTAAATCCCTCCACCTCCTGATTTCATCTCCTCACCACCAGGGCACATGGCATTTGCCAAATACTGATTGCGAGTGGTGTAGCGAGTGTAACAGAATACAATAAGAGCATTTTTTTAAAACTTCATCTATTTGTTTGAACTCCCTAATCTCCAAAACTACCATACTATACGCTCCTGGCAGACGAGATCATAAAACGTGGGACAAGCGACGATGAAATTGCTATCTCACTCGCTCTTGCAGCCCTTACGGGAGCCGTTAGTGATACGCCGATTACCAGTAATTGTATTGAAAAGGGAACAAACAATATTGGTTGGCCCCGTCTGCCACGAATCTTGAATATAGACAATTTTTTATGGGATTTCCACAGGTAACTTGAGCATAGCATGAGGCAACATATAGGCTTTTTTCATCCCAAAATATGAATATAAGAATAATCACAGGAAAATTCAAACAATAATTACATTATTACATTTTAATAAATAAGCTTATTAGTATTATATCAGTTGTCTTGTTCCCATAATACAAGCTTGCTTAGTTTGGGGCTAGATGGCGCTGTGTGAAATATCCAGCATTATTTATTATATTATTGTACACCCAAACACAGTGACTAATAAATGGGGTAGCCCTGTTATGTCTTTGGAGGATATTATGGAGCCAAATAATATGCGTAGAACAGGTTAAACACAATTATATTTTTAGTTAAATATTAGCTGTAAATAGCAGACTGAGTTGTTACATTATAGTTCCTAGCGTTTTTCAGTATAATCGAACATATTGCCATTACTATTTTGGAAGGCGTTGGCCTGAACAGCCCCTTTTCAGCCACTGCATTCGAATGATGATGACATAGGAAACTATTCAAAACCAGTCATTACTAACACTAAATAGATCGCTTATCTGAAATAAATGCATATTGTTACCTCTGTGGAGATCGTCTAGCGAACTTCCTCCCAGCCGCGCGCGCCAAAGCGTTTCTCTGTTCCGCTATAAACCTTTCCGCCGCGTCATCTATGTCTTTTATTGGACCTGGACAAACAAAACTTGCTCTTAATTATCGATAAGTGCCCCACGCGTCCAGTACAACAATGGCTTCAAAATGTAGATGGGTATTTCTCGATACTGCAGTGCATCTACCATGTTTGCAGAGGCGTGAGTCGATGGTTTCCATTCCATAATCCGAAAGAAAACGGCCTCATTGCTAAGCAGAATGCGGCCCAGCTCCATCAGCATTCGGCAGGTCATACCTGATAGTCATGACCAATCTTTCATTCGGGTCCTGATCAAATAGCCTTATGACTATTGGCGATGCGAATGAAAGTTTTAACAAATGCATGTAAAGTATGTAACTGCCTACTTATCACTAGCCTAGCTATTTATGTTCATTATTTAACATAAAAAATAACTATTTAATTCTAAAGTTGACAGGTAGAATAATAAGGAATTGAGACAAGTATAAATACTTAGATAATGAGGAAAGGAGTTTCGTTCTGAAACTCTTACAAAAAGCTTTACAAATAATACATACGAACACAAATGGACATGTAGAATTATAAAAAAATTAAAACCATCTCCAAAACTTTCACGCTAGACGGGACTTGAACCTGCAACCTTCCTCTTGATACTAGAATGCACTGTAAACTATGTTGAGTCGTAATCTGCAGTAATTTCGAGCCTGACGTGACAAGAGCCTGTAGCACAATTGGCAGTTCTTCCTGGTATCAGGAGGAAGGGTGCGGGTTAAGACCCGTCCGGCTTCAAAGTTTTTGTGATGGTTTTTCAAATCTTAGTATTTTCCGTAAGTGTCGAATAACACTATAAAAATAAAATCATCATCATCATCATCATATCAGCCGTAGGACGTCCACTGCTGGACAAAGGCCTCCCTCATTGATCTCCAGGAACTGCGGTTGGAAGCGACCTGCATCCAACGCCGACCTGCGGTTCTTACCAAGTCGTCTGCCCATCTTGTGGGTGGACGTCCTACGCTGCGCTTGCCGGTCCGTGGCCTCCACTCGAGAGCCTTTCGGCCAAAAATAAAATACTTCAGTAAAATTATGTTGCGTGAATGAATGAATGAATTATTATTATTATTGAGGGGTTTTCATTTTCAATTTAAGAAAAACTAGTTCCAGCTCGCTTAATAGATGGCCCTGTCTGGAGATAAGCCACCAAAAGATATGGTATAAATGCCAAAATCTCAAAGACACAATATAAAATTTGTCTAAAACAATCTTCGTCAGTTAAACATACACAAATTATATATATTTTTTTTAATATCAAGTTCCTCGGAAGATTGACATTGACAATTCACTTTCATTTGATAATCAGCGTATGAAGAGCAACGCCATCTGTTAGCATGGCCGTGAAAACCCCTCATTATTAAAGGATGCAAAATTTAACGACTCTATTTACATCAACCTAAATTCTAAGACATAAAAAATCTAGTTTTTGTCTACATCTAATATAACTAACTATAACCGGAAAACACAGAAACATATTTAACCAGACTTCAAATAAATGGAGGAATTCTCAATTCCCAGGTTTTTTGTTTTTATGTATGTTCACGATAAACTTTTTACAGGGTGAATCAATTTTGATAAATCTTTTTTTTAATTGATGGATTTTAACTTTTGCTGGTCCCATTTAAGTTTCATTGGGGTAAAATAATTTCGAAGGTACTTTCAATTGAGATAGAGGGGATAAAAAAAAATTTAAAATTTGCTGTCACCCCAGGGTGTTGATGAAAATCTCTTTAAAAATGAAATAGAGGTTTAATTACCACTTTTTTTGACACCTGATGTTAAGTGGTAACCATCGCCTATAACAGAATTTTCTAGTAGGTCTGCGTCCATCAATTTGAGACATACAGGTGTAAAGCCTGATTTGTCTGTAATTTGATCAGCAACCATACCCTTCAAACGGAAACACAGCAATGTTGGTTTTTCAATTAAAATTTTCTGTTTTTTGAAGTTGGTAACATTTGTTGTTTTAAAGTTATTATAAGTTAGTATATTAGATATTACTAATGTATAAAAATAGTATATAATCTAGTGTATATATAAAAAACAAGCAATCATGCCGTGCTGACTACAATACTATAGCACACAGTTGTTTACCGAATTTGTTGTCTAGCGTTGGGCTAAGCGGCGGCGTTTTTTGTATCCGTGTCGGAATGTAGGTTGGCATCGACAGCCCTATAAAACGTACACCAGTTAATAATTCGCAATAGAGACAAAATTGTACCATTAAATATATTAGGGGTTTAAATATGAAATTACCGTTTTGACATAGTGGCCACTCTGAATTAAAATTAAACCTGCATGGTGTGAGATTCCAAAGTGAAACTTTTTTCACACGGTAACTAAAACATTCTTAATTTGAAAAATGTACAACATTTGATTGTTTGACTTTCAATTGTTTTTTCATTCGGCTTACGGATACATCGAAAACTAGAGTAATTTTCGAATACGAGTTCCGACGTGAAACTGACGCAGCAGAAACAGCACGCAATATCAATGCTGTTTGGAGAGGATACGGCAAATGAACGCACTGTGCTTTTTTGGCTTAATCACTTTCGTAGTTGAAACTTCGACTTGAAGATTGACGCCCGAGGAAGACCAGCCACTAAAATAAACAACGATGAATTGAAAGTGATGGTGGAAGCCGATCCGTATCAAACTACCAAGGAGTTAGCGGCGTGGTTTGATGTTAGTATGCCCACAATATTGACGCATTTGCATCAAATCGGAAAGATAAAAAAAAACTTGAAAAAATGGGCGCCCCATGATTATACTGATCTGCAAAAGGAGAGCGAGTTAAAGCTTGCTTTACCTTGTTGAACCGGCACACAAATAAAACAATTTTTGACCGAATTGTGACGTGTGATGAAAAGTAGATTCTTTAGGATAATCGTAAGCGAAGAACGCAATGGCTGACTCCAGGTCAAACGCCACAACAATACCTAAAGCGAAGATTGTCCATACAAAAGTGATGGTAATTGTTTGGTGGTCACTTCATGGTGTAATTCACTACAACTCCTTAGATCCGATCAATCAATAACAGCAGATATCTACTGCACAGAACTTCGAACAATGATGGCGAAACTCGCACCGAGACAGCCCCAACTCGTCAACCGATCTTCCCAACTATTGCTCCATGATAACGCGAAACCTCACACTGCTAGAGAAACCGTTTTACCACTACAGGACCTGCAGTTAGAAACCATCCGTCCTCCTCAGTACTCGCCGGACCTGGCCCGAACCGATTACCATTTTTCCGCGATTTGGACAATTTTTTAGATGGTTAAAAACAAATTTCTTGTCAGGAAGCAGTACAAAATGGGTTCACAAAAATTGGTACCTTAGAAAAAAAAAATCAGTACAAAACGGTACAAAACGGCACTATCATATTTTAACCCCTATTATTTTTGTCACTTCCGCAAGGTTAGCACGGAGATTTCCTTGTGTATTTCGGCTGTATCGATACAACCGAAATACACCTGGGGCCCAATTCCACTAAAGCAGTCGCTTCACTATAACTATAGTACCTTTTAGTATTCTACTAACACAATCTGTTTTCCGCCGTTGCTATGAAAATTTGGCAGCTTCAGACAGGAACAATAATTATAATCGTTAAACAATGGTATGTCTCCCATAATCGTTTTAGGGTTCCGTACCTCAAAAGGAAAAACGGAACTCTTATAGGATCACTTTGTTGTCCTTCTGTCTGTCTGTCAAAATCCTTTATTTCGGGAACGCGTTGAAGTTAAAAGCATATACTCAGATCTACAGTCCCTTGAAGCTGTGAAACAAACAAACTTTAAGTTAACGTAAATAAAACGAATATTTCAACACTCTTAAGAGAATCAAAATGTATAGGGTAATTTCCGTTGACCTAGAACTATGAAATTTGTACTATGAAAAAATGTTAAACAAGTCATATCGTCTTCTTCCTACAATATACTACTAATTAAATCATATAAATATAATCTTTATTTAAAGTACACAATCAATCATCGAGGTTAAGCAACGGTATGCGCGATCGTTGCATGAGTGACCAAATCTTTAAGAATTTTTTTTTTAATTTTACCGTAGTACGGAACCCTCGGTGGGCGAGTCCGACTCGCACTTATTCGGTTTTTTATAAAATAGTAGAATTGGGCCCTGTAGAGTTAACACGCGATCACTTTACATAATTACTAATATTAAACGGCTATTTAATTATTAAATTTAATTTTTTTTTAGTTTATTAAATTTGTTTTTTTGTATTATTGTTTAATTGTGTTTAGTAGACGTCTCTGTAAGTAGATATAATCTTAAGGAAGAGCACCAATTTCCGAGATACAAGTTTTCACAAACTTAGTTTGGGAAGTAGACCGCCATTAATTGTAAAGCATGACAGAGAAAGTAAAGAATTTTTGATTTTGATTTTTGATTTGATTTATCGCGCGTTTACCTTTTACCGAACATCGGGATAATAAATAACAAGGTAAACACGCTATAAATACCCGTTCAATATTAGTAATTTTGACAAATTTTCTCGAGTCGTTTTCTCTTGCTAAATAGAGATTAATCTCTTTATCTCCTGTGAATGCGAACCATAACTTAAACAAATTGTGACACTCCAAATAGAGCCGTCTCACTTTTTGAGAACGAGATTCGATTACGAGTAAAGTTGTATGACCACAAGAATGACGGCGAATGACGACTTACTTCTCTATTTTGACGACCTCGCTGGCGCAGTGAGCGAATACCTTTCTGTCACGCAGGAGGTTACGGGTTCGATTCCCGCCACGGAACAAATGTTTGCATGAGCTACAGATATTTGTTCCGGGTCTAGTTGTTTCTCACTATAAGTAGGTAGATATTTACAAAATAAATACACAAGTTATCTGGTTCCCATAGTATAAGCTTTGCTTAGTTTGAGGCTAGATAGCACTGTGTGCAATAAATATAATAAATTAATAATGCATGACACAGCATTATTAATTTATTATTTATGATCTGGATTTAGACTTTGGCTACTTTTTACTGATAAACTAACCGTAAATAGACGGAGGAGTAACCAACAGAAACTTACCCTCAACAGGGGGTTGTATATTTCCTTTGAAGTGTGGGTTGATCAACACTTTCTTCCCGGCTAGTCCTCCTGATATGTTGGCTGGTAGGGGCAGGGGCAGGGGGAGGGGCAGCATTCTGATCTCGGGTTCCTTTTTGTCAATGCTCTGACGGATTGACACTTGCGGCATCGGAGGACCGAACCTAGAACATTTATATTTTTATTATTATTCACATAATATTTTATAACTCGTTTATATAAAATAATATTTTCACTACAAAAAATCATAAAAAAAAAGATTATAGTAAAAAATATATTTCAATAAACTGTTGAATTTTCTCATTTAATTCTCCAAAAACAAACCACCTTGTCCACCGAAAATAAAGCAACTCTCCCGCCATTTTTTTGACTTTGACAGCCAGTCCTCCTTGACATTAATTTATTTGGCTTGGGTATAGGCCGATTGGCGACATAAACGGTAAACCACCTACCACTATGCAAGGGCCAAGCTATCGGTGGCTTAATAATATTATAATAATAAAAATGCTAGACATTTCACACAGCGCTATCTAGCCTCAAACTAAGCAAAGCTTGCATGTACTATGGGAACCAGATTTTTGTTCATAATCTATACTTTCCCACTGCTAGGCAAAGGTCAATCCACATCTCACGATCACTCGCCACGTCCCCCCAGCCATCCTGGAATGCATCGATGCCGTCACGCCAACGCTTCCAGATAACTGATACAATACTTATGTACTTTTGTTGGTAAATACATACATAGAAAAATACCCAAACTCGGAACACAACATTTGCTCCGCAGCGGGAATCGAACCCGCAACCTCCTACGTCTCAACCGGCTGTTCGCCCACTGCGCCACAGAGGTCGTCAAATATATAAATGTTTTTCAATACATCGTTACGTCCTCCGTGGCGCAGTGGGCGAATAGCCAGCTGAGACGCAGAACGTTACGGGTTCGATCCTCGTCATGGAACAAATGTTTGTATGATCTTTATGACATTTGTTTCGGGTCTGGGTATATCTTTATGTATTTACAAAAAAATTAAAATGTATTTTATCAGATATTTGGTACCCATGCATTCATTTATTATTTCATCCTGTAAACAAATCAATGCTGATTGGCGGCATAAATAGGCATGGTGGCAGTACTTCCTAAGGCGAGAAAACATACCTTTGGAACTGTTGTCTTGGATAATAAACCGGTCGATCAAACTGCGGCCTCATCGGATTGAACATAGGCCGCTCTTCTCTAAACGGAAACCGTTGAAACTGCTGGAATGGTGGTCTTCCCATCTCCATGTGTGGTCTGGGCATGTCCATAAGTGGTCTAGGCATGTCCATTTGTGGTCTGGCCATGTCCATTTGTGGTCTAGGCATGTCCATTTGTGGTCTAGGTAGATCCATGGGTAGTCTGGGCATATCCATAGGCCTGTCTGGGTGGAACGGTGGTCGAGGCATTTCCATCGGTCTGTTGGGAGTAAAATCTATATTACTAATGATAGCTAGTTTTCCCATCTCTATTGCGTGTTAGTGGGACATTTTTATTAGCGTGGATAGATATATATAAAAAAAACCGGACAAGTGCGAGTCGGACTCGCAAACCGAGGGTTCCGTACAAATTTGTACCAACAGTTTCGATGATTGATTACGAACTTTATATAGACTATATTTTTTATGATTTAATTACAAATGTTGGGACACTCGATTGAGGCCTTCGATCATCGTGCTGAGCTCTTCCATCGACTTTGCCATGACCACAATATCGTCGGCAAACCGAAGGTGAGTGATGTATTCGCCGTTAATATTGATGCCCAGTCCTTTCCATTCCAGAAGCTTGAAGGCATCTTTCAATGCGGTCGTAAACAGTTTCGGAGAGATGACATCTCCCTGTCTTACGTCTCTTTTTAAGGGAATCGCCTTCGAGCTCTGTTCGTGTACTCGGACTGACATAGTGGCGTTTTTATACAAACACTTCAACACTTCGATGTACCGATTGTCAATACCCAACGGGTAGGACTTAAAATGAACATGGACAAGACGAAAATCATGTCGAATGTCCATGTCGTCCCTGCCCCAGTTATGGTTGAGAACTCGGCTCTTGAAGTTGTCGACGCGTATGTATACCTAGGACAAACAGTCCAATTAGGTAGGTCCAACTTCGAGAAAGAGGTCAATCGTCGAATCCAACTCGGATGGGCAGCGTTTGGGAAACTTCGCAACGTCCAACATACCTCAGTGCCTTATGACGAAAGTCTTCAATCAGTGTGTGTTACCAGTGATGACATATGGAACCGAGACGTGGTCCTTCACTATTGGCCTTATGAATAAGCTCAGAGTCGCTCAACGAGCTATGGAGAGGGCTATGGTAGGGGTTTCTCTACGGGATCGAATCAGAAATGAAGAGATACGTAGGAGAACTCAAGTCACCGACATAGTCCGACGGATTAGCATGTTGAAGTGGCAATGGGCAGGCCATATAGCGCGCAGAACAGATGGCCGAGGGGGCCGGAGGGTTCTCGAGTGGAGGCCACGGACCGGCAGGCGCAGCGTGGGACGTCCACCTACAAGATGGGCAGACGACTTGGTAAGAACCGCGGGTCGGCGTTGGATGCAGGCCGCTTCCAACCGCAATTCCTGGAGATCAATGAGGGAGGCCTTTGTCCAGCAGTGGACGTCCTACGGCAGATATGATGATGGTGATGATGAATTACAAATGTAATTTTCAGATTTTTCCCTGTACTTGTAGTTTATGACAATATGACTTGCCAAATTTCATAGTTCTAGGTCAACGGAAAGTACCCTATAAATTTTGACTGCCTTGAGAGTGTCGAAATATATGTTTTTTGCGGCAGAAACAGCCGTATCTTTTTTTACGTTAACTGAGTAGTGTAGAAGTTTGATTTTTTCACAGCTTTAAGGGACTGTAGCTATCTGTAGACTGTATATGGTTTTAATTTCAACTCTATACCTCCACGCGTTCCCGAGATAAAGGGTCTTGATAGACAGACAGACGGACAACAGAGTGATCCTATATGGGCTCCGCTTTTTCCTTTTGAGGTACGGAACCCTAAAAATAACTTATACAAGTATTCTATCAATTATCTGGTTCCCATAGTACGGCTTTACTTAGTTTGGGGCTAAATAGCGCTGTGTGAAATGTCCAGCAAAATTTATATTTTATATTTTATTTATTGATTAATTTATGTAACTGCTATAATGTATTAGACAACTGTAATAATAGATATATAAGTAATGTTTTAATAAATAAACATATGAATTTAATTCGGTTAATGTTGGATTTTAGACACAGTTGATAACAATATATAATGATAGAGTCATCATAAATCGATAAAGGCAAATTCTTTTTTAAAATCAGTACCAAACAAGTGATTTTAAGGTTAAGTATGGACGGCATGCTTACAATCATTCTACAACGAATTTGGCTGAAATATAGTACTTAGAAAACCTTTGTGATTGATTTCAGTCATTATTATAAATACGGGATTTATCACTGAAGAGAGCAGCAGTGATGATAATGATGATGACGCAGCCTGTCAACACGCTGTGCCATCGTTGACGCAATCCCCACCACCGCGCCTGTCTACTCGCACGCAGTGCGCCTAGTGCAAGGCGAGACGCAGTGCGGAGCGGATCGCACTCACCCTGACGAAGGTTCACGAATTGACCAGAAACATTGTCGGTCGAAACACTGATAAAACGGTACGTGATAAATCCCGTATTTATAATAATGATTAGCTGAAATATAGTTCTTAATAATATAAGTTACCTGTCTTGTTGTATATCCAGTCTGATCTGAGGCGGTGGCTGTAGTGGGGGGTGGTCTAGGATCATGTCCGGCATCTGGGAGGGAGGGGGGAGCGGTCTGAGCTGCTGCTGGGGAGGGGGGAAGGAATTGCGCTGAGTGAAATTGCCCTGTAACGAAAAATGATTGGTTATCAATAATCAAAATATCATACCAGCCATAGCGTCCAGTGCCTTCCCTTGATATTAAGGAATTAAAAAATATGTTTGAAAATTAAAAAAATTCTATTATTGTGATGAAAACCCATTTTACGACAATACTAGGCATCAGCCCTACACGTGTTTTTATTTAATGTCATACATAACAAAACGCGGGTATAATGGGACTTTGTTCGAATTTGACTCCTGAATGCGGTAAAACATTCGACAGCTACATTATTCTGTAGTGATGATGATGAATGATGCTTCCTGCGACGACTATGTCTGCTCATAACCTAATACCTACTTATCCTCTTATATATACTGCGTGTTACCGAATTTACGACATTAATTTAAATCACGGTTAGGGCTGGTGATGGCTAGTATTGTTGTAAAATAATTTTTATCAATTTCATTAGCATGAAATTTTTTAAATTTGCAATCTGTCATAATTACAAGTCCTAAAATATCAATGAAAAGCCTGTATTAAATAGGTAAACAAATCATATTCATTCATCATGTAAGTACCTTCTAAACCGACTAAGCGGCATCGTAACAAAGGCGCCGCCGATTTACGTTAAAAATTGTTTATTGGAAATGTATCGATTACTGGATAAATATTCAAGCTACCAGTGTTAAACCCATCTCTAAAATCAGTAAATACGATTCCGCATATCTGTTTTAAATTAATGTCGTGAATGCGGTGACAGACTGTATAGCTCGTGTTGATTTCAAGTGTATATTTTTGTGAAAATATTTCTTTTTTAGTTTTGTTACCCTGTGCATGTTGTTCCGTCTGTATGGATGCGGGAACCGGGCGTTGAACTGCGGGCTGCGCCACGACGTGCGCCCGCGCCCGCCCGGGAACCCGCCCGCTATCACCACCTTGTCTAAAACAAACACACAGACCTGCTCAAACGAACAATAACACAATCAAATTATTTTTATTCCATACTAGCTGGACCGCGCGCGGCTTCGCACGCGTGGTTTGTCACAAAGAACCACGGCCGTAGCCAGGTTTTAGTATCATTTCAAGAAATATTTATTTTATTTATTTCTCTTTATCATAGCTATAACACTAAAGCGACAATGAAAAACCTCAATATTTAGTACTCGTTATTAACTATTATGGCTAATTTTTTACACCTTGGGGTTACATTATTGAAGTTTTAGGAATCCCTATTTTTTCTAGTAACCTAATCTGTGGAGAACGGTGCTGGTTATGCCTGGAGTAAGACATCTTGTAATAATTAATAAGTCTAGTAATATTTAGGCATAATGAATGAATGAATGAATGAAATACTCTTTATTGCACACCAAATAAAAATACAATAATGGAAATAAACAATAAATAAAGGTACAATGGGCGGTCTTATCGCTAAAAGCGATCTCTTCCAGACAACCTTTGGATGGACAGGATAAACAAAATCAAAAGACGGCGGTGTAAGAGTACCTACAGACATAAACATAACCCACAAAATAAAATATACCTATTAATTATACTAATAAACATAAACTTAAATACATACAAATAATATAAGAATAAATAAACTACACTACATAAAGAGGATAAATAACATAAACACTAACTAGCAGTTACGAGACAACGAAAGGAAATGGTTGTATACCTTGACTTTGAAAATTGACATAAATGTTTGTTGTCTCAAATAAATAAAAATAATATAAATAAATAATAAATATAGAGTATGTTACTCAGGGATAAGGTAGCATTCTAAAGGTAAAAGAATTTTTGAAATCGGACAAGTAGTTTTTTAGTTTATTCGTTACAAACATACAAAAATACAAATCTTAGATCGAGCGAAGTGAGATCTCCGAATCAACTTGGGAAAATTGGCGTTGTATGCATGTACTTATGTTTGTTTGTCTGAGAATAACTTGCGAAGCTTTGATCCGATCATCGTGAAATTTGATACATAGGTAGATGATGGCACAATTTTGGTGCGACTAAATGAGCTAAAAATGTTGGGGGGTTGTTGAGATATTGGGGTTCAAGAGGGGTAAAAAAAATGAGAATGAGACTATTAGGTCAAATGAGATTTCAAATGAAAGGATTAGTACATTTCGACCCCGTTTTTATTCTTAGTAGTCCTTGTTTACCCATAATAAAAATTGAACTTTGAAGAAATTTACAGGGTACAACAGTGACACCACAGTGCTGTAATTTGGTATGCGTATAGCTTTAGTGACACAAATATAGGCAAAAGTCTGAAATTCAGAATAACTGCAATTTGTTCCCCAAAAAAGTAACCAGTTAATATCAACCCCCGTTACCTGCAATTTGAATAAAACTATAGGTCAAGTTAGTTGGTTATTTATTTCGTGGCACAATTTTGATAGTGGAAGATTACGAATAATATTTTTGTTTTTATGGGAGACTCAGTTCGGGGCGAACCACTAGTAATATTATTAGTGTAGAAAGATAAATTGTTTGTATACTTGGAAAGGTTATAAGTTTTACTGAATCTTAAATACAAAAATTCACATAAAAAAACCTTTAAGAACAAGTGTGGCAAGTACATAAGTACAAACCAACCATAAGTTGAATTTGCACTTAGGACAAACCTACTAAGGTTTTATTATGTGTAATAATTTTATTAGTATATGTTTTTTTTTAAATAAATAAATAAAAAAAACCAGAAACACATGTCGTCATAACAAAATAATTCTGGGTCATAATTCAATCTGACAATTTGATGACCTCCGTGGCGCAGTGGGCAGAATACAAGTGGCGGTCTTATGGCTTTAAGCGATCTCTTCCAGACAACCTCTTTATACTGTTCCTAAATTGTTTGATGTGTAATTTCAAATAAATGATGACCGTATTCTTACCGAGTGAGTCCGGTATATCTCGCACTTGTGGCATTCTCTGCGCGCCGACTGGACGCTCAGATATGAACCGCTCCCGAGACATGTCACCTACAAACGATCACACTAATATTATAAATGCGAAAGTTGGATGTTTGTTTATTTATTTGTTACTCAATTAGGTCGTAACGGCTTTATCAATTTCGATGAAATTTGGTATGTTCACAGATTATAACCTGGGTTAACACATAGGTTACTTTTTATTGATAAACCGCGTGCGAAGTCGCGGCCGGGTCAGCTAAACAAATATATATTGCTGGACATATCACACAGCGCCATCTCGCCCTAAACTAAGCAAAGTTTTAGATGTATTCCTGTTGTCCCCATTATGGGGCCAACAGGAAGTTATAAAATTTCCTTCCCGTTGTCCCCATTACGCATTCTCGTTATGGGGACATCGGGAAGTCATAAAATGTCCTTCCCGTTGTCCCCATTGGCGCTTTTTCGTTATGGGGACAACGGGAAGTCATATAATTTCCTTCCTTTTGTCCCCATTGACATACGCTTAGTTCATAAACATACAAATGAAACAAATTTACAAGTTTAATGGGATTTTAATCAAATGTGAAAAAATCTAATAAAAAAAACTTATACAAATAAACAACCTTAATGTTGTAAAAGGGTAAAAATATCACAATCATTTATTTGTATCGCAGAATCAACATTGTATATTAACGCATAAAATCCATTTCCAAAAAAGTCTTGGATCACCATTTTAACTCTTGCTTCATCAAAACAAAATATAATAATACGTGTATTACCCTCATAATATTCTCTATAAGTGAATCTTAAACCAGACAATAGCCCGCTTGTACAACTTTTACATATTTTGGAGGTATTTTCACATTCTTAATCTGCTGAATCTGCTGTGGCGATTTAGTGTTTGCAATCTTCCATGTAAGTGTTATGCAGGTTTTTATTGAAATCCGGTGTACAAGTATGTGAGTATTGCACGTATTTGATGCCTGGGAGAAATCTCATGACGGAGAAATCTCAGGTGTTTTTTGTGATTTGTCCAAGGCATTTGATTGCGTAGACCATGACACATTGATCAGGAAATTAGACCATTATGGCATTAGGAACGTTGCTCTAGACTTTCTCACTTCTTATTTAAGTGGCAGAGTGCAAAGATTTGACGTGAATGGGAAGCGTTCTCCGGGGTCTCTGGTTAAAATGGGTGTACCACAGGGATCAATTCTGGGACCATTTTTGTTTTTAGTTTATATTAATGATCTCCCCCATCTTGTAAGGGACAATCATGAGGTTGTATTTTTTGCAGATGACACGTCACTTTTTTTTAAATTAGATATAAGTAGATTTACACTACCTAATGTTACACAAGGTAAAGCAGATATAAAAATCAAAGACGAGTTGGCTCTTGTGGACACTACCGTATTCTTAAGTATAACCCTAGATAATAACCTTCAATGGGGCCCTCACATTGATAAGTTATCGAAGAGACTTAGTTCTGCGTCATACGCAGTCAAAAAGATCCGTCTTTTTACAGACGTAGACACAGCTAGACTAGTTTACTTCAGCTACTTCCACAGCATTATGTCATACGGTATACTGCTGTGGGGGAGTGCTGCAGATATAAACACCGTTTTTGTGCTGCAGAAGAGGGCTGTTCGTGCAATTTATAATATGAGCCCCAAAGAATCATTACACAATAAGTTTAAAGAAATAAATATTATGACATTCCCTTGTCAATACATCTATGCAAATCTGATGTATGTTCACAAAAAGAAAAATAGCGATAATCATAATTTTAATACTAGAAATAAAGATAAACTCGCTGTTGCCCCTTGTAGACTCTATAAAGTTAGGAAATCGTTTAAAGGGCAAGGTGTTCGCTTTTAAAACAAACTCCCAAGTGATGTACAAAAATTGACAATTAACAAATTTAAAAACGCAATTAAACAAAATCTTTATAAAAAGCCTACTATAAAATATCGGATTATTTAGATGATTATTTAGAAAAAAAACAACCAGCCTTGTTTCTTGCCTTTATTTCCTGGCTTGGTCGCGAAGACAGTAAAATTGACGTTTCAAAATGATCCTTGTGATTTTAATGAATAAACGGTTTTGAATTTGACTTTAACTTTGAGGTCTCCTTCAAAATGTCACCTTTCTATAAATAAATGAATGAACATGAATGATTTATCGAACATACAAATCAATTATCTAACTAAAATATGAATGAGACTATGATCAAATACACCTTTATATATAGTATGACCGGTCAATAGTAGGTGTTTAAAAAGATACATACGCAGCGAAGTCATTGGCGGCCACTTGTTAGTATATGCTAAATCGACATAGATACCTAGTATTTTACTTTTATAAATACTTACTTTATCTTTATTGTACCAGTGCATTTAGTTTTTTTTGCAAGTAGCATTCCCACAAAACTTCTCCGCTTTTAAAAGTTGTCTTTTTCGTAAACTGGTGTCAAGCATGTCAAAGTATTGTGCCACCCTTTCTGTATGTATTTTAGTTCACTACTTACTCCAGAAGGCCTAGGAGGCTCTTGTGACATTGTTGATAACAATTAGGAAAAGTAAAATATTTTTTTTTGTTTATTGTAAGTGCGCAAGAAATACTAAGAAAAAATAGAATGATACAACCAATTCGCTGCTTATTTTTAAACAGATTTTTTCCTTACAGCTGAAGACTGTACAGTAGAATGAACATACATAAACTATAAGTAGTAACTAGTGCTTGTAGGAGAAATAATATTTTCTTATAAATTGTAATGTATACTAAACGTACGTTATTTTATTTTTGCATAATATTGTCTTATTATACGTCGGAAATAACAAAACATGTTTTAGGTAGGTAGTTCATGTTAATATACTTACATGAGTTCTTTTACACTTTCACTTACAACACCACTATTCACCACTATATTCACACCATATTAATACAGCACAACTAAACTAAGTAATTCCCAGTTACAAGTTCCTTTTGTGTTAAGTATTTTTTGGAGTGGAGTTTAGCATAAGCCAATGAGATCTTTGCAAAAGCAATGTTATCTGTGCGCTTTTGTTCCCTAGATGCATCGCGGTGCGCTTCGGCCGCCGCCAGCGCATCTTTTGACGCTTGTTTTACCATAGTAGTTATAGAATTTAAATTTAGTATATAATATAATTTAGTAGTTTTATCATAATTCGTCTAGACAAATAGGAAACAAATAATAAAATAATTTACACCGTAACATATGAAATGTGTATTTTTAAGCAAAAGTAACAACAATTACTGTATAGATAGGTATTTAATTAATAAACCAGTGTAAACTCCATATAACGTCGCTCGATGTAACGACAAACTTTGATTATTTTATCGAGTTTCCGACAATGGGGACAACAGGAATAAATTTTAATTACTTTTATTGAGTTCCGCTGTCCCCATTGAATGGGGACAGCGTCAATGGGGACAACAGGAATACATCAGCTTTTACTATAAGAACCAGATAAAGTGATAGAATACTTTTTGAACAATAATAATGTGTTATACTCAACGCCAACGCTGCTCCAGACGGGGTCATAAAACGTGGGACAAGCGACGATGATATTGCTATCTCGCTCGCTCTTGCAGCCCTTGCGGGAGCCGTTAGCAGCCTCTATGCCCCTACTATGTGCGCTGGATGGCAAGCGCTTTTTGAAACAAGTTTTTTTTCAGACATATTTATGGGTATCGTTAAAACCGGGGCCGGCCGGTAATGATGCGCCGAGTACCTATCGATAACACTAATTACCAGTTATTGAAAAGGAAACAAACAGTACTTTATCTGGTGGTTATAGCAAAAGCTTTGCTAAGTTTGGAGCTAGATAGCGCTGTGTGAAATATCCAGCAATATTTATTTATTTAACAGCTTTACAATATCTCAATAGATAAATATTAATAAGTATATTGTTGTGTGTATTGTGTGATCTAATTACATCACACTAATATTATAAATGCGAAAGTTTGGATGTTTGTTTGTTACTCAATCACGCCGTAACGGCTGAACCGATTTCGATGAAATTTGGTATATACGTAGATTATAACCTGGATCACCACAAAGGCTACCATTTACCCCATAAATCAGTTTCCCATAAAAATGGGATGTCAAAGTTTATATATGTAGTTTGCACCCCAGAACGACGCGGGCGAAGCCGCTGGCAACAACTAGTATTCAATATTCTTTGGACTCGATCCTGACATCCCTCTCACCCTGTTGATATTACAAAACATAGTACTACTAGTATCTTATCTCACAAATCTTTTTTAGGGTTCCGTACCCAAAGGGTCAAACGGGACCCTATTACTAAGACTCTCGCTGTCTGTCTGTCCGTGAAATTATTACAGATGATGTATTTCTGTTGCCGCTATAACAACAAATACTAAAAACAGAATAAAATAAATATTTAAGGAGGGCTCCCATACAACAAACGTGATTTTATGCCGTTTTTATAGATGGTACGGAACCCTTCGTACGCGAGTCCGACTCGCACTTGGCCGGTTTATTTATTCAATTTTTATGTTTTTTAATGTATTTTAAAAACTGTAATATAAGTTAACTTACTAGGAATGGTTGCAACAATCTCCGAAGGTACAATTTGCGGAGGCTCTATCGGTGCTGTGGGCTGAAAATATATGACAAATACATAAATTCAAATCTAATAACATACAATGGATAAAACATATCACACTAATATTATAAATGTGAAAGTTTGGATGTTTGTTTGTTTGTTACTCAATCACGTCGTAACGACTGAACCGATTTCGATGAAATTTGGTATGTACGTATATTATAATCTGGATTAACACATAGGCTACTTTTTGTTGACAAACAACACGTGCAAAGCCACTGGTGGAAGCTAGTTTTACTATAAAAATGTTCTTTTTCTATTTTGAACAAGCTATCGCCCGCTGTCGTAGCAGCGTGGTTTGTCAATTAAAACATTACCCTCCTTTTGCACGGTCAGGAGAAATACCTGTCCCAATCTTGGGCCCGTAGCCAAGTTACATTCGCTTCGAATCGATTCGATTTGTACATAGGTTTGTTGTCGATATATCACGTGATATTTCCATAGCATGCGTGAAATCCCATACATTTTCAGACGTAAGCAGCTTTCAGACTACGCTATACTATTGTGCTATATAGTATAGCAAAGAAGGACCTAACCAAGTAAGCCAATAATATATAGTACAGTGTGAACGTGTCCATATCAATGTATGGTGCGCGATATTGTTGTGTTAAGACCTATATGCTATTATATTATAGCGTAGTGTGAAAGCCGCTTTATCGACTAGCGTCATCGCTAATCGAATGTAACTTGGCTAAGCCCTCTGGTATCCAAATATACAAAATTTCGTCAAAATCGGTGAACCCGTTTTTTTTCCATGAAAACGTAACAAATAGAGAGACAGAGTTACTTTAGAATTAATAGTAATAGGTATGACAGTTGGACAGTCTCAAGACGCCATTAAGAAAAGGTCGATTCTTATTGCATGAAAATAAGAACTGATGGTTATTGTTCAGTATTACATGAAAACGTTCATGATTTATTTCAATCATTATTATAAACATGGGATTTATAATAATGATTGATTTATATAATATTTCATAAAACGGTACGTGATAAATCCCGTATTTTTAATAATGATTGAGTACATGAATTCTTGTTATTCATTCATCTATTTTTCAGATTTCAAAGATCTAGGTATATTTGTTAGCATATTCTTAATTAACCCTTAATTGGTCGCGTGGGGTGTTATACACCCCAGAACGTGTTTGGAGGCTTAGAACTTTTAAAACTTTGAATTTACAGGTCTGATTCTCCCTGTAGCTTCGTAAAAGAGACCTTCATGTTCTAGTAGCGAGCGGCACTCGATCGTGTGTAGTTGTGTCTGCAGAGTACGTTTGGGGTGCGCAACACCCCACGCGACTGTTTACGTTGTTCATATTTCAGTAACGTAATTATTTGTTTATTTTATTTTATGCAGTGCGGTAGTCATATAACCTGTATATGCGGATACAGATATTGTATATCAAATTTATAATAGTTTAATGATTGCGTCTTGTTGGTTTAGGTTATTTTGATAATATTTTTTCATCAATTCAATGTCACTGGTATCCATTCTTATGTCATTATACAAAGCCAAAGTGGAGTCCAAAATATCGCATAGGGTGTTTCTGAAGCAGCTAGCTGTCGTACTCATCAAACCTCATCAAATAGCAAGAGCCAGCATACGAACACTTCCTAGACCTTTTGCAAAAAAGGCTAAAACGCAACCTGGAAGTTGAGGACCCAGATACTTCTTCTGGAGGTGGCAGATCGCCATCATATAAAAGATGGCATATGTGTCCAAGAACCAAGGACAGAAAATCAAAGACAACATGTTCAAAATGTCAAGAACATGTCTGCACTGACCACATGATTGTTGACTGTCAAAAATGTGAGGAAGAAAACTGATGTTTATATATTTGCCTATTATGAAAATGCTATTTGTTTTTTTCTCTTCACAATATGTTTAATAGTAAGTTAATGCGTAAGTTGAAAAATTCTAATCATTATAAGATCGACTTTGCATGTACTTCTTGTTTTATTTCCATGATCAAATTTGGGGTGTCATACACCCCACGCGACCTTTTACGTAACTTTTTAGGCGCGACCAATTAAGGGTTAAACATGTCAAATGGGTTAGTACAAGTGTGATTTTTTAATAATTTTCTAGGGAACTTGCGTCGTTCTTTACGACGATCTCAGTTCCATAATTGTCTACAGTAATAAACAACTACAAAGCATCCTCCTTAAGCAGGTGGTATGTGGACCGGCAAAGCATGTTAGCTGCGTCAGATGTTTGTTCAGCTAACACACTCTGAAACAGGCCCACAGCGATCTGGTTCACTTTCAGCGCTCTGTACAACTCCTCTCTCATAGATTGACTCCGGACACACTCCGTTAAAAGGTGGTATACATCCTCCACCACCACACAAGTATAACAATAAGGAGTAACTAGTAATCTTTTTCATCAAAAATTTAAAGGTGTTTAAAGGCATATGCCCAGAGCGCAATCTATGAGCGATTACAATCCATTTCTTACTTATACTAGCGTCGGTGAACCATGGTATGTGTGATTTTTAGCCATAAATAAACAAACAAAATTTATATAAAAGTTAAAGTCCCTCACTCAAGTCCTCAGCCAACAGTCTCTCACAAAGACTATCTGATCAAAACCCGAAGGAAGGACTTCACAATTGCTGAGTATTATTTGTCTGCCTGCAGGATGGTGTTGATGCTGCCTTGCATTGTACTGAGCAGTGAGACAGTATTTTTGTAGATGATGGCATGGAAACCATCGACCCTCGCCTCTTCAAACACATCCGAAGCGCTACAGTAGCGAGGCGATGTTATTAGATCTTAAATAAAGTGAACTCACCATAGCAGGTGGCACAGAATGCTCCGGCTCATAATGTCGAGGCTCATATGGAGCGTACGTGGAGTGTGCTGGCGGCAGGTTAGGTATCTCTACCACAATGTTTGGCACCACACACTCTGTCTCCGCCATGGGCTGGTATGGAATAGGCTGCAATGTTGATAATACTATAAAAGAATACATTTTGACACACACAGAAACACAGAACAGACATTAGACAAAGTAGGTGAAATATAGCATACTAGCCAACCCTCTCGTGGCTTCACTTGCGTGGTGGAGGTAAGGAGAAGGGAAGCGCATGGGGGAGGGGGGAGAAAATATTTTTTTGCAAACAATTACGGTTTTACACAAATATCTCTAAAACTATAGGTTACCGCGTTTTGCCACTTCACATGTAGACTTCCTTTAGAGGAATTAATATTTATAAATAAATGAAAGTTCTAGCTCACAACTTATTATGTATGTACTTTTATAAAAGTTAAGACATAAAAAAAGTTATGACCATTCTCCGATAATTTAAAACTTGCTACCGAAATATATGCATATTGTTAATTCTTTGATATCTTGTACTGACAAAGCAGGATACATTCAAAGTTATTTACTCGTGCTTTTCATTAAAATCAGGCACAATAAATAATATTCAAGAAGGATAGAGCTTACCTGAGGGACATAGTCCATTCCATGCCCAGAATAATCCGATGGAACCATGTCTGCTGGCTCCCTGAAGCTTTCTACAGACGAAGGAACATTCTGGGTGCTCCCGCCTTCGTAATCATCAGCCAAGAGCTGATCCTCTTCATCATTGCCAAGGTTGTAGTCCGCGAGGCTGTGATCTTCTAAATCATCGCCTAACAAGTCTTCACTGCAAGAAAAACAAACAATTTTCACCAAAAAACGAAACACATGGATGACTTCGATATTTCAAAATATCATGTAACACTTTCACTTGAAATACATCGATTCTTGAAATATAGATTTAGATTTCGCTTTGTATACACTTTAAACGTAAGATGCAAGAAAAATCAATAAATTGCAGTAAATATAGAAATATACGAACTTGTCCGACATGTTGATCAAAATAATCCTAGTTTGACATTTAGTTCGCTTGCTTGCGAAAATGCGAATGGCGATTGGTGATTGGCTGGCTTGTGGCTTGACGATGGCGACCAACGAATGAAACTATATCATATAGAGTTAGATAGTCAATGATAGTCTTTGTCTATGATAGTCAAAAACGGCTAAGTGAGTGTCGCTTCATACTGAAAGTTGCGAGTTCCGTATGCTATTTGAAACCAATTTACAAGACCATATTACTCTGATTCGATTTGACAGGGAGAGTGCAGGTTATGCTTGACATAACATTGGATATATAAGATTTAATTCTCTAATGTAAATAATAATTTACAGAAACTAACTAAACAGAACATTTCACCTACTTATCGCAATTATCATTACTTTTAACTCAAATTTTTCCAAACACTATACATAATTAGTACTGATTTAAACGGGTATTTAGTGCATATGAACCTTATTTTATGTGTTATCCCGACGGACGTTTCGACTGTGTTGCAAAAGCCGTGACAGTGGACGTGGGCGTGTTAAAAGGTACATACGCGATAAATACCCATTTAATCAGTATTTAGACTAATCAGACCTAGTACTTTTTCCAGTACCAAACCCCTTGCGACACTGATGATACCAGAAAAACACATGCTTACCCAGAAGTTTTTATGTTTCTACTTATGTTGGAACAAGCTTATAATAAGTAGGTAAATAAATATAATCAAATAGAAGTGCCATTTATTTCTTAGAGTCTTAAAAACAATGTGAATCAAAAGAACTTATTGCTAATAATAGTAACTTTAATTTTACCAAGTACCGTATCATGGGTATCCTATGCTACCCCTTAATCTGTAAAAGTAACAAGCTTACAATACAAACTGTTGAAAGTTACTTTCAAGGACTGTCAAATGCCATCAAGAATATTGACAAATCACGAAATCACTCAGTTACTAACTCTTGACTTGAATCAGAATCAGAAATATTTTATTGTTCTACAATAAAGATCTTAAATTTACGTACAATTTCCACAGTTTATCCGATTTGGGCGTACAATTTAAAAACAAAAATCAAATATAAATTCTGCTGTGTATTTGGTGTCTTAGACAAAATACACAGCAGAATGTATACCCTATTTTACAAACAATTTTTACAAACAACTAACTTGAGTAGTTATATAAGTAGAACATACTATATAATTATAGGTATTTTAAGGTAGGTTTCAATGTATTCACCCGCATCATTCTTTATCCCTATAAAAAATATTTAAGACTGTAGAAAACATTACCTATTAACCATTTTCTTAGTCAATTCCTAAACTTAGTACCTTGTACAATTTTAATTTCTAGTGGTAAGCTGTTATTTTTATGACATTTACGAAAGTACTATTTGCGTACATAGCGTTATTTGAGGGTATTCAAACAAAAATTGTTTATGTTGGTATATGATAATGATAATATATTAGAACAAACAGATTGGTTTTCAGAAACATTATTTATAACAAAAAGATCAAAAAGACACTTGATGGGTGACTTTCAAGATTGAGAATAGAGAGACTGTAAAAATAAGGAAGAATTTACGTGGTTCTTGTTCGTAGAACTAAATAAAATAAATTATAAATTATTTTCAAGCTATATTGTACGAAGCATAAGATCTGTTTATACACACTACATAGAAAAATTATTATTATATTTGGATAGCAGAATATTGTTTTATACATTATTTGGTTTTATTAACCCGTCAAGGATCACGCCACGAACATTTTTGTTTAGTTGTGGTGTCTGCCCGATTAAACCGTTTTAATGATAATATTTAGCCCTACGTTTATTTTTGTTTATTGATGTGCAAAGATAAACTGCTGCTATAAACTCTAATGCCTGAAACAAAAACAGAAAGTATGTCAAAATTACACTCTAATCTAGTTGACAATTTAAGTCTATTCATTTATTTATTTAATAATACTTAGATTCACAGTTATATTACCGTATAACAAACATTTATTAACATAATACTAAACTTAAACCAAATTTAAACTACATTATGTAATACTAACTTTTATAAATTTCACGCGGCAAAGTAGCCCGCCAGTTAACTTTGACATACTTATTATTACAAAACTTTTACAAAAAATAAAAAAAAATTACAAGAAATAGTTTACAACAAAAAAAAAGTAAGTACCTATTACAAATTTTTAGAATACATATTTAAGTTAATGAAGAAGTGCCCCTTGAACTGCAATGTTTGCTTGATCGCATTTGGAGTGGAGTGTGTGTGTGTGTGTTTATGTGTATATAGTGTATAGTGTACCTTGTGTGTGTGGTGTGGGATGTATTTTATAGTGTTATGTTTTAAAGTGTTAATTATCAGTTCATTTGGGAATAGCAACAAAAAAAGAAGGTAGGTAACTAAAGTGCAGATGAACCCGCTCCAAAAATAATATTATCTACAAACTATTTATAAAGTGAGTTTACACGCAAGGGTTACATGGCGGCAGTTTTTTAAGAAGAGTTTTAAGACTGGTGTTGAAATGTCAAAGTTAATGTTCATAAAAAGTTAAGTTTTCCTGATTTAGTAGTTTTAATTTAGTATCTATATCAATAATGAGTCAACTGTATTATAACCTAAAATTACTTTAGTTTATGCCAACAGAATTAGCCCCCTTGTTTTGTTAGTTGTTACTTACTTCAATTACGATAATCCAAATTAAAAAATTTTTGATGGTACTTCCAACATTGTTAAAGTAGTTACCGACGATTTCCAAACAGCCAATACTAAAAGCATCTTCTGGTAGACATTCCTTCTCATAGTTGATAGTTTCTTCTTGCGAACAGCAGGTTGGTGGTAATACTGATAGTGATAACACTCCTTCATAAGAATCTGGCCCAGTAGTACCACAACATTGTAACTAAAATAAAATATAAATTGACAGATTTAAGACCTTTGTGTTGAATTGAAATCATTTTCAAATCAAATACGATCATTTATCGACTGATAATAAGATCCACATACCATGTTATTTACTAGCTATTATACTAGGAACTAAGCATTTTCCTTGTATTTGTTTAGTCTTACCGAAGCCTCCATTAGATGAAAAGTCACGTTATTTGTAGGATCATCAAATGTATTGGTCAGAAATTCGTCAGTTGCACTTTTTAATGAGTTTATATCTCTGTTCCATACAACTGTCAAGTATATTTTTGCAGTAATTAGGAAGAACATAAATACGGCGTACTGAAATGGAATATAATTAAAATAAGATACGTACTAAGCAAAATGAAGTGTTTTTTCTGACCAACCGCATGTCAATATTTTTGTTTTGGATGGACAGAAAAGGTATTTTTTATTTGGATTTATTAAGTGCAACGTTTGAACAGACTGTTAGTGTAGGTATCTTTGTCACCTATGCACTATTTAAAAAATCACAGATTCCTACAGAAACTGAAAGTTTAATTACCGTTACTAAAAGACATTTTGTTTCCGTCACAGCTCCGCAACACCCGGAGAACGCGATAAGAAACACAATAATACCCAATACAATAATTGAGATTGAAATCAATTTTAATGCCGTCTCAACATCTACATTTTCTCCTAGTTCAGGTGTATTTGACGCTGCTATTTGTTCAAATTTCTTCAGAATTACTATTCCAACCACAACTATGGCTATGCCTACAATCTGGAACAATAATGTAAAAAAATTATAAAAAGTTAAATTTAGACTTAAGAAAGACTAGTGGTTTGCTCCGAACTGAGATATCGCAAATCTCCTAAAATACAAAAAAAAATATTCTTAGGGCGACTCGCGCAACGATGCCTAAACGTATGTATTTAGTGGCTAAATATTATTTAAGAAAATTTCAAATCATACAAATACGTAAAATTTAAACATGTTTAGTCACTAAATACGTTTAGGGATCGTTGTGCAAGCCAGCCTTAATCTTTGAACAATAAAAAAAAGTGCCACAAAAAAGTAACCAATTTACTTGACCTACAGTTTCATTCAAATTACAGGTGACGGGAGTTCATGTATTTTGGTTAATCTTTTTGGGGTACAAATTGCAATTAATCTGAATTTCAGACTTTTGCCAATATTAGTGTCACTTAAGCTACACGCATACTAAATTACAGTACTGGTGTACCCTGTGAATTTTGTCAAAGTTCAGTTTATATGATGGCTAATAACTTGAAAACTATAAAGAATTCACTAAAAATAAAAACAGTCTAAATAAAAAAATTAATACCTTTCATTTGACGTCCTATTTAATCTCATATTCCCATTTTAAATTGTTTTACCCCCCTTGAACCCCAATATCTCAACAACCTCCCAACATTTTTAGCTCATTTAGTCACACCAAAACTGTGCTATCACTACCTACCTATGTATCAAATTTCACAATTATCGGATTAACTCTTCGAAAGTTATCATCGGACAAACAAACATACATACATACGTACATACATGCAATGCTGATTTGCCCAAATTTATTTAGAGATCTCGCTGCGCTTGATCAATTAGAATCTACATTAAATCAAGAATAATTCTAATGTAGCAAGAATCTACGTCAAAATAATTTAGCTACACTATTAACTAATGTCAAATACTTACCGTAAAAACTAAATTCAATAAGAACAACGAATATTTCACCAGAAAATGTATGAGACCCATTATGAATACTGGTTATGTCAACATAAAAAACAATAAGATAATATAATAAAAAAGTACAGTTTCGAACAAATACTGAGCACCTACTGCCATTATTGTTAATTCTGAAGACGGGTTACATTACAATACTTTGCACTTATAATGAGTGCGCTATAGCACTTCAATTTTATTAAAATCTCATGACTCATAATAATAGGATTATCGACACATTTAAATAAGCTATTAGATAATAACTCTTATTGTTTTGTAGTTATTTGACGTATCAAAAAATATCAAAAAATTCTAAAGATTAATTGATACGATGAAACGATTAACTTCTCATCTATTTTCATTTCTACGATAGTTTCCTGATCTCACTATTATAAAATAGAAACGTTATTAACTAGTGGTTCGCCCCGAACTGAGATAACGCGAGTCTCCCTTAAGAACAAATAGTAGATTAATAACCAAGGGGATAAAGCAGTGTCTTCTGTCGCGGGTGACGATTTAAATCGCGAGCGTAACGAAGGACTTGAGGTTTACTCCCGAGCGTAGCGAGGGTGTTAAAAACTTAAATCACGAGCGAAGTGAGGGATTTAAGACGAGTCCTGAGTGTAGTGAGGGATTTAAGTTCACCCAAGACTAAGACAGCTTTATCACAGAGGAAAATACTCTACTTTTCGTACCATTTGCGAAAAAATTAACACAATAATAATATGAGATAAGCGTTTATTAAAAATAATGACAATTAAAATTAAAAGTTAACATTCGAAACATTGGTCCAATTATTGATTAAGTTACATTTTTGTTTGGTACATTTATTGTTGATGAACTTGTTGATTTTACGTTTATGTATTTGAAGAAAACAAAAACGCGGCAAATTCCTAGACTAATATTTTTTTATCGGAAAAGCAAAGGCATCAAGCTCATACGGCCTCGTCGGTTTTCGTAATTTTATTTAATAATCATAACTGCATAATAAATGCGTATTCCTTTTTCAAAAAGATGTATAATGCCTTATATACAAACTCAATGGTGTAAACACAGATGTAGTTCAGTGTAAATTTCGGTAAGTATTCCAAATTTAAATCACATTCTCCCCCTAGAGGATGAATGAAATTCAGTACAATTTTCTTTCCCTGTTTTTAACAGATTAAAAATGACTATTGTTATGTTCGCTTTTTGTGGCATAGAATGTCACTTTTTTGAGCAAGTGGTACGAAAAAAATATTATTTGTAATCTTTGACTATCAAAATAGTACCACGAAATGCATATCCAAATTACTTGACCTACAGTTTCAATTGCTCATCAAAGGGGAGTTAATGTAAATTGGTTATACTTTTTTGGTGTAGAAATTGCAGTTATTCTGGATTTCAGACTTTTCCCTATAATTGTGTCACTAAAGCTACACGTATTATACCAAATTTCAGTAGGTACTGTGGAGTCACATGTGTACCCTGTGAATTTTGTCAAAGTTCCGTTTTTATTATGGCTAATAACTTAAAAACTACAAGGTTTAAACTACAAATAAAAATAGGGCAGAAATGTACTCAAAATGACATTTTATTAGATTTGCGATTTGACGAGATAGTGTAATTTTTTTACCCCTCTTAACAACCCCCCCCCCCCCCTCCCCACCCATTTTTAGCTCATTTAGTCATACCAAAATTGTGCCATAACTACCTACCTTTATACTAAATTACACGATGATCGGTTAAACGCTTCGAAAGTTATCCTCGAACAAAGAAGCATGCATACTCGTACATAAACATTACATACAACGCCGATTTATCCAGGTTGATTTGGAAATTTCGCCTCGCTCGATCAATAATATTTTTAGACGGAGACGTAGCTACACTAAATTATAGCATATCAATGACTGTAGCCTCAGCTTTTTGAGGAATCCCAGGAATATGTTTTGTTATCTATCATATTGTTATCTCAAGTGTTAGGCATCGAATGAGTGTTGTTGTGATAAAACCCATACTCCATACTAATATTATAAATGCAAAAGTAACTCTGTTTCTGTTAATTTGTTTGTTACCTTTTTACGACTAACCGGCTTAACGGATCGTAATGAAATTTGGTAATATGATAGATTATATCCTGGGAAAAGACATAGGCTATCTTTTGTCTCAAAACATAATCTTGAAGCGGGTGAAATAGGGGTTGGAAGTTTGTATAGGCAATCCATAATTCCTCAAGTTAGGGATCTGAAAATTCATACATATTATAGGCTTTTGGTAAGAAACAAAGAAATACGGGCTTCGCTTTTTTGCAAAAACATACAAAAAAGTGAGGGGTTAAAATTGTGAGTATTTTTTAGATGCATTAGGTTTTCTTTTTGTCTATGTATTGCCGTGTGGTCCCGGCGTAATAATAGGGCCACCCCTTCTCATCCCGCGGGAGCCGTGTGAGCCGGCAAAGGGAGTTGTTTCAGGGAATGGGCAGCAGCATTCTTCTGTGTACTAACTACCCCCCCCCCCCCCCCCCCCCCCCCATGACAGACACAACACACAAACGGTCCCCAGTCCCCGGCGGCTCCGCCATCCCTGGAAGTGTGGAAGTGGTAGCAACCAGGGCAGTAGCGGAGCAGGGGGTGCTAAGAATCCCCGGCAGCGATCCAGCTACCACCACCGACGACTGGACCTGGCAACGTACAACACACGAACGCTCAAGGCTGACGAGAAGATTGTCGAGCTGGAAGAAGAACTGAGCAAGTTACGTTGGGACATCCTAGGATTGTCGGAAGTCCGAAGACAGGGTCAGGACACGATGATCCTTAACTCCGGTAACTTGCTCTTCTACCGGGAGGGGGATCAACTATCCCAGGGTGGTGTCGGGTTTCTCGTCCGCAAGTCCCTCGTTAACAACGTGACAAAAGTCGACAGCGTGTCGAACAGGGTAGCATACCTTATACTCAGAATTACCGAAAGGTATTCGTTGAAGGTCATACAGGTACATATATGCGCCGACCTCGACACACCCAGACGATGAAGTGGAAGCCATGTATGAGGAGATCTCCGAGGCCATACATACTTCCAAGACTCATTTCACGGTTGTAATGAGGGACTTCAACGCAAAGCTAGGCACAAGGAAAGACGATGAGCTGAGAGTGGGGCCATTTGGATTCGGGCGGCGGAACCGAAGGGGCCAGAGACTGGCCGACTTCATGGAGAAGGAGGGCCTCTTCATGATGAACTCCTTCTATGAGAAGCGGCCAGCCAGAAAGTGGACGTGGATAAGCCCCGACGGTTTCACTAGAAATGAGATAGACTTCATTATGACGACCAAGAAGCAAATATTTAATGATGTCTCTGTGATCAGCAGGGTGAAAACCGGGAGCGATCACCGCATTGTTAGAGGCACATTGAATATCGATGTTAAGCTTGAAAGGGCACGTCTGATGAAGTCTGCGCTCCGTCCAAATCCTGCCCAAATCCAAAACCCCGAGAGCTTTTAGCTAGAACTGCACAATCGCTTCCAGTGCCTAGCCAGCTGCAATGATATTGACGAGATAAACAACGTGTTGGTGGAAACTGTCCAAGCGGTGGGATCTAAGTTCTTTAAGGCCCCCCGCCGAACTAAGCACCAGAAACTCTCAGATGAAACCATTAAGCTAATGGAGGACCGGGATGAAATGAGATTGCAGTCTTCAGCTGATATGTCGGCATACGGCGTGCTTGATAGACGAATCTCGAAATCTATGCGACACGATCTGCGTACCTTTAATACATCTCGTATTAAGGTCGCAATAGAAAGGAACAAAGGTTCAAAAGTGTTTGCAAAGCATTCGTCTATAGGGCAAAGCCAAATGACTAAGCTGAAGAACGACAGCGGCACTATCATTTCGTCGAAACCGGAGATTCTGAGAGAGGTCGAAAAGTTCTATGGACAGATGTACACCTCAACACAAAACCCCGTTGGTCAGTTGGCTCAGGACACCAGAGCCAAACTAACCCGACACTATACCGAAGACATCCCGGACATCAGCCTGTACAAGATTAGGATAGATAGATAGATAGATAATTTCTTTATTGCACACCATTAAAAATAAAACAAACAAAAGAGAATACAAAATTAAATCAAAGGTACAATGGGCGGCCTTATCGCTAAAAGCGATCTCTTCCAGGCAACCTTTGGATGGACAAGATCTGTGTGAACAAATGAGAACGGCGGCGTTAATCAAATAATAACTAACAGAATTAGTACATAAATTACTAAAATAAAATATACATATAAATAAATATAAATAATTTTATAATATTAAATAACCTACTTCAAAATACATAGGTAATTAGAAAAAACAATAAAAAATTATATACAAAATTTAAGTTGCAAAGTCTTAGTGAGCGATGGACGACAGATAATGATTATTAACCATGTTTTTAAAAACAGGAAGGGATTTGGCGTTACGAATTGAAACAGGTAGTGCATTCCAGAGTCTGGTAGCCTGAAGAGTGAATGAGTTAGTATAAAATACTGAGGTATGATGAGGAGTTTTCAATTTAAGGTTTTCAGAGGAGCGTAAGGACCGGGAGTTGGAAACATGAAGAAACTCAAAGCGTTCTTTGAGGTAGGGTGGAGTAGAAGAAATAAAAAGGATGCTGTAAAGAAGGGACAGGATGTGAGCATTCCGACGAAGGCGGATGGGTAACCACTTGAGCCTGCGGCGATACTCAGAAATGTGATCGTATTTACGCAAGCCAAATATGAATCTAATAGAGAAATTCTGGAGACGCTCAAGCTTGTTGAGTTGATCTTCAGTTAAATCAAGATAGCTGGCGTCAGCATAGTCGAGAATGGGATGCAACAATGATTGTGCAAGTGCAATTTTGGTGGAAGTCGGAAGGAAGTTTCGCAGCCGTTTAAGAGAGGAAGCTGCAGCAAAGGTCTTTCGGCTTACTGCTGCTAGTTGAGGTCCCCAAGATAGATGGCTATCCATGAGTACCCCCAGATTTTTTACTATCTTGCTGATTGCTATTGAAGTACCGTCAAATTTTACCTGTGGAAGATCAAGCCAATCGATTTGAGTAATCATCCGCGAGCTCGATTAGGATCGCTCTGAAACAGCTTAAAAACAACAAGGCACTAGGTGAGGATGGAGTTACGACAGAACTTCTGAGAGCGGGTGGAAAACCGGTACTTCAAGTCTTCCAGAAGTTATTTAACTCCGTCGTCCTCGAAGGAACCACGCCAAAAGCGTGGGATAAGAGCGTGGTGGTGCTTTTCTTTAAAAAAGGTGATAAAACCTTATTAAAGAACTACAGGCTCATCTCGCTCTTGAGCCACGTTTACAAGCTGTTTTCGAGAGTGATTACGAACCGTCTCGCACGCAGGTTCGATGACTTCCAGCCTCCCGAACAAGCCGGTTTCCGAAAAGCCTTTAGTACCATAGACCACATCCACACGCTACGCCAGATTATACAGAAGACCGAGGAGTATAATCGGCCGTTATGTCTAGCGTTTGTGGACTATGAAAAAGCCTTCGATTCAATCGAGACCTGGGCGGTACTGCAGTCTCTTCAGCGATGCCAAATCGACTATAGGTATATCAAAGTGTTGAAGTGTTTGTATAGTAACGCCACTATGTCAGTCCGTCTACAGGACCAGAGTACGGAACCAATCCAATTGCAGAGAGGCGTGAGACAGGGAGACGTAATTTCTCCGAAACTGTTCACGAACGCATTGGAGGACGTTTTCAAACTCTTGGTCTGGGACAGACTTGGCATCAATATCAATGGCGAATACATCACTCACCTTCGTTTTGCCGATGATATAGTCATTATGACCGAATCGCTCGAGGAACTCGGTACATGCTCAACGACCGCAGTAGGGTCTCCCAACAGGTGGCTCTTAAAATGAACATGGATAAGACGAAAATCATGTCAAATATCCATGTTGCGCCCGTACCGGTAGTTGTTGGGGGCGATACTCTCGAAGTGGTCGACGAATATGTATACCTAGGACAAACTGTCCAATTAGGTAAGTCCAACTTCGACAAAGAGGTCGCACGAAGAATCCAACTCGGCTGGGCAGCGTTCGGGAAACTTCGCGATATCTTCTCGTCCAAAATTCCCCAGAGCCTGAAGACTAAAGTCTTCAACCAGTGTGTGTTGCCAGTGATGACCTATGGCACTGAAACGTGGTCCTTTACTCATGGCCTCATGACCAAGCTCAAGGTCGCTCAACGAGCTATGGAGAGGGCTATGCTCGGGGTTTCTTTGCGTGACAAAATCCGCAATGAGGAAATCCGCAGAAGAACTAAAGTTGCCGACATAGCTCTCAAAATTAGCAAGTTGAAGTGGCAATGGGCAGGCCACATCGCTCGTAGAACCGATAACCGTTGGGGAAGAAAGGTTCTCGAGTGGAGACCACGGACTGGAAGACGCAGCGTAGGCCGGCCCCCCACAAGGTGGATCGACGATCTAGTAAGAATCGCGGGGAGCCGTTGGGCGCAAACGGCTACCAACCGCTCGTTGTGGCGATCTAAGGGGGAGGCCTATGTTCAGCAGTGGACGTCTTCCGGCTGATGATGATGGTGATGATGATGATGATTGTCTATGTAATGTAGATATTAATAAAATACGTGTCGTTGTGTTTAGTTAGGCTAAAGTTTATTTTTGGTAGTAAGGGCAGTATGGAACTTTTTAGGTAGGTCAGTATGTACTTTGTAGGTTTCGTAGGTAAGTAAGCACCTACTATTGTTTCATCTAATTTCGTTGGTGTATAAGTAGAACTTTAATAATTACCTATAAGTAATAAGTAGGTACATGATTAGACATATAGTAAATTAGGCATTGTTTGTATGAGTTGTGGATAAGTTAAGTTGCTGTTTAGACTTTTATAAAATAAATAATGCTGGACATTTCACACAGCGCTTTCTAGCCCCAAACTAAGCAAAGCTTGTACTATGGGAACCAGATAACTGATAGAATACTTAAATACTTTTTTTTGTAAATATATACTTATATTTTATAGAGAAACAACCAGACCCCAAACAAATATCTGTAGATCGTGCAAACATTGTTTCCGTGGTGGGAATCGAACCGCTATCTCCTGCATCTCAGCCAACTATTCGCCCACTGCGCCACGGAGGTCGTCAAACTTTGTACCTACTTTCATAGCTACTTGTTAATTATGAAAATAAGGAGTTATCAGGATAAAAGTCCACCCGAACGAAGTCGCGGGTAACAGCTAGTGTGATATGATAATGAATCAATAACCTAATAATAGCGTGAAACACACTTACATAGCACTGCACAGTAAATGGTTGTAAATGATCTAGAATTTGTATGCCATAATTGTACAATGTTTGCGCACCGTACAGAAGTTTCAGTTAACAGAAAGGGGGCTGACGTTGTAATAATACGATGACTGTTACGACTGAACCAGGAACCCAACATATTGTATTGTGGATGACCGGATATAAATCTTGTTACTCAAACTCGACCTCTAATTGCAAGTTGCTGATGGTTTCATAAAATGGATGTGGAATCCTAAATTATTTTTAGAAACCATAGACTAAAGATATACTGGGAGTGATATCCGATGTTTAATTTTTAAATGATGTCATTGTCAAACTTAAAAATTTATTGATTCAAAGTCAAGTCAAAAAAAGCTAGTTGCTGCCTATGAAGCAGGGCTGCCAACCGTACGAGTTGCCTCGTACTAATACGAAATTTTTGGCCTTCTTTACGAGGTATAGTACGTTCAGCGTTATTTTGCCTCTGGCTGTCATGTTGGCTAATCTGAGCTCTGTGTTGCCGCTTAAGGCTTTGAAGATACCCAGTATGAAACTGCGAAATATTTTCGTAGTTAAATTTCTCAATTAAAGTAAGTTTGGATGTTAGAATGTAAGTTTGTAATCTTTAGAACTACTAAACCAATTTTGATGTGATTTGGTATGTGGGTTTCTTTTTATCCCATCATTCACAAGTACGGGATCAGCGGGTAAAACTGCAGGGCGCCGGCCCCGATAGTTAGGTAAAATAATTAGGATAGGTATTTGAATTAGTATTGTGTACCTCAAGTTTGCATTTATCTATAAACATAGGTAATAAACGACTAAATTAAAACAACATTTTTATAGGTTTTATTTATTTTGAATAAGAGTGATCTAAGCGGGTCGCTAGTGGTAGTGGTTCGTCACTGTCTGCTAATGAACGTGAATCGTCGGAACTGCTGCTGTCCGATTCTGTATCAGACTCGTCATTTAATTCTATAATAAATTTATCGATTTCGGAGTCTATAATTCCATCTGTTTTAATAAACTGTTGTTCAATATGGCACACATGTTGACACTGCTTCTGCCAGTCTTCTGCACTGATTGATTGGAACGCTTCTTCTGTTAATTGTAGTATCTTGTCTGCTTCCTGTCCAACATTTTTAGCAGCTACTCGCCTTTTCAACAGGCTCCACATAAATTCTATGGGATTAAGTTCGCAGTGGTATGGTGGTAGCCTAGCCACTTTGTGTCCATGCTCTTCAAGTAGTTGATCAGCTTCATATATTGGAGCTTCTTTATGCTCTTTTATTATTTCATATAATTGGGATTTCACCATAGTGGGAAGATAAGATAACCCCTTATTTGTGATCCAATTTTGCATATCAGTTTTGGTAGAGCTCATTGTTGGTGCCTTGTTCACCTTTACAGTGTGATAGGGCGCATTATCCATAACAATTAAACTGTTAGGCGGTAAATTGGGGATGAGTTTGTCTTTTAGCCATTTCATGAAATTCGTCCTGTTCATGTCATCATGGTAATCTCCTGATTTCGACTGCGATTTAAATATTAACTGTGCATTTGGTATAAACCCCATTTCGCCACCTGCATGAACGATGATCCAGCGTGCACCAACTGAATCGCTTTTTAAAACGCCTTGTTCATTTTCCATCTGCCAACATTTGTTGACAGAATATGAAGCGTGTATATAAGTTTCATCAAGATATACAATAGGTCGGCCTTCATTTCGATTTTGTCTTAAAATATTTAAGTATCTGTACCTCCAGGCTACAATGTCATATCGTTCCATTAAAAGTTTTCTTTTAGAGCCACATTTTTTAAATCTAAATCCAATTTGCCGAATTATTTTCCATAGTGTGGTACGACCTCCATTGAAGTTAATTTCATTTTTTAATTCAGCCAAAAGCTTGCCCAAAGTAGGCACCTCCTTTCTGACTACGTACATTTGATGAATTTTAGTTCTGATTGCACATAGGTCAAAATCATCTAACTGAATTTTATTCGATTGGCAGCGTTTTTTCCTGGGAGTAGATATTTTCTTAGACGTGGATGCAGCAACCTCACACTCTTTGGTAATAGTGGTGACGGTTCTCTCAGAAACGCCTGAAATACACAACAACGTTACATTACTTACATGCATATGTAGGTACATTTTTTAAATTTATCTTTTTATTAAAAAATACATAATGTAACAAAGGTTTGTATTAAAGAAAAAAAATCGATCGGAACTTGCTTAGGTGAAACCGCAGGGCGCAGCTAGTATATACAATAACAATCAAATACTATGTTTTTATAACAAATATCTAATATCTGAATAATACATATGTATACATATGTATGTACGGAATGTATTATACAATTAAAACATCGTGCCTACATACAAACAATAATCTATTAGCAAAACAAATAACTTTCGATCCTTAAATAACGGGAAACTATGAATAGCAGGTAACACTAATTTACTTACCAGTCATGGCGGCTACACGTTGACGAACATGTTCAAATGGTATTATTGGTCCTCCATTAGCTTTTTCCCGTTCACAAAAATTACGAACTGAGGATACAATTTTTCTGCCACTACTTTGAATCCTTTTTGGCATGATTAACACGTTTAAAATTATTATTTTTTAAAGAAAAACGCATGGAACTTCACACTACGATAGTTGACTTCCTAGCAAAAATGGCGGGTAATGCCAACCTAACAGAAACAGCTGTCAGAGGCAAAATAACGCTGAACGCACTGTAGGGGTGCTGTCAACGTCAACCTCGAATAGTTATGTATTGTAGGGCATATTTTTCCCTTCCACGAAAACTAACATACATTGACCATCACCATGAAAATCTAAGAATTTTTTTATGGAAAACCCTAATACGACCTAATTTTTTTAGTAGCTCATTTTTAATAATAAATCCTCTTGTCCTCCAAAAACCACTATATTACTGTGTACAAGGTTTGAGATCCAAAATGAGATATTTTTCTGCTTTTGTACGAGGAAAAAAGTTCTACGGTTGGCAACCCTGCTGCGAAGTGAAGTTTAGTAGCCCAGCCAGCCCAAGCCAGAGTTTTTTTTTTGCTTGCATGCATTGCAATGGTGTCTATGTGCATTTGATTAATTTTGTCTGATAAAGTCTTTCGTTAATAAAAGTAGCTTTCTAGTTATGATTGAATCCGACGGTGAAATAGAATATCTAGAAGAAGACGCTGAAATCGTGCAACAATGCGTCCAGCAATCCCAGGACATAGCGATGTCAGTCAAGTCTTCGTATCCAGTGCTACTAGTGGAACGACCTCGTCCAAAAGTTGATAGAGAACGGAGGAAACGTAGGAAGGAAGATGATTCTGATTACGACCCAGCTGAAGAAGTAGTAATACCTAGGAAAAAACAACCTCCACCAAAGAAAACAAAAACAATTAGCACGCCTACACCAACACACCTTACCTACCAACCGGCTAAGAAAAAAGTTGTAGAATATCAGTATGTGGCCGCTAGAGAGCAGTTGTGGAATCGGAAAAAGTATAACATCCGAATTCCAGATTACGATGATCCTCTTTGCTTGCCAGTTAGAGCGATAAAAGTGAATGCAAGTGATCAAAAGAGGTTGACTAACTGGAACAATGTGTGCTTGGAGCATTTTAAGTATTGTGATGAGCTTTTAAAACCGGAACGGGGTGATACTAAGAAGTCTGTTAGGACGGCAGTGTTCAAGAATGTAGTCAATAAACTTACAGGTAACTTGAGTTGAAATTATCTGAGGCTGTATGTAGGTGATTAAGATGAGGTATCATCATTTCAGACCATATCCACCCACTACTGGGCAATGGTTACCGTTTTATCATGCCATTCCTAGTCTCCTCTTGTTGTCATAACCATTGTTTCTAGGTTCCTAGCCACATTCACAATATCATTTGACCATTGTACATGTTGTCTGCCTCTGGGCTACGAGCACTCCTTGTCCACTATTCTATGTTCTCTATATACACAACAGTGTTGGGCAAAATGTAATTAACTACTGATTACTAACTACTATTTTGTAGTTAGTAATCTTAATAGTAGATTACATAAAATAATCATATTAAGTAGTTATAAATTTTGATTACTAACTACAAATGGTAGTTGCAATCACGATTATATGATTACTTTTTGTAACTACTTTTTTGGCTGGAATTTCCTTTAGGAAACCTGTGCTAGGACTTTAATTTTTTTTTCATGTTTAGATATACATAAAAAAGCCTACATGTGAAGTAGCAACTTGCGCAACCTTATAGTTTTTGAGATATTAATTTTTAAGATCTGTGATCTATTGCGAAATTCGCTCGGAAATCAGTGTCCGACCTTACAGTTTGCGTTCTATCGATTATTGCGACACTAAATTGACATACGGCTTTTTTAATTTTTTTTGGTGGAAATTTCGAATTTGGCAATGACAGTGACATAAGTTTTACATTTTTATTGGCGGGAATTTCGACATTCTTTTACAAACATTCGTTTACATTAGATTCATTCACTGTTGCATAGATATTTATAATAATGGTATTATTAATATTTTTTTTTATCAATAAGTTATCTTTTGAACTATGAAAAATGGTACACTGAATCGAGACAGGGCACCGCAACTTGAGTAGGTTAGGTTCAAAATGTGTGACAGAATCGACACGGAGCACCCCGACCCCACGTGGTCTTGTGCGTGACACTCCTAGAGTGTATATAAAGAGCGCGGGAGCCAGAAGTTCGCGGGAGGTCCCGAGTGCTCCTCGCTCCTCGCTCCGCTACGGTGGTCGGCGGCTCGCTTCGCTCGCCACCTCCCCCCTTCGCTTCACTTGGCCTCGTATGACTTGCTTCATTCAGGGGCGACCTTAAGAGCTTCTGGCGGGAGCCCACCCAGAGTGCGAGGGGTTGGAAGAAAAAGTGGTCTATAAAAACGTGGGGAGCAACCCCTGGACTTTTTACAATATAAAAAAATTGTTTTTTTCGTACTTAACCTCAAAATATTTTTTTTAATTTTCTCAAAAAGTTATAGGTTTTCGCAAGTCCTTACACACTATGGGGGGGTTTCAAGTCCTCCCCCTCCTCCCCCCTATCCCTCTATCAAACCGTTCCTAAAGGAAAGCCCTTCCACTTTTTTTACACCGTGGGTTAAGAGGGCATTCCAAAATCTGACGCTGTCAATTTTAGATATTTACGAAGCCGGCCGGCCGTTGAACTTGCTGCGTGGCTTGCGGATGTTTGAGTTTGTGTCCTATACACCTCACTATAGGACAAGAAATGTTGATCCTTTGTCATGTCGATCAAATGAAAATGTTAATTTATAGTGTGTTTGGTATCTTCGTACCTATCTTCATTTGTAGTTTAAAGTATTTATATTTTAATTGTATTGGTTAAGCGCTTGACCACTTAGGTACTCACTTGATGGTAAGGTGTAAGAGGGAGCCAGCTTGCCTGGATAGGACGTGTTCACTCTGGACGTGAAGACTCCGAGATTATAATGGTCTGACAAGATTTCTACAAGTAAAATAACTAGTGGTTCGCCCCGAACTGAGATCTCGTGAGTCTTCCATAAAAACAAAAAAAAATATTATTCATAATCTTTGACTAATTGATCGAGCAAAGCGAAGTTTCTAAATCAACTTGAGCAAATTGGCGTTGTATATGTATGTTTGTTTATCCAAGGGTAACTTTCGAAGCGTTGATCCGATCATCGTGAAATTTGATAATATATAGGCAGGTAGTGTTGGCAAAATCCTGGTTTGATTAAATGAGCTAAAAATGTTAGGGGGTTGTTGAGATATTGGGGTTCAAAAGCGGTGAAAACAAACAAAAATAAGATTATAAGGTCAAATAGGACGTTAAATTAAAGATCTTTATTAATACATTGAGACCCCGTTTTTATTATTAGTTTATTCGTTGTAGTTTTTTATTTACTAGTCGTAATAAAAACTGAATTTTGACTAAATTCACAGGGTACACTAGTGACTCCACAGTGCTGAAATTTGGTGATCGTGTAGCTTATGTGACACTAATGTAAGGAAAAGTCTGATATCCAAAATACCTGCAATATTTAACCTAAAACGAGTAGATAATCAATTAACATGAACTCCCGTAATTTGTAATTTCAATGCAACTTTAGGTCAAGTAAGTTGGTTATGAATTTTGTGGCGCTGTTGAACAATAGGTTCTCCCCGAACTAAGAAATTGCAAGTCTGTTAGGTCAAATGGGACGTCTTATAAAAAAAGTTCTTCATTAGCACGTTTTGAGCCCGTTTTTATTTTTAGTTTAATCTTTGTAGTTTTTGAGTTTACTGAACTTTGACAAAATTCACAGGGTGGGTACACCAGTAACCCCACAGTGCTGAAATTTGGTATTTACACAAATGCAGGGAAAAGTCTAAAAGTCCAGAATAACTGCAATTTCTACCCCTATAAAAGTAACCAATTAACATGAACTCCCATTACTTGTTATTTGAATAAAATTGTAGGTCAAGTAAGTCTGTAGTTGTTATTTCGTGGCACTATTTTACAAGTCAAAAATTATGAAATATATTTTTTTGTTTTTTGAGAGACTCGCGAGATCTTAGTTCGGGGCAAACCACTTGTATAACAGCGCCACGAAATTCATAACCAACTTAGGTACTTGACCTACATTTGCATTTAACTATTTACCTAAGTATGTAGGATAACATTCAGTTTGGTATCATATAAAAAGTCTTAGGTAACTTACACATTACAAAACAATTTTTTATTTTGTTTTTTGTCGTATAGTTTTGGAGTGCGAACAATCTCAAATTACCATGATTGATAGGAACATCAACAAGGATTACAGGAAAAATAAAACGAAGTCTCTATCTGAAACAAATTTACTTAGATAATTTATGTGATTTATTTTCATTTTAGTTCTACTGGTGTGTAAAGTTTTATTTCAGTCGGACAATTTGCTGAGGAGTTCCATGGAACAGCTCCTGACTTCATCATCAGATCAGAGCGTTTTTAAAATAGTAAAGTATTTTTATTAAAATTCTACCGGTATTCATAGTTTGACCTCAATCGGACAACTTGCTGAGAAGTTCCACGGAACAGCTCCTGACTCGATCATCAGATCAGAACGTTTTCAGTATAGTCTGGAATTTTTATTTTAGTTCTACCAGTGTGCAAAGTTTCACATAAATTGGATAATTTACTGAGGCAAAAAAGTGTTTCAAAGTGTTCCTTATAGATGTCGCATATACTTGATAATTTACTAAGAAAGTTGCCTTAATATAGTGTAAACTCTATATAACGACACTCAAGGGACTGAGCATATTTTGACGTTATAGAGAGTTGTCGTTAAATGGAGAGAAGTAAAATCTGTATTAGAAAAAGAAAACGTTTATTTCTGATTTGTCTTGTTAAATAGTACCTACCTACAATAAAAATCTGGTTTAATTTGAACGCTATTGCGTTTTACAGTTTATGTTTACAATTTGAAAGTTTGTGAGCTACTAAGAATATGACAACGTATAGATAAAATCCATCACTTCTACTAACAACAGTCTGCAGCTACACGTGCAAGCAATCCCATTTTGTAAACAAAAGAACGGATTTCTTAGAAAGTTTGGTGTGTATGATGCCAACAGTCGAGTTTATTATGGTCTAGGATAATAAAACGACAAAAGGATATACACAGCTGCGCAGTTTTTACTAATTTGGCAACTTAAAAAGAACTTTTTGTTACAAATTGTTGTCGTTATTGAGAGTGGGTGTAATGCTATACAGAGTGTACCATTGTATGCAAGACAAGCTAAACCAACCAAAGCCGAGTGATTTCGACGCTTTAGAGAGTTTGTCGTTAAAACGAGTGACGTTATATGGAGTTTACACTGTACTTTAAAATTTACTAAGAAAGTTGCCTTATGCCCCTCCAAAACTAAAAAAAAATATTCGACGTTTCAAAGTGATCCTTGTAGATGTCGCATATACTTGAAAATTTACTAAGAAAGTTGCCTTACGGCCCCTCCAAAAACTAAAAAAAAAATATTGGACGTTTCAAAGTGATCCTTGTAGATGACGCATATACTTGAAAATTTACTAAGTTGCCTTACGGCCCCTCCAGAAAACTAAAAAAAAAATATTGGACGTTTTAAAGTGATCCTTGTAGATGTTGCATATACTTGAAAATTTACTAAGAAAGGTGCCTTATGCCCCTCCAAAAACTAAAAAAAAAATATTCGACGTTTCAAAGTGATCCTTGTAGATGTCGCATATACTTGAAAATTTACTAAGAAAGTTGCCTTACGCCCATCCAAAAACTAAAAAAAAATATTGGACGTATCAAAGTGATCCTTGTAGATGTCGCATATACATACTTGAAAATTTACTAAGAAAGTTGCCTTACGGCCTCTCCAAAAACTAAAAAAAAAATATTGGACGTTTCAAAGTGATCCTTGTAGATGACGCATATACTTGAAAATTTACTAAGTTGCCTTATGCCCCTCCAAAAACTAAAAAAAAAATTTGGACATTTTAAGGTGGTCCTTGTAGATGTTGCATATACTTGAAAATTTACTAAGAAAGGTGGCTTATGCCCCTCCAAAAACTAAAAAAAAATATTCGACGTTTCAAAGTGATCCTTGTAGATGTCGCATATACTTGAAAATTTACTAAGTAAGTTGCCTTACTCCCCTTCAAAAACTAAAAAAAAATATTCGACGTATCAAAGTGATCCTTGTAGATGTCGCATATACTTGAAAATTTACTAAGTTGCCTTACGGCCCCTCCAGAAAACTAAAAAAAAAATATTGGACGTTTCAAAGTGATCCTTGTAGATGACGCATATACTTGAAAATTTACTAAGTTGCCTTATGCCCCTCCAAAAACTAAAAAAAAAATTTGGACATTTTAAGGTGGTCCTTGTAGATGTTGCATATACTTGAAAATTTACTAAGAAAGGTGGCTTATGCCCCTCCAAAAACTAAAAAAAAATATTCGACGTTTCAAAGTGATCCTTGTAGATGTCGCATATACTTGAAAATTTACTAAGTAAGTTGCCTTACTCCCCTTCAAAAACTAAAAAAAAATATTCGACGTATCAAAGTGATCCTTGTAGATGTCGCATATACTTGAAAATATACTAAGTTGCCTTACGGCCCCTCCAGAAAACTAAAAAAAAATATTGGACGTTTCAAAGTGATCCTTGTAGATGACGCATATACTTGAAAATTTACTAAGAAAGCTGCCTTATGCCCCTCCAAAAATTAAAAAAAATATTGGACGTTTTAAAGTGATCCTTGTAGATGTTGCATATACTTGAAAATTTACTAAGAAAGGTGCCTTATGACCCTCCAAAAATTAAAAAAAATATTGGACGTTTCAAAGTGATCCTTGTAGATGACGCATATACTTGAAAATTTACTAAGAAAGTTACCTTCCAAAAACTAAAAAAAAAATTTGGACGTTTTAAAATGATCCTTGTAGATGTTGCATATACTTGAAAATTTACTAAGAAAGGTGGCTTATGCCCCTCCAAAAACTAAAAAAGGGACGTCTCAAAATGATGATGATGATGATGGATGTCGCATAAACTTGAAAATTTAGTAATCTCATGCCCCTCCACCAATAAATAAAATACAGTAATATAAATTTCACAGTACCCACAAGCCGTTTAGCTCCCTACAAAAACAGTATGAAAGTTACGGCAAACGAAATATACGGTGTACGGTATTTGCACAAAAATATTTTGTATAGGACATTTTTTTATTTGTATGGATGATAAATTTTTTTTAGATTCGTATATAAAAAATGTTCTGAGCAACATTAGTTTTGGCGCTTATGCTCTTAGTCTTATACTTTTCGAGATACGAGGTGCATGGGAGCGAATGGGGGACAAAAGGGGGACTTTAGGATTTATTTCCAACTCACCGAAACTCCCTCTATACGATCATTCCAAACATTTCTACCCTACAAAGGGGCATCTGGGAGAGCAATGATGTCAATGAGTTTTATAGATCTGTAAGTAGCGCAATAATTGTATGTTGTTGCCTATAGTATTATATATACGTAACTATGTATAGTGCTCGTGACAAAAAGCGACACGTCCTCCCTCCAAAAGCGCTCGGCGCAGACTGCCAGTGGCCTTTTTTATATTTTTTTTTTCGAATCGACTTATCTCGCTGTTGGCCTCTGAGGCCGTTGCAGCTTAACCGAGCTTTTGGCGAGCGCAGAAGGCGCTCAGCCCTATAATTTTATTTTTGATGAGGCAACTAGCGCAAGGGCACCACTTAGGTACGAACCTCGGCTTGGGCTGTTGCCGGGACGGGGATAGGAGAGAAACGCCCGGGTACGTGCTTGTACCTCGTGTAGGCGGCGACTAAAGGGATTCGTCGACCTCGCCGGCGAGGTCGGTGTATTTGTGGAGTGTTTGCTCTGTCTAATGTGGATGACTCACCCGCATTAGCGGAAGTGATTTCGTCATCCGGGTCGTCGAGAACGTGTCTCGGACGACGGAGGGTTTACTGCCAGTGGCCGCGTTGCGTTTCATCATTTTATATGTGATTAAAAAAAATCATATTATAATAATTAATGGATAGTACACTTCTAGTTTTTTTATATGTAAATAAAAGGTTGAACTTTGTTAAAGTATGTGAATTTTAACTTATAAACATTCTACTTTCGACTAAACGACATCTTTTGAAGCGTAAAATTGCGCAGTTTTTATTCGTTATTTTTTTTAAATATTGTATTAATATACTAAAATTTTTTAAAAGCATTTCAAAGAAGACAATATTTTTGTTGTAATGTTATTTTTGTTAAAAACTTTAAGAATCGTTTTTTGGGTGAAAACAGGTTAGATATGTAGTTCACTCAATTGCTCATTTACGAGAACGCGAGTTACAAATTAATTTATTTGACGAATGTGATATGTTTAAATTTATTTTTCTTTCGATCCTTTAAGTTTTGATGAATCAAACTTTGGGTGTATTTATTTTTGTTTATCTCTCTTTATCAACCGAGCCACAGACTTGTTCGAAATATTCGCATAAAACGGGTAACAGAAGACAGGGCCCTTAATACATTATTGAAGTTTTAGTAGGGATCCCTGATTTTTTCTAGGGATAAATATAGTCTATGTTACACAGAGATAATGCAGCATTCTATCATATGGTGAAATCAGTTTTTAATTCAGAACAGTAGTTTTTGAGTTTATTCATTACAAACACACAAATTTTTCCTCTTTATTTTATTAGTGTAGATAAAAAGACAAAACCCGCGCGCGAGTCGTTCATCACGATCACAATGCATTGCATCTATTTATCAGTTGCTAAAGCGAGAGCGCACTATTGTACTATACACCCGCGCGCACCCCATACACATCTAAGTTTTGTACTTATAAATAAATCGATAAAAAAAAACTTGAAATATTACTTTTAAGATTTTTTTTCATACCGCCGCAGGTTTACAAATAATTTTGTGGTTACATAAAATTACCTTAATTAGCTTTTGATTAATTAACGAATACTCGTAAATATTAACTTTTAAACATGTTTTTTTACAAAACGAGATATTCTTAGAACTAAAGTAATCAGTAGTTATAACTACTCGATTACAGTAATCAGATTAACGAGTACTTTATGTAACTTAATTACTGTAGTTAGATTACATAATAGTAGTTAACTACGCCCTACACTGATACACAATATCATTTATTTACAGGTAGTGTAGAAACAACAATTTGGAGTAAAACCTCTGTGGAAAATGTTGATGGGAACAAAAAGTCAGAGATATTCCAATGTGTCCTGCCTCGATACAAGGAGAAGAAAGTGCTCAATAACTATATACTTGGGAATCGGAAGATGAGGTCAGCAGGGCAGACGAGTGAAATTTTACTGTGTAGGGTAAGCAACTTCATTTTAGTAGACTAGAAAATGCCTTGTTAGCAATGCTTGGCATGATCAGGAGGCCTATGTACGAGGACAACCTACCTAAGCTCATGAGGTTACTGATATTTGTTTTATTACAAGCTTTTATTTAACTTAATTTATTTATTAAGGATTTCCAATGAGTAATACACAGACTTACATTTAGATAAATTACAATAGAAGCTCACTCTGTGAAGGCAACCACAGCTAACGCAGGTAAACATAATTAATTTCATTAAAATGGTGTAAAAAAATAACAATAATAATAGACATTTATAAGTTCAAAACAGTCTCAGAAATTACTAAGAGTAGAACATAATTTTAAAACATTTTTAAATAATAATATCAACAGCATAAGTACATAGTTTTGCAATATAAAAGCTCTTACTATATTTTAATCAGTTTTTAAAGAAAATTACCACTATGATAACAGTATAAACATGCAGTTACGAAAATAAAACTAATAATAATAATGCTTAGATATGTCGACTAAAAACGAGTATTCACGATAAAAAAAATATAGATAAAAACACACACACATGACAATTAATTAATTCTTGATAAATAACACTCACGGGTCATTTACAGTCAGCTTGTATAAATGCTTAATTATTTATTACATAAGGCAAAACAAACAATCAAACTCAAAACAGTAAAAATTATAATACTTACATTATGCACATTTTGTCATTTCTTTATTTCATAATTAACTACAGTAATTGTATTTTATTTTATCATTATAAAACTACAGATACTGAGATACTATATATACTGAGATACAGAGTAATACTAAAGTCAAAGTCAAAATATTTTATTCATTAAAATCACAAGGATCACTTTGCAACGTCAATTTTACTGCCTGTTCCTTCGCGACCAAGCCAGGAAAGAAGGGCAAGAAACAAGGCTGGTTGTTTTTTTAATGATCCTTTTAGAATACATAATACAGAAAATAAATCACGTCTAAATTGTAACATTTTGAACTTTTGGAGCTATTTCAATCCCAAGCTTCTTTATCATCTAACAAAATAATCAGATTTGTTATAGTAGACTTTTTTATAAAGATTTTGTTTAATTACGTTTTTAAATTTGTTAATTGTCAATTTTTGTACATCACTTGGGAGTTTGTTATAAAAGCGAACATCTTGCTCTTTAAACGATTTACTAACTTTATGGAGTCTACAAGGGGCAACAGCGAGTTTATCTTTATTTCTAGTATTAAAATTATGATTTTCGCTATTTTTCTTAAACAAATTAATATTTTTGTGAACATACATAAGATTTTCATAGATGTATTGACAAGGGAATGTCATAATATTTATTTCTTTAAATTTATTGCGTAATGATTCTCGGGGGCCCATATTATAAATTGCACGAACAGCCCTCTTCTTCAGCACAAAAACGGTGTTTATATCTGCAGCACTCCCCCACAGCAGTATGCCGTATGACATAATGCTGTGGAAGTAGCTGAAGCAAACTAGTCTAGCTGTGTCTACGTCTGTAAAAAGACGGATCTTTTTGACTGCGTATGCCGCAGAACTAAGTCTCTTCGACAACTTATCAATGTGAGGGCCCCATTGAAGCTTATTATCCAGGGTTATACCTAAGTATACGGTAGTGTCCACAAGAGCCAACTCCTCATCTTTGATTTTTATATCTGCTTTAACTTGTAGGTAGTATAGATCTAATACACTTTGTTTTCTTTTCATTTAGAAGTAGATTGTTTACATTGAACCATTTTACGACCTTAGAGATTGCATTGTTTACATTGTCAAAATCGGTTTGTCGTCGCTTTAATTTAAATAAAAGTGACATGTCATCTGCAAACAATACAACCTCATGATCGTCCCTTATAAGATGGGGAAGATCATTAATATATACTAAAAACAAAAATGGTCCCAGATTTGATCCCTGTGGTACACCCATTTTAACCAGAGACCCCGGAGAACGCTTCCCGTTTACGTCAACTCTTTGCACTCTGCCACTTAAATAAGAAGTGAGAAAGTCTAGAGCAACGTTCCTAATGACATAATGGTGTAGTTTCCTGATCAATGTGTCGTGGTCTAGGCAATCAAATGCCTTGGACAAATCACAAAAACACCTAAAGCGTCATGAGACTCCCCCCAGGCATCAAATACGTGCGATATTAACTCTATACCAGCATCAGTGGTTGAGCGACCCCTGGTAAATCCGAATTGTTTATGATGCAGTAAGTTATGAGAATTAAAATGTCTAAGCAGTTGATTTAAAATTAGTTTTTCAAATATTTTACTAAATGTCGGAAGTACTGAGATTGGTCTAAAATTACCAGGATCAGAACTAGTGCTGATTTGAAAAGTGGAGCTACTTTACTGTGTTTCATTAAATCAGGGAATACACCACAGTCAATACACTCGTTGAATATTAAAGCTAGCTCGGGAGCAATTATGTTAATCAATGTTTTCACGACGCTAACAGAGATACCCCAGAGGACCGTGGCTTTTTAACATTTATCAGTTTGAAAGCTTTTATGATGTCATGACTATTTACATAATCAAATTTGAATTGTGTTTTGCATTCCGTTAAGTTTTCTTTTAACAATGACTCTGCGACTATGGGAGAGGAGTATAAGGATTTTGTGGTAGAGACTGAAATATCGGCAAAAAAGTCTTCGAACGCATTAGACATGGACAGACATTTATTTGCTACCATAGCACACACAAATTCACACAATACAATCAAAAGGTATAACATCAAAGAGAAAGCACAAGTAAGAGAAAACAGAAAATTACATACAACAAACATAGGAACAATAGAATGAAATTATAAATTAGCTACATCACTATCCTGATTGATCGTGGCATTGCCAATTTTCAAATTAAACTTATTGTTCTTATAGTCTAACTTTTTATTAGCTGCAGTAAAATGACGTTTCTAAATGTCATTCCGTAAAATAATGTAGCCAGCCTAATCTCAATAGGGATGTGATTCAGTTCACAAAAATTAATTAAATAACATTATTATGACGTTTTTGTTTCATTTTGAATGTACCTCCCTATACTTCCACTAAAAAAGATCAATCCTCTAGTATAGTAATAATAATAGGTTAAAAAAATACATTACAACTTAATATTAAATCTCAAAAAAAAAAAACCAAACTGATTATTCATTTATGATTCACTCATTTAGCTACATCCCTATTTATTTTTATTCAAAAACCGGCAACCCACAAAACGTCATTTTACTGCAGCTAATAAAAAGTTAGACTATAGTTGTGACTCTTCCAGTCTCGCTGTCGATTATTTTCCAAGTGGCTTTTACTTTGTTTTGAATATTTTTGATTTTAGAACTCAAATGACGCGCTTTTGTTTCACGACAAACATTTTTAAAAATCTTTGAATATTTTTTTACTTTTTCTTTAAACTCCTCATTAAAATTAGATTGTTTTTCAGCATAAAATTCATAAAACAAAATCTGCTTTTATGTATTCCCACTGTTGCCCAGTCACAGAGCTTATGATCATCAGATACCATGATCGATTTAGGTGTAAAAATTGAATTAAACAAATCACTAAATTTCTTAAAAAACGTGTTGTATAAATTATTTGGGTTATTATTATTATTATGTACACATTGAAGTACAGAAGTTAAGTTCAATTTACTGTTTTAGTTTTTCCTTATAACTGCTTAGATTGTCATTGAATATGTCGATATCTAGTGATTTGGGGAGATAATTATACGCTCTAAACATACGCGTAAGAGGAGAATTACAACTCAAATTAGTTTTATGCAAAGGTTCTATAAACAGTTTATAATTACACAAGCGAGGGATACGACCTGGAGCAGAAATTCGGACTCTGGCTAGAAGTTCAGGGCAGTCAATAAAGTCATTCATAAGCTTATAAAGAAACAACAGATCGTGGTATTTTCGCCTATTGTTAAGTGGCATTATAAAAAAATGTTCTTCATAAGACCTCAGCATATGAGATTTGCCAGTACTATATGAGAGGTTGAGCAAACATTTTTTTTGGACTCCTTCTATTCTATACTTGTACACTTCATAGAATGGAGACCAGACTTGAGGGTAGTATTCCAGAATGCTCCTGTGTTATATAGTAAAATCTTAGTATAAGGGCGTTTAAAGAATTTAATGTTCCTATTTACGAACCCCAACATTTTCATAGACTTTGCTAAGATATTGTCCATGTGGACGTTAAAATTTAGTTTACTGTCCATGTACACACCAAGACTCCGCAGACTATTAACTTTATTCAATGGAATTTCGTTTATATTGTTATTATTTGTTGAGGGGTTCTTATTTCGCGTGAATGTCAATTGAAGCATTTCTTAACGTTAAGGGACATACTACCTGGAGCAATTTACTGTCTAATTTACTACATATTGGCATTAAAATTTTTAGATCGTCTGCAAACATAAAAGCTTTCGAATTTCTAAAACACTCCACCAAGCCATTAACAAAAATCAGCAACAGTAGGGGCCCAAGATGCGACCTCTGGGGGACACCAGATGAGGCAGTAAATGGCTCTGAAGATACTCCATGTATCGATACTTGTAGCTGGCGGCTAGACAAATATGAAGCCAGCCAAACAAGCAACGATCCCCCAATGTCAAACTCCGAAAGCCTCCATATCTAAATGTTACGGTTCACTCGATCAAAGGCCATGCTAAAATCTGTATATATTTCGTCAACTTGTGTTCGCTTATCCACATTTTCAATTAAAGTTTCCACGAAAGTTATTAAGTCAAACTTTATATTAATTTATATAATTATTTTTATTAAAGTTAGTGGATCGGTTCTGCATAAATCCGTGCTGATTGGTAGCTATAGAATGATTAAGATGCCGGCTCAATTCAGGATAAACAAGTGACTCGAAAATCTTTGAGAAATGTGACAAGATTGATATCGGTCTGTAATTCCTGATATCTTTTTTCGACCCATCTTTGAAGATTGGTGTACTCCTAGCAGATTTCCAAGCAGAAGGGAATTTTCCTGTTTCAAGTGATTTGTTATAAATTAAAGTCAAAACAGGATAGAGCCGTTCCACACACTGGCGAATAAAGATGGGTGGAATACCATCGGGTCTTGATCCCTTCCCCAAGTCGATACGCCTAACTTGCCAACCAGAAACACGGATGCTGCTGAGGGCATTTGCCTCTACATTATGCTGGGATGTCGTGAGTGTTCTGGTTACCGAAACTGTTGTTACAAAAAATAGATTAATAGTTTTTGGCATATAGTTGGCACATTTGAGTATGATTGTAGGCAACCTCTGAATCTAAGTGCATTGACGAAGGTGCAGAACTGCTGCTTCCACACTTCTGTTTTAAGTATGTCCAAAATTGTTAAGGGTTATTCGAGATATTGTCCTCAAGAGTTGAGTGATAATGTTTAAAATCCTCGTTTAATAATTTTTTGCAAAGAGCATCTAGGAAGCCACATTCCCTAGCATCTAAAGGGTTTTATATTTTTTATAGCGAGCCCTTTTCTTATGCTTTTCTTGCAACATCTTTATGAGATTACGTGAAAACCAGATAGGCCATTTATTACTTGTAGGCCTATTAAAAGGCACATATAAATCAATAATGCCATTAAGCTTTGAATAAAACTTATCAACAACGTCATCGACGTCAGCCAGACCACCAAACAAGGTATCCCAGTAAATCGCATTAAGCGCGGCTACAATGCCACCAATATCTGCTTTGAAAAAATTATGCTGAGATTGGATATCTGGTTGGATCGTTTTAGCGGACCTGAGTTTAAGTTCAAAATCAAGTGGAGGGTGCTTAACATCCACGACGCTAAGAAGACTGTTACTCAATTCAACGCAAAGCCCTGGCAAGGTATAGAAAACTAAGCCTAAGAGTCTCAATTTGTTATTTCGTATCAGGTTATATTGTCTTAAACCGTTCGATGACTGAAACACAGATAAAAGCCGACCATCGGACCTATCAGTGTCTGTAAGAGAGGCGAAACCTTCAGATATACCGCTACAGCTTTCACACCATTGAAGTTTTGTATGATTAAAGTCACCTACAACCAAGGATTCAGAGTAATCGCCTAAATGCTCAGTAATGCTATCAAAAACTTCCTGAAGGCCTGTCAGTTTGATAGGTGGGGGAGTGTGGACAGCGCAGACTGAAATTTTTACTGGTGTTTGCGCGTTTAGACTCTCCACGACAACCCACAGATCTTCAAAGGTGTCACTCTCATGTTCAGGAACTCTGTATGAATTAAATTTCCTGTTGATAGCTATCATCACTCCACCACACCCCTTCTTTGATAAAGGCGTTGTTAAGTCACGTCGATAAACATTATAGCGCGCATAAAACAATTCCGCGTCAGATACGAGTACATTACTTTGGAGCCATGTTTCAGTTATAATTATTACATCATATTGACTAGTTATAACATTAGTTTTAGTGTTCAGAACTTGGACGTTTTGATAAAAACACTTAAGTGACGTGAACGTTACAGTTTCATTGCGTACCAAGGTCTGTTTCTCATTTCATAAATTATCAATGTGATTAAAGTTTTTTATCACCGTAGCTTGGTCTCTCTCACTTTTTCTAACGATGATTCGTCCTCCTCTGATCCAAACAAATTTGTAGTCTTTTTCTTTTGCCTTCAATCTGGCCGCTCTATGAAGTTCTTTGTTGCGTGGTGATAGGTGTTCACTCACAAATATAGGTCCCGGGGTGCAGATAATTCCTAGATGGTTTGAATTAAATTTTTCGCTTGAGTTTTTCTTATTGAAGTTTAGCGTAGCTGCTAAAAATTCATCCCGTGTTCTAGGACTGTTCAGTTTTACAATTATCGAACGCGGGCGTGAGCTTTTTGGATCCATTTTTGCAACTCTAGTGCAAAGGCAAATATCACTCTCGTGGAGTTCAAATGTAACGGACTATGCAAGCTGTTGAACCATTGTGATAAGGTTCTCAGATTTCTGCTCCGGTACACATTGAATCTCAAGGTTTGTTCCCCGGACATGTTGTTCCATTTGGGCAAGGCGCTCGTTAACGTCTACAATGTACTGAACTGTAATGTACTTGCAATGTACTGAATTTTAAATCAGTTATCTTTAACCGATTGAGCTGAAATTTGGTATACATGCTTATTTTGGATGACAATGCATGCTTAGCTATGTGACGTCATTCTAATTCGAATATGGCAGGTTTTCCAAGACGGCGGACTAGTTATTTTTTCAGCACTACCACAGTATGGCTATCAAATGAAAGGACTTGCTGAGGAGAACACGAAAACTAATACAACGTCACATTAAATCCAAAATATGGGGGATCATCCAAGATTTATACTATAAATCCAATATGGCGGGACCTCCAAGATGGCGGAGGAAGTTTTCTTGTTTTTCTGAAGTCATTAATAGCTGAATTTTAACAAAAGTATGCCTTGGTCGACTTCATACTTTGACATAAGTAATTTGGCGAGATAGGCGTCGAACGCCTATACTTTGTGCTCACAAATAAAATGTTTGACAGGTTTGCTTCGACGGCGTGCCGTGCGTGCGTTTGGGCTTATTTGAATCTGGTTGCGGTTCTGATTAGGAATTTTATAAAAGCTTGTGTTTGTTTATTTGTATTAAATAGTCTCCGAAACTACTGGACCGATATAAAAAATTCTTTCAATGTTGGGAAGCTACACTATCTTTATATAGATCGTTAAATATGTGTATATTAATAAATAAATATACACATTTAACTTTAATATTATTTATTATATGTTAACCATTAGTTAAACATTAGTTAGTAATCATTATACAAACAATATTTAGTTATGTAATACGGTATACTGCTGTGGGGGAGTGCTGCAGGTATAAACACCGTTGTTGTGCTGCAGAAGAGGGCTGTTCGTGCAATTTATAATATGGGCCCCAGAGAATCATTCATTACGCAATATGTTTAAAGCAATAAATACATCTATGAAAATCTGATGTATGTTCACAAAAATATTAATTTGTTTAAGAAAAATAGCGATAATCATAATTTTAATACTAGAAATAAAGATAAACTCGCTGTTGCCACTTGTAGACTCCATAAAGTTAGTAAATCATTTAAAGGGCAAGGTGTTCGCTTTTATAACAAACTCCCAAGTGATGTACAAAAATTGACAATTAACAAATTTAAAAACGTAATTAAACAAAATCTTTATAAAAAAGCCTACTATAACAAATCTGATTATTTTGTTAGATGATAAAGAAGCTTGGGATTGAAATAGCTCCAACAGTTCAAAATGTTACAATTTAGACGTGATTTATTTTCTGTATTGTTATGTATTCAATACTCATATACTCTTGTCTTCTTTATAACATCCTTCAAAATTCTCTGTCCCCTTGCTATCTTAAAGAACGTTTTTCTCCTCTTTTTCCACCTGATCGCCCTTCTCGTTCTTTTCAACATCTGTTATTCAAGACGCCTGAGCATAAAACTTATTTCTTCACTTACTCTTTCACTGTGACTGCTATCTGCTTGTGGAACTCTCTTCCAGTGGAAATCCGCAAGGCCGCCTCTATGGGAATCTTCAAATCCAAACTCTTTAAATACTTCATCTCTCTTCAAGATACCCAACAAAATTGAGCACTTTATGTAGATATATTTGTGTATTTCGTTTATGTATGTGTATTATTATTATTTTTAATTTTTGTAAGTTTATTTCTAAGCTAAAGCTTGATTAAATTTCCTTTTTCTGGCACTACCACTTTCTCCACACTACACAAAGGTTAGCTGGAAGAAAATGCTAATTAGCATTAAGTTCGCCTATGTATCTTTTTATTAGTGCAATAAAGAATTTTCTAATCTAATCTAATCTATTCTAAAAGGATCATTAAAAAAACAACCAGCCTTGTTTCTTGCCTTTCTTTCCTGGCTTGGTCGCGAAGGAACAGGCAGTAAAATTGACGTTTCAAAGTGATCCTTGTGATTTTAAAGAATAAAAGGTTTTGACTTCGACTTTGAGCTTTGGTTAGAGAAGAGAGGCATTTTTTTATTAATTTGATTTTATAAGACTTTGAAGATATAAAATGTATTACTTCTGCCTTTATTGTATTTACTAATTCATAATAATAATAAATATTGCTGTACATTTCACACAGCGCTATCTAGCCTCAAACAAAGCAAAGCTTGTGCTATGATACAACCTAAAAGAATATCTATTTACTTATACTTATAGCAAAACACCTTAACAACACCTTAAACAAATATCGGTAGATCATTTGTTCCGCGGCCGGAATCAAAGCTGCAACCTCCTGCGTCTTAGCCAGCTATTCACCCTCTTTAGTATGTATCCATACTAATAATATAAATTCAAAAGTAACTCTGTCCCTCTTGTCTCTCTGTTACGTTTTCACAACTAAAAGGCTGGACCGATTTCAATGAAATTTGGTATACAGGTAAATGACTATGTTTGGGACATAGGCTACTTTTTATCTGAATGCGCAAAATGAGGTTGATGTTTTTATTTAAAAAGTACTGTAATTTAAAACGTTTCAGGAAACTCACCAGGATGGAGAAGCATTAGTTGTGTACAAACCAAAGGAGTCCTTGTCCGCCATCTATGGAATGATCGATAAACGGTAAAGCTTTCTACCACATAATATTAAAAAAAATGATTTATTTGATAGGCGGATTTGCCACAAAATAATTTAAGATTAATGTCCCACTGATGGGAAAAATATTTGAATTTTTTGATATTAATTTCATATTAAAATTGCCTTTCTGACAAATCGAACCAAGATTTCAAAAAATCCCAACAAAGCGCCATCTATAGCTTAGAACTTACTAACTTTAGCTTAGAACTTAGCTACTCTCCAATAGATGGCGCTGAACAATTCAAACCAACTTCGCAGTTTACCGATTGATGGCATCATCTATAGGTGGTTTCCGGTTAAATTACAGACACATGAGGCTATATACCTGTATATTATCTCAATTTGATGGACTCAGGGCAGTGCATCGTAGGGTGATCTACGAGGCAATACTTTGTTATAGGCGATGTGGGCCATACTCCAAGTAGTATAAAAAAAACAATCCACAATATTACACAGTGGAGCAAAAGTAATATCATAATGTGGATTGGCTGAGATTTTGTTAGAAATTAAAAAAAAATTGGGCTCAGATTTCACGGAAAGTTTATTCAGAGGTGTAAAATGGATGTCATTAAGTTGACTAAATGATATCGGTCAAATGACCACCTTCTGAGTTGATGCACATCTTTGCTCGTTTTAGGGCATTTTGAACTGGCCATATCACACTAATATTATAAATGCGAAAGTTTGTTTGTTATTCAATCACGTCATAACGACTTAACCGATTTCGATGAAATTTAGATATAAATAGATTAGGATCTGGATTAAAACATAGGCTACTTTTTATTGACAACCACACTTGCAAAGCCGTGGGCGGAAGCTAGTAAACTATCAATTAAAGAAAGAATCATTAATATTCGTTCACCGAACGAACGATTTGCTTCTATTTTTCTTGTTAACACAAGTAAGGAGTGGAGTGGAACTCACTTCCGGCGTATATTTTTCCGAACCAGTATAATCTCGGAGTCTTCAAAACCAGAGTGAATAGGTTCTTTCTAGGCAAGCGTGCTTCATCTTCGTTCACACCTTCACTTACCTCCCGGTGAGGTAGTGGTGAAGCGCTTGACTATTTCGCTTCAAGTTAAAAGTAATGTTTAAACACACATGAATTTAAAAAAAAAAAAAATGCGCTTAGATTTGAGAACTTCCTCTCTATAACCCATTATGGATGATCCATAGTCTGCTAAACATAACCCTTCCATTTCCTTTTGACGAAGTCTGGCAAAAATGTAGCCTAGCGTACCCGGACCTTAATAAATAAAAAAAAAAATACATTTATTTCAAGCAATTATGTAGCTCATATAGGAAAGCGCACAACACAATAAGTAAACTAATGTTTATACAGGGTTTTTGAGAGCATGCCTGTGACAGCAATGTCTGGTGTACGGGCAGTCTACTCTGCCGGCTATCATTGCCAAGACGGTGTTGGCGTTGGCCCGCAGCCTGTGCACCAGGGACGCGGCTCGCTTACGCATGACGGAATGGAAGCAGTCGACCCGCGCCGCCGCGAACATCCCTGATGCACTGCAGTAGCGGGGCAGCCCCAGCATCGCCCTGAGTGCATTGTTATACTGGACGCGGAGTGCGCTGTACACCGCCTGCGTATACTTCGCCCACAGGCTGCACGAGTACAGGGAGGTACAGTACGCCTGAAATAAAGTCAGCTTAACCCCCTCTGAACTACGCGCAACCCTGCGAGCAATCATATTCGCACGCACGGACAGACAGCGCCCTCCGCTCCCGTTCGATGTCTTCATTGTCTTTGAGGTCTGTAGTGACAACGTGCCCAAGATATTTAAATGTATATACTCTGTCTAAGATAATCCCGTTAAGACTTAAGGTTGGGACACTTTCAAGACGTTTCGTACCGGCCTCAAAGACCATGAACTGACTCTTTTTAGGGTTATATTTTAACCCATAACCAGTGGCGTATTCCACACACGTTCTCACCAGCTCTCTCAATCCACAGACCGAGGCGCTCAGCAGCACCATATCATCAGCATAACTCAAATTATTGACGTATACACCATCAATATGACATCCGATATGCCGGCTGCTGAGCGCCACGATCAGCTCGTTCAAATAAAGGTTAAAGAGAGCGGGAGAGGTCAACCCCCCCTGTTTCACTCCACACTCCAGCCGATAAGGTTCTGACATTGCGCCCGCCCAACGTACGGTATTTATCTGGTTCCTGTACCAATACTTAAAAATATTCACAAGCTCAGGAGGTAGGTTGATGCTCTCAAGCTTCTCCCACAAGATTTTATAGGAAACCAGATCAAAGGCCTTGGACAGGTCCAGAAAGCAGGCGAACACTGGAGTCTTTCTATCTGTATAGTATCTGACGGTATGCTTAAGACACAGTATAGCACTTTCAGTGGACAGTTTAGGGCGGAACCTGAACTGATTATCATGCAAGGTTAGGTATTCATCTAACTGCGTATTAAGCAAACACTTTTGCAATAATAGTTGCCAGTGATATGGGTCGGTAGTATATCTCCAGTCTTGTTCTTTACTACGGGTACTACAACTGTCTTCATTAGGAATGACCGACACACAAGGTGTAGAACATGGCCAAGACGCCAGCCGTATGAGGGCCAGCATGTTGGAAATGATCAATGCCGAGGCCATCGTGTCCTGCAGATTTACCTTTGGAGAGCGTTTTTATTACTTTCGCAACATTCCTAGCCGTAAATCTATATTCAAGCTTATCTTTAGGTTTATCTCGCTCAGGTCCTAGCGGCGACTTGACTATAAACTGTTCCCTAAATATGTCGGCTATACCCTTAGGATCACTCAACCCCTCCACACTCATTGGCCGACCCGGCCGAGCATTAACCTTTTTAGTACTTTGCCAAAAATCACGAAAATCTCCATTTGCGTGTTTTCTGGCCAAGTCATCCATTTTGATTTGGTCCTGATGATTTAGGCACCACTTTAAACGCGATTTAAAGACCCTTCTGCCCTCGCTCATCTTTTCGTAAACAAGACCAGATTTAGGTCTATTACAAAGGACCCATTCTCGAAAACTAGACCTGGCGTCCCTATGTGCCACTTTTACATGTGAGTTCCAACCGAATTTACGAGACTTCACTTTACCCTTTTTTACGGTGCTTTTCGACTAGCTGCGGCAGCGGTACAAAGGGCAGTCACGATGTCAGAATACAATCCATCAAGAATACGCCTATGGTCAGCATCATTACAAAAACGATCACCACATTCTACGAACTCTGCAGGAAAGTCAATACATTTCAGTCTCATGTGACATTCATTTTCATACAAAGTAATTTCGTCCTCTGTTCTATCCCCCCAAAGTACATTCAAATATAAATAAATAACAAACCAATTGACACCTCATTTATCAAAATTGGATGAGTAGTTTAGGCGCTACGATGGGACATAGGTACCTCTGACTAGGTACCTACAGTAAACTCATAAGTATTGTCACACAGTAAAAACTTTTCTTTTAGAATGCTGGCCACAAAAAAGTTTATAGAATTCGAATTTCGAATTGTTCATGAAAATAAAAATGTATACTATTTAGAATTTTACTCATTTTTAAATATGGAGTGGACGCTTAAAGAAGACCGTGTTGCAGTTATTGCGTTGCATCGTTGCGGTTACGCGCCAATTCAAATATTTGACATACTGAAAAATTTGAATATAACCAAAAGATTCGTTTATCGCACCATCAAACGATATAATGAAGACTAGTGTAGATGACAGGTCAAGAAGTGGTCGCCCTCGGTCTGTTAGGACTCCAGCAGTGATAAAAGCTGTGAAGGCGCGAATTCAAAGAAATCCCAAACGTAAGCAGAAACTGTTGGCTCTTCAGATGGGGTTAAGCAGAACCACGGTGAAAAGGGTGTTAAATGAAGACTTAGGGCTTCGGGCATATCGAAGAAAAACAGGACATCGTTTGAATGCTCGTCTAATGGACCTGAGAGATGCCGCGCTTTGTTGAAGCGGTACGCGGGAAAAAAATATCGGGAATTCTTTTTTCGGATGAAAAAATTTTTACCGTAGAAGAGAGCTACAACAAACAAAATGATAAGGTGTACGCACACAGTAGTGAAGAAGCGAGCAACCGTATTCCGCGTGTCCAACGAGGTCATTTTCCATCCTCGCTCATGGTATGGTTGAGAGTTTCTTATTGGGGCTTAACAGAGGTACATTTTTGTGAGAAAGGTGTAAAAACGAATGCAGTTGTGTATCAAAATACAGTCCTGACGAACCTTGTAAAACCTGTTTCTCATACCATGTTCAATAACAGGCACTGGGTATTCCAACAAGATTCGGCGCCAGCTCATAGAGCGAAGAGCACACAAGACTGGCTGGCGGCGCGTGAAATCGACTTCATCCGGCACGAAGACTGGCCCTCCTCCAGTCCAGATTTGAATCCGTTAGATTACAAGATATGGCAACACTTGGAGGAAACGGCGTGCTCAAAGCCTCATCCCAATTTGGAGTCACTCAAGACATCCTTGATTAAGGCAGCCGCCGATATTGACATGGGCCTCGTTCGTGCTGCGATAGACGACTGGCCGCGCAGATTGAAGGCCTGTATTCAAAATCACGGAGGTCATTTTGAATAAACTTTAGTGTCATAAGAATCTATGTTTTGTTAAGTTCATTTTGGTATATAAATGGTTACATAATGAATAAACTTGTTTCAATTATTTATATTAAACATGTGACAGAATTTATGACCTGACTAGGTAAATACAAACATACATACACACACATACTTTGACTTCTAAAAACTTAACCTTTCCTTTTGGCGCTGCCGTAGTCGAGTAAAAAATATGTTCACTATCGTCCTGCATATGGGTGTAATTTTCCCCTCCCCTCCCCTTTAATTTTCTAACTAAAATTGTCTTGCCCACAGTAAAAAGACAGAAGACGAAAGCTCTGAGCGAGCTGATGATGACAGCAAGGCGTACTTGAAGGAGCTGGCGTGCTGCAAGCTTTGCACCACTTGCTTCCAAGGATCCTGGCGCGGAGTTAAAAAGAATAAGAATAGTAAGTACTATATTTTTTTTAAAGGGTCTCCCCCAATTCCTTCCACCTATCGCGATCCTTGGCAGATTCCCACCATTCCTTCTCGAATCCACTGATGTGATCTCGCCAACGCTTTGGCGGTCGACCCCGAGGTCGCTGTCCATCCTCCGGTACCCAGGGTGTTACGATGTTGGCCCATTTCTCCTGAAGCATTTGACTTACGCGCCCGGCCCAATCCCACTTGAGATAATAAATAATTTATTTCAGGCAACAATAAAATACTTACAGGATAATGAACTTATTCTACGGCCCATAAAGATGTATACCTTAGCCTTAAATACATCAATACATCTTCCTATATATAATAATCTCGTGTCACGGTGTTTGTGGTCGCTCTCCTCCGAAACGGGTCGACCGATTTTAATTATATTTTTTTTTGTATATTTAGTAGGTATGAGAATAGGTGGTAAAGTATTTTTAACCGTCTACCCCTTTTTTTAATCGCGACTTTAGTATTTTTGTATGAACAATATCCATATAATGTAACCGTCCGTCGTTTATTGACGTAAAGTCATTTACACACTTTAACAAGAGGGTTTTATATAGCTTTTATCCCAAAGTTCCCACGGGAACGGGAAATATCAAGCGTCAGCTAGTAGGTATTATAATAAAAATCAATGTTTTTTGATGTGTAACATCTTTCCTCTCAGTGAAAGTCCAGTTCAGTCCAGTCCTCTCCAGTTTGTGGGAGTGATTTTGGCAAAAGGGATGGCAATGTGTAACAAGAAACCGGGGAAGCACGCGCTATTTGATTTGATCAATGAGCGCGCGCGGTGGTCAGATGTTACACATCATATGCGACTACTGTAGTAAGGCTCGTAGTTTTTTTTACTAAACACTGAGTTCTCTGACATATTATAGACATACACAGACATGTATTTGCTACTATAGCACACACAATACAGTAAAAATTAGGTATAACAATATTCCGGGTCTGGTTGTTTCTCTTACATATATTATAAGTACATATTTACAAAAAACAAGTATATTAGTATTCTATCAGTTATCTGGTTCCCATAGTACAAGCTTAGTTGCTTGTAAACTGCTTAGTTCGGGGTTAAATAGCGCTGTGTGAAATGTCCAGTGTGCCCGGAGTACATGTGTGGGAGTTTTGCGACGTCCCAAGTCGAACGATTGAAACGACGTTTATAACGTTACCAACACTGTATTATCATATGTTCTTAGCTAGATACATGACTGAATTAGGGGAAACTAGGGAACATAAACCTTGGATGAGCAAACTCACGACTGTGGCAGATCTATCGTCTCACCTAGGGAAATAGGGATGTACTAGTGATGTAGAACGCCACACATGTTGTATGAGAGAGGAACTATTTGGAGCTTCCAAAGCCAACCGGCTCGATGTGAGCCTATTTCAGAGCATGTTAGCTGAACAATCATCAGCGCAACTAACATGCTGAGTGTTCCAGTAATTGAAATTGTATTGATTTTAATAGAGAGTACTATGGAGTTAACATCGTCGTTAAACGACGCAAAACTCCTTCATAAATAAAATAAAAAATAAATGTCCAGAAGTAACATTATAATAATAATAATGCTGGACATTTCACACTGCGCTATCTAGCTCCAAACTAAGCAAGCTTGTACTATGGGAACCAGATAACTGATATAATACTTATATACGTTTATTTTTATAAATACTTATAATATATATAAAAATATCCAAACCCGGAACAAATATTTGTAGACCATGCAAACCTTCTGTATCTCAGCCGGCTATTCGGCCACTGCTGTGTGGCTATCATATCACGCAGCCCCAGCTCGCTAAACATTATCTTTTCCCACAGAGTCGCTAGTGTGTCCTATATGCGCGCGCACCTACGTGTCCGTATACAATCTACTGACACACTTCAAGAGCCACTCCTCTACTGATATGCGGAGATACCAGAAGATTATATCCATTATTCTGGCTGATGTAAGTATTTTTGACGTGAATACGTTTTAAAAACTACTTCTATATTGGGAGGCAATTCAAAAAATGAATGATTATAAACTCGGGGGATACACTTTGGTGTTGCAGCTACATATCTGTCATCTCCAACCAAAATGTAATTACACCACTAGATAGCTAAAGGATCAAATAATTCGTTACGCTAAGTGAGGACTGTGACGCATCGCGCGCGGTGGTGGGGGAAGCGCCGCCATTTGAGGTCATTTTGCTGCGTTTCAAGATTTCCATCTAGTATACCCGAAGGGCTTCTTAGTGTTCATACATGATTATAACATACATAAAAAAGCGTATTTTATATTTTGTATAGATAATTATGGCCTGTTACGTACACGTATTCACATACAACACGGCCGTATCCATAACACAGACACACCCCATTTTTTTTTATTGGCGATAGTCAAGCGCTTCACCACTACCTCACTCCATGGTAACTGATGGTGCGATCAAAGATGGAGCACGCTTACCTAGAAAGAACCCATTCACTCTGGACTTGAAGGCTCCGAGATTATACTATATAGAGATATGGTCTGGAAAAACATACGCCAGAAGTGAGTTCCATTTCATACTCGTGCTAAGAAGGAAAGTTGAAGCTAATCGTTTGGTACGGCAAGGTGGTATGCCGACCAGGTATAGGTGGTGCTTCTCGGTACGTCTGCGTGTCCGGTGGTGGAAGGAGGAAGGAGGGATGAGGTCATGAAGATCTTGCGCACATTCACCAAAATGAATCTTGTAAAAAACTGAAAGTCTGGCTACTTGGCGTCTGTGCTCTAGACTTTGTAAATTGGCTTCCACTAGGGAGTCATCACCAATGAGTCTAGAAGCACGTCGCTGAATCGAATCAAGGGCTTCAAGCTGATACTTGGCCGAGCCATCCCAGAGATGGCAGCAGTACCTACTCTATACATGAGCGGACTTTTGCTTTGGGGAGACCTTTGCTAGAATGCCCAGCTTCATAGCCGCCATTTTGACCCTAGATTCGATGTGCGAACCGAAGTTCAGATTGGACGTGAGCTCAACGTCCAACAAGCTCAGACTTTCAGTAATTACGAGTGGGATGTCACAAAGGGTGGGAATGGGATGAAAGGGAGTCAGTTCTGATTTTATTATATTTACAATTTATAGCGCCATCTATTGAGCTCCAAAGTAAATTAGTATATTCCTTAGAACGCCATCTGTTGAGTATCAGAGAAATGTAATATTATATAATTGTTTTTATGAGCTGAATTTACACATTCCCTAACAATTATTTTTATTTTTCTTTATGTTGTATCGTAATATTATATAACTATTAAATACATGCACAGATTACAGGAAAACTAAACGAAGTATATAGCTAGAAAAGTTTGTTTAGAAATTTGAATTTTCTTTGTATAACGTTTTGAGTCACATAACTAGATGGCGCTGCTAAATTACCAGTAAATCCAGTATTACGGAACCCTCGACGCGCGAGCATCTCGCACTTGACCGGTCTTGTTTTAATTAGGACTAAAGACCCCTAATTTAATAAAGTTTAATATAATTTTTTTGCAGATGGTTGGATATCATTATAAATGCCGTATTTGCAGAGAGAAATTTGAAAGCATCAAGGCATTGAGGCAACACACGCCTAAACATCAGAGTAAGTTGTTAATATACTATGCTGGACATTTCACGCAGCGCTATTTTGCCACAAACATTTTTGTGTAAATACTTACTCAATTATGTATAGAAACAGCCAGATCCGGAACACTATCTCTAGATCATACAAGTATTTGTTTCTTTATTACAATTTTATTCTGTTACAAAATTGGAGTATCCATCCAGAATAACCTGCAATTTCTACCCCAAAAAAGATAACCAGTGCATGAACTCCCGTTACTTGTAATTTGAATGAAACTGTAGGTCAAGTAATTTGGTTGATCATTTTGTGGCACTATTTTATTAGTATTTATTATTTTTTTAAAGATTTTTAATTTTTCACGAGATCTCAATTCGCGGCGAGCCACTAGTTATAGATAGTAATCCTGAAAGTTTGTATGAAATTCGTTTTTTAACATATATCTTATTATTTTCAGGTAACGAGATTTTCAAATGTGAAGTTGGCAATCATTTAGTAAATATGAATAAATAAACTGTATAATGTTATAAACCTTAATACAGAAATAAACTATTTTTCTAAGTATATATGTTGTATTTTATGTAATCATCGAATCAGAGATTCGTAGACGAAGCAAAGTCACCGACACGAGCACAAAGGATTGGCAAGCTGAAGGGGCAGTGGGCAGAGCACATAGCTCGAAGAACTGACGGCCGTTGGGGCAGTTCTTGAGTGGCGACCATGCACTGGAAAGCGCATCGTGCCCCCCACTAGATGAGACGACCTGTTAAAGAATGCTGGGAGCCGTTGGCTGCACAAGATCGGTCGCTCTGGAAATGTATGGGGGGGGGGGGGGGGGGCATAACCATTATCTGCTGGATGCCGTTGGTACCGCCTCGTGCATGTGCGGAGTAAAGAAGCGACTCGAGCGACGAACATATGACATCCTAATAAGTAACTCGGTTTGTTTGTTACCTTTTCACGACTAAACGGCTGAACAGATCGTAATGAGATTTGTCAAGGAGATAGATTATATCCTGAAGAAGGACATAGGATGACTTTTGTCTCAAAAAATAATCTTGCAGGGGGTGAAATAGGGGTTGAAAGTTTGTATGAGCAATCCAAAATTCCTCAAGTTAGGGATCTAAAAATTCATATTTTCAGATTTGGTATTTATATATGTAGATTATGACCAAGATTGAGACATAGGCTACTTTTTACCCGCTTGCGCAGAAGGAGGGTAGGTAATGTTTTTATTGACAAACAACGCATGTGAAGCCGCGGGCGGATCAGCTAGTTTTTTATGATTTGATATTATATAAGTTTAAATTTGGTAACTCCTATGTCTCCTTATCGCATCATTCTCAAGTGGCTCCCTATTCGCCTTCGCCGTGATTTCCATATTCTGTCTCTATTCTATTCTATTCAATCCTTCTCCCCTTGCTATCTTAAAAAAAGGTTTGCTTATCTCCATTCTTTCAATAGGTACCTACCATGGACTTTCCATGGTACTTACTTATTCTCACAGGTCATCGGAAAACTTATCACTCAAAACGGGATATAGACGGGCTCCTTCACAGCACTCATAAGCTGAGATTAAAGCACCTATTTATTTATTTGAAATGTCTCTGTTTTAGATGATATGTAAGCATAATGATATAGGTTATTAGTTGGGTAGGTATTAGTCTATCTTTAGATACCTATTTAAAATAAATAAATAAATAAATATTGCTGGACAATTCACACAACGCTATCTAGCCCCAAACTAAGCAGAGCTTGTATTATGGGAACCAGATAACTGATAGAATACTTATATACTTTTTTTTTTTTTTTGTAAATACATACTTATAATATATAGAAAAACAACCAGACCCGGAACAAATATCTGTAGATCATGCAAACATTTGTTCCGCGGCGGGATTCGAACCCGCTACCTCCTGCGTCTCAGCCGGCTATTCGCCCACTGCGCCACGGAGGTCGTCATTTATTTATGTATTAGCAATTTATAAGCAATTTTTTATTATTATTTTGTTTCTCTTCATTTGTAACTATACTCTGTGCACCGCGCTGTCCATTACTTTCCATCCAAAGGATGCCTGGAATAAATCGCTTTCAGCGATAAGGCCGCCCATTGTACTATATTTAGCATTAATTAGTTGTTTTTGAGTATTCCTGGTGTACAATAAAGCATTATTCTATTCTATACTATTCCCCAGTGATTCTTGAATACCATGATCACGGGTAAAGGCCTAGGGTAGAAACTATATATCAGGAAAATAATCGTGCAAATCCTACTCTAAGTTACATATTGGCGACTATCCTATGAACGATAGAACGACCGAAATTACTTTTGATATCCTATGTCGTAATTGCTACTCTAGTGGTGTTAAAACGATACGTCTCTTTGTCTGTGTCTTTGTCCGAATTCGACGAACCTTTTAACTGCACCTCGCTAGTCGTATAAGAGTATTCAGTGTTTCGTTGTTATTTCTGGCTGCTCCGCTCCGCATGCATTTCCGTGCGACCTCTTAGTTTACAGTTTTTGTCAAACAATTTTTTTGAACGAATGGTTTGTTTACAATGTTTACATAAGTTAGAGGATATGTATCTTGTTAGGGCATCCCAACATTATAAGGTAGGAATCTAAGTATAGGTACCTTTAATACAAAGTTATCACAATCACAAATACTAAAAGCCTATATAGTTTCTTTATATAATAAATACCTACTTATATATTTGACTAATGTTATTAAATAACCATAATAATAGTAAATATACTACCTAAGTACCTTTGTACCTTTTGATCCTGCAATCAAAACAAACCAATCCCCTCCTAATACATAAATACGTCTACTATAATACATAACAAAGCCTCTTCAAATACATAAAACTAACACATGACTTTCAACCCTATCTCCTAGTAAATAAAAGGCAAGCTTAAACTACAAAATTGTCGGTGCATTTTAAACTTTATTTCATAGAAAATTAGGTATAATTGATGTGATGTCGAAGGTTGTATGAAAACCAGATTCTATAATAGGTAGATATAATGTTGTGTGTTCTGTCGACAGATTGTAGGGATGGGAATAAATCTATCAATAAAAATTCAACATTTTATGTCAGCAGACATTTTTTTTACAAACTATTATACACTTAGGTTATCTACTAAATGCTAATACTAAATAAGGTTCTGTATGTATAATCAGCCCCGGTGTCCACAGATTGCGTTGATAAATTATAAGGGCATAAAAAGTGATAATGCATGCTTATGAAATAATATCTGTAGATGACATACATACCTACATACAAGAACAAGAATTTAACATTTACTTCAGGTCAGACAGAAAGAGTGTAGCCAACATAGACCAGAGGATTAGCAAGCTGAAGTGGCAGGTCGAGGCGCATAGAGCAGAACTGACGGCCGTTGGGGCACTCGCACTGGAAATCGCAGAGCCCCCTCCCCACAATTGATGGAAAGACGACCTGATAAAGGTTGCTGGGAGCCGTTTGGTGCAGGCAAAAGATCAGTCTCTCTGGAAATATATGGGGAAGGCCTATGTTCAGCAGTGGACGTGCTGTGGTTGATATGATGATGATGATACTAAACCATCGTTACTTACCTAATCCACCTCCACTTGTTCCATCCCTCAGCTTAAAGGTAGCCATAGCAACCGATCAATAACTTAACAGACAGACCGGACAGACAGATCGCACCCCAATACGTATCATATCTACTAATTTAGAAACTGATTTTAGGCTGACAATAAAGGAACTTCCTAATGCAGTCGGATTGATATGATACTGCACCCAATTACTTTTTAAAAAATTTAATTCCTGGAAATGGAACAAGCATATGGCTCACCTGATGTTAAGTGGTACGCACATTAGAAACGTACCCTGCATCCATCAACTTATAGGCATACAGATGTAATGCCTCATGTGCCTGTAATTTTACCGGCAACAAACTAGGAGGGCCTTTGCCTTTCAAATTAATTGGACAGCTAATGGAATGGAATAGTTCTAGTTTGTTATGTAACTGTTTAGTAATCTTCGTACTTATCAGAAAATAACAATTTACTATATAATTAGAAAGAAGAAGCCAGAGCTTTAAAAACCAATTAGAACAGTAATTGATGAATAAATCAGTCCGAGAAGAAAAATAAACACATGGCCCGGCCCTTATTGGTTTTTAGTTGCAAATATGCAGTACCCAACACTTTATTATGAAGTCTTGTTTGAGTCGTTCGTGTATTCTCGGCCTTAGGGGTGGTTTTGGCAGACATGGGGGTTCATTATGAAGTTTAAAGGCCGAAGCATGTTTGTTAGGCTTAGTGGATAGTAGCTGGGTTTTCACCATCGTAACAGGGGATGATTGGATTACTATAGGCACATATGATATGATATACATTAAATGAAAACACGGGTAGGGATAATGGCTAGTATTGTGGTAAAATAGGTTTTGTTTTTTCAAATTCATTATCATAGAAAATTTTAAACTAACAATATTAATATCAAGTCATAAAATATCATTGAAACAGCCTGTATAAAATAGGTAAACAAATCATATTCACTCATCATGTAGGTAGGTACCTGTTAAACTAACTAAGCAGCATCGTTAAAAATTGTTAATTTGGAAATGCGTAATTAACAATTTTAAATATTCAAGTCACCGATATTAAACCCAATTAAACTTCCTTCTGTATTAGATTCCTAGTTTTCGCAAACTATACTCATGTTTTTAAGACAAAACGGGTCTTATCGCGCACAGATTTATATCAAAATTATAACACGGCCGATGTAACTTGGCCGAAACGTCGAGGTTAGTCAAAATTATAATTTTGATATAAATCTGTGCGCGAAAAGACCCGTTTTGTCTTAAAAACATAGATTCCTAGTCTTTATTAGATGCTTCCTTTCGGTCTGAAGTATTCAAGGTAAAACTAAAAAAAATGCTTGAAGATTTAGCCGATTATAGTATTCAGTATTAATTTATTCATCATTTCATTACTTTGGATAATATTGATACCTATGTTAGTTAATCTTAGGTACATAGTATAAAATGTAGTCGCTTCCGCTGTCTGTTCGTTTAGATCTTCTCAACGGATTTCGATGCAGTTTTCAGAAATAGATAGATAGAGTGTTCAAGAGGAGGATTTTCATGTATAATACATACACAGTAACTGCGAAAGTAACTGTTTGTTTGATTGTTATCTTTTCATAACTAAACGGCTGAACCGATCGTAATGAAATTTGACAAGTATTCTACAAGGTGATAGATTATATCCTATTATACCCGAGTGCGCAAAAGAAGGGTAGGTACCTAATGTTTTTATTGAAATGCCACGCATGCGAAGCGGCGGGCGGGTCAGCTAGTAATAAAATAAATCTAATTACAACCAGGATATTGGAAAAAACAATTGGTTACAGTAGATACTACTCACTCATGATGAACACCTCAGCCATTAGCCCCACCCGTGTTTTCATTTAATGTCGTACCTACATAACAAACCACGTACCTACCTAGTATATGGGCAGCCATTCAGATAACACTTTTGTAATCAAGTTCTTTTACGAAGGAAACAGATTTTATTATCCTCTAAAACCTCTGCATGGTGGTCAGGCTAACCCGGTGTGACTGTAGTAGGTACATTTGATTCGAACCCCACCTGCCAATTACGTACCTCGTTAATTGATATTGACAATAATAATTGAGGCAGGGTGATATTCTGCTACGTGTATGACGGTGTATGTGATAGATATTTACGTTGTATATCCTATCTGATACTCGGATCAAACAATATAAAATTGAATCACATGAAAAGGTTAGGTTAGGTTCTAAGAGTAGCAGAGTTCCTTCCTTGTGAAAGGACTCGCCTGGGGAAGTACTACCACCATACCTATTTCTGCCGCAAATCAGCATTGCTGTGGTTCAGTTTGAAGGGCCATACCCCTGCCGGTTGAAAATACTGGCGCATGAGGCTTTACACTTGTATGCCTTAAATTGATGGACGCAGGACGATCTACTAGACAATACTCTGTTAAAGGCGATGGGTGGCCATAAGTTTATTCCATTACACGGTAGTAGATATAATATAAAAAAACGGCCAAGTGCGAGTCGGACTCGCGCACGAAGGGTTCTGTACAATTATCTATAAAAATGGCAAAAAAAATCACGTTTGATGTATGGGAGCCCCCCTTAAATATTTGTTTCATTTTAATATAATTTTTTTTTTAAAGTGAATATTCTGTGAATATTTCAAGCGTCTACCTTTTGCCATTATCAATATCGAACAAAAACAAGCAAAAAAATCACGTTTAATGTATGGGAGACCCCCTTAAATATCTATTTTATTCTGTTTTTAATATTTGTTGTTACAGCAGCAATAGAAATCTGTGAAAATTTCAACAGTCTATCACGGTTCATGAGATACAGCCTGGTGACAGACGGACATACAGACAGACAGCGGAGTCTTAGTAATCGGGTCCCGTTTGACCCTTTGGTTACGGAACCCTAAAAAGGTCGTCATCATTATCCATCGACCAGCCAGTCTACTGCTGAACATAAGCCTCCCTTATAAACTTCCAGATCGACCGATCTGGTGTGACCTATACCCAACGACTCCCACAAACCTTTATAAGGCAAAACTCCTTTCCTGCAAAACCATTTTTTTTTAATTATCCATAGTATATGATAAATTCCTAAACAAAACCATTTTTTACTCGACTACGGCAAATCCAAAAGGAAGGGATTAGGAAAGTGGAAGGAAGTGTTTAGCAGTCTATATCTATTATAAAGTGACTTGGCCAGTTCACGACCACTTAGTGGACTTGTAATCTTTGAAGTAACTTATTTCTTAAAAAAATATGTTGTTTTCATTCAAACAGTACTTGGAAGTGATAGAAAAACATCAAATAATCTAAATATCGCCAGTTTGAATATTTTTTATGTTTGTTAGTATTAAATAATTAGGGTTTATCAAAAAATTGCTATTTTCTCAGTTCCCGACTACTTGCGGCCAGTCCACGTCCGACATTTTTGCCAGTTGGCGTCCACTGCAATGCTACTGAAAAAAGAACGTTAGCGTAATAATCTTAAGGTTGAAAATAAGAACAACAATTAAAGGTTCATATTTATTTGATAATTTCACAAAACTGACACGTATCATACTTCGACGCCGCTTCTACATAGGTCAAATCTTTAAAAATAGTACACTTTAGATGGTACCAACGCATACATTTGTCTGTGTATGTGATAATGAAACATGGTCGTTAGGTGACCAATTCCTGACCACCTCAATAATGCTTATTGAAGTGTCTGCATTTTAGTTGTATTAACATATTTTGCTGGTCGCAATCTAACGTGTAAATAAACCATATCATATAAATATAAACATATCATATAAATTCATAAATAACAAAATATCGCTAAACACTATGTCTAGGTATTTTAAACATCTAATAATCCACTGACTCAACAGGCTGGAGCGCCTCTAAAAGTCTTTTGACAAAATGGTTATTAACTAAGTATTTCCCGTTGTAAATCTAGAAGTTATAATAATACTTTTATGCACTTAGCTTGCTAAACATAATTTTATGTGCACTTTATCTATCAAAAATTAAAGATATGTGTGTTAATAAGGTGCGGGTGACCTAGGTATTACGTAGTCGGGTTTTAATATTAAAACTTATACATAAAGCTTATTTGTCACAAAAATGGCTTCAATCTAATTACCATTGACAAAACATACCCCTTGGGTACTAGACAGTGCAATTTTCGTATTTACAGTAGAATCTCACTAATCCGGCACTTCAATAGACCGATACGTCCAATAATCCGGCACCCTCCACCCGCGCCTCCCTCGCCCTCTCTCCTCGCGTATGCGCTCTGTCGTCATCTAGCAGTCTAACCTCAAAACTTATCACGTGTGTACGTATTTACTTACGTACGTTTTAAAGTGAGAATAGTGTACTTAAACATGTCAAATAAACGGAAACACAAGACTCTAGCTTTGAAGGATAAAATGGACATTTTAAAGAAGTTAGATAGTGGAGAAAACATGTGCAAACTGGCAAAAGAATATGGAGTTGGGCGTGCAACTATATACGATCTCAAGAAAAAAAAACAAAAGATAGTGGACCACGTGAACACGTTGGGATCTGGACCAGAAAAGCGTAAAACATTACGAGTTGGTGATTATCCAATGATGGAAAACGCTCTCTACATGTGGTTGATGCAACAGCGTTCTATACACACTCAGGTATCTGGAGAAATTTTGAAAGCTAAAGCAATCGAATTTTATAAAAAACACACCAAAAAAGATGATTTTCGTGCCAGTGATGGATGGCTGTATAGATTTAAAAAGCGATTTGGTATCACCATATCGGGTGAAAAATTGTCAAGCGTCAAATGGTTTGAAGAGATCGAAGAACCACGGCAAATTATAAAAGATGAAGGAATATGTGAAGCAGGAAAAGAAGAAGAAAGCCCTGTAGAAATATTGGAGCCACCTACTACTGCAACTGTAAAAGTAAAACCAGAACGAACAGAAGAAGAAACAGCATTTAATTGTTTCAGTACCTGCATAACATGGGCAGAAGAAAACGCCGTATCTGCTAAAGATATTATAATTCTTCGAAACATGCGAGAGCAGGTATTTAAACAAAGACTACAAGTTGCACTAAAACAGACCTCAATTAAGGATTATTTTAAAATTATGTAATTATATAATTGTGAGATATGTTACAATCACAAAAAACCTGTCGAACACAAATACATACATTATATTCTCTTTATAAAATGCTTTATTTTTTAATATGATTTTTTCTCTATAATCCAGTAATCCGAACATTCCAATAATCCGGCACCCTCTAGTTTTAATAGTGTCGGATTAGTGAGATTGTACGGTACTTTATTTGTTCGTCGCGGACCATGAGACAGTAGAATTAGTGCCCCGTGACGGGTGACGGGAGGGGGGGGGGGGCACAGCTGTTATGTGATGTGACTCATGACTTGTTGATAGTTAGGTTAGTTAGATAGATAGGAACTATCAAAACCAATCAACAAAAATGGCACGCGATCTCAAAAAATACGACCCCAGAATTCGAGGGTCATTCACCTGATTCACAAATCTACCGGGGTCCCTAGAGTCAATAACCTCGCCCTTATGACGTCACAGCATTTAATATTTTTGGGGTAAAGTCGGGGGTGCAACACATGAATGAAATGGGCCGTGTCAAATGCCCTTAGAGCGTGCGCTGTCAGAATAACTAAAGGATCGTAAAAAAATAGGTGGAGTCCATAGCAGATGTTGTGTTCATATTACAAATTAGATTGATAATTTTTTTTAAGTTTCGCCCCCCTCTTCATTAGTATCTAATTACGGTCACGATTAAGTACCTACTCATATTCATCATAGATTATTGATCAAGCGAAGCGAGATCTCTAATGGCGGGTTTCTATATCCGTCGGTAACCAGCTCGTTTCTCCTTGAAAGCCTGTCAAAAGTTTGACACTTTTTCAAGGAGATACGAGGCGTAGTCGGTTACCGACGGATCTAAGAACCAGCCATAAATCAACTTGGGCAAATAGGCGTTGTATGTACCTATGTATGAATGTTTGTCCGAGGATAAGTTTCGAAGCGTTGATCCGATAATCGTGAAATTTGGTATATAGGTACCTACGTAGTGATGGCACCATTTTAGTGTGACTAAATGAGCACAAAATGTGTGTGTGGGGGGGGGGGGGGGGGGTTGTTGAGATATTGGTGTTCAAGAGGGGTAAAAAAAACAAATTGGGACTATCCGGTCAAGTAGCACGTCTAATAAAAGGTATTTGTGAGTAAATTCCGACCCCGTTTTTATTTTAGTTTAAACTTTGTAGTTTAAGTTATTAGCCAGAATATAAACGGAACTCTGATTTTATGATGGCTAATAACTGACATAATTCTCAGGGTACACCAGTGACCCCACAGTCCAGAAATTTGGTATGCGTATAGCTTTAGTGACACAATTATCAACGTTTTTACCTCCTTTTGCTGCTTGTATTGTTCCAACGGGCAGGGCACTTGACCAGACGTAGATACGACAGGTGGACTAAGGCACTAACAGAGTGGAGTCCGAGAACTGGGCATCGAAATAGGGGACGTCCACCAGCGAGATGAGTCGACGATGTCAATAAGTCCGTGGTCAGACTTGGGAAGAATGGCATAAACGAAGAGAGGTAGAGATAAATGTCCAGCAGTGGGTCGTTACGGGCTGAGAATGATGATGGCGATTGTTCCAATGGTGCAGTCTTGAAAATCAATTAAGTTTAGTAGAGCTCCTTAGGTATAAACAGTGAGAGAATTGATCTTTGCTGATATCGGAGCTGAGATATTCGAATTCGAAGGTTCGTCATTAGGTCGTGATGATGATGCAGCCTGTCAACACCATGGGTGACCGTTGACGCAACCCCGACTACAAGCGAAACGCAGTGAAAAAAAAAAGAAAAAAATTTATTTGACACGACATGATAACACTGAAAACCTAATAGATGGTGGGATACCTAGCTAGACCAGTGCGGAGCGGATCGCACTCATTCTGACGAAGGTTCACGAATAGAACCCAAACACTGTCGGTCGTAACACCGATAAAGCGGTACGTGATAAATGCCGTATAATAATGATTGAAATAAATTACGAAAGTTTTCCAAGTAAAACTATAAGACATTTTGCCGATTTTGGTCTTACGACGTTATTATTAACATACCATAACACACACAGCAGACATTCTTACATCGGGAATCGAATACGCACCTCTCACGTCTCAGCTGGCTACTCACCCACTAAGCCTTTTACGGCTTTACTAATAAAATAATCATAAAAATGCATTTAAACCACTTTCCTACAATAACTTGAGTTACTCAGTTTTTAGGGTTCCGTACCCAAAGGGTCAAACGGGACCCTATTACTAAGACTCCGCTGTCTGTCTGTATGTCCGTCTGTCACCAGGCTGTATCTCATGAACCGTGATAGTTAGACGGTTGAAATTTTCACAGATTTCTATTGCTGCTGTAACAACAAATATTAAAAACAGAATAAAATAGATATTTAAGGGGGGCTCCCATACATTAAACGTGATTTTTTTGCTCGTTTTTGTTCGATATTGATAATGGCAACAGGTAGACGCTTGAAATATTCACAGAATATTCACTTTAAAAATAAATAATTATATTAAAATGAAACAAATATTTAAGGGGGGCTCCCATACATCAAACGTGATTTTTTTTGCCATTTTTATAGATAATTGTACAGAACCCTTCGTGCGCAAGTCCGACTCGCACTTGGCCGTTTTTTTATATTATATCTACTACCGTGTAATGGAATAAACTTATGGCCACCCATCGCCATTTGTCACCAGGCTGTATCTCATGAACCGTAATAGTTAGACAGTTGAAATTATCACAGATGATCTATTTTTGTTGCCGCTATAACAACTACTAAAAACAGAATAAAATAAATATTTAAGGGGGCTCCCATACAACAAACGTGATTTTTTTGCTCGTTTTTGCTCGATATGGATAACGGCAATAGGTAGACGCTTCAAATATTCACAGAATATTTAGTTATATATTCACTTTAAAATAAAATAATAATTAAATTTAAAATAAAACTAATATTTAAAGGGCACAAACGTGATTTTTTTGCCGGTTTTATAGATAATGGTACGGAACCCTTAGTGCGCGAGTCCGACTCGCACTTGGCCGCTTTTATTACTTTTTTATTGGTGGTAGTCAAGCGCTTGACCACGACCTCACCTGGTGGTAAGTAATGGTGCGATCGAAGATGGAGCACGCTTGCCTAGAAATAACCTATTCACTCTGGACTTGAAGACTCCGAGATTATAATGGTCCAGAAAAACACACGGCGGAAGTGAATTCCACTCTACTCGTGCGAACAAGTTGGTGCAAATCGTTTGGTAGGTATAGGTACGGCATGGTGGTATGCCGACCAGGTATGGGTGGAACTTCTTGGTACATCTGCTTGTCCGGTGTTGGAAGGAGTAAAGAGGGATAAAGTCATGAAGATCTTGCGCACATTCACCAAAATTTATCTTGTAAAAAACTGAAAGACTGGCTACTCGGCGGCTGTGCTCTAGACTTTATAAATTGGCTTCCACCTAAATATGATTTAGAGAGTTGTCAAATCAAACAAATACGTCCAGTTTAAACACGTTTAGTCGCTAAATACGGTTAGGATCGTTATGCAAGCCGGTTTCAGGGTCCGAATGATCAATAAAATAAACATCTTTAATATATAAAAATCTCGTGTCACGGTGTTTCTTGTCGCTTCCACCGAAATGAGTCGACCGATTTTAATGATTTTTTTGTATATTTGGTAGGTATGAAAATAGGTCGTAAATTATTTTTACCCTCCTGCCCCCACCCCCCATTTGTAATTGCGATTTTAGTATTTATCTATGAGCAATATCCATATAATTTAACCGACGTTCATTGACGTGAAGTCATTTACACGAAGTGTCGCGTCACTTTGACAAGAGTGTTTTATATAGTTTTTATCCCGAAGTTTCTACGGGAACGGGAAGTTTCAAGCGTGCGAAGCCGCGGGCGAGTCAGTTAGTAATTTATATAATGGAAGCCGAAGACAAACGTCAAAGTAAACATTTTTATATTCAATGAAACGACCATTTTGCATTATCATTCTTTTTTTTATATCATCTTGCCAAAAGAGTGTGGGATACTGAGGAAGTTACACAGGACTGGAGAGATGTAGTGATTTGTAAGCTGTACAAAGGGAAGGGAGATGTCTCCGATTGCATCTCTTACCGCGGTATATCTCTTCTCTCCAGTGCTGGAAAAATCCTTGCTCACATTGTTAACACCCGCCTTAGTGAACTCGCAGAGAAGTACCTTCCTGAAAGCCAATGTGGTTTCCGTCCCAGTAGAGGTACTATCGATGCAATGTCTGTCGTAAGGCAACTTCAAGAGAAGAGCTTAGAGCATCAACTGCCTCTCTACATGTGCTTTGTTGATTTGGACGCAAAAGCATTCGATAGAGTACCTCGTGAGGCTCTATAGCTTGTTCTCCAAAAATCGGGGTATTCGAAGAAGTTCGTCAACCTCATACGCCAATTCCATATTGGCATGAAGGCGCATGTTATTTATTTTATACCATCTAACTAAAGTAGTTTAAGGTTATGTCTAAATTGTAAACTTTTTGTATTTTATCAGAGTTTTTCGAACTTCCTTTTAGCAGTCCATAAAACAATCAACACTACCACATTTCTAAACCATCGTTAAAAGAACAATACTTACCCCTCGTAATAGGGTGAGTGTGGGGTGGCGCACTTGTCACCTGGGGTAGCATAACAAAGGAATCAGCTGAGGATATTTTTGTTTTTTAGGGTACCATAAATAAATAAATTGGACAAACGCGTGTCGAACCACGTGAGGGTTCGGCCAGTTCGGCTGTAACTTATTCATATTAAAATATGTACTATGTTAATTTTGGTCATTTTAACTGTTTACAAACCCAACTACAGACATAAGTTGGTCGACAACGGCTTTTAAATTAGTAAAGTCTACTCATCTTTGTTATAATTAAGAATTACGGCATATATGGCCTTACTGATTTCAACTGGATACATATGGTTGACATAGAATTATAAAATTTGGCAAGAATTTTTTTCTCACGGGCAAAAACTCATAAATCGTTATATCACACAACATTTGTAGTTATATCACTTATAAAAATATTTCTACGGATCCCTCGGTGCGTAAGTCAGACACGCACTTGTCTGGTTATTTTTCTTAAAAAATAAGATAACTTTATTTGTAGAGTTTCAAACAAGGCGTCGAGTTACCAGACTGTCTGTTTTCTACAAGGTCCATGCAGGCGAATAATGTGCGGATGGCCTTCTCCTTTCCACCACAGGACTAATAGATTGAGTAGTAACACACAAAATTATTTCTTTTATATTTTAATAATACTACCAACAGAATTCGTAGACGAACCAAAGTCACCGACATAGCAATAAGGATTTGCAAGCTGAAGTGACAGTGGGCAAGGCACATTGCTCGTAGAATAAATAAATATATATTGATGGACATTTCACACATATCTAGCCCCAAACTAAGCAGAGCTTGTACTATAGGAACCAGGTAACTGATAGAATAATATAATATACCTTTTTTTTGTAAATACATACTTATAATATATAGATAAACATCCAGACCCGGAACAAATATTTGTAGATCATGCAAACATTTGTTCCGCGGTGGGAATCGAATCCATTACCTCCTGCGTCTCAGCCAGCTATACGCTCACTGCGCCACGGAGGTCATCTGACGGTCTGACGGTCTGACTGAGAACTGACGGCCGTTGGGGCAGAAATGTTCTCGAGTGGAGACCACGCACTGGAAAGTGCGGCGTAGGACGACCCCCCACTAGATGGAGAAAGACCTGATAAAGGTGATGGGGGCGATTGGGTGCAGGCCTCACAGGATCAGTCGCTCTGAAATCTATTGGGGGGGCCTGTGTTCAGCAGTGGATGTCCTTTAGCTGGTATGATGATGATGATAATAGATAAAAGTTTAATGTTGTATTCAAAAAGAGTACTTACCTACCTACTTACCTACTTACTATTAAGTATTTCGACTTACCTTTGTAATTAATGTATTTTAAATATTATAGTGAAGGTATTTAGTATATTTTAGAAGAGTATTTACTTAATTTAATGGATAGGGTTGGATGTCAGATATAAATAGAAACAAAAATCTATGGGTTTTTTATATATTTAGAACAAGAAATGTATAGTTACAACCATTGAGGATATTAAATATCATATCGTAAAAACTATTGTATATCATAGGTAAGTGAGAAGAATCTTTACAACATTTTTTCCCATTTTTTAATTATTTTTTTTTCCAATAAATTAATAATTATAGACACTGAAATTACGTGAAAATATTAATGAATTAATTTAAAAACAGCCAAGAAACGACTACAAGGTGTAAATATTTGGTTATTAATTCTTAATTTAGGAATGAGTAATTTATAATTTTCTACTATCGAAAAAATATGGGGGTTGTAGAAATTCTTCAAAACCAATCTAATAACCGAGCCGCGTTCGCAATAATAAATACAATTTTGGAAAATTTCACAAACTCCACTTAAACGATCTTACAAATTATTGGGAACAACATTTAAGTCTAAAGACGACACTAAAACTGTAAATTTAACGGACGCAAGATATAATTACACCAATTTCCATATAGTTTATGAAAACTAAATACATTGCCATTTAATTATACCATTTCCATAAGTTATGATAGTTGATATAATTTTATCAATGGCCATCTGAAAATGTTTGAACACTGATCGAACATAAAATGCATATACGAAGAATATAGAACCATCAGCTGTATTCAAATTTTCAGATGACCAGCCGCGACCTGCTTTCACTACTATTTCTTGTGCAAATCATAAATTCCTCACAAAAGCTAAAGAGGTAAGTAATTAGTTAAATCGACACAATAAGATATAATATAGAAATACCTAACGATTAGGTACAATACCAACTAAATCGGTTAATACGACCAACACATACAATCTACTTCTTATTTATTACAATCATTAATAAAAAGACAAAAATTAAATTTATTTAAACATTGAATTTTTTTATTAAACCGGAAGATCTTAAGTGTTTTTTAAACTTTTTTTTGCATTTTTTTTCCATTTTATAAAATACGTATTTGTATCAAAGTGGAATCAGCTAATACGAATGAATTTGGCTGACCGAATTTCGTTATTTCATTATAAATATCATTGCTTTCATTGTCTAAGTACATCTTACCTGATGTTAAAATACTTATTAAATACTTTAATATTTGAGAATGTTATCTTACGATGCATTGTCTAATTATTACCTATCTTACATCGAATATTTCGGAAGTTAGGTGTATTAAGGGAGATCATGAAAAGTGTCACTTTTCAGACCCGGAATGTATGGGTATGAATGACTAAGTAGGTACAAGGAGTATCACATGCTACTCTGCATCTTGCGTTCGCTCCCACCGCGCATTCCATTGTTTACATGTGAATATTCGCGTTCGTTCGACTATATAGTTCCGAAGGATAGTCACACTATCAGGTACATTAGAGACTCGCACCTAGGCATGGCACTCGCACACTGGCGAGGTGGAAACAAACCCTGCAGTCAGGAATCAACACCGAGAACGAATTCTAATAAATAGACAGTGAATTTGATATTACATGATATTTATTTATTTAAATTCGAAACTATTGGTAATATATATTTATTACCGGACCTGGAGCGTACCTTTATTTACATATTTATTGCAATCTGTGTTACCCGACGAGTCCTGCTTCAATCTGTGTTACCCGACGAGTCCTGCTTCAATCTGTGTTACCCGACGAGTCCTGCTTCAAAACTTTACTCAAACTATTTATTGCAATCTTTCGGTAGTTTCTCTCGCGAATCTTCACTGTCTATGATGATCTAGGATTTCGATACGTCACGTTTGAACGCGGTTATATCAAAATTGGAGCGTAGGATAGCTGGAATCGCTGCGGCTGTATCTATAAAACCATCGAAATATCTAAAGCTACGACTAGAGAAACGGATCGAAAATGAAGGAAGTACACGATGAGCAAGTAAGTATTCAAGTTGTGATTTTATAAAACAGCCTTCAGCGGAGAAGGTTGTGCGGATCTAGGGCTTAGTAACATTTAGTCGATGTCTCGAGTGGTTCACTCGAAATATTTCAATCGATTGTAGCTACAAGTATGTATCGTGAGTCGCGGCCCGCGCTTTGGATTGAGCATTGCGAGAGGCGACACTGAAATATTCCGCGCGGAAGTTTTAAACTTATTTATTCCTATGGAAGATTTGATTTCTTGTGTCTTATCTATGGGAGTTGCAGGGCCGCGATTCCGTTTGTGCGGCGGCCGTGCGCTTTCCCTACACGAAATCTGCTTAGAACACTCTAGATTTTATCCCAACCCTATCTATCACCGTTGTTGGACAGATCACCCGCGTAGTATTTTCAATTGATTTACTTATTATTTATGGGCTTTCGACCATTTGTACGCGCGAGTGCATGATTTTAATGACAGAACAGAGAAATCAATGTAATATATCGTATTGAAGCGCATCGCGTGCTGATAAGCGAAGCACGGTATCCATTGAACATTTCTGTTTTTTAATATTATAAGTTTCTCTGTTCTGTGATTCGACTTAATCATTAAATATCAAGACAATTTTGTCTCAATTTTACACATTTATTTTGCTAATTTCACAGCCACATTGTAATTAGCCTATGCGTATTTAGAGTATTGTTTCGGTGTAGCCAATTAATTAGATTTAAATATTTTTTAAGCTTTTCTTTTATCTTAAACTTTTCATAAAAAATGCGTCAAAACACCTTTCAAAAAGTAGCCGTATGCTATGATAATAGGTCTGATTCTCCCTTGTCACTTACTGGGGTTTGTTACGCGTTCACGCTTGTATCTGTAACACTATTTTTAATAATCCTGCAGATACAAGTCAGTTTGATTAAACTTTTAATAGCTTTTAATATAAATATTTTGTAAATTTTATACTATTTTTGGAAATATTTCATTAAGAAATTTAAAATATAATTAAGATTTTATAGCGATAGAGAAGGAATATTTATGTTTTGTAAATATTATTGTGAGCTATTAAAACTTTAACCTACCTAGGTATATGAGCAGAACATTTTGCGCGCTGCCACTTATCGCTATGTAGATATGAATTACAGTATATTTAAAATACATATAAAAATATCAAGTTAGAATTACCCGTGAGAAAAATGGTTTATTATTAAAATTCACAATTATATTTATTGCTTTTGCCGTTACGTCTATTCGGCCGTTGGGGCCGACTACACTATTGAGCACTATTTTTATATTATTTATTATCCCGAAAGAAGGGAGGTTACGCGCAAAACGCCCTACTAATGTAAGTGACATTAACTAGCTTACCGAATGACTTACGATCCTTTCCAAAATATTTTTGCTTTTAACTTTATTTATTATCTAAAAAGTCGATGAGTTATTATTAATATTTGGTGTTTTTGTTTCGATTCAAACGACGTACTTTCTTTCACACAAACGAACGTTTAAACCAACGAATCCAACTGAGCGGGGTGAGTCTGGCTGTTCGTACACAAAATGAAGTCAGTTTAGTCATATTACTTTATTTAAAAGTAGATTATTGCTTTTGAGGCGGAAATATAACTATACTTTAGTATCAAACTCGCTAACTTATTCCCTCACTCGTAAAGCTTACGAGTATAGTATGCAAATTAAATGTAGTTTGAAAACTGACTTTATTTTTATACAAACAAGTGTATTTTTCAAAACAATGTCGCATATCGTATTCGATCTACGTCGCCCGATACAATTTTTCTAATAAATAAATCAATTCAGGTGTTTCCGAATTAGAGTATTACAAATTAATATAAGTACCTACTAATAGTTATAATAAATGATTGAACCACACCTAGGATAATAAATAGACATAAAATACATTAATTGCACATAAATTTAAACAGATAATGCATGAAAATTATCAATACTTTGATTAAATCTTAAAAATCCGTTCGTACGAATTAGATCGATTGAAATTTCCATGTTCTGTTGAACACAACACGATACAACAACTAGTACATATAACCTAACGAACTACAGATCAAGTATAATTGTGCTTTCTCATACATCTCATCCTTCTCTCACTTTTATAATAAATACAGTAAGTTATAAGTACATAGGTAAATTAATTCAACATTTATATGTTTCGCCCGAACTTCATCTCGTGACGTTGGCGAGCAAAACAGGTAACTCACGAACTGACTAAATTAACACAAATACGTCTACTAATAATACTAAAATTGGAATGTAAGCATATTTAAGCTGTATGAAAAATAAGCATTTTTTTGTATTTTTTTGAAATGAAGAAGGAAGTGGTGTTCACATTCGCGCGGATAAACGAGTAGTTTACAATAAATAGTAAACACATTCGACTTGTGCCGAATCCCTTTACTGACACGTTCATTGTCAAACATCTCTTCGAGCCATTTATTTATTTAATATATTTTTATTAAATTACAAACTATTAGTTATTGCACGTTTTACATTTACAATAAATATATAAATACTTGTAAATTTAATTTTTAATCTCATCTTTGGTTATTTTATGAGTACCTATTAATATTTGAAATGTTACAAAACTGTTTTTACATATAATAAGTATATATTATTTTTTACAAAAATCGTTTTAGGGTCGTTAGGACGGCACAATATTAAATCTATTCAAGTTCGATGTTCATAATAGGTCATGTTGGGTATATGATATATTGTGACTGGTGACGCTGTTACGCGGCAATATTTTCTTTCATTAAAATTAAACAACTTTCTATTTACAAATTTCCATTTAGACTAAGACAATAAAAGCCTACTTCGAATAGACGCAGGTTCGCATCCATACATTAAATAATGACAGGTACCGATTGGTTAGTTTAGTTAGTATATCGAGTTGTCGATATTTGAGTAATGGTGTGTTTCGCTGACACCATTCCCTTGTTAATTCCCCCGCGCTGCGCGGCGACCTCGACTGGTTCCGCCCGGCGCCCATCCCGAGAGCCCGAGAGCCGGGAGCTGGCTGCATCGATCCCTCCCCCTTCGGAGTCTTCCGGAGCGCTGTGGCTTCGGTCGCGTCTCAATCCCAGATCACATACGACAATGACGATGAATCTATCATTAAGCGTATTACGTCTTCAAAATTTATCTCAAAAATGTCTAACCTAACTACCACTCCGTCAGCGGGAAGCAACCGGTCGCGCTGTTTCGCCCTTTTTAAAATTTTATCAAAACCTATCACAGTTTGACTAGTTTTCATCCTTAACTTTAATATATGATTAAAATATACGTATTAATATATATCTTCGAATCTTTAACAATATAACACTATTTTACTTCGGATGTGAGCCTTTCCGGCTGCAGTATATACCTACGGTGATCGAGTGAGCGAAACGGATGAACATACGTCGATTGATTTGGCAACTATTGATCGACCCGAGTCGACACCGGCCCTTACCGATACGTGAACGTATGTACCATACAGTACTTATACGATATGATCGCATACTAAATTGGAGCATAGCATTTAGGCTATTATTGCTAATATTATTTTTATTATATTCGAAAACTATTTCTCGATAACCACAACCGTTCATAAGCGAAGTTTAATATCATTATTTTGTTACTGACTATTACCAAGTTCAAGTCTAGCCTGAGTGAGCATCACATGCCCTTAAAGTATTATTGCGTGCTCGCGGCACCGGCCGGCCGCCATCTTACCCGGACATGCGCGGGGTGCGCGGGAAATCCGCCATTTTGATAGCCCCGATACTTAACCCAATTCCACTAGACGGGGAATCGACCGGGAAAATGGCGACAGAAGCCGGAACAAAGGGCCGCTCAAAGAGCGATACTATATCGAACATTCTAGATTAATACAAAACGCCCGCAAGGCGGCGAGCCGCCGGGAAGACAGTCTGTCGGGTGCTAGAGTCACTTCACAGCCACTTCAATGGCGGCTTCGTCGAGCGCGCGGGTAGTCGGCATGTATGGGTGCGCGCCTGCTGTGCCGTCCTAGCGCCGGGCGCGCCGGCGCCGGCCCTCTCTTGAACCCGCTTAGATTGTCTTTATCTTGTTCGTCTTGAAGCTAACCTGCAGCACGCGGTTGCCCAGCGTGTAGCCGTTCAGCGACTGGATAGCCACCACGGCCTCGTCGTAGTTGGTCATAGTAATAAACCCATATCCCTTGCATTTATTCGTTTGGAGATCACGGATCACCTTGACGCTCTGAACCGCGCCGAAGGGTCCGAAAAGTTGCCAGAGAACGTTCTCTTCGGTCTCTGGAGCAAGGTTGTAAACAAAGATGCACCATTCGGAGCCAACGGTGCCCGGTAGGACACCGCCGAGCAGCTCTCCTGCTAGAGGACTGTAGCGCTGCAGACCCTTATTGATGGCTAGAAGTGACTTGCCCGAGCTGAAGCGTCCCAACGGGGCCGGGAAGCGAAGTGCAGCCGGCAAGTACGCAGCCAACGGAGCTAACGCCTTACCATTATTACTTGGATTGTTCGCGAACTTCACCGTAATCGGCTCAGTTGCGCCTTTCGGCACAGTACCGTTCAGTTCCTGGATCGCGCGTTCGGCCTCTACGCGCTGATCAAATCTGATAAAACCGACGCCTTTAGACAGACCTTGTTCTCCTCCGTTGAAGGGACGCCCGCCGGAGTTCTCGCACAGGATCCGCGATGTGATGATCCGTCCGTACGGGCTGAAGAGGCGCTCTAACTCGTTCTGCGTCATCGTCTTGGGTAAACCGGAAACGTATAGGTTGGCTCCTTTGATCGCCTCGCTGCTGGGACGGGCGTAGGACACTTTTATGGTCTTGTTTTGGAGGCGAAGTCCGTTGAGGGTGGCGATCGCCTTCTCCGCGTCTTCAGGGCGGTGGTAGTTGACGAAGGCGTAGCCCAGGCTCTGGCCACCGCCGTGGAGCGCGTGGTTCAGCGCATCCGGGAAGGCAGCGCCTTTGTTCCGGATCAACTTGCAAGACTCCACCTCGCCAATGCTCGAGAACAAACTCCTGATCTCCTCCTGAGTCATGCTCTGGGGCAGGTAGTTGATGATGAGGTTAGTCTTTGACTCCTCTCCGGAGCCATTCTGTTGTTCGCTGTCTCCCTTCGACATGGCTCAAATCATAAACGGAAAGAACGAAAGGGAAACGAAAAACGCGGTAAAAGAAAAGGCACGTCCGTTCGGTGGGCGCGCGAGGCCGGTACTGCGAGCTGGGGCTGGGGCCATCCCAGCGCATGCTCGGGCCTATCGACCGGCCTTACGTAACGCGGGGTTGTTCACCCCCCGGTGGTATAGTGTCCGAAAAAACCAGATCCACCCCGCATCGATCCACCCCGACCCTCCGCACCCCGCCCGGGTTGCACTTGCTCACGGGGACAATGATCGCGCCTTACCTAATAGTAATTGGGCTAGCAACGTAATACAGAACGTAAGCGAAAACTTTTCGACTTGAAACTTACACAAATCGCTCTAACCTTGATTATAGTGTAAAAGGAAACACTTTTCTTTCTGTAACGTGCGTGACCTACATTTCAAACGTTTTCTTTGTCTCGTTAAATGAGGACAGCTGGGGACGTAAACTTATTTTAGTTTCGTAAGATCTAACTGAAACACGCTGTGCACACTCAAACACGTTTAAAACAAACATAATAAGGCTTTTATAAAATTTCATGAAAGAAAAAGGTTCCCTTTGGAACCCTTTGAAAAGGTTGTGAGCGATTTCCTTTGTCTCCGGTTCCGAGAAATTATTTCCATCAAGTTTGCAAAGCTGTCTGCTTCCTGGAAGATTATTTTCTGGATTAACTAGAAATAGTATCCATTCTTTCATGGAACTTACTAAATGGATTCTTATGAATCTTTAATATATGAAAAAATATTATTTTTTTTTTTTCAAAAATAAATATATTTATTATGCAATATGCAAAATAGTATCAAACAGATTAACAATATAAACCACAAATAAATCAAATAACTAAAACTAAATTTAAAATAAACCTATAAATAAAAAACTGCATTTAAGAATCCGTTCCCAAATCTGCCGCTGTCAAGTTTAAGTATTTACGAAGTCCGGCAGGCACGCGACTCGTAAATGCGCGGCTCTGGAACCTATACATCTCATTATAGGACAAATAATTTTGATCCTTTGTCATGTCGATCGAATGAAAATGTTTATTTATAGTATATTGTGTATCTTCGTATCTTCATTTGTATTATACAGTTTTTTTTATTTTATTTGTTAAGCGCTTGACCACTTAGGTACTCATCCTGATGGTAAGGTCGAAGAAGGAGCGAGCTTGCCTAGATAGAACCTGTTCACTCTGGACTTGAATACTCCGAGATTATAATGGTCTGACAAGATTTCTACAAGTAAAATAACTAGTGGTTCGCCCCGAACTGAGATCTCGCCAGTCGCGAGTACAAAACAAAAAAATAATAATATTCACAATCTTTGGCTAATTGATCGATCGAAGCGAGATTTCCAAATCAACTTGAGCAAATTGGCCGTATGTACATACGTATGTTTGTTTGTTCGAGGATAAGTTTCGAAGCATTGATCCGATCATCATGAAATTTGATATATAGTTAGGTAGTGTTGGCACAATCCTGGTGTGACTAAGTGAGCTAAAAATGTTTGGGGGTTGTTGAGATATTGGAGTTGAATAGGGGCAAAATAACAAAAATAAGATTATTAGGTCCAATGGGCCGTGAAAGCCAATGAAAGATACATTAGTATATTAGACCCCGTTTTTATCATTGCATCCTTGTAGTATTTGAGTTATTAGGCGGCATAAAAACTAAACTTAAACGAAATTCACAGGGTAAGTACACCAATGACCCCACAATGCTGAAATTTGGTATTTGTGTAGCTTTAGTAACACAAATATAAAGAAAAGTCTGAAATCCAAAATAACTGCAATTTCTTCCCCTAAAAAAAGTTACCAATTAATATGGACTCCCGTTACTTGTTATTTGTATAATACTGTAGTTCAAGTAGTTGGTTGTGTATTTCTTGACACTATTTTATTAGTCAAAGGTTATGAATAATATTTTTTTTTTATTTTTGTTGAGACTCGCGAGATCTCAGTTCTGGGCGAACCACTAGTATAATAGTGCCACGAAATTCACAACCAACTAATTTGACATACAGTTGCATTCACGTTACAAATGATGGGAGTTAATCAGTACTCTTTTTAGATTAGAATTTGCAGTTATTCAGACTTTTCTCTATATTTGTGTCACTAAAGCTACACAAATCATGGCTAATAACTCAAAAACTATAAAGAAATTACGAAAAATATACTAATAAATAAACGGAGTCTAAAAGTACTAACAAATACCTTTCACTTGACGTCACACTTGACCTGATAGCCTCATTTTAATTTCTTTTACCCCACTTGAACCCCAATATCTCAACAAGCCCCCAACATTTTTAGCTCATTAGTCACACCGAAATTGTGCCATCACTACCTACCTATGTATTAATTTTCACGATGATCGGATAAACGTTACGAAAGCTATCTTCGGACAAACATGCATACATACAGCGCCGATTTACCCAAGTTGATTTAGAGATCTCGCTTTTCTTTCTCGATCAATTAAAGTAATGTCATTCGAATTTTACAGGTGTGCAAAGTTTCAGCTCAATCAGACAATTTTCTGAGGAGTTCCAAGAAACAGCTCCTGGCTCCATCATCAGATCAAAACGTTTTTAGTATAGTCTGGAATTTTTATTTTAGTTCTAGCAGTTTGCAAAGTTTTACATCAATTGGATAATTTGCTGAGGGAAAAAGTGTTTCAAAGTGATGCTTATAGATGTCGCGTATACTTGAAAATTTACTAAGAAAGTTGCCTTACGCCCCTCCAAAAACTAAAAAAAAAATATTGAACGTTTTAAAGTGATCCTTGTAGATGTCGCATATACTTGAAAATTTACTAAGAAAGTTGCCTTACGCTTACGCCCCTCCAAAATCTAAAAAAAAATTTGGTGTTTTCAAAGTGATCCTTGTAGATGTCGCATATACTTTAAAATTTACTAAGAAAGTTGCCTTATGCCCCTCCAAAAACTAAAAAAAAAAATATTCGACGTTTCAAAGTGATCCTTGTAGATGTCGTATACCCTTGAAAATTTACTAAGAAAGTTGCCTTACGCCCCTCCAAAAACTAAAAAAAATATTCGACGTATCAAAGTGATCCTTGTAGATGTCGCATATACTTGAAAATTTATTAATAAAGTTGCCTTACGCCCCTCCAAAAACTTAAAAAAAATATTGGACGTTTTAAAGTGATCCTTGTAGATGTCGCATATACTTGAAAATTTACTAAGAAAGTTGCCTTATGCCCCTCCAAAAACTAAAAAAAATATTGGACGTTTCAAAGTGATCCTTGTAGATGTCGCATATACTTAATAATTTACTAAGAAAGTGACCTTACGCCCCTCCAAAAACTAAAAAAAATATTGGACGTTTTAAAGTGATCCTTGTAGATGTCGCATATACTTGAAAATTTACTAAGAAAGTTGCCTTATGCCCCTCCAAAATCTAAAAAAAACATGGTACGTCTTAAAATGATGATAATGGATGTCGCATAAACATGAAAATTTACTAAGAAAGTTGCCTTATGCCCCTCCAAAAACTAAAAAAAGGGACGTCTCAAAATGATGATGATGATGGATGTCACATAAACTTGAAAATTTTGTTATCTCATGCCCCTCCACCAATAAATAAAATACAATAATATAAATTTCACAGTAGCCACAAGCCGTTTGGCTCCCTACAAAAACAGTATGAAAGTTACGGCAAACGAAATATACGCTGTACGGTATTTGTACAAAAATATTTTGTATGGGACAAATTTTTTTTTGTATGAATGATAAATTTTTTAGATTTGTATATAAAAAATGTCCTGATCAACATTAGTTTTGGCGCTAATGCTCTAAGTCTTATATTTTTCGAGATACGAGGTGCATGGGAGCGAATGGGGGACAAAAGAGGGACTTTAGGATTTATTCCCAAATCACCGAAACTCCCTCTATACGATCATTCCAAACATTTCTACCCTACAAAGGGGCATCTGGTAGAGCAATGATGTCAATGAGTTTTATAGATCTGTAAGTATCCATACAGATCAAATCACTCGGTCGCGTAATAATTATTGTATGCTGTTGCCTATAGTATTATATATACGTAACTATGTATAGTGCTCGTGACAAAGAGCGACACGTCCTCCCTCCAAAAGCGCTCGGCGCAGACTGCCAGTGGCCGCGTTGCGTTTCATCATTTTATATGTGATTTAAAAAAAAATCATATTATAATAATTAATGGATAGTACACTTCTAGTTTTTTTATATGTAAATAAAAGGTTGAACTTTGTTAAAGTATGTGAATTTTAACTTATAAACTTTCTACTTTCGAATAAACGACATCTTTTGAAGCGTAAAATTGCGCAGTTTTTATTCGTTATTTTTTTTTTAAATATTGTATTAAGATACTAAAAAATTTTAACGCATTTGAAAAAAGACAATATTTTTGTTGTAATGTTATTTTTGTTAAAACTTTACGACTCGTTTTTTGGGTGAAAACAGGGTTAGATAGTTCACTCAATTGCTCATGTTACGAGAACGCGAGTTACAAATTAATTTATTTGACGAATGTGATATGTTTAAATTTTTTTTTCGATCTTTTAAGTTTTGATGAACCAAACTTTGGGTGTATTTATTTTTGTTTATCTCTCTTTATCAACCGAGCCACAGACTTGTTCGAAATATTCGCATAAAACGGGTAACAGAAGACAGGGCCCTTAAGTCTCCATCTGCAGGTAAGGTGCCCAAAAAACTGGCAAATTAATTGAAAAATTAACTTTAAATATCATATTTTTTATATCCTATATTTTTATTAACCTAATAAAATATATTAAAAATATAGCCTATATATCTCAGGGATAATGTAATTTCCTATTAGTGAAAGAATTTTCAAAATTGGATCTGTAGTTCCGGAGATTACCGCTACATCTAAACAAACAAACTTTACCACTTTATAATATTATTATACAGATATTGTCAAACAACAAGGTATTAAATATTTTTTTTAATTTTGTAATTTATTTATTTTCAGGGAACTTTTTTACATGTGATTAAAACAATGTGAACACTGGAAACTGCATTAGTAAAATACTGTGTCGCAGTTTCCAGTGCCCGTACATACAATTTAAATGAGTTAGACGTGATTATCCTGATTATAGGTAGGTTACAATTTGCTAATTTACAAAATTTTGATTTAAATAGGAAAATTACCCTAAATATCAAAAATGTTCTTACCTACATACAAAAAATTGCTTTCCTGATAAAGAAGTGACAACACAATGACTGTCATATTTTATGTATGACCAAAAATATCTCCTTTAAAATGTTTAAATAAATCTCTATAGTTTTAACTATTGTAAAAAATACAAAAACTGCAACCAATTTGCAAAATTTGATTCATGTTTTAATGAGCAGCTAAAAAGGGGATGGAATTTAATTAAAGGGTCCAGTGCATGCATACTTTACCCCTATACTCGTAAGACTAGAGAGCACTAAGACTTATAGAACGGCGATCATGATCGAGTATGAACATCAGGTGTGTACTTACATTGTTATGCTGGTGACTCTATATATATAAATAAGGTTGGACAGTTAAATAACAACCACTTAGTACAGTAAAGTAACAACATGGGCAAATCGGCGTTGTATGTATGTTTGTCCGAGGATAACTTTCGAAGTGTTGATCCGATCATCGTGAAATTTAATACATAGGTAGGTAGTGATGGCATAATTTTGATGTGACTAAACGAGCTAAAAATGTTGGGAAGTTGTTGAGATATTGGGGTTCAAGAGGGGTAAAAAAATGATAATGAGGCTAACTGATCAAGTTAATCATTCATTATTAAATATAGACTCCGTTTTTATTTTTCGTAAATTCTTTATAGTTTTTGAGATATTAGCCATAATAAAACTAAACTTCGACAAAATTCCTACCTTCTTCTACCTTGGTGCTACTTACAATAATGTACTAATGTTACTTAGAATTAAGCCTACTGTTATACCTACCTAGCTTTATTTAGTACTTATTGTACCTACCTACTTCTGTTAGCTTAGTAGGTGTGTGTGTAAATAAATGCCTTTTATTTATTTATTTATTTTAAAATTCACAGGGTACACCAGTGACCCCACAGTGCTGTAATTTAGTATGTGTGTAGCTTAAGTGACACAAATATAGGCAAAAGTCTGAAATACAGAATAACTGCAATTTATACCCTAAAACAGAAGAACCACATCACATGAGCTCCTGTTACTTGTAATTTGAATGAAACTGTAGGTCAAGTTTTTTGTTATTTATTTCGTGACACTATTTTGATAATCAAAGATTACAAATATTATGTATTTTTATGTTTTAATCGGAGACTCGCGAGATCTCAGTTCGGGGCAAGCACTAGTACTTTTATATTATACTAACTGACCAATCCGCAGCTCACACGCGTAATTTTTCAATAAAAACATTACCCTCCTTCTGCGCAGTTGAGTATAAAGTAACCTATGCCATTCAGGGATAATGTAGCATTCTATTGGTGAAAGAATTCTTGAAATCGGACCAATAGTTTTTAGTTTATTCGTTACAAACATACAAATCTTTCCGCTTTATAATATTAGTATAGATTTAATTTCTGTTTCTTGAAATTTATTAACAATGTAATTGAATATGTTACAATTAATGTGCGTTCTTGTTTTCTAAATTATTCTAATAAGTAGGTAATATGTGGTTTGTTATGTTATAGGTACCTACTTGACGACAGACTGTTTTTTACACTCTTATAAAAACCACGTCCGAATTAAATAGGTCCAATGACCTATTCAGAGGACTAGACCTAAAAGGACAGCTTCATATATTCAAAATTCATTTATTACTTGTAGTCTTTATAATCTAGGTACAGAATTAGGTATTATGAGCTTTATATAAACACTAGATTTTGCCTTGCAGCGTACAAGTAATGAACAATTTAAAACCAACATGCCAAAATCAAAAACAAATAAATAAAATAAATAAAAATAAAAAAGCCTTTATTTCCACTGCGTATTCTTACATTACTTACTTAATCACTTATATTTACATACTAATTAATTATACTATCACTATTTTGGTGTTATGTATCTATTTCTTCCGCAATAGTCGCCTCCACGGCGTAGGCCTCCCCTAAATCTCTCCATACATCCCTCTCTCTCGCTGTTCTCATCCATACCGGTCCACATTAACAACTATTAAGATTAAAATAAAATATTAAATTCAGGGAATATATAATTTATTTTTTGTTTAATTGTATTTTTTTCTTGTGTTGTTATTAGTGGTTGGCATTATAATTTTCTCCCAAATAAAAATGCCAAAGATAGTATTAGATTTAAAATTATCATTCTTGTCAATTATAGTCAATCCATCCATGGTAGACAGATAGACATAGGCGTCAAACTTAATAACACCAAATATTTTGCATCGGGGTTAATAAAAACATAGACATGCAATTGTAGAGGCGTAGCACAGCGAGTATTGAAGCCCGAAGCAACGAGACAAAATGTACAAAAGGGTTTGCGCTCGGGGAAGAGTTAGAACACAAAAACTAGAGTTTTCAACCTCCTACGTAAACAAGTAACTTTTATAATTACTGGTTAAAACGGGTATTTATCGCGTACGGCCTGCACACTAGGGAATGCAATCCCGATCCCGCGGGATCCCGTGTAATTTTTCGGGATCAATCCCGACGCATCACGAGATCCCGTTCGAGATTGACGGGATTGGGCGGCAGTGGTCAGCGACGTTACACACGTCCACTCGGGGCGCAAGCGGCGTGCTGACTGACGGCCGCGAGCGGCAGGAACGCCAAACAGCGTTAGAAAACTATTCCGACTATTTCCGAATATTAGCGACAGGTGACGATCATTATTTAGTTTGTAAGATTAAACAATAACAAATTTTTGTTTTCTTTCGAGTAATATGTTATTTTAGTTAACCTCACTTTCACAAACAAGCAGTTATTAGCTGTTTCAGTCATCCGAATTTGACATTTTTTTTAAACTAGACGGAATCCCGAATATTCCGGGATCCCGCGGGATTGATATTTCTAATCCCGCGGGATCTCGAATTTGCAATCTCGAGTCGGGAATGCATTCCCTACTGCACACCCTGGTAAGAGATGATAGTTATATCAGTAAAACTAGAGATAAATTTTAACTGATATAGGTATTGATTGATAATTAAAATAATATGGTAATGAAACGCGTGGTTTGATTGATGATCAAACGCGAACTGGAGAACTAGGGTTTCGTTCCCGGGTCCCGGGAATCGGGAAATCCCGGGAAAAATGTAATTCCCGGAACCGGGAAAAAATTCTGGTTTCCCGGGAATTCCCGGGAATTTTCAAAAGTATGTGATAGGTCTAAAACTTTGTATTTTATAGTCATATTAAACTCAATGTTGTTCTTAAAAAACCTTTCAAATTTTTCTACAGCTTGTCAGCCAGCCATCACTTTGCAGATGAGTAGTTTCGTGGTAATTTTTCGAGGGGAAAAAAATGTTTTTCCTTTGTTTTGTCTTTATAGAACTGTCAGAAAAAACTAGATAACACCTATTTGCATTTCTTTGTTTCATTCTCTTTATTATATTCGCTCTTCTTTGTTTTTACGCAGGTGCTGTGCAATTTCGATAACGATCTTTTTGCTTAATTATGCGTACCTATAATATTTAAGTTTCTTTGTCTGCGCCCTTCCCCTCCTCCTTCACCTTGCGCATTTAAGTGCAACTAAACAAACTGGTTCTGTTGTTTTATCAGATCGACCGACCAGTCAGTGACGCGCAGCGCAGTGTGGTGTCCGTGCCCATTAAATTAAGTGACATTTGGCATTCGTTCGCCGGTAATATCTCTTTGTTAGTGAAAGTTTGTGTGTGTGTTGAAACTCTGGTAAGTAAACCCTGTCGAATTGATGGTTTTGTCAATTCAAATTTACTACATATACAATAAGTACATTTAATATTTTCAACTTGTTATAGGTCAACATGGAAGGTAGACTTTTATCCGAAGTATGGAATCATTTCAAGAAAAAAGGGTTAGATAAAGCACAATGTAATCGCTGTCCAAAAATATTGAGTTGTAAAGGCTCATCGACCAGTGGACTTGCAAGGCATTTGTTAATGGTGCATAGCATAAATTTAAAAGATCAACCCAATGAAGCGTCCTCTGAAACAACACGGGCGTTGGCATCTTCACCGGCACCAAGTACCTCCACAAGTTCACCACAACCACCAAAAAAAAGGAAGAGCCACATAACACAGACTTCTATAGTTGAACATATCAAGAAGCCCTATAGTATTGCTGAAATCGTCTCGAAGTTGGCATCTAGTGATGGACTTTCGATTCGGATGATCACGCACAGTGAAGTGATTCGAAGCCTTGTTTCACAAGCTGGCCTAAATATTCCAAAATGTGAGTCGCAGGTTATGAAGATAATTGTAGAATTTGCTGAAGAAAAAAAGCAAGATATCAAGAAAATCTTAAATGAACACGTGAAAAATCATGGACGGCTCAGTATCACGCTCGATGAATGGACCAGTATCAGAAATAGACGCTATTTCAACATAAACTTACACAGCGGAGATGGAAAAGTGTATAATTTGGGTTTGATATACATACCGGGGAAATGTGGAGCACAAGAGATGAGAAGAATTGTTGATACAGTCCTGAAGGAATTTGGAATAAACTTCGAAAGAGACATTGTAGCCGTGACAAGTGATCGTCCAAATGTGATGAAAAAGTTTGGCCGCGAAAGTCCAGCAGAAATGGTATTATGCATGAATCATGCTATTCATTTGGCGGTGACAGATGTTCTTTATAGAGAAAAGACCACCAAAGAAAGTAAAACGGATTCCGAAGAATCAGACTCCGACGTCTCCGACTTCGACTCATACGACGATTGTGATCAAGAATTAGTACAATCAGCGGTGGAAATAGGAAACCATGATATCCGACCAGATCTGAAGAAAGTACTGAAAGATACACGAACCATAGTCAATTTGTTTCGCAGAAGTCCATTAAAAAATGCGAAACTTCAAGAATATGTAAGATCAGAACATAACAGGGAAAAATCATTGTATCGCGACGTTAAAACGAGATGGAACAGCATTGAAACAATGATAAGCCGGTTCGTAGAAGTTAAAAACTGTATCAAAAAAGCTTTGATTGATTTAGATACCGCAAATTTATGGCACGAAGAGAACTTGGCTGTTTTAGAGGATTTACTTAAAATTTTAAATCCCATCAAATTAGCAGTTGAAGCACTGAGCTCCCGAAAAGCAGATATCTTGATCTGTGAAGCTATCATTACGACACTTCTAGTAAGACTGAAAAAGTTGGAGTCACCTATTGCTTTAGAGTTTTCCGATTTCTTAACGCAAAGAATAAGTGAGAGGAGGGATTCTACTCTATATACCTTAACGCTTTTTCTTCAAAACCCAACAATTGGATGCAATGAATACTTATCACAAAGTGTTGAAACTAAAGAAATAATAATACGCTATGCTGAGCAGCTATTTTGCCGATTATTTCCAGAAAAGTCAGAATCTGAATCGAGCCCGGAAGAATCGCTTCATGCTGTTGCTGAGACGCAAAAAAGAGGCATTAGTTTTGCTGAAGAACTTCAAGACGCTATTCAAAATGTTTTCAAAGGCACTCCTCCATCACGAACTCGATTTCCTAGACTGAAGAAAGACTTCGATCTATACATCTCTTCTGGTAAACGGACACCTAATTTGGAACTGCTATACAACGCTCTGCGCACGATCATGTCTACATCCACCGAAAGCGAACGTACATTTTCAGTATCGGGAAATTTTGCTACTAAAATTAGAAGCCGATTAAGCGATAAATCACTCAGCGCTTTAGTTTTTCTTAAGTATTACTTTATGAAATAATTTAAGACTTAAACTGAAATAATGGCTTACGTGACTGTTACATAATAAGGGCATAAGTTAAATTTTGCCAACGATGTGTGGCCGCTGTAAGAGAGTAAATAAAATATTATACGTAACTGCTGCATAGAGTTAAGGTATTTAAACACTCGAATCATTTTATGGTTAAATTAAAATCGGTTACGCTACTTTTGATAAACTACTCTCGTGTTTACATACCTTAATGATGTGCAGTTACGTATAATACTTTATCTACTCTTGTAAAGCCGCCACACATCGATGGCAAAGTTTGTTGGTTATCATAAGAGCGTTTCGCAATACTTAATTACTCCGTTTATATTACGTTTATATCATTGTGTGTGCTAAGAAGTTTTATATTATAAGTTTGATTTTGCATGCCTGAAACAAATAATTAAGTTTCTATTATACTACCTCTGTTTATGATCGATCAAAAATGTTATGAAGAAGAAATAATTATTTCTGAGTCAAATAAATAGCTTATTTAATCCATTATGTGTTTTCTTGACTTTTTGTAGTTAAAAAAAACTAAATTAAGGACTTTAAAAATTTCCCGGTTTCCCGGGATTCCCGGGATTCCCGGGAATTGAAAATATTATTTTTATTTTTAGTTCCCGGGAACGAAAAAAACCCGGGAAATCCGAAACCCTATGGAGAACTGATGATTTTGATGGCTGACGTAAAGTGCACGATGGCACAAATTATTTGGGTCAGTGTACGTGCTCGTACATATCGCGTATGTACCTTTTTTATTTTTTCTTAATGTTGTTTAATCCATACTTATATTATAAATTTGAAAGTAACTCTGTCTCTCTGTCTGTTTGTTATGTTTTCATGAATAAGCGGCCGAACCAATTTCCATGAAATGTGGTAGGTGTACAGAGAAATTATGACCGGGATTGGGTCATTTTACCCGGCTGGACAGAATGAGGGTAATGTTTTTGTTGACAAACCACGCGTGCGAAGTCTAGAGTTTCTTGTGAAAGGGCTCGCCCACCTTACCTATTTCTGCTACCAAGCAGCATTTCGGTATGAAGGGTGTTTCTGGGGAAATTACAGGAATATGAGGCTTTACACGCGTATGCCTCAAGTTGATGGACGCAGGGCACGTTTTTAAGGTGCGTGACCTACAAGGAAATACGCCTTTGCTAAAGGCAATGGTTACTTAACATCAGGTGGGTAATAATGCTTGTCTCATCTCCCTCCACGTACTTAGTATAAAAAAGTTAGCTTTATGGGGCAAGTTCCTTGCCACAGTATTCACCCCAACACTTCACAGGCAAAATAGCTGCCAACTTTTCCAGGTATTTCATTTAGGGATGTCTCAAACCCGGTATTTCTCGAAAACGACATTTTTCGCAAGATATTAAATATTCAGCGTTTTGTTGATGTTAACTGAAGCATCTAATATGCGTTTGTGGAGTTTTATTGCATTTCGTTATGCCGGGGAGATTTATTTCTGGTTAAGTATGTTAAATTTCTTTAAAATTAGGTGTATCATCATCGTTATATAAGCCTCAGGACGTCCACTGTTGAATATAGGCCTCCCCCCATACATATCCAGAGCGAGAGATCTTGTGCTGCCTGCACAAGCTTGCATAGTCGGTCGGTGCGACTGAATGCGGTTCGGGACCACATGGTGCAGTTAGAGACCGCCTCCACAGAGAATTCGGGAGTGTGAAGCGCCTTAAAAAACTGTTAATGTTTAAGACCTTTTTGGACTTTAAAACCATCAATATGTTAGATATTTTCGGCTTATTAAGGTACAGACAGCGTCGCTAACTGATAAGCTGATAACCCCCTTTTTGTGCAAAGATTGAAATAAACACAAAGTTTTTGATACACTTTGTGTGTTTAGATAAAACCAATATTTTAATGAACAAACATTTTGGAAATCATCCTTCGTCAAGTTTTTACTTCAATCAAGGGGTTACCAGCTAGCGACGCTGTATGTACCTACATACATTCACAAATTTGATAGGAACATAGATACATCTGTTCCTTTTAATTATTACAAGCTCTTATTTATATCTGCAATCAAATCTTGGAAGATCGATAACTTCAGACCGGAACAACTAACTACACTTAGCGGCACAATTAACCGCCCACCCTTTTAAAGTGGCAAATTTTGATGTTATCGCAGTTGTAAGTTATTGGGCATAAATAAGTCAAGTGTGAAAGAAATGTAGTGACGAAAAAATTACAAACTACCCACTTAACTTTGTTTTTTTTTACGCATAAGTTGTGAATAGGATAAATGAAAGGTTTGCTCCATGTACTGTTGTGGAAACAGTAGGTTACCAAGGTGGCTCTATCATGATATGAGGCGGCATTACTTACGAAGCACGCACCGACTTGGTTATCTTCGAAAGAGGTGGAATAAATGCTCAGAGGTATGTAACATAAGTGTTGGAACCTCATGTAATGCCATTTGCTCCATTTATTGGCGAAGATTTTTTATTAATGCAGGACAACGCTCGCCCCCACGTTGCTAGAGTTGTTACCGCGTACCTGGATACCGTCGGCATTCGAAAATTAACATGGCCATCCCGAAGCCCAGATTTAAATCCTATTGAACACATATGGGACAATTTAAAAAGACGTGCTCGAAGCCGCATACCAGCTCCAACCACCATAGATGAATTAAAACAATCCGTGATTGAGGAGTGGCAGAACATTCCACAACAACAGATCAAAGATGTCATCGACAGCATGCCAAACCGTTTGATGGAAGTCATGAGGGCTAGAGGTGGAAATACGCACTATTAGAATTCATTTATTCAGCAGATTTTTTATTTTTAAGCCATTTCATCACATTTGTTAATTTACGGTCAAAGTGTTTTTCAGACTTTTTTATAAATAAACGTAATAATTAAAAACAATATTATCTTTCATTTTACTTCAATATACCTACGTTATAAAATAGCATTCACAAGTAAGGCCACAATTTTTTTTAAACCAAAATCGTAAAAAATCAAGGTGGGCGGTTAATTGTGCCGCTGAGTGTACATGGTGCGTTACATCGACCACTTCCGTAAGTTGGCAGTTGGCACCCCTGGACGGTCGTTGGCCACAATTTAAATGGTAATTCTTGCGCGGCTCTGATGGCTTCAGAGCATGCCTCTATCATGCATGGAATTCATCATGCAGGTAATAGTGAAGCCAATCTCTTTTTAAACCCCGACGCAAAAAGACGGATGTTATAAGTAGTGCTAGGAATGGAGAGGGCTATGACGCTTGTTGTTTCTTTACGAGATCAGAAATGAGGAGATTCGTAGGCGAACTAAAGTCACCGACATAGCACAAAGGATTAGCAAGCTGAAGTGGCAGTGGGCAGGGCACATAGCTCGGAGAATTGGCGGCTGTTGGGACAGAAAGGTTCTCGAGTTGAGACCACGCACTGGCCCCCCACAAGATGGAAAGACGACCTGTTCTGGATCTAAGATCTGGAAATGTCTGAGGAAGGCCTATGTTCAGCAGTGACTAGGCTGATATGATGATGATAAATTTTGAAGCCTGTCTTAGTATCCGACGTAGACCGTGTCAGCGTAATTCCAAAACTGATCAACCGGCGGTTTTTAAATAGAAAACTAGTATAGGTAACTGGGGTGGCTCTTAGCAATATTTGATGAAGATCAGATCAGCCGATCCGAAGACTATCAGAACTTTTCGTTTTTAACGTGGGGATCTCAGCCGTGAAATACATTATGTCCTAATGTCTAATAATAATATAAGCCAGATATCAGCTGTCGCAGACCGGTCGGAGCGCCGGGCGATCCTTTTTGATTGTTACTATCCTACGTGATGCTAATCTCGTGAAGGCCGAGAAGGACAAGCTAAGCAAGTACCTTTACCTGGCTCATGAGATTACTATAGGATATCATGGGATATGGAATCAACGATGATCGTTCCCATAGTTGTGTCGGCCAACTGATAGCGAAGACCAATACTTTGAGAGGCTCTCGCTGGGAAGTTGGATCAAGATTCAGATACGGTCAGGCGGTATTCCTGGACTCGGCACGCATTGTCGGGAGGTTCCTCTCTCTGCAGCGCTAGCCACCGATCGCTTGGCTTGCATAGCGGTCGGTGGCTTACTGTTTATATAAATATATGTTTTACGTTGTTTGTTTGTTTTTTTTAAAGATACTTTGTAGTGTTTTTTTATCTATACTAATATTATAAAGAGGAAAGATTTGTATTTTTATGTGTATGTTTGTAATGAATAAATTCAAAAACTACTGTGCCGATTTCAAAAATTATTTCACCATTGGTAAGCTACATTCACCCTGAGTAACGTAGGCTATATTTATTGGTAGAAAAAATTAGGAATCCTAACTAAATCTTAAGTAACGTAACCCAAGGTGTAAAAAAACTGCCCTAAAACGTCTTTCGTCGCATGCGCTGCGGAATCTATTAATGATAGAACAAAAGTATGTTCTACAATATTATAGAACATATCAATATCTACCAAAAACTTCGGGATACCATATTACTTAATATTATAAAGAGGAAAGATTTGTTTGTTTGTAACGAATAGGCTCCGAAACTACTGGACCGATTAAAAAAAATCTTTCACTGTTGGGACACACTATCCCCGGGTGACATAGGCTACCTTTTACCCAACTGTGCAGAAGGAGGGTAATGTTTTTATTGAAAAACTACGTGTGCAAAGCTGCGGATTGGTCAGCTAGTATTTTATAAACGAATTTTTAAATAAATATGTGTGTATAATAATATTAAATCTTTATTTCATTCAACAATAGAAAAATGCAATACGTTTAAACTTAATTCTACGGCCCATATAAATATATAACTTAGTGACTAACATACATATTAGAATACTTAGAACTATTTGCTGACACGTCAAGTCTCCGACGTGTGACGCACTTGCGCTGTGTCGTGTAGTCGCCCGCGAAAACGACGAAACAACACACACTTCGGTCAAAACTCGCTAGAGTTCCTTGTGAAAGGGCTCGCCCGATGAAGTACTACCACCATGAAGGGTTGAAGGGTATGGTTGGCGGTGAAATTACAGGCACATGAGGATTTACACCTGTATGTCTCAAGTTGATGGACGCAGAGCTGTGCATCGTAGGGCACATTTCTAACGCGCGTGACCTACGAGGCAATTATCTAATATAGGCGATGGTTACCACTTAACATCAGATGGACCATAAGCTTGTTCCATAACCAAGTAGTATAAAATAAAAAAAACTCTTCCTTTGTTAATGGTCGAAAGATTTGCAGTTGTCTAATGTTCATGTCCTAATGTCACATCCTGCCTACCCCAAAACCAGCGTACCTTGAAAATAACTCCGGTTATGATTCCGGGGTGCGCAGCTGTGTCGTTGACCCGGATACGTGACAAGTCGATAGAGGGAGGGGGGCGGAGATGGTGGGGCGAGAGGGATGATTGCTTTGAGCTCGGGGTGCGTTTCCGAGGAAGCAGTTTGCACGATAATGGTGTTACAATATTCGCTAAATTTCATAAAAAAAACTGCTGGACATTTTTACTTAGAGAACTGTCGTGATTGATTTCAATCATTATTTTATGTAAATGTGTGATTTAGTGACGGATACGGGAGTGCGAGGCGAGACGCAGTGCGGAGCGGATCGCACTCACCCGATAAAAAGATACGTGATAAATTCCGTATTTATAATAATGATGCTGGACATTTCACACAGCAGTATCTAGCCCCAAACTACGCAATGCTGGTTATTGAAATGTGGTTTAATTATAAGACGTCAATTTTAGTTTACGTCTAACACATTTCGCGTACTTATATTACCTATGCATGCAAATTAAATTAAGTATATTTGAATTAAAATTAACTAGTTGCCTGTACAGTGGTCGAAATTCAACGGTATTTAGGGTTTCAAAGGGTAAAACGGGACCCTGTTATTAAGACTCCGCTGTCTGTCTGTCCGTCTGTCACCAGGCTGTATCTCATGAACCGTGATAGGTAGTTAGACAGTTGAAATTTCCACAGATGATGTATTTCTGTTGAGGCTATAACAACAAATACTAAAAACAGAAAAAAATAAATATTTAAGAGGGGCTCCCATACAACATACGTGATTTGTTTGCTCGTTTTTGCTCGATATTGATAACGGCAAAAGGTAGTCGCTTCAGATATTCACAGAATATTAATTATAATTGTGCGGAACCCTTAATGCGCGAGTCCGACTCGCACTTGGCCAGTTTTATTTATATATTCTACAACTAGTTTATGTAAATATAATTGTTAAATATACATATTACGACGACCTTCGTGACGCAGTGGGCGAATAGCCGGCTGAGACGCAGGAGGTAGCGGGTTCGATTCCCGCCGCGGAACAAATGTTTGTATGATCTACAGATATTTGTTCCGTGTCTGGTTGTTTCTCTATATATTATAAGTATGTATTTACAAAAAAAAATTATATAAGTATTCTATCTATAAGTATCTGGTACCCATAGTACAAGCTCTGCTTGGTTTGGGGCTAGATAGCGCTGTGCGAAATGTCCAGCCATATTTATTTATTTATCACATTGAATACTTTTTTACCTTGAAAGGGACGAAATGTGGTGTAAATTCGCTGGTGTTATTTTGTACATTTTTCATCAAGGCTTCTTCTATAGATTAACTTAACAAATATTATGCGGTACAATGGAAACACATCCCCTCCCTCGAACCGTAACTGAAAATGTACAACTGTTACCCCCTAATAGAGAAATCCATGCCATTCCCGCATTTAAACCCAATGCATAAAGTCTACAATAGCTTAACTTTCAGCATCCTTTATCAAATTAACCCCCTTAGATTGCCAACGCAAATTTTTCTGTAACACTTGGGTGGTAGAGTTGATATTACCTTGTTTTAAGAAATAAATTGGCTATGTTTTCCGTGTTGCCGCGTGAAAGGTAAATGCACTGTATATTCAAGAGGTTAAGGGTGGTTTTTAATCGGTAAATGATTAAAAGCTTTGGAGGTAGTTGCAAAAAGTTATCCTTTTCGCGATGGCGCGCTCGGGTTTTCATCACGGAGTGTATTTTAAACGTAAATTGGTTTTTATTAACGTGCGAGTTTGTATCTGTGGATCTTGGAGAAACAAATGGCTATTTCTGTAAGAATTTGTATCGGAACAATTGTAAGGATTTTATTTTTACTTAGACGACCTATGACCGGTATTTAGTTTTGGGTACAGGTGTTTTGGTTTAGAAAGTACCTAACACAAATACCTAGGTCTGAAGACGAAAGTTTTTGATCTGTGTGTGTTACCAGAGATGGCACAGAGTCGTGGTCTCTCACTGGGGACTTCATAAGAAGGCTCGCGGTCGCTCAGCGTGCTATGGAGAGGGCTATGCTTGGTGTTTTTCTACGAGATCCAATCAGGAATAAATAAATATTGCTGGACATTTTACACAGCGCTATCTAGCCCCAAACTAAGCAGAGCTTGTACTATGGGAGCCAGATAACTGATTGAATACTTATACACATTTTTACTTATAACTTAAATACCTGTAATATATAGAAACACATCTAGACCCGGAACAAATATCTGTAGATCATTCAAACATTTGTTCCGCGGCGGGAATCGAACCCGCTACCACCTGCGTCACTGCACCACGGGGGTCGTCAAATGAGTAATGAGGAGATTAGTAGACGAACCAAACTTACTGACACAGCTCAGAGGATTAGCTAAAGTGGCAGTGAGCAGGAGCACATCGAATAACTGACGGCCATTGGGGCAGAAAGATTCTCGAGTGGCTACCACGCACTGAAAAGCGCAGCGTAGGATTGCCCCCCACTAGATGAAAAGCTGAGAGTCGTTGGGTGCAGGCCGCACGCGATGAATCACTGTGGAAGTCTTTGGGGGAGGCCTGTTTGGCAGTGGATGTCCTATGGCCAATATGATGACAAATCTAAATACTATTGTAAATGGTAATATACCCGCAATTACACAAAATATATCAGAGGATTTGTCAAAACAGAATGACATTAATCTGTTCTTTGTCCTCGGATTACCGCCCCTGCCTACCCCTTCAAGGGTTTATTAACTTGGAGTTACGCTACGTAAAATATTACGATGGATTTGCATGTAGTGTAGAGTAGCGTGGATGGTAGAGACTGTAATAACAGAAAACAGTATCATACAGCTTTGAGCTCACTAGGATTTGCTTTGTGAGTGTGCATCATGACGAAGTTTGAGGTCTAAGGTGAGTACTTTTGATGTTACATACATTAGCTTCTGCAAGCGGCTTCAAAAAAAGCCTTTGCATCTTTGCTATTGAATTTTTGTTATATAGTACATATGTATGTACTCTATGTATGTAAACATGTAAACGAAATTTTATGTTTGAATGCTCATTGACCAGTTTATTTTATTGTGTAATTTGATATTGTAAAAAAGCGACAAGTGCGAGTAGGACTCGCCCTGTGCGACTGTGAAGGGTTCCGTAGCAGCAAGTAACATAATATAAAAGTTCTTGTAGTTCGTTGTAACTTTTTTATATTTGATTGAATGAAAGGTAAATTGCGGTTTACGATTTATGACGTATTAAAAACAACTACTTACTAGATCTCGTTCAAACCAATTTTCGGTGGAAGTGTGCATGGTAATGTACATCATATATATTTTTTAGTTTTATCATTCTCTTATTTTAGAAGTTACAGGGGGGGGGGGGGGGGGGACACATTTTACCACTTTGGAAGTGTCTCTCGCGCAATCTATTCAGTTTAGAAAAAATGATATTAAAAACCTCAATATCATTTTTGAAGACCTATCCATAGAAACCCCACACGTATGAGTTTGATGAAAAAAAATATTTGAGTTTCAGTTTTAAGTATGGGGAACCCCCAAAATTTATTGTTACTTTTCTATTTTTGTGTAAAAATCTTCACAGAATAGATCTACTTACCAAGTTTCGACACTATAGTTCTTATAGTTTCGGAAAAAAGTAGCTGTGACATACGGACGGACAGACATACAGACATGACGAATCCATAAGGGTTCCGTGTTTTGCCATTTGGTTACGGAACTCTAAAAAGCGCCCTCAGTAATCAGTAATTTGCGATGCTCGTAAAGGGAAAACAAGTATAAAGTGTCATTACGAAATCAAGAAATTTCCAAATAAATAAATGTTTTTTCTTGCTTTCAAATGCTGACTACCCCCTTGTCTACATAAGGAATAAGATAACTTTGGTGGTCATGGTGTTTAATAGAGTCGAGAGTCGTAAAAAAAGTTTTTTTTTATTCCGAGTTCAGTAAACCTTAATAGTAAGTACCTACAAAAGTTATGATTTTCTCAACATGGAAACTCAAAACAGCTCCTTTTTAAAAACTGTTTTTCCCTGATTAAAAAACATGCAAATAATACGATCAAATGGGGATGCCATTTACGAAGACCAAACAAGGCACGTGCCCAAGGGCGGATAATAATTAAGTACTGTACAGTGCAGTTGTACAACTTCCGGCTATTGCCATGGCACACCGTGGATAAGAGACGGCCAGGCGTTTGTCCAGGCTCGGGCACGATCGTGATAGCTCCCACAGTTTAATTGACACTTAGGTTTCAAGAATACATTTGTCTCTTAAGAAATGACATAATTTCACTTACAAGATAATTTAATAATAATCTGTTTTACTAGTGCTTGTTTTACTATGTTACAAGTTTTTTGTGTTCGTTTATTTTGTGAAGTGAAATTAGATGCAATTTTATTTAAATCAAAGGTACTTATAGGCCCATCTCTCTAGCTACAACTGTGGCAAAGGTGCTGAACGGCTTGCTTGATCAGGTCTTATGCAATCATCTGAAGTTGAACGATGCTCAGTTTGGCTTTAGGCCGGGGCTGTCTACGGAGACTGCGATATTGTGCCTCAAGCAAACTGTCCGGTACTACACCGACAGGAAGACTCCGGTCTACGCATGCTTCCTAGATCTGTCGAAGGCCTTCGATTTGGTGACCTATGATGTACTCTGGCTGAAAATGGAAACGGAAACTAGCCTGTCCAGTAACGTAATTAGAATTTTTGACTATTGGTACAACAACCAAATCAATGTTGTACGATGGGTGGAAGCAGTTTCTGATGAGTACAGGTTGAAGTCTGGCGTCAAACAAGGTGAATTAACATCCCCCAGACTTTTCTACATGTATATCAACGGACTTATCGAGGAACTCAGTAATACCGGAGTCGGCTGTTCCATAGATGGTAAATTTGTAAACAACATCAGCTACGCTGACGATATGGTGTTGCTGGGTCCCTCGATAAGTGCTGTCAGAAAACTCCTTCAGCGGTGTGAAGCGTACGCCGAGGCTCATGGGCTCAGGTAAAACGTGAATAAAAGTGAACTGCTGGTATTCCAATCGCGGAGTCACAAGATCACCGATGTACCACCCGTCTCTCTTGATGGTGTCGCCTTACCCAGAGTTTCATGGTTCAAGTACCTGGGCCACTGAGTCACGGAGGATCTCACTCACAATGAGGACATTGAGAGAGAGAGCGCCGGGCGTTGGCTGTCCGAAGCAACATGTTGGCTCGTAGATTTGCACGGAGCACGGGAGCAGTAAAGGTAACTCTCTTTAAGGCCTTCTGCCAGTCTTTTTACACGTGCAGTTTATGGACCAACTATACGCAGAAGACAATCAATGCCCTACGCGTTCAGTACAATAACGCGTTTAGGATGTTGTTGGGGCTGCCGAGGTATTGCAGTGCATCAGGCATGTTTGCAGATGCTCACACAAATGGATTTCATGCCATTCTACGCAAGAGAGCCGCCTCGGTGCTATGCCGTGCTCGCGGCAGCACTAACACTATCCTACGCGTTTTGGCTGATAAAGCTGACTGCCCAATATTGTGGCACTTAGTTCAGCCAATTATTACTGGTCTCTGGTAATAAGTATTAGTAGTAAATAAGTTTTCAGTTTTTATTTTTTTTATATATTTTATCATTATTTGACATGTGTTTTAATTTATTTTATATTTGATTTTAAATTTTAATTTGTTTTGTCCTTTATCATTATTTATTTTGAATTTGTATTACTAGCATAGACAACTGTAAGCAAATGTAGTACTAACCATATATGGGCATAATTACGTCTGAAATAAATTTTATTGTATTGTTGTATTGTATTATTCTGTAGTGATGATGATGAATGATGCTTCCTGCGACCACTATCTCTGCTCATACCAAATATCTACTTATCCTCTTATATACAGAGTGTTTTTTTAACTGTAACAGTACGGCAGCACCCATAACCAGAGGAGATACAGGTGCAGTTTCTTTTAAAACATCAGCTCGTTTTCGAAGAAAAACATTTTGGCATTAAACTTTTTTTGGTCAAGTGTGAGTAGCGCCTTAAAATGAATCAAGTTGGTAAATATTTTTTTTGATGCCGATCGATGCAATCCTTTGTAAGGATCATTTTATTGTATGGGATGAAAAAAATCTAAACAGCGAAAGTTAGCCAAATTTGATAAAAAGTATTCTCATACAACGGGACCAACAAAATTCCTTCTACAAACATTTTATTAGATTCTAATTGCACATTAAAGAAATATTAATACTGTAGCGATTAAGAAGTTTAGGAACTCCATGCTCTCATGAGCAATTCAAAAACATTTCGTATTTCAGAACAATTCTGAATTTCGAATATGGTTCTTGCACCTGTCGGACTTTTATATCAGTCATTGCATCATCTTATTTGTCCTATCATGGCATTTTCAAATACGCAAAAAGTAGACTTAATTGAAGCATACTTCCTTAACCGACGAAGCCCAACTAATGCGCTGAAGTGGTATCAGGAACGCTACCCAGACCGCGATTGAGGAAGTATGCTTCAATTATATCTATTTTGTGCGTATTTGACAATGCCATGATAGGACAAATAAGATGATGCAATGACTGATATAAAATTCCGACGGATGCAAGAACCATGTTCTAAATTCAAAATTGTTCTGAAATTCGAAATGTTTTTGAATTGCTAATGAGAGCATGGAGTTCCTTAACTTCTTAATCGCTACAGTATTAATATTTCTTTAATGTGCAATTAGAATCTAATAAAATATTTGTAGAAGGAATTTTGTTTGTCCTGTTGTATGAGAATACTTTTTATCAAATTTGACTAACTTCCGCTGTTCAGATTTTTTCATCCGATACAATAAAATGATCCTTACAAAGGACTGCATCGATCGGCATCAAAAAAAAATTACCAACTTGATTCATTTTATGGCGCTACTCACACTTGACCAAAAAAAAAATGCCAAAATGTTTTTCTTCGAAAACGAGCTGATGTTTTAAAAGAAACTGCACCTGTATCTCTTCTGGTTATGGATGCTGCCGTACTGTTACAGTTAAAAAAAAACACTCTGTATAGTTCGTGTAGATTTCAAGTGTATATATTTTGTGTGAAAATAAAAAACGTTTTTTTTTATTTCACCCCTTTGATATGAAATTTTGTATAGGTGCCTGTTGTCTACGTGCCACATCAATATCCGGTGTTTGTGCCCCACCCTCCACCACCCTAGTCTGGTCTGGTCAGATTGTATTTAGCAGTGAGATCAAAGGATCGGAAGTTACGAAATGCAACCCTCATGGACGTACTCCAATATTTATTCGGGGAAATGCAAAAATTGGTTGTCGGCTTAAAGCAATCAATCGTTTTATTACATTACTTTGAACCTATGAGATTCTTGTTTGTTCTCGACAAGGCTCTAATTAGCATTCTAAAGTATACTTAATAGTGAACATACCTTGACAATTGTCAACCTCCGTGACGCAGTGGGCGTATAGCCGGCTGAGACGCAGGAGGTAGCGGGTTCGATTCCCGCGGCGGATCAAATGTTTTCATGAGCTGCAAATATTTGTTCCGGGTCTGGATGTTTTTCTATAAATTATAAGTATGCATTTACAAAAAAAAACGTATATAAGTATTCTATCAGTTATCTGGTTCCCATAGTACAAGCTCTGCTTAGTTTGGGGCTAGATAGCGCTGTGTGAAATGTCTACCAATATTTAATTAAATAGTAATGTTTTCTTGTTAAAATGAATATAACTTAATAAAACAACGACGTCTTCTCTCTAAAATAGCGTTGTTCCCAACAGGATCCATAATGATCATTATGAAATACAATAAATGAGTATTGAATATTAATACAGGCTGATAAATATTTACAGTTTCATGGACACTAATGGCGGGTTCCTATACCCGTCGGTAACCAGCTACGACTCGTTTCTCTTTGAAAACGTGTCAAACGTTTGACACTACTTTGACACTTTTTCAAGGAGGTATGAGTCGTAGTCGGTTGGCGACAGATATAGGAACCGGTCTATAGCCGTCAATAAAAATCAACAATTTTATACCCCGTCTACCGATGGGCTGTCACAATATCATTGGTTTACGACCTTTTGTAGAGCAGTGAGAACACAAGATTATGTTTTTTTCTATGTGTAGGTAGATTTTATTTTTTTCTTATACATATTTGCTTTCTACGGCTTTACTATCAATTCTATTTTGATCGCCACTTTTTAACACTTTATAGATCTTCGTTTGACCACAATCTCACTTGATGGCAAGCGATGATGTGGTCTAAGATGAAGCACGAAGATTTAGAAGAAACCTATTCACTCTTACCTTAAAGAGGCCCGGATTGAATTCTCTAAGAAAAACAGACGACGGCAAAGTGTTCCATACCGTACGCATCAAGAACGTAGAACCAATATGGTGTATGCGAATGGGTGGTATATCAACTAGGTACGGATGGTACTGAGCCGTGCGCCTCCTTGTCCTTTGATGGAATGGAGATGGCAGAATACGATCGTAAAGTTCCTGGGCACATTCCCCGAAATGTATTCTGTAAAAGATCGATAGGCTTGCGACTTTACGGCGGTGTTAGAGACTTTGGGTTTTAGTCTCCGCCATATATTGCTCACCTATAAGCCTTAAAGCTATAAACTTATGTCGCCCCTACCTACAGATTATGAAACTATTTAGTGTTCTATTAATATTTTGTTCTTTTTTGAGTACCAAGTAGCAAAAAAATTAAATCCCAAAGCACTTTATGCTAAAAGCTAAAATAAAAATACCTTGAAAAACCTAAATAATCTAATCGAAAGCCACTGCCTGAGTGCCCACTAGTAATTAAGTTGGCAGCGTCCCCGTCCACCCCTCTGGCCACCCCCACGTCTGGTCACCGATCAGATTTCATTTTATGGTACGCTGAACACATCAAACGCGGTGTAAAATCATTACTGTTTTCTCTGATTTGCTAGTGTCGGGTAATTAAGAGTAGTAGAGTTCGATGTAAGATAAGGCTCACCCGGGGTGTAGTAAAAAAGAAAGGAAAACAAAAGGCACACGGTGAAAAACATTTTCAGAAAACATAAAACAAGTAACTTTTTAACAAAAATATAACCGACATTAAAATAAAACATCGAAAAGTCCCAGGAAACCAAAATACGCAGTTTCGTTTACTTGGATGCCATATTTTTTCTTGTTTTTTGATTTATAAATATATTACTAATTTACTATAATTATAAATATATATTTGATTGATTTAAAAATATACTTATATGGGAGCGTTGCTCTAGAGTCTCGAGCAACGGCACTTATATAAAAAGTGAGAAAGTCTAGAGTCTAGACATTCTCACTTCTTATAAATGGCAGAGTGCAAAGAGTTGACGTGAATGGAAAGCGTTCTCCGGGGTCTCTGGTTAAAATGGGTGTACCACAGGGATCAATTCTGGGACCATTTTTGTTTTTAGTATATATTAATGATCTCTACATCTTGTAAGAGACGATCATGAGGTTGTATTGTTTGCAGATGACACGTCACTTTTATTAAAATTAAAGCGACGACAAACCGATTTTGTTACTATGGGACCAATCTGAAAGTATAGTTAACCTTTCAAATAAAAAGATAGTTTTCCAAATCGGTTGATAAATGACGTAGTCCTGAGGTAAAAAAACATTAAAAAATACAACTGAATTACGAACCTCCATTCTTTCACCTATATTATAATATTGAATAAGCCACCGTACCGTGAATCCGTGATGCATGAGCGCCCGGTTAATTGAAAACTGCACCCTCCCGTGCCTGTTAACAATATTAGTAAAACGAAACCGACTTCAAAAAAGGGGGAGGTTCTCAATTCGTCGGATTTTTTTTAACTAAACACAATGTTACTCATATACTCTGTCTTCTTTATAACATCCTTCAACATCCTCTGTCTCTTTGCTATCTTAAAGAACGTTTTTCTCTTCTTTCTTCACTAATTCTTTCACTGTGACTGCTATCTGCTTGTGGAACTCTCTTCCAGAGGAAATCTGCAAGGCCGGCTCTATGAGAATCTTCAAATCCAAACTCTTTAAATACTTCACCTCTCTTCAAGATACCCAACAAAATTGAGCACTTTATGTAGATATATTTGTGTATTTCGTTTATGTATGTGTATTATTATTATTTTTAATTTTTGTAAGTTTATTTCTAAGCTAAAGTTTGAATAAATTTTCCTTTTTCTGGCACTACCACTTTCTCCACACTACACAAAGGTTAGCTGGAAGAAAATGCTAATTAGCATTAAGTTCGCCTATGTATTATTTGATTAGTGCAATATAGAATTTTCTAATCTAATCTAATGTTAGTTAGAATATCTCTTATTAAAGGTAGCTGACAGCCAAAACGTTTGACGACAAAAAATAGTTACTGTTGATTTGGAAACGTATTATCTAGCTAGTGGTTGGTTCGCCCCGAACTGAGATCTCGCGACTCTCCCAAAACACAAAAAAATATTCATAGGGCGACTTGCGCAATGATGTCTAAACATATTTAGTGGCTAAATATGAGTTAAGGAGTTGTCAAATCATAGAAATACGTAAAATTTAAACATGTTTAGTCGGTAAATACGTTTAGGGATCGTTGTGAAAGCCGGCCTAATAAAATAGTCTTTGACTAATAAAATAGTACCACGAAATGCAACCAACTAACTTACAGTTTACAGACCTACCGTTTCATTCAAATTACAGGAGTTCCTATAAATTGGTTTTGTTTTGGGGTACAAATTGCATTTATACTGGATTTCAGACTTTTGCCTATATTGTGTTACTAAAGCTACACGCATACCATATTTCAGCACTGTGGTGTCACTGGTGTACCCTGTGTGAATTTTGTCAAAGTTCAGTTTTTATTATGGCTAATAACTACAAAGTTTAAACTAAAAATAATAAAACCGGCCCAGTGCGAGTCGGACTTGCGCACGAAGGGTTCCGTACCATTATCTATAAAAACGGCAAAAAATCACGTTTGTTGTATGGGAGCCCCCCCTTAAATATTTGTTTTATTTTAATTTAATTATTTATTTTTTAAGTGAATGTATAACTAAATATTTTGTGAATATTTCAAATGTGTACCTGTTGCCGTTATCAATATCGAGCTAAAATGAGCAAAAAAATCACGTTTGTTGTATGGAAGCCCCCGCTAAATATTTATTTTATTCTGTTTTTAGTATGTGTTGTTATAACGGCAACGAAAATACATCATCTGTGAAAATTTCTACTGTCTAACTATCACGGTTCATGATATTACAGCCTGGTGACAGACAGACAGCGTATGTCTCAGTAATAGGGTCCCGTTTTACCCTTTCAGTACGGAACACTAAAAAAGAGTCACTTACATACCGCTCGTGAACTAAAAACACTGTTCGTGAAAAAATAGCCATAAATAAATAATACGGACAATGACGGACATTTCACACCGCAATATCTAGCCCCCAATCTTTATTCAGTACATGATACAATAATAAATATACTATAACTAAGCTAAGGATGCTAAAAGAAGAAGTAGATCAGTAATATGAATTATACAGGTAGGTATTTAACCTCTAGTACAATATTGTGGGTGGTAAGCATTGGATGAGAAGAGCTGAGGATCGGGCTCAAGGGCGCACCCTGGGAGAGACCTACGTCCAGCAGTGGACTGTTATAGGTTAATGATGATGATGATCATATTGTAGGTGACATGCTAGCCCAGCGCTATGCGCAAGCGCAACTAATTAAAATCAAGATCAGCTCGAGCTGCCCCTACCTATTTATTATGTGGACATAGTCTGTAAGGTTTTACCTCTTTCTAAGGTAGTCTGGGTAGGTAGTTTAGAAATATTTTTTTTATTATTATTGCTAGTGTGCAATACCTATCTAGCCATATAATATAGGCTAATGAGTTATTTGATTACGTGTAGTCGTTTAGTATAAATAACAATCTAAGAATGTGTCCAGTAGCACTTTGCTTACGTCCAAGTTAAGGGGAAGACACTTTGTTCGTGTGTTCTTTATAGGTAGCACTAACACTTTCACTACGCACATACTACACTAACACATAAGATTTAGGCACATAACAAACAACAAAATTAGTTCTTTTAAAAATATTAGATCAAATTTTTTGCATTATATTGAAAAAATGCAATATCCATTTAGATATTGAATCGGGTCGACGCGCGCACCTAGTTAGTGCACCCCTCGCTACCGGTTAGATTTAATTTTGTTATAGAGCAGGAGATATAGGCACTTTCTTTACAATATACAAATAAAATTACATCAGGCCACAAAAAAAATAAACACCCACCAAAATCAACTGTTTTAAAAATTTCTTACCATTTTTAAAGTAAAACTTCTTTACGCACGCTTGACTTGGGAGTAAGCTGGTGAATGCGTTACGAACAGTGTGAACGGAAGTTGAAAGGGAGATATAAGTTAATGAAGATAGAAAGAGAGAGAGTTACGTTTCGTATATTTTTAAACGAGTTGCGTCTGTCCAGAATGGACATAGACTGATCGACCTACAGACGTGTGGACAATTTTGTAATTGAACAATTTTATAAATTAATATTTTGAAAAAGAAGTTTTACTTCAGTCGTGTGGTCTAAAGCACACTCGTTTTTATGTATAGGATTTTTTAATACACGCCTAAACAGTTGTTAAACTTTTTTGTGGTAACAAGGTATGTTTATATTTATTATACCTGAATGAAACACTCGGAGATTCTAAATACTTAGATTGCATTCTGTTTTAGTTTATTTCTATTGGTTTTTTAGGAAGATTGCGATTGAAAAAAGTATAATGTTGTGTTTTAGAAGTAGTAACTATCTAGCTCATAACAACTTTAGTCTACTTATTTTGTCTTGTCAAAACTCGATTGTATTCTTGGTAATTACATTAGACGTCCAACCCATCTGGATTAAGGAACTGCATATTTTTTTATAAATTAATAGGTTCCGTTTAAACACGATCTTGGCTGATGGTAAACGATGATGCAGTCTACGCTTGCCTAGAAGAAATCTATTCAATCGAAGACCCCTAGGTTGTAGTTATCAGGAAACACAGACTCAGGCAAAATGCAATATTAGAATGGCTTAGTAAAAGTACTATACAGTATATACAGTATTAAACTTTCTTAATTTTATGCTAGTGCTTTTGTTAAACCTCATAATTTAAATATTTATAATGAAAAGTAAAGTTCTACGCAAAAACCTAAGCCCCCTTATTGTCTTGATTGGATTACAAATAACTGGTTAGCAAGTTTATAAACATGAATAAAATAAATAATATTAACCTATTTAAAAATATATTACAAAATGCAAATTAAAACGAGTATTGCAAGAAATTATAATTTATCGAGCGAAGCGAGATCTCTAAATCAACTTGGGCAAATCGGCGTTATATGTATATATGTTTATTTGTCCGAGGATAACTTTCGATGCGTTTATACGATCATCGTGAAATTTGGTATCGAGGTATGTAGTGATGGTACAATTTTGGTGTGACTAAATGAGCTAAAAATGGGGGTAGGGGGAGGGGTGTTGAGATATTGGGATTCAAGAGGGGTAAAAAAATTAAAATGAGATTATTAGGTCAAATGGGAAATCAAATAAAAGGGATTCATTAATACATATCGACTCCGTTTTTATTTTTAGTATTGTCTTTGTAGTTTTTGAGTTATTAACTATAATAAAAAATGAACTTTGACAAAATTCACAGGGTACACCAGTGACCCCACAGTGCTGAAATTTGGTATGCGCTTTAGCGACACAAATATAGGGCAAAGTCTGAAATCCAGAATAACTGCAATTTCTACCCCTAAAATTATAACCAATGAACATGAACTCCCGTTACCTGTAATTTGAAGAAAACTGTAGGTCAAGTTAGTCAAAATACTGATATATTTTTTTGTTTTTATGGAAGACTCGCGAGATCTCAGTTCGGGGCGAACCACTAGTTTATAAGTAAAATTCTTTATTTCACACACATTTTATTGTCTCTTGGCCTAACACGTGAGGGTTGCCCAACCCTAACAGTATCATGTTGAGGCCACTCTATTTACTACCAGTTACCATCCCTTTATAAAAACATAAAATAATCCTTATGTCTTTTGGAATAAAGGTTGTTATAAAATATATGAACGAAAATAGAGTTTGGTAAAGGTCTCTTTGATTTTACCATTTGACATTTGCAACTGCGGTACAAAAACTCTTATTAATTGACACATAACGTTGAAATTATAATTTTGGGGTAGTTTTAAAATAATTTTGAAATACTTTTGATTCAGTATCGGTGGGTCAGTGTTCACAGAAGCGGAAAGGTCGTATGTCATTTACATCTCAATTCATTTATATAAAGTGGTAAAGTTTGAGTGATTGTTAAGGGTAATCTCAGAAACATGAAGAAAATGATATAGCCCAGAGGATTAACAAGCTGAAATGGCAGTGGGCGGGGCACATAGCTCGCAGAACTGACGGCTGTTGGGGCAGAAAGGTTATCGAGTAGACATTACGCGCTGGAAAGCGCAGCATAGGACGGCCCCAACTAGATGGAAAGACGACCTGGGGGCCAACCTCTATCTCTTAAAGCAATATTAAAATAATATTACACTGACATTTAGTACCATGACCCTCAATTAGTAAACTTACTTTATTATTTTAAAGGCGATGCAGTTTTGGTGACGTCACCATAAATCGTTCACTCAAAACATTTCACATTAGAGCAATCGTAAAATTGTCCTAAAAAGTAAGTAAGTATGTTTTATACTGAACGTGGTGTAATCACTACAAAGCATTAACTAAATATACAACATTATTAGGATTATGTACGTAATGTTTAAAAATAATTTTATAATATCTGTTAAAAATATTGATGTCTATTTATTTAACACATCTGCAAGTAAGCTTAAACACTCGCTAAGCGATGATTTCTTTTTAAATTACATAGCTATTACTTTTAACTAATGTCGCCTTATGTTTTATATCTCCTGTCGTCTACATTCACTGTGTTTTTAATTCTATTTATGTATGTACATATCTGCGGAAACTTTTTAATTGGCCATCAGCACACATGCACTGGTATATACCGGCATGTTTTATGTAAATAACTATTTTTAGACCTAGCTGAAAGTTTTCCAAAAATTTTGAAAATAAAAAAAAAATGTTGTGGTTCAAATCGAAGTAATGTCGCTACAAGCTTGAAACAAAACGCTCCTGAAACATGATGGTTTGCTCAAAGGTTGTGGTCGGCATCCTGATAAAGGTTGCTGAGTGAGAGCCATTTGGTGCAGGCAGCAATAGATTTGTTGCTCTGGAAATCTATGTGTGAGGTTCAACAGTGGACGTCCTGTGACTGATGTGATGATGATGAAATACCTACATACCATTTGCTTTTTACGATGTTTTAAGTAAGTACCTAGGTACTCACGATAATTAATTTATCACAATCACTTACCTTTCCTCCGTGTGTAATTAATGCTATCTATATTTAGATGCACGTAACTATGCGCTTTGGCAACCGTTGCTTCCTTATATCTACAGCGCGCTGAAATAATACCCACAGATAAGCTAAAATTACCTGTACTGTAACGAAAATAAAGCTGATAATCCCTACCGCAGTTCCAAATTATACCAAGTGGCGAGCTAAAATTATCTTTGCTGTACCAGAAATAAGGGTGGTTATTCTTTGGTGCGAGCAGTGTGACATTTAGCAATAGTACAAGTGAATTTTGAGCCGCAAATAATGGCCCAAGACACAAGTCGGTCAGATGTACTCTGAATTTAGATTTGTTCAGTCGTGAAACCCTTTACCACCGAAGTTTACTGAAAGTGAAAATGAATACGAAGAAAAAGCATAAAAATAAAAAATCTATTCCAAGCCAGCCTCCGAAAGTTGAAACTGAAGTTGTAGAAGAAAAAGTTGAAGGTGTAATTCCAAAAAGTGATGTGAAAGAAGAAACTCCAGCAGTGGTTACACCAATAGATGTTGTAGGAGAAGTGATAAAACCAACTGTGGAAGGTGTGGAAACTGAAAGTGAAACTCCAAGAAAGCCCAAAAGAAAGGGTAAAAAGAAAAATCAGGACAAAGAAAATATCGAGGAAGATTGTAAAGAAAAAACACAAGACACTGTTCAAGATGAAGGCACTAAAACAGAAAAGCTAGTATCAAATGAAGGTAAAGATCAAGATGAAAATATGTCGACGGAAACTTATGTAACACCCAGTGCGCGGAAAAAGAAAAATAAAAAGAAGTCGCAAGAACAATCAACCCAAGAATCAATCATTCTTCATGAAAAAGAATGTTTCCCAAAAACTTTAGAAGAAAAGGACGTTGATACACAAAAAGTTTTTACAGAAATAAAGGAATCCCAGCCTATTAAGACTGAAGAAATCAAACCAGAGACTAAATCAAAGAAGAAGAATAAGAAGAAAAAACGCAATGATTCTGAAAAATCTGATAGGTCTGAAGAAGTAACTTGCACTTCTGCTTTTCAACAGTTATTAATGGAAGATGCTAAACCTTTAGAGGAGGCAGAAATAAAAACAGGAGATACTCCACCAACTCAAGATAATACTGTACCCATAACTGTTCCAGAAAGCATAACTTTAGAAGATATCGTCAAAACCCGGGATATTAAAACCACAGAAGAATCTTTAATGGTCAAAAGTCAAGATGTCATTGAAGTTTCTAAGGAAGATATTAAGAGTAAGAAGAAAAATAAAAAAGCTATAAAACATCCCAGTGAAGAACAACAACAAGTGGAAAAACTCGAGGAACAAATAGAAATTGTACCTAAAGTAAAACCAGCTATAGAATTAATTGCATCCATTAAACCACAAATTGCTAGAGAACCTAGCCCAAAACCAACTCCTGAAGTTATGCCTGAATTAACACAAGAAATGGAAATATTAGAACCATTAAAACCTCAAATAGAACGAGAACCAAGCCCAAAACCAAAAGCAAAAATTGCTAAGCCAGTGGAAAAGAAACGGAAAGGTCAACTAGAGCCAGCGATGGAGAGCTTAGCAAAAAGTACTGAAAACCTCACAGTAATGAAAGAAGAAAGGTCTCAAACTCCTCTTCAAAACATTGAAACAAAGATACCAGTCGATGAAGAAACAAAAGTTGAACCACTACTAGAGCCACTAAATATCCCCCTAATAGACACAATGAATGTCCCCGAAAACAAAACTAAAGAAAAGAAAAGGAAAAAATCTCCAAAACCGCTCAAAGTTGAAGAAAATATTGATATTAAAGAGGAATTACCACAAAGTATAATACAACCTATAACAGCACAAGTAGTATGTGAAGAAAAATATGATAAAACGATAAGCGTTGAAGAGAAAACTACCAGTGGTATGAATATCCCTCCAATGGACACAATAAATGTTCCTGAAACTAAAACTAAAAAGAAAAGGAAAAAGTCTCCAAAACCGCTAAAAGCTGAAGAAAATGTTGAACTTAAAGAAGAATTACCACAAAGTATAATACAACCTATAATATCACAAGTAGTCAGTGAAGAAAAACATGGTAAGACAATAAGCGTTGAAGAGAAAACTACCAGTGGTATGGAAAATGTCATGTTTACTATGTCTGATGAAGCTTTTATACCATTACAAAAGTCTGAGAAAATGGATGAAGTTCCACCACTTATGAAGATAGATGAAGCAAATATATCACATAGTAAAACTGGCAAAAAGAAGAAGAAAACTCCAAAATTTCCAGAACCAGCAGAAGTTGCTGCGACTAAAGAAATAAAACAGCTTCTTACCCCAGAAATAACAGACTCAAAACACGTACCAGAAACAACTAAACCACCAAAAACTGAGAAACAGACTGAGACACTAACTGCTCTTCTGTCAAATATAGAAATTCAAAGTGTCAAAACAGACGATTCTGGATCAAGTTGTGATGCCACTCCAGATGTACATTTCATACGCTCGTCTAGCCATCAACTTCTGGATGATAACAATAACATGGGGATACATGAAGTCAGTAACGTCGAAGGAATGAAACCACATGAATCATTTACTATGCCTTTGATAGAAGGGTCAGGAGAAACCCCATCAGTAACACCAGATTTAATATCACCCGGAATTAGAATCTCTGAAAACGAAACGACGGGTAAGAAAGAACCAACGTATTTGAAATCCAAAATGATGGAAGTAAACCAAGATATGGAGGAATTGAGACTGTCAATCGAAAGATCGCTAGCCGAATTTTCAGCAATGGAAAAAAGTGAAGAAAAAGCCGAAAACGACTATGAATCACACAGAGTACTGTGTGAAAAAACATTTGCTGAGCTTGAATTTACAACACCGGAAGCTAAAATTTTACCGGAAGTTCAAATGAATTTACCGCTTGAACTTGAAAAAAAAGCTGAACCACTGAATATTGCAGAAAATCCACCGGTATGTCCTTCTAGAAAGGAAATTAAAGGCAAAAACAAATCGAAAAAGAAAGGAAAACAAGAACCGGCAGCTGCTACAAGTGCTGTAAGTACAACACAAAGTGCAACAACCACTTCTTCTGAATCTAAGAACAAGGAAGATAAGCAAGCAAAGGCTGAACAAAAGACTGAATCGACTGAAAATAAAAGTGAACAACAATCTGAAACCACTGATAAGAAAAGTAAACGACAGTCCGATGCTACAGAACACGAATCAAATATTGATGAAACGAAATTCCAGATGACAGAAAGTGCTGAGGATTCTAATAAATTATCAATATCAGAACAGACATTTTCTGATTCTTTGGAACAACTAGAATTTGCTCCAATTGAAAATTTTGAAGATGCTCTGACGTCAAGTATTGATGATGTAAACAAAACATTTGAAATGATTGTCAATGACAATACAGTAGAAAGCCAAACACTACTAGCAGCTAATAAGCCCGAAATTAATATCACAGCTCCTTCAGAAGATACTGAAACAAATAAAAAAGATACGAATAAAAAAGATGATAAAGTCAACCCAGTTTCGCAGCCAAAAAACTTCTTAGGCCAAAACAATATTCCTGCACAATCGAATAGAACCGATTACAAAAAGGAGAAAAATAAAATACCGAACGAAAGACAGGCTAAAGTGAAAATAAAAGATTCTGTGGAAGTAGAGGCTAATAAGCTATCTAAAGAATCACAAACTGATATCAAAAGAACCAAGAAACTACTAGACAAGTCTGAAAAAGAAAGTTTTTCTCGTGTTAAAAACGACCATGAAGAATATGTGTACAAGTATAGTTTCCGAAAGGTTTTTTTGCAGAGCGCATGCCATATTTGCCACAAGGAATTGGTGCAAAGAGTGCCTTGTGGTTACTGCAACTTTGTGTTTTATTGTAGTGCTAAGCATAAAGATGAAGATTGGCCCCAACATCAAGCCTTGTGCTTCGCTGTATCTACTATTGTCCATTTAAAAGGTGAATTTATAACTACCATATTTGTATGTACAAGCCTCTTTTACGGTCCTGAAAAGGGCTCTTTGAAATATTTTTTTATTAACCTGACAAATAGTCAGGCTTAGCACTATAATTTATGAAACTTATTTTTAATACTTCAGATCAAAAACACATTTACGCCGAGGCCCAGAACATAACAGGTCAGGATTATCGCCTTCTTCGAATGCAGATGATCGTGTCTTGCGAGAAGGTGCTCAAAAGAAGACTCGTGCCGTGGGAGCAAGAAGCTATGCTGTATCCGAGGATGTGCGGTGACGTGGGTTGCAGGGAGTGGAGGCAAGCCAATTTAAAGGATTGTGAGGGGTGTGGACAGGTATATATTCTTCTTTTGTAAGATTATTTTGTCAACAGTGAACATTAAATGATAATTCAATTTCAACACTCAGGGCGACTTGCGCCTAAACGTATTTATTGGCTAAATATGATTTAAGGAGTTGTCAAATCATACAAATCCGTCAAATTTAGGTAAACGGTAACAACAAGTCGCTCAATACGTAGCAAATACTAACGAATAGTACGTTAATAGGTTGTTATTACGTGTGTGATGCGAAATAAACGCTATTTAGGAACTTTACGTTTAGGGATGGTTCGTTGTGCAAGCCGGACTTATTGTCAATTCGGAATTTGTTGTCTCTTGAGTTATACAAAATATTTCCCTTTATCCAGATATCCTACTGCGCTGACCAACCAGCCCACCTTCCGAGATCCCACCAGCGCTGGTGCAAGTCCTACCACCTGTATTCCTCGTTGGTAGGGTACCAGCAGACGCGCGGTCGGTTGGAACCACCTTTGCCAACCAAAGTGCTGGACTCCTGTCTCGTGCTGGAAAAGATGAATGAGGTGTTGGCTGCTATGTACCAGGAGAAGATTGGTAAGAGTGACCCTCCAATAATGTAGTACAAATCAGAATGATTATTTGTCAGAATATAGGAACATGGATTATGGTGTTACATATTGTTGGTCCATATAAATATTCTACCCTCTTGATTACCACCTATTGACATTGGTAAACTGCAGAATTTTCTATAATTGATCTTAATGTGAATATCATCATTGGAAATTATGTCAATAATATCTTGCCTCCTTTCCTGTTGCTACGAGTATACCCTGGCAGGGTTTTTATAGGACACTATCAACTTATTAAATAAAAAATAAATAAATAAATACTTACTATCTGTAACAACTTTGTAACCATGTGAAAACATATATCTATTGAGTATTTTGGACACAGATCTGTATTTTGGCAATAATTGTAGCACAAGTTACTTTTACGAATTGTGCAAAAAAATGCGTACTTGATGACGAACGGTCCGTGCCGAGATGATCTAAATTCAGCGATTGCTACTGCGAATATATTATATCGCGCCACTTTCTTGTAGGGGTCGGCTCACTATATATTTTAATCCTATTTTACCAATAATAGCTCAGTAGAACCCAGTTAAGACGATTTCACAAGGACCCAAGCAAAAACGCGTCTTAAGCGAGAAAGCGTTATGCGTGATATGGAAAATAAAACATATTATTATGTATGCATTATGTTCTAATTTCGTATATGTAGGTATTAAATTATACGTTTATGAATATGTGTATACGTATACATTAAATACATAGTGTAATTAACATTACGTTATTTGAAGTAATTACTTATTTTGGTTTGACAGAAAGATTTTGATGCATTAGCAATTACCTACAAGATTTTCAACATAAATTAACTTTTGCAGTGCGTCTTCGCTTTGATTCAAAGAAGCTACATAGCGTCTTATATCATTAACAGCTGATAATGCCTGGCCGTTTGACAAAATCGGAGTTGACTCGTCTTCGTCTTCATCATTATCATTTATAACACACAAAAAGAGGCTCCTCTTTTTGTGTGTTATTCACATTCTCAATAAGATCTTCAATTGATTGAATTTCGTACGGTGCCACATTGTCATCAATGCAAGAATATTAAGAAAACCCTACAGGTTAAGAAATGTATGAAAATATGTATAAAGATGCAGGGACTGACGTAAAATAGCGTATTATGCGAGAAATCGTATTAAGCGGGTACCACTAGCTGCTATTATTGGTAACCTCCTAAACAGAGCACGTAGCAGGTTCAAATCCATTTTTCAATAGCACATTTTACATAAGTTTACTAAAACATTATTATGTTATATTTTAGAGAGCAACGTTGTGAGCAGGGAAATATAATTGTCCTGTTGCAGATATGAATGAAATACAATACGCTGCGCTGACACAGATCGCTACAGCTCCGCTCACAGCTGTGCATTGCTACCAGCTGTGCAAGAACAAGATGCATCATTACAGCAATGGAATTCAGAAGGTTAGTATAGCATTGTTCGTTCGAAGTCGCTCGCCTAGCGACTCTTGACGAGATTCGAACAAAACGCCTATACAGCTACATATACAATAGTGCCGCCCCCTTATTATCTAAGCCAAATTGCTGTCGCGTCGCTATCGCTAGTCAGGCCACCCCTTTCACACGTACAGTATAAACCTCACGTGTGAAAGGGATGGCCTGACTGGCGATAGCGACGCGTCAGCAATTTGGCTTAGGTAATAACAGGGCCGGTTAACTTTACTGTTCTTCATGCGACAGGGTAATCAAAACCAAATTTGGTTTGGCCAGTCACATAAGAGCTCAAGATAGGCAATTTTATTCGTATGTAAAGGGTTCGCCATAATCAGAAAACGATTAGGAGGACCGTATTATTATAGAACTGTTCTTGATAATGTATAATTTATAGTCAGACCATGCTCTAATTTGCGCGATCTCAGAATTCCCTAATAATTGAGTCGCTGTTCGATATTATATTGACGCTATCTCTGTAGGTTAGTTTGACGTCTAAGTAGTTCTTACAAATGGCGATAGCTGTCGCTATAATTATATATAATATTCCAACTTCACTGCACATTCAATATTATCATATTAGCAAAAGGACATCCACAGCTGGCCATAGGCCATACCTAGATATAAAGAGCGACTGAACTTGTGGCAGTTTTGTTTCTAAGATATAATGAACTCGAATGAACAAGTGTAGTAACAGTCTACTATTCTTCTAGAAATCATCATTCACAATCCACGTGGTGGGCGCAGAGCTTCAGTTCGAAGCTGATGCTCTAAACAAATGGGAGGTGTTCTTCCTCCACCTTCGACCTGATGTGGCAGAGCTGAGAATTGTGCTAATCAGTCCAGTGTTGAATCCTGGCGATTTGCCTTTAGAGCTGCTTGGGAAGATCAGGTAATTGCGTACCTACCATCTCAAGAAGTAACAACCAGCACACACCTACTGATACTAAATCAATAATATTTCTGGAGTAGCTTAGTCCTTTGATTTGATTTTGAGCAATTAAAACCTATAAGATACATTTCCAATGGATGCTGTTCATAGCTGCACAGAATTCATTCAGAGGGTTCTTTCATGGTCACCATATCAGGTCGTGGCAATGATGTCTTAAATATTACTAATGCCACATAGTTACTAAGGGCAACTTGCGCAAAGGAGTCTAATCGTATTTAGTGCCTAACTAATGATTTAGAGAGTTGTCAAATCGTACAAATATGACAAATTTAAACATGTTTAGTCGCTAATTATGTTTAGGTATGGTTGCGCAACCAGGGCTGAATAAGTACTTTTTACATAAAATATTTTAAAATTGAAAAAGTGTACCACTGGGTTAAACACTTTGACCTTTTCCATTTAAATTATACATTGTACTCGGTTATTTATCAGTTTAATTTATAATTGCAGACTATGCGACAACTGCCGTCAGAACAAGCGTCGTGTTGTGTTCAGCTTTCAAGACAAGAAGAACTACTTTGAGTACCGTTGCAGTGAAGAGTTCGTGTCTCCTGATCTCGGTGAGTTTACAATGAGAAGTATAATCATGCAATCTCAATAAATGTACTTTGGTGCATATAATGTCTCAATTTATATAGTTTCCACTTGTTTTACCATTGTTTTTTTCTACACAAACATCTTTAAAAAAATGACACTATTCCTATATTCTATGTTATTTTGTGATTTGGCATATCTTTCACCTTCTCCTGTTTTCTCTAGATTTTTTCTTTCACCGGTCTAGTTTTTTAACTAGCGTCTTTTTTCTAGTGTGTGCATTCAACCCGAGTATACAACGCTCCTCCGTCTACAATGGCAAGGACCCCTGGCCCAACACCATAAACTGCATCATCAAGCAGAAGATTCCCTTCATCATCACAGGCTATACTCTCACAGAACTGCGCAAAGACATTGCCAAGGTCAAGGAGTGTTCTGAGATTGATTTCAGAGTCATCTCTGAGCCGGTTTTCAACAACTTTGCTAGCGTTAGACCTGATAGGAACTTTATCTCAGATGATGAGATGCCCTTGTTGTTTAAAAATTACTGTGTTTCTGTGTTGTGCGGTTGTTGATTTTTGTGTTTTAATAAAATTTGATATACTATTATTGGATTATTGTTTTACCGTTTTATCACTAATAATGTAGAATAAATTAGATAATCTATTTTAGCAATTATGAATGATACAACTACAAAGTTTAAAATTCTTTACTAACATACTCAAAGTATTTATTACATTTACCTTACAACAATATTTACATCTCTAACTATCATATCACAGATAAAATTAGTCACAGTAGATCAATAACACTGACCGAATATAGAACACAGACATTTTGACACAGAATAAATATAAAAAATGATACAGTATATAGATTGTGATCTAGTGAAGCGTGGCGCCGACCCCGACACCTAGACAGATAAAGAACACACATATTAAATACCTGATACCATAGATATTAGTCAAAATATAAATAAGAATATTAAGGTATAAATCTATCAAGCGAGAAATGTTATCAATAAAACAGAAAATAATAGTAATTAGAAATAGATATAACAATTAATTATTACAATTAAAAATGGATAAACTAGATAACGTAAACATTCTTAAAAGTTTGAAATGAGGAGTTGTAGTCTGATTCTTAGGAATTAATTCGAGATTAATAGTATGTGCTACGACAAAATTTAGTTGTAGTATGTGTTCTAAACTTTACAAACAACTATACACGTGTACAAATGCAAAGAAATATTAATAAATTTCACACAGTGCCATGCAAAAACAACGCGCGAAAGTGCAAAAAACAAGTGCAAGTGTTAATAACAAATACCTTATTTAAACATAGACAACCACCTGCTCAGAAGTAGAAGTAGGCATTACTGATGTTTCTTCTTCGTTTTGTGTTTCTGTCGTGAAATAATCTTCAACTTCAGTAATTTCTTTGAAATTCGGAGCTTGTGTACTGGAGTTATATGTATTTTCTGAATACTTCTTTGAAGCTGGTTGCAAAGTTTCATTATTCTCTTTTACATTTATTTCATGTGTATCAGTAATATTTACTGTTTCAATTTGTTCATTTGATTCTGGTTCATTTGTACTGATATCATTTTCAATTTTGTTAATGTCTGTAGTTCTTTGGCTAGGCTTTTGACTGAAATCTGTTATTTCTGTAGTAAATGATTCTATTTCATTCACTTGCCAGTTTTCTCTTGAGTCGTCGATATTATATAAGTTTTTCATTGTACTATTAGCGATATTGGTGCTGGGTTCGATAACTTCATTTGTATTCGTAACGTTACTACTATTAAGATTACTTTCTGTTGTAAAATCACTAAATACTGCTGTGTTTTCAGTTATTTCTATTGTTGTTTCTGTACTCAGCAGTATTTTGGTTGTAACATCAAAATAATTTTCCATACTGTCTTGAAGATAACTTTTCTTTTTGTTTTTGCTTCTTGAGGCATCTGTTATGTCATCAGTGAATTTATCAGGTAACATACTTGTAGTAGCATATTCCATTACGTGTTTATCTAATAAATCATAATTTTGTGACGTCGTTTGTTGTGTATCATCGTTCGTCAATGTTTCAATCGATTTTGTACTTTCACTACTAACAATCGTTTCCAAATTGAATTGTACATTATCTTTGTCATTTGGCGTGTAAGTTTTAATTGTTACTGAGATTGATTCTACTTCAAGGGCACTATTTGCTTGCGTAGTAGTACGACTGGGCAATTCCTCCGATGAGTGAACATTTTCTCCTATGTTGGATGTTTTCATATCTATAATACTAGAATTGGTAGTGTTTACTTCACTATATTCACCTTTGGTTATGGCAATATTATTTGTGACTGAAGTCGACTGTATTTCAAGATCTTTATTCGGTTGTGTAGTTGTACTACTAAGAAGTTCATCAAATGAATCATTTCTTTTTCCTAGTTCAGTCGTTTCACTATCTAAATTACTTACATTGGTACTTACATCACTTTTATTTTCATTATTAATCAGTACAGAATGAAGTATCAAATCAATAAGTACACTGTTGTCTAATACTGTATTTCTATCACCAGTTCCTGTGAAGTTACTACGTTTCTTACTAATTTCTTCTGCGACATGGTCTTTTATATCCTGCGTGTAGTTTTCCGGCGGTGTCCAATGATATTCTGGATCAAGTTCTTTAATTCTACTTTCTGTAGTTGTAGAACCAGTAGTCGTTGTTATATCAGTACTAGCTTTTGTAGTATATATTTTTATATCATCTATATTAGTACTAGTATTATTTAAACTATCACTAATATCATCTTGTCTCCTATCTGTTTGTTTAGTGTATTTGGCGATTGCTGGGCCCATAACCTTTTCTATATAGTTGAGAAGTTTGTTGCACTTCTGAACAGTTTTCACGTCATTGGAACTGCCCCAGATGATGAAACCTGATGCTTTAGACTTATAGATAGTATCGAGAGCGGCGTTTAGATCAACCTGAAAAAAAAATAAAAAGGAAGATTAGTTCAAAGTAATTTTATTATTTATTATGAGTATTTTATTTTTGGATTACACTGTAGCAGCCAAATGTGTCTCTTTTATTAAAGAGAACAATGTTAAGTTCAAAATATGCGAGAATCTTAATTATTACATCAATATATCACGAATTAGTTTTTTTTTATAAATTATAGGCTAGCGTTTGACCACGATCTCGCCTGATGGTAAGCGATGATGCAGTCTACGATGGTACACGCTTGCCTAGAAGAAACCTAATTACTCGTGACTTGAAGACTACTAGGTTGTAGTTATCAGGAAACACAGACGCAGGTAAGGCGTTCCACTCTACACGCTTGCCTAGAAGAAACCTATTCACTCGCGACTTGAAGACCCCTAGGTTGTAGTTATCAGGAAACACAGACTCAGGCAAGGCGTTCGACTCCTTGGCGGTGCGCACAATAAAGGTGGAAGCGTACCGCTTTGTGCGTATGCTACCATGTAGCGGTGGCGCACCGCGGAGCGTCTGGTTGTCCGATGATAGAATGCGGATGGTGGGACCAGGTTGAAAAACTTCGCAGCACACACTCCGAAAAGTATCCGATAGAAAACCTTTCTTGCAACCTTTCGACGATGCTCGAGGCTGTGGAGCCGTGCATCTGCTAATTCGTCATTGCAAATGAGCTTCTTGGCTCTTCTCTCAATGGAATCTAGAGCCTCTAGCTGGTATAACGAGATTTGGGCATCTATCGTCTGTCTGTAGTGTATATTTCTTAGAAAATACTATAATTAACTTGAAACTATAAGCAAGGTATCATAATTGAATCGCGGATTAGATGCTCATAGATAATTAATTAGGTTAAGGGGAGAGATAGCGTACATCTGGGCTAGATATATGACAATCAAGGTCAAACTATTGATTTAAAGATACCTTTTAAAGAAAAATATTTTATCCTGGGAAGTGTTACCATAATACTAATTGCAGGTGGTTTAACATTAATGGATAATTTTTTTTATCCAACTTGGAGATGGAACAAACATTATGGCCCACCTGATATTCATTGGTATGGTAACCATCGCCTATAACAAAGTATTGCCTCCTCCGTCACGCACCTTGGAAACGTGCCCTACGATGCACTGCCTCGCGTCTATCAACTTGAGGCATATTGGTGTAAATCCTCAGTTGCATTTCACTGGCAACCATATCCTTCATACCGAAATATATCATTGCTGATTTGCGGCAGAAATAGGTATGGTGCTAGTACTTCCCCGGGCGAGCCCTTTCACAAGGAACTCTACTACTCTTAAATACTTTATTTTGGATTTGATGATATTAAAAGTTCTCAAGCAAAATAGGTAGGTAGAGTTACACATGTTGCAAGAAGTAGTCAACAACTTGTCTCAGTATTGGCAGTCAGATTGCAAAATCAGTTGACGACGACGAAAATAAATGCATACCATTCAGTTGGCTAATGCAGATGAACTAGCTGACAGGATGGTATGTAGTCTATGTAGGCAATGAACAAATAAACTTATAACAGATATTGACAATAAAAATAGCTTTAACATTGTATGATAAATTGTAGAATTAATGATTGAAATGTTGGAAGAAACTTTAAATGTTTTTGGCAAAATTCTAATTTAGTTACTTCGTTTCGTCTATTATGTTGTGAGTATTAAATACCCACAAGACAGGGTTTCCCTGGTGGAAGGTAAGGACTATGTAACTGGTGGGTGCTTAAGATCACTAACTAAGGCATTTGCTATTCGATTGAATGTCATTTATTAGATTTCCTATAGCGGACCCAAAGTAATAGTCTAGTCTCATGGTAGTTATGGAATCTGGTCGAGGCAACACGTCACTATGGAACATATCTTCGTACTAGAGATTTTTTTCATTCAAATTTTTTCAAAAAGAAAATAATTACCTCAGTCAAGAATCCAGCATCTCGATACCGATACCAGAAGTATGGCAGGATCTGTCGATTAAACCTGGAGGCTTCACTAACTCGACCTCTGATGAGGGCCGTCAGCTGGGAAGTGGACAGATCTGCAGAGCTATACACGGAGGGAAAGAGAGTGGTGCTCTCTTGCCAGAGCCAGTTGATTCTGGAATGAGAAATGATTGATTAGATTCTACACTTCTTCTTCGTCTTGTCAATGATACAAACATTGTGGTCAATTTATGTGCTTCCAGTATTTGGCCACGTCTATGGCGTTCCCAGTGGTAGCATAGAGGTTGCTCAAGGTGCAGCTGTTGGGGCACAGTGAGTAGGACAGAAGATGTTGGTCCTATGGATTGTGGATCGACACCACATTCACAGCACAGAACTTCGTCGTTTCTGTGATAAAGCCCCAGTTACTCAAGTTGAGCCTAAAACAACCTACTTGGGTTCAGATTCTACACTAATTGGAGTAAATAGGACTTAGGATGGGGGGTCTCTCAGAAGCTTCCAACCCACATTACAATTGCAATCTCTAACATCATTAATATAACCTAACCTAACTAACCTTACACAAATGGACTTGTAAATTGTCTGATCTAATAAATGAATTGAATTAATATCAGCCATAGGACGTCAACTGCTGAACATAGGCCTCCCCCATATTCCTCCCTATCACGCGATCACTCACCACGTCCCACTAGCCATCTTGAAAAACATCAAGGTCATCACGCCTGCCCTGCCTGGCCTGTCCCGGCTTCCTCCGTACTAATCATCCTAAATCCGACGTACTTATCGTTTTCCTGCGGTACATTGCTGGCACAGCCTTCTACCATGTTGTTGCTCGCCATGTTGAAGCAGTAAGGAAAGCCGTAGAACCCCCACTGCGCACGCGGTCGGTGCTGCTTCGCGACAGCTATTGTCGTCTGCATGAAGGTACGGGCTGAGTCTTCGAAGCGAGATTTCGCCTGGAATCACAAGAAAATACATTTTAGTGACCATTTTTGATTTCATTTTAGATTTTCAGATTTATTTATTTCACCTTAATTATAACATTGGTTGTTACAGGCATGTTAATTTTTACATTAAAAGTTATAAAAATTAAATTAAAATAATTTAACTAAAAATATGGTCAACTAAAAATTACAATGATAATACTTATAATTATTAATAATGACATAACAAAATACTAAAAACAAAACAGATATTAGTATTAGGTAGTTAGGTCATTTTACAGATATTTAAAACAAAATTATAGGTTCCTAACCTAACGAAAACGGCATGTCAAAACTAAATGATAATAAAAGAAGATATAATGGTAGAATATGTCAAAGAAAGGTTCTAATAAATTACAATTCATAAACTCACTTACACAATAAAAAACATGTTTTTCAAAAAAATTATTTGATTTTTTGTTTAAAATCTGAAATTTATTCTAAATTTACAATCTTTGTTGGCAATTTATTCTACATTAGTAATTTATTATATTCTCCCTGCTTTTGCACATTAGCTGGTCTTACTTCTGTTTTATATAATTTCTCCTTATTCCTTAAATTATAGTTGTGCGTGTCCTTTTTAGGGTTCCGTACCCAAAATGTGAAACGGGACCCTATTACTAAGACTTCGCTGTCTACCTGTCTGTCCGTCTGTGTACACCAGGCTGTATCTCATGAATCGTGATAGTTAGACGGCTGAAATTTTTACAGATGATGTTGTTGCCGCTATAACAACAAATACTAAAATAAATAATTAAGGGGCTCCCATGCAACAAACGTGATTTTTTTTTTGCTCGTTTTTGCTAGATATTGATAACGGCAACAGGTAGACGCTTGAAATATTCACAGAATATTTAGTATTAGTATTTAGTATCCACTTAAAAATAAATAATAAAATAAAATAAAACAAATATTTAAGGGCGCTCCCATACAACAAACGAGATTTTGTTGCTCGTTTTTGCTTGATATTTGTGACGGCAACAGGTAAACGCTTGAAATATTCACAGAATATTGAGTTATTATATTATATTATTCATTTTAAAATAAATAATTAAATTAAAATAAAACTATTCTTTACGGGGGGCTCCCATACAACAAACATGATTTTTTGCCGTTTATATAGATAATAGTACGGAACCCTTTGTGCGCGAGTCCGACTCGCACTTGGCCGGTTTTTTCTTAATAATACTCTATATCCTATTTTGATGAATTTCGAGGAGACTTAAATACATACAGAGATATTACAGTCATTATTTTATGTTGCTCAAAATATTTCCTTACTGATGTTGTCCTTTTTAACCCGCATATAATTCTTATTGCCCGTTTTTGAGCAATAAGCACGTTGCGTATGTTCGAACTATTCCCCCATACCGTTATAGTATAGCTAATTTTTGAATGGGCATATACGTAATAAACTGTTATTAATGTTTTTTTAGAAGAACAAAGGTTTATGACATTGGGAATCGAGTTATGGAGCTCAAATGGTCTTGGGCGGGACACTTGGCAAGACGTGGTGACGACAGGTGGAGCAGGGTAGCAACTGAATGGTGGCCAAGGAATGGCTGTAGAAGGGTAGGACGTCCGGCATCGAGATGGGTTTTTTTATGCAACTTATATGGCAAACGAGCATGCAGTCCACCAGATGTTAAGTGGCTACTGCCATGGATATCCAAATAGAGTTCAAAACAAGGTTGTCTTGATCTCTATGTGGATACGTTGTCATACTATAGGACTTAGATGTTATGCCTATGTGCCAGTAATTACAGGAACATACCATTACCATCTAACCGGAACACAGCAGCACAAGTACTGCTATTTGGCGGCAGATAAAGGTAAGGCGGTGGTGCCCACTTCCTCGAGCTCGTTCTCAAAAGCTCTACCACCAATAAAACACCATTAGAGGACGACACATTATTAGACAACATCATTAGGGTGGACGACATCGTTAGAGTCGCGGGCCGTCAGTGGGTGAGACGCACAAACTTAGGGAGGCCTATACCCAGCAGTGGGTGAAGTCGGGCTGTGGATGATGATGATGATGAATGTTTTTTGTCTACTGTAGGTTTTAACTTAAGAAGGGCAAAGCTAGCACTTGCTAATTTCTTACAAACTGTTTCAATGTGTGCTATCTTTTGATTTTTTTTTATATTATCCTACATTTAATCAACAATATAATATTTTTTATGATGCACATTATATAAGTTAAATTATAATAAATTCTAATAGTTTTATCATTTAATAGTTTTAGTTTAATCATTAGATAAAAATAGTATTCCCGTTATGAAATGTGACGATTTCTAGCAGCGGGAGGAATAGAACTTCCCTGCACTATTTATACTTCCAGTCCAGCTAGCAATTTGGTTATCATTATTTGTTATGACTAGAAATATGTGGCGGGGTGTAATTCTTCTGCCATTTTGATCGATACTAAACTGTACAGTACCCTCTAGAATCTTTGCCATTACGCACTCTAACACAGCCGTTAGGTAGATAGCAGGATGGATGCCAATGCGCCGACCATAATCGCCGTTCTTGAGTTTTTTTAGACCGTATTTACTGGCACCACGAGCAGGCCGGCATGAGTGCTCCGACTGATTCTGCGTGCTCGTTGAATCTTGGTTATCACTTTCAGGTTTTATAGGAAGGCAGTGTAAGATAATTATCACAAACATATTTATAGCATTAGCACGACAACATGGAAATGATGAAACGAATATTAATTCGCGAGATTTGTAAAACTGCCAATGAGAACATGCCATTGGTGATGTAAATACTCTTCTCGGAAACATATAGATATTCAATGAAGCAACACATTTTTATTTCGCGTTAACATTGTTGGTTTAAAGCACAAGTCATTTATATTTTGTATTGTCCTTTATTTCTTTAGTAGCTATTTATTAAGGCAAGTAGGTACATAGTAGTTAGTTATTTCTATTTGTTTTTCTTGTAGCACAACGCCAACCTACGTGCTTTACCTGTCACAGATGACTACTAGTAAATGCTATCCTCCATTTGTAAATATTCTGTTTGTGCAATAGAAAATTAAATAAATAAACCCGTGAAGTTTTTCTAATGTGAACTATAAAAACCTTCGTTGACGACGAAAATGCGTTACGTACTCTTCCTACTGTAGATTTTTTTATCACTGATAGATCTACATATACACGGTGTCCTTTAAATCACTGTTCTCCCAGAACAAACGTTGTTCAGACCATGGTCTACTAACAGTTTATAGCATCAAACAAGAGAATTAAAAAAATAATCTAGATCTTCTCAAATAAGTCTGACTTTGATCAAAAACTAGCAATGACATAAATTTCATTGGCACGCTAGCCGTAGTGTACACACGGCTACACATCAAGCTAAACATTCCAGGATAAGCTGACCTCTCATTCTATGAAAAGCCTAAAGAATGCGAGGTCAGCTTATACTGGAAATGTATAGCTTGATGTGTAGCCGTGTGTACCTACTATTATTATTTATGTGGCGATACGGCGGCATTTTGTAGGGCGTAACGTTAAAATAGACGTTTTAAGTTCGCAACTTTTTATGTTTTTCAAAGACCGATTTCATTTTTTTTAATTTGAGGTAAAACCCCTTTGTAGACCATGGTCTGAACAATGTTTGATCTGGGAAAACAGCGATTTAAAGGACACCGTATAGATCATTGGCCAACCACAATCTCACCGATAAGCACCGGCTAGTAATGATGTCATGGTCTGAGATACACGAAGATCTGAAAAACCCTTATCCACCATAAATAGATCCAGATTTTAGTCATCAGGAAGCACAGACGATGGTAGTGTTCTCTTCATATTGGTAATCCTGTTCATTATACCCGATGATCTTTATACCGATTTTATGGATTATTCTCTACGATCTTAGAAATACATTCTTAGAAACTCTGTGGTCATCTCAATTAGCCCTAATGGCGCAAGGAATCAATGCATACCAGTCTCTGTGCAATTTGCAACAAGTTATTCAGGGCAATGGGTTCCGCATGCGTCTGTTTGGATCACAATAAATAAACTAACCGTATTGTTGCAGATGTAACATGTTGTACTGCTGTAAATGTTATTGATTGTTTTATTAAAAGGGAATAGAATATTATAGATTCCATCATTATTAATAATAATGAGATGCACGTACTTTCTAAGCTACTTAATATATAAGCTACTAAGTGACTCGCTCCCGGATTCGCACGCTTGAAATTTCAATGGAAACTTCGGGATAAAAACTATAAAAAAAAAATCGTCTAACACTTGTCAAAGTGACGCGACACTTCATGTAAATGACTTCACGTCAATGAACGACGGTTAAATTATATGGATATTGTTCATAGATAAATACTAAAATCGCGATAAAAAAATGGGGGGTGGGGGTAGGAGGGTCAAAAATATTCTACGACCTATGCCCATGCCTACCAAATATACAAAAAAATCAGTCGACCCGTTTCGGAGGGTTGCGACCACTAAAACCGTGACACGAGATTTTTATATTATCAGGATTAGAAGATGTAGGTATGTAAAACAAACATTGTTCGCGTAAATATGTCGGTTATGGATAAACTATTCAATTTATCTATGAATGCTTGAATTATGAAAATGACATCCCGTTGCCCAACATTATCTATCTATTATCGCGTTGCTGTGCCCACACACCCCACAGAGGACTAGTTCACAGGATTGGTAGTAGGTATAACTATGAAACTGTAATTTTAATAATGTTTAATTAGGTTTTTATACCTACATTATTTGGTGGAGGGTTCATTTTAGAAGATCTACCTACTACGTGTATTGTTATGTACGACATTAAATGAAAACACGGGTAGGGCTAATGGCCAGTATTGTTGTAAGTAAAACAGGAATTTTCAAAGTCCTTACAATTTGAAACTGAAAATTAATATCAAGTCCTAAAATATCAATGAGACATCCTGTAAAATAGGTAAACAAATCATATTAATTTATCATGTAAGTAGGTATCTGTTAAACTGACAAAGCGGCATCATCGTCAGAAAGGCGCCGCTGATTTACGTTGAAAATTGTGTATTGGAAATGTATCGATAACTGGATAAATATTCGAACTATCGGTATTAAACCCACTTCTGAAATCAGTTAATACGATTCCGGATGTGCGTTTTAAATTAATGTCGTACGTAACAAAACAGGTTGTATGTAAACTGATCTATATAATGTGATCTGATCCCGCCATATCCTTTCGTCAAAAGACAAACTGATGCACGGCTCAGTACCATCCATAATGCACCGTTTTGGTTCTACGTTCTTTATGCATACATCTAAGGTATGAAACACTACCGTCGTCTGTTTAACCTGACCTTAAACTCTTTATGTTAAGAGTGAATAGCTGTCTTTTAGATCTTTAAAAAAAATACTTCTACCTCTGCCTCCAGCCACTTCTCCTGCCACCACCAGTGCAGCTTCCTCTCGATCTCCAGTGACACGTCCTTGTATGGTCGCAGCACGCCGAAGTTCTGCCGGAACACCGGTCGCCATGACTCGAAGTCTATTATGCCAATACCTGGAAAATGTACAAGGATTCAATTAATCTCATTTCTGATGATTCGTAATGGTCATCATCCTCAGCCACAGTACGTCCTACCGTCTCGCTCGATCGATTACCTATAGTCGATATTCTAAGTCAAACTGTTGACAGGACTACCCGTGGCTACCACCTAGAGACAAATCGACGAAATATATGCGTGGAAGCAGCTTGTTATCTTAACAGCTTTAGGATGAATGCCTTCATGAAGGAAGATTTTTGGCCGAAACTCGTATTTAGTATTTTGTCGTATTTAATCCTTTCCGAAGACGGATGCCGAACACCGAGAACTCACTTCTAAAATTGTTTAGTTTTATACTATAACTATTTTATTGTTGCCTGAATTAAATGATTTATACAATTATTTACAATAAAATACAGGAAAAAAAACAGTCGAATCATCTAAAGACCGTTGCAAACGAACTATAGATAGCTCAACTGCTCCAGATCACTACCAGACGGAAGTGCCCTCAAGACACGGGCTGCATTGCCCCGCGGAACTGCAATGCTTATGCGTTGACCCAGCTCTCGGATCATATGCCGCTTCCACCTGACACCCAGAAAGAATTTTGAAAACGCGATGGGCCCTGGTACCCTATCGACCCCAAATGGCTCAAATACGTAAGCTCTGTCGACTTTCATATTTGTGCCGCTTGAGATCTTCGGCTGAATTTACCGCCGCATTGGCCCCAACTGCTGTACCAGACAGATGAGATGGCGCAAGTGTATCGACGCACGCAGCGTCCCACACCAAAGGCCCCCCTCAATAATTATTTAATAATATTGGGAAGTCCACAAACATAGGACTCTCCATTGATTTCCAGAGCGAGCGATCTTGTGTGGCCTGCACCCAACGACTCCCAGCAACTTTCATCAGATCGTTTTTCCATCTAGTCCGTCCTACGCTGCGCTTTTCAGTGTGTGGTCGCCACTCAAGAACATTTCTGTGTAGAACGCCCCCCTCCCCCTAGATGGAAAGACAACCTGATAAAGGTTGCTGGGAGCCGTTGGGTGCAGGTCACAGAAGATCGGTCGCTCTGACAATCTATGCGGGAGACCTATGTTCAGCGGTGAAAAACCTGTTTCTGAAGTTAAGGGGTATACCACATGTAAAAGCGTCCAAAGGTCTCCTTGATAATGATGCATTTTGGAAAGGCAAAATGTCTAGCCGTTTGTTTTTATGCCACAACTGACAACGATAAAAACACTTTGAAATATTGTAGTTTTTGGAATTAGACCTATTCAACGATACACCACATCATTGGGTACCTAGTAAATAATCTAAGGGTTCTGTCAGACTACGGAACCCGAAATATAAAAAAAAAACTCGTATCAAAATCCATACTAATATTATAGATTAGAAAGTAAATCTGTCTCTCTGTCTGTGCGGGATCGAGGATGCAAAAATAAATTCAAAAACATTTACTTGTAATTTTTCACTACTCTCGAATGAACATGATAAACAAATAAATATAAATATTGCTGGACATTTCACACAGCGCTATCTAGCCCCAAACTAAGCAGAGCTTGTATTATGGGAACCAGATAATGGAACAAATATCTGTAGATCATGCAACCATTTGTTCCGCGGCGGGAATCGAACCCGCTACCTCCTGCGTCTTGGCTGGCTATTCACCCACTGCGCCACGGAGGTCGTCAATGATGTCCCAATGCAGCGGTCGTGAACTGTAGTTGATTGACTTCTGATGCACAAAGAGATGTAGTTGCAGATGATCGCTTATCTTATCGTATCTTAACTTCTTTATCATCGCAAGAATTATTTTAAGAATGCCATGAATCATTTGATTTAGTTGCTGACGCCTGCGGCTTCACCCGCGTGAATTGTCGATTAAACCATAACCCTCCTTCTGCACAGTTGAGTAAAAAGTAGCCTTTGTCTCAATCCCGGTGATGATATATCTCTATCTATACCAAATTTCATCGGAATCGGTTCAGCCGTTTAGTCATGACACGTAACAAACAGACAGACAAAGACATAATTATTTTCAATTTTTGCCAATTTTTCTTTTTATAACCTGAACTGACATTTTATCTATAAGTACTAATATTATAAAGAGGAAAGATTTGTTTGTTTGTATTGAATAGGCTTCGAAACTACTGGACCGATTAAAAAAAAATCTTTCACTGTTAGGAAGCTACACTATCCCCGAGTGACATAGACATAGGCTACTTTTTACCCAAATGCGCAGGAGGGTAATGTTTTTATTGAAAAACTAAGCGTGCGAAGCTGCGGATCGGTCAGCTAGTCTAATATAAGTATATTAATAATGAATGAATGAATAAAAAAATCTTTATAATAAAAATAATTGCAAAAAAAGCAATAGGTGGTCTTATTAGTTAAGAAAATTTATCTTCCAGACAAACTTTTGATATAAATTTCTGATATTAGGTACTAAGACAATCCTTAATGTAAATAAATCTATAAATAATGCTGGACAATTCACCCAGCGCTATCTAGCCCCAAACTAAGTAAAGCTTGTACTATGGGAACCAGATAACTGATAGAATACTTTTTATAATGTAAATACATATCACACTGCGAAAAATAAAATATATAAATGCGAAAGTTTGGATGTTTGTTTGTTTGTGCCTCAATCACGACATAACGGATGAACCGATTTCAATGAAATTTGGTATGTTGATAGATTATGGACCTGGATTGACATTATATGCTACTTTTTATCAACAAAACATGCGTGCAAAGCTGCGGGCGGAAGCTAGTTTATAATCTGTAGAGCATGCAAGCATTGTCCCGCAGCGGGAATCGAATCCGCAATCTCCTACGGTTCAGCCCACTATTATTCACCCACTGCGCCAATATACACAGGTCGATTCATGATGTCATATTCATAGCCGGCAAATTGTTTTGTTATGATAACCTATCTTCATTTCATTTGTATATTTTGGTTTAAATGAACCATTGTTTTGACTACGCAAAGATCAGGTAAATATCCAGTTTTTAGTGAATATAGTGTTCAAGATTAAGGTTTAATAATCATTTATTTTCAAAAAGATAAAATTATCACTTACATGAGAATCAGTAGACAGAAAAAATATTGTAGTTCGTTCGGGTTCAGGTAGGTATGTATTTAATTAACGCATTCAGGCAGTAGGTACTGCCTGTAACTGTAAAAGTAACTATATATAGTTACTTTTCACACCACCTGCTCGAATGTCAAATTATATGTCATGTAAACCTCACTGAACGCAGGTGATTAAATCCCTGCGGCTGCGCCGGGAGTATAGTTGAACTGATAGCACCAATTTGAATCTGGATCTCATCTGCATTAAAGTTTTAACCAAAGAGACCCATACAATAAGAACTTATTCGTAAATCAAACTATCCTCTAGAATGCACCAACCTAGATTTGGTTTTTATTGTCTCGCAGAAAATGTGAAAAGTAGAGTATTCTCCTCGTGGATAAAGCTGTCTGCATCTTGAGTGTGCTTATATATCTCTCTACACTCAGAATTCTAGTAACTTACGAGCGGAGCGAGGGACGCAAGACACTGCTTCATCCCCTCGTTTAATAATCTTCTGCTTCTTCTTCTTTGCATTAGATGCCTTCGTAAACTATTGTTTTTTGGTATAGTTCATAACCATGATAGATTCAACAGTTATGTTATGATATAACTTTTGAAACTATCATGGTTATGAACACTATTTATACTAAAAACGGGATATTTACCATGATTTGTGAGTATTTGAGTATCCCTATATTTCGGCGCAGTTGCATGCGCCATGATCACGGGTAAACTGAAGTCTTTGCGAGTAGGTAGTTATTGGCAGATATAACGATCTACCCTCTTTCTTAGTCTCTGGTTAGGAATTAATTCGCTAATTCTATTACTACCACCGGCTTCATTCTCGATCATAACTCGATTCCGACACACAACACTCACGGTATCAGGACGCGTAATTGACACTTCACTTCTTCATACAGATCCTTAAGGAGACAGAGGTACATGATAATGAGATGATGGTCAGTTTTGACGTATAATCTCTCTTTACGAAGGTCCCCGTGGCTGATTGTATGAGGGTAATTGAGACGAAAATAAAGCAAGACGGTATTCCGGCAGAGTATGTCAAGCTTCTGGAGCATGTTATTTTCACCAACTTCTTCATATATAAAGGGCAATACTATCTTCAAATAGATGGAGTAGCCATGGGTAGTCCTGTTGCTCCCGTGGTGGCCAACATTTGGATGGAGTATTACGAGAATATAGCCATCTCGTCTGCCCCTTTACCAATCAAGTTGTGGAAGAGGTACGTGGATGACGTCTTCTGTATTTTGGAAGGAAAAACAGCCGAAGTGGAACTTCTTTTGGCACACCTCAACGTCGTACATAGAAAGATCAGGTTTACGTACGAGAAAGAATGTGATCGACGTTTGGCGTTTTTGGACGTATTGGTTCAGGTTCGAGAGAATCGTAGTTTGGGCCATTCAGTTTACAGAAAACCTACACATACGGACCGATACCTACATGCGGATTCACATCATCACCCTCGACAACTTAATTCGGTAGTAACATCACTTATCAATCGTGCATTCGACCTGTGTGATGAGGATCACATTCAGAGTGAATTGGCGCATGTTCGAAATGTGTTGGTGAAGAACGGTTATAAACTGCGGTCCTTACCAGCTCGACCAAGACCTAAAGCCCACAGTTGCAGAGTGGAACGAAAACCTGCTTTTCTACCATATGTTAAAGGAGTGACAGATAAAATCGCAAACATTCTACAAAAATTTTCACTTAAGACCATCTTTACTCCTTTAAAGAAAATTACACACTACCTGCGCTCACCAAAAGACTGTTTTCCACTAGAAAAACCAGGAGTGTATAAAATAGACTGTAGCTGTGGGAGTTCTTATATTGGTCAAACCAAACGCACTATAGCTTGTCGGGTGAAGGAACATATCAGGGCGGTGAAGAATGTTGACAGACAAAAGTCTGCCATATCGGAACATCTGCTGGACTCAGGCTCAAACCACTGGATCGAGCTACACAACCCACAAGTAATCTCAACTGAGCGACATTACATGCCAAGACTGGTTCAAGAGGCAATTGAGATTGCCAAACACAAGAATTTCAATCGTGAAGATGGTTTTCAATTATCTGGAGCCTGGAATCCTGTGGTGAGAATGTGTAAGAACAGAAGAAGTGAAGTGTCAATTACGCGTCCTGATACCGTGAGTGTTGTGTGTCTGAATCGAGTTATGATCGAGAATGAAGCCGGTGGTAGTAATAGAATTAGCGAATTAATTCCTAGCAAGAGACTAAGAAAGAGGGTAGATCGTTATATCTGCCAATAACTACCTACTCGCAAAGACTTCAGTTTACCCGTGATCATGGCGCATGCAACTGCGCCGAAATATCGGGATACTCAAATACTCACAAATCATGGTAAATATCCCGTTTTTAGTATAAATAGTTATGTTATGACTTACTCTCGCCTAATTTATACCTATCCGTCGAATTTCGACTATAGTGCGGGCTATAAATAAATCAAGTCTATCTACCCGCAGTGTCCTAGGACCTCATTTATTATCTAGTCAGTTTCAATATCATGGGGAACCCGTATATACTTATTTGTACTACTTATTTGTAATATACTTATTTGACGTGACAAGGGCATTGTCTATGGCCACCCCCTATTAGCTAGCTAATTTATGATCATTGCTTACGACCTTTACGCTGACACTGATACTCGTAGGTACATCTTCGCTAACTGGTAAATATTTAAATAAAAACTTGTAGAAGAATATTTTACAACAAAAAAACAAAACGCATTGTAACACCATGGACGCCTGAAGACGGAAGGCGACGTCACCGTCGGGGTCGATCGCGAGAGCGTTGGCGGGATGATTTTGACACCTTCCAAAGAGGATGGTGGGAGATATTGACGGATAGGGATGCTTGGAAGGATTTCGGTGAGACCTTTGCCCAGCAGTGGGACGAGAGAGAAAAGAGAAAAAAGATTGATGTTATACGTCGCCCATGGCTTCGCACGCGTTGTTTGTCAATTACCAACATTGTCAACAACAATTGTCAACATTACCCTCCTTCTACGTAGTCGGAAAAAAACTAGCCTTTGTCTCAAACACGGTCACTATCTATCTGTCTATCATCATAATCATCATTATATCAGCCGTAGGACGTCCACTGCTGGACAAAGGCCTCCCTCATTGATCTCAAGGAACTGCGGTTGGAAGCGGCCTGCATCCAACGCCGACCTGCGGTTCTTACCAAGTCGTCTGCCCATCTTGTGGGTGGACGTCCTACGCTGCGCTTGCCGGTCCGTGGCCTCCACTCGAGAACCTTTCGGCCCCATCGGCCATCTGTTCTGCGCGCTATATGGCCTGCCCATTGCCACTTCAACGTGCTAATCAGTCGGGCTATGTCGGTGACTTGAGTTCTCCTACGTATCTCCTCATTTCTGATTCGATCCCGTAGAGAAACCCCGAGCATAGCCCTCTCCATAGCTCGTTGAGCGACTCTGAGCTTATTCATAAGGCCAATAGTGAAGGACCACGTCTCGGTTCCATATGTCATCACTGGTAACACACACTGATTGAAGACTTTCGTCTTAAGGCACTGAGGTATGTTGGACGAAAAGACGTTGCGAAGTTTCCCAAACGCTGCCCATCCGAGTTGGATTCGACGATTGACCACTTTCTCGAAGTTGGACCTACCTAATTGGACTTTTTGTCCTAGGTATACATACGCGTCGACAACTTCAAGAGCCGAGTTCTCAACCATAACTGGGGCAGGGACGACATGGACATTCGACATGATTTTCGTCTTGTCCATGTTCATTTTAAGTCCTACCCGTTGGGAGACTCGATTGAGGCCTTCGAGCATCGTGCTGAGCTCTTCCATCGACTTTGCCATGACCACAATATCGTCGGCAAACCGAAGGTGAGTGATGTATTCGCCGTTAATATTGATGCCCAGTCCTTTCCATTCCAGAAGCTTGAAGGCATCTTCCAATGCGGTCGTAAACAGTTTTGGAGAGATTACATCTCCCTGTCTTACGCCTCTTTTTAAGGGAATCGCTTTCGAGCTCTTTTCGTGTACTCGAACTGACATAGTGGCGTTTTTATACAAACACTTCAACACTTCGATGTACCGATAGTCAATACGGCATCGTTGGAGAGACTCAAGCACTGCCCATGTTTCGATCGAATCGAAGGCTTTCTCATAGTCCACAAACGCGAGACATAGCGGCAAGTTATACTCTTCGGTCTTCTGTATGACTTGCCGCAGCGTATGTATGTGGTCTATGGTACTGTAGCCTTTACGGAACCCGGCTTGTTCGGGAGGCTGGAAGTCATAGGCCTGCGTTCGAGACGGTTCGCGGTGACCTTTGAAAACAGCTCTGAAGTGATTACATCCTCACCCGGCGCCTTGTCGTTCTTAAGCTGCTTCTAGGCCATCCTGATCTCATCCAGGCTGATGTCCGGAATATCTTCGGTATAATGTCGGGTCAGTATGACTCTTGGGTCGTTGGCCGCACTGCAAACAGGTTTAGTGACCGAATCGTAGAGCCGCCCATAGAACCTTTCGACTTCCCTTAACACTTCCGTTTTACTTGACGTTATGCTGCCATCTTCCCTCTTCAGCTTCGTCATGCGGCTCTGCCCAATAGAATTATCTCTCGCGAACACTTTGGAGCCTTTATTCCGCTCTACCGTATCTTTAATACGATATGTATTAAAGGTACGAATATCGTGCCGCAAGGATTTCCAAATCTTTCTATTGAGCTGCCTATGTGACTGAGCATCATCGGGAGACTGCAGTCGCAAAGAACGTTGTTCTGCCATGAGGTTAAGGGTGTCATCAGAAAGTTTCTGAGGTCTATTGATACGGGGGGGTCTTAAAGAACTGGGACCCCACCGTATGGACGGTTTCTACGAACCTGTTATTGATCTCGTTCACTGATGCATCTACTTCTAGACAGTCAAAGCGATTTGCAAGTTCGAGTTGAAAGCTCTCGAGGTTTTGGATATGTGCGCGAGTGGGTCGGAGCGTAGACTTCATCAAACGGGACCTTTGAAGTTTAACGTTCATATTCAATGTGGCTCTAACAATTCGGTGATCACTGCCGGTTTTCACCCTGTGAATCACAGAGGCATCATTGAATATCCGTTTCTTGTTGGTCAAGATGAAATCAATCTCATTTCTCGTGGAACCGTTGGGACTCATCCAGGTCCATTTCCTAAGAGGCGGCTTCTGGAAAAAAGAATTCATCATAAAGAGTCCTTCTTTCTCCAGAAAATCGGCCAGCCTCTGTCCCCTGGGGTTCCGTTGCCCATATCCAAATTGCCCCACTCTCAACTCATCATCGCTTCTCATGCCTAGCTTTGCATTGAAGTCCCCCATAACAACAATAAAGTGAGTTTTGTTCGTATGTATGGCTCTACTGATGTCCTCATACATAGACTCTACTTCTACATCTAGGTGTGAAGAGGTCGGCGCATATACTCGTACCTGAACGACCTTCAGCGAATATCACTTAGATATTCTGAGTGTCAGGTACGCGACCCTGCTCGACACACTGTCGATGGTGATAATGTTGTTGCTGATGACTTGTGAACGAGAAACCCAACACCACCTTGCGATTTAAAAGTATAATCTGTCTACAAGTATACCAAATTTTATCGAAATCGGTCCAGTCGTTTAGTCGTGAAAACGTAACAAGCAGACAGATAAAAGAACAGAAGATTAGATTAACTTTGAATTTGTAATATTAATATGAATTTAAAATACATTATTGTTAGTAAGTAGTATTTTTGAAGTAAAACTTCTGCTGCTGCCTGCCATCTGTTGTGGAATAGCTGATCTTTTTCGTAAATCGAAGCTGGTAGATTCAAAATACGAAACGTCGTCAAATCAACTGGCTATGAGAGAAAGAGAGCAAGAAAATTGGTGCTCTCACCTCTCTCTCTTGCCCCTACAGTAATATACGAAACGTAACTCTCTCTCTTTCTATCTTCACTAACTTATATCTCCCTCTCAATTTCCGTTCGCATTTTTCGTAACGCATTCACCAGCTATCTCCCCAAGTGAAGCGTGAGTAAAGAAGTTTTACTTAAAAAAACAGATTTAAAAGTATAATATTCTTCCTAAACGAAATAGCTTTAGGCAGAAGGTTTTTCTTCTAGACATACTTTGTACATAACTTTTAGAGCCAAGTTTTATTTGATAGTTGGATGATTCAACCTGTATACATACCGATATCAGAACATAAGCCAATTTGCACTCTATTTCATAGGAGATAGGTAATTCAATTAGTCTACCAGCAAGGTTGCACCGCAGAACAATAAGTAGTTAGTACCGGTTGAATATTCTGACCTTGTACTAATGGTTTTTTAATGCGATCTAATTCTATTTCGCAGCATTTTGCTTAGATAAAGATATTAAACATTATTTACTAACACAAAGAATATAAAAGTATTTTACGCTTTTATGTTCAGTGGACGTCCTGTGGTTAATCTGATGATAACGATGATGACAGTTTTTAAATATAATAAATAAGTGCTAATATTATAAATGTGAAAGTTTGGATGTTTGTTTATTAATTTGTTTGTTGGTTTGTTACTCAATCACGTCGTAACGGCTGAACCGATTTCGATGAAATTAGGTATATACGTAGAATATAACCTGAATTACCACATAGGCTACCTTTTATCCCATAAATCAGTTGCCATGGGATAACAAAGGGAGGTCAAGTTGCAACAGCGAGTTTAGCTTTATTACTGGGTTACCTACACATTTAGACATGTAACGCGTATGAAGTCGCCGGCAACAGCTAGTATATAATATATTTTATAAAAAAACAACCGGAACAAACATCTGTAACTCATGCAAACATTTGTTCCGGGGCGGGAATCGAACCCGCTACCTCCGGTGTTTCAGGCTATTCGCCCACTGTGCCACGAAGATCGGCAATATATTTAAATCTTAAGTTATTAAGGTTGTTTCTTGTAAAAGTTATGTCTTGTCCTGTTCTGTTTTATGACGTGGGTTTTCTTATCACGCACGGTGCGTGATAAGAAAACCCACGTGTGTGACGCACACACGTCTAACAAAGGATATTGTTTCAACATTATGAAACAGTTATCAGCCGAATTATGGTTGACCTACTCTTCAGCAGTAAAGTGCAGTTTGTAGACCGGAAGGGCAATGCGGGAACCTGACCTCATTGAGTTCAATCTCTTAAACGAATGTTTATTTACAAAAAAAAATTAAAAGTCTTAGTGCAGCTTGCATAACGATCCCTAAACGTAATAAGCGACTAAACATGTTTAAATTTGAGGTATTTGTATGAGCATCGTTGCGCCTATTTCATATAATCACCCTATTAATCATGAAATAGGGTGATTATAATTATAACTATTTATTTCTTTAATTACTTTTATATATTTATTTATTCCAACTTAGGATCACAAATTGGGCTTAATTAAGTTTGACTAGATTGCGTTGAAAGGGATATGGGATAAGCTATACGTCTTTTGATTAATTTAAGAAAGTTGCAACAATTTTGAAAAAAAAAATTCTGTGTGTTTTTAAAGAGGGGTGGCAATACCATCGTGTGGTTAAAACTCCTAAGTTAAATAAAAAAATAAAACGTGTTTGTGTATGTACTTATGTGCGCACGTAAGAGGTTACCTATACTTCTTTGGCTTAACAGAACAAAAATATCTAAAGACTTCATCCCATATGCAACAACTCTTTGTTTGTAAAAGGAATGATAAATTAATAAATATAGTTATAAATTGTGACGGAAACTTGAGAGACAGCTAACTTCAACATGTCGCTTTTTGGCTGTCTACGTGGGCACGCGTCGTAAAAATTTTGCTCTCATATTTTTTCCAAACGCGCCAATGAAGTATAACTTTAAAAACTCAGTGTATTTTTTATTTTTTTTTAACCTAACCTTTGGTATTCGATGAGGTATGGTTTTCCTACATCCGCTTGATGTCCTGCACTAGGTGTCCAGTATCAAAACAACTTGAGAGTTTTGTTTATCGTAGGTTTCAAGTATCAAAATATTACGGGGAATATGGTACAGACTGGGTTTTGTTTACGGTATTAAGTGCTTACTATACGTTTGATAAGGTAGCTCGTAGTATAGGTATTTCTTTCTGCTAAAGGTAACGGAAAATAATAGTATGGCGATGCAACTTAAACAACTATACATTGTATTTACCTTACCTGACGTATCTTAATTTTAATTACTCATATTAAAAAGGCGCCTATACTAGAAAAACATAGCTTGATCTCTGGGACAGCTGTCAGTAAAATCGCGCCTATGAAGTTCTGAATTTAACAGTACGGACAAACGTACCAGTCAATGTCATACTTTATGGCCATGCTGAGCTAATTATAGTGATGAGCGATGAATCATCGTGACCACAGACTATAAACTATCGATATTTTGTGTAAAACTTAATTCAAAATTAATTTATCATTTAATTTAAAAAAATAACATTATTGAATATTTAAAATAAATAACATTATTTACAATAGTATGTATTAGTTATGTATTACATATATTTAGTATGTATGTATTAACTCCTGTATAATTTATGATATTAAAATATGTTTTTCTTTCAAGGTTGCGCTGCTAGACATAACACAACACCGCTTTTCACGGCAAATAAAATGTTGCAGTTACTAAACACTGCGGTTGAAAATGTATCTGTAGAAGATTGGAAAAAGGTAGTTACCAAATGCAGAAAATTAATGGAAGAAGATTGGGAGCGGGACGTTCGATTTGATAATATTTGCGAACAAGAGTTCATTATAAATTTACAAGATTGCTCTAGCGATTCTGAAAGTGATTCGGATATTGATTTGGGGTGTACTCCTTTGAAATAAATAAATGTATGTATTAAAATATTCGTTTCATTTTATTACCCAAATCATAATATAATCCAATATACATATAATTAGGCAGACAGCCTTCGTGGCGAAGCGGTAGTGAGCACGACTGCTGCGCAGGAGGTCGCGGGTTCGATCCTCGCTCAGTGCAAATATTTGTATGCATGAATATGGGTTTTTGCACTGATATGGTCGTGCCTCGGAAAGCACGTTAAACCGTCGGTCCCGGCTGCCATACGAATATCTAATGGCAGTCATTACGGGTTGTTGGAGCCCTCAAAAGTCCAACAATTGGTCTTACTGCAAAGCTTCTATCGATAATTACTATCGATATTTTTCCTGTATCATAACAACCCTAGGAATGTCAGTTTAACAAATGTCGCAGAGATCAAGCTATGTTTTTTCAAGTATAGTAAACCGTTTATCAGACGACTAGTCTAGTCATTTTCTTGCAGTTCTCCACTAGCTGTTAAAATATATGAAAACGTAGTATGTGTGTTTGTATGTAATAGTATTTTTTGTTTTATATGTATTATTATTGTTATATCAGGTAGGTTTATGTATTTATTCTAACTGTAATCGGAGCTCTTTGTTATTTGTGTTTCTTTTGTTTATTTTAATTATCATTAATATTGTTAAAAGTTAGCACGCCAACCTTTTATGTTACCTCTGAGGTTGGCAGGTAGAAAATGCTATTAGCATTAAGCCCACTTTTTGTACATGTAATTTCTATTTTTGTGCAATAAAGTATTAAATAAATAAATAAATATCCGTTTAAATCAGTAAATTACGTATAGAGATCACGAATGCTTGCATAATACTATTCTATATCTTATTTATTTTATTATAGCTATTTAACTTTTTCTTCCGTATTTATGCCTCTACAGGGGTTCAAATGCCTATAGCTAAAAAAACAAGCCCAAATGCAGATATATATCAGATCAATTTCTTGTAACCGTTTGATTCAGAGTTATATTTTAATAAGAAGGAAAGAAGTTTACTCTAGGAGAATTTTATCCTGTGGCCGCCACTATTTATACATTTCCTACCCTATCCCAGCCGATACCCTTCATTCCACATCCAGGAATATGTGATATCGTTTTTACGAGACCGAGGTACTAAAGAGGTAGAGAAGCTACTGATAAACAGTGATATTGATATTTTATTTTTACCAAAAAGTTTAAATGCTAACACGAAAATTCATCAATATTTATGCCCTTTTAGGGGACAAATACCAAAAAATAATCCAATCACTCACCATCAAAGTTCTTATCCGGTATGCTCTGATCCAACTCTCTCTTAAATGTCTCCAAATGTTTATTTAAATCTCCTTCTTGGGGCACCCCTCCGTTCCTAAACTTAAACTTGCCACTCGTCTCGTTCTTCAGCAAAGCTGGGAAAAGTCCAGGATCATAAAGTATTGTTACTTTCTCCCCTATAAAGTGGTCATTTTCGTTCTGAATAATGCCGAATTTCTCAAAGAGGTTTTCGAAGGGAATTTTCTTGGACTTGCACTGTTTTGTGGGCACGTTCCAGTAGACTTTGAAGGGTTTAGGGGTAGGCAGGTCGTCCGGCATTTCGATAACGTAGTAGCTGGAAGGAAAATAAAGTGGGTTAATAGTATCTGTGATTTGAGGCTTAGAAATAAAGTTTACTTAGCCCGTTTTGCAGCAAAGCTATCTTTGTCTGAGTCATCACATCACACAATCAATTCAATTACATTTTTTTTTGCTTCGTTTAGGTACATAAGTAGATCTTATAAAATAAAATTAGAGTGGCTGACATTCCCCATCCAGTTATTTGTACAAGTAAATTTTTAACAGAAATATAACCGACTTCAGATAACAGAAAAAAAAACATACTATAGTTTGACCGAAACCGCTGTACCGCGCCTGAGGTATGCGCGCGGCGAGACGGGGGAAGTATCGGCCGCTCCGATCCATCGTCAGACGCACATGAGATAAATATCCAAAGATGGGTCGAGCGCTATCTTGTGATGTTAAGACCGTCATCATGTCCAAAAAAATGAAAACAATTACTGGGATCGCGATAGTAGATTTTATATTATTATCGATCCATTTATAATAAATTTGCAGAACGACTCAGATTCAAGTTCCGATAGAGAAACGGAAAATGAAGTTGAAGCAGAATCTATGTCAGAATATCTGTAGACAATTTAGTTACTTATACAAATATAAACAGATCGTTATATAATATAAACATATCGTTTACAATATCGTAAAATCTATCCGAAAATATCGATCTCATGTGTACCTACTCTTGCTTTTTTTTCCCCGGCCCCCACCTCGCCGCACTTTCTTAAGAAACGGTACAGCGGTTTCGGTCTAACTATACTAAACATATTTTGACGAAGTTTCTATGGCATCAATCTGAAAATATATTCTTTAAAATAAAAAAAAATATTTAACCAAATCGGTTGTTAAATGCCGGAGTTCTGAGGAGACAAACATTAATAAAAATACATACGAATTGAGAATTTTTGAGAATTTTTTAAGCAGATTAAATTTGTAATAATTGTACAGTCAGACACCTTTCTACACACTTTAAGATAAATAACTCTTTAATGTAATTACCACACAATGGTAGCGATTCTGTTATGTATGAGTGTACTAACTACTCGTAATATTGTGTAAAATAGGGGCGTTTTTGCACGGACAGTCAACACAAATTTTGAGTGCTAATTAAAACTACTCTGCAAAAACGCTATTTGAACTAATCTATAGGTTGTTTTTATGATCTTTGATTTGTTGGATTTGTCTCCGCCCCGAATAGCAGAATAACTACTAAAATATCGGAAAAATTCACGCAAATATAAATTATGAAGAAAATTCATTTCACATACATAGATACAGCTAATGATGACCGATTGACAATTCTAACAGGGCGACAGCCATTGACAGCCCGCGTCATATGCATGTCAAGGCGTTACGAAGTTCGGCGGGTTAGCTAGTAAATCATAATTTTAGAAATTTCACTTAAATGTCATGCTAATTTAGTTTTTAACGTGATCGAAATAAGAACGTTTGTAATTTACGAAATTTTAGCCTGTAAAGAACCGAATCAGCGCCATTATCTCAGTGACAGTCATATTTGTAAGTACCTACACGGAAATCAAAATAAATGTTAGCAAACTGTCAGACGTGGTAGACATAATAATTAATATCTAATTAGTTTTAACAAACGTGAGGTTTTATATTTAGTTAATCCTAGGAGATATTTTATAAAACAAACACGTTTTAGAAGATATTTTACTACTAGTACCTACACGTAAGTAGGCACAAAAGTTCTTAAAACAATAGTGTTATACAAGGGCTGAAAGCGATCAATTACTCCCGAGTTTAGCATAACTTTTCATCACGAATATAAATATAAATATTGTTGGACATTTCACGCAGCGCTATCTAGCCTTGAACTAAGCAAAGCTTGTACTATGGGAACCAGTTATCTGATAGACTACGATGAAGATGTGTTTGATTTTGAACCCGCTACCTCCTGCGTCTCAGCCGGCTATTCGAATGCAACGAAACGAATGCGAGAAAATTAAAAAATACTTATTCATAAATGTTTTATGCTAAAATAAATCGTGTGTTAAATAATAGTTGTAGGCATAGTGTTTTATCTTTTAAATTTTGTTAATTTTTTTCGTAAATTATCAAATTTATGTTATTGATTATTGGATATTTAATGAATTTATTGTGAACTAGTGGTCCCGCCGAACTTCGTATCGGCTTGACATGCATAGGTATAACGCGGGCTGTCAATATAAATCACCCTGGTAGAATTTTCCATTGTTGTCCCCGGCCATCATTATGTATGAGAAAATGAATGACTTCCACAAATAATTCAATACCAAAATTAGCCAAATCGCTCCACCCGTTCTCGAGTAACGAACAGCAATTAATTTTTATATACCTAGTCAGGTCATAAGTATTGTCACACATTAAAAACTTTTTTTTTAGAATGCTGGCCACAAAGAAGTTTATAGAATTCAAATTTCGAATTGTTCATGAAAATAAAAATGTATACTTTTTCGAATTTTACTCATTTTTAAATATGGAGTAGACGCTTAAAGAAGACCGTGTTGCAGTTATTGCGTTGCATCGTTGCGGTTACGAGCCAATTTAAATTTTTGACATACTGAAAAATTTGAATATAACCAAAAGATTCGTTTATCGCACCATCAAACGCTACAATGAAGACTCTAGTGTAGATGACAGGTCAAGAAGTGGTCGCCCTCGGTCTGTTAGGACTCCAGCAGTGATAAAAGCTGTGAAGGCGCGAATTCAAAGAAATCCCAAACGTAAGCAGAAACTGTTGGCCCTTCAGATGGGGTTAAGCAGAACCACGGTGAAAAGGGTGTTAAATGAAGACTTAGGGCTTCGGGCATATCAAAGAAAAACAGGACATCGTTTGAATGCTCGTCTAATGGACCTGAGACTGAAGAGATGCCGCGCTTTGTTGAAGCGGTACGCGGGAAAAAAATATCGGGAAATTCTTTTTTCGGATGAAAAAAATTTTACCGTAGAAGAGAGCTACAACAAACAAAATGATAAGGTGTACGCACACAGTAGTGAAGAAGCGAGCAACCGTATTCCGCGTGTCCAACGAGGTCATTTTCCATCCTCGCTCATGGTATGGTTGGTAGTTTCTTATTGGGGCTTAACAGAGGTACATTTTTGTGAGAAAGGTGTAAAAACGAATGCAGTTGTGTATCAAAATACAGTCCTGACGAACCTTGTGGAACCTGTTTCTCATACCATGTTCAATAACAGGCACTGGGTATTCCAACAAGATTCGGCGCCAGCTCATAGAGCGAAGAGCACACAAGACTGGCTGGCGGCGCGTGAAATCGACTTCATCCGGCACGAAGACTGGCCCTCCTCCAGTCCAGATTTGAATCCGTTAGATTACAAGATATGGCAACACTTGGAGGAAAAGGCGTGCTCAAAGCCTCATCCCAATTTGGAGTCACTCAAGACATCCTTGATTAAGGCAGCCGCCGATATTGACATGGACCTCGTTCGTGCTGCGATAGACGACTGGCCGCGCAGATTGAAGGCCTGTATTCAAAATCACGGAGGTCATTTTGAATAAACTTTAGTGTCATAAGAATCTATGTTTTGTTAAGTTCATTTGAAAACTTAACAAACAGACAAAGAGAGTTACTTTCGAATTTTTAATATTAGTTTACGCTGTGATATTAGTATGTATTTCAGGCAATGAGGAAGGAAGGTACAGGAAACTACGTGGCGTTTTCTCGGTCAAAATACTTTAGTATCTGTCTTTTATCGATGTGATGCTGATGAGGTAGAGAAACGTGGTTTCTCACTATGAGCCTCATAAGGCTCAAGGTCAGCGTGCCTGGTGTTTCTCTACGAGATCAAATCAGAAATAAAGAGATCTGTATTTTTTTCGAATGGACTAATCTCGCTGTTGGCCTCTGAGGCCGTTGCAGCTTAACCGAACTTTTGGCGAGCGCAGGAGCTCGGCACCACTTAGGTATGAACCCCGACTTGGGCCGTTGCCAGGATGGGGATAGAAGAGAAACGCCCGGGTACGTGCTTGTACCTCGTAGACAAGCACGTACCGGACGTACCTCGTAGACAGGCGGAGAATGAAGGGAAGAGATCTGTACACAAACCAAGGGCATATACATAGCCAAAAGGATTAGCAAGCTGAAGTGGCATGGGGCATATGTATTGAAGAGCTGACGGCCGTTGAGGCAGAAAGGTTCTCGAGTGGAAACCGCAGCGTAGGACGGCCCCTCACTACATGTAAAGAGGACCTGATAAAGGTACTGGGAGCCGTTGCATACTGCACAAGAATGGTAGCAGCATGTTCAGCAGTAGATGTCGGATGTGATGATGATATTCTGATTGGATCTCGTAGAGAAAATCCAAGCATAAATAAATAAATATATATAAATAAATATTGCTGGACCTTTCACACAGCGCTATCTAGCCCCAAACTAAGCAGTGCTTGTATTATGGGAACCAGGTAACTGATAGAATACTTATATACTTTTTTTGTAAATACATACTTATAATATATAGAAAAAAATCCAGACGCGGAACAAATATCTGTAGATCATGCAAACACTGATTCCGCGGCGGGAATCGAACCCGCTACCTCCTGCGTCTCAGCCGTCTATTCGCCTACTACAACACGGAGGTCGTCAGATAAATAAATATTGCTGGACATTTCACACAGCGCTATCTAGCCCCAAACTAAGCAGAGCTTGTACCTACTATGGGAACCAGATAACTAAGAGATTACTTATATATTGTTTTTTGTAAATAAATACTTATAATATATAGAAAAACAACCAGACCCCGGAACAAATATATGTAGATCATGCAAACATTTGTTCCGCGGCGGGAATCGAACCCGCTACCTCCTGCGTCTCAGCCGGCTGTTCGCCCACTGCGCCATGGAGGTCGCATAGCCCTCTCCATAGCAAATATCACTGTTAAATCTCTTCGTTTCAATTTGAAGTCCTTATGTGTGGGTTTGAAAAGCGATTCTTAACACCAACTGGATTCGTCAGGAACCTATTGAGGTCCCTAGGTAACTGTCAGTTAAGACCGGTGTTAGCCAGCACCTTTTATTAGAACTGATTCTGTTTGGCCCAAAGAAATCTAGGGGCTAAGTCACGTCATATAACTTTAAAAACATAACGATAGTTTGTTTTTTAGTTGTTAGTGTTGGATATATTTTGTATTTCTTTATGATTTTACGAGATGTTACGGGAATTGCTCCCTGATCTGTGTCTCAGTTTTTGTGATGAGATTTTTTATATTTATTTTGATAATAATATCAAAAAAGTTTAGAGTATAAACTAGCTTTCGCTCGCGGCTTTGCGTAATCTATACGTCTAATGAAAATGTAACTGGATTGTCCGTTCGTCTGCCCCTTTGTAGGCGCATCACGCTGGCTCTGATTATTTTATCGTAATTTTTTATTGTAAAAAAGCGCCCTCTGTAATCAGTAATTTGCGATGCTCGTAAAGAGCAAAGAAGTATTAAATGTCATTACCTAGTTTTTAAGACCTTATTGTAGCAAATATATGTCTTAATCTTGATGGATTTGACATTTATAATTTAAAAAAATATTAATTTGCGTTGTTGCTTTTTTAGGGTTTACCCAAAGGGTAAAAATGCACCCTATTACTAAGGCTCCGCTGTCTGTCTGTCTGTCCGTCTGTCACAAGGCTGTATCTCATGGACCGTGATAGTTAGACAGTTGAAATTTTCTCAGATGATGAATTTCTGTTGCCGCTATAACAACAAATACTAAAAACAGAAATAAATATTTAAGGGGGGCTCCCATACGACAAAAGTGATTTATTTGCTCGTTTTAGCTCGATATTGATATCAACAACAGTTAGACGCTTGAAATATTCACAGAATATTTAGTTATAAAAATAAAACAAATATTTAAGAGGCTCCCATACAACAAACATAATATTTTTTGCTGTTTTTATAGATAATGGACCGGAACCCTTCGTGCGCTAGTCCGACTCGCACTTGGCCGATTTTTTTCCGATTTTTTCTTTAACTGTTTGGTTTTAAAATGAATAATAAAATGTTTGTTTTCCTTTCTTTAAAAACCCCGTTGCTTGTGTAGCGGATACTATACTATCCAAGTACCTCGTGGAGTATGCTCTGTACAATTTGGTAACAAATATTCCGTTTCATTGCATTCCGCGGCAATGTAAATTGAGTCTTAAACATTACTTAGCGCATACCTACATAAAGTACATTAATTTATGTCTCGTAGTAACTTACATAAGGTAGGCGTGTACCCGGGCGCGGTCAACCTTGGCAATGGACAGACAGAAGGATAAAAAGACAACTATTGTGATTTATCGCGTTTGCTTGATGTGCTTATACACTGTGCCTATTTTAGGAAATTATGCGAACAATGAAGTATGTGCCTTAATACAGAGCTGGGAAAATACATGATTTGTGTTAATTAAAATACAAATTACAAAATACTATCACGCACGTATTTAAAATAAGAAATACAAAAATATTTTTAAATCGTGTATATTAATTTTAAAATACAAAATACAATATTTTAACTATTTTTATTTAAAATATAAAATACAGTGAGGTGATAGGTACTTCATAATTTGACGTACAGTACAGGTGCAGTGTTGCCAACTTTAAAGATTAACTTATTTAGCGGTCGCTATTTTGCTTAGGAATAGTTACGAAAACTATCGAGCGCTATTTCCTGTAGAACGCACCAATATTATGATCGCTAAATGCATTTATGTTCAGATGTATTTTGAAGACATTTTAATTACAAGTAATTCAAATACGGGCAGTAGCCCACCCTTGCCATAGTGTTAATATTTTTGTTCTCCGACGCAAAAGAGGTATTATAAGTTTTATGGCTACGGTTGTGGGTCTGGTATAACATAAAGTACAAGACTTAAATTTAATTGAAATTATCTGGACAATAATTGAAAACAAAACAAAAAAATGGTAAAGAAAATTAAACTTGTGTTTCCCCGAACTTCTCGCAAGTCTCGCAAATAATACAAATTAAATATTACCTATTCATACATAATCTTTTGACTAATAAAATAGAGAACCACGAAATGCACAAACAAATATATGGACCTACAGTTTCATTCAAATTACAAGTAACGGGAGTTCATGTTATTTGGTTACTCTTTTTAAAGGTACAGGTAGAAATTGCAATTATTCTGGATTTTAGACTTTTCTCTATATTTGTATCACTAAAGCACTGGTGTACCCTGTGAATTTCGTCAAAGTTTAGTTTTTATGATGGCTAATAACTTAAAACTACAAGGTTTAAACTAAAAATAATAACGGGGTCGAAATCTACTCATGAAGACCTTTCATTAGACGTGCCATTTAACCGCATAGTCCCATCTTGTTATTTTTTACCCCTCTTGAACCCCAATATCTCAACAACCCGCCCACATTTAGTCACATGAAGATTGAGCCATCACTACCTACCTACATATATACCAAATTTCACGATGATCGGATCAACGCTTCGAAAGTTATCCTCGGACAAACATACATACATTAATTTATACAGTAATCAAATTGAAATTATTAATGAAAGGGCAATGCAATTTCATGTAGACCAAGTCTTAGCTGGACGTGCAACTGTTATATAAGGCATGTGCGCGGGAGGGACGTGTGCGTAGGGTTACCAACTTCAATTGCGCGGGAGGGACGTGTGCGTAGGGTTACCAACTTCAATTGCGCGGGAGGGACGTGTGCGTAGGGTTCCCAACTTCAATTGCGCGGGAGGGACGTGTGCGTAGTGTTACCAACTTCAATTGCGCGGGAGGGACGTGTGCGTAGGGTTACCAACTTCAATTGCGCGGGAGGGACGTGTGCGTAGGGTTCCCAACTTCAATTGCGCGGGAGGGACGTGTGCGTAGGGTTACCAACTTCAATTGCGCGGGAGGGACGTGTGCGTAGGGTTACCAACTTCAATTGCGCGGGAGGGACGTGTGCGTAGGGTTCCCAACTTCAATTGCGCGGGAGGGACGTGTGCGTAGGGTTACCAACTTCAATTGCGCGGGAGGGACGTGTGCGTAGGGTTACCAACTTCAATTGCGCGGGAGGGACGTGTGCGTAGGGTTACCAACTTCAATTGCGCGGGAGGGACGTGTGCGTAGGGTTCCCAACTTCAATTGCGCGGGAGGGACGTGTGCGTAGGGTTACCAACTTCAATTGCGCGGGAGGGACGTGTGCGTAGGGTTACCAACTTCAATTGCGCGGGAGGGACGTGTGCGTAGGGTTCCCAACTTCAATTGCGCGGGAGGGACGTGTGCGTAGGGTTACCAACTTCAATTGCGCGGGAGGGACGTGTGCGTAGGGTTACCAACTTCAAGTAAAAGAAATAATGTATTGGCTCTTTTGAGCCTAGAAAAAAGCACATATTTTATATACATAATTGTACACTCTTGAACAGAACAGTGTAGTTTCATCTGAACTTTAACATCGCTTCAATCGATGATCAAAAAAAATGGTACTCGGGAGTGCCGACAGAAGTGAAAGTTTGAACAGTTACGAGATACTTAGATATATATACAGAGGTGTCGGTAACGGTAACAGTGTCGCGGGTTCAATGGTTTTTCCCATCTCAAAAAATGTCTAACGCGCCTAAAGAAGATTTCACTTCAAAAATAAAATATTATGCCTACTTAAACGCTTTGGAACTTTCGCGATCACTGTACATAATTACTGATTAAAACAGGTACTTATTTGTCGCGTATGTACCTTTTTTATTTGTTATCCCGACGTTACGGCAGTGTTCAGCAGCCGTGGTCACGGGTGGACTGATCGACTCCTGACACACTGACTGACTCCACCCGTGACCACGGCTGTTGTAACACAGCCGAAACGTCGGTATAACAAATAAAAAAGGTACATACGCGATAAATACCCGTTGTAATCAGTAATTAAACGTTTTGGTTAAAATATTGTACATTATGCTATTCTAAAATATCAAGCATTTAGATGTAAAATAACGTAAGATTTGTTATATTATAAAGTAAGTACGGTTGGCATCCCTGCGTGTGCGTGACGTGAGCGTGCACGCATTGGCTGCACATTAGGTGCGCCATGAGCTTGTATATACAGAAGGCTACACATCAAGCTATATATATTCCAGTATAAACTGACCTCGCATTGTACCATTCTTTTCGTAGAATGAGAAGTCAGCTTATACTGGAAATATATAGCTTGATGTGTAGCCGTGTGTACCGCCATAAAAATCATTATAAATGTATGTATATCTATTACGTTCACAGCCTGACAGAAAGACTCATCTATTTAGATATTAGTAGTCGAGGAACACGCGAAATAGTCTGACATTGAGCAATAAGTGGGTGGACTTCATTAATCTTTATTGACTTTGATGTGTTTTTAATTTACACGGTGCTTAAATTATATTTTATTATGATTTTTTAAAAAAATAAAATTATTAACATTGTTTTTAGCCATCAAATCAACTAATTTCGGGATCTGGGCAACTCTTAGCAAAATCAATACTTAGTATGACAACTGAGGTGCAAGTCCTGCCGATTAGATCAGAGACCAAATATTGAAATGATTGGCGTACGAGCGATCGACTGCGAGAGGGTAAGTTCTTGAGTGGTATTGATAGCTTCGGTTACACCCGAGTATATAGATAACTTTTCATCACGAATAATATGCCAAAGAGTGGAACGACTTGCCAGAGTCTGTTTCCAGATAGCTACAGCCTGGGTATCTTTAAGTCGCGAGTGAATAGGTTTCTTCTAGGCAAGCGTGTACCATCGTAGACTGCATCATCGCTTACCATCAGGCGAGATCGTGGTCAAACGCAAGTCTATAATATATAAATATATATATAATAAATAAGGTCTTTTTCATAACAGTTTGCTGCTAATTCAGAATAGATAAAACTCCAGAAGAGAACGCGTCTAAGACTGAAACGTTAACATCTACTCCAAGTAGAGTACGCCGTCTGTGACCGTCGCGTCGTCACGCGTGACGTATTTTACAGTCTTCAATCATTCTTGTGTCAGCCCAATGTGTAAAATTCAGTTGGGCTCAAAAAACATGGTGGGATCACTTTTCATACGTAAGTAGCGCATTTTGATGTTGTGGTTTTTGATTATTGAATAAATTGTTCGGCTTGTAATTGTCGTAAATAATGATACTCCATTTTGCTGGTGTTGCCAAATATCGAGTGTTATTATTTTTCCTACTCTAGAATTCAGAACTTTTGTAGTTTTAAATTATTCTAGTGGTTCGCCCCAAACTGAGATCTCGCAAAACTCCCAAAAAAAATAATATGTTTAAGGTGATTTGCGCACCGATGCTTAAACGTAAGTATTTACTGGCTAAATATGATTTAAGGAGTTTTCAAATCATACAAATACGTCAAATTTCAACATGTTTAGTCGCTAAATACGTTTAGGGATCGTTTTGCAAACCGGCCTTGATATTTTGATTAATAAAATAGTGCCATAGTTACATTAGTTGTATCTTATCAAAAACATTTAACCCAAAACGGCTAGCAACATTACGCGGATGGGGGTGAAGTGGGCGCGGGACGCGGGTCTCGTTTTATGGACACACACAGCACACGGCTTGCAATCACAGCTGAATGCGTTTTCTGGGGTTTTATCAATTCTGTGGTTGCTAAAAAGAAAATTTGTATTCCCGGTTTCCCATGTTTTTTTCCACATTGTTGTTGCGAGTTCTATTTTTCAATAAAAATAAGGATTTGTCATGCAGATTATATGTCACTTAGCATATCATGAACGTATTTAGCCTCGTTCTATTTTAAAATTTAATTTCGGCCATGTGATGAAAAATAACTTGAGAGTGACCTACTTTGTAAGTTTACAACAACATGACTGACAGTGATATGACATGACAACATCAACATGACTTATTTATAGGTCAAACAAAACTCAAAACAACATAAATTGCATACAGAGAAAGTCTCTAAAAATATCTTTGCATACAAAATCCAGTTTACAGAGTTATTGAACTCTTTGTTTATTTATTAGCACTTCGAAACTCTTTGGTTCACAATGCAAGTATTATCACAAGCTAAAATAACCTTTATAATATTTATAGTAAGGTAAAGATTGCTGTGGTTAGTTGTTGCCCTACATTTGCATTCTTGTTTTGCGGTTGCTAGGCAACGGAACGTAAGCAATTCGATTCTAAATTCAAATTGCATTTTGGATTGCAGGTGGCGATTGTTGAATAAAGGTGTAAGATAAAAATAAAAAAAATATTATAGAATTTTATAAATTTTGAGATCAAGTAAGTATCTACTTAGTATTGAAAAACCGTGTGTGTGCGAGTGCGAGTCGGACTCGCGTACGAAAGGTTCCGTACCTTTATTTATAAAAACGGCAAAAAATCATGTCTGTTGTATAGGAGCCCCACTTATATATTTGTTTTATATTAATTTTATTATTTATTATTAAAGTGAAAATATATCTAAATAGTCTGTAGGTAAATATTTCAAGCGTCTACCTGTTGTCGTTATCAATATCGAGCAAAAGCGAGCAAAAAAATTACTTTTGTTGTATGGGAGTCCCCCTAAATATTTATTGTATTCTGTTTTTAGTATTTGTTGTTATAGCAGCAACAGAAATACATCATCAGTAAAAGTATTTTTCAAACTTTCGCGATCAGTGTACATAATTATTGATTAAAACGAGTATTTATCGCGTATGTACATTTTTTATTTGTTATTCCGCAATAAATACCCGTTTTAATCAATAATTATATCATCTGTGAAAAATTCAACAGTCTAACTATTACGGTTCATGAGATACAGCCTGGTGACAGATGGACAGACAGACTGCGGAGTTTTAGTAATAGGGTCTAGTTCTACTCTTTGGGTACGGAACTCTAAAAAACGGATTAACGTGGCTTTGGCTTTCATATTGGATAAATATAATGATTTTATGCGCTAGCAATAAAGCTTTTCAAATGATTCATAAATGGTATCTTTTGCTTTCAATTAATTACACATTTAGCTACCTACGAGTATGTAGTAGAGACACAGGCGGTGAATACCAAAGCTGAATTTAGATGAAAGCTTAGTCCAAGTATTTTAAGTGATGAGGGCTTTATTGTTTTTATTATACTTATTTAAATATCCAAATAATATAATAATAACACCCTATTTTAACCCAGTTAATTTTGCTGGATGAAGGCTGGATAAATCTGTAAGTAAATATTATACATAATTAATCTTGTTCTTTTTTTAAGTTTGGTTCTTTTCACGCGTTTGGAAAAAATATGAGCGTAAAATTTTTACGATGCGCGCGCAAGCCGACAGCCAAAAAGCGACATGATGAAGAAGCTGTCTCTCAAGTTTCCGTGAAAACTCATAACTATATTCGAAGTAGTTTTTTATTAATATATCATTCTTTTAACAAACAAAGAGTTGTGGCATACGGGATGAAATCTTTAGCTAGCTATTTTTGTTCTGTTACGCCAAAGAAGTAGGTATAACTTCTTACGTGCGTACTTAAATACACACACACGTTTTTAATTCTATTTTTTATATCGAAGTTCCATTCACGCGAGCCCTTCGGATTATCAATAGCTTATGTCTAGCCGAAGATGTTGATATTTTCAATATTACCTTGGCGAAATTCACAAAGTCAAAGTCAAAATGGAACAGGCAGTAAAATTGACGTTTCAAAGTGATCCTTGTGATTTTAATTAATAAAAGATTCATTAAAATCACAAGGATCACTTTGAAACGTCAATTTTACTGCCTGTTCCTTCGCGACCAAGCCAGGAAAGAAAGGCAAGAAACAAGGCTGGTTGTTTTTTTTAATGATCCTTTTAGAATAAATAAATAAAAATATACAGAAAATAAATTACGTCTAAATTGTAACATTTTGAACGAGTTGGAGCAATTTCAATCCCAAGCTTCTCTATCATCTAAATAATCCGATATTTTATAGTAGGCTTTTTTATAAAGATTTTGTTTAATTGCGTTTTTAAATTTGTTAATTGTCAATTTTTGTACATCACTTGGGAGTTTGTTATAAAAGCGAACACCTTGCTCTTTAAACGATTTACTAACATTATGGAGACTACAAGGGGCAACAGCGAGTTTACACAGATACTTATGGTCTTGCATTTTCTAAGTAGGACCTATCTAGTTTAAGTGTAAATATGTAATTTATAAGTAGTACTAGATATTAAGGTTTTGCACTGTCGCTTTGGTGTTACTGTAATGGCAGTGTAAAATTTAAATAAATAAAATTAATAAATAATTTTTATTTATCTGTGGATCCAATTTAAGTTTCTGGATACATTTTAATATATGTAATACTAATGGTTCGCCCCGAACTGAGATCTCGCGTAATCTTCGACTATCAAAATAGTGCCCCAAAATGCATATCCAACAAACTTGACCTACAGTTTTATTCAAATTACAGGTAACGGGAGTTCATGTTATTTGATTACTGTTTTTTGGGGTACAAATTGCAGTTAGTCTGGATTTCATATTGCTTATATTTGTGTTACAAAAGTAACACGCATACCAAATTTCAGCACTGTGGGGTCACTGGTATACCCTGTGAATTTTGACAAAGTTCAGTTTTTATCATAATAAAAGCCATAGCTAATAACTTAAAAACTCCAAAGTTTAAACTAAAAATAATGTGCACTTGACCGGATAGTCTCATTTTGTTTTTTTACCCTTCTTGAACCCCAGTATTTCAAGCCCCCCCCCTTTTTGGATAATTTAGTCACACGAAATTGTGCCATCGCTACCTCTCAATATACCAAATTTCACGATGATGGAATAAACGCTTCGAAAGTTATCGGACAAACAAACATACATACAACGCCGATTTGCCCAAGTTGATTTAGAGATCTCGCTTCGCTCGATCAATTATCCCGATATAGATCACACCAATACATTTTATGTGATTGTGTTGCCTAATCGATTACCTAAATAAAATTACTTGGTTATATATACATAGTTAATTATGTTTTAATATCGTCAACATGATTATTATACCTAGGTACAATTAGGTATGTTGTAATGCCACTTGTAAACTAGTTACAAAGTTATGATGTACAAAATCACAACTACCTACGTTACGAGTTTAAACTTGGTAGGTAATACACTTTGCAAGCAATCTCAGAGTAAACTCAATTCTGATGGAGCTCTAGGATCATATTATAATTTCGAACATACGCATAAGATAAGATAAGATAACTCTTTATTGTACACCAAAGTAAAATACAGAACATAATTCTTACAAAAAGATTTAGTACAATGGGCGGTCTTATCGCTAAAAGCGATCTCTTCCAGACAACCTTTGTATGGACATGATCAAAATGTAACAAATGATGGCGGTGCATCTATATAAATTTAAAAACATATCTACATACTATAAACCTAAATTACCAGTAATAACACAAATTTAATTTAAATAAGTAACTCTAAAAGTGGTTATGATGAATTAACAAGCAGCTACAACTTCAACACAAGGACAGATAATGGGTGTGCACTTTTGTTTTAAAATTACTAATAGACTTGGATGTTCTTATAGAGAGGGGCAAAGCGTTCCACAATCGTACGGCTGTTACAGTGAAGAATCGACTATAAAACTCTGTCATATGGACATGATTTTAAGTTGGAGGGAATCTGAAGAACGCAAATTGCGATCATTAGCCTGGTGGAGAAACTCAAAACAACATTATACCTACATACACTTTCAAATTATGCAGGTAAACACAAAAAAGTCTAATTCACTTTTTGATTGTTGATTAAATTCTAACAAGATAAAAGTTATATTACAAATTTAAAAACAACTACCTACTGTTTATAAAAACCCGAAAAACTGGCATAGCTAAAAGCCCCCAGCTAAACTAACTTTCTGTAAAAAAACCGCGTCTGAATTCGTCCATCCGTTTGGGAACTATGCTTTCACACAGCCACAGACGACACACAGACAGACAGACATAGGTATCAAACTAAAAACACCCAGACATACATAGGTATCAAACTTAAAACACCCCTATCTTTATTCAAGTTATTAAGATATATATAATTTATGATATAACTACTTATATACTATATCTTTTAACAAGGAGTATCAGATGAGAGAAGTCATCAGACGTGTTCAACTTGGATGGGCAGCTTTCGGCAAACTAGCTGACATATTAAAATCCGCTCGTATTCCACAATGTCTTAAAACACGTCTCTATAACCAATGTGTCCTGCCAACAATGACTTATGGTGCCGAGACATGGGAGGCTCACGAAGGAGGCTGTGCACAAGTGCACATAAGTGTAGCTAAGAGAGCCATGGAGCGCGCCATGCTTGGCATCACACTCTTAGATCGAGTTCCCAATACTGAAATTCGCAAACAGACTAAAGTACACGACGTCAGCAAGCGAATATTGGGGCTCAAGTGGAGTTGGGCAGGACACTTGACCAGACGTAGTGTCGACAGGTGGACTAAGGGCCTAACAGAGTGGAGGCCGAGAACTGGGCATCGAAATAGGGGACGTCCACCAGCGAGATGGGTCGACGACATCCATAAGACCGTGGCTCGTACGTGGTTCAGACTGGCACAGGATCGGGAAGAATGGCAGAAACAAAGAGAGGCCTATGCCCAGCAGTGGTTCGACACGGGCTGCAAATGATGATGTGAACTACTTATGTATTCTATGTATTTTATCAACTATTTGTGTTTTTACACGTAATTAGTTTAGTTTTTTAGTTTAATTTAGACTGTCTATTTATAAATTATTTTTTATGTAAAGTAAATCGGTTTTTGGCCGTATGCTACGCTTAGTATAAGTTTGTATCTTATATAATAAGGGCTGTGGATTTTGTTAAATAAATAAAAAAAAAAAATAAGACTGTCAGTTATCTGGATCCCATATATGATACAAGATCTGCTTAGTTTGGGACTAAAGCTCTGCGTAAAATGTCCAGCAATATTTTTTTTCGTTCTCGATTTAGTTTTGGTATAAAAACCTATTATATCTATATAAATCTATTTTTTTGACTAAATAGCTGAACCGCCCGCGGCTTCGTATACATGGGAATTCCCGTCCCCGTGGGAACCTCGGGATAAAAAGTAGTATATAAAAACACTCTTATAAAGAAATGCAACGTTGTGTGAAAATTTCAAATTTCATCGAGTACCTACTTTTCAAGTTTTGCGGACACAAACATACGGGAGCTGAATTCCACCTCTGATGGTGGCTGGTTCAAGTCCTGTCATTTGCGGACGGGCAGAGAAGACATGAGAGCAGCGGGACTATTAAAAAACATCGGAAAGCTATCGGTCCGACAGTTTCTTCGGATTTGATTTCGAATCAGAAAACGCTATTTCGTAAACCATCAACTTTTGAAAGCTTTATGTCAATCCGAAATATTTTAAAATATCGTATTTGAATAGAAAGAAAATTTAACATAGCCCCCCCCCGCTGGTGGGTTATTATTTGTGAAGTGAGGTTAAAATAATGACCAGTCATAATAATTTAGGGATAACAATAAAGGGAAATATATGAGTTTTCATGACAATAGACGGGGTTCCCTATAACCTACAAAGTAAAACAGTAGGAAATTTTACAATTTAATTGCTGTCAACATTAATACAGAAATAGTCATAACAATGAACGTGTCACTGACTGTGACAACAAAATAAATCTTGCAATATTGCCAACAGAAGACAATGAAACTAAACAAAAACTTACGTTATTTATAAATACGTAATGTGCTCTAATTGATCTAGCGAAGCGAGACCTCTAATTCAACTTGGGCAAATCGGTGTTGTATGTATGTATGTATGTTTGTCCGAGGATAACTTTCGAAGCGTTGATCATCAAATAACATTTTTTTTAAATCGGAGACTCGCGAAATCTCAGTTCGGGGCGAACCACTAGTTTTAGAGAGAAGAGAAAATATCCAAAATATGATACCATAGAAACCATATCGGCAGTTAAGTTCGTTTTTACTAAAAAAAAACAGCTTATATAACTCATAATTATTACAAGGAGCTTGACATTCCCCTAAATAAATTATAAAATAAAAATATAAATGGGGAAGAAATTCAATCACAAACTTAATCTCTTCATAGTACTTATTAGAAAATTTTTCATAATTTTGCTTATAAATAAAAAAGCTTCAAGAATTAAACATATTAAAATTATATCCAAAAAATATAAAATACTTACTTATTATCATCGCACTTCACTGCATACCCCGCCAACAAAACAAATAATAACACTTTCATAATTTAAAACAATAAACAATGTTCTTAATTTAAAAATAAATCCTAAAATTTAATAAAATATACTGTCCGTTTTTCAATTTTTGACATTGACATGTAAAAGCGCGGCAATATAGAACCGCGTTAGAAGTTTAAACGTGCGCGTTCGGCATGAGCGAGTTAAATACTATCGTCAGTGTATGCAGTGAATCAAAACACGCACAGGGTATGTAGTAGTATGTTAAGATAATGTGTTTGCTTAAGTTTATAGTAAGTCTAGCTCATTCAATGTAAGTATTTGTAAACTTTACATTCATTCAATATAGTTTCCTTACTAAATTTTCCTTTGCCATTTTGAGCATGTGAAAATGCGCACTTAATTAGAAAAAATATACGGCTCCAGATGTCGTTGACCTGTGATAAACTGTCAAAAGACTTGATTGAATACTCGGGACAGCAAAGAGCAGCGTAGGACGGCCCCAAGGTTGCTGAGAGCCTTTTGGTGTAAAAGATTAGTCACTCTGGAAATCTATGGAGGCCTATGCTAGTAGTGTGCCTACGGATGATAATGACTACACAATCTATCTTACAGATGACTACACTTATAGAGTAGATAACAAAGATTTATTTTTACATGGGTAGAAAAAGGGTAGATATGCATACATATGTATACAATGTTACAAAATTAAATAGTTTCACCATATTCAGCCAGCAGTGGCGTGCAAATTACATGTCATATAAAATTAAATTATGTATGGATAACTAAGATATAATAATGGGTAATAATATTACCTATTATAATGTCAGCACCTAGGTACTTATAAAAATATTAAGATTAAATTTAAGCTAGTCTCAAATGTGTTTCATTTATATATTCATTGATTGTTTTGTATGTTCTTTGGGTCAGGTAATTTTTTAGTTTTATCATAAAGATGGAAACTGTGTATCAATTTTAAATTATTAGGAAGATTATTATATCAAATCGAGATTATGTATATTTGTAAACTTACCTCCGTGGTGCAGTGGGCTAACAACCGGCTGAGACGCAGGCGGTAGCAGGCTCGATTTCTACTGACTAAACAAAGGTTTACATGATCTATAGATATTAGTCCCGGGTCTACGTGTTTTTCTTTTCATTATAACTATATGTAAAAATATATTTCTTTTAATTAGGAGATTATTAACCAAGGGGATAAAGCAGTGTCTTCTGTCGCGGGTGACGATTTAAATAGCGAGCGTAACGAAGGACTCGAGGTTTACTCCCGAGCGTAGCGAGGGTGTTAAAAACTTAAATCACGAGCGAAGCGAGGGATTTAAGACGAATCTTGAGTGTAGCGAGGGATTTAAGTTCACCCAAGACTAAGACAGCTTTATCACCGAGGAAAATACTCTACTTTTCGTATCATTTGCGAAAAAATTAACACAATAATAATATGAGATAAGCATTTATTAAAAATAATGACAATTAAAAGTGAAAGTTAACATTCGAAACATTGGTCCAATTATTGATAGAGAGAGTTATATTTTTGTTTGGTACATTTATTGTTGATGAGTTGATTTGAGTATTTCTCTGTTCTTGCGTCTGAGGAACTTGCGTTTCATTGTAGATAGTATACGTCGGAGATAGTGGTGGTGGTGCATCGTGAGTTACGGACGAAGATAAGATGCCGGAAGTTGATGGTTGTGGCTCTGATGGATTAAGTTTTATATTTTTGTTAATTTGACTGCTTAATATGGTTTTATTCGCCATTGAACTTTCGATATAACCCTCAGCTACTCTATCAGAGCTCCAACCACCGTGTCTATTTATTGACGTAATATCCGCCCCTGAATCCGCCAAGAAAGTCTACGAAGTTCTTCTAAAGCAGTGACCGGTGTAGAGTTCAACATCTTTAAGTTTTAAATATTTAGCAATTTCCTTTGGCATATTGCTAATTTTATTTTTGTAAATGCGTATTCCTTTTTCAAAAAGATGTATAATGCTTTATATACAAACTCAATGGTGTAAACACAGATGTAGTTCAGTATTTTCGGTTAGTATTCAAAATTTAAATCACATTCTCCCCCTAGAGGATGAATGAAATTCAGTACAATTTTCTTTCCCTGTTTTTAACAGATTAAAAATGACTATTGTTATGTTCGCTTTTTGTGCCATAGAATGTCACTTTTTTGAGCAAGTGGTACGAAGATATTATTTTCTTTATATTTCCTATATTGCTTTGCTTAGTTTGGGGCTAGATAGCGCAGTGTGAAATGTCTTGCATTATTTACATATATCTACGTTATATTTGTAATCTAACTGCGTACGGTCTCTCTTCGCATAGACAATTGAGTATTTAGTGGAATTCCTCTACGTGACATTATTATGCGTCATTTTAAACGCGTTTCGTAGAAAGGTATTTTGTTGTAGGGTTCTCACGAATGTCAAGAAGTATTATACAAATAACACTGGTGAACAGTGGTTTTGTTGCCCTTGATGTAGGAGTGGGTTCGAGTACCTCTATGCCAACAATTCACGAAACTGGATGGTTTTGGAAGATTGGCTCTGGTTTTTTTTAATTATTCATTTTTTTATATCAGCAAAAATGAGAAAGACATACCAAGTATATTGTTAAATATTAACTTTTTATTGAAAATTATCACTAAGTGTTTTATAAAAGTTGAAAAATGAAAAAAATTATCAACCTTATTTTAATATTCAGAGCTGTGTAATCATTGATTTATCAATACTAACATTATAACTGGGAAAGTTTGGATGTTTGTTTATTTATTTGTTTGTTTGTTACTCAATCACGTCGTAACGGCTGATCCGATTCCGATGAAATTTGGTATATAGGTACGTGGACTATACCTGGATTACCACATAGGCTAACTTTTATCTCATAAATCAGTTTCCATGGGATAAACATGGGGTGTAAAGTCAAGTTGCAACAGCGAGTTTAGCTTTATTTCTAGGTAGTAGTTACCTACACCTACACGTTTAGTAGTGTAACGCGTACGACGTCGCAGGCAACAGCTAGTTTATTATAAACAAAAAAAACAGAGTTTGTAAACCAGTCTATATGCATTTATTTTCCTCATAATATTTTTTATTTCAATAAATTATTTTCGCATCTCATACATATTGGTTGAATATATGAAACTTGATTTAAATTTAATTAATAGCTACACCCCTCAAGAGTCAAGATATCTAACTACACGAAACACATGTATACAAGAAAGATGGTATTATCAAAGAGGAATCACTATGTTTCACCTACCTACTTGAGGTATACATTAGTAGATTATTAAACGAGAAGATAAAGCAGTGTCTGCGTCACGGGCGCTATATTGAATCCCGACCGTAACGAAGGATTTTAGAGTTAACTCACAAGCGGAGCGAGAGAGTTGCTAGAATCCTGAGTGCAGAGAGGGACATAAGCACGCCCAAGATGCAAACAGCTTTATCCACGTGTAGAATACTCTACTTTTCACACTTTCATTCTGTGCAGAGGTTAGTTCGATTTACGAATAAGTTCATATATGGGTCTCTTTGGTTCAAATTTTAATACAGATGAGGTTCCCAATTCAAATTATGCCCGGCAGGGCATAATGAAACTCAGTACAATTTTACTCCCAGCTCAGCCGCAGGGGGCAATCACCAGCTTTTGATGAGGTTTACATGACATATTATATAATATGACACTGTCGAGCAGGAGGAGTGAAAATATTAAAAATTACTAAAAAGCTTAACAATGTTTTAAATAAAATGTTAAAATGTAGTACATAGTATTTGCTTGAGGATGGCATAACAAATTTAAAAATAGAACAATACAGATTAAAACAAAGTAATCCACAATAAACAAAAAAGAAAAATATCTGTCAATAAACCCCTGTTTTGCTAATAAAAAAATTCATTAATTCATTTAGTCATTTAGCGATAAGACCGCCAGTTGTATCCATTTTTACGTTGTTATTTTTTATTTGTACGGTTTTATGGTGTGCAATAAAGAATAATCTAAACTTATCTAGACATTAATTAAGGGTTTATTGCTGAACCGGGTTATAGCTCTGACTTGGCAGCCCTAAAAGACAATACATAGTAGGACAGTTTCTCATGCAAATGAAGTCCTTTGTACACTTTCCTTTGATCCGCCGAGATGACTACTTTCTTTAATAACAGTCTTTGTTTGTATGGCACCGAGGATATTCAATCACCCACCCAGATATATGTTAGAAATTGATCAAATTCATAATTATAAATTGATATTTAAAAAAAAAACGCTCTTAAGGGGACACCGGAGGGACAATCGCCCATACAACACGTACTACCAAGATCATATCTAATTAGAGCATATTTCTACCTTAATAAGGTATGGGCACGGACCGGCAAGCGCAGCGTAGGACGTCCACCCACAATATGGGCAGACGACTTGGTAAGAACCGCAGGTCGGCGTTGGATGCAGGCCGCTTCCAACCGCAGTTCCTGGAGATCAATGAGGGAGGCCTTTGTCCAGCAGTGGACGTCCTACGGCTGATATGATGATGATGATGAAGGTATTATTTTAATTTGAATAGTGTTTATCTAGGTTCCCAACCATATATTAGACCAAAATACTTACCTAAAATGAAATAGAAGCGTATCGCATTCTGCATGTTTTTACGTCATAAAAGACCTGTTTTCAACGTAATTGTTTCGTATTAAAAACAACAACATCTTACGTATCCTAGTCATGGAAACATAGATTATATCGTCTAGTTACAGAATAACAACACAATGAGAAAAATACAACAAGTTTTCAGTCATCATTTTTGGTATTACGGAACACGGTCAAAATCTAATCAAATTTAGAATCGTTCTATTGCTATCACTGTCGCTCTGCGTGGCTAAACTTCGTCACTAAACCGGGATAGCGATATTCAGGCCGAAGTTTTTGACGCGGCCGAATTGAAGTTGCGCTCAGGGTTCGCCGGCGCGTTAAAGAAGTCTTACTATACTATAGATTTTTCACTTTCAGTGCGGTGCTGGGCCTAAAGACCTCTTACGTATATTTTTGCCTTATCGAGTCACAGATATAAAGACAAACACAAACCTATATTTATATTTTTTTACTACCATAAATCCTCAAATTAAGATCTCCACACCAGAGAGAAACGGCAGGATTTTGTCCTGCACTGCGCGCGAGGACACGTAAGAGGTTTTTAGACCTACTACCGCAGCGAACGTGTTAATAGACAAATTCCAATGACTTTACATATTTTAATTGATTTATAATGAACTGATAATTAATGTATAATATTTGTTAATTGATTGTGCATGCTTGTATGCTGGTCAAGGCTGTACCTTGATTATTTGATTACCAACTAATGTTACCCATGTACTTATAGCAAATAAATTAATCTTTATCTTATATCTCTTGTAATAATATCACCCTGTAGATATAATAATGTGGCTTTTCTACCTTTGTACAATCAAAATTATTTGATTACCAACTAATGTAACCCATGTACTTATAGCAAATAAATTAATCTTTATCTTTATCTTATATCTCTTGTAATAATATCACCCTGTAGATATAATAATGTGGCTTTTCTATCTTTGTACAATCAAAATTATTTGATTACCAACTAATGTAACCCATGTACTTATAGCAAATAAATTAATCTTTATCTTATATCTCTTGTAATAATATCACCCTGTAGATATAATAATGTGGCTTTTCTATCTTTGTACAATCAAAATTATTTGATTACCAACTAATGTTACCCATGTACTTATAGCAAATAAATTAATCTTTATCTTATATCTCTTGTAATAATATCACCCTGTAGATATAATAATGTGGCTTTTCTATCTTTGTACAATCAAAATTATTTGATTACCAACTAATGTAACCCATGTACTTATAGCAAATAAATTAATCTTTATCTTATATCTCTTGTAATAATATCACCCTGTAGATATAATAATGTGGCTTTTCTATCTTTGTACAATCAAAATTATTTGATTACCAACTAATGTAACCCATGTACTTATAGCAAATAAATTAATCTTTATCTTTATCTTATATCTCTTGTAATAATATCATCCTGTAGATATAATAATGTGGCTTTTCTATCTTTGTACAATCTGTATGGTATAGAATAATATATATATATATATATATATAGATAGATAATTCTTTATTGTTACACCAAATTACAGTAACTTAACCTAGAAAACTTAGACTAATACATGGTGGTACAATGAGCGGCATTATCGCTCAAAGCGATCTCTTCCAGGCAACCTTTGGATCGACTGGATTGAAAAATGTGTGAGGAGGCGGTGTTAAAATAAATACCTATTTATGTAGGATACAAATAAATACCAAGACCTAAATAATCCTACATATATTTACATAAATAAATATAAATAATCTTCACTAATTACTATGAATTCCAGTCTGTTACGTTTTCACAACTAGACGGCTGGACCGATTTCGATGTTTTTATATGAATACTTTTTACCTGACTGCGCAGGAGGGTAATGTTTATATTGACAAAACACGCGCGCAAACCCGCGGGCGGGTCAGCTAGTTCATCCATAAATTCGATAACTCTTTCTGTTTATTCCGTTTTCATGACTAAGCGGCAAAACCGGTTTTCGCGACTTCGCGCGCGTGGTTTGTCAATAAAAACATTACCCCCCTTCTGCGCAGTCGAGTAATAAATAGCCTATGCCCCTATCTCGATCACAATCTATCTATATACCTACGGTACATAGAGAGTGCATCTAAAGAATACCTCGTAATTTTAACCCCTTACTTTATCCATCCCCAATTAAGGTGCAAAAAAGTTGAGACACGTATTTCTTTATTTCTTGACAAAGGCCTACATATTCATTTTTAGATCACTAACCTATGTAATTATGGATTGCCCATACAAACTTTCAACCCCTATTTCACCCCCTTCAAGATTATTTTTTGAGACAGTAGGCCTATGTCCTCCTCGAGGATATAATCTATCTCCTTGCCAAATTTCATTACGATCCGCTCAGCCGTGAAAAGGTAACAAACAAACTTACAGAGAAACAGAATTACTTTCGCATTTATAATAATATTAATAAGTATGGATAAATTCGAATCTACCTCACATTTCCATTTGTGAGTACTTCAGCCGGCAAGGTTACAGCAATGAAGCACTACATTCTACCGGAAGAGATCGCACATAATCGATTACTCATTCGGTGATTCATTCGTTGATCCAATTATATTACCTGTCGACTGCCGACTCGGAGAGTTAAAGCTAAAGCACGATCTGACGTCATTTGCAACCATATTACATTGTCTATAGGCTGGTCGGACCTATAACTTTAACGTAACTTATAGTTGGGTGCGTCGAGTCGTGATGTCATATCAGGGATGTCAGACGTTCACACGGCTACACATCAATACATTCTACTATACATTTCTAGTATAAGCTGACCTCGCATTGTGTAGGCTTTTCGTAGAATGAGAGGTCAGCATATACTAGAATTGTATAGCTTGTTGTGTAGCCGTGTGCACCTACCAACTTATTAAATAAACATACTAGTTTTTAGTGTCACGTACCGTGTACCAAGACTACTCGGTCCCTGTATGCATAAATACCAAGATTGGCCGTTGACCGACAAAAATACACCGACAATACAGAATAACCGACAAATTTTAGAGATGCATATGAAAAATTATTTGCACTGGAATCTCAAACTCAAAATGAATAGCTTCGAGCCTGAAAATGTTTTTTCGGCATCCAGATTCGTTTAGTTCGGCTTCGGACTACTTTTATATTATTTGTTTGAGTGAACGAACCCTCGTTTCCGATAAAAATCTTCGTTACGAATTATTTATTGACGACATCTATGGTGCAGTGGGCGAAAAGCCGGCTGAGACGCAGAAGGTAGCGGGTTCGATTCCCGTCGCGGAACAAATGTTTAGATGAGCTACAGGTATTTGTTCCGAGTCTGGAACAAATGATGATTTGTTCCAGACATGATGATGATCAACTGATGATGATGATGATTTATTTATTTTTATAGACACAGACATACATTTATTGGCTACCATAGCACACACAAATTCACACAATACAATCAAAAGGTACAGCATCAAAGAGAAAGCACAAGCAAGAGAAAACAGAAAATTACATTCAACAAACATAGGAACAATAGAATGAAATAATAAATTTACAATGTTGTCAGGGAACAATTAAAATGAGGCAAGTAGGTGTGTATATGCTACTGCAGCAAATGGGTTCCAGCTCAACAATATGCCATTATCAATATATTTTACATTTTATATATAAGATGCAATATAATAACAATAAGAAAGGTTTGATGTGATATTTCTTCGGTGAGTTCCTTAATTACTGCCCTCTATTAACGTTACACGAAATTGAAATATATTTATTTTTCACTAGGATGCGATTTCCGACATAGTTTTGGCAGCGCCGCAGCGGAGCACAGGGGGTACTAGTATCTCGTTAGTTTATATAACAGTGTTGGCAGCGCTGCAGCGGAGCACAGGGGGTACTAGTATTTCGTTAGTTTATATAACAGTGTTGGCAGCGCCGCAGCGGAGCACAGGGGGTACTAGTATTTCGTTAGTTTATATAAAAGTGTTGGCAGCGCCGCAGCGGAGCACAGGGGGTACTAGTATTTCGTTAGTTTATATAACAGTGTTGGCAGCGCCGCAGCGGAGCACAGGGGGTACTAGTATTTCGTTAGTTTATATAACAGTGTTGGTAGCGCCGCAGCGGAGCACAGGGGGTACTAGTTTTTCGTTAGTTTATATAACAGTGTTGGCAGCGCCGCAGCGGAGCACAGGGGGTACTAGTTTTTCGTTAGTTTATATAACAGTGTTGGCAACGTCGAAGCGGAGCACAGGGGTACTAGTATTTTGTTAGTTTATATAACAGTGTTGGTAGCGCCGCAGCGGAGCACAAGGGGTACTAGTTTTTCGTTAGTTTATATAACAGTGTTGGCAGCGCCGCAGCGGAGCACAGGGGGTACTAGTTTTTCGTTAGTTTATATAACAGTGTTGGCAGCGCCACAGCGGAGCACAGGGGTACTAGTTTTTCGTTAGTTTATATAACAGTGTTGGCAGCGCCGCAGCGGAGCACAGGGGGTACTAGTTTTTCGTTAGTTTATATAACAGTGTTGGCAGCGCTGCAGCAGAGCACAGGGGTACTAGTTTTTCGTTAGTTTATATAACAGTGTTGGCAGCGCCGCATCGGAGCACAGGGGGTACTAGTTTTTCGTTAGTTTATATAAAAGTGTTGGCAGCGCCGCAGCGGAGCACAGGGGGTACTAGTTTTTCGTTTTCAATACCAGCTTTTAGCTAGCTCGGCACGAGGATTTCTGAGTGGCCGTCTAACATCCCTGGTCACATCAGTTGGACACAACCACCCGATCAACGTGACGTCACAAGCCGACGCATCCAACCAGTAAAATAATGATTATGGCTGGCCCGACCAGCCTACATACAACCCAATATGGTTGCATTGTATTGTATTGTACGTGACGTCACTTCGGGCGCTTTAATGCTTTGAAGGAACACACGTTAACTTTCCGAGTCGACAGTCGACAGGTCGACTTGTATAATTGAATCCACTAATGACTGTTTTAGGTAATTTTAAGTGAGTGACTTAATAGTTAGAGGCTTAGAGGCACGTTGAATATCAACGTCAAAAAAAAGTCTCGTCTGATGAAGTCTACGCTCCACCCCCTTCATCAAAGATGTGGCCTCCACCCAACTGCTCCCAGCAAGGTTCATCAGGTCTAGTGCGGGGTGAACGCTGCATTTTCCAGTGCGTGGTATCCAGAGAACCTTTCTGCCCTAACAAACAGTCGTCAGTTCTTCGAGCTATAGACATAGACCATCATTTATTCACTACATTGGCACACAATTTTTTTTCGAGCGAGTGGTGCACTGCCCGACGAGATAGTCTCAAACTTGTTCGGAGGGCAGGGTCTTATCGAGCTTGTCACATCATATATGTAACTAATCTGATAAATACATAGACATATATTCTACATATATCGATGGATAAATACATTGTAAAACTTAAGCACAACTGTTTATGTAGGTATGTTCTGTTTATTATATTATTCCTATTATTAAATTATTCACTTCATTTACAGAATTTTACACTAGCTCGAATTGATTGCAAGTGTATATTTTTTATGAGAAATAAAAACTTTTTACCCTACTTTACAATAAGTATACAATACAGTTACATTTTAATACAAGAAATAAAAAAAAATCAATAATTAAACAGTATAAACGTAAAACATAAACGAAAATAAGGCAGAACTCTGTAGATAGTGTGTGCTGCTGCAGCAGTAAATGGGACTCGACTCAGCATTATCATATACCCGTCGTAATGGTAAGCGCTGATATTCTGTCGAGACCGCTCCATTGTGCTATGTGCCCTGCCCACTGCCACTTCAGCTTGATAATCCTTTGTTGACTTTGGTTCGTCGACAAATATCCTTATGTCTGATTCGATCTAGTATAGAAATAACAAGCATAGCCCTCTCCATAGCACGCTGAGCGACCTTGAGCTTTCTTACGAGGCCGATAGTGAGACCCCGTATCTGTGCAATATGTCATCACAGGTACCTAACACACACTGATCAAAGATTTTAGTCTCAGACACTGTGGTATTTTATACGAGAAGACGTCACGTCATGTCAGTTAAAATACCTTCATGAATGATAAATCTTAAATATCATCACGTCGTTATTTACAACAAGAGTAAGCAAAAAACTTGTTTATCGTGTCTCATCACGTTCTCAGAAATATCACACGTGGATTTTATTCAGATACAGCAACATTAAAACTTACTAAAATAAGAAAAACTGTATCCATCGTATTGGATACATAGTCGACACGCAACTTCGCTCGGATTTTATTAAGTCAGACAGAATCGGTTCACAGTTTTCTGAGATTCATGATCATTATCAGCCATAGGACGTCCACTGCTGAAAAAAGGCCTCCCTCATAGATTTCCAGAGCGGTCCTAAGGGCTCCCACCAACTTAATTATTTGTTATTTGGTTGCGTTATTTCCATCTAGTTGGTGGTGGCAGGCTCTCCACAGTTACCCACATAATTACCAAATCAGAGAAGCTTACACACGTGTTGGAACCATATGTTTATAATCTACTTCCAGAGCACCAAGCCATTTAAATACAAATTAAAATCATGGCTCATCGAGAGGGCGTTCTACATGTTGAGGATTTTGCCTGCAAAGTCTGCTATTTTTGATTTTTATTATTTGATGTTACGATATTATTATTATTCTATTAATAAGTCAATGTGTTGTTCATTATTTTATTTTTATTCAATTAATTATTATTTAAATTAACTGTGAATTTAAAGTAAAATATTGTTATTATTTTTCATAATTTGTTGAAACAGAATTTGACTTGTAAATTATTTTACCAATAAATTGATTGATAGATAATTCATTTATTGCACACCATTATATATAAACATATAACAGAAAACACAATTCTAAATAATAGGTACACACGGCTACACAACAAGCTATAATTTTGCAGTATAAGCAGACCTCTCATTCTACGAAAAGCCTACACAATGCGAGGTCAGCTTATACTGGAATTGTATAGCTTGATGTGTAGCCGTGTGTACAATGGGCGGCATTATCGCTAAAAGCTGATTATTCTGATGTACATAATCCTTAAGGACCCTGTTGGTCACAATAATATGGAGAGAGAAGGACGCCATTGTTCTTTTTACGAGTACAAGCTTTTATTTAACTTGGAATGTATGTATGTTTGTCCGGGTGGAATCTTGCAACTGAATTTTAAAGAGCTGAAATTTGGTATACACGCTTATTTTGGAGAACAATGCATATTTATAGAAAGCATGACCTGATTCTACTGCTTGGATTGGCCAGACGAATAAACTCCTCAACGGTCAACAGCACAGATACGAAATTTAGTATACACATTTAATTATGATAGCGCGTTCTAAGTTCCACTATGTCATGGCGATGGCTGCTGCAGTGCTGCAGTCAGAGTTGGCTTCCGAAGAAGGAACTCCTCAACGGCCAACAGCACAGACGAAACATTGTATAAACATTTAAATTTGGAACACATATTTAACTTTGGTGACAATGCAAAGGGACATGGACATGGGACATAGGAACATGGGGGTGATCTCATGATGGAGGCGGATGTTAGACAATGGAACTTCTGAATAGATTGTAGTGGACTACTAGTGTTTGGGCTCATTTGAATCTGCTGGCGGTTCTTATTATGAATTTTATAAAAGCTTGTTTTGAAAAAGTATTTTTTTAACAAAAAACTTACCTATATATTCTTGTTAAGTTAGGTTGTATGTTTTTAGGAAAATTTCATATTTAATTTTCAAAGTAAGTAGAAGGTACCTAAAATTTGTCTATGAAATATTCGTCAATAAACATTTTACATGTCGTATCTATACAAAGTAAACAGTTAGGTATACCTACTGATGCTCAAACGAAAATGTAGGTTATCTATTTACGATTAATGTAATTATCATTGCAGTGTGCCCCGAGCTAAGCCGTGTCTCCACTGTCCAGTGATGGGACCAAACACTTTGTTGTACTATTGTATACAGCAGGGGTCGTCAACCGGCGGCCCGCGGGCCGCACGCGGCCCGTGGACTATCTCGGTGCGGCCCGCAAGCCTGAGGTACGTAAGAAAAAAATATATAAATTCACTAGCATTTATAAGGTTTTTATTATAAGCTCACTCCCACGCGGGGTGATAAAAAATGTACCTATTTCATTTCTTAAGAACTGTTTATCAAGACTGTGATGTTATGTATTGTTTCCACCAAAAATAAAGATTATCCGCCGCACGTGGCCGTCGGCAGCGGCTCCTTTGAGACAATAGGCGGCGGCACTCTTTGATTAGACGCAGGTGTGCGGCGGCGAAAAAATTCAAAGCGACCGGCTTTAGTTAAAATCACAGCCGCACGCAGCTCTCGCCTCCGGACCGGCTCCGTCTCCTGCCGCGTTCACACGTCTCGCGCGCGCACGGACCCCACCCGCTCCGTTACGATCTCGGCAGCGTTTTCTGCTGAAAACGTCTGCCGAGCCCGGCCCGCTTTGATTTTTTAAAGTGTGCGGGGATCGCCTTCCCCCCTTGAGCTCCGGACTGCGAGGCAAGTAATACCCAGTACCGTGAACCGCGAGACCCGAACGGGTTTAGCATCACGGTACCGGCGTCGCCTCCCGGTCCCCGGTCGCGCGAAGGAGATCGCCCCGACTACGTGGTTGTGTAGTCTTGTGTTGTGATAACTCTGTGTTTAGTGTACTGTGTTGTGATCACGCGATGTCAGACGCTAACGCCCCTTCCGGAGGACCCGCCCGTGAAGGTCGGAGCTCCCGCAAGGACTCCCTTGTACCAACCGAATCTTCAGATACATCCCTGCCCTCGAGTCGCGCGTCAAGCTCGGGCCGCGAAAGCTCGGCCTCGCGTTCACGCTCCGCGATCGTGGGGCAGGTGATAGACCGATTCCTAGAAAAGAAGAGGAAGAAGAAAGTCAGCACCCCAGTGCCGCGCCCAGTGCCGGCCGTGACCACCCCTACCTCCGCGGACAAGATGCCTCCGCCACAGACGTTGAAGCCTCTGTCTCCTAAAACCGAGATAGACAGAAGCTACATTATCCTACAGAGGCTAATTGAGGCTAAGTGCCTCCCTAAAATACCTAGGAGTATTAAAAAATGCCCTAGAGGAGGACGAAAAAAACCTTTCGGCCCCAATGACGCCCACACCAGAGGAAGCGGCCATAGTAGAGAGGCACAAAACTATGGAAATACCTGACGCCCCGATTCCAGGTATACGTCGGAAACGGGACGAAGACAGCCTGTCGGAGGAGGAAGTAAAGCGCCGGTGCGCCGAACCCCACCTCACGCCACTCCCGCAGCGCGTGCCTAAGCCCGCACGCCCACTCCCACCATCATCACCACCGATGGACGTACAACAGCCCTCGACCTCTAAGGCTGTCTCTTACGCTTCGGCGGCTGCAGGATCTACCCCCACCCATAAGGTACAGTCACCCTCACCTTTATTACCCACACCAACCACCCCCCCCCCCCCCCCACCACCCAAGTCTGATAAACCAACAGTCAGGTATCCCCCGCTGGTAGTTGAAGTACTGCCCAACTGGGCCTCACATTTTAAAACACTAAAAGAGTGCCTAGGCCACCCACCAAATGCACGCCCATATGGGAAATGGGTTCGCTTCTCGCCAGCGTCCGGCGAGGAGTACCGAACCATACAGAGCTACCTGACTACACTAGAGCGCACGGAAAAGGTCGTCTGGTTTTCGTACGCTCTCCCCGAGGAGCTGAGTCTTAAGGTGGCCATACGTGGCCTCCCCGCCGACACCCCCACCGATGAAATCGACGAAGAGCTACGCCGACTAGGGTTCGAACCAGAGGCCATCCGGGCCGTCCGCCCATCGAAGGGCAGACCAGGGTGCATCTTTTTCGCCATACTTAAGAAAACCCCCAACCTCACCCCGGACATTTATAACGTAACAGAGCTGCTGTGTATGCCCGGAGTCATAATAGAAAGTTGGAAGGGGAAAAAGGGCCCCGCCCAATGCCACCGCTGCCAAGCCTTCCGGCATAGCAGTCATAACTGCCATCGCCCCCTAGCCTGCGTACGGTGTGGAGGTCCACACTTCGCGGGCGACTGTCCAAGGCCGCGCGATATGCCTGCAACGTGTGCCAACTGTGAGGGGGCACACACAGCTTATAATAAATCGTGCCCGGTTTATAAGAGGGAGGCCAGGAACAAGAGAGCGGGAACCACGGCACATACCACCGCATCCGCAGCCCCCCACCGAGGAGGAGGAAGAAGAGAACGCCCCCGCTCCGCTACGACCAGCAGAGCTCGAACCCCCGTACTACCCCAGGGCTCTACACCCCTACACACCACGACGGTACAAGAGACTGCTGGTCAGTCGCTGATGGCCCCCGCCAACAACCCGCAGACTGGAAAGGCGGCGTCCAGAAGGAAGCGGAAGAAGACCAAGCGGGTGCGAGTCACGGAGGAGGACTCGTCAGACTCGGATGCCCCCACCTCACGCCCCCCGCAGCCCCTTTGGATCACTCAGCCGGCGGCGATCGGAAGACAGACTCCCCGCCCAGGAGCTGCCCCGGCCTCCGCCCCCCAGGAGGAGGACCACCACCAACAACCACAAGTAGTGCCACCACCTCAACCCAAGCACAAGGGGGGGAAAACGCACAGAACCGCACCCCCACCGCCCAAGAAGACCACCACTCACCGCTACGACAGCTACCGACTGGAGTTGCTGGACACGGCGCTCCAAATCTTGCAGGAGGTCCTCCAAACCCTGCGAACGGGGGGAGACCCGATCCCAATTGTGCTCAGCGGGATCGGGAAGCTCTTCAAGGTAGGGAATTGAGAGTCATGTTTTGGAACGCTCGGGGCCTCACAAGTAAAGATAGAGTGGAACAAAGTTTTGCTTCTGAGGCCCCTACTGAAAGAGCAGAACATAGACGTGGCTCTCATTAACGAGACCCTACTTAAAAGTTCCGACAAGCCCAAGTTCCCAGGCTACCACATCTACCGTAGGGACGACCAGAGCGCGGACGGAAGGTGCATCAGGGGTCTAATGGTCCTGGTGAAGAGAAGACTGGTCCACCAACCTCTACCAGACCTGGACTTGGTGTCCATGAAGGCACTGGGGGTTGAGATCTGCATTGACGGCAACCCCATCCAAATACACGCCATTTACCATCCCCCAGGAAGTACGCCACTGGCACCAGCGGACATCCGAAAACTGCTCCCTACCCCTCCGATAGGCCCGATGATAGCGGCCGGTGACTGGAATTGCAAACACAAGAACTGGAACTCGCTCAGGAGGAACAGAGACGGTGGTATCCTCCAGCGGTACGCAGAAACCCACGACTACGAGGTCGCAGGCACTGAGACACCTACACACTATCCTGACAATGAGAACCACGCACCAGATGTCATCGACCTCGCAGTCCACACACACCTACCGAATTACCCCAAGCTGGAGGTACTACTCGACGAAGTACAGTCCGACCACCAACCAGTTCTGTTGTTACTGGAAACCAGCCCGGCCGTCCTCAAACCACCGCCACCTAGACCTGGAATCGACTGGGCCCTGTTCTCGGAGGCCCTGCAGAACACAGCCCCCACGAGACCAGTGGAAAACCCCGCAGATGTGGACCAACTGGCCGGGGAGATCACTAGCGCAATACAAGGGGCACTCTCTGAAGCCTCAAAACTACCACGGCAAACCAGACTGACCAGAGCCCCAGCACACCTGACCAGACTCCTCTCAGAGAAGCGTAGGCTGAGGAAACAATGGCAGAGAACACGGGACCCACGTCTGAAGACCAAGCTGAACGCTCTCTGCGATGAGGTGAAGGCAGAGCTACAGGCTGACAACGCCCGACAATGGGAGAGAAGGATTAAAGACGCCACAGAAGACTGGGCGTCACTCCACAAACTCTGTCGACAGCTGAGGAGCACCGCAACACCCATTCGACCTCTAAGACACCAAGATGGTAACCCTAGATACCGAGCTGAAGACAGAGCGGAGATCTTCGCAGACAGCCTTGAGGATCAGTTCAAGCCCAACCCAGACAAAGACCCGGCACACACAGTAGAAGTGGAAACCTTTGTCCAAAACTACCTCAAGGCCGACACCCAGGAGGCAGACACCGCAGAAGGTATTTTCTTCTCTCCCGGGCAAGTCCAACGGGCCATACGTCGGACAAAGCCAAGGGAGGCACCCGGCGAGGACAATATCACGAACGCTGCCATCCGTCACTTCCCCTACAAAATGATCGCTTCCGTAACTCGGCTCTTCAACGGGATTATACGAAGCGGTCACTTCCCTACTCCCTGGAAATCCGGCCGGGTTATCATGATCCCGAAACCTGGCAAAAACATCCTTCTCCCGGAGAGTTATTACCCTTCTTCCTAGCCTATCAAAATTATATGAAAAGCTCCTCCTCACCCACATCAATCCTCACATCCCCCCGCGTCCAGAACAGTACGGATTCCGGTCTGAACACAGCACGACGCTCCAACTGTGTAGAGTACTGCATCACCTCACCACCGCCCACAACAGGCGCGAACACTCTGTCGCAGTATTTCTTGATATGGAAAAAGCGTTCGACCGAGTCTGGCACGCGGGACTCCTCTACAAGATGGCTACCTCACCAATACCACAGAAGGTTGTGAAGGTAATAGCTTCGTTCCTCCAAGGACGCAGCTTCTCAGTGCGCGTGGAGCAAGCGACCTCCTCCAGAAGACCAATCGGGGCCGGGGTCCCCCAAGGCAGCTGCCTCTCCCCAGTGTGTTACTCACATTACACCGACGACATACCCAAAACAGAAGAAGCTCTGTTAGCCCTATACGCGGACGACGCCGCATACATTACCAAATCAATGAACTTGAACCACGCCGCCACCAAGATGCAAAGGGTACTAACAGAGCTCCCCGCCTGGCTGACAAAATGGAGACTGAGTGTCAATGTGAGTAAGACACAGGCCGTCGCATTTTCGAGGAAGCTCACCCTACCACCCAAACTCACCCTGGAAGAACAGCCGGTGGCCTGGTCACACACGGCCAAATACCTGGGGGTAACATTAGACCGCAACTTAACGATGAGGAAACACGCAAGGAACGTCCGTGGCCTGGCGAGTATAACCCGAGCTCTACTCAAGCCCGTCCTGCAGTCCAACTTACCGCTCCGAATGAAGGTTGGACTATACAAGACCTATGTCCGTCCGCGCCTTACATACGAGACCCCCGCATGGTATGCTTTGTTAGCCAATGGCCACAGAAAGATACTGCGAAGTCAGCAAAGCCTCTGCCTCAGGACCATCGTAGACGCGCCACGGTACGTCCGGAACAGCACTATCCAGCGTGACCTAGAAATTGAGAGCTTAGACCAATTTATAGGCCGCCTAGCAACCAGGATGTTTGCGCGCCTAGGCAACTCTGCTTACTCTCACCTACGAGAACTAGCTCCTCTCACAGATAGACCCCCAAAGAGTAAGCCATATCCGCGGGAACTGGTTACAGAAAACGACCAGAATACGTCGACAGACTCAGACGTCGACATCCCTTCATCCCTCCCCACCCCCACCCCTCTTACCATCCAACCTAGATCCGCGCCAAGCAGCCGACCGCAAGTCACTCCGTCCTGCGGAGAGACCATCGGGCGGCCAGCAACGCGTGAGTAAATCACCTGAGGCTCCGCGAGCCGACCCGATGACCCCCCCCCCCGTAGAAACGGGGGGCGGAAAGAACTCCGCAGGAAAGGGCAAAAAAGCCCGGTACTGCTGCCCCACACCGGCTGCGCCGGTGTGTGAGAGCGAAAGAAGACACGGCTCTCGCCTCATTCCGTTGTGGAAATTCGCCGGAAAATCACGTCTCATCTGGTTGCCAGCTACGCGTTTCGTTTCACCTTACTTCCCTTCGCTGATAGATTCTCACGTATGAGGTAAGTACGTTGTATGCACTCGCGAGCAATTTGTTATATTTTGTTTACTGCTTATTTATGTGAACCTTCAAATTGATGGGTAAATATTTTAAAGACGGGGATAGTACTAGACATGACATGAAAATAGATATGTCATGTTTTCATTATTTTTTGAATGGAGAGTTGAATTTGTAGGTGCCAAATCGAACATATTTATTTTTAATTTTACACCGAATTTAAATTTCTTAATACTTGTTACAGAATAATTATAGAAACATGGCTTCAAGAAAAAAGAAGACAGAAGAAGAAAAAAGAGTTTTTAACGAATTATTGACAGAATTATACTTTTTTTATCGAGTTTAAAGGAAAACCGTTATGCTTGATTTGTCAAAAGAGAATTTTTGTAGTGAAGGAATATAACCTGAAGCGTCATTACTCATTACGGCACTGAGCGCAAAGTTAAATTTGACTGTCTTGAAGGAAAAATACGAAAAAGAAAAATTTCCACTTTGAAATCGTCATTAAAAAATCAACAAAACATATGGAAGTTTGTGGCAGACAATAGCGAATCGAATGTTCGTGCCAGCTACAGAGTAGCAGAGATTATAGCAAAACGTGGACGTCCGTTTACCGATAGTGAATTAGTAAAAGAGTGTATCTTAGCTATTGCAGAAGAAATATGCCCAGAGAAGAAAAAAATGTTTAAAAGTCTTAGTCTCTCTGCCAGAACTTGCACACGACGTACCGAGACTTGGGTGCTAATTTGTGTGAACAACACAGGGATAAGGCGCAGTCTTTTGACTGCTTCTCTTTAGCGATGGATGAAAGTACGGACGTGTCGGATACAGCACAGCTACTCATATTTGTACGCGGCACTGACGAAAACTTTAGTGTTTACGAAGAGCTTGTGAAAATGTGCAGTTTGAAAGGTACAACTACGGGAGAAGATTTATTTCACCGTTTGCAACAAGCTCTGGATTCATTACAATTAAGCTGGGAAAAGTTAACAAGTGTCACTACCGATGGAGGCAAGAACATGAACGGTCAAAACAAAGGTGTTGCTGGGAGAATCATCAGCAAAGTGAAAGATTCTGGATCTACTGTGCCATTGATTTTTCATTGTATTGTCCATCAAGAGGCATTGTGCTCCAAGGTTAATCCTGGAAAGAAATAATGGATACTCTAACATCCACTGCTAATTTTATAAGAAATGGGCTCACACACCGTCGGTTCCAAAAGTTTTTGGAAGATCTGGAGTTACCTCACTTCACAGTAGTAAACCACGTCACCATGATCAGCATGGTGACGTGGTTTACTACTGTGAAGTGAGGTAACTCAGTCGAGGTGCCGTTTTGGAACGGTTTTGATTTGTTGAAAGAAATTGGCAACTTCATGGAGATGAAAGGAAAGCCAACTAAACAAGCTGCTCCAACAGCTTACTAACAAACAGTGAATTATCGATCTTGGTTTTTTGACTGATTTGACTATGGAACTGAATCAGCTCAACAAACGCTTACAGGGTTTAAATTGATTTGCGATATGTATTCAGATGTAAAGTCATTTGAGATGAAACTGAAACTGTTTATCAAGCATATTGATGAAAAAAAGCTTGACCATTTTTCTAATTGCAAGCAAGCCGTGGAAGAAGCTGGAGATCATTTTGAGTGGCAAAATATTACAATGAGAAACGTGTTAAAACAACTACAAACTGAATTTGTAAATCGATTCACCGACTTTAAATAGATCTCCCTTAACATCGAAATATTCCAAAACCCTTTTGCAATTGATATTAATGATGTACCAAGCAATTTGAAAATGAACATAGTAGATTTGCAAAGTAATAGCACACTTAAAACGGCATATAGGGAAAACACTGACTTGGTACAGTTCTACGGAGGTTTGAGTTCTGACAACTCCAAAGAATTGAAAAAGTTGCTCAGCAGATAATCACTATGTTTGGTAGTACATATTTGTGTGAGCAGATTTTGTCAATTCTCAACAACCGCAAAAATAAGAATTGTTCGCGATTAACGGATGAACATTTAGACGCGATACTGCGCGTGTCTACGACTAAAATGAAAGCAAACGTTAAAAACTTGCAAGTCAAATGCAGCCGCAAAAATCTCACTAGTTCTTACTTTTATGTTAGTATAGTAATTCAATTTAAATAGACATGATTGTATGAATATATATGCTTTTATTTTAAATATTAAAAATACATGTCTGAACATATCAAAATAAGTGCGGCCCGCACTGATACTCTGGCAACATATGTGGCCCTGCTATAGCAAAAGGTTGCCGACCCCTGGTATACAGAATGGGACATACCTTATTACTTTCTAATAAGGTATGTCCCATTCAGTAAGGGGTTGTGTTATACTCATTGTAGATGACGTACCTCGCGAACCTGTAATAAAAACAACATACACAGTTATATAAACTTAGGAATTAAATATATATTTATTGACTGAGCGAGCGAAGCGTCCCAGATTCGAAATTGGCCAAAAATGTTTTTGTCCGTCGGTCTGTTCTCGCCTACAGGTCGCATTTTTTAACCAATTTTCGCGAAAATTGGCACACAAGTTCCTTGATCTATTTAATTTTTATATTATTTTTTAGTCGTCCGCGATTTTTGATTGGCAGGAAAATAGGGGGCATAAGAGGAATGTTTGCTGTACCGCTATACATCTTCGTTAATTTTTTTCCCCATATTACTTTTTGGACTTGGGACGTTGATATTTACTGTTCTCACAGAACTACTAGTTTAAGAATTCAGATCACCATCATCATCATCGTCAGCCCTTCTCATCCCACTGCTGGCCATGGGCCTTTCTTCGTTGTCGTCATTCACCTCTGTCCTGCGCTGTTCTAACCCACAAACTACGGTTTTTATTATGTCGTCGACCCATCTTGCCGGTGGACGACCTGCGTTCCTGGTTCCATCTCGAGGTCACCACTCATTCAGCACCCTTCTCCACCTGTTATCACCGCGCCTGGCCACAGGTTCTGCCCAACTTCATTTGAGTCCCAATATATGTACGCTTGCTAACGTCTTGAGCTTTAGTCTTGGCTTAGCTTTAGCTTTGGGCAGTCGATCTAGTAGTGTGATGCTGAGCATGGCGCGCTCCATGGCTCTCTGTGCGACTCTAATCCTGTGCACAGTCTCCTTCGTGAGCGTCCATGTCTCAGCACCGTAGGTTAATGTTGGCAGGACACGTTGCGGAGGCGGCTCTTCAGACATTATGTAATGGTGGAAGATTATAACAATTCACACAATTCGATAATTTAGGTGAAAGTCGAAAACTCACTTTTGATTCTTTAAATAAAGCGAATATCTACCCTCCGTATGCGCGCCAACGACACCTTCAGTTGGCAGTTCAACCGGTACAGAAAACACCCCGTCACCGCGCATCGTTCGGTATTTCATAATTATATCTTCCAAAAGTTGTTCTAATTCACGTTTAAACACCACTCCACGCCCCTTATCCTCTACATTCATGATCTCTTACTATGACCGCAAAAAAACTGATGACCTCCGTGGTGCAGTGGGTGAATAGCCGGCTGAGGGTCAGGTTCGATTCCCGCCGCGGAACAAATGTTTGCAGGATCTACAGATTTGTTCCGGTTGTTTGGTCTGGTTGTTTCTCTATCTAAAAGAAATTGTATGAGTATGCTATCAGTTATCTGGTTCCCATAATTTTGCTTAGTATTGGACTAGATGGCGCTGTGTGAAACATCCAGTATTGTTTTGTTTAATAAATTGGCTTAGGGAGAGTAAAAAAACCTACAACACAAAAAAGTTAAAAATAAAAAAATAATTCCCAAAATCAACTGCAAAATTAACTTTGTGTTTTAAAATGATTAAATTACAGCCGTACTGACTACGGAACCCTGCACGATGGTTTATTGACAACATTATCTTTTTTGAAACTGGGGCATTCGTGTACATTTATTTCAACCTCATTCCACAAGAGCTATATAATAAAACGATCAAAATATATATAAATGTAAATTTCCATATAAACATACGTAAAGTATGTATTACAAATTATATGAACTGTAAAGGATGCTCTAATTACTGGTAATTTCCTGGTGCCAACAATAAACGAATAATACTCTAAACTAAGAGTACGACACACCTCAGAGGCATCTCACCGAAAGTAGGTGATTAAATTCCTACGGCTGAGCCAGGAGTAAAGTTGTACTGTATTTCATTATTCATTTCATGTGACTTGGATTCGGAACCTGGTCTGTATTAAAATATTAACCAAAGAGACCCACACCATAAGAACTTATTCGTAAATCGAACTAACCTCTGCACAGAATGCACCAACCTAGATTTGGTTTTTATTGTCTCGCAGAAAGTGTGAAAAGTAGAGTATTCTCCTCGTGGATAAAGCTGTCTTCATCTTGGACGTGCTTATATACCTCTCTGCACTCAGGATTCTAGTAACTCCCTCGCTCCGCTCGTGAGTTAACTCTAGAATCCTTCGTTACGTTCGGGATTCAATATAGCGCCCGTGACGCAAGGCACTGATTTATCCCCTCGTTTAATCATATATTTGTAATGTGATAAAACAATCTTGCATTTATAGCCTAAAGCTAAACGCATGATTGTTTTTTCGGTAGGCACCTCTAATTTTGTAGCACTGTACGTTTTATCATTAATAAGTTTACCACTGTAGCAATTGAAGGCAATCTAAACAACCTACTAATATTTGCAACCAAAATAATACTTATTCCAATGATCTAAGGTCTATTTTACCAAATGCTGGTTGTATATAAGTTTGTATTCAATAACAAAGATTATGTAACTTGAAGTTCTTGAATTTCAAGAGCTGTTTTTATTATATTAACTTATATTTTTCTTGTTTGTTTGGGATATTTCCGTTTTGCTGATAACAATTGTTTGTATGTAGATTATAAAAGCATCGCAGTAGAGATACCTTTTTTATTTATTTAAAGATACACCAACAGTACACATATTTAATTTTATGACGTTATAGCTAGTTACCAGATGTACGACGATAGTAAACACATTTCTGATACGTGCTCCTATTACTGTATACTTGCGCAGTTGTTCAAAAATATCATCAGATTTATAATAGGTAAGTCAACTCAACTCGAGATTGGTCAATCAAAAAATTATTAAAGAAAGATGTCCAAATTAGGTACTTAATACAAACATTAATGATACCATAATCTCGGATTCACTGACCTCACACATCGTGGTTTTCTCCTATAACTAATATTTTAATACCGAAAGTAGTTTTAAATGTTAAACATGTGTGGTTATTGCTAAAGTAGTGTGACCTATTTTGTAACATCTCCTTTAATTCGTTCTTTATAGAGTATCTATGCCCCCCTCGTAGATATAAGTAATATAAACAGATCATCCGGACAACTCACCATCATCATTTCAACCATAGGACGGCCACTGCTGAACATAGACCACCCCATAGATTTCCACAGCGACCGATCTTGTGCAGCCTATGGCTCTTAGCATCCTTTATCAGGTCTCCTTTCCATCTGTGCCCATCCTATGCTGTGCTTTCCACTCGAGTAGCTTTTTGCCCCAACGGCCGTCAGTTCTTCGAGCTCTGCCCACTGCCCACTTCAGCTTGCTAATCCTTTGTGCTATGTCGGCAACTTTTGTTCGAGCCTCGCTCGTGATGAAAAGTTATGTGTTATGTGCGGGGCGTAAGCGATCAATTGCACCCGAGATATTTTAACGTACGAGCGGGCGAAAGCGAGCAAGAACGCTAATGACACTAAAGCAAAGGAATTAACCAAGCGAAGTACGCGTCGCGCTAGCTTTATTGTCTTATTTAAAAGTCGTACGAGATACGGCAACAAAACAATAGTTTACGGAAGGCGCACAGCTTTATTAGTTATTTGTTATACAAAACATTACATTTCTTATCATTATTATTATTCCTTACATAATATATTTATTTCTTCTATCTACTTATCATAATTATCTAATTAAGCCTATCATAATTGTATGCAAACACATTCGTTATTACGAGTTCTAATGCCTAAAAACTTACCTAAAAAAGGTTTCCGCAGAATAACAGCGCCAAGCTGTCGATCGGTGGCGAGGCATAATGCTGAGCTGGAACCCATTTGCTGCAGTAGCACATACACACCTACTTGCCTCTTTTTAATTTTTCTCTGACTGCATTGTAAATTTCAATCATTATTATAAATACGGGATTTATCACATACACCCTGATGAAGGTTCACGAATTGAACCGAAAGATTGTCGGTCGTAACACCGATAAGACGGTACGTGATAAATCCCGTATTTATAATAATGATTGAAATCAATCACGAAAGTTTTCTAAATAACATTGTAAATTTATTATTTCATTCTATGTTTGTTGTATGTAATTTTCTGTTTTCTCTTACTTGTGCTTTCTCTTTGATGTTATACCTTTTGATTGTATTGTGTGAATTTGTGTGTGCTATGGTAGCAAATATATATTATGTCTGTCTATGTCTATGTCTATAAGTGCAAAGTTGCTTTTTAACCGCATGCTCAATTTTGATGACCGAGCAAGCGAAGGATTACGAAATTGTGTTATTAGAAAAATTAGAATCATGGGCGTTACCGAGGGAATCAAAAGAGCACGAGGTGAAAAATCTTTGCGCTCGAGTGCAACACGTAACTTTTCATCCCACCTCAGCGAGGAAGTAACTAATGCAAAAAAAGTAATACACCAAGAAGGTTCCGAGTCTGAGTTTTTAACAAATTAAAAAAAGGTTGTATAATAAATTCGGCACCATGGAGGTAGAAGTAAATAGGTTTAATGATGTTTTGAATTCACAAACTTAGTGTACACGATGTTCTAAATTCAATTTACTTTATCCTCTAGCGGATAAAAACGACTTTTGCACTCAGATAACGAGGAGCAAAAATACTCTTTCCGAGATGGGGGGATGAAAAATAAATTACCCTCTGACATAAAAAATGTAAGCTCGTTTAACGCATTTCAAACTAAACTCGCTCAACATATAACTAATGTTTACTAAATAAAGTAATAATATAATATAACTAACGCCTACCTACCATAACTCGAACGAACTACAATATATTTTCTATAATTTGAGAATATATCTTTTGAGAATAAATGATTATTAAACCTAATGAATCGAGGTGAGGGTGCTATTGATCGCTTACGTATCTTTTTTATTACGTACCTACCTACTACGTTTCCGCTTACGCTCACGCAGTGACTTGTGCCGTCACTAACTCACATAGCTTCTTAATATGATCCTAAATTTGTATTGGTAATACTGACCCATTTACTTTGTAATAAATATACTTATGCAAAAGTTGAGAATGTTTCGTGTAGTGAAAACACGATTATTGAAAATTTTCTCTATGGAGAATAATTCCAAAGTCACGTCCTAAACTTGCAATACATGTACTCTATAAATACTTTTTCGTACCACTTGCTCAAAAAAGTGACATTCTATGCCACAAAAAGCGAACATAACATTAGTCATTTTTAATCTGTTAAAAACAGGGAAAGAAAATTGTACTGAATTTCATTCATCCTCTAGGGGGAGAATGTGATTTAAATTTGGAATACTTACCGAAATTTATACTGAACTACATCTGTGTTTACACCATTGAGTTTGTATATAAAGCATTATACATCTTTTTGAAAAAGGAATACGCATTTATTATGCAGTTATGATTATTAAATAAAATTACGAAAACCGACGAGGCCGTATGAGCTTGATGCCTTTGCTTTTCCGACAAAAATATATTAGTCTAGGAATTTGCCGCGTTTTTGTTTTCTTCAAATACATAAGCGTTAAGTTTATTTTAATTTATTTTTTCTTTTAATTGTCATTATTTTTAATAAATGCTTATCTCATATTATTATTGTGTTAATTTTTTCGCAAATGGTACGAAAAGTAGAGTCCTCGGTGATAAAGCTGTCTTAGTCTTGGGCGAACTTAAATCCCTCGCTACAATCAGGACTCGTCTTAAATCCCTCGCTTCGCTCGTGGCTTAAGTTTTTAACACCCTCGCTGCGCTCGGGAGTAAACCTCGAGTCCTTCGTTACGCTCGCGATTTAAATCGTCATCCGCGACAGAAAACACTGCTTTATCCCCTTGGTTAATAATCTACTATATAAGTTCGTGAAACTTTGCATTCTTAAACTATTATTATTAGGTTTTTGAATAAATCGAAACACTCTTACCACAAATAAAATTAAACACAGTTTAGTGCGTGTTTAGAAATATCCTAAACAAAAATTGCTCAGGATTTATTTAAACACGCACTTAACAGTGTTTAAATTTTGTTGTGGTAATTTTAGTTTATTTTGGCATGGAGTGACAGAGACAGTTGCACAAGGAGGTGTATCAGGTTCATAAGTGGTAAAGAAACCAGAACGAAATAATTAGGTATATTTTAATTAGATATCTAACTGGTACATCTATTGAACTTACTTACTTATTATTTAAGTACCTACCTAACTTTGCAATAGCATTACAAACATCAAATATAAATTACTTTCTAGCTTTATATTTTGTATTTACACCCTGTATATTGTTTATTTCTATAAGACTAATGTCAATAATGGGCCTCTATGTATAGGTACTAATAATAAGAGGTAAAGTTTGTGAGTTGTTTGTTTGTATGTAGGGGGTAATATCTGGAACTGCTGATCTAGTTTTGAAAATTCTTTCACAATTATGAAGCTACATTATCGCTGAGGGCTTAGGTTATTTTGATAAAAATCTTTATGTGGCCGACTTTGTAAGCGATTCAGCTAGTTTTCATTCATTATCATCATCATTCTCAGCCCGTGTCGAGTCACTGCTGGGCATAGGCCTCTTTTCGTTTCTGCTATTCTTCCCAATCCAGTGCCAGTCTGAACCACGTACGACCCACAGACTTATTGTTGTTTCTCCGACCCAGTTCTCAGTTTTTATTAAAAAACGTGCTAAATTTGATATTCACAATGATTTGTAAGTTTTTGAGTGTTCCATACAACTGTGCTGAAATATTGGGACACTCAAAAACTCAGCAAATTATGGTAAATATCCCACTTTATGGAAACTAGGAACCCTCATAGGATCACTTCGTTGTCCGTTTGTCTGTCTGTCTGTCTGTCAAGACCCTATTGCTCAGGAACGAGTAGAAATATCAAGTTAAAATTACTATCAAATACGTAGGTCTACGAACCCTTTGGGCTATAAAAAATCAAGCTTCTAAGGAAATCAAATCAAGGCTTAAACTTCAAAAACAATTGTATTGTTATGTTTGAGTAGGGTAAATATTATTTAATGTATTTTTTGGGTCCACAAAAGAAAAACACGGAACCCTTATAGGATCACTTTGTGGTCCGCCTGTCTGTCAAGACCCTTTATCTCGGGAACCCGTGGAGGTATCGAGTTGAAATTAAAACCATATACTCAAGTCTACAATCCCTTGAAACTGTAAAGAAATCAAACTTCTAAGTTAAAATAAAAAAAGATAGGCCGTTTATGCCGCAAAAATCATTCTCAAGGGAATCAAAATTTATAGGGTACTTTCCGTTGACCTAGAACTATGAAATTTGGCAAGTAAATATCGTCTACTACGAGTAGGTACAGGGGAAATCTGAAAACTTAAAAAATTATTTATAAAAAATATAGTCGTTATTTAAAGTACCTACAAATTTGTTTGGAACCCTCGGTGGGCGAGTCCGACTCGCACTTGTCCGGTTTTTCTGAACATATATCATGAACATTTTATTCCATTCTCTCTTCTACCGTAGCTTCAGTATTAACATACTTCTCAGGATAAAACCTCCTAAAGTTCCATCCAAAGCTTCTCTGAGTCCCCGAAGCCCTGAGCAGACCAGGAGTCGAAGGCACAGACTCCTCTTGATACACAGACATGTTCGTCGGAGTAGACATTTCTGTCGGAGTGAGTATGTTTGTCGATGATTTGATGTCCGTCTCAAATTTATTGAGGCGGCTCGCGCTGCATAGTGGTGTTTCGACCTGCTCGACTGTGTTAAGATTTGCGTCGTCAATTTTGTAGGCCTCATGTTTTTTTGAGTAGCTGTAATGAAAAGTTAGGATTATTTACAAAACAGTAGGTACTTATTTATTCTAAAGCGAACATTGAAACGCGAATTCGCTTTGAACAAAATGAACTTTAACTAACTAATAATATATAATAACTAATATAGGTATATAACTAATAGGGTAGTAGAGCTCCTTCTGAAAGGACTCACCTGGGGAAGTACTACAACCATATATTTGTGCCGCCAAGCAGCATTGCTGTGTTTTGGTTTGAGGGTATGGTTCCCGGTGAAATTACATGCACATGAGCCTATACACTTGCATGCCTCAAGTTGATGGACACAGGGCAGTGCATCGTAGAGGACATTTCTAAGGTGCGTGACCTACGAGGCAATACTTTGTTATAGGCGCTGGTTACCACTCAACATCAGGTGTATCATACGCCAGTTCCTGCACCAGGACGAAAAAAAATTAAAAAATTGGAGTCGCCCATTATATTCGCACAGGTGGAAAAAGGGTCTCGGAACAACTGGAAATGCCGGTGAATAAAGCTGACACACGCTACGCGTCTTGAATTGACAAAAGAACGTACTATGCTATTTATTCATACTAATATTATACATTTGAAAGTAAATCTTTCTCTCTGTCTGTTTGTCACGTTTTCACGACTAAACGGCTGAACCGATTTCAATGAAATTTAGTATACAGCTAGATTATTACCGATAGATTACCGGGATTGAAAGATCTACTAGTTTTTAGCCGATTGTGCAGGAGGTTAATGTTTTATTGATACTAACTACTACTATGAACCTTCAAACTTTCTAGAAAGGTCTACCACGCAATCTAAACAATATAATAAAATCTTACTGCAAGACATTCTTGAAGCGATAACCCCAGATTATTTCCTTGGAGAGGTAAGATGTCCTGCTCTGGGTGACAGTTCCCATGTTCTGCGACGAACCCTGGAGACACACCACTATCTCGAATCTGAAATATAAGACATCAGGAATTAGGACAAACATGACACCAGAAAGATGAAACGACGAAGAAGAAGACTAATAACACAAACGGATTTGTAAAAATAAATTGTCTGAATTGATAACTTATTTATTAATACTATTAATAAACATTATAACAAAGATTACGCTGATATCACAAAAAAATAGCACAGCTCTAGTGGGATTGGGCCGGCCACGTCTGCCGCATGCCCGAAGATCTATGGGCAAAGATTGGGTCCCTAACGCAACTCGCCCACGCGGCCGACCACCACGGAGATGGCGTGACGACCTGGATGTGCATTTACTAGACTGGCCCACTACAGCAGGGGACAAAAAAAACTGGAAATAAGCGAGGGAGGCCTTTGCCTTGCAGTGGGATAACAGAGGTTAAAAATAAATAAATAAATTATGCAATAGATTACAAAATAGATAAAATCTACAATATATTTGTGACAAAACCATCTCTCAGACACTTGTGTTCAAGTGCCTTTTGTTATCATCATGATGTCAGCCACAGGACGTTCACTGGTCATAAATCTCCCTCATAGATTTCCAGAGCGACCGATCTAGTACGGCCTGCAACCAACGGCTCCCAGATCTTTCCATTTAAATAAATATAAATCTAATGAGGTAACTTCAGTACGGTAAGCGTAAAAGCGATGGCCAGTACCTGAGGTTCTGAAACGACACATGAAATTATACAGAATTGAGGCCTTTCATTGGGAGGAGAATGCAGCGAAGCGTAATGAGTGTAGACGGCGAATCCACCACTGGTAAACGAGTATGAAGAAAAGCGTCGTCTCCCACCAGCGTCCATCTCATATAACCACGCCGGCGGGGTACTAACATGACCTAAATTCGGTGGGACATTTACAAAAATAACATATAAGTCACTATAGAGCGCCTTAAAGGACAGAACAACGAAGTTCTCATCAAAAATTATTCTTAACTAATTCCGATTCAAAATTATGTGGAGTTATATACGCCTGTTCAGGATAAACACAGTCTCCGTAGCTGAAATCGAGTAGGATATACCATCATACCTGTAATCCAAACAGTCCTGAGCAGACAGGTCGTACAAAGGGCTCTCAGCGTCGATGACGTGGACTACAGTGATGGGCCACAGGAGGAAGGCACGGGCTTCCTTCAGCTTCAACTGGTGGATGTAGTTCTTCACCAGTTCTCCTTCTAGAGTTCTGGAAAGACGTAGAAAGGTATTGTTACGCTGAGGCTGTTACAGAATAAGTAATAGTCGGTTACTCGCAGTTATTTATACCTACTGTGTCACAGAATAGGAAATACTAGGCTTGATAGTTACCTACTACCGTGCACAGAATAATAAATAGTAGACATGTGGAATGCCTTTCTAGTTGCTATCGGAACGTTCTCGGCCGTTCTACTATGTTTTCTAGTAACTGTGTGTGGTATAAATAGGGCGTGGAGAGGCCCGAAAGAGTCAGTCTTATTTTGGCGATACGTGCGAACATTTCGGTGACTTTTAGTGGTTTATTGTGCGACAGTGTTGTGAATTTGTGTGTTGTGATTAAGATCGTGTATTTTGCGTTTTAGTGTTCAATAAAAGTGTTATTTTGGTTAGATTCGTTTTAATTATTTTATCCCGAACCCTCAGCTCGTAACAGTATTATGTGTCTTAATTTTATTGTTTTGACATTTTACATAGATAGATAGATAACGCTTTATTGTAAATCACACTTAAATTATAAAACAAATAACAATGCACGCAGAATTACAGGTGGCGGTCTTATCGCTAAAAGCGATCTCTTCCAGACAACCTTTGGATGGATTTCACGATTATACATATCATTGACGTTGATTAATTTTTGAAATTTACTTATAATTTTATTACGATTATGATCTACGTAATATGAATGTATAAATCGTGTTTACTCTAATGTGCCTAATAGTTTGAACTGTTTAATTAACTCGACCTGATTACCACCTGAGTACCTGCTACCATTTTTATTCTGAATATTATTGACTAATATTGTAATTTGTCCGACGTCGCACAAAGGTTGTGGTTGTGGGTATGAGGATCGCAGGGCTGAAGTGGACATGGGATGGCCACTTGGCTAGGAGGGATGACGGGCGTTGGACGAAGGCGATTACAGGGTAGTGGCCAAGGGGTGCTCGTAAACCAAGAGGCAGACCACCCGCCCGATGGTCGAATAACATTGAAAGCGATGATGACTGAAACATGACGATGATGATGATTGTAATTGACCGTTCTAGTTACATAAATAAAATTATAAGAATGTCATCATCATCAACCTACAGCAGTCCACTGCTGGACGTAGACCTCTCCCAAGGTGCGCCTATGACCCAACCTTCAGTTCTCTTCAGAAGAAGGTCAACCAAGTTGTTTTTTTTAGTTTTTTTAATGATATTTTAATAATCCATATTCTAAGATACTTTCTTAGGTAGATACTTTTCTGATGGATATTTATTGTAACACTAAATTACCATTATTTAACCTAGAAAACACAACGACGAAGAACATAATGACACACACAGCATAATACACAATGATACAATCGGCTTAATCACCTAAAGGGATATACAACGACAACCTAAACATGGTACGTACAATAATCTTGGACGGAACCTTGGAAATAGCAGTTAGAAAATGACTACTCGTCTTTTACTTGCGTAAAAAGTAAACAAAGCCCTTTTAAAATCCGAACATACTCTTCTCGCTGTTACACTTCTTTTTTTTTAAACATGATAGAACTTCGTTTGACCATAATTTCACCTGATGGTAAGCGATGATGTGGTCTATGTAGCACGAAGATCTAGAAGAAACCTATTCTCTCTTACCTTAAAGAGGCCCAGATCGTATTTATTAGGAAAAACAGACGACGGTAAAGTGTTCCATACCTTAGCTGTACGCATAAAGAACGTAGAACCAAAACGATGTGTGCAAATGATGTATATCAACTAGGTACGGATGGTACTAAGACGTGCGCCTGCTTGTCCATTGATGGAAGGGAGATGGCGGGATCAGATCGTATAGTTGCTGGGAACATTACCCAAAATGTATTCTGTAAAAGATCGATAGGCTTGCAACTTTACGGCGCTGTTCGAGACTTGGGTCTTAGTCTCTGCCATATGTTGCTCACCTATATAAGCCTAAAAGCCCTACGTTCTACCGAGTCTAAGGTAGCGAGCTGGTATTTGGCCGAACCATCCCAAAGATGGCAGCAGTACTCCATACCAGACCGGACTTGAGCTTTGTAAAGACTAAGAAGCTGTCCTGGTGTGAAGTATCTCCTGACCTTGTTGATGGCAGCTGTTTTAGCCTTAGACTCGATGTATGAGCTAAAGTTGAGAGTAGGCGTGAGCGAAACCCCTAGGAGCTCGAGGTGACCTTTTACAGATACCGGTACATCTCGGAAAATGGGAACATGGGAAAACAGACACGTTTTCGCCGAGAAGAGACAAGCTTGTGTTTTTAAAGCGTTGAATTTGACGAGATTGGCATCGCCCCGGTCAGAGACGGCATTGAGTGTCAAATTCAAACGCTGCAGGATGCTGCAGCGTTTGAATTTGACACTCAATGCCATGCAGAGTTGAAATTCGTAAGCAGAGAGACGAGATGTCGTCTCTCTGCTTACGAATTTCAACTCTGCTGGCTCGAGCATTAGAAGAAGGTATACCTCTCCACAACTGTACTGTCGTCGGCGTACCCAATGATACCGGGCATAAGCAGATCATTGATATGCAGCAGAAACAGCGTGGCAGAGAGTAGTGACCCCTGAGGTACCCCGGCGTTAATAGCCAATTGATCAGACGAGCGGCCTTCAATGACTACCCGAATGGATCGTTCCCTCAGAAAGTCTGCAAGCCAAGAGCAGAACAGTGTATCACAATTAAAATATACATTGCCTCTAAATTGGTAACGTTAACGAATAACAATTTAAACGACTTCAAAAAAAGAAGGAGGTTCTCAATTCGTTTGTATTTTATTGTTATTTTTTATGTTTGCTACCTCTGAACTCCGTCATTTATCAACCGATTTGGTTCAATAGAAATTACATCAAAATCGGTTCAGTTGTTTCGTTAAATCGATTATACATGTGTTAAAAAAATACTTGTTAGAGTTTGCAAACCTGATAGGTTTCAGCATGTAAGCGGTGATGCTGCTGCCAATCAAGTGTACGTTCATGAAGTCCCATACGCGGAACTGAAGGCAAAGCTCACCATCTCGAAGGCACACCTGGAAATACAAACAAGAGATTGCTGAATGCTGGAAAGGCACCTTTGTTTAAGTCAGGGAGTAAAACTTACACTGTTCTTCCAGTCTTGTTTGTTGGAACACCCTTCACCTGGGTTAAAAAGTTTAAGTACTTGGGCCACTGAATCACTGAGGACATGACTGATAATATGGACATAGAGAGGGAACGTAGAGCGTTGACGGTTCTATGCAATAGGTTGGCTCGCAGGTTCGCACGTTGTTCTGCCCCGGTCAAAGTGACTTTGTTCAGGGCTTACTACCAAAACCTGTACACGTGCAGCCTATGGGTCCGGCATACGCAGAAATCCTACAATGTTCTACGAGTCTAGTACAACAACGGGTTCAGGGTGCTGTTGGGGCTGCAAAGGTACTGCAGCACATCAAGTATGTTCGCAAACGCGCGAGTTGACGAATTTTATGCGATCATACGCAAAAGAACCGCGTCCCTGATGAGCCGCATCCGAGACATCTCTAATAGGATGTTGACCGTTGTAACAGATAATTTTAATTTTATTTCTGACATAATTGGCTGCTGGGATTTAAAGCACCAGCCAGTCATCCAGCTTGTGACTCAATAATTACATTATTATTATTTAAGGCTTTCAAATAGTTTTTATGGTGAGCGCTGCGCGCTGTAGAACGCATTCGTCCTTCCAGATCATGATTTCTGGGATGTGGCGAGATGCTGACACAACTAGGGCAGAAGTAATTTGCAAGATATTATTGCCACATTCTAGCTTTATAAATTGTTTATAAACACATTTTCTTTTGCCATTACTACGAAAACAAATACAGGGACTGGAAGACAAACGGACAAATTCTCCGAAGGAAAACTGATTATTCATGAAAAGCAAGAAAATACCTACTCAGAACTAAATCAATGTTTCTAGAAATAATACGTTTAAAAGGAAGACGAAAGAGTAAAGAGTAGTAGAGTTCCCTGTTTAAGAGCTCGCCTGGGGAAGTACCTACTATTTCTGGCGTCAAGCAGCACTGCTGTGTTTCGGCCCACACGCAACCATACCCTTCAAGGGTATGGGCCATATGTTTGTTCCACATCTAAACTGTATAAAAAAAGAATAGATAATGTGCGTACCGTAGCTTTCTTGCTGAAGCCTACAGACGAGACATGCCGGTTGGGTCGGATGAGCTTCGTGAACAACAAACTGGAGAGACCTCCAGAGAGAGCCGTGCCAGCTACGATCTGGAAATACAAGCTATACATTTTAACTCCTTTAAGGACAGGCTTCTAAATTTTTGTGATTTGTATCGTAACTTGCCGAGTTTAGCACCATGTAAAACGTAATTGTTTCTATTACAGAATATTGATCAGGGTCCAATTTAAATCCAATCCAATTTCGTACGTGAAGATCCCTTCTGCTCTCCTATTTTTAGTTTAATAGTTATTACCTAGTCAGGTCATAAGTATTGTCACACAGTAAAAACTTTTCGTTTAGAATGCTGGCCACAAAAAAGTTTATAGAATTCGAATTTCGAATTGTTCATGAAAATAAAAATGTATACTATAGAATTTTACTCATTTTTAAATATGGAGTGGACGCTTAAAGAAGACCGTGTTGCAGTTATTGCGTTGCATCGTTGCGGTTACGCGCCAATTCAAATTTTTGACATACTGAAAAATTTGAATATAACCAAAAGATTCGTTTATCGCACCATCAAACGATACAATGAAGACTCTAGTGTAGATGACAGGTCAAGAAGTGGTCGCCCTCGGTCTGTTAGGACTCCAGCAGTGATAAAAGCTGTGAAGGCGCGAATTCAAAGAAATCCCAAACGTAAGCAGAAACTGTTGGCCCTTCAGATGGGGTTAAGCAGAACCACGGTGAAAAGGGTGTTCAATGAAGACTTAGGGCTTCGGGCATATCGAAGAAAAACAGGACATCGTTTGAATGCTCGTCTAATGGACCTGAGACTGAAGAGATGCCGCGCTTTGTTGAAGCGGTACGCGGGAAAAAAATATCGAGAAATTATTTTTTCGGATGAAAAAATGTTTACCGTAGAAGAGAGCTACAACAAACAAAATGATAAGGTGTACGCACACAGTAGTGAAGAAGCGAGCAACCGTAGTCCGCGTGTCCAACGAGGTCATTTTCCATCCTCGCTCATGGTATGGTTGGGAGTTTCTTATTGGGGCTTAACAGAGGTACATTTTTGTGAGAAAGGTGTAAAAACGAATGCAGTTGTGTATCAAAATTCAGTCCTGACGAACCTTGTGGAACCTGTTTCTCATACTATGTTCAATAACAGGCACTGGGTATTCCGACAAGATTCGGCGCCAACTCATAGAGCGAAGAGCACACAAGACTGGCTGGCGGCGCGTGAAATCGACATCATCCGGCACGAAGACTGCCCCTCCTCCAGTCCAGATTTGAATCCGTTAGATTACAAGATATGGCAACACTTGGAGGAAAAGGCGTACTCAAAGCCTCATCCCAATTTGGAGTCACTCAAGACATCCTTGATTAAGGCAGCCGCCGATATTGACATGGACCTCGTTCGTGCTGCGATAGACGACTGGCCGCGCAGATTGAAGGCCCAGTATTCAAAATCACGGAGGTCATTTTGAATAAACTTTAGTGTCATAAGAATCTATGTTTTGTTAAGTTCATTTTGGTATATAAATGGTTACATAATGAATAAACTTGTTTCAATTATTTTATATTAACATGTGACAGAATTTATGACCTGACTAGGTATATATTTCGCTCCATCCATAGGTTGCCTGGAAGAGATCGCTTTTAGCGATAAGGCCGCCCATTGTATTGCCTTATTTATTTTAACCCAGTACTTATTTTTTATTATTTCTGTTTGTGTGGTAATTCTATAAAGAGTTATCTATCTATCTATCTATCTATATGTACCTATATATAATGTTATACACTATCTATATACATTTTATTGTTTTTGTATGTCTTGTAGGTATTTGTTATTAATATTGTTATAATTGCTTATTAATTATTATAAATATGCTTATTTTTGTATAATTAGTCTTATTATGTTTATTTTATTTAAATTTGTAACGTCACTCTACATAAGGATCTGCCTGAACACCAGTGCTGCTTTGCATCATTTCTTGCAAAGGAGCATAGAGTTGAGGCAGAACCTGTTTGGGCACGCGTGGCACGGAGCGGGACTAGTTAGTACACCTACCTACTGGTTGGGTAGGTACCTATGTGTTCTAGCTGTATGTATGTTTTCCTGTCTGTCTACCTATTTTGTTTATGATCTGTTATGTGTTTCTTTATGTGTGTCAAATAAAAATATTCTATATTCTATTCTATTAAAATAATCAAGTCTATGGATGATATGTTAACTCTGATGTCTTCGTCGTATTACTTGAACGGAAAAACCACGGATTAGAACTTCCTGAGCGAAATTTATCTAATAAACAGTGGGCTTTATAAGTTATAGCCATAGTTTGCAGGCAAAATGGTCTGCAAGAGTTTAGTTAATTGTATACACGTGCGTAGACAAAAGTCAACTAGCTACAAGCTATTTACACCCATAAGAAACTACTTCAATTATGAAGTGTGACTGTTACGGACAGTTTGTCAATTATACTCACTTCAAACACCATTACGATAATGGCCTCAGGACATTCTTCATTAGGATACCTAACACCGTATCCTATAGTCATCTGAAAAAGCAAAATGATTCATTGAGATTTACGAGTACAACTAGTTAAAATAATCGGGATTTTGATTTTTAAATCGGGACAGCTAAAATAGCTAAAAAACAGGTTTTTGCGAATCATCATTTATTTTTATCGGGTGGTTAGTTTTTTTAATACACGTAAATAATTGATACAATTTCTGTTAAGAAATGTATCCCATATAAAAATAAAAAGCGGCCAAGTGCGAGTCGGACCCGCCCATGAAGGGTTCCGTAGCATAAGTAACATAATATATTTACATAGTTCTTGTAGTTCGTTGTAACTTTTTTATATTTGATTGAATGAAACCCCCAAAATTTATTGATTTTTTTCTATTTTTGTGTGAAAATCTTAATGCGGTTCACAGAATACATCTAATTACCAAGTTTCAACAGTATATAGTTTTTATAGTTTCGGAAAAAAGTGGCTGTGACATACGGACAGACTGACAGATAAAGATGACGAATCCATAAGGGTCCCGATTTTTGCCATTTGGCTACGGAACCCTAACTAGGTGTTTATTTTCCCCCTCACAGACCTATCCAACAATTTAGTTAGGTGCATAGAATAAATACAGACTAAGGAGGTTAGGGAAAAATCGTTACCTTCGGCGTCCCGATCAAGAGTGAATCGAGACGTGTCACCAGACCACTGAAAATCGGGACACCTGGCAACAAGTAACCAACACTGGTACAACCCCCCAAAAAAGGGGTGTTATAAGTTATGTCTATGTCTGTCTGTCTGTGTCTGTATGTTTGCATACTAGTTCCCATACGGATGGATTTTTAATAGAATGCTAGTTTATCTGGGGTAGTTCTTAGCTAAGTGTGATGATTAGATCAGCCGATTCGAAGACTTAGTACCTCCTTTATGGTGAAGGGATCTCAGCTGAAGAAACTATTGCATTAATAGACAAGTTTAACCCCATTTTGAAATAAACATTAGGAGACGTTCTCGCAAAGTGGTGTGCAATGTCTATTGTGCCTTAGAAGACTCTTCAATCAATTCCATCATCAGGACACCTGTGCTGAACAATTCCATGTCCATAAACGTGCGGACTGGAGTTGCTAAGGTAGGTGGCATGCTTTTTTTGTCTAGTTTATATAATTGAGCAACAAAACTTCTTCTGAAAGCATACCTACATAAATTCTACAGTTATTATTTTCATTTAAAAGGTCCTTCGAAATAACTTTAAGCCTCATTTACCAGCGCCCTTTATTCATCCCCAACAGCTATTTACTAAAAGATTTTAAAACCATCTCAAAAATGTTAAACCTAAACGGGACTAAACGAGGATGCACTAACCGATTGTGCTACCGGGATATGTCACGTCAGGGTCGAAATTAGTAAGATGATTCAGATTACGACTAAAGCGCCTTTAGCTCCACTAATTACTGTTTAACTATTTAGTATGCCACTCATTATATGGGCTTATAGGTAAATATAATTATTAGGCTCTTCAACGAAATTTAATTGCACAGGCTTCACGAGATATTCTCTTTTCACTACGTATATGAGGGTTAAAAAGGGAACACATTTTTTCTATGAACAACCTACCTGAGTTTCCACAGACATCATAAGTAGACCAGCAAACGATGACGTCCCCGAAACACAATGCTCCTTCCCATCGCCGATATCATCCGCGTAGGAGGTGGTCACTGCGTACCAGATGGCAGCGAACACGAACCAAAACACGAAGTGAGCGGCTACCATTAGCAGGATCAGGAAACGCCATTTGCTGTTGATCTGGAAAGTTTGCATTATTTGACGTAATTGCCACTGGGTCTAGGGTACCGGAGCCCATCACGTTTTTTAAATTATTTCTGGGCGTCTGGTCTATGTGACGTGGGATCCGAGAGCTGGCGCTTTATCAGGGTCAACGCATAAGCATTGTAAATTGCAATTCAGCGCGGGGCAATGCAGCCGGTTTCTTGGAGACACTTCCACCTGGTGATCTGGAGCAGTTGAACTATCTATAGATCATTTTCAACAGTCTTTAGATGATTCAACTGTTTCTTTTGTATTTTATAGATTTGTAAATAATTGTATACCTATTTTTTCTGATAGAAGATTCACGCTTTGGTCAATATAAAGTAACATACTTACATATGTGTTAATCCAGGTTATAATCTACGTAGGTACACACCAAATTTCATCGAAATCTCTTCAGTTGTTACGACATGTCAGAGGAACAAACATCCACACATACATACAAACATTCACGTTTATAATATTAGTAGGCCATGTTTACTTAGATTCACGGTTACATTACCGTATATTATAAACGAATGAATATAGCATTGAACTTGAATATACATTGTGTAATGCTAAAACGTTTATAATCTGATAGACCAGCTGTTTACTTCATTATACCTCTACTAAATAAAGGTTAAAAGAAATAGTGGCACTTAAGCTGAACTTTGTAACTGATCCGCTTTACAAAGCAGTACAACGTACTGCGAAGTACGAGTTCACAGTGATTGTACTGAACATCGGTTCAAGCAAAGGCCTTCATAAAGGTACTTACAACAGTATTGACGATATCCCTCATATACTTCATGGACTTGGATGAGATATGGCTCCTGACAGGGACATTTTCCTCTCCATCTTTGAAGACCACGCGACGGGAGCGATTGGGGCGGCCACGTCTTCGTCTGGTAAATTAGGAATGGTTTAAAAAATAGGATTCAGTGTGCTTTTGTAGGGAATCCTTTTGCATTTCATGATTAGCGATTCTTTATTGTACAAAAGTAAATAAATAAATAAAAAAAAATGCAGAACATTTCACACAGCGCTATCTAGCCCCAAACTAAGCGGAGGTTGTACTATGGAAACCAGGTAACTGATACAATACTTATAGGTATACATTTTTTTGTAAATACATACTTATAATATATAGAGAAACAACCAGAACCGAAACAAATATCTATAGATCATGCAAACATTTGTTCCGCGGCGGGAATCGAACCCGCTACCGCCTGCGTCTCAGCTGGCTATCCGCCCACTGCACCACGGAGGTCGTCAGAAATCCAGAAATACATTAGGTACTAAATACAGAAATAGAGGACATCTTTTTATGACTATCTTATCGTTTCCTATATTTTGTTAGAATTTTTCGCTAATCCATTTGTCAGTGTCTTAAATTAATCATATTTACCAATATGTTCTTGAATTTGGATAAGATAACAATAAAAGAGAACGTAAAAATTGTTAACTAAAACTTATCGGTTCAGGTTCCTTATCATTCCAGTTAGGTAAGTACAGTTAGGTACTCTTGTGTTTATGTAGATTTTTACGTAACTCTGTGTATGTTGTGGATTTCTTTTAGCAATCTGGTGAAGGGTGAGGTCGCTCGGTTCGAAAACACCTAAGCCTGATTAGACTTTTCATTTAAATTGGTATATTTTTATTTATTTTATACTATTTTATTTGGTATTTATTTATTTTATTATTTTAATGAATAATATTGTATTTGATGACAGTTTCTTTTCTTGCTCTTCTTCATGTTCTTTTGACAACGACTATGCTAGTGCTTTTAGTGATGACTCAATCCACCTGATTGACCAGCTGGAAGTTAAATTCCGTGAGTTTCCAAAAAACTTTAATATAGTACACATTAACGCCCAAAGTATCCCAGCCCACTTCGAAGATATGCTTTCCTCCTTCGACAGCAAGTTAATTGATGCTGTTCTTGTATCCGAATCGTTTTTGAAGCCCGCTGTGCCCTCTACTCAATACCCCCTACCTGGTTTCCAACTTATAAGAAATGATAGAGTGGGCAAGGGTTGTGGTGGCGTAGCCATTTATCTACGCGCAGACATCCCTTCGAAAATTATTGATCTCTCGCCTAGTCAGTACTGTAATTTTGCTGAACATCTTTTTGTTGAAGTCACTGTTAACCATTCCAAAATACTGCTTGGCGTGTACTACCCTCCCTCCAGTAAAATTGATTACTTCTCCTCTCTGGAATCAAAACTTGAATCTTATTCCACTCTATACGATCACACTCTTCTCGGGGATTTTAATACATGCCTGCTAAAGGGTGACGTTTGTGCTAATAAACTTCTTTCCTTAGTCTCCTCTGTTAACATGCACGTTCTTCCTCTTTCTGCCACTCACCACGCTCCCCACTGTGCTCCTTCACTTCTAGATTTAATTATAGTCTCGGACATTGACCGTGTAGCAACATACGGCCAGTTGTCAGCCTCTTTCTCCTACCACGATCTTTTGTTCGTATCTTATAAAATTCGCTGTCCCAGGCGTAATCCCAAAAATCTTCTTCGTAGTTTCAAGGATATTAACATGGAGCGTTTAAAGGTGGATGCGAATAACATCGATTGGTCTCCAGTAGTCAATGCGGCAAGTGTGGATGATAAAGTATCTGTCTTCAACTCAATTGTCACTAAACTCTATGATGCTCACGCTCCGTTGAAACGCGTCAAAGTGAAACATCCTCCAGCGCCTTGGCTGACAAAACCTATTAAAAGGATGATGTCTAAGAGAGATAAGGCAAAGAGGATCTACAAGAAGATACCTTCCGAAGAGAACTTGGCAGTCTACAAAAAGCTTCGGAATCGGTGCAGCAAGATGTGTAGAAATGCAAAGAGACACCACATACATAGCCCCATCCAAAATTGTAACACCGCTAAAATGTGGATTTTTTTAAATTCACTTGTAATTGATAAAGGATTAAACGACTCATCTATCTCTTTTGACCTTAACACTATTAATAGTCATTTTTCTAAATCGCCTCTCTGCGTAGATGATGTCATAAAACGTTCCACTCTTGATCATTTATCTAACCTTACTAGACCTCAGTGTTCTCCTTTTATCTTTGTGGATGTTACTGAGACTGAAATTTTGAAGTTCCTTCGTTCCATTTCCACTAAGGCCGTCGGTACAGATGGCATTCACATCCTTATGATTCAACTCCTTTCCTCTGAGCTTGTTCCTATAATCACTCACATTATTAATTATTCTCTCGAAACGAGCTCATATCCTGCGGTCTGGAAAAAGGCTTTTGTTATCCCTCTACCAAAGACATCTAATCCCACCCTGGTATCTCAGTTTAGACTCATCTCCATTTTACCAATCCTATCTAAAATTTTAGAACACGTTGTGCATTAGCAACTGACCCACTTCCTTACCCTTAATTGCCTGCTGAGTCCTTACCAATCCGGGTTCTTTCCAGGTCACAGCACGGTTAGTGCTCTAACTAAAGTGTCCGATGACATTCGCTGGGGCATGGATAACCAATACTTTACAGTCCTCGTATTATTAGACTTTTGCAGTGCTTTTGATTCGGTTGATCACGACATTCTCCTATCCATCCTCTCCTCCTTCAATATTTCTCTCTCAGTAACTTCTTGGTTCGCCTCCTATCTTTCGGGTCGCACGCAGTGTGTACGCTCTGACGAGTCTTGTTCAGACTGGTGTGACATCACCGCTGGCGTACCTCAAGGTAGTGTTCTGTCTCCTCTCCTTTTTTCAGTGTTTATTAACGTCATAACCCACGTTCTTACTTCGCACTACCATCTTTATGCTGACGACCTACAAATATATCGCCAGTTCAAATTGGACGAGATTTCAATGGGTATTGACCAAATCAACTCTGATCTCAACCATATCTACTTGTGGGCAAAGGTTTTTGGTCTCCTGTTCAACCCATCGAAGTCTCAGGTTGTACTTTTTCATGTTGTAACATATATTAAATCTTGTCGGTAAGTGTGATCCTCCTCCGGTTTTATACGCTGGAGCACCGATTAGCTACTCGGCCAATGCCAAGAACCTTGGCGTCTATTTTGACAATCATCTGTCTTGGGTGCGGCATGATAATGAGATTAGTAAAAGGGTTAACTACTCTTTTCAATCTCTTAAGCGTCTCCAAAAGTTTTTACTCTTTGAAACTAAAATTACTCTTGCTCAAACACTCGTGTTACCCCTTTTAGACTATGCCAATGTCTGTTTTCTTGACGCCACCGAGGAACTTCTAAATAAACTGGAACGTCTTCAGAATTTGTGTATCCGATTCATATTCGGGTTGCGCAAGTTTGATCACGTCTCCATGTTTAGATCCCAGCTAAAATGGCTTCCCATTCGTCGTCGAAATGATCTTAATGTTGTAACTTTTCTCTTCAACACTCTTTTCAATCCTTTAGCTCTTTCTTACCTCCGTGAGAGCTTCGATTTTCTTGTCCTACCGGAGATGACTTGTAGGTCATCTAAGTCCCTCCTTCTCAAAACCCCTCCTCATTCCTCCAGTCGCTATGGTGGTTCCTTCACTGTCCATGTAGTCAACCTGTGGAATTCTCTACCACACTCTATCCGCGCAAGTCCATCACTAAGCACTTTTAAGCTTAGAGTCAAAGAGCATTACCTGTCCTTGTAAGCTTTTAGGTTATTTATTATGTATAAGTAGGTATATTATTTATAATTTGTATAATGTATTATGTTTATCTCTAATGCAGGTATAGTATGAAGGTATTTTTTTTATATGGTTAAGTGTTGTATTTATTATAGTATATACTATATATTAGTATTCTACTCTAATGTCATTCTCTGTGCACGTACCCACCACTATAATCAAATATCTCTATCTTCAAAGGTTTGCTGGAAGAAAACTCTTATTAGGGTTAAGCTCGCCTTTGTACATGTCCATTTTGTAAGCTATTTTTATCTGTAAATCTATTTTTGTACAATAAAGAATAAAGAAGTATCATATTTTTTGGTATATCACAATATTTCTTTTATAAGGTGACGGTACAACCCTGCCTTCCTAATATTGAGCACATACCTCTGCTTATAATTATTTTATTACTTCATAGGTTCTTCCTGCTAAGACTTTACCTACATTTGGCATTGCACTGCGTCCGTCTCCAGAAATATACAGGTAAAAAATCTCATGTGCCTGTTATTTCACCCTTACATACACTTTTTAACAGCAATGCGAGTATACTTGGTAGGAAAAATAGGGATTTTTTATATTTGTTATACCTACTACCTTGAGATGGAACAAGCATATGGCCATCTGATGTGGTCCATCTGATGAAGTGGTAACCATCGCCTATAACAAAGTATTGCCTTGTAGGTCACGCACCTTAGAAACGTGCCCTACGATGCACTTCCCTCCGTCCATCAACTTGAGGCATATGTATATGTAGATGTAATCCTTCATGTGCCTGTAATTTTGCCGGCAACCCCCGGAAACACAGCAATGCTGCTGGATGGTATAACTTCTCCGGACTAACTATTTCTAGGATCTCTACTATTACTATGTCTAAATTAATGTTACCTGTGGCTGGATCCTCTTCTCTTTCTCCTACTATAAGGTGTAGAGTACCCCTGTGTAGGCTCAGTCGCTGTATCATCAAAGTCCAGCATCTCTATCCTATCATAATCATCCTCCAGACTAGTCCTGACCACAGGACTGGACATGCCTGATAACTGTTTCAAATCAGAAGTCTCCGGACTCTCTTCATCAATCGTCATGACCAGTCCATCGTCTTCGCTCGAGTATTGAGATGCCAGTCCATCTGAACTTGGTAATGTTTCTTTAGTATCAGTATTGGTTATGAATGGAAAAGATATTTCTTTTCCTTCGACGTACGTTTGTGATATTCTGTAATGTTTCATTAGTTCCTCGTTTGTGTAGACGTCTGTGTTGACCATTCTTGGTATTTCTAAAGATGATCTACCAGAGCCGTTGCCGATTGCTTCAGAATAGCTTATCGATCTTTCCAAAGCCCGACATCGGCTACTTCGTCGGCTCTCTGAATCGTAGTTGTTCTGCATTTTGATGGTTTTGCTGTTTCTGCTTCTATAATTAGCTTACATTCATCTTTGGTTATAGCTATCAACAATATTTTCTTTTATAAAGGTACACACAAAGTCTGTATATCCCTTTTATCTATTACAAACACTTCTACTTGATGTTAATTTACTTTCCACCCTCCTTTACTAGTTGTAATTTGATTTCAATCGAGGTAATAGACATTTTGTTGGTTTCTCATTGGTTGTAAATAAAACACTGGTTCCAAACACTTTATTTTAATAACATCTGCACGTTTTAAAATATTTTAGTACAATCAGTTCTAGAGACTAAAATTCTACTGACAGCAAATTATCTTACAGATAAGAAACGAGCCTTTATCCTGAGATAACAGACAAATATATTTGTATTGTAAATACATACATACCTGCTTGAGTGAGGTAGGTATAGTGTTTTGATTTAGATGCCCTAGAATTTAACGTTGAACAAATATTAGAAGGTTTACAAATACGGCGATGGGCTTGCAACCTGCCACCTGGAATGCTAACTAGTTACGTACTACTAGGTAAATTTATTGATCGATCAAAGCGAGATCTCCAAATCAATTTGGACAGATTGGCGTTGTATGTATGTATGTATTGAGCCCACAGTGCTGAAATTAGGTATGCGTGTAGCTTTAGTGACATAAATATAGGATAATTTCTACCTCAAAAAAGGTAAACCAATTACATGAACTCCGGTTACTTGTAATTTGGATGAAACTGTAGGTCAACTTAATTGGTAATGCTTTTCGTGACACTATTTTGATAGACAAAGCTTACAAACAATATTTTTTTTTGTTTTTATAGAGATTCGCGAGATCTCAGTTCGGAGCGAACCACTAGTTTATTTTATTTCTTAGGAATACAAACATCACTTAGGGACTACTTACATAATTATCATAGTATATGAAAAAAACTGATAAAGTGCGAGTCGGACTCGCGCACGAAAGGTTCAGTACCATTATCTATAAAAATCATGTCTGTTGTATGGGAGCCCCCTCAAATACTTGTTTTATTTTAATTTAGATATATATTTTTAAATTGAATATATAACTATTATTATAATATATATTCTAAATGTTTTATTTTATCTAATTATATTCTGTGAATATTTCAAGCGTCTACCTGTTGCCGTTATCAATAACGAGCAAAAACGAGCAAAAAATCACGTTTGTTGTATGGGAGCACCCCTTAAATATTTGTTTTATTTTAATTTAATTATTTATTTTATAATTGAATATATAACTAAATACTCTGTGAATATTACAGGCGTCCTGTAGCCATTATCAATATCGAGCAAAAAATTTACGTTTGTTGTATGGGAGCCCCCTTAAATATTTATTTTATTTTTAATTTGATTATTTATTTTAAAATGAATATATAATTAAATATTCCGTGAATATTTCAAGCGTCTACCTGTTGCCATTATCAATATCAAGCAAAAACAAATCGCGATTGTTGTATGGGAGCCCCCTTATATATTTATTTTATTCTGTTTTAGTGTTTGTTGTTATAGCGGCAACAGAAATACATCATCTGTGAAAATTTCAACTGTCTAACTATCACGGTTCATGAGATATAGCCTGGTGACAGACGGACCGACAGACAGCGGATTCTTAGTAATAGTGTCCCGTTTTACCCTTTGAGTACGAAACCCTAAAAAGGGTGTACATAATACCATAAATGTTAAATTTAGATTTGCGACAACCTCTTCATGATATCTCCGCTCTTAATGTTATTAAAATGTAATACACAATACATTTCACTGACTTACCTACTTCTGCCTTACCATACTTTTATTTTTAGGCTATTCAATATTATTATACCATTAATACTGGTGAGGAAATGCAAAATTAAATTATTTATGTTTTAATTATTAAAGCCTACTTCTCCACTACCCTAATCTTAATTTACCTACTGACTTCTCCACTACCCTAATCTTAAATTTTATCCCCAGTTTTATCCATGGTTAAATAAATAAATAAATGTTGCTGGACACTTCACACAGCGCTATCCAGCCCCAAACTAAGCAGAGCTTGTATTATTGTAACCAGATAACTGATAGAATACTTAACTTACTTAATATACATTTTTTTGTAAATACATACCTTTAATATACAGAAAAACATCCAGACCCGGAACAAATATCTGTAGATCATGCAGACATTTGTTCCGCGGCGGGATTCGAACCCGCTACCTCCTGCGTCTCAGCCGGCTATTCGCCCACTGCACTACGGAGGTCGTCATCCTCGGAGTCGGAGGTTTCCTCGTAATAGAACTGAACTTTGCTATTAAAACTATTCAGGGTATCTTATTTAAATATGAAAATCCGTCCAGCCGTTTTACTCTCGTTATAGAACAAACAAATATTTTAAAAATCTATACATTAGACAAATTTAAACTAGCATTTAGAACTAGAGTTTCAAGAGGGTTTGGTAGCATTTTTCCTGAAAGATGAAGACCTTTCCAGGTGGAATGACGATATCCTATCGCTAAAGCTACTGGGGGTCCCAGGACATGGTGGAAGATCAGGTTTCTCTACTGTAGATCTGAAAAATAAATACAATTGCTATAAACAGCTGGAAGGTTATATAGATTATATAGATGGGATGTAAGTGTGATTGGCAGCCGAGCTCTTAAGTTCTTCGGAGGGTACATTCGGTGTTAGGCGACAGTCAAACAGAATGTGCATACGTCTGACTGCTGGATATAACTACGGCTAAGCCTTTGACACCAGTTTCTAGCACCTTGTATATTTAAGTTAAATTTTACACCATGAATTGACTTTTGATACTCATCCGTTCTAAAATAAAATATTTTTATGTATAGTAGTCGTTCTGGGCTGGTCATTTTTGCCGTATGATGGATGACCAGTGGGCCAAGCTGACCATCGAGGGGAACCCTGACACAACCTGAAGACGTCGCGGCAGACCAAGGAAAAGATGGTGGGATGAGCTCACTAACTTCTGAGCGGATTGGACCACCTTGGCGCTGGAAAGACGTGACTGGAAAGGATGTGGGGATGCCCAGCAGGGCGATACAGAGGGCTAAAAATAATAAAAATTGCAGTCGTTTTACATCGATGCAATTTCGACAATACCTTTTTCTACAACCACTGGCGAGTTCTTGGGCGCTGCAGAAGGGAATATCCACTGGCTCAATGGCGTCCAGCTTTGTGTGGTCTATCGCGTATTTCTGCTTTCTGCAGTCATATCTGAAAAAATCGTCTAAATAATTGAATCAACTGACGAATTAAGGAATCAAAAGTTCTGTGCTCCTAGTTGAACAAGGCTGGCCCTAACCAGTGGGAATAGGTCACTCTTCAAGATCTAAGAGAAATAAGTACTCTACATTTTCAAGAACCAGCGTTTACCAGGAATGCTATTTTTAAAAACAAAAGCAGTAAAACAGTATTTACAGAAACATTTTTTGTAAATCAGAAGATTTAAAAAAATAACGTAATAACTACCAGTCTATCTACTATATGCCTCCAACGAGTCCTTAAGGGGACACCGGAGGGGCAATCGCCCATACAACACGTACAACCAATATCATTTCTAATTTGAGCATATTTCTACCTTAATAAGGTATTATTTTAATTTGAATAGTATTTATCTAGGTTCCCAACTATATATTAGATCAAAATACTTACCTAAAATGAAATAGAAGCGTATCGCATTCTGCATGTTTTTACGTCATAAAAGACCTGTTTTCAACCTAATTGTTTCGTATTAAAAACAACAACATCTTATGTATCCTAGTCATGGGAACATAGATTATATCGTCTAGTTACAGAATAACAACACAATGAGAAAAATACAAAAAGTTATCAGTCATCATTTCTGGTATTACGGAACACGGTCAAAATCTAATCAAATTTAGAATCGTTCTATTGCTATCGCTGTCGTTCTGCGTGGCTAAACTTCGTCACTAAACAGGGATAGCGATATTCAGGCCGAAGTTTTTGACGCGGCCGAATTGAAGTTGCGCTCAGGGTTCGCCGGCGCGTTAACCAAATGTTCCGACACAATAAATATGTATTATTTGCGAATAAATGTAACTGAAACTAAAACTTGAGTACTTTGGGTATATAACAAGGAAACACAGTGATAACCTTGAAGAAGTTTGTCATAACTGGCAAGGTAGAATGGAAAAGACCAATACGTTGGTCTGACCAGATTCGTACCGCTTTCGACGCTAAGTTACATGATGCCATACATATCAACTCCAACAGACTCTGATAGCATGCTCTGCGCAGCATAATTAATGCTAAAATCACTTATGTGGGAGGAGACGGTCCGCAGCATAGAGGAATACGAATCAAAGAGAGAGATATATACTATATTAAAAGCAACTAAAGCTGATAGAAGCAGAGAAGTAGTGAACTTACTTGACAACTGGTGGAAAACGATATCCCCACGCCACCTCCCTTGGAAGGTATGAGGTCTGGCTCTGGGTGAATGTGCCCATTGACGCTGATGCTCCTTTCAAGCTCACTGTGATCTCGTAGCTGTAATAAAGCTGTAATTAGTGAAGCTTAACTCAGATGATCTCCAGAAAGTGGAGGAAAAAGAGGTCGCCTTAGCAACTTAGACAAGAGTAAAAGCCTTAAATCTTCTGATAATGACTTACTTGTTATTAGCTACCATTTCAGGCCCATACTCGTACAAAGGGCTGGTGTGATCTATCACATGGAGCAGGGTCACAGGCCACAGCAGGAACTGACGCTGCTGAAGGGCCAGGGTTTGGGCATAGTAGCGGATCACCTCGCCTTCTTTAGTCCTGGAAACAGGATTTGCTGTTCAAGGATATGACATCGTACACTAACTTATTTTATAGAATGAAGGTTGCATCGACGTACTAAGAACATAAATAAATATATATTGCTGGACATTTCACGCAGCGCTATCTAGCCCCAAACTAAGCAGAGATTGTACTATGGGTACCAGATAACTGATAAAATACTTATATACTTTTTTTTGTAAATACATACTTATAATATATAGAAAAACACCCAGACACTGAACAAAAATCTGTAGATCATGCAAACATTTGTTCCGCGGCGGGAATCGAACCCGCTACCTTCTGCGTCTCAGCTGGCTATACGCCCACTGCGCCACGGAGGTCACACTTTGTCGATTCTGAATAAGTTGTTTTTTTTCACGCAACTGATGACTGACTAAAGGACACGCGACTTTTATTTTTAACCGACTTCAAAAAAAGCAGGAGGTTCTCAGTTCGTCGGATCATTGCGTACTCTCGGTGAGATTGTGGTCAAACGAAGATCTATTCACGATAAAAAATAATAAAAACTTTTTATGATTTATGTAAAGCGATGAAAGAATGATGAAGATGAAAGATCCTGGGCCGGTGCGACGAGAAGATGTCACTTTGCGAGTGAGAAAGAATCGGGAGGTAGCGGAACTGGTGGCCGAGCCCAACATCATAGGCAAAATAAAATCTCATCGATTACGCTGGCTCGGCCACGTTGAGCGAAGGGGGGGACGATCGTGCTGCCAAACGTGCCTACCTAGGAATGCCAGTCGGCCGATGACCAGTCGGCCGACCCAGATATCGCTGCAAGGATGAGGTGGAAAAAGACCTTCGCGCTCTTCAAGTGTCAGACTGGCAAGAAGTGGCGTAGAATAGGGACCAATGGCGTTTTTAGTGTCGGAGGCCAAGACCTGCTTCGGGGTTGATGCGCCAGGATAGTAGTATGTAAAGCAATAATTATTTACCACGTTATCCGATTTCAATGGTGAGCCTTTAAAAACCCCCAGCCCCATAAGCTTGAGAGTGACAAAGCAAGAACATTATACTTATCACAGTTACCACCGACTTGCTTACTTAAAATATTATTTACGGAAAACAGGTCATCTAACATTAGTACAAGTAACTTCTTAATAAAAATATAACCGACTTAACCAAACTACTGAACTACTGAACTAATTTTTATAAAATTTCTATGAGACGTATATCCTTTCAAATAAAAAAAGTATTTTCCAAATCGGTTGATAGGTAAATGACGGAGTTCTGAGGTAATAAGAAACATAAAACCGAATTGCGTCCCTATACAGTTAGAGGGTTGCCCTCGACTTTTCGGGAATCCATCATCAGATCCTGACTTGGTGCCAATGGGACTACCTGGGAAGTATATATCCTTTTAAACAACAAAAATTCTCGAATCGGTCCAGGCGTCTTTGAGTAATCGGGTAACACACATACACAAACAAAAAGATGTCGATGAATTGAGAACCTCCTCCTTTTTTAACGTCTGTTAAAAATAGGATTTAGCTCACCTGTGTGTATGTACGAAGTGCGCTGTAAACTCTGAACTGATGATGTGGTCATAGTTCAGATCCCAAGCTCGCATCATCAGACAGAGGTGACCGTCTCGTGTGCTTATCTACAAGAAGGAAAGGTTGAGAAACTATATACTAAAGAATATCAACATATTGTAATACACTGTGTACATAAAATAATGTAACTAGAGGTTCTCTGTAAGTTAACCCTGTTCTTTGAGAATACATATCTTTAACCACAAAGGTCTTATCAGTTTCCAAGAAGTCATCCTTTCTCCACACTTCTTTCATCTTCGGTCAGACACAAGAACCTTGTAAGTATTCTTATAGTTCATCATGAATGCTCTCGTATTTAACAGCTTCGCTCTTGTTGACCTCTTTAATACGACATGGCAGCGATCTTCTCCTTTATCGAGCTCATGCAGCTTATTCGCGGTTTTCCTCTTATTCGCGGCCTATATTTATTGCCTTATCTAAAACTTTAATTTATTAATGTTTTGTTACCACAGCCTTCTTGCTGAAGCCAACGCCATCTCTGGACAGTTTCTCAGGTCGAGTGAGTTTCGCGTAAACTACACAAGTTAGCACGCCCGATAGACCTGTGCCCAGAATTAGCTGGAACATTAAATAAAACCCATCAGATTACCTACCGTTTAAAGATATAGAAACATTGATTTTGAATAATCAAATATTAGGAAACAGGAATAGAAAATTTAGAATTAAAAATATGGAACCAACATATGGAAATATGGAAATTAAAATTGGGAACGAATCTCGGAATTATCGATCTGAGATAATATATATATTAGCATAATATTAGTAGTATTTATATATTAGTAGAATATAATATTAGTAGTTCAAATTAGGAACATTGTTATAGACAAACGTTTCTAGGCGTAACTACTTGTTTTTAGAGTATATATACTCTAAAAACTAAGTTGACCAGCCCGGGCTTCGCGCGGATTTTAACAACATAAGATATAGTCTATACCTAGGCTATTACGAATATATTAGACTCTATAGCTTTCTATCAGTTAACTAATTTTCAAAATTTGTTCAGTAGTTTCTGAGAATACCTCCTACAAACATAAAAATAACAAACTTTGCCTCTTAATACAGTCTGTCACCGTATTAACGATATTAATTTAAAACACTTGCGGCTTAGTCAGTTCAACAGGTACCTACTTACATGATGAATGAATACGATTTGTTTACCTATTTTATCATTGATATTTTAGGTCTTGAAATTAAGGTAGATTAAATATTTAAAAAAATATCATGTTGATGAATTTGAAAAATAACTGTTTTTCAACCATACTAGCCATCCGCCCTACCCGTTATTTAAATGAATGTCGTAAATGCGGTGACTCGGAGTATTATTAGATTAAATACAAACTCATTATAGAAACTTAGTTATTCCAAATTATTAGTATTAGAAAGAAGATCGTAGATAGGAGACATTACCTGCATGATAAATAAAAATATAGATTCTGGGCACTCCTCGTCAATAGCTCGATCTCCAAATCCAATAGTTGTCTGAAAAGTAAAGTAAGCACCAAGTTAGATATAGGTACATACTTTAATCGTGCACGTTCCTATATTTTATTCCTAGCAAGCCCGAGTGATAACAGTTGTTTTGAAACGACACTGTGAAATGGTGGGCGAGTAATTGCTTGAGGCCCTAAAGGTTTGGTTCCCACAGCAGGACAAACGCTTGCATGATTAGAAAATATGTTTTCTGGGTTAGATGTTGTGGCACTTAATTAATTCCTGAAACCCACGATACAGGTAACTCTGGTCTGGGATCAGTCGGAATGAAAGTAGTTGTTTTTTTGTAAATGTCACCGTGAACGCAGAGCGGTGGCGCTGGGATCGCTTCCTGGCCACCTCTCGAGGTCAGAGTCGGTTGCTGGGCACTTTACTTTCCCTTGGAGCGCCGGTACGAAAACACCTTCACTGAACATCGAAACTGTCACGTTCACCATACCTACCTAGCTATCAAATTGTACCTGCCAAGCTGAAACCCTAATAAAGGTAAGCTTACTGAATTTTACTGGTTTGCCTGAATACCCTGCATCATGGACCTCATACCCCAGGACTGCAATGAGCCACCTTCCAACACAACGCCCACGTTCCAGCCGTCATATATATGTGCCTGTTAGTTCTATTTCTCATACCAACAGACACATTAGATTCAAAATAGCTATGACCTTACCAGATAATTTCTCTCACAAACTTCACATGTCCCGACGTCCATTATTCCGTAAAAGAGGAAGTTCTTTCTTGGCCTTGATTGGCTCAATTCGACAGGATTCATTGGATAAGTGCAGGGACTTTGGACGAAGGTTTCCTGATTTCTAGATTAGATGATTGACTAATCAAAAATAGCTGTGACAAGCTTCGAGCACCCTAATTCTGGTAATTTTTGTTTCAGTCATCTTTGGATGGATACAAGAAACCAGTTAAAAGACTAAAAGACCCAACTGCAGATATGTATTGTACTCATTTTACTATAGTTATAAGGTGCGTATTATATTATTATTTGTTCTATTATTCTAATGGTTCTCCGTAGTTTGATCTCCCACATGAATCTGTAAATTGAGCCATTACCTAATCTATCAGCTGACACGGTCCAAATCTAGTATATGTGGGTGGTAAGGGCACTAATCTACTGACGATTACTGCTCATTTGTCAGATTCTTCTTACGTTATTTTGGGAATCAGAATAAATGATTCGTTTTAAAAGGGGCTAAAGCACCCAAAAAATACTAAGTACTCCATGTTTGAGTTTAGATTTATTACCTGTGCTTCAACACTAGCCAAGAATATGGTCAGGAAGTCATGTCCACCAGTAACGCAGGTGCGCTTAGGAGGATCCGGCTCGAAGTCATAGTGGGCCAGTGCTGCGATGTACCAGAAGACCGCGAAAACTAGCCAGATGGCGAAGTGGACGACGATGGTGCCTGTCACTATCCAGCGCCAGCGCAGGTTGATCTGGAATAATGGTTGGAAACTGTTGGTGGTGGTTAGAGTCGGTACAGACACCAAAGATGAGACGGGAGACAGCCACAAATGTCTGGTCGGTATACCACCTTGTCGTACAATTAGCTTCAACTTTCATTCTTAGTTACGAGTCTGTTTTTCTGGAACACTATAATCTCGAAATCTGCTAGTCCAGAGTGAACAGGTTCTTCCTAGGTAAGTCTTGTTCATCTTCAACCACACCATCACTTACCATCAGGTGAGGTAGTGCGCAAGCGCTTGATTACCTATAACTAATAAAAAATATTGTCTCCGTCTCCGGTGGTACCATAAAATGCAAGACTGAGACAACGACCACTCGCGTTTTACTTGTCTCGCGGCCTTCTGTCTCGCGTCACGGTCTTCTATCGTGGTCTCATTCAGGAACTGGACACATTCGAAAGCCTAAATTAAATACCGGTCCCGGCCTCCCGTCTCTATCCTTCCTTGGTCTCCACTCGAACTATCACCTCTGCTGTAAATATTTTTTCATCATCAGCCTCTTCATCTTCGAAAGATGATTAAGCAACGCCAGTTGTCAGTTATAAATGCATTCACATTGGGCATTTCCAGAAATGCAGAATTGATATGATCGGTGTGAGCAAATATGAAAGCAAATGGTAAAAATTTTGCTGAACATTGTTCGTATTGACACTTCTCGGGAATGTTTCGCTTACTCGTTTTAAGTGGGAAAGTGGATCGTTCTTATAATTAAATCATGCGCTTCCCGTGGTCCCGACTTGAACCAGACAACTTAATTCCCACCAGTTACTGCAGTCTCTACATTCGTGGAAACGTTGCAGTTTCTTATTTATAGCTTATCATTTTAATATATAGATCGTTTGTTAGCTCAGCTATTTCTTTAAGTTTTTAAATATTACATACTTAGAGAGTAGCAATAGTACCTTTAATTTTGTTTCTTACGCATTTAATTCTGGTTTTATTTATTGAATGTTTGGTTTTTAACAACATTGTAGGTTATTATGACCACTAAAGCAATAAAAAAAACTTGGCTTGCCTGATAACGATCTGCAGCAGTTGGGTTATATATAAATCTTTGGCAAGGGTCTATATTTAGCTCAACTGTTTCTTTTGTGGATTTGTTACAAAATGTTTAATCTTACTATTATTTTCACTAAAAACGGGATAATTACCATGACTTGTGAGGATCTGTAAGAACCGAAGAGGTGAAGTGCCAATTACGCGACCTGCGTAAGTGTTGTGTGTCAGAACCGAGTTATGATCATTTCGTGAATCATTCCTAGCAAGAGACTGAAAATGATGATGGGTAGATCGATATATCTGCCAATAACCATCCACTCGCTTTTCATACAGTTGATCCCCCCCCCCCCCCCGTTTTTAGTAAAAAATAATTGGTACAAGACTTACCAATGTATGAAAAGTATCGTTTAGGAGTCGGATCCTTTCAAATGGTATGTTGGAGATCAGAGCTACGTTTTCAATTCCTCGCTTGGAGACCAGTCTCTTGGGAACGGCGGACTGACCTGGTCTCCGAGGCACAGAGATTTTTGTGCTGGAAGATTAGGATGCAAATGAAATACATATTTAACCTATTGACAAAGTACCTTATCAGGTTTGCTGAGAGAAAACTCTTCTTAGGGTTTCTATTATCAAGCAGGCAGGACTTAAATAAAATCTCAACGATATGTGATACGAGTCCTCAGTTAAAGCTCATATCAGTAAGAATAGAGTAAAATGACATCTTAGCGCAGACAGTAGTAATATTTCTACGCAAGGTAGTACAAACGTTTCTACCCTATTCGCTAAAATATCAATACATACATACTCATACATAGACGTTGCCTATTCCATCTAATATCCTATTCCAAATCATTTCGGCAGTTTCGTCTTTTAGCCAACTAACCGCGTGTTGTAGCTTGCCATCAGACGCTGTTTATCTAACTAACCATTTATATAAAGACCGAATTTTATTAGGTCAGTCATGCGAAAGATGATTATCATGGTTTTATTCATTGTAGACTGTCCATCCATAACAGATACTTTTAATGAAGTTACTATGCAAGGGACATTGTAAGCAGAACCTAGTATTTTCTTTTCTTCTATGGTGTCACTGAGTATTTCTTGGAGAATTCAAGACGACTACAGAAAGAAAAAGTAAAGATAAAATTTGCAATAGTGAATTAAAAACTGTAAACTGTAGACATTGTAAATTATCCAGAACATTTTGAATAGGTGATAGGCAAAGTCTAGGTATCTAACTTATATTCATGTATATGTAGGTTCACTGAATGAATAGGTGACAACGAATTCAATAATAGGCGACTATAAGTGGCAGTCACGACCACATACAATGGCTGCGAGGCTTGGAGGGTGATTGACTGACTATTTGTCACACTGCGTACCTTAAACATTGTATCTAGAAAATAAAGGTAAATAAACGAAATACATATAGAAAACCACTCGGAATTCAATTTATTTCAAAAGCATATTATTTGTATTGCCTTGTAAACTTTGTAGTGTAGATTTTATGGAGGCGGCCCATTGAGATAGAGCTAACATCATTGGGGAGGCCTATCTTCAACAGTGAACGTCCTATAGCGGACATGACGATGATGGTGCGGCTTAGCCATCACAATCCTCTCAGCTTAGTCAACCTTAATACGGAGATAAGATACGGTATAGAGCTACGAGGGTTTCCTTACAATGATTATCTTTCTTTTCATTGTAATTAGTTTGAATATATTCTACGTAAAGAGGTTTCTACAGACTTGGGAACGCATCGACAATACCTCGGGTGTTACTGGTGTCAATAGACGACGGTGTACGTACGCTTACCATCAGGTGGGCCGTAAGCCTGTTTCCCCACAAATAACATAACCAATATATATATATATTTATATGTGTTAATATTTTTTTTACTTACATGCTATCCAAGCTGCTAGACTGTTTATTTCCATTCAAAATCAATCTCTTCTCATCGTCTCGTCTTTTATCATATAGTTTCATATTACTATGTTTGTTTGAGATAGTTTTAATGTTATTATTTTTGAATTCATTATGTTTGTTATGATCAATTTTAGGAAGACTTTGGTGTTCAGCTTTTTTCCCACTTCGTTTAAAACCGTAGTCAATAATAACATCTTCGTGTCGTCTTATGTTTAAGCTAGTAGTACTTTGGGTGATTATTATTTTAGGAAGTTGTTGAGACAGTTTCCTGAGTCGTTCCGATCTTGGCTCGGAGATTATTGTGTTTATGCTTTCGTTCGATATCAATTCGTTCTCTATTTTGTAAATCATTTTGTTTTTATCGCTGTTATCCTGATAATCATCAGCATCGCGTTTTTCTTCAATGCTCTCATAGTCCGGGTCGATTGAATCTGTATTATGCACGCTTTCTTGCTTAAGATATGTGAGACATTCGTCATAAAGTTTGTTTATTTGATTGAACTCTATATCTTTGGGTGATAGGGTATTTTCGTTTGGCAAGAGTTCATTATCTTCATATTCCTCTGGTTTTTCTTCAATATCACTTATTTGTTTGGTAAATTGTTCCATGATGACTTCTATAACTGAATATTGACTGGTAGAGTAGAATGATGGTTCGGTACTGCAAGAGTATTAATGTTTTTAGTACTTCATTGTTATCTTATCGGGACAATTATGTTTACCCTATTAATTATAATTAATCTCTTGAAAGTTATCTTGATAGAGATGATTTAAACCTTTTCAATTTACTTTTGAAAATAACTATTTCCCTGCTAAATAATTATAAGTATTTATTATATAGGTTGCTTAGTTTATCTAGTATCAGCTCATAATACATCTGAGTGCCACTTTCTCTTCTAACATTATTTTTTTATAAGCAACGACACACTCATCAATTTACACAGCATCACTTTTGGACAATTTTAGATAACTTACCTCAAACAATCTCAAAATCCATCACAAAAAATAAAAAAAAATTAACTTTCACTAGAATTTTAAATGACGCAAGCTCCAAAAGAAATTACATATTTTGTCGTAACAGAATGTTATCAGTTAATCAGCGCGCGTTATCAGGCGGTAAATGAGAGGTCACGTCGCAAACTTAGCTTGAAGATCTCGACTAACCTTGTGAGAGGCTGGGAGATTCTCAAACCATTATAAAGGACCATAATGATGAATCGTGTGGGTTGAACGATTTCAAACGTTTTGAATTTGGAATCACTTTTGAAAAGGTTTTTCACAAAAGTTTTATTTAATTGTTTCATTTATGTATTAAAGTAGCTCACGACTACAATGTGATTTCCCATGATGGACATTTTTGCTAGTTTTCTAGATAAAGGCTGTACCTTCCTAACATTTTTCTGAAAAAAGTATTATGAGTAGTTTTTATTAATTAACAATCTCAACAATTGTAGATAACCTCCGTGGCACGATATGCGAATAACCGGCTGTGACACGTGAGGTTGCAGGTTCGATTCCCGCCGATATGATATTTTCATTGGCTCTAGGGGTTTCTGCAATATATTGCTATAATTTTGGAGCTACATAGCGCTATGTGAAATGTCCTTCATAGGCCCACAATTTATCCCAAGGGTCTAATTATGTAGGTATTTTATAGACTGCCAAACTGTTAGGTTTTTTATGACATAAGGTGCACGCTAACTCTAGTATTTCTTATCCTAAGTCATATAGATACTTAAACGCAGGGCAGTGCATCGTAGGGCACGATTCTATGGTGCGTGACCTACGAGGGAATACTTTGTATTAGGTGATGGTTACCATAAGTTAAGTGGTAACCTTAATACAATTTTTTTAAGAATAATTCCTAATTCCTAAAATAAAATTTGTCAACCAGTAAAATTATACTCTGAGAATAGCCCACTGCGGCAAACTAAAGTCTGTGTAAAATTGGAGCTCGTCGCGTTGAATCATCATGTATCATTATGTTGGCGTACATTATTGGCATAAAGATTATTGAAGTGAAAACTTCTGAAAAGAAAAATGCACGTTAAACATTTTTTTAGATGGAAAAAACCATTGAACTCGCGACACTGTTACCGACACCTGTCACTGACTACTGACACTGACTGTTACTGACACCTCTGTATACAGACTGTTTGGTAATATACTGACAATATTCAAGTGACGGTTTCTCAAAACATAAAAAAGACTTCTCGAAAAAAAACTACTTGTTATATTATCAATTTTTAAAGAAAATCGACTAAGTTTAGGTGATTAATTCGATATAAAAACTTACTGCCTACTCTTGCAATCGACATCCAAAAATAAAGGCCGATCTCTTTCGGAAATGGCTGCGGGTTTTGGGTTAGAAAGGGACAACAAGAGCTATCTCGAGACGTCACCAATAAAGTATCTGTGGTTAGATGGCAAACATTATGCAATAGCACAACATAAATATATTAAAGTTTTTATTTTTACATGCCAAAATAAATTTCACATTTCTATGGTAAACATATTACAAATTTATTTATTATGCTATTCAAAATAACCCCTTTCATCTTTATGCGTATATTATCAAACACCCTATATAAGTATCTGTAGTGTAGTCTGCTATTATTCAAGTTTTCACTTCTGTCGGCTCTCGGAGTGCCACTTTGTTACGTATTTAGTCATCATCAATCAATCATATCAGCCGTAGGATGTCCACTGCTGGACAAAGGCCTCCCTCATTGATCTCCAGGAACTGCGGTTGGAAGCGGCCTGCATCCAACGCCGACCTGCGGTTCTTACCAAGTCGTCTGCCCATCTTGTGGGTGGACGTCCTACGCTGCGCTTGCCGGTCCGTGGCCTCCACTCGAGAACCTTTCGGCCCCATCGGCCATCTGTTCTGCGCGCTATATGGCCTGCCCATTGCCACTTCAACGTGCTAATCCGTCGGGCTATGTCGGTGACTTGAGTTCTCCTACGTATCTCCTCATTTCTGATTCGATCTCGTAGAGAAACCCCGAGCATAGCCCTCTCCATAGCTCGTTGAGCGACTCTGAGCTTATTCATAAGGCCAATAGTGAAGGACCACGTCTCGGTTCCATATGTCATCACTGGTAACACACACTGATTGTAGACTTTCGTCTTAAGGCACTGAGGTATGTTGGACGAAAAGACGTTGCGAAGTTTCCCAAACGCTGCCCATCCGAGTTGGATTCGACGATTGACCTCTTTCTCGAAGTTGGACCTACCTAATTGGACTGTTTGTCCTAGGTATACATACGCGTCGACAACTTCAAGAGCCGAGTTCTCAACCATAACTGGGGCAGGGACGACATGGACATTTGACATGATTTTCGTCTTGTCCATGTTCATTTTAAGTCCTACCCGTTGGGAGACTCGATTGAGGCCTTCGAGCATCGTGCTGAGCTCTTCCATCGACTTTGCCATGACCACAATATCGTCGGCAAACCGAAGGTGAGTGATGTATTCGCCGTTAATATTGATGCCCAGTCCTTTCCATTCCAGAAGCTTGAAGGCATCTTCCAATGCGGTCGTAAACAGTTTTGGAGAGATTACATCTCCCTGTCTTACGCCTCTTTTTAAGGGAATTGCCTTCGAGCTCTTTTCGTGTACTCGAACTGACATAGTGGCGTTTTTATACAAACACTTCAACACTTCGATGTACCGATAGTCAATACGGCATCGTTGGAGAGACTCAAGCACTGCCCATGTTTCGATCGAATCGAAGGCTTTCTCATAGTCCACAAACGCGAGACATAGCGGCAAGTTATACTCTTCGGTCTTCTGTATGACTTGCCGCAGCGTATGTATGTGGTCTATGTTACTGTAGCTTTTACGGAACCCGGCTTGTTCGGGAGGCTGGAAGTCATCAAACCTGCGTTCGAGACGGTTCGCGATGACCCTCGAAAACAGCTTATAAACATGGCTCAATGGTCATGTTTATCATCATGGCTCATGGTCTGTAATTCTTAAGCAAGGTGTTGTCACCTTTCTTGAAGAACAGAACCACCACGCTCCCGTTCCATGCTTTTGGCATCGTACCTTCAAGCAAGGCGGAATTAAAGAGCTTCTGAAGGACTTTAAGTACCGGTGAGCCACCCGCTTTCAGAAGCTCTGAAGTGATTCCGTCCTCACCCGGCGCCTTGTTGTTCTTAAGCTGCTTCAAGGCCATCCTGATCTCATACAGGCTGATGTCCGGAATATCTTCGATATAATGTCGGGTCAGTTTGGCTCTTGGGTCGTTGGCCGCACTGCAAACAGGTTTAGTGACCGAATCGTAGAGCCGTCCATAGAACCTTTCGACTTCCCTTAACACTTCCGCTTTACTTGACGTTATGCTGCCATCTTCCCTCTTCAGCTTCGTCATGCGGCTCTGCCCAATAGAATTATCTCTCGCGAACACTTTGGAGCCTTTATTCCGCTCTATCGTATCTTTAATACGAGATGTATTAAAGGTACGAATATCGTGCCGCAAGGATTTCCAAATCTTTCTATTGAGCTGCCTATGTGAAGCATCATCGAGAGACTGCAGTTGCAAAGAACGTCGTTTAGCCATGAGGTTAAAGGTGTCATCAGAGAGTTTCTGAGGTCTATTGGTACGGGGGGTCTTAAAGAACCGGGACCCTACCATATGGACGGTTTCTACGAACCTGTTATTGATCTCGTCCACTGATGCATCTAATTCTAGACAGTCAAAGCGATTTGCAAGTTCGAGTTGAAAGCTCTCGAGGTTTTGGATATGTGCGCGAGTGGGTCGGAGCGTAGATTTCATCAAACGGGACCTTTCAAGTTTAACGTTCATATTCAATGTGGCTCTAACAATTCGGTGATCACTGCCGGTTTTCACCCTGTGAATCACAGAGACATCATTGAATACCCGTTTCTTGTTGGTCAAGATGAAATCAATCTCATTTATCGTTGAACCGTTGGGACTCATCCAGGTCCATTTCCTGTGAGGCGGCTTCTGGAAAAAAGAATTCATCATATAGTGTCCTTCTTTCTCCAGAGAATCGGCCAGCCTCTGTCCCCTGGGGTTCCGTTGCCCATATCCAAATTGCCCCACTCTCAACTCATCATCGCTTCTCATGCCTATTTTTGCATTGAAGTCCCCCATAACAACAATAAAGTGAGTTTTGTTCGTATGTATGGCTCTACTGATGTCCTCATACATAGACTCTACTGCTTCATCTAGGTGTGAAGAGGTCGGCGCATATACCTGAACGACCTTCAGCGAATATCGCTTAGATATTCTGAGTGTGAGGTACGCGACTCTGCTCGACACACTGTCGATGGTGATAATGTGGTTGATGAGTGACTTGTGAACGAGAAACCCAACACCACCTTGGGACTGTTGGTCGCCCTCCCGGTAGTATAGTAGGTTACCAGACTTAAGGGATATGGTGTCCTCGCCCTCTCTACGGACTTCTGATAACCCCAAAATGTCCCAGTGTAATCTACTAATTTCTTCTTCCAGCTCAACAATCTTTTCGTCTGTCCTCAAAGTGCGGATGTTGTGTGTTACCAGGGCCAGTGGTCGTCGTAGGGTTTGGTAGCCGATCGTCTCCCGGGGATTCTTAGCACCCCTGGCCCCGCCGTTACCGTGACTGCTACCGTAGCCAGGATTAGCGGAGCCGCCGGGGACTCGGGGCCTGGTTTTATGTTGTAAATCCATGGGGGGGTTGTTGCCATACTCGCCACGCTTGGCAGGCGGGTTGGCGAGCGCAGTATAGGTATTGAAAACACGAAAAGACGCTGCTGCCCATGATTTTATATAGCTATCCATATAATTAAGCACGGTTATTTTAGAAAGACGACCTGGTAGTTTTCTGGGAGCCGTTGGGTGCAAGCCGCACTATGGGCGAGGCCTATGTTCAGTGTTAGTGCTAAATACACTGGAATGTTCTCGAATATCAAGATAGCGCAATTTATGTGGAAACAAGAAAGTATAAATCAAAACTACATGTCACGCAGTTTCCATTCAATTTAGTTTTCTACTATACTAAAATTTTAACATTATACTTAATACTTAAAAGTACATGCAAAATTAAAATCTTTTTATTCATTCAAATCACATGGATCATTTTGAAACGTCATATGTATAATAAATAAATAAATATTGCTGGACATTTCACACAGCGCTATCTAGCCCCAAACTAAGCAGAGCTTGTACTATGGGAACTAGATAACTGATGGAATACTTATATACTTTTTTTTTGTAAATACATACTTATAATATATAGAAAAACAACCAGACCCGGAACAAATATCTGTAGATCATGCAAACATTTGTTCCGCAGCGGGAATCGACCCACTACTTCCTGCGTTTCAGCCGGTTAATCACCCACTGCGCCACGGAGGTCGGTATAATGGTAATGGTATCAATACTGTACCCGTGTCTCGTATTAGCGGCTATCTGGTGGCACGGCGACCACGGAAGACCAGCGAATCCATCTCGAGACCAGTCTCTCGAACCGATCGAAAATCGTGAATAGCAAATGCTGAGTTGTGGCCATTTTGAAAGAAAGAAAAAACATTTATTTGTGATGTGACGGTAAAAAAAACACACACAGCACACAAATAAGGTACACAAGAGAACATATTCATACACACAAAAACAGCAATACCTAACATACGTGTGTCTGACAATTACCTATATCTAACTAAACAGTCAAGACGTCACAAAAAGGCGTCCAACTCAGCATTTGTTGTGCTTTTGGCACAACGCTGATCTTCCGTTGGAACCATTTAAAAATGAAGATATCACGGATGACTGCCCGCACAGTACCACAATTACATAAAATATTAATATATAGATAAATATAAGTTACCACACTAAAGAAAAAAAATAAGTAAATAAAAAATATAATAACTTTAATAAAGTTACAACAAATACAAAAATTTAGATGATTGGGGAGAACTAGGCGAGAATGTGCACAAGCAAAGGCAAATCTGCAAAGGCTGCCAGAAGAGAGGAAGGATATTATAAAAGAGTGAATAAAAATGGAAAAACTACAATATAGAAATTTCGTTTCTGAGAAGTTCGTGAGACTTTGGGAAATCATTTTTGTCCGAATTATCTTTTTTGAGCCTACTTAAGTGGAAGTTTAGGTAATTGTGTTCTTCAGTCACAGGTTTTTTGTCAACAGGTCACAGGTTTAGGGTCTAAGTCTAATTGATCGAATTTCCAATGCTACGTCAGCTGCTACGTCACGCATATTCCTTTTTTCTTTCATCCCCCAAAAACAATGCAACATTCTTTATATTGGTGACCAAAACTTTCTATAAAGGGCGAAATGTCTATAATAACAGAAAGAATATGCAACTACTTACATAACCAAAATACAGAAGAAACTGTTGAATCATCTAAAGACCGTTGCATACGATCTATAGATTGCTCCGGATTACTACCAGGCGAAGTGTCCCCAAGACACTGGCTGCATTGCCCCGTTGAATTGCAATGCTTATGCGTTGACCGAGATAAGCGCCAGCTCTTGAATCACACGTCGCTTCGACCAGACGCCCAGTAAGGATTTTGAAAACGCGATAAGTCACGGTACCCCATGAACCCAGGGTCTCGACGCCAAATAGCTCAAATACGTAAGCGTGACCAAAATAAACGCATCTTTATAATTATGTTCCAGACACTACAGATGCAGCGCCCTTCACCCTACAATTTGTCACAAAGATTTATATTGGTTTGATTCAAATACGTAGATTTTGGGTTTGATGCAAACCATTTTGATCGTTTACCCGCTTCAAAAACAAAATTGATTAATTTATTAAAATCACAAGGATCACCGTGAAACTACGTCAATTTTATCGGCTGTTCCTCCGCGATCAAGCCAAGAAAGAATCAGGCAAGATCATAATTATCTTTATTATGAACAATTTAACAAGGGTGTAATTACAAAAATGAAAACGATGATACCCGCATGAGCAATACCTAAATATTGTGTCGCAGATACCAACGCCCTCCTCCGCGTTAAGATAAGTCAAGGTTCCAATACGAGCTTATAAAAGATAAAAGGCAGATAAAAGACTGGCTGTTCTTTATAATAATACAGTGTAAACTCTATATAACGACACTCAAGGGACTGAGCATATTTTGACGTTATAGAGAGTTGTCGTTAAATGGAGAGAAGTAAAATCTGTGTGTGTCACAGTGATTTTCGCTTACTAGCCATGTTTACAATTTGAAAGTTTGTGAGCTACTAAGAATATGACAACGTGTAGATAAAATCCACCACTTCTACTAACAACAGTCTGCAGCTACACGTGCAAGCAATCCCATTTTGTAAACAAAAGAACGGATTTCTTATAAAGTTTGGTGTGTATGATGCCGACAGTCGAGTTTATTATGGTCTAGGATAATAAAACGACAAAAGGATATACACAGCTGCGCAGTTTTTACTAATTTGGCAACTTAAAAAGAACTTTTTATTACAAATTGTTGTCGTTATTGAGAGTGGGTGTAATGCTATACAGAGTGTACCATTGTATGCAAGACAAGCTAAACCAACCAAAACCGAGTGATTTCGACGCTTTAGAGTTTGTCGTTAAAACGAGTGACGTTACATGGAGTTTACACTGTACTTTACACAATATAAAAATAGAAAATTTAAAAGAAAGAAAACAATGAAAAAAACACTAAAAATAAGTGATGAAAATATATTGTAAAACAAAAGAAAATGTGTACTGGTTTGTGAGGTTAGTCAAACATTCTCGGGTTTGGAGCTTATTTTAAACATAGATGATGTGTTGTCTGAGGCGTTTAAACAAACGCTGACTAAATTATAATATCAGGAAGTACCAAGACAATTTTATTTCCTTTATACAATACATCAATAATTATAAATAATCAAACAGTTTGACCGTCTTGGAGCCCTCAGTTTGTTAACTAATTATTTAAGAAAATAAAACCACATAAATAAAATATAACCATTTATTTAAAAAGAAATGAAAACAAATATAAAAATATGAGAACTTAAAATAATTTACAACAGGATTATGTTAAATCACAACTTGGCAATATTTGGCTAACAATTAAATGTTTTATCAAATAAACTAGGTACATAAATTAAACATAACAGGAACAAGTATTAATGTTCCCTTTTATTTAATACCAATTGTACGATCAGTCCTGAAATTACAGGATCAATTTATCAATAGCAACTCGACAAATTAAGGGGATTTTTTTTCACCTGATGGTAAGTGACGATGTGATCAAAGATGGAGCACGCTCTGGACATCGAAACATAAAGTTGATTGAACTGTATTTTTGAATTGTAATCTAAACATTTGATTAACGCCGCCGGCGCCGTTCTCATTTGTTCACACAGATCCTGTCCATCCAAAGGTTGCCTGGAAGAGATCGCTTTTAGCGATAAGGCCGCCCATTGTACCTTTGATTTAATTTTGTATTCTCTTTTGTTTGTTTTATTTTTAATGGTGTGCAATAAAGAAATTATCTATCTATCTATCTATCTAAACAGTTTATTGGATTACGGACAGAGCTGTGCACTATACGACTTGAAACAGGCAACAGAATAGATTAAAAACGTTTATTTGTCGCATACAAGACATAATTAACTAAACAGTATATAGAGCAATCGAGTGACAAAATAAAAACAATAGAAAAACAGAAACAAGTTATTACAATCAGAGAACAGTAAAATAACAAAAAGCAAACAGAAATAAATAGGAGCTACGTCGTACCATCTTAGCTAGTAGATACCTACCATCTAGTCCCGCTCCGAGCCGTGAGTAGTCAGAGAGGTTGTTCTCTGCGACTTTTTTGTTGTCTCACACTTTTTCTCGTGTTTCTAAGTATCTACAGATTTTTATAGTTTGTCTGTCTATTTTTATAGTTTGACTGTCTATTTTTATAGTTTGACTGTCTATTTTTATAGTTTGACTGTCTATTTTTATAGTTTGACTTAGTTATATTATAGTTTTTATAGTTATATTTTTATAGTTTCTCTGTCTATTTTTATAGTTTAACTGTCTATTTTCTTTCTCCAGTTTTTAACAATGTATCTATTACTAATAGTTGTTTTTTTGGTAATTTTCTATTGGTTTAAGCGTTGCTTCCGTTGTTGTTATCATTAACAAAGGCACCAGTTCTGAAAGTAAAAAAAATATATTATAATTTTTTTTTATTTATTTAAGATTAAACAGATTACAATCCACCTAACATTGAAAAATAAATAATACATAAATTATGATCTAGATCAGAGGTCCCCAAACTTTTTGTCTCGTAGACCACTTGCCATGTTTTTCGGTTTTAGGTAGACCCCCTCCTCACCTAATTTTTTTTTTTTTGCAAATTCATCGATTTCAATGAGTTTTTGAGAGTAGGAAATCTGGAATAGTACTCACTATATACTACTACTCACTTAGAAATATTTATTGTATTAACCGTAGTATGAAAAACCTAAAAAAATAATAGGTACTTTGTGTGTAGGTATGTGGATTTGCTATTAATGAAAAGTCAAAAACATCTTCATGAAATCTTAGTCGACCCCTGGGGGTCGATATAGACCACTTTGGGTCTATTGATCTATATTATTTGTATAGTGCTGCATGAAATTTTGTTGCAATGAAATAAAACTAAAATCCGCAATAAAATTTATACAAAACATATTATTAATTAAGCTATAAAATGAAACAACATTTTTTTTTCATCATAAAGTAACAGGACTTTATAGACGTACAGTCTAAAAGTAATATTAGTAATATTAGTCTGTAAGATAATATTTTGTGTTTTACTTCTCTAATTCGAGCCTACTAATTAGTTCTCTGAATCTGGATAAGTTTTTTTACAAACACTCTTTTTAGAAACAAGTAGTTTTAAAAGCTTTTTTAAAAGCTATGTTAATAGCTAAAATAGTTACAGTAGAGCCTCGGTAATCCGGACCCCCGCTTATTCGGTGATCGCGATAATCCGGACGGTGTCGATGTGGGCGGAGGTGGATGTTACTTCGTCGATTGAGAGACCGCGCTTTCGAAATGAAGTGCGAAACTCTCAAACATAAGAGTTTTTCACTGCAGATTGCACACAGATTTTTTCACTGCTCCCTAAACTCCATAATTCACTAGTGTGCCTTACAGTTAGTAAAATTACGAAGTAAACATATTGATGCTTTATTTATTAATTGGATAGATATAATTTATCATCAAAAAAAAATTGCAGACGGCAATCCAGACGCTTCGGTAATCCGCCAAGGGCCGATTTTTTCCCTGTCCGGATAAGCGAGGCCCTACTGTATTAAGTTTTTACTAACACTAATAACTAGCAAACATTCAAACTTATATGCTAGCACTAAGTCTGTTCAGCAATGATGCTGTTTTCTTACGCCAGATGGCGTCAAATGAGTCAATGTTGACCTCGACAGACACACCAATAAAATGATATAATATATATGTATTGAAATAACTTCTACGAATTATTTTCTATAAAAAACTTTTTAAACTACATACTTGGTTTTAAAAATATGTTTTTTATTATTTATTACCAATTTTACCAATTTCAAAATAATCGTTACAGCACCCTGAATTATTAATAACAACACAAAAAAATTTGATACGAGTATGAAGCGTGATGGTATTGCATCATGCAAGTTGCAATAAATAAATAATAATTAGTTAAAAATACATTATAATTAAATATGAGTATGTTATTGTGCGTACCATTAATATAAGCGTTTAGAAGCATGTAAGCACCTTACACGTCTGAAGAGTTCCTGCAAGTAGATTGATAATGTAAAGCGAGCCTATAACTTTAACATTTTTCTGCTGAATCAATAAACAAAATTCTATATTTATTGCCACGCTACATTTTTTTTGAGATTTACCCAAAATACTGAAGAAGTCAACAACCTCTTTAATTCATGTATATTGTTTGAGTAATTACAAGTTTAATTTCCAGGAACTTTCAAGATTTTCATCTAGAAAATTTGCAGAATTAAATTGAATTATGCAATGTTCAAGCTCTCTTTTCACTTCAGTGCTAATTACTGCAAATTCAGTTCATAATTTTATGCAGTCAGTGTCTTGGGGACACTTCCGCCTGGTAGTGATCTGGAGCAGTTGAGCTATCTATAGATCGTTTGCTACGATCTTTAGATGATTCAACTGTTTCTTGTGTATTTTAAATCATGTACATAAATAATTGCATATTCTTTTTATTGAAGGGAACTAATTGCATGTTGAGTCGTTAAAGAAGTCTAATTTCGACAAAGTATTTTTTTGATGTTATGCGCAAAAGCACCTGTAGTTTGTTGACATGTATTTCTGCTGATGACTATGCACAGAACTAAGATGTTTCTATAGGTGGTGTATTATACAACCTGTAATGTTATGTACGACATTCATTTAAAACACACACCCGGAATCGTATTTACATATTTTAGAGGTGGGTTTAATACCGGTAGCTTGAATATTTATCCAATAATCGATACATTTTTAATAAATAATCGGCGGCGCGAATGCGATGATGCCGCTCAGTTAGTTTACTCACACGATGAATTAATATGATTTGTTTACCTACTTTAAACAGGCTGTTTCATTAATATTTCTAGGGCTTGATACTAATTTTGTTTTATATGTTCATATTTCATTAGTAACGAATTTGAAAGAAAACCTATTTAAAACATTATAAGGCATTACCAGAATATGTGATCGCGTCGAATTCTCCACTTTGCAGCTTTACTCTTTGGCATTATTAGAAATCAGAAACCACTATATTTATACTAAAAGCTTCATTTCTCGGACCGTCTTAAGCGTCTTGCTATCCGTTTACTTTGTCCCAGACACAGAACAGCTGCATTTTGTGGCAGCTTTAGATATACTGCCACAAAATGTTGCAACAATCTGCCTCCTCCTTTAAGTAACTTTAATTCTTTATGGTCTTTCAGAAAATCTTAAAAAAAATACTTGTCGAGTTTCCAAAAGTTATCACATGGTTATTATAGGCCTGGTTTCTAGTATTTTTTTTATAATTCTAATTATTTAATTTTCAAATCTCTTTTATTTATGCCTATTAACTGTATTACATTTTTATATTTTAATTGTTTATTTTTCAAAGCTATTTTAATTATGCCTATACGATGTATAAACGAGTACTAGTAATATGTTATATGCTTGCAATGGATAATTGTAAGCACAGTTGGTGCCCTGCACACACGGCCATGGCACCACGGAAGACCAGCGCTATAGTAGTATAAATATGCTACTATAGCACAATGCTGAGTGGTGACCGTTTTTGCTCACAAAATTTTCTCTATAATTTATACTCATTTTTCTAAGCTGTAATGTACCTTTGTACTACAAAATAAACGTTTTCGATTTTATTCTATTCTATTCCATTAGCCCTACACGTGTTTTCATTTAATGTCGTACATGACATAACACGTTGTATAGATGTTTCTTTATGGTACCTGTCTCTCGGTGGGGCAACCACTTCCTCGTCTGACTCCAAGTCGTACATATCTCGGGCATAACTCTTATTCGCGAAACCGCCCATGTCAACTGAAATCAAACATACCATAACTCACACACATGGTTAAATATTAATTTGGTCTGGTCTGCTATGCTATGCTACAAACTTACACATGGTGTACGAAACGCTGACACTGCAGACTTCAGCAATAAAGTCAGAAGGTTATTGATGGAAAAGTCCGATTATACCCTTGACGAAGCTCTTGCTGATGACTTTAGTACTATTTAATTATGTCTGTATTAATGAACCCTTAATTATTTTGTAATGACATGTGTTTCTGATTGTACTTATGTACTTGCTAACTTGCCCTTTTATGTTATAATGTGAATTTTGTATGTATGATTACATTCTGTGAAAAATATGACCTTTCCAAGTGTATAAACAATGTTTCTTTATGGAATAAAAATATTTTGATTTGATATGATCCGAGACCTGGTGCTTATATGCTGGGTCATTATTATTACATTATCATCATCAGATCAGCTAAAAGACGTCTACTGCTGAACACAGGCCTCCCCCATAGATTTCAAGGGCGACCGATCTTGCGCGGCCTGCACCCAACGGCTCCCAGCAACCTTTAACAGGTCAATTTTCCATCTAGTGGTCGTTCTACGCTAAGCTTTGCGTGATCACGTTGCACATATTAGTTTTACAGACGCTGTACCAATACATCTTCATAAGGTGTAAAGACGTAAGGTCTCAGGGTTTTACCTCGTGTGGTGTCGTCATTCTCGGCCCACTTGTACTCGTTTTCAGAGTACAGAGGAGGGAGGGTCTGATGCGGGGTAGGGTACAGGTCCCACCCTCGCTTCTCTTTGCGCAGGCTGTCGGTGTCGCTATAGTTCTTCATCCTGGAACGTAGAAAATAATAATGACAGAAAAAAGAAGATTGACAATAATTGAACCCTTCTTCAATGTTTGCTTCTGGGAGAAGCGGTAAAGCTATGTACACACTTTCTAAACATTAGATTCGTGGTGACAAGGCTACGGTAACCGTTTACCAGCAGGCCAACCTGATAGTGTTTATTATTCATCATCTCATCGTAAAATATTTGATCGAGCGTAGCGAGATCTCCAAATCAACTTGGGCAAATCGGCGTTGTATGTGTGTTTGTTTGTCTAAGGATAACTTTTGAAGCGTTGAACCGATCATCGTTAAATTTAATACATAGGTGTGACTAAATGAGTTAAAAATGTTGGGGGGTTGTTGAGTGACAGAGACTATTTTAGGGCACTATTTTGATAGTCAAAGGCTACGAATAATAATATTTTTGTTTTATGGGAGACTCGCGAGATTACAGTTCGGGGAGAACCACTAGTTATCTTCTTTAATTTGTTTTCATGCCAATTATGGTCAAATTATGGTTCCAACCGTGGATTTTGTTTGGTATCGAAGCAATCGTAGTGTTTTTTTTTTAAATATAACTATTGGCTTACGTTTGACCACGATCTCGGCTGACGGTAAGCGATGATGCAGTCTACGATGGTACACGCTTGCCTAGAAAAGACCTATTCACTCGGGATTTGAAGACCTCTAGGTTGTAGTTATCAGGAACAGACTCAGGCAAGGCGTTCCAATCCTTGGCGGTGCGCATTAAAAAGGTGGAAGAGAACCACTTTGTGCGTATGGGAGGTGTCTATCATGTAGCGTACCTGGTGTAATCCTCGAAGCAGCTGAACCGCCACAGCACGAACGCCAGCATCACCATGGAGATGAGCACTCCTGATGCGATCACCAGCCACGCGGTCAGCACCGTGCTGCTGGGCGGGTTGAATTCCTGAAAACAGAGTTTGAAAAGTTATACAACAGAAAAAAACCACTAATCTCTTCCTAACATTTAATGGAATCAAGAAATAAATAAAATATTTTATTGTTCACAAATAAATAAAATAAATACAAACAAAATAGATAATACAAAGCAAGTAGTGCAATGGGTGGTCTAATGCGATTTCTTCCAGACTATCTTTGGATGGAGAGGATATAGTTTATAACTAAGATAATCGGGATCGGGGTCGGGGTGCACACTGAAGTCGTCATGGATTATGAGAATGCATCGAATTATCCTTAGCCTTACCAGAGACCAGTAATATAGAACTAGTCTGTGGCCTTACTATGTTTCGTTACTACGTTTACGTTTCCACGGCTGGCCCGATTTCGATGAAATTTGGTAGGTATATAATATAGACAGATTTTGATCGGGATTGAGACATAGGCTACTTTTTACTCGACTGCGCAGAAGGATTGTAATGTTTTATTGGCAAACTACGCGTGGAAAGCCGTGGGCAGAAGCTTGTATAAAATAAAAATAGACTAGGCTACTTACAGCAACACCCATCTTCATAAGTCTCAAGGCATAAGGATCCATCGTGCTGTAGTAACTCCACATACTCCTCAGATCCTCTTCATCCAGTTTCTGGTCCTCCTCATCCTCGTAGCTGAGAGAGACGCCGAAAGTGACTGCTGTGCAGAGCTCATAGCTCGGCCAGGTCACTGGGCAGGTGGAGATGGATGTTATCTGGGTGACTTCAGACCTGCCAAACAAAAAAAGGGTTTTTATTGGGTGTGTTCTCGTTGTCACCGTGACGGAGACAAGGCTAACGAGGACAATGGGTATTCTCAATTTCGCTGTCCTCTGTATAACTATTTTTTTTTATTAAACTTGTAAACACACTAGCCGACGGGCCTCCTGATGTTAAGTGCATTTCTTTTTTATTCATGTATCCTTTACACATAACTTATTACACAATTTAAAAATGAGATCGAATAAGCACATGGCATATCTGATGTTAACCATCGCAAATAACTAAAGCATTGCCTTGTAGGTTACGCGCCTTAGGAACGTGCCCTGCACTGCGTCCATCAACTTGAGGCATACAGGTTTGAAGCCTCATGTGCCCGTAATTTCACCGGCATCCCTTCAAACCGAAACACAGCAATGCTGCTTGGCGGCAGATATAGGTATGATGGAAGAACTTTCCCGGGCGAGTCATTTCACAAATAACTACTGCTACTTTCTTTTACCGCTAGTAGCGACCTCTATTAATACATTTAGAAACTATGTAACAAGCAGCTTTAGTTACAAAACCCTACTAAAGACTAACCAACTTCAGTTTTAAAGTTAACAAAGAAACTAGCGACATCTATTTGATTCATTTGTTAACTGTTTTTTACAACTATAACACTATTGCGACGTAACTACTTAATTAGAGTGTAGATGGCGTTTTGTGCAAGAATCGCAAATACGGGTATTTTCCGAAACCATTGTACAATTGTTATTAAACCCCAAACCACAACCACTTGTGACAAATAAATGTATTTATTGGGAAAGATTGATTTATTACATTTAGATTCTTACAAATATGTGGTCAATTCTTAGAACAAGAATAAAAACAAAATTTAGATTTAACAGCACTTATCAATTCAAGGGTAGAAAGGTTGTAGAGTGGAGACCACGCGTCGGAAAGCGCAGCCGTTGACGGCCTCCCGCTAGATGGAGAGACAACCAGTTTTTAAGATAACTGTGGGTCGAAATGTAATAATGAAGACCTTTCATTAAACGTGCCACTTGACTTGATAGTTCCATTTTGGATTATTTTACCCCTCTTGAACCCCAATATCTCAACAACCCTCCCACATTTTTAGCTCATTTAGTCACACCAGGATTGTGTTATTACTAGGTACCTACCTAAGTATCAAATTTCACAATGATCGAATCAACGTTTCGAAAGTTATCTTTGGACGAACAAACATACCGCTATACTTTCATACAACGCCGATTTGCCCAAGTTCGCTCGATCAATAAAAATAACAACCAGGTAGGCATTGGACTGTGGAGCCACTAAGTGTGCGCTCTCGTCCAGTGTTCCATGAAGGGAGAGTGAAAGTCCAGCTTCACTGCATCAAGTTGCAGAAAGCTGTTAGGTCTGCCGCAGATAAACACAAATTCCCTGAAGTCTTTTGATCTCGTTCGTTATCGATGTCGACAGGGTGTCAACGCAATGCGGTCCTGCATTGCGTTCCATTACGTAATCTTCGTCCTTGGTACAACTGCAGAGACTATCTGATTGGCTCTCTGCCAGCTACCTGGAGCTCCTAAACGAGCAACATCAATATGTCGCCGGCAACTATTGCCGTTGTACTGGTTACACAGTTAGAAAAAAAATAATGGCTCAATACACATTACTCTGAAGATAATTATCGTCTTCGACTTTCACAAATCAGGGGCCCAATTCTACTAAACCAGTTTTAACTACATATATATACCTTTTGGTATTCTATTAACACTATCTTTGTCAAAATAATCATAAATAATCATTGATTATTGTTCCTGTTATAAGCTGCTTAATTTTCAATGGTGTTGTCATAACAACGGGCGGTGGTTTTGGACTTGTCGTGCAGGTTTCATCATACCATTTATGAATATCGCTTTTATTTTATTTTATAAGGCACGCATTACACATTACAAGCAAAAAAATATAACTTAACTAACATAACAATTTTATCTGGCTTGAAACGTAACTTATTTTGAAATAGAAATATGGATTTGTCATGGAGATCGAATTTAATTTTAGCTTAATACGAATTCAATGATTCTCATTCTATTTTCAAAACTTACGGAATAAATCGGATTTACAATGACCAACTTTCAGATCATGAGGCATGAAAATAAAATCTCTAGTATACCTATGTATTAAAATCTTGGCTAGAAGAGGTGGTGCCCGTTGTATGAAGGCGATAAGAGAATGGTGGCCGCGGGATGCTCGTAAACCAAGAGGCAGACCACCCGCCCGATGGTCGAATGACATTGAAAGCGTAGCAGGGTGTCAATGGATGAGACTCGCAAGGGACCGGAAAGAATGGCGTAAACAAGAAAGAGGAGGCCTATCCCCAACAGTGGGTGCAGACGGGCTCAGATGATGATGATGATACAAAAATCTCGTGTCACGGTGTTTGTGGTCGCACTCCTTCTACCGATTTTAATGATTTTTATATATTTGTATATTTTATTGTATATTTGGTAGGTGAGAATAAGTTGTAAAATATTTTTCCCCCTCCTACCCCCCCTTTAAATTTTAGTATTTATCTATGAACAATATCCATATAATTTAACCGTCGTTCATTGACGTGAAGTCATTTACATGAAGTTATCCAGAAGTTCCCACGGGAACGGGAAATTTCGATGGACCGATTTGGACAAGGTTTTTTTTTAATAGAAAGCTAGTTTAACTGGGGTGGTTCTTGGCTGTGCATGATAAAGACAGGTCAGCCGGTCTGACGGCAATCAGCACTTTTAATTTTTGCTGAGTTGTTTTACCTATATATGTAAAGTTTGTGTTTTTAATTTTTATTTATACATGTGTGTTACAGTAGTCCGACATCAAACCCAATCTTGGCGTATTCCCAATTGCAAGGGACTTTACCAGAAATCGAAATACCTAACTAACATGTTTTTCCTTGATATTCAAATTGGATGAGGAATATTATGTGCAGTGAAAACAAATGAGCCCCCATTTTCAAATCAAATCAAATATTTTAAATCAAATATTTTATTTTGCAACACACATTATACAAAAATAACAACAAAAATAAAACAGTATATCAATAAAAACAACATAAAAACTTAAAACTAGGTACACAAATTGGTTGCAAAAAAAAGGTCTCAACTCAGCGTGTGCACGTGCGACGTGAGAACCTGCGCTGATCTTCCGTTGAGACCTTTAGGACCAAGAGAGGCAAATAATTTTGCCCTCATGATCATTTGTTTTGACGACATTGTTTACAGACTGAGCTATTGAACTAACATATAGAGATAGGTGACCAACAAAGTTGAAGTTACAAGGATTATACGTGGAGACCAGATAATAAAGACCTAATAAAAGTTACTGAGAATCCTAGAAATATACGGCAAAGGCATATGTTCATGCGTGGACCTTCTAGATTATAAAATTCAAGAAAACCAAATTCAAAATGTCTTATTCATTAAAATCACATGGATAGCTTTAAAAGTTGATTTTACTGCCTGTTTCTTCGCGACCAAACCAGGAAAGAAAGCCAAGAAAGAAGGCTGGTTGTTCATGATTATTTTCATTACAATCTAGATAATAAATACCTATATATTTTCACACCACCTACTCGACAATGTCAAATTATATGTCATGTAAAACTCACCGAAAGCAGGTGATTTAATCCCTACGCGACTGAGCCGGGAGTAAACTTGTACTGAATTTCATTATAATGTGATTTGAATTTGGAACCTCATCTTTATTAAAATTTGAACCAAAGAGACTCACACAATAAGAAATCGAACTAACCTCTGCACAGAATTCACCAACCTAGATTTGGTTTTTATTGTCTCGCAGAAAGTGTGAAAAGTAGAGTATTCTCCTCGTGGATAAAGTCTGCATCATGGGCGTGCATACATCCCTCTCTGCGCTTAGGATTCTAGTAACTCCCTCGATCCGCGCGCGAGTTCACTCTGTAGAATCCTTCGTTACGTTCGGGATTCAATATAGCGCCCGTGACGTAAGGCACTGCTTTATCCCCTTGTTTAATAATCTACTATTTGAACTACATTGGAATATTATGGTGAGTGATATTTTATCTTAACCTAATATATGAGAGCAGCTTCATCGTTAAATGTGACGCGCTTAACTGCTGGGAAAGGCCATCTATCATGTTGTTTCCTTTGATATTTTGACACTTATCGAAACCAATAAAACTTTAATTTAGATTTTTGAAACCATAAACTTTCAAGCATGAACCCGCAATCCTCCTCTTGATACAAGGATACACTGCCAATTGTGTTACAGGTTTTAGTCACGTCAGGGTCTTACAGATGAAAAAATCAAGTCCGGAGAAAAGGCCTGATTTCCATTGAAAAATCCTGATATTTTTTAGTTTAAGGATTTTCTCTCAAAAGTACTTAAAAATTTTGTAAAGTCGTAATATTATCGTTTTTATACAATGCGGATATCGCTGATGCGTTGCAATACGTAAAGAAAAAACCTTAAGTACCTACTTAAAAAGGTATCTTCATATAGGTACCTACTTGGATAAATAAATATTGATTTTAATTGTGCAATTATTATCAAAGAAAGATTATTTTTAGTTTGTTTAACATTTCATTAAAGGATCTTTAAAATGTAAGCTGTATTTTATGGAATATTCTTAAAAGTCCTGAGATTTCATGAGTTTTGCAACATCCAGCCGCAATCCTGAGAAGAGTCCAAAAATCCTGAAATCTCAGGACAAATCCTGAGATATGGTAACCCTAGTCGCGGCCAGCTTGAAAGCTTTTGAGATGGTTTCAAAAATCTTAGAATTTTCCGTAAGACGATTGTATTGCTAAAGCATCTTCTCAGCTCCTTGTGAGTATCTAATATTGTTCTGTATAGCTAAAAGACATGGTCATGGGCTAACTAAGCTGAAAAAATTGCGAAGAATAGTCTTCAAAGAGTTCAAAACAAACAGAGAAGTGTATCTAGAATAGAGAGCACGTGCTCTAATTCCCCGAGACAACGTGCTGCTAAAAATACAGTGTTTACGAGTGGTTCGTTAGCTGTGGCAATAGATCAAAGTCAGACATGCCCTGAAGGTCACCAGTCTTCTGCATCAAAATACCGTGGATAAGAATTCAGCGAATTGTTTACATTTCTCTGTGTTTTATAATATTTGAAATGTAAATAAAATGCGTATTTAATACAATTTAGGTCGCGACTCTGGGCCCATGGTGTACCGGGCCTGTTCCCATTTTCCAAATTATTTCTGGGTGAATGGTCGAAGTGACGTATGATGAATGAGCTGACACTTATCTGGGTCAATGCATTGCAATTCAGCCGACAATAAAGAAGTTATTAAAGATCATTTGCAACAATCTAGATGATTAAACGTTTATTTTATTTAATACGCTAAGAATGTTGGGGGGTTGTTGAGATATTGGGGTAAAACAGGCGTAAAAAAAATCAAACTGAGACTATTATGTCAAATGGGCCGTTTATTAAAAGGTACCTATTTATAAGTACCTTTCGGCCCCATTTTTATTTTTAGTTTAATCTGTATAAGTTTTGAGTATATTAGCCATAATAAAAACTGAACTCTGACGAAATTCACAGGGTACACCAGTGACCCCAATTCCATAGTGCTGTAATTTGGTATTCGTGTAGCTTTAGTGACACAAATCTAGAGAAAAGTCGGAAATACAAAATAAATGCAATTTCTACCCCTAAAAAGAAAACCATTTAACATGAACTCCCATTATTTATAATTTAAATGAAACTGTAGGTCAAGTTGGTTGTTTGTGCATTTCGTGGTACTATTTTATTAGTAAAAGATTATGAATAAATGTATTTCTTGAAGTAAAACTTCTTTACGCACGCTTGACTTGGGGAGTAAGCTGGTGAATGCGTTACGAAAATTGCGAACGGAAGTTGAGAGGGAGATATAAGTTAGTGAAGATAGAAAGAGAGAGAGTTACGTTTCGTATATTACTGTAGGAGCAAGAGAGAGAGGTGCGCGAGCACATTTTCTATCTCTCTTCCTCTCATAGCCAGTGCATGAAAAATAAATATATATATCTCGGTCAGTAGTTCGTTTGATTATGTTTTGTAATTTCATTTCGTTCTTGAACAATTTTATAAATTAATATTTTGAAAAAGAAGTTTTACTTCAGTCGTGTGGTCTAAAGCACACTCGTTTTTAGTTTTGTGGGAGACTCGCGAGATCTCAGTTCGGGGCAAACCACTAGTTATTAAAGATGATATAATCAGCAGTAAGTGGCAGCCATGGGTGAAGGTCGCACTGTAGTTCCTGAGACAAGATTAAAGAGGGAGTAAGGCTTTCCTAGCCCGGTAAGCCTTATCCCAGTGATAACAACAAAGAATGGGCTAATAATAAGCTTTATTACTCCAACTCACCTACGAACAATACCTTCATATATATTATTTTATCTACCATTTAGAATAATAGATAGCTATAATTATAACATTATATAATTTATATTTTGAGACGGATTTTTATCTATTGATTCTATATAGGAAAACTTTAAAGCACTTTATATTTAGATTTGCAACAATATACAGGGTGTTTTAGGAAATGAAGTCTTATAGGTCTTAGGATATACACCTTTAGGCCTAATCTATTTTTCAGCCCACTTGGCTACTTGGTAGATTTCTTTTGTTTTGTTAAATTTCACCTTGAGCGGGTTGAGCCGAGCGGCTGTGTGAGAGCCATTCAATATTTCGACCCAATACGTTTTATAATATTTTCTTATTGCGAGTTCATACTTAACCTTTCCCGCGTGTATTTTGTTATATTTACTTACCTAACTCATCATTACAATCTCCGATATTAATACATATATCTCAATAGTTATTTTGCTTATATCTTCCTTTCCTACAATATAAAGAATTACTTAAAACGTCTCAAACCTTAATCTGATGTATATCCTTTTAACAGTATATACTCTATTACGATTAGGATATATCTAACTCCTAGTATTTCAATATATTTCAGAGATATCTGACTCCTAGACGAAAGACAATTTCGTAGAACACCGTGTATTATAAGAACAATTGGAAATCTAGAGTTAAAAATTTTAATACATACTCTTTTACAGTCTTCGGTATTTACATAACTATAGCGATATGTTTAGCGAAAATCTGTAAGGCAAGTCCACAAACTGTAGCATTTAGATCATTATTTTTATATACGGGAAAAATTGCGTACCGTTTTATCGGTGTTGCGACCGATAAAGTTTCATCATCAGGGTTAGTGCGCTTCGTCTTGCCTCGCAATATGGAAGGTTTTCGTTGTCACCATTAAACGGTGCGTGATAAATGTCATATTGTTTTCTTAGTAAAACTGTTGCATTTTATTATTTAACCATTTATTATTCTTTGAAAGGATGAGTAATTCTAATATCAAATGGAGTCCGTGGTGACTTTATTCTGAAAACATTATCCGTTTCAGTATTTAGAATTTTAATTGGTGTCTTTTCATCATGTCCAGATGACTCACCTCAGTATACACAGACAGGCTATATCATAACACTTACTGACCTTTACATTTACAGAAGGCTAGCTGTATCCAACGCAAAACATCGACTTTACTCTACCTTCTGTGAATATAATACCCATTCAATTTTCCGGAAGAAATTATCTAATGTTAAAAAAAAACCTTATAAAAATCCGTAGCGCAGTTTAAAAGAACTAAACGCACAAACAGACTTGTTTTCTACTGCTTAGAGGATGATTTATATAGCTCCTGAAAGCCAATTGAAGGACTAGTTGATGGAAAGAACGATGGAGTAGACTTAAACATCCCCTCAATCTCTGCAACATTTTACCAAAATATTAGACTGCAACATTTTGCTTTTATTTGCAAAATAAAGATGATCCTTATTATTTGTTTTTTAGAAATTACGTAATTGTATGATTTAAGTTTCATAATATTTCACAAATGTTATAGTAAGTGGACGATGTGGTGTCTTAAACTTGTTCAAACAAGTTTTTCTTCAGCGAATTTTAGAGATTGATTCATTACTTCTATCTTATCATCATCATTAACTCTAGCTTTATTATTATTAACATTATCTTTCTTATAGGAAACTTTAATATCTTTAACACCGTTATTATTCTCACTGGATAAAGGCAGATTTAAGTTTAGTTTGTCGGAAACTTTTTTATGTTCATTTTCAGGTATTTGCGGATAGTGATGTAAGACTGCGGTAGTATTAAAAGTTATTCTATCATACTTTACTATTTCCTTAGGTTTCTTAGCCTTTTCTTTACTTGTACTTGGCACCGGACCTTCTACGTCGATATTGACGTCATCTAAACTTTCTATAACTTCTTTAGCATTATCTATGATGCCTAGAGCTACTCTTTTACTCTTCTTAATGTTTTCCATATAAGTATTATACAGATTCATATCTACCGTATTGTTTTGTTTCAGCGGTAGGGAGTTGGGTAGCAAAGGTTTATCGTTCGGTCACAATTGCTTAGGGTTCTTAGATGGTTCCGTCTTAGCCGCGCTTTTCTCCTGCGCGGCGTTTGCTAGCTATGTCGACTGCACTATAGAAATGCTGGTGGTCTCAGTGACGATGGTGGTAGCGGGGAAATCCTCATTGGTAGAGTCGTAGAGGGGAAACTCGCAGCAGACGCAGCACTTCATAAACTTCGGAACTTCGACGTAAATAGCCGGCGGGATTGGTATCAGCGGCGACGTGGAGCACTTATAATACAAATAATCTGGGTTATCGCGATATTTTTCGTCCGCCGATCGTTCCAGCAAAGGTATACCAGATAAGAAAAGGATTATCGCCGTCGTAAATAGAGGTGATAGTATCGCGATCCATTCTACGCCTTCTATGATATTAAGGGAGATTGTGAATATTCCCCACCACAGGACTATCTCTCCGAAATAGTTTGGATGTCTTGATAGCGCCCAAAGACCGTCATTGCACCATTTTCCTTGGTTCGCAGGTTCCTGTCTAAATGCAAATTTCTGCAGATCTGCGTACGTTTCAATCAGCAACCCTATCACAAAAAGGCCAGCTCCTGCGGAATCAAAAGTCGTCATCGTCTTTGGTGACTTCGGGTACGAATGATGAGGGGAGTTTATGATGATTACTGGAAGACTCACAATGTATACCCAAACCGCTTGAAAAGTGTAAAAAACTGCGAATCTGAGAGTGTTGCTCTTCCTGTCTTCGAACTGCTTGTCTCGTCCTATATGGTAGATTCTGTAGATCAAGTATCCGGAGAGACGAAGACCCCAGACGCAGACAAAGGCCGTCACCATTAGCTGTCGGCTGTCGTAGCTTTTGAGTGTCGTACCTCCTTGCCCGAGAAAGAAGGTCAGTAGAGCGATGCTGATAAAGTTGGCGCCTCCCGTGAAATCCGTCACTTTGTCACTTTGTGAGAGGGAAGCGATGGTGAAGAACAGGATCTGCATCGCCACTGTCACCATGGCACTGATGGCAAAGTTGTTTCTATCTATTAGAGGCTCCATTTTAATACTTTCTCACTATACTATAATCGATTCACCTGCATTGACGCATTATTTTGATTCACCACTATCTTTTCTTTGTTTCAGTGTCCATTTTTGTTTTTCACGCGTTGTTTATCATTTTTGTTTTGTTTTTTTTTGCGTTATTTTTCTGAGATTTGTGTCTCGTAAGCTCCGAGATTGAGCTTTTACTGAAATAGATTGACGTTTTGTGTGCGCGGCGCGTGTGCGTAGTTCACGCATGCGCAGCCGCTCTCTGCGGCCTGGGAAATATTTTTTACGACCAAAACTTTAGCTTTGCGTTGGATACATGTTGGGTATGGTTATAAATTCAGAAGAATTGCGTCAGATATTATTTATGTACGCATTTATCATATTTTGAACCGCCGTATGTGGCATCGTAGTACCCAAACGGATCGGTCGAATTGGACGTTTTATGATAGAATGCTATTTAACTAGGGTGGTTCTTAGCTATGTGGTGTGATGAAGATCAGCTCAGCCCATCCGAAGATTATCAGCGGTTTCCCTTTTGTGAAGGGAAAGCTGTGAAATGGATTTTTTTATCGAGTCGGGGGTTTTTTAAATTTTAATTTTTAGGACGATCTCGACACCTTCGAAATAGGATGGTGGGAGATATCGACGGATAAGGATGCTTGGAAGGACTTGTAAGAGACCTTTACCCAGCAGTGGGACGAGGTAGGTTAGAATAAAAATATAAAAAAGTGTTTAATCGATTAGTTAAAGCCTTTTGGAATCAGAGTTTGCTTCGAAAACAACCCGTCTAATTTCTAAAACAAATCTTTACCAACAAAGTTTATTTCTAGGAAAAATAATATAATAAAATTCGTGAATCATCACTAAAATGCCTCATAAAATATATTATTAACCTATCAAATTTCAAAAATAGCTTTAAACTAACTCACGTTGTTTACGCCATCGGATGTACACACGGCTACACATCAAGCTATATTATTCCAGTATAAGCTGACCTCGCATTGTGTAGACTTTTCGTAGAATGAGAGGTCAGCTTATACTGGAGATGTATAGCTTGATGTGTAGCCGTGTGTACAGCAATTTAAAATAGGTCAGACGCAAATACCTATAGCTTAGAGCACTAGACGGTCACTGCCAAAACTATCTATACAACTAAGTAACCAAATTCAGCTTTACACTTTTCATTCGATACACTTTGTTACTGGGAATATTTAATGACACTTCCTCACCTGATGGTATGTATGTACCCCTACGTGTTGGAACTGGATTTTATAACAGGTGCGCTGATTTTTTTTTTTTATTTTTGGATTGGCTTTTTTCACTATCTTTCTTTACACTAGGTTATTTCAAGGTCCATTCCCATATGGCCCGTTGGCTAATCAAGCACACTTTCAAATCAAATCTATTTAAGGTGGGGAAGTTTGAAGGGTGACGACTTTTAGGTTTTTTTTAACAACTGTATCTCTACTGAAATGTAAAATATGCACTAAAAATTTTTTTTATTTAAATTTAACACATAACCTAGCGCTTTGTGAAGATAGAAACGCGAATGATAATACTTTTCTCGATAAAAAAATATCATATAGTTGACACTAAATTGATATTTAAACGGTTGATACTAAGAAGTTTCTTCTTAAAATCATGTCAAATTTATACCAAAAGATAGAGCTTATTATTAACTAAGGAAACAATATGTAATTCAGTTATTAATAATATCTGTGAAAGAAAACTATCAAAATCTACTCGTTCAGGCGTTCGCCGCCGGGCGGCCACTGCCCGTCGAGACGTCTTCGAGGTCGCACGCACGCCGTTTGTCTCCCGAAAATTCCCCCGCGTTTCAAATTAGTGCAGTGCAGATACGTTTAGATTGGCGGGGCCTGAGGTCGCGTAAAATACCTAAAGTTCCGAAACAAGCCCGCCTTAATGCGTAATATGGGTAGGTAGGTGTTTAGAGTATTACTCTTAGAAGATTCGACTCCGAGATCCCGAATCTCGGGATTCCGGTCGGATTTTAGTCCCAAAACTGTTAGAATTAAATTTTACAAAATTTGCGATTTTCGGGATTAATAAAAATCCCGGGATTAGAAAAAAGGGCCGGGATTAACTCCTCTAATTATATTACTTGCTATAGCATACATGAATTTATGAAAAGTACTTCAAGTACTCAAAATAGAAAAGAGATGTTTAGATCATTAACTAGATTTTTTATTAACTATTTTATTTTGATATTAAAAAAAAATATTCTTTATTTTGACCATTATAGTCTAATATATTCCTTAACTGTATCTCATATTAAGATAAATATAGAATATATGTAAATGAATATATGAATATATAATATATGTATGTATTTATGTAATTAATACATGTAAACAATTTTTATTTACCAAAAAATGCTTATGACTTAGACAATGTCTCAAACTGTCATTGACTTGGACCACTATGAAAATACCAGTGAGACAATACAGTTTTTTTTATAAGAGAGAAATGAAAGCTATAATAATAAAATATATATATATTTCTAAAGACATACGGGTAAAAAGTCGCATGTGCCTTATTCAGCTATTAGAGCTTATATATATATATACAGTTTTTTTTATAAGAGAGAAATGAAAGCTATAATAATAAAATATATATATATAAATAGCTGAATAAGGCACATGCGACTTTTTACCCGTATGTCTTTAGAAATCGGGTGCAAAGAACTGCAAATGCAATGCATGTAAAAACGATAGCTACTTGCTCATTAAAACAGGATACATATACATATTTAACGGGTTCATTTTACCTTAATTTAACCGATAGTTAGTAATAAGGAAATATCCCTAAAGAAAAATAACTATCGTTCGGACTGTGTTGTCATCTTAATTTCAATCTGTCAAGAAAAATCCTGTGCAGTGTGAAGCTGTTTTTGGATGTTGAATTGTTTAACTATTTATGGTGACGTATTTAGCGGTCTCTATCTATAATTAGTACTAATAAGTATTATTATTGTTAGTATTATTAATTTAATGTTTAATTTTAGGTAGTCATCAATTTGAAGTACATAGATGTACAGTACCTACATCAATTCTGACTAGTTTGCGGTCTTTTTGTGGCTTCATAATTCAAACAATATAAAGGGCGACTTGCACAACAATGCCTAAACGTATTTAGTGGCTAAATATGTCATAGAGGTGGGTATAATGTAGGTACCCACTACCTATTTATTCTATTTTTTCACTGTTTAATCATATACCTACTGTTCGTAAAATTATTAATATTGTTCACTTCTTCAACTAATCTGTGGATGATGTCGTGGCTCATGCATTTATTCATGTTACTATTAGCACTATGTTCTACTTCTTAATGTATGACTGTTTATCTTGCCAAATAAATAAAATAAAATAGAGTTGTCAAATCATACAAATTCGTCAAATTTAAACATGTTTAGTCGCTAGATAGGTTTAGCGATCGTCGTGCAAGCTTGAGTATCATTACCTCTAGAAATTATAAAAACAAACAATTGTCACATATCTCCAAATTAGAACAGAATCAACTTACCCAAATCGGCGTTGTATGTATGTATATATGTTTGTTTGTCCGAGGTTTTGTAGCGTTTATCCGATCATCGTGAAATTTGGTATTTAAGTAGATAGTGATGGTACAATTTTGGTGTGACTAACTGAGCTAAAAATTGTGGGGGGGGGGGGGGGGCTGTTAAGATATTGGTGTTCATGAGGCGTAAAAAAACCCAAAATGGGACTATCCGGTCAAGTGGCACGTCTAATAAAAAAAGGTTTATGTGATTATATTTCGACCCCGTTTTTATTTTTAGTTTAAACCTTGTAGTTTTTAAGTTATTAGCCATAATAAAAACTGAACTTTGACAAAATTCACAGGGTACACCAGTGATCCCACAGTGCTGAAATATGGTATGCGTGTAGCTTTAGTGACACAAATATAGTCAAGTCTGAAATCCAGAATAACTGAAATTTCTACTCCAAAAACTATTTTGATAATCAAAAATAACAAATTAATATTTTATGTTTTTATGGGAGATTCGCGAGATCTCAGTTCGGGGCGAATCACTAGTTAATACGAACTACAGTACCCGGGTCCAGAATGAATATTTGCATGTCATGCAAACATTAGTACCGCGAAAAGCAATGCCACATAGGTTGTCATCGCCTTTAATGACGGATTCCTATATCCGTCAGTAACCAATTACGACTCGTATCTCTTTGAAAAAGTATCAAACTAGTGTCAAGCTTTAGACACGTTTTCAAGGAGGAACGAGTCGTAGCTGGTTACCGACGGATATAGGAACCCGCCGTAAGTGATGATGACCGTAAGAACGTTAGATAACCTAATAGTAATAAACCTTAGACTACGTATAATAATATGATTAGGTCGTATTCGTCTTGCTGTATCACTGAGTTTAATAATTCCTAATGCGTAGTTTGCCTAGTTAGAGTATAGCCTACTTAAATTGTATGTTATTAATGACTGTGTCTTATTTCCTAACTTCAAAAAAGGTGGTTACGTATTTTTAGGGTTCCATAGTTGCATACCTTAAAAAGAAGGAACACTGTCTGTCTGTCTGTCCGTCTGTCGAGACCCTTTTTCTCAGGAGAGGTAGAGACGCGAGGTAGAGGTATCAAGTTTTAAAAACCAAGCTTCTAAGGCTCGGTCTATATGGCATCCGGGTATCCCCGATCCTGCGCATCCGAAGCATGTCCCGGTTGATTCCAGGTAAAAATCGGAGTCGAATGGCCTCGGATCGTGTGTAATCGATGCAGAAAAAATTCAAATATACCAAACATTTGAATTTTTTCTGCATCGATTACACACGATACGCGACGGATGTGCGACGGATTGGTCAGGGGCCGTTAAAAACGGTCCCTGACAAGCCCGGATGCCATATACTCGGAGTCAGAGCCTAAGTCAACACAATTAAAAAATTCTGCCATTTATACCGTGCTCGCGGGCTTCTACCTCGCGGTTTTTTTTATAACTGTTTTGAGCACGTGGATATACATACATTTTTCGAATAGATAATTGGTCGGCCGGGATTTGAACCCTCAACCTTCTCAGAAATCAGGTTACATCACACTAGATCAGCCTTTCCCAAAGTGGGCGATAACGCCCCCTTGTGGCCGCTACAGGCCTAAAGGGGGGCGGTAAAAGACCCAGAAAAAAATGGGGGCGTTTTTTCATCTAGAAGGATTCTTGTACAAAATTGGAACTAACGTTGCTAAATTGGCACGTCAGGTACTACGAGGAGGGATCAAAAAGTAGTGAGAATGAGATAGAATATAATGACTATTGATAACTTAATAATTTATTTTTTTACATAGTCTCCGAGTCTCTCTACACACCGAGTCCAGCGCTTTTCCAAGGCTTCAATCCCTTTCAAAAAAAAAGTTTTGTCTTGGTCCTGCAAAAAGCTCTCCACGACATCCATCACCTCGTTATCGTCTTCGTACCTGTTTCCCCTTAAGTATTCTTTCAACTTGAGGAACAGATAAAAATCGCTAGGTGCCACATCAGGTGAATAAGGGGGGTGGTCAACCAATTCGAAGCCAGCTTGCTGAATGGCAGCCATCGCAACTGCCGACCTGTGCGCGGGTGCGTTGTCGTGATGAAACAGCACGCCCCTTCGAAGTTTCCCTCTCCTTTTCTCTTTGATGGCATTCTTCAACTTGGGAATTAAAGCTGCATAATATTGGCATGTAATAGTGGTTCCACGCTCTAGGTAATCAATCAACAAAATATCCCTTCTGAGTCCCAAAATATTGAGGCCATGACCTAGCCAGCCGATGCCACGGCACGAAACTTCTTCGGGGTCGGTGATGACAGCCGTTTTCATTGCGAAGATTGCTGTTTTGTCTCAGGATCAAAATGATGGACCCATGTTTCGTCCATTGTTACGAAACGAGACAAACAGTTTTCAGAATCTTCTTGAAACTGGTCCAACAATATCTTCGAAATGTCAAGTCGATTTTGTTTCTGACTGTAGGTTAACATTCTCGGCACCCATCTTGCGCAGACTTTTCTCATATTCAAAGATTGTTTCAATATGGATTGAATACTTCCATATGAAATGCCCGTTTTTTTAATTAAGTATCGGATGGTAACTCTTCGATCGCTCAATACAATTTTCTCGATGGACGGCCGCAACGATGTTCGTCTTCCGTGCTCGTTCTCCCTACTCGAAATTGAGAAGCCCACCTTGCGACAGTGAAATACGGCTGAGCAGACTCTCCTAATGTTGCCTCCAAATAGCAATGAATCTCTTGTGTCGTTAACTTTTTTAAACAGAGGTATTTAATAGCGGCTCGCACTTCGTTTTTCTCCATTTTCGAGGACACGTTTCGACACGAAGCAAGCAAATGACTACATTCAGAAAAAAACCATAAGAGAATCGAAGATTTTTTTCTTTATTATTATTACAAATATGTATCTGAGCTATGCCTGCCAGTATTTTTTTTTCTTACTAAGGAGTATGTCGTTTTCATTACTTTTTGATCCCTCCTCTCGGAGTCTTCAAGTCCAGAGTGAATAGGTTCTTTCTAGGCAAGCGTGCTTCATCTTCGATCACACCATCACTTACCACTAGGTGAGGTAGTGGTCAAGCGCTTGACTTTCATCATTATAAAAAAACCCAAATACTTACTCATTTATATCTATGAGTCTTGAAATTTAAATGAAACCTCTCTTGGTTGTCCGCATTACACAAAGGTTAACTAGAAGAGAATGCTATCTAGCATTAAGTTCACCTATGTACATATTATTTTTATTTTGTGCTATTGTACAATTTGTTTTCATTCATTCATACTAAATTGTAACTAAATTTTGTTGTTCGACATACACTAGTAACGTCATCAACAGACCGAGATATATTTGTCGTACACAACCTACTTACTGTTAGTAGATAAAGTGCATTCATAATGTCCTTTGTTACAAGCCCACATTGAAAAGGAAGTTGACAATTTTGCATACTTACACCGATTAGGTACATTGATTAGATTGCATTGTATGTATTTGAGTTTTAACCTTGCGTCAGGATACAATTTTTATTAATAATTACAAAAATATATGTTTGTTTATGATCTCGATAGAGTTTCCCGAGCCAATGAATATTAACAAAACTGGAATTAGGCACCAATTTTGAACATCCTCAATTCTTTTTTTTTTAAATATGCTGCTTTTTGGCCTTTGTGCCGTCCATATTTACATATTATCACAGCGTAAAAAACATATTATAGTGACATGTAGGCCACTTTGGACGTTTTTGATATTTGAGGTTGGTAATGCAATTGTTAGAGAAGCTTAGGATCTTTACAAATCGGCGTTGTATGTATATATGTTTGCTTGTCCGAGGATAACTTTCGAAGCGTTTATCCGATCATCGTGAAATTTGGTATATAGGCCATAGTAATGGCACAATTTTGGTGAGACTAAATGAGGAAAATATGGGGTGGGCGGAGGGGGGTTTGAGATATTGGGGGTTCAAGAGGGGTAAAAAAGCTAAAATAGAACTATCCGGTCAAATGTCACGTCTAATAAAAGGTATTTTGAGTACAGTAGTTTTTAAGTTACTAGCCATAATAAAACTAAACTTTGACAAAATTCACAGGGTACACCAGTGACCCCACAATACTGAAATTTGGTATACGTGTAGCTGTAGTGAAGCAAATATAGGGAAAAGTCTGAAATTCAGAATATCTGCAATTTCTACCCCAAAAAAGGTTAACCAATTTACATGAACTCCCGTTACTAGTAATTTGAATGAAACTGTAAGTCAAATTATTTGGTTCTAATAACTTGATAGTCAAAGATTAGGTACAAATAATATTTTTTTGTTTTTATGGGAGACTGGCGAAATCTCAGTTCGGAGCGAACCACTAGTTAAAAAAAGTTTTAAATAATAATTGCATTGACCTAGTTAGAATTGACATATTTTTTAATGACAATTATTTAATACGGAACATTACTGTATATACAGAATAGGTGTAAATAAACCTAAAGTCGATTCCGCTATAGTGCATTTTATACTAAAACTATACTATACTATTTCCATTTCTTTATTTTCTTGATGGCAGCTCGTGTGAAAACTTAAACGAAAGTCTTTTTCACATTATGTATGCATTATTTTATAAAAATATGACGCTTACGCACGTACAAGGTTATACCAGAGTCGGAGAAACTGATAGGGATAATATAATTATAATAATATCGATAAACGTAACACGATAACCAGACTCGATATTTTCGGCATTTTGATATTTGACAGTTGGGCATCAATCAACACGGAGGAACACAAAATACACAACGTAAGGTATGGATAATGTGAAAAAACGTAGCGAACAGAAATGTAGTGACTAGCACGACCGTCTTGTTGCGGTGACAGATTAAAACAAACACAAAATGGCGGTGGACCATTGAGTATTCCCACCTTGAAAAAATATATTTGAATGTTTTTGTTGTATTTGTCTTTGTTCAAAATGTAATAAATATATGCGATCGATATCATTACTTATTTGGTCACAACACTACAACTATCAAATTAGAACTGTCATCGAGAAAATAAAGAAATGGAAATAGTATAGTTTACATAAAGACATGTCATTGTTATAGCAGGATTCAAATGGTAGGTAAGCAGTTTAAAAACTCCAAGTCAAAATTTAGTTGTCAGTGATAGCTGTATTTGTTGATAGGGTTGTAAATGTTCAATTGATTGGCACTCAAATTCAAAACTCAAAAACTGTTACTTATTTAAATGTAGTAGCAATCTATTGGTAAGCAGCTAACTCAACAAGTCAAAAATTAGGTATCAGCGTTCAGCTCTATTTGATGCGTAGGTTGTAAAGGTACTTTAGTTACACTAATAACTAAAACAAAATATTGTTAAAGGTACAATTCGTAGGTGCTAATTAATAAAGTGGCAAAGATTAGCAATAATTGAGTAAGTTTGTTAGACGTTATCGACGCGGTATCGTTCTAAGTATATATATCTTTATGACGCACATTATGTACACATAGATAATACATAAAAGTCGTGTCTATAATTCTGATACATTGTATTTGTAAGTAATTTGTAACCCATTTTATCATTTGGTCATTGATTCAAATCATTGATTCACAAAGTGGTCCAGGTGGACCCCCAGGGGTCCATGGGAGACTCGACGGGGGTCTACGTTGGCTTGATAAAAAAATGGAGGTTTATGTTGGCTTGACTTCACACTGTAAGCAGATAATATTTTAAGAAGCTCAGCGGCTGGTACTTTTAAAAAGTTGCATAGTTCATAATCAGTATAACGTGCCGACACTTGCAAAGCGAAAACTGTTATTCGTGGTTGGAAGTCAGTCGCAAAGCAAATTTCCATAGTTAGATCTAATCTTCACATTTTTTGTCGACTGGGAATATGTTAGAAATGCAGCTGCAGGGGGTCCACCGGAACCAGCAAAGTTTTGGAAGTGGTCTATGAGAAAAAAGTTTGGGAACCTCTGATTTAAATGAATACATGCGCTGTTCATATTCTCATCTGCTTGAGTAGTATCTGCTGTAACCAATTGTTTTGTCCAATGCTCTGCTTATATATAATTTGTTAATTTTTATTTATTTCTCTTATTAACTGACATTTGTAATATATTTTTGGCAAACCATATGCGAAAGTTTGGATGTTTGTTTATTTATTTGTTTGTTTGTTACTGAATCACCACGTAACGGCTGAACCGTTTTCAATGAAATTTGGTATTACGTAGATTATAACCTGGATTAACACTTAGGCTATGCTACTTTAAATTGGCAAACCACGCGTGCGAAGCCGCAGACGGAAGCTAGTGGTAAATAAAGAAATACTGAATACTGAATTTTATTGTTAACTGGTTAACCACTCCGACTTCGAACGGATTTAAAAATAAAATATAGACATACAAATTCCCATAGACAAGAGAGCTTTCTGTTTTTCCCGAATTTCTAAGTTTTCCGGGGTAGGTACTTTTTTTTCCTACCTTATTCGAATTAAAACAGTTTTTTTTAAATACCCATATCTGTTCAGCCGTTCTCAAGTGATGCGCCTCCCAACGAACAACAGTTCATTTGATTAGGTATATGTATAGATATTTATTCTTAGGCCGGCTTGCACGATACCTAAACGTATTCAGCGACTAAACATCTTTAAATTTGACGTATGATGTTGTATGATGTTGTTAGCCACTAAATACGTATTTTTATTTATTGGAATTTTAGAGAATTCACCATTTCACCCACTCTGATCACGCTCACTGCTGAACATAGGCCTCCCCCATTTCCAGAGCGACCGATCTTATGCGGCCTGCACCCAACGGCTCCCATCAACCTTTATCAGATCGTCTTTCCATCTAGTAGGGGGGCGTCTTACGCTGTCCTTTTCAGTGCGTAGTCTCCATTCAAGAACCTTTCTGTCCAACGACCGTCAGTTCTTAGGGCTCGTACACAAAACTGCGATGCGATGTCGCTTCGTAAAAGTCTGCGAGGTCCCTAGACGCATCGCAAGAACTTGCGAATTGATTCGCATCGCGCATTCCTGCGACACCGGGATTCATAATAGTAATAAATGGATGAACCCAAAATCTTCTTTGTTTCTCTTTCCTGTATCTCCTCAGCAATAACAAAAGTGCACACTTCTTTTTACGATCCATGTCACGACCTAGTTTTCAAAATACGTTCAGTACGGTTGACGGTCGTCGAATGAATGGTCAACTTGGGAGACGCCTTGCCGCACGAAATCGCATCGCAGCAATTCGTGTCGCAATTTTCTGCGTTGCGAATTCGCATCGCAGTTTTGTGTACGAGCCCTTAGAGCTATGTGCTCCGCTCACTGCCACTTAATTTGCTAATCCTCTGGGCTAAGTCTACTGGATTGTCTATAATTAACAATTTTTTTTTATATAAACCGTAGGGACACAGTGGAACACTTGGTTACGTCAATAATAGTACTTACTTAATTACATGTCTTTATCTAAGTAGAGGTGCCAGAACCAGACAAACATTTCATATATTAGGTATATATGAAAGCTTTTAGTGAAAAAGTTTACATTTAAGCTTAAAAATACTGACTATTAACTATGTAGGTACATAAGATTATAGCTGCTGTAGAGGGGCATTGTCAAAGAATTGATTATAATAGTACCTATTTTGAGTTCTAAACTGCTGCTTATGTCAGTAGGTAACATTAATTTTATTAAAAACATTGAATTGCATTAGTCATTGAATAAAATATAAGGAATGTCAATATATGCAATAAAAAATGTCAAATCGTAGCTGCTGTAAAAGGGCATTGTCATCTTGCCTAAATAAATCATAACAAAAAAAATGTATATACCTAATCCTAATATCATAGAAATAACAATTTATATAAAAAAAATAATACATACCTACTATCAAGTAATTTCCTGTGAAATGGAGTCATCCTTCAGAGCTTCAATCATGCTATAGTAGCTTTTCCTAATTAATATTCATTTTAATTTTATTTTGTATATGGCATAGTCCATTTCACGCAAATCTTTATCTAATATATTAAATAGTTTGACTCCATTACAAAGAAAACTCTTTAAAAGTTTAGCTAACCTAATAGTTGGGTGTCGAATGCTGCCACCATGCCTTGTTTGGTAGGAATGGGTAGAATTGAAAGTAGGAAAATCTTGTATATTTTTTTTAATATACATGAGGCACTGGTAAACATACGCACTAGTCGGCGTCCTTACCCCTGACTAGTGCGTATGTTTAACAGTGCTCCATTGTTTATATTTCATTCATAATCATTGCTATCATCAAAACAGGGAGTTGTGTGCATTAAGTGTTCTAATTTTTTATCGGGTTCGTAACTACAGCGATTAAAGAGTTGAAACTAAAATTTCAAAATAATTATCTCTATATATGAAATAGCCACACAAACACACTGACATCTCAGTTTTTCAAAGGACGTGGTAAAAAGGATGAAGCAATTCTTTTATCTAACATTACCCTATAAAATAAAGTCACGTAGGAAATTGAATAAAAGTTGCATTGACATTCCTTGAACTATTCATCATCAGCCACGTCCAGTGCTAAACATAGGTCTCCCCATAGATATCCAGAGTGATCGATCTCGGAACACAACGACTCTCACCACCCTTTATAAGGTTGTATTTTCATCTAGTAGGGGTTTCCGTTTTCTGGTGCGTTGTCTCCTCTGGAGAACTTTTTTGCCACAACAGCCGTCAGCTCTTCCAGCTATGTAGGTATATTATATTGATGGACATTTCACACAGCGCTATTTTTTTAGTTATTTTTTAATACTGTATAGATCTTTGTTTGACAACAATCTCACCTGATGGTAAGCTATGATGTGGCACATGTGTACAAAGACAAGCTTATTCCTAAGAAGAGTTTTCTTCCAGCAAATTTAAGGCCAAAGAGAGATACTAGTGTTTATTTCAAAAGTATGATATCTTATCAAATAAATTTTGCAATAGTAATTTCTAAACACTGTCGGCCTCATAAGAACGCAAGATGTTGATCAATTTGCTATGGAAAGGGCTACTTATGCTAAGAGTTTATCTACGAGATCGAATCAGGAATGAGGAGAACCGCTGGCAAACACTTGCATAGCCCAGATGATTAGCAAGCCGATGTGACGGTGAGCGAGACAAATACCTCGAAAAATGTGATCCCATTGGGGCAGAAAGATAGAGTGAGAGCAGAGCTTGCTCGGAGACCACGCACTGGACAGCGCAGCGTAGGACGGCCCCCAATTGATGGAAAGATAGACGCTCCATAATGTTAGTAAATCGTTTAAAGGGCAAGGTGTTCGTTTTTATAACAAACTCCCAAGTGATGTACAAAAATTGACAATTAACAAATTTAAAAAAAACCAATTAAACAAAATCTTTATAAAAAGCCTACTATAAAATATCGGATTATTTAGATGATAGAGAAGCTTGGGATTGAAATTGCTCCAACTCGTTCAAAATGTTAAAATTTAGACGTAATTTATTTTCTTTATTGTTTTGTATTCTAAAAGGATCATTAAAAAAAACAACCAGCCTTGTTTCTTGCCTTTCTTTCCTGGCTTGGTCGCGAAGGAACAAGCAGTAAAATTGACGTTTCAAAGATTGATTTTGATAAATAAAAGATTTTAACTCTGACTTTGGTTGCTAGGAGCCGTTTAAAGATTGAAATAAAAACAGGTAGAAGGATCATTTCCAAAAAGTTTGTTTAATTAAATATAGATTTTACCTAAACACACGACGTGTAATAAAAAGTTTTGGAAATCATCCTTCAAGTTTTTGATCTAGCGAAGCGACATCTCCTAATCAACTTGGGCAAATCGGCATTGTATGTATGTATGTATGTTTGTTTGTTCGAGGATAATTTTCGAAGTGTTAATCCGATCATCGTGAAATTTGATATATAAGTAGGTAGTGTTGGCACAATCCTGATTAATTTGAGTCATCATCATCATAATCATATCAGCCGTAAGACGTCCACTGCTGGACAAAGGCCTCCCTCATTGATCTCCAGGAACTGCGGTTGGAAGCGGCCTGCATCCAACGCCGACCTGCGGTTCTTACCAAGTCGTCTGCCCATCTTGTGGGTGGACGTCCTACGCTGCGCTTGCCGGTCCGTGGCCTCCACTCGAGAACCTTTCGGCCCCATCGGCCATCTGTTCTGCGCGCTATATGGCCTGCCCAATGCCACTTCAACGTGCTAATCCGTCGGGCTATGTCGGTGACTTGAGTTCTCTTACGTATCTCCTCATTTCTGATTCGATCCCGTAGAGAAATCCTCTCCATAGCTCGTTGAGCGACTCTGAGCTTATTCATAAGGCCAATAGTTCATAAGGACCACGTCTCGGTTCGATATGTCATCACTGGTAACACACACTGATTGAAGACTTTCGTCATAAGGCACTGAGGTATGTTGGACGTTGCGAAGTTTCCCAAACGCTGCCCATCCGAGTTGGGTTCGACGATTGACCTCTTTCTCGAAGTTGGACCTACCTAATTGGACTGTTTGTCCTAGGTATACATACGCGTCGACAACTTCAAGAGCCGAGTTCTCAACCATAACTGGGGCAGGGACGACATGGACATTCGACATGATTTTCGTCTTCTCCATGTTCATTTTAAGTCCTACTCGTTGGGAGACTCGATTGAGGCCTTCGAGCATCGTGCTGAGCTCCATCGACTTTGCCATGACCACAATATCGTCGGCAAACCGAAGGTGAGTGATGTATTCGCCGTTAATTTTGATGCCCAGTCCTTTCCATTCCAGAAGCTTGAAGGCATCTTCCAATGCGGTCGTAAACAGTTTCGGAGAAATGACATCTCCCTGTCTTACGCCTCTTTTTAAGGGAATCGCCTTTGAGCTCTGTTCATGTACTCGGACTGACATAGTGGCGTTTTTATACAAACACTTCAACACTTCGATGTACCGATAGTCAATACGGCATCGTTGGAGAGACTCAAGCACTGCCCATGTTTCAATCGAATCGAAGGCTTTCTCATAGTCCACAAACGCGAGACATAGCGGCAAGTTATACTCTTCGGTCTTCTGTATGACTTGCCGCAGCGTATGTATGTGGTCTATGGTACTGTAGCTTTTACGGAACCCGGCTTGTTCGGGAGGCTGGAAGTCATCAAACCTGCGTTCGAGACGGTTCGCGATGACCCTCGAAAACAGCTTATAAACATGGCTCAAAAGCGAGATGGGTCTGTAATTCTTAAGCAAGGTGTTGTCAACTTTCTTGAAGAACAGAACCACCACGCCCCCGTTCCATGCTTTTGGCGTCGTACCTTCAAGCAAGGCGGAATTAAAAAGCTTCTGAAGGACTTTAAGTACCGGTGATCCACCAGCTTTCAGAAGCTCTGAAGTGATTCCGTCCTCACCCGGCGCCTTGTCGTTCTTAAGCTGCTTCAAGGCCATCCTGATCTCATACAGGCTGATGTCCGGAATATCTTCGGTATAATGTCGGGTCAGTTTGGCTCTTGGGTCGTTGGTCGCACTGCAAACAGGATTAGTGACCGAATCGTAGTAGTAGTAGTGTAATTTGAGTAAATGAGCTAAAAATGTCAGGGGGTTGTTGAGATATTGGGGTTCAAGGGGGGTAAAAAAAATGCGATTATTCAGTCAAATGGGACGTTTGATGGAAAGGTTTCCATTAGTACATTTCGATCCCTTTTTTATTTTTAGTTTAATCCTTGTAATTTTTGAGTTAATAAAAACTAAACTTTGACGAAATTCACAGGGTACACCAGAGAGCCCACAGTGCTAAAATTTGGTATGCGTGTAGCTTTAGTGATACAAATAGAGAAAACTCTGAAATCTAGATTAACTGCAATTTATTTATACCCCAAAAAAGAAAAACCGAAATACATGAACCCCCGTTACCTGTAATTTTAATGAAACTGTAGGTCAAGTTAGTAGTTATGTTTCAATAATTTTATTTTGTTTTTATGGGAGACTAGCAAGATCTCAGTTAGCGAACCACTAGTTATTTCAATCTTTAAACATGCAGAGAGTTTCCAGTTAGCTTAGCTGTAATTAGGGTTGCCAACCGTACTCTAAAATAGAGTATTGGCCTCTATATCAAGTAGGCGTACTCTAAAATCTATAACACTAATAGAGTACGCTAAAATACTCTTTTTTACACAATGTTTACTAAACTAGTGCCAGTCTGTAATAATATGCAAAAACCCATAATCAGAATAAAAAAGTCTACTATTTACTGTTAATTATGTTGGGATCGCCGATTCCCCAAACCATATTCGAACGTTCCTGAACGCAGCCATTAATGCCATTAAGTTAAACGTGTCAATGTATTGTCATGTCACAAGTTGTTTTGAGTAGTCTTTGAGGTTACCCGTTACATTGATTTTGTTTCCACTGTGTTATGACTTTGTTTTATCAAATTAACACTAATTTTTCATTGTGTATAGACACATGTTTAACGTATTTACAATAATGGTTTGATTTTAGTAGTGATAACGGGCTGTATTCACTAAATACAATATCTTTAAAAACTAATGTTGAATTTAAACATTTAGAACAAATTATAGAAAGAAAACTTAATTTACAAAGACTAAACATACACATGGACAGTTTATATTCAGAAGTAATAATTTTAAAAGAACTCTAAGCCGAATTGTTTAATAACACAGATTTTATGCAAAAATCCACTGCAGAAAAATGGCAATTTATTTTAAAAAAAATGTCCTGAAGAATACGATTGTTTAAAAAAAATGATTAGCTACAAGTATACTCTCTGTTCCCGCCACTTCAGCATTTACTGAAAGAGTCTTTTCGGTCATGAATGTGAAGTGGCGAGAAGAGAAACAGAATTCATTGAAATTGATCAAAAATGAGCTCTTGATATATATAAATTTAGAGTTGGAATGTTTGGACTCGTACAATTCCTTTAAAAACAATGAAAAATTGTTATGTGCTGCAAAAAGTACAAAAAATACCTTTTTAAAAGTACAAAATAAATATGTAATACTCTTTTTTGTAAGTCCGTACTCTTTATTTACCTCCTTTAAAAGCAGATATACTCTATTTCTTCTAAAAAAAGTTGGTGACCCTAGCTGTAATGTAGTAGCTGAAATGTTAATGATGACCGTGACGGACTCGTGGTCACACCGTTTTGCCACACCAGTGTGACTACGAGTAATTTATTTTCCTCGTGGTCACACTGTGCGGTGTGATCAACAGTAATTAGTGAAACATAAGACTCGTGGTTACACTACTAGTGTCGGGAAAGTGACAGTGTAGGTACCGATCAATACGCTACTCAAAAATAAAATACTAATGTAGTTATCGAAACAAAAATAGTAATTGCATGCTTTTGATCGTGTGTCTGTCCTTTTCAGTGCGTTTATTAGTGATTAGACTTCTCATCTTCATAATTTAGCGTAAAATTTCCAAAAAATGGCCAACAGTTATTTGGTTATGGATAAGCTGCATCTGAGTATTTAAAATAAAATCGTCTTTTTCCGTTTCTGTTTGTCGTCCGTTCGTTTGGGTTGAAATTTGCTACTCTAATGTCATTATGTAGAACATTTAATAATGTTATTTATTGTCACATAGTTCTTGTGACATACTGACTATTAATCACCGAATTATATAAGCGAAGCGACATTATTAGTTCGATGGCGTTCGTTGCTGACACACCAATCTCTTATGCATGCATCATTTTTAAGCCACGTATTCTTCATGTACGCCATAAAAGCGTTAATTTTATTGTTTTTTAAATGAGCACATTGCAATTGTATATACGCCCAACCATCTTTAATTTGGTTCTCCGGTAACAGTGGAAGAGCAGTGCACAAACCTACTAAACGGCGATACAACTTTGTCTCTATGCCTATAGATTTAGCTTTTCGCCACAAACTCTGCGTGAAATGGTAGTAGCAGTTTTTTATTTCGAGATTTGGGAAAATTAATTTGAGTGCATTAGAAGTTGCAACTTCAAAGTCTAGATGGAACTTATCTGGTTTCCATTCGGGAAATTTGGCTTGCAATATGTCAAACAAAGCCGAATACGTGCTTTCTTTTTTGTCACTCATCAGGGCAAATACTTGTGGAACCACATTAGTTGTTCCGGATGAACTTCCCAAATCACCGTAAATAATAAATAACTGATGAAATGGTTTAGGTGTACTTTTGAAGGTTCCGTCACAAAAGTATTCTTTTACTTCACCCAATAACTGTTTTGCTTCGTCAAAACAAAACACCAATAATCTGGAGTCCTCGTACTGATAATCAGCCACCAAAGAATTTTTAAATTGTGCAGGAATCTCAACTTCGCTCAGCTTTGTAAAAACTGTTTTGTCCATTTGCAGCTTACGTTTTCTTGCCGAATATAAGCTGCACTTTACGCTGCGAAACGACGGTACTTCAGTGACTAAGTGAATACCTTTATCATATAAAGGTTTCAAATTATTTTTGTAAATAGCAGGCATTGAATCCGCCGAAGTACCAGCCTCCTCCTTCATATTCACTATCGACATCGCTAAGTCATTTTTGGCGTGATTCTGTTTACACTCCTCGGTATGATTAACTTTTTTCATAATTTTATCATCCTAAAAACACAATAAGTTAAGACTAACAGTTGGAAAATATATAACCCCTTCGTCCACTCATAACTGCTTAGTATCTAGATTTTTTTTCACTGTTGCATAACCATTTCATTTCATTTACGAACGTGGACGAAGTGGATATTTTATCTCATTAGAAAAAAAAGGATGCTATGGCGCTCATTAGGGAAGGCCTATGTCCAGTAGTGGACAAATATAGGCTCATGATGATGAACAAAGGATGCCTATGCAGTCACGGAGAAAGTATTCAATTATTTACCTTGGCAGTAGTGACAGACCCCGTACATTTATGCTTTCGCCGTTGGCTACAGAACCATATAATATTTTTGTTCGCATAAACTTTATGTTTATGGTATTGGTATCCATCGCTTAAAAGCACTTCACCACGTTTTCTTTTGATTCTTTTACCCATTTTACGTTTATGTACCCAACAGTAAAATTCGTGCTATTTAAGCGTAACCTAAACCATAATTTGAAAATTCAGAATGACAATTTACGTGTCACTATTAAATAGTTCCTGATTCATGAAGTATTTATCAAGGAGTTTCAAAGTACTAGTTATTTTACGAATAAGTATTTTATCTATCGGGCACTTCACTACATACCTACTATTCAGTCAAGTGCGATCCTTTTCAGAGTAGTGTAACCACGAGGAATATAAATTACTCGTAGTCACACTGGTGTGGCAAAACGGTGTGACCACGAGTCCGTCACGATGATGACGATGAAAAAAAGTAAGTAACTAAGTAGGTACATAGTTAGTGATTTTGTTTTGTTGGACTTTGTCACGGATAGTAAATTGCTGATATAAAATGCAAAATGTTGTAATGGTATTATTTCAAAGCAAGCATCGGTATTTTGATAGGTATCAATGTTATCATTTGTTTTAATGTCGTATTACTTATAATTATTCTGTTCTAAGTTTAAATTTTTATAACCCTGGTCAAGTTCAACGCCTCCAAAACTCAGGCGTGTGTGCTTTCCGCAAAAAGGTCTCCTTTTCATCCCGTTCCCACCTTTTGTGACATCCCACTCGTAATTTCTGAAAGTCTTAGCTTGTTGGGCGTTGAGCTCACGTCCAACCTGAACTTCCTACTTAATACCTACTTTTTGAAGTAAAACTTCTTTACGCACGGAAACTTGGGGAGTAAGAAAAGTGAGATCGGGCGAGGCGAACGGAAGTTGAGAGCGAGATATAAGTTAGTGAAGATAGAAAGAGAGAGAGTTACGTTTATATTACTATAGGGGCAAGAGAGAGAGTTGCGAGCACACATTTTCTTTCTCTCTTTCTCTCATAGCCAGTTAGGTTTCGTATATCAAAAAAACAGAGTGCAGGCCTATTGTCTGTATCACACTGAAGGAGCAAGAGAGAGCAGCGCGACGCACATTTTCTTTTTCTCTTCTTCTCATAGCCAGTGCATGAAATATATATATCTCAGTCAGAAGTTCGTTTGCGAGTTTCCTAGCGTTACGCGAACGGTGATTTCTTGATTGATTTTCGTAATTTAATTTTGTAATTAATATATTTTATAAATTAATATTTTGAAAAAGAAGTTTTACTTCAGTCGTGTGGTCTAAAGCACACTCGTTTTTTTATAAGCGATACATTTATTATCAGAATTAATATACTGACGAGCAGATAAAAAAAACGATGATTCACAAAAACCTGTTTTTTGTGTAGCTATTGTAGCTGTCCCGATTTGAAAACCAAAATTCCGATTATTTTAACCTTCTGTTCCGAAATTTGACTCACTGGGCCTGGCAACACTATAGTCTAACTTTTTATTAGCTGCAGTAAAATGACGTTTCTAAATGTCATTCCGTAAAATAATGTTGCCAGCCTAATCTCAATAGGGATGTGATTCAGTTCACAAAAATTAATTAAATAACATTATTATGACGTTTTTGTTTCATTTTGAATGTACCTCCCTATACTTCCACTAAAAAAGATCAATCCTCTAGTATAGTAATAATAATAGGTTAAAAAAATACATTACAACTTAATATTAAATCTCAAAAAAAAAAACCAAACTGATTATTCATTTATGATTCACTCATTTAGCTACATCCCTATTTATTTTTCTTCAAAAACCGGCAACCCACAAAACGTCATTTTACTGCAGCTAATAAAAAGTTAGACTTTAGTGGCATCACAGAACAAAAAAAAAGTTCTGAGTGGCATCGTAGTTTCCGAACGGATGGACCGATTCGGGCACGGTTTTATTATTAGATAGCTTGTTTAACTGGAGTGCTTCTTATCTGTGTTAGTTTTTAACTTACGCAAGAAAGGGGGTCATATTTTAATATTTTGTAAAAAATAACTTATTACATAAACGAATAATTATTACCTACTATGTGGAAAATTGCTCAAGGGATCAGTGGCCACATTTTGGAATATCTCTTGGTGGTTAATGGAACACAATCTAGATCTTGATAAAACTTCTGATGATTCATAGATGATTCATTCCCTTAGGAATCTATGGACGTTCAGTAGTTTATGATGATGATGATAGACAATGATTTCATTTCCTTACTCACAGTATTATGAGCTCACACAAGTACTTACTTAACTGTAGATAAATCGGTAAGTACGTATCTATTGCAATTCATGCACAAAATAGGAACAGAAGTTAAGTTGTACTTTTAAACTTATTTAGTACCTACCTTATTCTACAAAACAGATAGAAACATTAAGTTAAGGTTTGCACAACGAGCGAAAACAGGCGAACCATGTGGACAACGTCGTGGACTAGTTCATCAACAGCTAACACTTGTACTACCATGTACTAACACAGACTATACCTTACTATTTATTGTAGTTGTTTGATATTCCTTATTAAATAAAATAATACGCGCGCGCACGTGGATTTTGGATAAGATCGAAGCTCCGAACAAATTGATCAGACGACCACGTAACGTATTATCTTTCTTGATGTTTTAGGTTTACAAAATAAAAGGCGCGTACTTGATGATAGTAAATTTGTATCAAATTTGCAATCAGTTCTTCGCCCTAGCGTCTATGGCGCGAAGCGTATTTTACAATTTTAGACATTTTCTCAAATAAAGTATCTAAGCGTTCAAATGAGACATGTATCTAAACGACCAGCTATCTCGTTCTTGACCGCCCATCACAGTGGTTATGTTGTTAGAATTTTATTGATGTAAAACTTCTTTACGCACGCTTGACTTGGGGAGTAAGCTGGTGAATGCGTTATGAAAAGTGCGAACGGAAGTTGAGAGCGAGATATAAGTTAGTGCAGATAGAAAGAGAGAAAGTTACATTTCGTATATTACTGTAGAAGCAAGAGAGAACTGCGCGCGCACATTTTCTTTCTCTCTTCCTCTCATAGCCAGTACATAATATATATATATATATCTCAGTCAGTAGTTGGTTTCATTATTTTTTGTAATTTCATTTCGTTCTTGAACAATTTTATAAATTAATATTTTGAAAAAGAAGTTTTACTTCAATCTAAAGAACACTCTTTTTTGTTAATAACAGTTTAGAATGAAGATAAATCCTAAGTATTCTATTCTTTTCTATTACATAAATTGCTCTCCTGATATGTTCGTACGTGCGCGTTTTTGTGTGCTAACTGTGCTATATATAACTTCTGTTACCATCCATTTTATGGTTCATGGTACTAAAATATAAGTACAATATAATTCTGAATTAACTTATCGCCTTTGCCTTTGTATGACTAATTTAATTACTAATATTATTTTCAACACACTTGCTCGTAAAGAGAGCCATAGTAATCGTTATTAGGGCCATAAACCGAACTATAATACACGCGTGCGTAATAATATAACACACTAGTGCATAATAAAATTATCCCTACAAAGTTATGTTAGTACCTAACTGCAAATTATATGCGAGTAAACAGAGCATTTTCAATTTAACCGGGTAATACAGTTTTTGTAACAACAAAGAGGTTTTATGCCGCTGAAAATCCTATTACATTTTTGGAATAAATAAATATATCCCTAATTAAGACGCAAAAACATTTATTGTTATCAAATTACTTATAAATCACAATAATTTGTTATAAAATATTTGCATTTATTCACTAAAATTATAATTTTGAAGTAAGCTGTATGGCTTTGTAATCAATAAACTCACATATGGCGCGTGCAAAAAAAAACCTTGCGCGCCATTTCCCTTTTTTTTGTGTGTATCGCATTTGTGGCCATGTGGTAAATAATTGTAAAAATGTCAAGTTTTAGTACAGAAGATTAACAATTGATAGATTAAACCCCGCCAAAAATACTAAATGCAGCACAATATGCAAATGAAAGCCTAATACCTGCAAAATCTAGAGCAAAGTACTTAGCTGCTTCATACAATGGAAAAGCAACAAAAAAACCAGTCATTTTCAGAAAATGTGTTTTGGCGTATTTCTCTGAACTCGCCAATACATACAAACCCAGCTCCCTGTGGTGTATCTATTCCATGTTAAGAAGCATGGTTGAGTTCAAACATTGTGTTGATATCAAAACGTACTGTAACCCACAACCATGTACATCCCGTAGCATGAGTTATTTGGTGCCTTCTCCTTCCAGTAATTTGTATGATTTACCTTTATCACCGACATTTACACAAGAAGTAAATGAAGATACTAAAGAAGTGGCAAGTACCAATATAAGACAAACTGTGAAATCGCCATCAAAAACAATCCAATATCGTTTTGAAAATTGTACATTTACCAATTGTTTTAATAGTTAAACGATTTATGCAAAACATATTTGTTTTTTTCTTACAAGTGTGTTGAAAAAGTGCGTATGAAACTCGTGAGCAACTAGCTCACTAGACACTCGGCTGATTTACGCCCTCGCCTACGGCTTGGGCTGCAAACCACAGCCTCGTGTATAATGAGCAACTTAGCTCACTTGTATCTATAATATTATGTATGCGTGGTTTTGTGTTATCTACTTCTCTAAAATACTCTAAATATCTTAATAAAGTTTTTTAGTTTGTGTGTTGGTAGGGGTTAATATCAGAAACGACTAAACCGAATCTGATAATTCTTTCACTGGTATAATGCCATAAGTGAGTGCTATCACACTAATATATAAATGCGAAAGTGTGCATGTTTGATTTGTTTGTTTGTTACTCAATCACGTCGTAAGGGCTGAACCGATCTCGATGAAATTCAGTATCTCCGTAGATTATAATCAGGATAGGCTACTTTTTATCCCATAAATCAGTTCCCATGGGATAAAAATGGGGTGTCAAGTCAAGTTGCAACAGCGAGTTTAGCTTTATTTCTAGGTTACCTAGACAATTAGTAGTGTAATGCGTAGGAAGTCGCGGGCAAAAGCTAGTAAGCTATATTTTATTTTAATAAAAATCAGTTGCAGTCTAGTTAGCTAAAAAATATAACTAAAATAACAGATTTTGCTAAGGCACCTCCCCTGTATCGAAGTAGGGGTGATTTTTTTACGTGTAGTTGAACAGGTCTTTCAAAAGACTGAGGTTTTCCAGACTTATTTTAAACAAAACCTTTTTTTGAAATATAAGGCATTTTCGTAATATGTGACAATTTGATAATGCCTTGACATTTTAGTGATTTTTGACCTCATTATTACTGTAAGTACTTACTCATGTTGTATGTATGTAGTACTTGTTTAATGTGTAAACAAGTCATTCACATTTGACCTTTGACCCTTGATCTGTTTATTTATATAAGTACTCACGTGGTGTTTAGTCCGGGCTCGATGTTGTTGTCCGCTATATACTGTTCGGCCATATCAGCTAGTAGAACCCGGAAGGTTTCGTTAAGGTTAATGAACTGGGGGACGGCTGTAGCCAGATACAGGGTGTGGCGGGAGTGGGGGGCCTCCAACACTGGCTCTGGTTCTGGGATCGGTTCTGGTTCTTCTGGCAGAGGTCCTGTGAAAATAAAAGGAGTCACAATATAGTAATATTAAAAATAAATATAAGTATTTTTTCAGCTATCTTGTTTCCATGCTTTGCTTAGTTTGGGGCCAGATAGCGTTGTGTGAAATATCCACCAATATTTATTTAATTATTTATTAACTATACAGGATGCTCTGATTTGAGCATATTTACCTAAAACAGTGGATACACCTCAACTTTTTTTTTATTAATAACTTATCGCATAGCTCTATCAAACTAAGCAGAGCTTATATTATATTGTGCACTATGGGAACCAAATAACTAATAAACTGAATGTATATTTTGTAATTACTTACATACATACATAATATAGAGAAACAAGATATAGAAAATATGTCAGTAGATGTGAATGTCAACATAAACTATGTTATGTCCTTATGGGCCCCACACACTTCAACGAATTTCACACTTCGCGCGAGCTTAATTCAAGCCTGGCTTGAGGCTTGCGCAAGCTTTTGTGGTAATAAATTGTTCAAATTTGTAACGTTGCGTAATGCGCAAACAGATCGTTGACGCGTGTGGGCTCCGTTATGGCGCTCCTTCCTTTCATTCACTGTCAATGTGAACAATGTGTTTCAAAGTTTACTCGTCAATACTGTCTTAATTGCCCGTCCAATATGAGCCAATAAAATGGAATGTCAAAAATATAATGCAGGGCAACTAGTGGACGGACAATAGAGCATTGTGACACCGCCATCGCCAGACAGTGGACATGGGCATTGCCGACTACACTCAATAAATTGTATCGCAAAACCCTTACAGAAACTAGAGTCGTACAGGCTCTGCCTAGTTTAGGAATTGGTGTTTATCTGTGTTTACATTCATCGTCTCTAGTTTCATTCAAATACAACAAAACTTTTGTAATGAATGAATGAATGAGTTAATTATTTCGTTGTAACTTATGGTTCAGTGTATACCCACCTACTGTAACATTTTTGCTGAATAAATATATATTAATATTGCCGTCAGACAAGAGTGTAGAGCAAGATAAAATTAATTCAAATAATAACTATTAGTATATCAAAGGGCTCTGCACACCAAAGCCGCCGTGCGCTTAGTTTGAACACCACAATGCCGGTTGGTTGTGCCGGCAGATTGCGCACTGTTTGCTCAGTTGCCCGCCAGCTTTCATCATGCCGCAGCCCGGTGGCTTCAATGTGTAGAGGCCATTAGGAGCACCTTTAGACGGTGCCCTAATAGAACGTGTTCTTGTCATTTTAGTCGCGTGATGTCGATTAGGAGTTTAGGACACCAATTTGACATCAGAATGTTGGATCACGAGTTTGTACGTACAAAGTTCAAGCGAACTAGCGATTATCATGGAATCGCGTTCTCTTAGGACACCGCCTTAGGTCTGGCAACTTACTGATCATCCTAACACTAAACTTGAAGCCCCGCATGAACATCAACCCTAGCTTGGCCTCGAAGCGCACGAAGAGACGGTTGACATCGCCGAAGCGGAACCGCTTCTCGGAGTTCAGTCGGTGCGTGAAGAGCAGACCATCGTGACCGGACTCATCGATACCACCTGGGAACCCAATAACAACTTATAACCAGACACTCATAATACCCATTTAAGATACCTTATACCTCAAGAAGTAAAAATGTCAAATGATGGCAGGAATTTCCCAAAAAACTCTTAAATGTTATCATTAACTATTTAGTAGGGGACGTCCACCAAAAAATACTAATTATAACATCCTATACTGCGCTTTATATTACATGGTCTCCATTCGAGAACCTATCTGCCTCAACGGCCGTTAGTTTTAAGAGCTTTGTGTCCTGTTTTCTGCCATTTTGACTTTATAAGTCAGTAACTTTCGTCTAGTGTCAGAGTTCGGTTGTTAGTTCAGCTGACCGAACTACTGATTATTTTCGGTGTCTGTAGTCCGGTTGGTACAAAGCACCGAACTATCAATACCCTATAGTAGCAACAGTTCGCCTAGTAACGTAATGTAGTTATGTATAAATCCGACTATTGACACCGAAAAGTATCTGTTCAGACTAATAGGCGAACTACTGACACTAGAGGAGCTTTAGTACGCCTAGTGCAGATCACAGAGCACTTAACACTTTATGTAACATCTCTAATAACATGTGTTTCGCAAATAAAGAAATTGAAATTAGTTTATAATGTATAATGGCATACAACTTATTTTATAAGAAGTTAGAAAAGTAATTAGAGTACAAGACACGTAAAAGGAAGTAGGAAAAACATACCTGGCTTCACAAGAAGATAGTCTCCTATAAAACCGTTCACTGCGAAATCAGTAATGTTCATTTCAATACCCATGCCTTCTCCATCAAACACCCAGTCAATAATATTGTTGGTAGGATAAGGACTAGGATAGTTTGGCGACGTAACCACTGTAGGTTCATCTACGTTTAAAGTGATATGAATTGGAGCTGTATTCGAATTGAAAGTTTCTGAATTAACATCCAAATCTTCATTATGGGTCTTTGCTAACTCCACAAACTTATTAATATCTACAGTTTCGAATTCGGGTACTGGGTCTTCCTTAACGACAGCAGCGTTATAATTTTCTGCTGCGTCTTTAGCTTCAACTGATGCGTTGATTTCGGGAGATTTATTGTCATCGCTTTCAAATGATTCCGCGTTCTTGTTTTCATCTTTAATAGGGTCAAGAAACTTTTTAGAGTCATTATTCATTTCAGGTAAAGATTCAACATCACTTTCGAAGGCATCGTCAGGATTGGGTTCGAACAATTCGTCGTTTAAAAGTACGTTCAAGTCCATGTTGGCAGAATCGTCAACTTTCATATCGTCCTCGTCGATAATATCTTGCAGAATTTTATCGAAGTCGACATCAGCATAGTCGTCATCTTTGATGTCTGCGACTAGTTCATCAGAACCTTCGTCGTTGTTATCATCTTCTTTTAATAATTTTTCATCAATCTTGTCAAAAACTTCTTGGATTTTCTCGTCCTTCTCAGGACTGTCGGCGCTGAGTTTGTCAAGAGTTTCAAATAGTTTGTCTAAGTCAGCATTCAAGTCTGCGTATACTTTGTCCACGGTATCGCCTTCGACAATAACATTATGTTCAATAGGTTTGTTATCAATATCAATTAATTTTTTTTCTTCATCTTTTTTATCTAACTTATTACCAATCTTTAAACCATCATCCATGCTCTTTTCAATGGGAATCTCGTCAATAATAACAGGTTTTGACTCGTCTTTATCTAATTCTTCATTATTATTAAGCTGTTCTTCATCATTATTAAACGCGTCATCAATTTCTCCAATTTTGTCCAGGCTTTCGTCGACAACTTTTTCTTCATTCTTAGATTCTTCATGGTTATCAAACGAATCGTCAGTCTCTTCCAATATTTTCTTGGTTTCATCAATAATTTCATCACTAGCCTTATTATCTGAGAAATTCTGAATATTAGCGATTGCTTTCTTAATTTCTTCTTCAAAGTCATCGGCATCATTATTCAAAATCTTTTGCGTTTCTTCTAGAATATCTTTGTTTTCTTGTTCTACATCCGGCACTGGTAAGGGTGCTACGCTGTCATCTCCCCAGAGTAAAGCATAATCAGCTTGATCGTCCTGCTTCTTTTTTTCAACGTCAATATCGCCATTGTCTTCTATATCTTCATTAGCATCATCATCATTAGCATCATCAGCTTCAAAGCTTCCATCGTTGTCAGCAGGAACCAATTTCCTGCTATCTTGATTATCCTTTGACTTGTCCCTGTTATCTTCAAACTGATAATCTTCGATGCCATCTACTTGAGCATCTACAGGTTCAACGTTTTTTAGATTATCTTCTCTGAATTTGTTTATTTCTTCTTTTACTTTGAGATCACGTTCAGCGTCTAAGGCGTCAAGTTCTGCTTCAATTCTGTCGCCTTCTTCTTTAAGTTGGTCGTAGTCGTATACATTGTCATAGTCATAGTCATCAGGATCGTGTTGAGCTGAAATAAAAGCCACGATGTGAATTATTGTGTAATTATGCGATAATAAATCCTTAGTACCCTTTTTGTATCCTAAACATTTTATGAAAAGTCTGTAAATGAAGTACCGGTAGCCTTATTATGTAAGCCAAATGCTGTAGCGTCGCTGTCGTTGGTCAGGTCGTACCTTACACACGTAAGTTACGCACTATTGGTGTGAAAGGGACGACCTGACCAGCGATAGCGACTACGGGTCTCACGGTCTCACGCCACTGCTACACTCCGGGCGAATCACTGAACTTTATCATGAATGCATGAACCACCCTTCCACACAATCGACGGATGAATGATCAGTTCGGAGGTTGGACTATAGTCTGGAGCCAGCATCTCATATCTATACCTAACCACATAACTGATTTTAAAAAAAATTCGAAAGTACTTTAGCGTCTACCACGATTTTTTGTGGCTTTTCTAGTTATCACGTATTGGCCACGTCTTTTGTGATATATTCCAATTAAATTACCTACTTCGATTGTCTGGAAGAAATCACTTCAAACCGATAACACCGCCCATGATACTATGAATTTGGTCTGTGTCTTCTATTTTGTCTGTAATTTTTATTTTTTATGGCGTACACTATAGTGTTCATTCGGTAATTCATTCAAACAATCTATCTACTCTATACATCATATTTTTGATCTCACCTGTTGGTCTTTTAATAAAAGGATTTAATGTTTGTATATCAACCGAAGGGAATAAACTACATAGTTTGGGTTTGTTGCATGCAAATTAATCTATTTTTTGTATACGATTCTATACGAGGGACTACCACGCTTGCGTCCTTCACCCAGCTAGTGTCGCACGTGAACAAATCGAATTCATTTTTTTTTTCAAATGGGGAGTCCATTTGAAAAAAAAAATCGCTGTTGGCCTCTGAGGCCGTTGCAGCTTGGCAACGGCGGCCCTGTAAGTTTTGATGAGGCAACTAGCGCCAGGGCACCACTTAGGTAGGAACCTCGGCTTGGCCGTTGCCAGGATGGGGATAGGAGAGAAACGCCCGGGTACATTATTGTACCTCGTATAGGCGGCGATTGAAGGGACTCGTCAACCTCGCAGGCGAGGTTAGTGTATCTATAAAGTGTTTGCTCTGTCTAATGTAGATGACTCAGAAATCTCCTCCGCGTTAGTGGAGGTGATTTCGTCATCTCCGAGAACGTGTCTAAGTCGACGGAAATCGAATTCCCTAAGCGCCACCGTCCTTGTATAAGTATGTACCTACACAAGTACACAGTCCTTCTCAGCGTGAATCCAGTGCAAACGGCTTGTGCTCAGATTAGTAAGTTAAGTCTCACAAAGACTCCGCAAACTCCGCATACCAATATTATATCGAACGATAAAATATTAATGTTTGATTGGAAATACTGATAACCGATAACATGAGGTAGGTACCTAATAAAATATATTGTAAGAATGTTATTGATATCTACACATGTCATATCTTTAACTTATTGGATCTGTGGATAACTACAGACCCGCCCGCGGCTTCGCACGCGTGGTTTGTCGATAAAAATAATACCCTCGTTCTGCGTAACAAGTAGCCTATGTCTCAATCCCGATCATAACCTATCTACATACCAAATTTAATCGGAATTGACCAAGCCGCATTCGTGAAAACAAAACAAACAGACAGACAGACAAAGAAACAGAGTTACTTTCGAATTCATAATATTAGTATGGTATGGAATATGTAGTGTTACTTTTTGTTTCCTCTTATCTCAATTCGATACAATATCTGAGATAAAACGAATGACGATTCATATTGTTATTGTATGAATTCTAAATCTAACTAACTACCTGCAATAACAAAGTACAGGTAATTTATGTAAATACGTAGGTATTTAGATGCACTTGTTTTGGCAATGACAGGCCACTCATTTTTTCAGTGTCGTGAATAAGCTTTTTCATCCCATCTATTCGAAAAGTAGCTAAGGGTTCCTGGATAAGTGCGCGCAAAATTGTTCACAATTACTTGTGAATTTGGAACACTACCTACTTAATTAAAAAGTTTGAACGAAATTCGCATAAGCGCGCCTGCCGACCCGGCATTGTTGATACATATTAAAAAAAATACACTGGAACTTCTTATTCGTTTTGTAGGGTTCCGTATCCAAAGGGTAAAACGGGACCCTACTACTAAGACTTCGCTGTCTGTCCGTCTGTCACCATGTATCTCATGAACCGTGATAGTTAGTCAGTTGAAATTTTCACAGATGATGTACCTATTTCTGTTGCCGCTATAATAACAAATACTATTCATGTATCTCATGAACCGTGATAGTTAGTCAGTTGAAATTTTCACAGATGATGTACCTATTTCTGTTGCCGCTATAATAACAAATACTAAAAACAGAATAAAATAAATATTTAAGGGGGTCTCACATACAACAAACGTGATTTTTTGGCTCGTTTTTATAGATAATGGTACGAACCCTTCGTGCGCGAGTCCGACTCGCAATTGGGCGGTTTTTATTTATTTTAGCGTTTACAACAAAGACCTCATGTTTACAATAAATATTGAATCCTGCATTGAATGAAACGTGATTACGAGTTTAAAACGCGGGCATTCCCCTAACGGCCCCTATAATAATTATAGCAGTGGGCCAGTGTTGCCAAAGTCAATTTGAGTGCTCAATCACCGAAATTCCCCGCATCCCATTTATGTAATCTCCAAAGTTATATTATTAAAGAATAAAACACTGTTTTATTACAAAATGTTGTATAAATTTTAACAAAATTTATTTTAGCATGTAGGTACCTAGGTATTATGATCAAAATAAAAAGTAAATGATTTGGTACTACATAAGTAGGTACTTTTTTCCATTTAGTAATCCCCCCGTTTTTTATGGCAATAAAAGCAGTTCTGCTCGATTCCCCAAAACCTACGACTTTAATAGTTCCGCGCGCTCTCCCCGCACTCACTCCCGATTCCCTGCAAATGGGTAATTTCCCCGAAATTGGCAGCACTGGCAGTGGGTCAAAAACGTGGGCTGAAACGCAACTACGTACCTACCTAGGTACTAAACTACTAACCCTGGAAGCGTGACCACCACTGTTTAACGCGTGTTTAAATAATGCCATACCAATTTCAGAAGGTAGGTACCTAATTTAAAAGACATTGTTAAACATGCGCTCAACAACTTTTGTGGCATGACCCTAAATCTATATGTGTGTACCACTAGAAGGCCGTAGCACTTATAGTTTATTTAGATAACTATACAGAATGAATTTGTAAACAATAAACAAATTTCGAGGAACGACAAGGTTACCTTGCCGGTAACAATCTACCTACCTATGTTTCAATTCAATCCATTGAAGTTGTAAGTCCACCTTCATTTACTAAAGCTTAAAGCCTATTTACTAAAACCTTTGGTAGGTATGCTTGGATTCCAGACACAAATATAGGTAAATGATAGTGTCTCGCACCAGATCTGTGTTTCAAGTGTTTTAACATGAAAATGTGCGGTTTGAACGACGATTTTGTAACATCAGCACAGATTAATGTTCTAGATCTTAGACAGAATCATCATTGTTTACTTACAATGCAAGTAGGTAGGTAGGTACCTAATCTTTAATTGACTAGTTCATAATAGCAGTACTAATATAGTAATACATATATCTAATGCTAAACACATACCTGAAGCCAGAACAGCCGCCGAAGCGAACAAATACGCACAAAAACACCACTTCATGTCGTCACTGTAACATCACAGCACAATAGAAATAAATTATAATTAGATCATGCGCGTGCGACCCGTTTCGAACTCAGGAAGAGACTGACAAAAACTAAACTACTAGTGATGTGCTGTGATGTGTAAATATATGTGTAGTACATATTCAAATAATCGTAGAAATTATAGTGTTGCAATATGCCGCGCGGTCAATAGGTACTTTGATGGGTGACAGCTTGCAGCGCGCGTTTGAATTGAGCGGTTTCCGAAGGTGAAAGTAGCATCTCTAAGATTTTTGATTTAAAAACTAATTCATTCTACAGTTATAGGTATTGTTTTTGAAGTAAAACTTTTTTACGCACGCTTTGGGCGTAAGCTGGTGAATGCGTTACGAAAAGTGCGAACTGAAGTTGAGAGGGAGATATAAGTTAGTGAAAATAGAAATAGAGAGAGTGACGTTTCGCATACTACTGTAGGAGCAAGAGAGAGAGAGAGAGGTGCGCGCGCACATTTTTTTTCTCTCTTCCTCTCATAGCCAGTGCATGAAATATATTATAGTTAAGTATATATCTCAGCCTGTAGTTCGTTTGATTATTTTTTGTAAATTCATTTCGTTCTTGAACAATTTTATACATTAATATTTTCAAAAATAAGTTTTACTTCCGTCGTGCACACTCGTTTTTTTTAATACTTACTTATCTACAAACCTCAGCTACAAAGCTTCTTCGGTACAAATAAAATGTACTACCTACCTGGCCATCCAAAGGTTGTCTGGAAGAGATCGCATTTAGCGATAACACCACCCATTGTACCGTTATTTATTGTATATTTACTTAGTTAGGTAAGTACTGTGTTTTTAGTTGGTGTGCAATAAAGAGTACCTACTTATATCTATCTAATCTAATCTATCTTAGAAGAAGTTAAATCTGTCCTAGAAAATATCATTTATCCTTTGAGAATGCTTTACTTGGCTTCTGTTTTACCTAGTTAGCTTACATAAGTTTAGCTTAGTAGGGACTTTTTGCTACATACTGACACTGAAGACTGAGGTAGTACAAACAACAATACCGTACCTACCAGTATGTATTGGCGGATTTTTTTTTCCATTTAGACACTTTACAAACATCCTATTGAGTTATGAGACAACGCTACCCATTCAGTTGTTCTATAAAATAATGACTGACCCGCCTGCGGCTCACACGCTTGAAATTTCCCGTTCCCGTGGGAACTTCGAGATAAAAACTATATAAAACACTCTTGTCAAAGTGACGCGACACTTCATGTAAATGACTTCACGTCGGTGAAGTTATCACTGTAAATCTAGATTACGAGAGAAGCAATCTTAAAATAATGAAGCCAATTGTGTTTTTTTTAAATAAATCCAACGCATTTGCCCTATGAATACAAATTTTGGAAAATCTTACGTGGGATGAAGGAAGGGTGGGAGGGGGTTGAAACAAATCATAACATCTCACCAGGGGGGGGGGGGGGGGTTGACAAATTGTCAAAACGTCTCACGTTATTTGAACGCCCCCTTAGGCAGTTGAAAAATACTTTACGACCTATTATCATAGGTACCTACCTACTTAACAAATAAAAAAAGAAAATCATTAAAATCGATTGACCCGTTTCTGAGGTGTGCGACCAGAAAAACCGTGGCACGAGATTTTTATTTAATAGAAAGAAGATGGTTCTATTAAAAGTCCAATTTGTTTGTGTATTCCCGTTCGTCCCACTGCGTCATTCCACTTCAGTTTAAAAGAATCTCATTTAAATGTAATCTCATTATTTCTCATTTTAAAACATTTAGTCACTTACAATGAGAATTTATAAACTAGGTAAACATTTTTATCGTCTAAAGTCACCGTTACGTAATTAGGTTGGTTTACATTAGGTAAGAAGGATAGGATAATAAATTAAACATAAAGTTAGGAAAGTAGGTAGATAGGTAAAGTATCTAAGTAAATAAGTCTATATCATACGTATAATAAAAATAGCAAAACAAAATAGGTAGATATGTGCACACAAATAAAATATGTGGTTCCTAAGCCCCTATAAGATCCTAGATATCTATCTAAGTAGATATGTGTTGTGCTCAAGTATGTATGCCTACAATTTAGTTTTGTACAGGTTATAAACTAACTTTGTACATTAGTAATTAAGAGATAATTTATAAGTAAGAGATAATTTGTTACAACTTTGTTACACTTCTAGGACGAGTGGGAAATTTCGTTGGAACGACTAACGTAAAATACAAAATAACAAATAACGTATTATTTTATTTCCGTTCGTTCCACTGCTAGACAGAAGGTGTCATGGCGGGATGAACAGGCATTTACAAAGGAGAACGGGCATAAGTGTATGGAAACTGGTCTACCTTGCAATAAAAATGAGTCATATGTCAATATAAAGGTAATTCTATGTATTTTCATATGTAGAAAGTCGCATTTCTCTAAGTATTGTCCGATCTGAGTTCTACTAAAAATTGAATCTGATAATATTTAGTGCCAAACATTGAATATCGTGGTAATTAAAAAAACATTTTGTGTAATGTAATGATTTTATTTAAGTTAGGTAAGTAGTAATACAAATAAAAACAACATCTCATCAGGCGGCAACTTAACTCTAGCTAGAGTAATCGCGCGTTTCCGTGAAACGCGAGTGATCGCGTGGGGAGCATTTTGCCGCCCGTTTTTTTTTGAAAATTGGAGTTGTATGGTTTTATATTTATGTTTAAAGGATAGAATAAAACATAAATTATCAGAATGAGAGACATTTATTTAAGTTTTATACATAAAATTTAGAAAATAATGCTTTGGGAAATCTCAGGTAAAACTTCTTGGTTTTTCACAACCGCTACAATTATTTATATAAAAAAAATTAAACTTAATAGCTAATTACATGTTATCACCATCTACAGCTTGTATTTCAACAAAACAATCATTCCACATGTAAATGCAATGTTCGTTGCACATCGATTGCACCTTTTTTTCGTTCTTCTACTTATTTTTCTTAGACGGAGATACTTAGATCCGATGGCACAGATCGGGCGATTTGGTTTCTCAGTTGTTTGTGCAACGTGTTTACGTTGGATCTTTTAATGATATGCGATCGCCAGGGCAATTTCTTTCAGAAAATTTCGTCGTAATAATTACTTAGTAATTAATAGTATTTTAGTTGTATTATCTGACTATTTATGCCAGCAATGTTCAGAATTGAGAAAAATAATCTCATTGGCCATCTACGGGTCTACCCACGGAATATTCTTCTTTCATTTGACCAACGACGTCAACTCCTCCTTTAGTCCTATTATGATTGTCCCATGTTATGATTTCTGGTTTTTGAGCAGCACTGGTACTCGTAGTTTCGTCGATCGTGTTGTCTTTGTATAACGTCGACAATAGTAGAACAACTTTTTTTGGCTTTTTATAGGCACATAGGATATTAGATAAAACCTTCTCACCAAATCCGAATATTGTTCTTGGCTGTTCTCTGTCTTTGATATTTAAAAAGCAAGGTGGGATTTCTATTTTGTTTTTTCGCTCAGTGCCCACTGTAGTTGTGACCCACATTTTTATGAAATATCAGTGTTGGTATTCCCTGAACCATATCTATGATTTAAACTATGATGTAAATACCTATCATATCAAGAATAAAGATATATAAGTACCTACCTATCATATCTTACTACTATGATTTTTTTATATTTATTCTTTCTCTATCTTTAGGACCAAATAAAATTAATATACCTAGCCGTTTAGAAGATGATTGACATTTTCTATCGAAAACAGCTTTATTTTGTTTTGTTTTTTCACATGTAAAACTACTATTAGATTTTTATCCTATAACGTAGGTACTGTACCTGCTTGTCGTAGGCATCAACAACCTACTCTGTAATCCTAAATCCTAATACCCACTACCCACTTAAATAAAGTAATTTCATATAAACCTATTTGTCCCATCCCTAGTTCCTTTTCAAAAGACAGTCATCGTTTGGCGACATGGCCGTAGCTAGGGTGGAGCATTGTGGGGCAAAGCCCTACCATAAAAATACCATCAACTAAGTTAATAAGTATGCTAAGTAAACTGTTTGTTCATAGTGTGATATAATTAATAAAAAAAATACTACTAGCAGCATAGCGCCATCTGAACAATGTTACAATCATTAAATACTAATTCTGTATTATGTCCATCGATGATATTTGAAGTATGTGTGGGATCTGTGCCCGTATTGCAATGGCACAGAGAAGGAATCCCGCTCAATTGCCCCTGGTTGGTAGGAATACACCCAGAAGTCAAGTAGGTACGATGAAAATCCAAATCAGTTTATACTTTCGCCCTACCTCTAACCGCTGCCCTACCCTAAATCCAATTCTAGCTGCGGGCCTGTTTGGCGATAACCTTATCGCCATTTAATCGCATTTCATATACAATACAATTACATATTATTGTTAAAAGATTAATAACTACTCGGTAATTCCATTTCGCTATGTAGGTACCTATGACAAAAATATATTTAATGACCAAACTTTGTGCATTCAGCCAGTAAATAGGTCATACTATCTAACTAGGTAGGTACATATTTGAACAAAAAATATTAGATTAGGAAGTGCCCTATTCAATAATCCATATTTTGTCCAGATTTTGTAAACTACTTCTAAGAGATATTGTCTAACCTAGATATTAAGTTTTTATTATACCATACCATGCCACACCCATACGGGGTACATGCATCTAGAATTACTAATTGCAAACTATTCTAGGTTGCATTGAAATAAATTATTATTATTATTATCAGGCCACTGTGTCTCCCCGCGGGGCAAAGACCTCCCCCCATTCTTTCCAGACACTTCTTTCAAGCGCTAAGGTGGTCCAGTCCGCTCGGAAATTAGTGAGCTCATCCCTCCATCTCTTCTTTAGTCTGCCACGACGTCTTCGGGCTGTGTCGGGGTTCCACTCAGTGGTGAGCTTAGCCCACTGATCACCCGACATACGGCATAAATGACCAGCCCAGTCCCACTTGAGTTTGGCTGCTTTCTTAGCTACACCTACGATTTGTGTTCGCGAGCGCAGCTCGGTGTTGCGTATGCGGTCAATACGCTTGAATCCGAGAATGCTGGCGCTCCATCGCACGTTGGCAAACCTTGACTTTATACTTTTGGATGTTAGTCAAAGACCAGGTGTGCGCACCATACGTTAGAACGGGGAGGTACATACGTTCATCAACTTTCGTTTGATCGAAAGAGGAAGGTTACCCTTCATTAAATCTCCCATGGACTAATAGTTCCTCCAGGCATTCTCGGTTCGCCGAGCGATTTCTTTATCCTGGATGGAGTCGAAGGAGACCATTTGGTCCAGGTAAACATACTCTTGGACGTATGCTGGCTGTTCTCCATCCACCGTAAAAAATAAATAAATAATTACCTATAATATTTAATAACCCCGCGAAAAAGGAAAAAGTATATTAATGCAACTAGCGCCATCTACTGATAACCCATAAAAGTTTTTCATTTGCTGGGCCTCTTACCGTACTACAGTGGTAGAATGAGGCAGTGGGTAATGATTAAAACAGGAAGCCTAAGAAGTTCGCTAGTACAGCAATAGATAGCGCTATTCACAATCTTGGCTTATTTAATAATATAATCATGTATTGTAGTAATATGCAAACTGCCTATAATTAAACGTTTTAACAACAATAAATACATTTTAAACCAGTTTTAGCTATATTTAATACAAGGAGAATAGATGACTTCCTCGTTGGTAGACTCTACGTAGTAGATTAAAAGGTCAACAATACCTAATGTAGATAATCACAAATTATTACGTCAAATATATTAATTTGTCGATTTCCTAAAAACAATATAAAAACTTATCGCAAGCACTCAAACGACCTCCAAAAACCAGTGTCCTCAAACGAGGCCAAATCAAAAATCCCTGAAAATTCGCACCCGAAACCCTCGCCTTGATTTCCAGGGCCAATTCGTTCGACCTGTTTCACGGCCAAAGAGGAACCTTGCGAAAAAGTTTGCGTGAATCCGACCTTGCTGTGACCTCGTCGTCAAGGTTTGCCCTTGCTCATGAGGTCGCTCGAAGGTCGGCCTTGTTGGTACAGATGACCTTACTTCTCCAAGGTTTGCAATGTATGATTTCCGTGTGTTATCTGTGACGATTATGACGTAGCCGAGTGATGATGATATTGTCGTCATTAGACTTGAGCGATTTGTTGCACAGAACACAAATATATTTTAATATTTTTTGCTTTCAGAATTATAGTTCGATTTTTAATTGTTGTCTATATTAAAAGAGGTCTATATTAAGGTGTTCGTAAAAGACCAGCTAGTAAAGCAACTTTCTACTACTAAGTACTTAAATGGGTGACCGCTTAGAGGGAACAATATGAGTCATGTGGATACACACACAGTGCCAAAAATATTAAGTAATTCTAGGAGCCAATCAAATATATATGTGTACTTATGAAAACATGGAGCAAGACTGAATTTAAACACATTTGTGTCATTTATATATCAACTAGCTGGCGCCTGCGGCTCGCGTCGGGTAACAAGTAGCATATGTCCGAATACCCGTCATAATCTATCTGTATACCAAATTTTATCGAAATCGGTTAAGCCGTTTCGTCCTGAAAACGTAATAAATAGACAGACGGAGAGACAGAGTCACTTTCGAATTTATACAAATTATAGAAAAACATCCAGACCCGGAACTGATACATGATCTGTAGATCATGCAAACATTTGTTTCGCGGCGGGAATCGAAGCCGCTACCTCCTGACTTCCTGAGTCTCAGTCGGCTATTCACCCACTGCGCCACGGAGGCCGTTCTAAGTGATAGGACTTAGAAGTGGCTAGGCCATGCATGACTAAGGCTTTTGGACACTGAAAACTTCGAAGCCAAGGTTGGCCACTAGGGTGCAGGACTTAATCACTCCTCATGTTTTTTGCATACTGATGAAGATGTAGAATTTACAATTTATTATAATTACATGTATTAATGTTAATATTATATATTTATATTACTACCATATTTAATATGGTAGCCCTGAAAATAGATTTGCTAAAGACCTAAGTGGGAATGTTAAAAAAATCTATTTTATTTTAGATAACACAAAAGTCCGTAATGCACAATTAAGTATTTGAAAGTGAAAATATATACCTAATAGGTAATGTTAACGACATTAAATTTAATTTAAATCACGGATAGGGCTGATGGCTAGTATTGTTATAAAATAGTATTGTTTCAAATTAATTTAAATTGAAAAAATTCATTGTTTTTTTTTTGCAACACACAACAATGCAACAGCATGTTTAAAGTAGGAAATATTCGTTCATCATATAAGTACTGACTAAGCGGCATCGTCGCAAAGGCGCCGCCGATTTACATTAAAAATTGTTTACTGGAAATGTATCGATTACTGGATAAATATTCAAGCTACCGGTCCAATCTATCTAGCTAAGTAACCAATCTCTAAAATCGGTTAATACAATAATGCTTATGTGTTTTAAATAGATGCCGTGAATGCGGTGACAGACTGTATTTATATAGATTCTAAAAAAATCATATTGACCAGAAACACTAAATCGGGTATTGCAAAAAAACATAAGTTATCATGCGTCGCTATATCAGACAATAATATTACTAAAAATAAAAGCAATTATTTAATTTAATTAATTTTAATGGCAGTAACAAAACTTTAACAGACAAATAACACTTGGCAACAATTTTGGTAACTATTGTTACTACTTTATCTATCATTATTATTTATTTTAACTTTAAATTATATGTTAAAAAATATACTTACTTAATGATAAATATAAAAAAAAGTGATTTAAAATTTGCTCGCACACAAACTTCCACAGTTTTATAAATTAAGGATTTTAGAGAATTTTCAAATTGAATATAAATTTAATTTATTAGAATCACAAGTCAATTGTCAATTGTGACGCTGTTCCTCCGCTTATATTCTAGTAGATATAAATCAATTCTAGTAATAGGTATTTGTAACACGTTTTAAAACATTTGTCTATGCATATTTATTTACTGATTAGTTATTCTGAGAGGTTTTCAATAGCGAGTTAAAATATTTAGTTCCGACTAACGTAATAGACGGCGCTGGAGATGCGCCGCCAAAAACATGATTTGTATGCCAAAATTTCAAAAACACAATCTCAAAATTTATCTAAAACAGTCTCACCTCCTCAGATAAATAAACACAAATGATATTAATTTGATTTCAAGTTATTCGGAAAATAACGTAAGATTCGGCAATTGAAATTTACAATTTACTTTCCTTTGTTATTGATCGTATAAGAAAGCAACGCCACCTGTTAGCAGTTATATAAATTAAATTATGGCCGTGACAACCCCTCATTAGCATCGCATTGTTTAGCAATACGCCTACAATTAATACTGCGGCAAACTCTAGCGGCGAAAACTTACCACATTTGTAGGAGCTTGATTATATTGAAGCTATGGTGACCTAGGTCCTTTAGGTCGTCACGGCGCAGCAGCTACGGATCTAGAGTTTTTCCTAACCGGGTCAGAAACTATTTTTTTTTCGCGCACTCTCTCCTCTAGCATTTGAGAGGGGGAGGAGAAAGAGCATTTCCAGGTTGGCCGCTGCAGACTTAATATGTGCAAATTGGGATTCAGGGACCCTTACTTAACGCAGTGCAACTGCGGTGATCCTGCGCAGTCAGTGCAGCATTTGCTACTCTGCTCTTTGTGCCCAAACACCTGCACGATGGAGGACCTAATAACCGCCTCGCCTAATGCTATTGTTGTGGCCAAACACCTGTCCAACATAGTATAAATGAAAATGTAGAACTCTTGACACGCTCAGAAGAAGAAGAAGAGGAAGAAAGGGTGTTAAAGTTTGAAGCGTTCCAAATAAAATGAACAGCCAGGTGAACAAAGAATCGATAAGCAAGAACGACGTGCGCTGGATGCCAAACGCTTTTTGAAACAAGTTTTTTTTCAAACACATGGTGCCCCGTGATATTGCCGGCCGGTTTGCCCCCCCCCTAGCTCCGGGGCTAGTCTACAGCTAGACTCAGGGGGTGGTCTAGAAGACTTCCTTCCTGAAGTGGAAGCCGTACTGGCTGCACTTGATCTTCAGAGTCCTGGCAAGCTGCGGCGGGCCGCAGTAGAACACTGTGACTTTGCCCTTGTGCTGCTCCTGCAGCTGCTTGAACACCTTGTCCCAGTTGGGGCGTCCGGCGTTCGTTCGCGTCTTCAGACCGGTGATCAGGTCGCGTTTCTCCTAGAAAAAGAAGGATATTTAGAAGTGATAGGTAAGAGAATGAACAAGTTATTCTTTACAAAATTAACTTATGAAGTCCATAGACACAAACAGACAAAATTTACATTTATATAGGTATGCCTCAAATTGACGCAGGGCAGTGCATCGTAGGGCACGTTCCTAAGCTGCGTGACCTACGAGGCAATGCTCTTAACGTCTAATCCATCTGTCTCCTTCAAATAAATAGACATTATACACAAAAATAAAGTATTTTGTATTAAAAATAAAAACATTTTATATTTATTATTTTAGGGTCTCTAAAATATACTCCGTCATTATTTGTAGTTTATGGAGAATGACATAAGCAAAAGGTAGCCTCATAACACTAAATGCACAGTAATATCACAGTGACAGGATAAATACTTACTATGGATAAACCAAACGGGCCATTTAAAATTTAATTTTTTTTAAATATCCCGTTTTGTTTGGAACAGACAAAATTATGTATTTTAGCGTGTAGAACAATAACCTCATCATACGTAGTTAAAAAAAAGTGAAAATCTTCTTTTGAAAAGTCACTCCTCAAATACGTTATGAATGATTTTGATATTTTGATTGTTAACTTGTTAAACCTTTTCATGCAGTAGATCGAGTGCCAGCTGCAGCCCTACGGCCTTCATGTCAGTCCGCTGCAGCGCGCTCGTGATGTACATGTGCATCTCGAGGAAGCGCTCCACACCGCCCAACTCCGCCTGCTCCATCTCCAGCTGGGAGAGGAGGCTCACGAACCACTCGAACGAGCGCTGCTCGCGGTTTATCCAGAAGAAGTCTACCTGGAAAAAGATAATTTTGTTCTTGATCCAACTTTTTGGCTTTATCGTCCTCGTTGTCCGTGTCCCTACGAGACGTCAATAATGCTTCTTACCGCTGCCCCCATTACAGAGAACGGGGACAACAGGCCAAACAATACAATACAATATCTTTATTGATAACACCAAGACAAACCAGAGACAATTAGTGTTGAGAAAAGATATGAGATCTATCTAAATCTAATTCTAGGGTGGGGGGAATAAGATATGCACTGAAATCTCGGGCCCCCATTTAACCTGACCCCAACCATCCTAACTCCATATAGTAGCGGAGTAGGACTTTGGATTGGTGGCAGCAGTTTTCCACTGTCCCCGAGGTCGTTTCTGACGTCGAAATGAGAATCATACTGCTCTATCTAAAGGTTGCCTGGAAAGAGATTGCTCTCAGCCATAAGGCTGCCTTTGTATTGTCTTTTTATTCTAGCTTATTGCTTATTTGTATTGTTTCTGTGGCTCCCTGACCTCATCGCAGATTTAAGTGGTATCGGCACAACATGTTTTCTTCACATATTATTCAGATGATACTTTGATGTAAGGTAACCCGGTTGTCGCACAAAACATGTCCCCAAGTTTTGGGATATGTGACGTTTCAAAATTATGAAATCTATTTTTGAATTACTTTCTGTAGTCTCATGCTGGTTGTCTAAGTAAGCTGATATGGCATCTCCAACTACTCGTGATGGCTTGGAGTATGAACTGCGAGAAATGGGGTTTCGTCTAATACTAAAGGCATTCGATTGAACTGTAATACTCACCTTCCGTAGTCTCATATTGTGGCTATGCAGACTGGCTGTCCAAGTGTGCTGACATTTGGGGCACTGTTGTTTAGCCTCCCAGTAGCGGTACATGATGGCTTGGAGTATGGACGCGAAGGGCGTGACGCCGATGCCAGCCGCGATGAGAGCCGCGTGCTGAGCGTGGAAGATGTGCGAGGAAGCTGCTCCGTATGGACCGTCAATGTAGATCTGATAATGTGTTTTATTCAATTCAATTCATTTATTGCGGATATGGGTCAGTAACAGGTGGTTTAGTTGTGTTTGAGTTCATCCATAAATCAGCGTTTATCGCATACAATTTTCATTTTACAATTTTCGTTCTAACATAGAATAACATGAAATTATTGATTGAGCGAAAGCGAGGTCCCCATATCAACTTGGGCAAATCGGCGTTTTATGTATGTATGTTTGTTTGTTCGAGGATAACTTTCGAAGCGATTTTTCGATCATCGTGAAATTTGGTAAGTATATAGGTAGGTAGTGATGGCACAATTTTGGTGTCACTAAATGAGTTAAAAATGTTTGGGGGTTGTAGAGATATTGGGGTTCAAGAGGGTTAAAATAAGAAACAAATGGGACTGTACGGTTAAGTGGCACGTCTAATAAAATGTCTTTGTGAGTGTATTTCGACCCCGTTTTTATTTTTAGTTTAAATCTTAAAAACTACAAAGTTTTTAGTTATTAGGCTTATTAAAAACTGAACATTGACAAAATTCACAGGGTACACCAGTGACCCCACAGTGCTGTAATTTAGTATGCGTGTAGCATAAGTGACACAAATTTAGATAAAAGTCTGTAATCAAGAATAACTGCAATTTGTATCCTATAAAAGAGTAATCAATTAACATGAACTCCCGTTATATGTAATTTGAATGAAACTGTACGTCAAGCCAGTTGGTTATGCATTTCGTGGCACTATTTTGATAGTCAAAGATTACAAATATTTTTTTTTTGTTTTTGTGGGAGACTCGCGAGATCTCAGTTCAGGCCGAACCATTGGTTTACAATATTCACCTACCTTAAAATCCTCCTACCTACCTTAAAATGAAAAATTAATATGTCAGAAAAAAATATTCAAGGGATTTTTTATTTTGACTCACTCACTACTGGGCAAGGTCAAGGAATTTATAGTTTTTTTTAACTTTGTAAATTATTGGTCTTAGAAAAGTGTTACTTAGAGATATTAGAGGTCCCTGTTGAGCACTTCCTTGACGTTTTTTACATGTTATTACGTTATTCTGCCTAATTCTTCTAGGTAGTCCTAATAACAGTCGTGCCTTATAAAGTAATTTGCTTGCACTTACTTCTAAGGGTTTCCCGACGGGTAAGCTGAGGGCTTGTTCTTCAGAAGACCCACTAGTATCCTTTTCTTCTACGATCGACTTCTCTTTTATAGATTCTACGTCTTTGTCTGGAGATATTGTCTTCGATAGACGTCTTCTAGCTGTAACCACACAATCATTAATAAATACTATATGTAAAACAGTACTATGATGGTCAATCCTGTCTGCAAAATCCTATGTTGGTATTCATTTGGTGTTGTTGGAAAGTGAGGCCTTTATGAGTCGATGGCTTGAAATATACCATTTTTAAATATTTTTATTAGTAAGCTTGTGAATTTGGTGACATTAGTGACTTTCTGATTTTAGTGAGTTTGTGACCTAGTAGACAAACCGAGGTCCAGAGGATTAAAAAGCTGAAGTGGCAGTTGGCGGGGTACATAGCTCGAAGAACTGACGGCCGTTAGGGCAGAACGGTTCTTGAGTGGAGACCATGCATTACGAAGCGAAGCGTAGGACGGCGGACTAGATGGAAAGATGACCAGATAGAGGTTGGTGGGAGCCGTCGGGTGCAGGCCGCACTAGAGCGGTCGCTTTGGAAATATTTTTCTATGTTTAGCTACGGACGCCTTAGGACTGATAAGATAAAAGCACACAAGAGGCTCCCATTAACCTTTATCAGGGCTACAGAGCCTTATGCCTCAACGGTCACCAGTTCCTCAAGTTATGTGCCTCGCCCACTGCCACTACAGCTTGCTCTTGTAATCACATGACACCTTTAGTAGTATAAAAACTCTTCCACCTTAAGCACACTGCCAAGGAGTGGAACGCCTTGCCTATGTCTGTTCATAATAACTAAAACCTAGGGTCTTCAAGCCACGAGTGAACAGGTTTCCTTTTTGCAAGTGTGCTCCATCGTAGACTGCACCATCGCTTAATATTGCAAGATCGTGGTCAAACAATAGCCTATACTAGATATAATAAAAAATAGCTCACCCAAAGTAATAATACTCTCATTGCTTCGTCGTCTCTCAGAGTCCTCGAAGCTAGGAGTCTTGAAGGCGATGATGGGGGGCTTCGTCCTCATGTACCGGAACCTGTGCTGCAGGTCCTTGTTCTGAGGACTCTTGTAGGCGTCGGCTGTGATCTCCGGCTTCAGGTGGATGACGCCGCGGGAATCGAAGCTGCGCTCTGATTCCGAGCGGAGGAAGTCTTTGAGACTGCGGAGAAGGAATACCGGTACCTTATTATGTAAGCCAATTGCTGTCGCGCCGCTGTCACTGCTTAGGCCGTCTCTTTCACACCTACAGTGCTTATGTTACGTGTGTTAAGCAGTCTACACAAGATTTGGAACAATAATTATTAAAAAACACATCACACTAATATAATAAATGCGTAATTTTGGATGTTTGTTTATTTATTTGTTGGTTTATTTGTTTGATACTCAACCACGTCGTAACAGCTGAACCGATTTCGATGAAATTTAGCATGTATGTAGAACTGGACTAACACATAAGCTACTTTTTGTCCCATAAATCAGGTCCCATGGGATAAAAATGGGGTGTCAAGTCAAGTTGCAACAGCGAGTTTAGCTTTATTTCTAGGTTACATAGACATTTAGTAGTGTAACGCGTACGATGTCGCAGGCAACAGCTAGCATTTAATAAACTGGTTTATATAGATGAATAGTTTTAACTCCCACAAGTATTCGGGATTAGTCTACACTACTTTATTACGTAAGCCAATTGCTATCGCCCGCCTGTCGTTCGGGTCAGGCTGTCCCTCATGCAGTTTACACACCAATGCCGCTGACCCACCGACAGACGCAGCGATTATTGCTCGATTATTGTCCCAAATCTAATCCTCTATCTACCTAAATAGTTCTAATTCAATGTTCTGACGATTTCGCAGTGGAAATTGAACATAAATGGGTCAGACTTGATCATATCGAACGAATTGACGTTATAAGAGATGAACTCCTAAATTATAACTCAATAGGAACATACAACTAAGCAAACGTCGAAAGTCGGTTGAAACACCGATAAAACGGTACGTGATCGCGTATTTATAATAACGCTACAAATGCAATTCAGTACTTCGAAGGGCATTACGGGTGTCGGATCCTGATATAGCATTGTAGACCAAGACTAATGTGGGAAACCCAAAAATTATGACACTAAGGTCACTAATAAATACATAGGAATTTACTCACGCCTACTGACATGTCATATATTTTTCAATAGTAGAAAAATCCTGATTGCACCAATGGATTTATTGTATAAACTTACGCAAATTTATTAGTCCTCTTCTGCACATCCGGCATAGACTTAGACTTCTCCAACAGACGTTGTGGGGACGTGATCCCCGGAGCTGCCGGGGAGTGTGGGGGCAACTCCCCGGCCAAGTGCGAGTCGTTCTCGAACCCGTGGTTAATGTACTTGGCCGGCTCCAGCACGCGCTTGGCTCGGAGCGAACCGAACTTTAGACTCCTTATGCTTTTGCTGCTTTGGTTTGAACTGGTTCTTGCTAGTTTCCTGAAAAGAAAAATAGTGTAACATTATACAAGGGTTCTAAATACTCGAGATATTTTTTCGTAGGAGCGAGCGATCCCAAGCGAGGACGCTACGAGTTGAGGAGGTAATTGAAAAAAAAGTCTTGCTGAAAACAGCTTAACATATAAGAAAATTTGCGTTCCCGATGTCCATTGTTTTAAGGATTTGTCAGGAAGATTGTAACTAGTGGTTCGCCCCGAACTGAGATCTCGTGAGTCTCCCATAAAAACAAACATATATTATTCGTAATATTTGACTATCGAATTAGTGCCACGAAATAATAAACAACTTACTTGACGTACAGTTTCATTCAAATTACAGGTAACGAGAGTTCATGTATTTGGTTTTCTTTTTTGGGGTACAAAATGCAGTTATTCGGGATTTCAGACTTTTAACTTTATTTGTGTCTCTAAAGCTACACGAATACCAAATTTCAGCATAGTGGGGTCACTGGTGTACCTTGTGAATTTTGTCAAAATTTTGTTTTTATTATGGCTAATAACTCAAAAACTACAAAGACTAAACTAAAAAGAAAAACAGGGTTGACATTTACTAAAAAATACCTTTCATTTCACGTCCCTTTTGACCTAATAGTCTCATTTTTATTTTTTTTACCCCATTTGAACCCCTATATCTCAACAACCCCCCAACATTTTTAGCTCATTTAGTCACACCAAAATTGTGTCATCACTACCTACCTATGTATTAAATTTCACGATGATCGGATTAACGCTTCGAAAGTTATCCTCGGACAAACATACAACGCCGATTTGCCCAAGTTGATTTGAAGATCTCGCTTCGCTCGATCAATAAGTATTATTAATGAGCCTTCGGTAAACAGTATACAAACCGACTCCTAGCGCTAAACAGAAACAATCTCCGCAATATAGTCAGAGCCCTGACTGGACACTGTCGGCATACTATGCACATGTTCAAGCTAGGGCTACGCGGTACACAAACCTACAGACTCTGTAATGAGTTTGCTACACTAATGCGCAAACGTAGCATTTATTTGGATAGACACATTCTTAGCCCGGAGGAGTTATCAGTTATCATATCACCCCTAAGAATATCCTACAGTTTCTAACAGCTGTGGGGCTTAGTGGTGATCTTTGAACGACCCATGAAGTAGGGGCGACATAAACACAAGTGGCGAGCACAATAGGCCTCATGGCCGCAGTGATATTCATATCAATTTAACATCTTTAGACATGCACTTAGACAAGTCAAAGTTTACTAGTAATTAATATGAACTTATCATTACAATAGTTTTAGTTTTACCTTTTATTTGACACCGATTATTAACGCCGATACCGAACCGATATTAAAGCTGCAAAAGCAAAAGGAAAAACAAAATAAAATTGTGTGTGAGGAACTTACTCATGTGGATTGTCGAGCGCGGGGCGCGAGGCGGGCGCGCCGTGCAGCCGCGCCTGCTCGCTCTCGAAGTACGAGTACAGACGGTTCGTCCACTCGCCCACGCCTCTGATGTGCAGCCAGATGTAGCCTGCATCACACTAATATTATAAATGCGAAAGTAACTCTGTTTGTTTGTTACCTTTTCACGACTAAAAGGCTAAGCGGATCGTAATGAAATTTAGCAAGGAGATAGATTATATCCTGAAGGACATAAGCTAAAAATAATCTTGAAGTGGATGAAATAGGATTTATAAGTTTGTATGGGCAATCCATTAAATTGACAAACAATGCGAGCGAAGCCGCGGGCGGGTCAGCTAGTATTTCATATTTCATTTATTGCATTCATGTAAATACAGTTTCCTAAAAAACAAAATTCAATCAGAGATGTCATTCTTACGTCTAAGTGCATTTAAGAGCAGCAACACAAAATTCAAAGCTAAAGACTTGGCGAAAGTTTCCACCCAGGAAAAGGGAAGATCTCCCACCGAGCGACCTTTCCTATCGGGGTACTAGCACCAACAGGACTCGCTGAGAAGTGAACTATACTCAGATTCTCACATCGCTTGTGCGGTCACGGATAGCTTTAACAGTTATTTTTAACTGTTCCATAAGATGTCACGCAGCCTCTTGATACGAGAGTGCGATATACTGCGTGTCATCGCATTTACGACATTAATTGACGACCTCCGGGGCGCAGTGGGCGCACAGCCGGCTTAGACGCAGGATGTAGTGGGTTCGGTTCCCGCTGCGGAACAAATGTTTGCATGATCTACAGATATTTGTTCCGGGTCTGGTTGTTTTTCTATTTATATTATAAGTATGTATTTACAAAAAAAAGTATATAAGTATTCTATCAGTTATCTGGTTCCCATAGTACAAGCTCTGCTTAGTTAGGGACTAGATAGGGCTGTGTGAAATATCCAGCAATTTTTTTTAATTAAATCACGTGTAGGGCTGGTGGCTAGTATTGTTATCTAAAGTTTTTTTTTCTAATCCATTACCATGATTTTTTTTAATTTTCAATCTACCTTAATGTCAAGTCCTAAAATATCAATGAAACTGCCTGTATCAAATAAGTAAACAAATCATATTAATTCATCGTGTAAGTAGGTACCTGTTAAACTGAGTAAGCGGCATCGGCGTAAAGGTGCCGCTGGTTTACGTTAAATATTGTTAATTGGAAATGTATCGATTACTAGATAAATATTCAAGCTACCGATATTAAACCAATCTCTAAACTCAGTTAATATGTAGATACGATTTTTCAGTTATTCTTTCAGTTTTTTACAAGATACATTTTGGTGAGTGTGCGCAAGATCTTCATGACCTTATCCCTCCTTTCCCCTTCCACCACTGACTGACTTCCAAGCAGACGTACCGAGAAGTACCACCCGTACCATACCTTGCCGCACCAAACGATTTGCTTCATCTTTTCTTGTTAGCACAAGTAAAGAGTGGAACTCACTTCCGGCGTATGTTTTTTCAAACCAGTATAATCTTGAAGTCTTCAAGTCCAGAGTGAATAGGTTCTTTCTAGGCAAGCGTGCTCCATCTTCGATCACACCTTCACTTACCATCAGGTGAGGTAGTGGTCAAGCGCTTGGCTATCATCAATAAAAAAAAAGATTGTGCATGTGTGTTTTAAATTAATGTCGTGAATGCGGTGACAGACTGTCATGTCAAGTAGGGACACAATAGAACACTTGGTTACGTCAAAAATATGTATATAAATAATTAGTTAGGCTTTACCTAGTAGTTCATTGCACAATCATTTTGGAGGTAGGTACCAGAAACAGAAATAAAATGATGTTCATACCTTCTTGTTCAGGAGCACTGCTGATGGTAAAGGGATGCCATTCGTAGAACGCGATCTCGGGTATGTTTACGAACACGTAGTCCCCCGCGTGGAACTCGAAGTGCGGGGGCCTCTTCACGACCAGGTGTGTGACGCGGGAGGGGAGAAGGATCCCTGAGGATATGTAGGTCTTGCTGCGTTCAGACCTGGAAATACAACTGGGGCTATAGTACCCGTTCTGATGGGCTAGTATAAGCACCATAGAGAAATACTAATAGAGCTTATATAAAAATAATAATTTAAAATGTATTTATATCTTTTCTTATCTTGTGATGCTTGTATCTTAAATTACTAATGGTCGTAAAAATTAAATATTCTTAGGGCGACTCGCGCAACGATGCCTAAACGTATTTAGTGGCTAAATATGATTTAAGAAATTGTCAAATCAAAAAATACGTGAAATTTTAACATGTTTAGTCGCTAAATACGTTTAGGGATCGTGCAAGCCGGCCTTAATCTTTGACCAATAAAATAGTGCCACGAAATTCAATAGGTTGGGGAAAAAGTCTTTTTTAAAGCATTATAGTAGGTATGAACTTGTAATAAAATCTCTGGCTATACTATTTGTATCTGGCTGGTTGTATCATTCAAAGTTTAAATTTTAAAGAAGATAATTCCAAATTAAAATTAGAAAATGTGAGATTTTTATTTGTTTTTCGTACTGTAAAGATGGGTGAATCTAATGAAGAAATTCGATACATTTTAAAATTTTACTACAAAAAAGATAAAAATGCAACGAAAGCAGCGAAAAACATTTTTGCGATGTTTATGGACCTAGTGCAGTGTCTGTGAGAGTAGCACAAATTTGGTTTAAGCGTTTTCAATCCGGAAATGTTGATGTCAAAGATGCACGTCGTTCTGGTCGCCCTATTACGGATAAAATTGACGGCATTTTTGAAAAAGTGGAGCAAGATTGCCATATCAGTAGTTACGACGTAGCTGAAGAACTGGAAATTGACCACAAAACAGTTTTGGCGCATTTGAAAAAAATGGGTACACAAAAAAGCTCGATACTTGGGTACCCCACGAGCTCACTGAAAGAAACCTAATGAGCCGTGTACTCATTTGTGATTCTTTATTACGACGTAATGAAACCGAACCATTTTTGAAGAAGCTGATTACTGGTGATGAAAAGTGGATCACGTACGACAAGAACGTGCGAAAAAGGTCGTGGTCAAAGCCAGGTCAGGCTTCACAGGCTGTGGCGAAACCCGGGTTAACTCGCAACAAGGTGATGCTGTGTGTGTGGTGGGATTGGAAGGGCATTACTACCACCAGGCAGGACCATCGATCCTGAACTCTACTGCGAACAACTGATGAAATTAAAGCAAGAAGTTAAGAGAAAGCGGCCGGAATTAATCAACAGAAGGCGTGTGGTTTTTCATCATGATAACGCTAGACCTCACACATCTTTAGCCACTCAGCAAAAGCTAAGAGAGTTTGGCTGGGAGGTGTTAATGAATCCGCCGTATAGTCCTGACCTTGCACCTTCAGATTTCCACCTGTTTCGGTTTCTTCAGAATTCTTTAGGCAGTGTCAGGTTAACATCACGAGAAGACTGCCAAACCTACTTGTCGCGGTATTTTGATCAGAAGCCCCAAAATTTCCATAGCAATAGGATCATGTCCCTACCTACAAGATAGCAAAAAGTTATCGAACAAAATGGTACCTACATACTTTAGTTAAATGTAAATAATCTATAATAAAAAATGTTTTGAATTTTCTTATAAAATGCGAAGAAACTTTTATTTATGTAACCCAATGACTTGACCTACAGTTTCATTCAAATTACAGGTAACGGCAGTTCATGTAATGTGGTTTCTTTTTTGGCATACAAATTGCAGTTATTTTGGTTTTCAGACTTTTGCGTATATTTGTGTTACTTAAGCTACACGCATACCAAATTTCAGCACTGTGGGGTCACTGGTGTACCCTGTGAATTTTGTCAAAGTTCAGTACTTAACTTACTTGAGTTATTAGCTAAGTAAAGTTAAGTAACTTTACTTAGCTAATAACTCAAAACTATAAAGACTTAATAGTTTGTAGACATTATAGTAAGAGGGCTATGCTCGGGGTTTCTTTGCGTGACAAAATCCGCAATGAGGAAATCCGCAGAAGAACTAAAGTTGCCGACATATGTAGCTCTCAAAATTAGCAAGTTGAAGTGACAATGGGCAAGCCACATCGCTCGTAGAACCGATAACCGTTGGGGAAGAAAGGTTCTCGAGTGGAGACCACGGACTGGAACACGCAGCGTAGGCCGGCCCCCCACTAGGTGGACCGACGATCTAGTAAGAATCGCGGGTAGCCGTTGGGCGCAAACGGCTACCAACCGCTCGTTGTGGCGATCAAAGGGGGAGGCCTATGTTCAGCAGTGGACGTCTACCGGCTGATGATGATGATGATAAAGACTTTATTAAAAACAAAAACGGAGTCTAAATGTACTAATGAAGATATTTAATTTGACGTCCCATTTGACCTATTAGTCACATATTACTTTTTTTTACCCCTCTTGAACTCTATTATCTCAACAACCCCTCAACATTTTTAGCCTAATTAGTCACACCGAAATTGTACTATCACTATCTACCTATGTATCAAATTTCACGATGATCGGATTAACACTTCGAAAGTTATCCTCGGACAAACAAACATACATACATACATAAATACAATGCCGATTTTCCCAAGTTGATTTAAAGATCTCGCTTCGCTCGATCAATTACCTTATATTTTGATATTTTCCATTGCATTTTTGTAATTTGCATGCTAGTTAAGGTAGAACAAAATTGACACCTAGGTACTTATACATAAGAGCTTCATAATAACACTAGCTGACCAATACGCAGCTTCGCACGCACTACGCGTGCGTTTTCAATAAAAACATAACCTTCCTTCTGCGCAGTTGGGTAAAAAGTACCTTATGTTACTCAAGAATAATGTAGCATTATGGTGAAAGAATTTTTGAAATCAGACCCGTAGTTTTTGAGTTTATTCGTTGCAAACATACAACTCTTTCTAATATTAATAAAGATTATGTCCAAGCAAATAAATTAATCTTTATCTTAGGTTTAGGTTTAATAATCATTTATTCTCAAAAAGATAACAATTATAACTTACATGAGAATCAGTAACATACAAAAGGTAATGTAATTCGTTTGAGTTATGTAGTTATCTTTGTAGAGTAATGCGCGCCGTGAGATATGTCGCGCACTCACGCATCATGACACGGTTTTGTCGAAGTCTACTACTAACTAACCCAATCTCTCGTTTAACATGCGCGCTATATAGAGGTGTTAGTCGTCATTCGCCGTCATTCATTGTGGCCAATGTGGTCATACAACCACAGAGTTAAACAAACACGTCTTATAAATATGGAAACATACAACTTCACTCTACGTCGTATCTCAATATCTCACCCTCAAAAAGTAAGACAAAAAGATACTTGCGTAGCAGTGCCAAAATTTGTTTAAATTAAGGCATAAAGTACCTACTTCTAGTTAGTGTTTTGAAATAGTATGTAACGGCTTGTAGTATTTAAAAACACCGAGGCAAATCTAAGGTTTGTGTGAAATCAAAATGTTATGTATCCTTTTTGTTGAATAAAATAATAAAACTACTTTTAAGATCACCGACTGAAAGTCTTCGGCATAATAATTCGTTGGAGGCCTTTATTGGCATACTCAGAAGTCACTGATTTATTCACCACACCATCACAAGATACCAGTAAAAGAAGATAAAAGGGTTAGGGTAAACTCACATCATCCAGACGTATCTTAGGATCCTCTCGGTGACATATATAGCGCCGGGAATCGCAAACCACTTGTAGAAGTTAGGCCCGTGGAGGATGAGGAGCACCCAGAACGGAACGTACAGGAGGTGGGTCCAGTAGAATATCTGAAATAGAAAAAGAGTAGTTTGTGTTATGGCGGGGTTATAAAACGTGGGACAAGCGACAGTAACATTGCTATCTCACTCTTGCAGCCCTTACGGGAGCTGTTAGTGATGCGCCGAGTACCTAACACTAATTACCAGTAATGAGGGTTTCACGGCCACGCTTTTTTGACTGCTTACAGATGGCATTGCTCTGTCATACGCTGATTTTATCAAAGGAAAGTGAATTGTCAATGTCAATTGCAGTGTTAGCATTATTTTTCGAGGAACTTGATAAATATTTTCTGTCAGAGTATCTCCAGACATCGCCATCTTTTTCCTTAACTTTTTCTGCCACGATTCTTGGCGTATACTATAGATAGGTATATATTGGTGGCCAACTCTAGCTGGGGGAAAGATTCAGTCGGACTAGTACCCATGACAGGTTTACAGATAGAGTAGGCTAGCCTCCCAATCCACTTAGCTAAATCCGTAGAAATATTCCTAGAAACATTTTACAAGGTTACCTTAAAACTCCCCCGTCTTCTCACAAAGCTCTGACTGCAGACGAACATGACAGCCAGCACTATGATCAGCGACACTCCGGTCGGGTTCGCCCATCCCCCCACTAGGCCGAAGACGCCAGGTCTGGCTGTCAACAGCCATTCTGATAGAGTGAAATTTCCTTTGTTCACCACTGGATCGTTCACCACTTCGATACCTGTAAAGGTAGAAATCTTTAGAGATAACGAATAAAACTTAGGTTATGTCGTAGATAAGTATCTTGGTTTATAAAGGATCCTTCTCTGTGGACCTCACAAGAAGACACAAGGTCGTTTAAGAGCTTCAGAATGGAAGGGCTTTGTTTCTCTATGAAATCGAATCACTAATGAGATGATCCGAAGATAGGATTAGCAAGCTAAAGTAGGCGGGGCATGTAGTTTGGAAAACTGACGGCAGACTCTGATTGGGCTTATGAGGTTAGAGAAAGTGATGAAGAAGGTGAGAGGAGAAAATAAGAGGACAACCGTTAAAATTCAGGGGAAGCGAGAGAGAGAGAGAGAGCAGATATATAAAAGAGAAATAAGATGAGAAGTCAGGAATCAGAAGAAAATTTGAACTTACTGAAATTGCATAGATGCATTACTGTGTGCAATACACTGTATACAGCTATCAGCACTCCCGTGACCTGAAATAAATACTTTATTTATTAAACCTTATCGCAGAATAAACCATCACTGGAGAATGAACTAGATGACGTGTGAGACAAACATTTTTAACTGTCGCCGGGTGATAAAGTTTCTGGCAACTAAAATCTAGGCAAGTAGGAGAATGGATTTAATCAACACACTTGTTCATAGGAAGTTTTAGGTTATTTAGGTGGGATATGGCAACCGCATTATAGCTAACATCTATCATTTTCTATGGATTATCTAAGACTGAATTTTGGATTTAGGTTATAATTTAGGTTGGGGAAAAAGTCTTTTCGCATTATAGTATGTATGAACTTGTGATAAAATCTCTTTGGCTATACTATTTGTATATGGCTGGTTTTGGTATCATTTAAAGTTTAAATTTTAAAGAAGATAATTCCAAATTCAAATTAGGAAAATGCGTGATTTTTATTTGTTTTTCGTACTGTAAAGATGAGTGAATCTAATGAAGAAATTCGATACATTTTAAAATTTTACTACTAAAAAGGTAAAAATGCAACGCAAGCCGCGAAAAAAATTTGCGATGTTTATGGACCTAGTGCAGTGTCTGTGAGAGTAGCACAAATTTGGTTTAAGCGTTTTCAATCCGGAAATTTTGATGTCAAAGATGCACGTCGCTCTGGTCGCCCTATTACGGATAAAATTGATGGCATTTTTGAAAAAGTGGAGCAAGATCGGCATATCAGTAGTTACGACGTAGCTGAAGAACTGGGAATTGACCACAAAACAGTTTTGGCACATTTGAAAAAAAACTGGGTACACAAAAAAGCTCGATAAAGCCCACGAGCTAGCTGAAAGAAACCTAATGAACCATGTACTCATTTGTGATTCTTTATTACGACGTAGTGAAACCGAACCATTTTTGAAGAAGCTGATAACTGGTGTGTGTGGTGGGATTAGAAGGGCATTATTCATTATGAGCTGTTACCACCAGGCAGGACCATCAATTCTGAACTCTACTGCAAACAACTGATGAAATTAAAGCAAGAAGTTGAGAGAAAGCGGCCGGAATTAATCAACAGAAGGGGTGTGGTTTTTCATCATGATAACGCTAGACCTCACACATCTTTAGCCACTCAGCAAAAACTAAGAGAATTTGGCTGGGAGGTGTTAATGCATCCGCCGTATAGTCCTGACCTTGCACCTTCAGATTTCCACCTGTTTCGGTCTCTTCAGAATTCTTTAGACAGTGCCAGGTTAACATCACGAGAGGACTGCCAAAACTACTTGTCGCGGTATTTTGATCAAAGCCCCAAAACTTATATAGCAATGGGATCATGTTCCTACCTACAAGATGGCAAAAAGTTATCGAACAAAATGGTACCTACATACTTTAGTTAAATGTAAATAAACTATAATAAAAAATGTTTTGAATTTTCTTAAAAAATGCAAAGAAACTACTTCCCCACCCTAATAGATTAACGAGAGTAAAAGTATCTACCATTTTGCATCTCAGAATACCTAAAGTGCTATGCGAAAGCGATGCTGGGAAAATAAATCGACTTTGGGCCTCTGTCCCCAGAGGCCCAAAGTCGATTTATTTTCCAAGCAAAAAAAAGCTATTTGTCGAGTTGTGGGCAGTTTACCTTGTGCAAGTATATGTGGTGATCCAGTGGAAGGAGGGAGCCTAACCCTCGGACACGCAGCGCCGTGATGCAGTGCCGCAGCATCAGGACTAGTACCCAGGCACACGTGAAGTTCAGGCATTGACCTGAGGAGATATCGAAACTTATGTACTTCGTTTAACATTTACTGAAGAAGGTTTTAAGAGTAGTATAGTTCCTTGTGAAAGGGCTCGCCCTGGGAAGTACTACCACCTTACCTATTCTTGCCACCAAGCAGTATTGTTGTGTTTTGGTTTGAAAGGTACAGTTGCCGGTGAAATTACAACCACATGAGGCTTTACACCTGTATGCCTCAAGTTAATGGAACAAAGGAAGTGCATCATAGGCCACGTTTCTAAGGTGCGTGACCTACGAGGCCATACTTTGTTATAGGCGATGGTTACTTAACATCAGGTGGGCCATAGGCTTGTTCCATCTTCAGATGGATAAAAAATAGAGTTTTATATAGAACCTGGCGGCTAGTTGGCAGGTCTTGCTGGATGAATATTAAATAGACGAAGACGCTGTGTAGCCTGGGAATTAATTTTTGATAAATAAATGCCTTATCTAACACCTATCAAACATCTTCTCAGCGTACTCCGGGCAAAGCTAACTAAGTTTATCTCGTGTTAAAATTTTCAGGCTAGCAGTAGGCTGAAGACTTCGTATCGTAGCTAAAGCAAATTAAAACGTGAATTATGTAGTAGGTATCTGTCTTGGTATCACAACTTGGTAATGTGGTCTCAGTCTTGACGCAAACCGCTACCCCCCCCCCCCCCCCCCCCCCACATATGCTACTACTATGGTGCTCCGACTTTTGGGTACTAATTGCAATTACTTACCACACCCTCTAGCCACAATGACATATCCATTACTCTCTCGGTACTCATAACAGCGTGTTACGAACAACACGATGTTCACGAAGAAGAATATCCCCAAGTATGTGAGAAGAGCGTAGTTGTTCTTGGCGTATGGAACAGATATCTGGTAGGGCTTTAGTTTGGAGAGCTTCTGGAGGAAGCTCGTTGGTTCTGAGTCCACCTTTGGAGGGACTAGCCAGCGGTCTATGCTGGAACAGAAATTTGGGATTAAAGATAAGGTAGTCATAGTATTACTGTGTTCCATCCAGTTGAAAGGGAATGTTGGTGAAGTTGTAAACACAGTATACTTTTTTCTTGACTTTTGAAAACTAAGGAATGTGGTTGGATCCTCTTTCACTTGTGCGTTACAAATGAGATTATTTCAGAGTTTATTTGTCCTTCCAAACCGCGGCTATTGTCATTATAATCAATCTATAGCATTACTGGACATAGATCTTTCTCGTGGTGGGGCACTGGGCCCAATGTTAGTTTCATAGCGTTCAGTCTCAACCACCTACAGCGCGATGATTATCGCTCTATCCACGCCGATGTGCGTGTTCTACACTACACCTGCCTAAGCCCCTACGGTCGCGCCTGCACTAGGCTTGACAAGACGTTATCTCCATCGGTTATCGCTTCTAAGGCAAATAACCGGCCCGCTGCAACCTCAGCTTCCTGACGCTCTAAGCTAGGTCGACCACACCGCGATAGCATATTGAAATAGGAGAAAACAAAACCAATCATTTTATATGAGGACTATCCAAAACTAACGGATTTTTGGAAGAACAACATCTGTATACCACCAGCCCATATGTTAGGTGGTCTGTAAATGCTTTGTTATGATTGAATGATTGTTCTAGTCAATTCTTGTGTTTACCTGGTGGTTATATTCTCTAGTAGACCCCCATGCATCTCTAGCATGTGCCGGAACGCCTCATAAGTGATAGCCCCGCGCCCCTGCGTGTCAGCGTCCTCAAACATGGCAGCTGTAAGCTCCAGCAATTGGCTCTCACTGAACTGCATTCCATTCTCTTCCATGCACACTCGCATCACATGTTGGAGCTCTCGGTGCTGGATGAGGCCGTCGTCTGGAGATTACAGAAGAACAATGTTGAAATTTTTTGTGCCAGCCGCGCCATTGGGTTTTTTGGTTTAAAAAAACTATGGTGTAGTATTATCTTGACCCAGTAGAAGGTACGTTTGTTGGTACTCTGATAGGTCTCTGACCTCGATCCCTCTCATCTGGTCGTAGGTTCAATTCCATGCTTAAGTTCAAGGATACTTTTTTCAACGAAAATTTTTAAATGCTATATTCTATACTTTTATAAGCGGCAATGCGTTTACAACCACTGCACGTATGGAATACTAACCAATATGTTGCCCATGTATTCAGGCAAAAAGTTAATTTAGTTTTAACTACCCCGCGAAATATCCACCTGGATCGGCATAATTACTAAGTAAATATCTGAAGATATCCATCATGAATTAATAGATAAGAGTATTTTTACTGGATAGTATAATTAGGTTCCTGGGAACCGTTGGATGCTACAGAAGATCGGTCACTTTGGAAATCTATAAAAGAGCCGTATGTTCAGCATTGGACGTCCGATGGCTGATATAATGACGACAATGATGGTAATTTTGTCATAAGAACTTAAAATAGACCGACTTGACATAAGGGTAAATTAGATACTCACTATCCATATCATAAACCTTGAACAGGAACCGGATCTTATCCTCCGGAGTATGTCCCGCGAACTGATGAACAGCCGCTATGAACTCCTGTAGGGAGATGGCTCCGTTGTTGTCCTCATCGAAGATCTGGAACACTCGCTCAGTGAAGAACGGCTGAAAGGAAGAAAAGTACTTCTTTCAATGATTTAGATTAGATTAAACAACTCTTATTGTACACCAAAAATAATTAGTAAAACAAAGTTTTCGTCCAAAAAATCATTGATGCAATAGCGCCTTTTATAAATGACACTGAGCGGGTTTGTTTTAGCTGGTCTGCGTTTTGGTACAAATTACCTACGTTCTTAGATTCCATTATCTTCCTGAACTGTTCCTTAGTGATCTCCTTCTGGTCACCAACGGTCTTCATGAAGAGTTGCTCCAGTCGATCCACACTGCTCTTGTCGAAGCCCACTCTTGGTCTAAAACACGCGAAAAAAGGGGTTAGGTCCTCATTATTATTTATTTTATTGTGAGGTCCCACTGCAGGGAAAGGCTTTCCTTCTTTCCACCTTTTCTACTAAGCGCGTTATTATTTTGAACAAAAAACTCGCCATCTTCGCCATCTTGTCACCGTCGGTTTCAGGTTATGCAATATTAAGGTCGACAGATGATTAATAAAAAGCTTGTAGTTTGGGTTGCCGTAAAACAAGACTGTAAACTAGGATTCTCGGTATCAGAAACGACGATTCTCTGCGTAGCGGAATACCAAGATCCGAAACAAATATTTGCAGACTAGCTTCTTCAGCTTCGCACGCGTTGTTTGTCAACAAACAGTAGCCTATGTTTGAATCCAGGGGGTCTCAATCTCTTAAAGCAATATTAAAATAATATTACACTGACATTTAGTACCATGATCCTCAATTAGTAAGCTTACTTTATTATTGTAAGGCGAAGCAGTTTTGATGACGTCGCCATGAATCGTTCAGTCAAACGCGCTTTGTACGTATTATGTGAAACACATTAGAGCTCAAAGAAAGCGTAAAATTATTATGAAAAGGAAATAAATCGTGTTTATTTTCGCATACTTTTATACTGAACGTGGTGTGATCACTAGAAAGCACTAAATATACAATATTATTAAGATTATAACAGTAATGTTTAAAAATGTTGTGGTTCAAATCGAAGTAATATTGCTACAAGCTTGAAACAAAACGCTCCTGAAACATGATGGTTTTCTAACAGATTGTGGTTGGCGCCCTGGTCACTCAACACACCAAATTTTATCGAAATCGGTCCAGTTGACGTAATGAGTAACAAGCAAACATCCAAACTTTCACATTTTTATTTGTGTATTTTTATAGTGTGATGATGAAAATATTGATTTCGTAATCGGGTCCGTAGCGTAGTCTTGTGTCTCAGTCAGCTTTTCGTCAACCGCTTCACAAGAGGTCATCGAAAACGTAATAGAGTCTAAATCGTTGTCTTCAAGAAGGTCCCTCTTGCTCGTACTCCTCCCGGATTAATGCATCATGTGGACCATTACTTGTGAGGGCTCGCAAAAACCATTTCTTGCACTAGGTACTTATTATTAATTCGTTTACCTGCTACTAGAAACAGCTGAGATAAACTCCATGACTTCATCAGCTGTTGTGTATCCGTCACCATCTGAATCCAGAACTCTGAATAGTCTGTTGGTCACCTGGAAAATTAACTCAGCATAAATAAGTTTAAGAACTGCGCTCGTAAACAGACTCAATGCAACTTAACTGGTCATAGTCATTGATACTTGATCAAAGGGGGAGAAAGGTACTCGAGCAGAGACTACGTCCAACAGGACGACCCCCGACTAAATGAAAAGACGACCTGATAAAGGTTGCTGGGAGCCGTTGGGTGCAGAGCTCACAAGATAGGTCGCTCTGTAAATCTATGGGCGAGCCCTATGGTCCGCAGTGGACATGCTATGGCTGGTAACTTACAACTCTGTTCTGCAGTATATGCTGGAAGACGTCGATAGTGATGACGTCATTGCCGCACAAAACGTACGCTACGCTCTCAACCTGCTCCACGAAGTCGATCTGCTTGTCGTCACTGGAATAAGTATTTTATTTATACATCATATTAAGGTATTTTTCAAACTATCGCGATCACTGTACATAATTACTGATTAAAACGGGTATTTATCGCGTACCTATGTACCTTTTTTATTTGTTATCCCGACGTTTCGATTATGTTGCAACATACACGATAAATACCTGTTTTTGTGCATTTAGTGTCAATATTTAGTGAATTTTTACTAATAAAATGTATGTGATCAAAACATATGAACAGGAATCAAATGCTAAGTTAGTCAGCGGAGTGGGGCATTGGTGATCTGTATCACCTCCACCAGGATATCCTTCTCCTAGATACTCGTAGATTGCAAACCCATGCTGTTGACGCCTATCTCGCCAAATTACACAAGTCAAAGTATGAAGTCGACCAAGGCATACTTTTATTAAAATTCAGCTGTTTATGACTTCAGAAAACCAGAAAACATCCTCCGCCATCTTGGAGGTCCCGCCATATTGGATTTATAGTATACATCTGGGATGGTCCCCCATATTTTGGATTTAATGTGACGTTGTATTACTTTTCGTGTTCTCCTTAGCAAGCCCTTTCATTTGATACCCATACTGTGGTAGTGCAGAAAAAATAACTAGCCCGCCATCTTGGATGATCCGCCATATTGGAATTGGAATGACATCACATAGCTAAGCATGCATTGTCATCCAAAATAAGCGTGTATACCAAATTTCAGCTCAATCGGTTAAAGATAACTGATTTAAAATTCAGTTGCAAGATTCCACCCGGACAAACATACATACATTGCAAGTTAAATAGAAGCTTGTAATATAGTTACGTTGTATAGATATAATTATCATCTGCTGTTGATTTAAAGACCTGAGCTTACAACTTACAATACTAAAATAATACATGATACACGGGAATGCAAGCACAACTTTGTACATGTAGTTGAAACTTTCATAGAAAAAACAATAACCCGCACAATGCTACGAGGAGCTTCGAGCATTCTACCAAACAATGGTAGAATGCTCGTAGCTCCTCATGAAAGCTTTTCTATGAAAAACTAAACATCTACGAAGTTTTGCCTGCATTCCAATGTTGTTTTGTTTGAAAGCTCTTTAAAATGAAGTACTTAAGCGCGTCACAAACGATGAAGATACTATCGCTTCATAAAATACCGCTCGCCGTACAATCTAATGTAAGATGAAAATATATTTATCTTCGCCGTGTGTGATGGTCCATTGGTTTGCACGGCGAGCGATCACGTGTCATTCACCACTTTTCATTTATTTCCGTTTACGATATTTCTCGCCGACGAAAATTGTATGGGTTGTATGAAGAGATATTTTATCGAGCGATAGTATCATCTCCAAGAGGTATAAAAAAAGCAAAACACTTACGTTAGCCTCTGTTTGAGAAACTCGAACCAGTCTTCTTGCGCTAAGTATCCTTCATTTTCCGTATCGAAAAGTCGGTATATCCTCTCCAATAGATCCTGGAACAGCGAGATACCGAAAGTCAAAACAAGTAGGTACTTTAACTTAGTAATCACATAGATTATTTTGATTTGGTCTTACGAACCTAGAATCAAAATATGATCCAAGTTATTTGTAATTTCATCAAAACACAGTAGTTATTTGAATTTAATCTTGTACGTGTTTTCCTTGATAATAAAGATGCCCTTTTTCTGCGTCTAAAACCAATGTTATGCACTCATTATAAAATCTCTGACTGATAGAATTTAGTATTCAAATGTAATTGTTAATGACACGCATTATTTTCGTCTACCCTCATTTTGATTTTTATTAATCGTATCCATGTGGCAACGTATAGATTAACCATTCTACCAAAATATAATAATTGATCCATCGAAGCGAGATCTCCAAATCAAATTAGGCAAATCGGCGTTATATGTATTCAATACTCAATCGTTTATTGTATTCCACAATGTAATAATAGGTGGTAAATAATAGGTACATGTACACTTGGTAGGTAGGTAGCGATAGCACAATTTTGGTGTGACTAAATGAGCCAAAAATGTGGAGGGATTGTTGAGATATCAAATCTATATAGATATCTATCTGATTAAATGGCACGTTTTATAAAAGTTTTTGTGAGTACATTTTGAACCCGTATTAATTTTTAGTTTAAACTTTGTAGTTTTTAAGTTATTAGCCATAATAAAAACTAAACTTTGACTAAATTCATTGGGTACCATACCAAATGTAGGGAAAAGTCTGAAATTCATAATAACTACAATTTCTACCCTAAAAAGGTATAACCAATCTTATGAACTCCTGTTACCTGTAGTTTGAATGAAACTGTAGGTCAAATATGTTGGTAATGCATTTCGTGGCACTATTAGTCACAGATTACAAATAATATTTTTTTGTTTTTAAGGGAGACTCGCTAGATCTCAGTTCGGGGCGAACCACTATAGTCTAACTTTTTATTAGCTGCAGTAAAATGACGTTTCTAAATGTCATTCCGTAAAATAATGTTGCCAGCCTAATCTCAATAGGGATGTGATTCAGTTCACAAAAATTAATTAAATAACATTATTATGACGTTTTTGTTTCATTTTGAAAGATCATTGGGCGGTTTTGACCCACTTTTTTTTTTCGCGCACAGTGTTCAAATCACTTTTAAAGTAAAGTATTCAATTCCACTTTTCTAAATATGTAAATTTTTTTTATGTATCTGCTGGAGGAAAAATGTTATGTAACAGTATGTATGTGAGTCTAACTATAATTCTATTAGACTAAAAACTAAAGATTTTACTGTCAGCATTGTGAAAATGTATGTACAAGCATAAGAAAAATGTTTGTATCGCATAACAGATTGTATGTCTCTCTCGCTCGCACTTTCGACAGGTAGAAAATAACAGTAAGGTATCGAAGTGCGCGTGCGACGCGCCGCCTGCGCCCCACCCGCTCTGACCGCCCCGCAGTCGTACGTCATCCTTCGTTTCGATCTGTGCGTTTAAACTCGTGTTTCCGATTTTTGCATTTTATTGATTACTTGAGCGTGTTTTATGGACCCCTGATTTTGCTTGACGATTGGTTTACATTAACATGGAAAGACAAAATAGTTGCGTGTCGTGTAATCGATCTGTTTTACGTCGACGAAAACACATATTGACAGTTCTCTTTTTGGAAAGACAAAGGGATCTTGTAGATTTATTATTGCAAGAAATAATACCACGTGAGGTAAGTACACTACACTGTCATCGTATGTGTATGACTCGTCGCGTGCTCTTGATTGTACAAATGTTGCTTTGCTCAATGTAATGGCTCATTTTACTTCTTGATAAATGGAGGAATATATATTTTTTTTTTTCAATTGTTTCAGATTACTTTTAATGGCTCACGGGCCATGTGCCATGCTTGTTGGTCAAGGTTAGATCGTCGTTTACGGAATCAACCCGTACAAAATGAACAAGTACAAAATATACCAGTACAAGATCAGCCAGTTGAAGAGCAACCAGTGCAAGATCAAGTACAATTGCAGCCTAGTTTTGTTACGCCTAGAGGATATAAGCGAGCATCGAATACAGCGAGACATTGTATTTTTACAAACTGTAGAAATGTAGTGGCCCATAATGTTCCACTATATGCTAAGTTCCAACTCTTACACAATCACAATTTTTATATACCAGAATTAGCTCGGGTTTGCAATGCTCATTTTATGAGGAATGATTGGGTAGACTTGCTCAACACTACATCCCACGAAAACTTTGACAGTACTCATGTTGTTGGTATGATGAATTTATATAAATGGGGTATCGAACAAAGAAGCAACCTTGATTTCGAAAATATTGAAGAAATAGAGGACAATGAATTTCACTTTTGGACGGGACTAACAAAATATCAATTTAATGTTATTTTGAACCAAACGCCTTCACTGGGTGATCGATCAGTTCATCCTGCCACAGTTCTTGGAATTTTTTTAACAAAAATAAGAACCGGTGAACCAGATGAGCGATTAGCCACTAAATTCAATATGTCGAGGAGAACCCTAGAAAGGAAGTTGGCGATAGCAAGAGAATGCTTAAGTAATGATTTTGTTCCACAGCATTTGGGCTTAAATCATATTACTAGGGAAGATGTGGTGGCCAAGAATCTTGCAATTCCAAGCCATTTTTTTGGTGGTAACTATAATGAACCGGCGGCCATTCTCGTATGTGATGGAACATATATTTATCTACAAAAGAGTTCGAATTTCCTTTTCCAGCGCAAAACTTACAGTCTTCATAAGTTTCGGAACTTAGTAAAACCCTTCCTTATAGTATGTACCGACGGCTACATAGTAGATGTTACGGGGCCTTACACTGCGACTACTTCGGACGCAAGCATTATGCGTGACCTGATGCAAGAAGATTCTCCGATTCATGGGTTCTTGAGAGTTAATGATGTTTTTATATTGGATCGTGGATTTCGGGATTCGATTGATAAAATTGAGGAATGCGGGTATTATCCTCACATGCCGCCTACAAGAGTAAGAGGAGAACAACTGACGACACTAGATGCTAATAAATCTAGATTAATAACAATGATCCGGTGGGTAGTGGAAACCATTAACGGCAGATTCAAGAAAGATTTTAAAATCTTCCGCCATGTATATTTTAACGTTGCCATGTGAAACATGATGGTCGACTTCAAAATAACTGCGGCCATAATTAATGCTACTCGCCATCCATATGAGGACCATATGTATGCGGAACAATTCATAAGAATTATAAATGAACGAATGAATGAACCCAATGAGATGGCAGAATATGTGATTAACCATAATTTAAACAGGCAGAGAGTAGCGTTTGTGCGACTCGATGGCAATGATCCGGATTTTGATGACTTTCCTCGGCTTACATTTGACGAATTAATATTGTTTACGTTGGGATCATACCACTTGAGAATCGCAAGATCGTATTGCCACGAGCACATGCGTGAGGATGGTGTATACACTATCGAACTATACCGGCACCAAGAAATGATTGAAAATAAGATATTGATAAGAGGCAGAATACAGTCACGACACGTCCGTGCAAAGCAGTACTACACCTATATTTTAGTAGATCCTACCCATATTGGAAGAAATAGCATCCAACAGTATTACTGCTCGTGTATACACGGCCGTCGCACTGTCGGAAGCTGTGCACATGTTGTAAGCGTCGTATACTTTCTGTCATGGGCCAGGCATCAAGACGTGATAGACGCGCCTGCAGCCTTTTTAGATGAATTAACTATAGATTTTGATAATGCAGAATAAAAATATTATTACCGCAAAATGGATTTTATTTTCGTATTCCTGGAAATTGTTCAAAACAACTGTTTTACAAAGTATTTTTACAGTCAGGCCAATAGTTTTTACTTAGTTCATTATAAAAATGCTATAATAATAATTTAAAAATGCTATAATAATTATTTTAAAAATGCTATAATATTAATTAAAAAAATTTTTTTTGCGGTTCTCCCATATCCTGCAATAATGCGACCCATACCATTAAGTAACATATACATTTAACTACATACCTAGCCCTGTTTCGTTTTTGTGCGCCGTGGGTCATATGTCCGAACAAAATGCCCAATGACCTTTTTGAATGTACCTCCCTATACTTCCACTAAAAAAGATCAATCCTCTAGTATAATAATAATAATAATAGGTTAAAAAAATACATTACAACTTAATATTAAATCTCAAAAAAAAAACCAAACTGATTATTCATTTATGATTCACTCATTTAGCTACATCCCTATTTATTTTTCTTCAAAAACCGGCAACCCACAAAACGTCATTTTACTGCAGCTAATAAAAAGTTAGACTTTAGTAGTTTACTATTCACACTCTGTAGGTAATGGTGACCAAGAAAGAACAGTCCTGACGATTTTTCACTGATTTTAAAACATGAAAATGGTTGAAGCCTATAATTTTTACCGTGCCTAATACTGTTGTACTCTACAGTATAATTTATCTGAACAGGTGTTTGTAAGGTACAGAGTGTGTATACTTGGTTGTGATCACGTTGAGTGTGGCCACGCCTTTATAGCTGTGGGCAATAGACGATTTATTAGTTGTTAGCTTTGCGTACTAGATACTTTACTAACTTGTAAATGGGTTAGATATATTTGTACACGACTCGTAAAGAGTAGAATTAAATTATATTCAGGACTTTGATAAGTGGGCTAACAGTATGTTATTTACAGGGAGTCAGGATCGCCTTTTTTTACACATTTTTTAAGTTATGCTTCTTTTAGTGCTTTTGAAATATGCGCGTAAAATTTATACTATACATGTCGCTTTTTGGCTGTCGATGTGCGCGCACATGAAGTGTGCTACAAAAAAAGAGTTGTGGCATACGGGATGAAATCTTTAGCTATTTATGTTCTGTTACGCCAAAGAAGTATAACTTCTTACGTGCGTACATAAACACACATCATCATCATCAGCCGGCAGACATCCACTGCTGAACATAGGCCTCCCCCTTAGATCGCCACAACGAGCGGTTGGTAGCCGTTTGCGCCCAACGGCTCCCTGCGATTCTTACCAGATCGTCGGTCCACCTTGTGGGAAGCCGGCCTACGCTGCGTCTTCCAGTCCGTGGTCTCCACCCGAGAATCTTTCTTCCCAAACGGTTATCGGTTCTACGACCGATGTGGCCTGCCCATTGCCACTTCAACTTGCTAATTTTGAGAGCTATGTCGGCAACTTTAGTTCTTCTGCGGATTTCCTCATTGCAGATTTTGTCACACAAAGAAACCCCGAGCATAGCCCTCTCCATAGCTCGTTGAGCGACCTTAGGCTTGGTCATGAGGCCATGAGTAAAGGACCACGTTTCAGTGCCATAGGTCATCACTGGCAACACACACTGATTGAAGACTTTAGTCTTCAGGCTCTGGGGAATTTTGGACGAGAAGATATCGCGAAGTTTCCCGAACGCTGCCCAGCCGAGTTGGATTATTCGTGCGACCTCTTTGTCGAAGTTGGACTTACCTAATTGGACAGTTTGTTCTAGGTATACATATTCGTCGACAACTTCGAGAGTATCGCCCCCAACAACTACATGGATATTTGACATGATTTTCGTGTTATCCATGTTCATTTTAAGACATATTTTAATTTTATTTACCCTAAAGATTTAACTGCTGACCAAAACTAGCCTGCAAGCACACCATCATTCTAAAATTAAGTATATTTTATTAAGATGACGTGTTTGTTGGCTATTTTTAGAAAATTTAGGTAGTGCTGACTAACTAAATGTTTTAATTGCACAATAGAATTACCACCACTGTACGTACCAACCTATTTACAAATCTAGATTAGGTATTATGTATGTATCAGCTGTTTACCATACATAGATTCTAGTAATTAATCTGTCGTGCAATTAGTTACGGTGCGATTACACGCGGCTCAATTACGAATGGCCTTCGAAGAAATTGCTATTACCATAATCACTATTAGATATGTTACGTAATAACGGGCTTGGAGATACACGGTTGCTCGTTATAATACTAAAAGCCTATATTACTCGTGCGCGATAACTTGGGACCTGCTAGGAATGCGACTTCCAGACCGCTTCCCCTGCACTTCCCCGATGGCGCCCGTATTGTACCGTTCGCATCACTATTTTTTACTAGGGTTTTTATTCTCGTACTGGCCTACGTCACGTAACGACGCGCTCTGGAATTCTTTTAGTTTTCGTTTGTGTTATTGTTTTGTTGTCTGGAAAAAAGAAGTCAACCATGTGGACAGGCTTCGACAAAAGTATTGGGACGATGACCTCTTACAAGAGACGAATGAATCGCAATTAATTGTAAATTTATCGGATACCTCTTCATCAAGTGATTATAGTGAGACTGAGGACGAAGAACCACCTCTAGAAGGCATAAATCCACTAAGTAGGGACGAAGATGAGATAATGTAAATAATAGATAAAATAAATGTATAAACTTAAACATTGTATTTTTATTTTATTCAAATAGTGTAAAAAAGATTAGATAAAAAGCAGCGTCCTCCCTGAGTAACATAATAAATTAGGTAAAAAAAACAAATACGAAGCCGCGGGCGGCTGCTTGTTATGTTCGCTTTTTTGCGGGCGGTACAAACACGCCAATATGACGTCACCGCGCTCAGGTCCCAACTTATCGCGCACGGGTAATACATGCAGCGTATTTGATAGTTTTAAAAACGCACAGACGCGTGGCGTTAGCTAGCGCGCGGCGCGTCTGTGCGTCGTGTGCTTAGGCCCTGTGGCACATCTCGTAATGATGTGTAATTAATTATGATGATATTTAAGTAAATGAAACAATAATAAATAATGCGATATTTCACACAGCGCTATCTAGCCCCACACTAAGCGTAGCTTGTACTGTGGGAACCAGATAAATGACACAATAATAAGGAATTAAGTTATTCTTTTTAAATTGAGAATTTAACCTACATAGGTACATCATCATCACCACATTTTTTTTATACAACTTATATGGCAAACGAGCATGCAGTCCACCAGATGTTAAGTGGCTACTGCACCCCATGGATATCCACATAGAATTCAACACAAGGTATTATGTTGTCTTGATCTCTATGTGATACGTTGTCATACTATAGGACTTAGCTGTTATGCCTATGTGCCAGTAATACAGGAACATACCATTACCATCTAACCGGAACACGGCAGCACACTGCTATTTGGCGGCAGACAAAGGTAAGGCGGTGGTGCCCACTTCCTCCAGCACGTTCACAAAAGCTCTACCACCAGTCACATTAGCCATAGGATGTTCAATGCTTAGTATAAGCCTCCCCCTTATATTTCCAGAGTGACAAATCTTGTGAGACTTGCACACAACGTCTCCCAGCAACCTTTATCAAGTGCATAACTATAAAAAAATATTAGAGATTATGTAGGGTGTTATAAAGGTTCTTGTATGTCTTATACCTTCATATAACACTTGTACCAAATCATCATCATCATATCAGCCGTAGGACGTCCACTGCTGGACAAAGGCCTCCCTCATTGATCTCCAGGAACCGCGGTTGGAAGCGGCCTGCATCCAACGCCGACCTGCGGTTCTTACCAAGTCGTCTGCCCATCTTGTGGGTGGACGTCCTACGCTGCGCTTGCCGGTCCGTGGCCTCCACTCGAGAACCCTTCGGCCCCATCAGCCATCTGTTCCGCGCGCTATATGGTCTGCCCATTGCCACTTCAACGTGCTAACCACATATTATATTTTATTACCACATAAATAATATTTTTTTATATATAATATGAACATGGTATAAGGGCTAGCGGATGTATGTACTACACTACAGCGTAGGTATATCGTGTATCACTCGAATTAAATATTATTTTACATTTATATCCGTATCAAGGTAGGATATTAATAAAGTTATAAAATACTAGCTGACCTGCCTACGGCTAAAAAAAACATTACCCTCCTTCTGCGCAGTCAGGTAAAAAGTAGCCTATGTTGCTCAGAGATAATGTAGCATTATAATGGTGAAAGAATTTTAGAAATCAAACCAATAGTTTATTCGTTACAAACATACAAATCTTTCCTCTTTATAACATAAGTATAGATGATTATAGGAAGTGGCAAGCAATTTTTAGCGTTTGTTTGATATAATTGCTTGTACGATAAATCGTTTTCATTCCGTTATACGATTGTGTTGCTTTTGGGTGACAGTTGTCATTACTATCGAGTTCCGACGACATTTACATTAATAAAGACGTACCTAGACAGACGGAGGCAGTAGGTGGATAATTGGAACTTCTCATTTTACTCATTATCATTTCGAAACTTGAGTTCCGTTTTCAATTGGTACCTATTTGGAATTGGAACCCTAACAAAAACGATATCAAGTCACTTGAAAAAACATGACTAACATTCCACCAGCACACCTCAACACAGACGGTATAAAACCTCATACCAGCCCTTATTAGTAAAATGGTAAGTAAATAATGTAAATGTACGTATACCCGCGCGTATGCCGTGTAATATCATCATTACGCGAATGAGCCGATTTGCATATTAATATGGAAAGTCTACTCGTAAGTCCTTATCACTATAGAATATCTTAAATCAGTTTTAAGACTTGAAGAAAATGAGTATTTTGCGATTTTACGGGAAGGAGTAGTTTGTGAAATACAGGATTTATCAGTAAACGGTTTATCGATGTTTATTGATCGACATGCACCGAGTAGTATCGATAACACTAATTATCAGTAATTGTATTGAATAGGAAAAACATGTTTATGCTAGTATAGTTACACATATAATAAAGTAAGTTTAAACTTAGTGCAAGAGGATTAGCAAGCTGAAGTGGCAGTGGGCAAGGCGCATGGTTCGAAGAACTAACGGCCGTTGGGGCAGACAGATTCTAGTGTGGAGAACACGCACTGGAAAGCGTAGCGAAGGACAGCCCTACACTAGGTGGAAGGCCGCACAATATCGCTCTGGAAATCTATGGAGGAGGCATATGTTTAGCAGTGGACATCCTAGACCTACGATGATGATGATGATAATGAAATGCAGTGTATATTAAATACACATAAGCTTTTTGTTAAATACCGGACTTTCAAGACAAAGGAGGTACATTTACATCGAACAACCACTCCTGTCAACAATATTTTTTTTTTTTTTTTTTTTGGACTCACTAACTTTTCAGAGAAACAAATTTTTTGTTTCTTCATTATAAACCATCTGAATATGGAACCGGATGATCGACCTAAGAGTCGGCCGAGAATTGACGGGACGATCTCGACACTTTCGAAAGATATTGATAGGAGATATCGAAAGACAGAGATGATAGGAAATATCTGGGGAGACCCTTGTCTAGCAGTAGGTAGGTACTTGAAATCACTTGTAGTTTGTGTACGTGACGTGACGTGTGAGCGACCAAAGTTCAGCTTTGTTAATAATACCTGTCTATATATTTATTTATGTGTTTATTGCATGTACATCCCTGTAACATTTATAAATGTTGACCTGTGAGCCTACCCATAGGTCCCGCCTGAAAACCAGCGCCGCTTACCATCCTGGGATGGTTGGTAGCAATGCGTTGAGACGGGGCCTGTTTGTCCCACACAGTACAGAAGACTATTCTTGATATTCGCCTGCCTATGCACTTTTTATTTCTTTCCTTGTGTCTTACCTGTGTTTTCTGTTATCTAATAGGTTGGGGAAAAAGTCTTTTCGCATTATAGTATGTATGAACTTGTAATAAAATCTCTTTGGCTATACTATTTGTATCTGGCTAGTTTTGGTATCATTTAAAGTTTAAATTTTAAAGAAGATGATTCCAAATTCAAATTAGGAAAATGTGTGATTTTTATTTGTTTTTCGTACTGTAAAGATGAGTGAATCTAATAGAAATTCGATAAATTTTAAAATTTTACTACAAAAAAGGTAAAAATGCAACGCAAGCCGCGAAAAAAATTTGCGATGTTTATGGACCTAGTACAGTGTTTGTGATAGTAGCACAAATTTGGTTTAAGCGTTTTAAATCCGGAAATTTTGATGTCAATGATGCACGTTACTCTGGTCGCCCCATTACGTATAAAATTGATGCCATTTTTGAAAAAGTGGAGCAAGATTGGCATATCAGTAGTTACGACGTAGCTGAAGAACTGGGAATTGACCACAAAACAGTTTTGACGCATTTGAAAAAAAACTGGGTAAACAAAAAAGCTCGATATTTGGGTACCCCACGAGCTCACTGAAAGAAACCTAATGAACCGTGTACTCATTTGTTATTCTTTATTACGACGTAATGAAACCGAACCATTTTTGAAGAAGCTGATAACTGCTGATGAAAAGTGGATCACGTACGACAAGAACGTGCAAAAAAGGTCGTGGTCAAAGGCCGGTCAGGCTTCATAGACTGTGGCGAAACCCGGGTTAACTCGCAACAAGGTGATGCTGTGTGTGGGGTGGGATTGGAAGGGCATTATTCATTATGAGCTGTTATCACCAGGCAGGACCATCAATTCTGAACTCTACTGCGAACAACTGATGAGATTAAAGCAAGAAGTTGAGAGAAAGCGGCCAGAATTAATCAACAGAAAAGGTGTGGTTTTTCATCATGATAACGCTAGACCTCACACATCTTTAGCCACTCAGCAAAAATTAAGAGAGTTTGGATGGGAGGTGTTAATACATCCGCCGTATAGTCCTGGCCTTGCACCTTCAGATTTCCACCTGTTTCGGTCTCTTCAGAATTCTTTAGGCAGTATCAGGTGAACATTACGAGAGGACTGCCAAAACTACTTGTCGCGGTATTTTGATCTGAAGCCCCAAAATGTCTATAGCAATGGGATCATTCCCCTACCTACAAGATGGCAAAAAGTAATCGAACAAAATGGTACCTACATACTTTAGTTAAATGTAAATAACCTATATTAAAAACTGTTTTGAATTTTCTAAAAAAATGCGAAGATACTTTTTCCCCAACCTAATATTTACTTTGTAATCTTTCCTGTGTGTCAAATAAAAGTATTTTCTTTCTTTAAGTACTAGTGTAGGGAAAACGGAACCAAAACTGTGAGCACGGAAAAAAACGCACTGTTCCATACTTTTAACATACTAATTAGAGTAATCGGTGATCCTAAACTCGCCGACAGGCTGGAACCGCTGAGTCAACGCCGTGACATCGGATCGCTCAGTATATTCTACCGCCTCTATAATGGGGAATGTTCTGAGGAGCTATTCGATCTCATCCCGTCGGTCGTCGAGATTTTACCACCGCACTTCTCGACAACGTAATAAAGCTCATACACATATCGTCGACAATTGGGTATCGCGCACCACACGCTTCACGCCATCTTTTCTACCCCATTCTTGCAAGATGTGGAATGAGCTACCATCTGAGGTTTTCCCATTAGGCTACGACATGGCACGCTTCAAGAGAAATGTAATAAGTGTAGGGAACTCATCGACAATACCCCGGGTGTTGCCGGTGTCAACAAGCGACGGTGTACGCTTACCATTAGGTGGGCCGTAAGCCTGTTGCCCCACAAATAACATAAAACTAACTAAGTTCATACTTTAAAGTTATAAATGAATTAATTAATTTTCTTGAAACTATTCTTGTTTAAAGTTGTTAAAGATACGATTAGTTGGTGTCACATGCAAACAAATAATAAAATAAAGGATATCAGATTAATAAATTAGAATTTAAATAGCAAAGTAACAGTTGAAATTGTCAATATAGAAATGACTTACATTAATCATTATTTGTTGAAACAATGCTCTAGTTTCTATTATTGGAATATTTGCAATGCATTAGAAGCCAGGTTTGTCAGGTCTCTGATAGGAATCAGCACGAGTGCCACAATTCACATACAATATGATACGTGCTTTTAAAATGGAGCACGCAGACGAGCAACTTTACTAATACTTTTATAGATAACAAGTTACCGAATTAGCCGGGCGAAGGACATCCGATATGGAGCCCACACACGGAACGAATTCTTTGCGCTAATCTTGTGCAAGCCTCTATGGGAAGAATTTATTAAATATTGTAGGCTTTTTTTATCTATTTTTTAGGGAACTTGCGTCGTTCTTTACGACAATATCGTTTTCATAATTGTCTACATAGAAATAACTTCAATACATCCTCCTTCACCAGGGTAATCTCTTAAAATCTTAGAATTTATTAAATATTGTAGGCTTTTTTTATCTATTTTTAGGGAACTTGCGTCGTTCTTTACGACAATATCGTTTTCATAATTGTCTACATAGAAATAACTTCAATACATCCTCCTTCACCAGGGTAATCTCTTAAAATATTATAATTTAGACGTAACTTAATAACGTTAATTTTCAAAATGGTAATAATTACGACTTTTAAGAAATTTAGTAACTAAAGAAACTTTGATTTTGAATGCCTGGGACAGGTTTAAAGTCAATACCATATTTTCAACTCGGAGAGTCGCTGTTATTTATAAGCAGAGACACAAACATTTTAAGGTTATTAGAGCAACATTGAAAGGTAAGTTTTATGAACAAAGCTTTGTCTATTCTTGGAAAAGAATTCGTGGAGCGGCCACGCAAAGTCTGTTTCTTACAAGTCCAATTTAACTGACGACCTTAGGTCTCAGAACAAGCTCACTTCTCTCTGAGATCGTCTATTTACTCACGATTTTCATAGATCTGCCCCTAAAACTGGCATGTATGAAAACCACACCGTGAAGGAACGGGGTTCTACTCTGGTGAATCAGACTCTTTCCGAAATGCTTTGCAGAATCGCGCAACTATTGCTACAAGAGCAAGTCGCGCGTTCGTCTCAACCCCGATAGACAATAGCTAATCTGTGTGTCACGAAACTCGTATTAGATAGGCAGGTAGGTAAGTAAGTAGGTATGACACTTGAGCAACATTGATCTAGATCTCGTGAGGTCGTGTCATCAAGGCAAGGGATTATGGTGTGAAATTATAGTTCGTATCTACTTTATAGTGTTAGGTCGTAAGGGTAAAGTGATATTAGATATGTAAGCTAACAGTAGTAGAGTTCTTATTTTATCTATACAGCTCGAGTTAATTGCAAGTGTATATTTTTTTTTTTAAATAAAAAACTTTTTACTTTACTTACTAACAGAGAGCAACGCTAATTGGAAAGCCCCTTATAGTTCAAAGTATAATTAATAACTAGCTGCTGCCCGAGACTTCGTACTTCGTTATACTACTAAACGTGTAGGTAACCTAGAAATAAAGCTAAACTCGCTGTTGCAATTTGACTTGACACCCTATTTTTATCCCTTGGAACCTGATGTAGGGGATGAAAAGTAGCCCATGTGTTTGATCCAGGTTATCTGTACATACAAAATTTCATCGAAATCGGTTCCGCCATTACGCCGTGATTGAGTAAAAAACAAACAAATAAATAAACTTTCGCATTTATAATATTAGTGTGATTTTCATATATTTTGTTTATGTGTATTTTAAATTAAATGTAACTTGTAAACGAAACATTTGGAAATTATCCGTCTTCACTCTTTTATTTTAATCTTTATAGAGACACGCGGGGTAATTGGGCGGCATAAGGTTATCAATTAGTGAAACAGCCTGTACTATTATTTCGTTTCTATGTACAGCTTGCACAACGATCCCTAAACGTATTTAGCCGCTAATCATGTTTAAATTTGCCATATTTGTATAATTTGACAACTCTTTAAATTATATTCCACCATCCCCCTTCCATCAAAGGACAAGCAGGCGCACGGCTCTGTACCATCCGTACCTAGTTGATATACCACCCATTCACACACACCGTTTTGATTCTACGTTCTTGATGCGCAGAGCTAAGGTATGTAAAACTTTACCGTCGTCTGTTTTTCCTGATAAACACGATCCGGGCCTCTTTAAGGTAAGAGAGCTTTCTTCTAGATCTTCGTGCTACATCTTAGACCACATCATCGCTTACCATCAGGTGAGATTGTGGTCAAACGAAGTTCTATCACGTTAAAAAAAATGTTTAGCCACTAAATACGTTTAGAGATCGTTGTGCAAAGTTTTTTTTTATTACGTTCTTGTTATCATTTACTTAGTCGCTTGAAATAATTCAATCTGATACTGACAGACCAACAATACGTAATTCATCAAAATGTAATCAGCAAATATGTTTTCGAGTTGTCCGACAGCACAATACGACTAGCCGGCTAGTTAGTTAGTTACCTACTGGTAGCGATAGTGGATGATTTATCGACGATTGATACAATCAATACTTTCTAATGAAGGCTGTTATTATCGATAAAAAAATAATATTATACAATAACTAGCAATTTTTTTTGGGGGCATCATGCCATTAATAACAGAATATACAATTGAAGATATATGCACATAGAAGTTCAAAATTGAAAAAAATATCGTAACTAGATCTCCACGATGCAGACGTGCCTAGTGTGGAGATCACTAAATATTTTTACTTTAAATGGTATTAACTTAACACTACAGTGCACGCGCCCCTTTATTTTACATGGGTGCTCGCGTGCTCTACCATAGTAGAAAACAATATATCAGATATTTGAAAAATGGGTAGTTTTAAAATGATAAAACTAAAAAATATGTGTCAACTATTTATTATTACACACAATTATTGCAAAAAATCACATTTTTAATAGAATACACATTAATTAGAAACAATTTACGATATCAAAAAGATAATCAACATTTTTGGCATGGTTGTTGAGATCAGCTCAAAAAAAATATCTAATAAGCGATGACTATCTTATTGGTCACTATTCTCGCGTTCGATACTGATCACAACTTGGTGATCATGACAAATCCGCCTAGCACATCGCTTATACCACTTTACTTACATTCAGTTTTATTACGCCAATACTCGCATGTACTACAATGGTAGAAGCCGAACTTAGACACCTAATTACAAGAAGATGCGCTTACGCTGCCAGTGGGCGCTGTACCAATCCGTTCCGCGATTTTGTCGACGAGGCTTATCTAGTAGCGCGGGCAATCAGGTGTAAGAACGAATGAATAGTGATAAAATAAGTAAGTGCATTCTACTATAGTAGAGCACGCGTGCACTCTAGTGTTCTGTCTAACACAGTGGTATATCCAACTGAGTTATTTGTTTAATGTGTGTTATACAGGAAATAAATATATTTTCAATAAAATACAGAAGAAACAGTTGAATCATCTAAAGAGCGTAGCAAACTATCTATAGATAGCTCAACTGCTCCAGGGTCACTAGCAGGCGGAAGTGCCCCCAAGACACCGGCTGTATTGCCCCGCGGAACTGCAATGCTTATGCGTTGACCCAGATAAGCGCCAGCTCTTGGATCACACGTCGCTTCCACCAGGCGCTTTTATTACATCAACACCACTACGCTGAGTGCGAACATTGCGCTTGATATACTATAAAGTTTTCGTATACCTTATTTTCTATGGAGATGTGAGCAGGAAGTATAGATACTCGTAACTTAGTTTTATATACTTCCTGCTAGGGGCGCTGTTCACATCTCCATAGAAAATAAGGTAAGTACTTATACCTACGAAAACTTTATACTTTATAGTATACTAGTGACCCGCCCCGGCTTTGCACGGGTGCAATGCTGATACTAAATATACTACAGAATGTCTTGATATATTAATTGTATGTTCGTATATATGTAGACGACTTGGTAAGAACCGCAGGTCGGCGTTGGATGCAGGCCGCTTCCAACCGCAGTTCCTGGAGATCAAAGAGGGAGGCCTTTATCCATCAGTGGACGTCCTGCGGCTGATATGATGATGATATATGTATGTACATTAAATGCACAATGTATTTAAGGTAATTAATTGGTTAAGGATTAATGCCGTATTGCATATAATCGCTTCGTAATTAATCCATTATTTCAAAGTAAAGGATAAATATGGTTATTGTGGGTTACACCTAAGATATAGACATATACCATAGTGGATTTTTTTGTAGAACTTTTTATGATGTACAGTACTGTAGTACATTATTTTGATCTATCTCGTAGGGTTCAGCCATCGTTTGCAATGTAAGCGCAAAAAATGTGTTTATTTACGATATCGCATCAGAAACCTCTAAAACTATCAGTGTTTCTCTACTATATTTGCATGTATTATACATATACATTTTTCTCTTGGATCATTCTATCTATTAAAAAAAACCGCATCAAAATCCGTTGCGTAATTTTAAATATCTAAGCATACATAGGGACAGACAGCGAGAAGCGACTTTGTTTTATACTATGTAGTGATAGTGATCGAGCGCAATGTTCGCACTTAGCCTAAAGTGACATCATCTATAATTTATTACAGTATTTTTCTGTCTGTCTGTCGGTATCCATCCACACTAATATTATTTTCAAAGTAACTCTCTCTCTCTCTCTCTCTCTCTCTCTCTCCCTCTCTCTCTATCTCTCTCTCTCTCTCCCTCTCTCTCTCTCTGTTTATGTCTCTCTGTCTCTATCCTATTTTGTTACGATTTGGAGATGGAACAAGCATTAGAAACGTGCCCTACGATGCACTGCCCTGCGTCCATTAATTTGAGGCATACGGGTGTAAAGCTTAATGTGCCTGTAACCCTGTTCGTTTTTAAGCTTTTACGACTAAACGGCTTGACTGATTTTGATGAAATATACTGTGTGTCATTGCATTTAAAACATTAATTTAAATCACGGGTAGAACATCAGTTCTACCCGTATTATTGTAACATATTTTTTCCAAATTCATTAGCGTGAGGGTAGGTAATGTTTTTATTGACTAACCACGCGTGTGAAGCCGCGTTCGGAAGCTAGTGAGTTAGAATTACACATAGGTACCTATTACATCTAATAACAAATATCTAACGACATGTAATTTGGGCATAGTCACTTGCGCAAGTCTCAACAATCCATCTCTGTGATTACCATTTGAATAGCATTTGACAAATGAGTGGTACAATGCCGGCAGGTGAGAGTTAGATGAATGGACAATGATCTTGTATAATTTGTGCAATGACGGCCGCACCCAGAGCTACCAATCAATATATTCATTCTTTACTTAACTAGTGGTTCGCCCCGACTGAGATCTCGCGAGTCTACAATAAAAACAAAAAAATATTATTCGTAATCTTCGACTATCAAAATATTGCCACGAAATGCTTAACCATTTAACTTGATCTACAATTTAATCCGAATTAGAGGTAACGGGAGCTCATGTCCAATGGTTTGTTTATGGGGTAGAAATTGCAATTATTTTGGATTTCAGACTTTTGTCTATAATTATGTCACTAAAGCTACACGCATACCAAATTTCAGCACTGTGGGGTCACTGGTGTACCCTGCAGTGAATTTTGTCAAAGTTCAGTTTTTATTATGGCTAATAAAATACATAAAAACTAAAAGGTTTAAAAAAAAAAAAAAATGAGGTCGAAATGTACTAAAGACCTTTTATTAAACGTGCTATTTGACAGGATAGTCTCATTTTTTTTACCCCTCTTGAACCTCAATATCTCAACAACCCCCCACATTTTTAGCTCATGAAATTTCACGATGATCGGATAAACGCTTCGAAAGTTATCTTTGGACAAATAAACATACACACATACATACTTACATACATACATACAACGCCGATTTGCCTAAAAGTATTTGGAGATCTCTCTTCGCTCGATCAATTATACATAACTTTAGCTCGGAATCAATAGAGATTCTACCAATACCCAATCAAATCAAAGTGTTAGATTTATGATTATTATTTTCTGAATGAATGAATGAATGAAAATTCTTTATTATACCTTACAAGATAATATAACTATAACATTTATGAATTACAGATTGAAAGCACACAATTTGTTGAACAAAACATTGTTTCTCAATAAGCGATTTAACGTCTTCCCAGGTATAGTGCGCCCTTAAGTATATATTTATTTAACTATTTGTATACTTGTACGAAATTTTTATATGTTTTGTTCTGTACGTCGTACGTGCGTGCGCCGGCTCACATTCCATCGTTATCTGCACGAACATACAGGTTGCTCCAAAATGGCAAACGTGAAACAAAATGAGACAGGACGACGGCAACGAGGCGGACCACGAAAACGTTGGCGCAATGATCTAGATTCATAGACATAGACAGACATTTATTTGCTACCATAACACACACAAATTCACACTTGTATAAACTTGTTTCAATTATTTTATATTAAACATGTGACAGAATTTATGACCTGACTAGGTATTATAACTAAACGAGCTTCAGCTAAATAATATTATTTTCATCCCTCTGTATCCCACTGCTGGACTATGGCGGGAGGCTTATTCATTCTAGTTACTTCTCTCTAGCACCAAGATGGTCTAATCAAATAAATAAAACAAAATCTTCTCGCAAAATAAATGATTTGATTTCGTAATTTCAAAATGAAAAATTTCAATCCAATTTCTATCGACTACCCTATTCCAAGTTAAGATTAAGTTGTCTAATAGAATTTATAGGGCGAACGGTTTCTAGAAATCTACCAATTACTAGATGTAATGAATAAGCAGTTAACGACCAGTTGGACGTTAACTGCCAGTTATAAATAACCAATGGTTATCGTGACTTTAGGAAGGCACCTAGATAAGGCTTACCTAGATGTATACAGGATGTCAAAATAACATTTAGATTTTCTTAAATCATATATTTTTGTAGATTTTCTGCTAAATCTCTTGTTAGGGTTAAGTTCGCCTATGTACCTACTTGTCCCTTTTGTGAGTTTTTATATCTGTAATCTATCTGTATACAATAAAGAATAATATTATAAATGCGAATGTTGTGATGTTTGTTTATTTATTTGTTTGTTTATTACTCAATCACGTCGTAACGGCTGAACCGATTTCGATTAAATTTTGTATGTACCCGGATTAACACAAATACTACTTTTTATCCCATGAATCAGGTATAGTTAGGTAGTGATGGCACAATTTTGGTGTGACTAAATGAGCTAAAAATGTGGGGGGTTTTTTGAGATATTGGGGTTCAAGAGGGGTAAAAAAATGAAAATGAGACTATTAGGTCAAGTAGGGCGTTAAATGAAAGGTCTTCTTTAGTACATTTGAACCCTCATTTTATTTTTAGTTTAATCCTTGTAGTTTTTGAGTTATTAGCCATAATAAAAACAAAACTTTGACAAAATTCACAGAGTCACCAGTGACCCCACAATGCTGAAATTTGGTATTCGTGTAGCTTTAATGACACAAATATAGGGAAAAGTTAGAAATCCAAAATAACAGCATTTTGTACCCCAAAAAAGAGTAACCAAGCACATGAACTCCCGTTACCTGTAATTTGAATGAAACTGTAGGTCAAGTGATGTACTTGTGTTTATTTCGTGGCACTATTTTGTTAGTCAAAGATTACGAATAATATTATTTTTGTTTTAATGGGAGACTCGCGAGATCTCAGTTCGCCCTAGTCTACCATAAACGTCAATTTGTTGATCGACGATCGGTCATTCGTTACATCCATCTCCTGCCTGTTTTTATAAACCGACTTTTCATGGTCATACAACTTGCCCACAAACTAATGTAGGCATATACTTTTATAAGTACGTATCTTTAATATATTTTATTTTCCAAATGATCTTGTAACCTACAATGCTGCGATCTATCACAGGTGCGTAAGTGGCCTATAATTATCAATAACGGCTTAGCCATTAATCTTCATGCAAACGGTAAACCTTGCTATAGATAGCTATACTTGAACATTATGGCCTAACCAAGTGACCGGGTCTAAGGTTAAACATGAATATAAAAAATGTAAAATATAGCTTCCGCCAGCGGCTTCGCACGCGTCGTTTGTCAATAAAAATAACCTGTCTCAATCTAGGTCGTGATGTCTTAAGACCAAATTTCATCGAAATCTGTTCAGGCGTTTAGTCATGAAAAAGTAACAAACAGACAGACAGAGAGACAGAGTTACTTTAGAATCACACTATTATTATAAATTTGAAAGTTTGGATGTTTGTTTGTTTGTTACTCAATCACGTCGTAACGGCTGGACCGATTTCGATGAAATTTAGTATATACATAGATTATAAGATTACCACATAGGCTACCTTTTATTCCATAAATCAGTTGCCATGTAATAAAAATGGGGTGTCAAGTCAAGTTTCAACATCGAGTTTAACTTTATTTTTAGGACACACACATTTAGTGGTGTAACGCGTAGGAAGTCGCGGGCAACAGCTAGTTTATAATATAAATAGAAGAATAGATTCTCGAGTGGAGACCACGCAATGGAAAGCGCGGCGTAGGACGATTCTCCGGGAGCCGTTGGGTACAGGACAGGAATCTATGGGAGGCAACGTTTTGCAGTGAACATCCTATGAATGATATGATAACGAAGTATTCTATCCATAACTAATGATAGGTCTGTATGTCTGTATCCAGCCTTGCGTTCAACTCACATTATTGGTTGATCCTTGTCAATTCCAACAGGTGAGGTCAATATCAGCCAATCAAATGTGCTTATTTTTAATACCTACATTGTTTTATTAATCAATGGGTGGCATATGATTTTAACAGCAGGTGGATATCTTATACAGGGTGGAAAATTATAACAAATTCAGTTTACAAAATGATTAATGCCGTTTAAATTGTATTATAAACAAATATATAAATATTGCTGGATATTTCACACAGCGCTATCCAGCCCCAAACAAAGCAGAGATATATTTTTTTTTGTAAATACATATATTCTTTTTATATATAGAAAAACATTCATAACCGAAAAAAATATCTGTAGATCATGCAAACATTTGTTCCGCGGCAGGAATCGAACCCGCTACTATTTGCGTCTCAGCCGGTTAATCGCCCACTGCGCCACGGGAGTCGTCAAAACTCAACAGTACCTACGTCGCCGTCGAGTCGTCAACTCAACGTCAAACAGCTCATTATAAACTGTAGTTGAGTAACTGAAAACTGCAGTCGGTATTTTTGTTTTTTTTAATGGTTGTAAATCTAGGTTGACGTCTGTTTCAGTAATATAGGACTAAAGCAGTATTCAATTATTGTAATGTACGATTACGTATTGCCTGTTATCTAGTCTAGATCCCCGCATGCATTAAAGTGGGTCTATAATTCAAGTCATACCTACGTTTTTCGATAACAGCTCGCACATTCTAAGATTTGAGTCATCATTATCATTTATTCTCAACCCGTGTCGACCCACTGCTGGGCATAGGCTTCTTGTTTCTGCCATTCTTCCCGGTCTTGTGCCAGTCTGAACCACGTATGACCCACGGTCTTATGGATGTCGTGGACCCTCTCGCGGGTGGACGGCCCCTAGTTCGATGCCTAGTTCTCGGCCTCCTCTCTGTTAGTGCCTTAGTCCACTTGTCGTCACTGCGTCTGGCCAAGTGTCCTGCCCAACTCCACTTGAGCCCCAATATTCGCTTGCTGACGTCTTGTGCGAATTTCAGTATTGGAAACTCGATCTAAGCTCCATGGCTCTCTGTGATACACTTAGTTTGTGCACAGCCTCCTTCGTGAGCCTCCCATGTCTCGGCACCATAAGTCATAGTTGGCAGGACACATTGGTTATAGAGACGCATTTTAAGACGTTGTGGAATGCGCGTGGGATTTAGTATGTCAACATTTGAGTAGCTTGCAATAGTTATAAATAGTTTTGCAATAAAAAAGGTAAAAATATAAAAAGTTTCAAATAAAATAAATCTTTCTAATGTAAAATATACATATTAATATCATAAATGTGAAAATAAGTGTTTGCTCGTTAGTTTGTTTGTTTGTTACCTTTTCACGACTAAATCGTAATGAAATTTGGCAAAGAGATAGATTATATCCTCCAGAAGGACATAGGCTAAATTTTGTCTTAAAAAGTAATCTTGAAGGGGGTGAAATAGGGCTTGAAAGTTAGGAATCTGAAAACTCATTATGTAGGCTTTTGGTAAGAAATAAAAAAAAACGTGTTTCAAATTTTTAAGGAGGGGAGGGGGATATATTAAGGGGTTGAAATTATGAGGTATTCTTTATATATATTCCCTATGTACCGTTGGTATTAGATAGATTGTGACCGGGATTGGGATATAGGCTACTTTTTACTCGACTGCGCAGGAGGGCAATGTTTTTATTAACAAACCACGCGCGCAAAGCCGCGGCCGGGTCAGCTAGTTACATAAATATTTTAAAATCTTGTAAGTATCTATATACCGCCGTCCAAGTAATTACTTGTCGATCGATAAGTTGACGTTTCAATATATAAAATACTAGCTGACCAATCCGCAGCTTCGCACGCGTAGTTTTTCAATACAAACATTGCCCTCCTTCTGCGCAGTTGGGTAAAAAGTAGCCTATGTCACCCGGGGATAGTGTAGCTTCCCAACAGTGAAATATTTTTTAAGTCGGCCCAGTAGTTTCGGAGCCTATTCAATACAAACAAACAAACAAATCTTTCCTTAATATATTAATTATCTTACAAGTTCTTATGTACCAAAAATAAAATCATTTAAAAAAATGTGTTTATAGTGTAAGCGGATGCCACCAATTGTGTGCTAATAAATTATGACTAACTGAGGAAGTATTCAATAATCACTCTTCGCACCCTTAGCCATTTTAACAATTTTACCGTATTTATACGTCCATTTATCGATCGACGAGTTTCGTACACATCACACTAACCATTATAAACGCGAAAGTTTGGATGTTTGTTTCTCAATTACGTCGTATCGTATATGAACCGATTTCGATCAAATTTGGTATGTACATACATACGTAGATTATACCCTGGATTAACACATATTACTCGTGCGCGATAACTTGGGACCTGCTAGGAATGCGACTCCCCGGCCGCTTCCCCTGCACTTCCCCGATGGCGCCCGTATTGTACCGTTCGCATCACTATTTTTTACTAGGGTTTTTAGTCTCGTACTGGCCTACGTCACGTAACGACGCGCTCTGGAATTCTTTTAGTTTTCGTTTGTGTTATTGTTTTGTTGTTGTAGTTTTTGTTGTTATAGTTTGTGTCATTGTTTTGTTGTTGTAGTTTTTGTTGTGACATGATGACCTCTTACAAGAGACGAATGAATCGCAATTAATTGTAAATTTATCGGATACCTCTTCGTCAAGTGATTATAGTGAGACTGAGGACGAAGAACAACCTCTAGAAGGCATAAATCCACTAAGTAGTGACGAAGATGAGATAATGGAAATAATAGATAAAATAAATGTATAAACTTAAACATTGTATTTTTATTTTATTGAAATAGTGTAAAAAAGATTAGATAAAAAGCAGCGTCCTCCCTGAGTAACATAATAAATTAGGTTAAAAAAAACAAAGACGAAACCGCGGGCGGCTGCTTGTTATGTTCGCTTTTTTGCGGGCGGTACAAACACGCCAATATGACGTCACCGCGCTCAGGTCCCAACTTATCGCGCACGGGTAATATGCTACTTTATGTTGACAAACAACGCGTGCGAAGCCACCGGCGGAAGCTAGTTTTTGATAACTTATTATTAGTAGTTATATTTCCAGTATTAAAATTATGATTAGCGCTATTTTTCTTAAACAAATTAATATTCTTGTGAACATACATAAGATTTTCATAGATGCATTTACCAGGGAATGTCATAATATTTATTTCTTTGAATTATTATTTATTTCTATAGATCCGTGCGAAGTCGTGGGAGTCAGCTACTAAGAAATACAATTTATATCGATAAAGATCAGAAGAAATCTATCCTATTAGGACGCAGTTACACAGTCACCGGGCGCAGTTACACCGCTACACGGCACTTTAATTAAAGTCCATGCATTTTACATCACATAACTGGACCAGGTTATAAGATATAATGGTTCTATCTAATCATTACTGGTTTATAAATGATACCAATCATTTGGATTTGTCGTCAGTTTATGTACTCTTTAAAGTTTTGCTATACTTTTTTAACGAATGAATGCAAACATTTTATGTAAGTACATCACAAAAAAACATATTATCAAAATACACATAGCTAAAAGTACAATGGGTGCTCTTATCGCTCCGAAGCTTTTTCTTCCAGACAAACCTTAGCTGGAGAGGGTTTTGTTTTAGGGTAGTCTCCCATAAAAACAAAACAAATTATTAGTACCTACCACATCATGGAACCAAATAATTTGACCTACAGTTTCATTCAAACTACAGGTAACAGGAGTTCATGTAAATTGGTTATTCTTTTTTGGGGTAGAAATTGCAGTTATTCTGGATTACAGACTTTTCTTATATTTGTGTCACTAAACCTAAACGCATACCTTTCAGCTCTGTGGGGTCACTGGTGTACCCTGTGAATTTTGTCAAAGTTTAGTTTTTATTATGGCTAAAAACTTAAAAACTACAAAGTTTAAACTGAAAATAAAAACAGAGTCAAAATGTACTTACAAGACCTTTTATTAGACGTGCCACTTGACCGGATAGTCCCATTTTGATTTTATTTACGCCTCTTGAACCCCAATATCTCAACAACAACCCCACATTTTTAGATCATTTAGTCACACCCAAATCGTACCATCACTATCTACGTATATACCAAATTTCACGATGATCGAATAAACGATTCGAAAGTTATCCGCGGACAAACAAACATACCTACATACAACGCCGATTTGCCCAAGTTGATTTAGAGATCTCGCTTCGATCGATCAATTTTTTTGTGTGGTATTTGTTTTATAATGGAGGGAGAACACTTAAAAAACTACGAGCCTTACAGTAGTCGCATATGATGTGTAACATCTGACCATCGCGCACGCTCATTGCTCAAATCAAATAGCGCGCGCTTCCCCGGTTTCCTGTTACACATTGCCGCCCCTTTTGCCAAAATCACTCTCAATAACCGAGAGGAAAGATGTTACACATCAAAAAGTGTGTGCAGTTTTATTGACAATATTATGTGATAACTAATTCGATATACATAATGTTAAAATAAATTTACTGATCAATTATCTAGTGAATGTGCACTGATTGTTTTTAATAGGAATATTAGGAATCGAATCACCTTAGTTATTTTCTTGGTGCAGACAGACATCCTATAAAGCTTGATTTATTAACTTCAAACTTCAACGAAATAGGTTCTAACATCAAACATTTTGACAGATGCCAAAAAATAGAAGCAACCATGTGCCCACAGAACAAATAAAACCCCAGAACAAGTGAACGCGCCTAATACTGAAACGTCAACATCTACTATAGTGTGACCATTAGTGCTGTGCACTCCCTGAGGTATGCGCGGCGAGGTGGGAGGCAAAGAAAAAACTGCATGAGTTCACATGAGATCAATACATGTCGGACATATCTTACGATATCAGTTTGCATTTCTAAGGCAAGACTTGTGGCGGGACGATGGTCGGAGGCTATCTATCTGTAATATATTATACTTACTTAGTTGATTAAAATGTATCTTAAATATACTCATATTTTATTAAAAATATGCAGGTGATAAATAAGAACTAAACTTATAATTCAAAGGACTTGTTTTATTGAACATTTTTTATATTTACAAACAATTATATAGTCTAACGAAAGTTATTCTGACATAGATTTTATATTTACAAACAATTATATAGTCTAACGAAAGTTATTCTGACATAGATTCTGTTTCAACTTCATCTTCCATTTCATATCATGAGATAACGCACGACCCATCTTTGAATATTTATCCCGTGTGCGTCTGACATAGACCGTCCGGTACAAAAGCTACCTACCGCCATGAGCGTTGACGGCAGACTGATAGATCGGAGCGGCCGACACATCCCTCCCGTCTCGCCGCGCGCATACCTCAGGGAGTGCACAGCACTAATGGTCACACTATACAAGTAGAGTACGCCGCCATTAGTTAGTCTGTGACCGTCGTCATGCGTGACGCGTTTTACAGTGATCAATTTAATTGGATTATGCCTTTTTGTGTCGTCCCAACGTGTAAAGATTCAGCTGGACTCAAAGAAAAACCAAGATGGGATCACATTTCATACGTAAGTAGCGCATTTAAATGTTGTATTATTAGTTTATTGAATAAATTGTTCGGTTTGTAATCGTCGTAAATAATGATCCTCCATTTTTTTATTTCCCTTCCTTCCTTTCCTTTCGAAGACCTCGGTGGTGCAGTGGGCGAATAGCCGGCTGAGACGCAGGAGGTAGCGGGTTCGATTCCCACCACGGAACAAATGTTTGCATGATCTACAGATATTTGTTCCCGGTCTGGTTGTCTCTCTATATATTATAAGTACGTATTTACAAAAAAAATGTGTATAAGTATTCTATCAGTTATCTGGTTCCCATAGTACAAGCTCTGCTTAGTTTTGGGACTAGATAGCGCTGTGTGAAATTCCCAGCAATATTTATTTATTTATTATTTATTTTGGTGGTGTTGCCAAATATCGAGTATTATTATTATTAAATTATACTAGTGGTTCGCCCCGAATTGAGATCTGGCAAATATCCCAAAAAAACAAAAATATTATTTTTAGGCGATTTGCGCAATGATGCCTAATCGTATTTAGTGGCTGAATATGATTTAAGGAGTTCTGAAATCATACAAATATGTAAAATTTAAACATGTTTAGTCGCTAAATACCTTTAGGGATCGCTTTGCAAACCAGCATTGATATTTTGATTAATAAAATGTTGCCATAGTTACATTATTTGTATCTTACCAAAAACATTTACCCCAAAACGGCTATATAATGACTAAGCTAGCAACATTACGCGGGTGGGAGTGAGGTGGAAGCGGGACGTGGGTTTTGTTTTAAGGACACAGCGCACGGCTTGTAATCACAGCTGAATGCGTCTTCTGTTGTTTTATCATTTCTGTGCATGTGTCACAACAGATGCAAGATTGTATCGAGTTTTTATCGACCAACTTTCGATAACGGCATTGAATCGGTTACATTACGATTAATTGTTTTTTAAGATATCTCTAAAATCGACAGTTATACAAGTCGAAAAACTATTAAAAAAGATTTTATTTGTTTTTTGGTACTTATAAAATTACAAGAACTTTGTTCATTTAAAATAAAACTCATTGTAGGATATAATTACAGATATTTGATTATTTTCTATATGTTATATAACAAAACGAATCTTAGCGCAAAACAGAAACAATCTCCGCATTTTAAGTCAGAGCCCTGACTGGACACTGTGAGCTTGGTTGTGAACTTTAAACGCCCCCATAGCCTAGGGGCGACACAAAAAACCAGTGACGATCACAATAGGCCTTGTGGCCGCAGTCAAACTAATAAAAAAAACGAGTGCGCTTTAGACCACACGACTGAAGTAAAACCTCTTTTTCAAAATATTAATTTATAAAATTGTTCAAGATCGGAATGAAATTACGAAAAATAATCAAGAAATCACCGTTCGCGTAACGCTACCAAACTCGCAAACGAAATACTGACTATATATTTCATGCACTGGCTATGAAAGGAAGAGAGAAAGAAAATGTGCGCGCACTGTTCTCTCTTGCTACTACAGTGTGATACAGACAATAGGGCTGCACTGTGGCTTAGATATACGAAACGTAACTGGCTATGAGAGAAAGAGAGAAAGAAAGTGTGTGCTCGCATCTCTCTCTGTTTCCCCTACAGTAATATATGATACTTAACTCTCTCTGTTTCTATCTTCACTAACTTATATCTCCGTTTCTACTTCTGTTCACCTCACCCGATCTCACTTTTCGTAACGCTCTCGTCACGCATTTACCAGCTTACTCCCCAAGTCAAGCGCGCGTAAAGAAGTTTTACTTCAAAAAATCTGATCTGGTTCATCTATACTAATATTATAAAGAGGAAAGATTTGTTTGTTTGTATTGAATAGGCTCCGAAACTACTGGACCGATTTAAAACATTATTTCACTGTTGGGAAGCTACACTATCCCTGGGTAACATAGGCTATTTTTTACCCAACTGCGCTGAAGGAGGGTAATCTTTTTATTGAAAAACTACGCGTGCGAAGCTGCGAGTTTGTCAGCTAGTCTGACATAAAGCTGACCATAAAGTGGAGTCACGTACAAATACTAGTTGAACACGAAGAGTGTCTAAAATTTTAATGTGGGTCAATTTGTCAGTGCAGCCATTTGTAAATATTTCGGCGTACTCGATACAATTTAAGATAAGAAGCGATACAAGATAAATTGATTTTACTAAGCATGTGCTCCGTCGGACTTAGCACTTACACACAAGTAGTTTAGTAAGTAGGCACTGGAAAGCGCAGCGTCGGACGGCTGCCTACTAGATGGAAAGACGACCTGTCAAAGGTTGCTGGGTGCTGGCCGCACAAGATTGGTCGATCTCGAAATCTATGGGGACAGTTCAGCAGCAGCAGTTCAGCATTGGACGTCCTGATATGTTGATGATGATGAAGTAGGTACTTTACTTATTCATGTTAATTATCAATGTCAATTGCCGTGTTTATCATTATTTCCCACGAAACTTGAAATTAAAAATAAATCATTTGTGTTTATTTATCTGACGAAGTAAGATTGTTTTAGATAAATTTTGATATTGTGTCATTGAGATTTTTACATATAAACTATTTTTTTGCTGGTGTATCTCCAGACAGATACATCTTTACGCTAGTTGTAACTAGTTTTTTTAATTAAAAATAAAAAGGCCTCATTTTAAATGAATAAATATTAATTATTGATAGAGTGAAGCGAGATCTCTAAATCAACTTGGGCAAATCGGCGTTGTATGTACGAGTATGTATGTTTGTTTGTCCAAGGACAACCTTTGAAGTGTTGATCCGATCATCGTGAAATTTGATACATAGGTAGGAAGTAATGGCACAATTTTGGTGTGACTAAATCAGCTAAAAATGTTGGGGGAGTTTTTGAGATAATGGGCTTCAAGAGGGGTAAATAAATGAAAATGAGACTATTAGGTCAAATGGAACGTCAAATGAAAGGTCTTCATTAGTAGGTACATTTCAACACTGTTTTTATTATTCGTTTATTTGTTGTAGTTTTTGAGTTAATAGCCATAATAAAAACAAAACTTTGACAAAATTCACAGAGTCACCAGTGACCCACAGTGCTGTAATCTGGTACGCGTGTAGCTTAAGTGTCACAAATATAGGCAAAAGTCTGAAATCTAGTAATAACTGCAATTTGTACTCCAAAAAAGGTAACCAATTAACATGAACTCCGGTTACCTGTAATTTGAATGAAACTGTAGGTTAAGTAAGATGGTTATTTATTTCACACTTATTGACACTATTTTATAGTCAAACATTACAAATAATATTTTTTTTTGTCTAAATGGTAGGCTCGCGAGATCTCAGTTCGGGGCGAACCACTAGTTATAAAAACAAATCATTCGTAATTCAGGGTTTATTTTCAAGCATCAGTGCTGGTCTCCGCTATGTGCCTCGCCCACTGCCACTTCTTTGTATATCTGTAACCTTGCATCTTTTTACTCAAACATAAGCGTCATGTAAATACTCATGTATTTAGGTACCTGTTTAAACTCTTTCATAAGCCTATCTGACGACATAGTTGACGCTCTAAAACCATTTAATATAATCGACATGATTATAATCTTACTCTGACCAGTAATCGATCATTGCATCGTGCAGTAATTATAACACTCGGTACGGAGATAATCGATTATCTATTCGGCGATCGATTTGACAGATTGATGTGTTGTGACAGCGGTACAACACTATGAATGTTCGAATTTCGAATTTTAAAAGGTGAGTTCAAAAATGAATGCTTCTTGGTCCTTGTTGTTTTATTTAGTTTGAATTTGAAAAGAGAATGAGTAAAATTGTACGGATAACTGACCCAGTTGCGCATAAGTCGGTACGTCGTTATGTACATAGCGTTTGAATAAGATCAGAAGGCAAACTAGCTCTCATTTCCACATGTAAATGATTTATAATGTTTTACAAGACGTAAATAAATATGTCAATTACACTAAAACGGAAGCTTATTTCCTTCTTATATCGATTTAATTCAGACGGACAGACAAACCTTCTTAGGAGGTATTAGACAACCCCTCCTTCATACAAAAACAAACCATATCTCGAACAGATACAGTACAATATCACTTGAATTTTAAATAGATTAGTTTGATAAGCTTACTTGTATACTGATTACGATAAAATGAATTGTAACTTTGACAAAATAAGGCAGGTTTTTCATTAGACCGGTTTTAGTTTGAACGGTTAGCGGCAATTTTCAATAACTAATCTATTATTAATAAGACTACCTTAGGATAGGCATTCCTTTATGTAATTTCATGCGTTCCATCTAATCTCATATAATTTTAGCATAAAATTATGTCATAAAAGATGGAATGGGCTTAAAACCTTTTCTGAAGTACGAACGAATACATTCGTACCTAAATAGTAATACAAAATTTGGTATTTTGCATTTTTTTTGTACAATAGCTTAATAATCGACGACATCAATAAGACCGTGGGTACGGGGTTCAGACTGGAACAGGATCGGGAAGAATTAAATAAACATAGGGAGGCTTATGCCCAGCAGTGGGTTGACACGGGCTGAGAATGATGATGATAATGAATGAGCAAAAAAATAAACAATATATTTTCTAAGACGCGACAATACTTGTCAATAAGCATGCAATTTTTTTTTAAATTATTTTATGAAAATGCGTCGTAAAACGGAAAAGATACCTAGTCATTGCGAGGACAATATGTATTCTATGTTTGGATCACTATGTCAATACAACCGCACCCAAATTCACTGCTTATAGTTAAGAAAGCATAAATAACAACATTTGTCATGGCTATAAAATGAACATAACTATTATCTCACAAACTATACTAGAAAAAACATAGCTTGATCTCTGGGACAGCTGTCAGTAAAATCGCGCCTATGAAGTTTTGAATTTAACAGTACGGACAAACGTACCAGTCAATGTCATACTTTATGGGCATGCTGAGCTAATTATAGTGATGAGCGATGAATCATCGTGACCACAGACTATAAACTATCGATATTTTGTATAAAACTTAATTCAAAATTAATTTATCATTTAATTTAAAATAATAACATTAGGTATTGAATATTTAAAAAAATAACATTATTTACAATAGTGAGTAAATAAAATCTAAATTCTAACTTACTCGTAACATTCCTTCCGACAACTTTGGGGTTCGAGAGAAGTTTGGCCGCGGCGTGTCTTCTTCCGCAAGATGGCGCCAACGCGCCGCCATCTTGTTTGACATGACCCATTCTCCTCAGTACGAGTGCTAACGTCTTGTATACGCCACGTGTTTTCCGTTCTCATCACTTTGTTTTTGTTACTATTGCTGTTAATTTGTTAAGTTTATTTATTATTGTTAGTTTCTTTGTTGTTATTGTTTGTTTTTATTGTTTGTTTTCATTGTTTGTTGGCATAATGCCAAAGAGAACGAAGAAAACTGTTTTGAACAGTCAAAGTCGTGAGTTTGTGATTCGCTTGCGTGAATATTATGAGCGAGAAAACCAAAATGGTGGACCGCTATTACCCATGGCAAAAGTTTGTGACAGAGTTACAGATGCTCTTGGCATTGGACGTGCGACAGTAATTCGCATCAGTAAAGAAAAATATGGCGAATCTTCAACCGCAGTATTGACTGAAGACGAGGAAAAAAAGCTTTCAACGCCAAATAAAAAAAAAAGAAAGGCTGCTCCTGTCACAAAAATTGACGACTTTGATACCGCTGCGATTCGCAACCATGTATATGGTTATTCTTATTATACATGGGACAAATTACCTATATTAAAAAAAACTGGCGGCGTCCCTAAAAGACGCAGACTTGTTTAAAGGAAGCTTGCCGTCACTATCGAAGATTTTGAAAAATATTGGATTTTCCTACCAAAAAAATTACAAAAGAAAAATTATAATGGAACGAACCGACATTGCTCTTGCTCGAGTGAATTTTCTCCGGAAAGTCAAAAAAATTACAAATTGTATAATACAAATAACGTCTCGCCTCGCACTTAAAAACGTTATTCGAAGCGGATCGCACTCACCCTGATAAAGGTTCACGAATTGAACCGAAACATTGTTGGTCGAAACACCGATAAGACGGTACGTGATAAATCCCGTATTTATAATAATGATTGAAATTAATCACGAAAGTTTTCTAAGTAAAATAGATTTTCTACTTAGTCATTTTTACTTTTTAGTGCTCTTATATTTTTGTTGCTTATTTTCGAAAACAAATGTATTTTCTTTCTTTCTTTTAATCCTCTAAATCGTCTAAGCGTCGACTATGACCGCGGCCGCAAGTGCTCATACATGAACTTGCACAAACAGTACACACTAAAAATAAAATAATAAGTGCGTTAGAAGCACCGCATTGCAACACTCTAAGCATGTATCGGTGCGCGGCAGGACTACCAATGCTAGGTTATTTATTGGCGGAATGGGCAGGGCTGGCACCAGCCAATTTTACTATTACACGACCGAGTAAAACTATTGAAACTGACAGCATAAGTAAAGAAGTAATCGCTGTAATTTTACTATTACGTGCTATAAAATGATGGTGATTTAAATATTTGTGTAAATAGGCAAGATAAGAAATACCTGTTCAGTCAAGTGTGTTGGTTGTTTGTGGCTAGGGTTCACAATTATTGATTATCGCATTTTGGATATATCATAACACGAGTATGGTATGAACGAGACAGATATAAAGGAGTTTGAACAAAAATGTATGGTAATAACTACTAATTAGGTATACAATTAACTAGAGCGTTGAACAAGGTTCATTAGGTCACCCGGTTCATACAACAATTTTTGAAATTATACTTCTTTTGGCGCGTTGGGAAAAAATATGAGAGTAAAATTTTTACGATGCGCGCGCACATGGATAGCCAACAAGCGACATGATGAAGTTAGCTGATAGCTGTCTCATGCGTGTGCACACCGACAGCCAAAAAGCGACATGATGAAGTTAGCTGATAACTGGCTCATGCACGTACACACCGACATCCAAAAAGCGACATGATGCAGTTAACTGTCTCTCAAGTTTCCGTGAAAACTCATAACTATGTTTATTCATTTATCATTATTTTTACAAACAAAGAGTTGTGGCATACGGGATGAAATCTTTAGGTATTGTTGTTCTGTTACGCCAAAGAAGTATATCTTCTTACGTGCTTACATAAGTACATACACACGTTTTTTTTGTCGTTTCTTGGTCATGTACCTATGTAAAGTATCACCTAATGTAATTATAGGTTCATTTATATTTATCTAGAGCATTCTATACAATGTAATGCGCTTTCAAACTGCTATGATGACTGATATGAGCCCTATACTTTAAAACGGTAAATATCGAAACCTAGTCAACCATAATCCAACTATTCATCCGAACACGCTTCGCCCGCGACACGCACACCTCCACGACTTTTTAGTCGCGCGCGCGGCATTCCTCGCGTCCGACAGGAAACCGTAATTAGTGCCTTTAAAGTCGCGCGACAAAAAGTCGCCATTCTGTATTTAAGGACGCGTAATTGGCAACCTTTTTCTTTCGTAGCTTTTTTTTAAACTGTAGGAGACGGGACCGCCTGGTGTGATTATGTTGCCATTAGTACGGCACAGGGTTAAGAAACGGTAGGGGGTTGAATATTATAATGTTAACGTCGTTTTTGACAAGCTAACCTGGCAGCTACAAGCTTTTTCTATGAACCTAATCAATAATTCAAACGATACAATCGCGTAACAGTTTTTATTTAGTTCTTCTAGCTACAACATTATTTTTACATGTACACACGGCTACACATCAAGCTATAAAATTCCAGTATAAGCTGACCTCTCATTCTACGAAAAGCCTACGCAATGCGAGGTCAGCTTATTCTGGAAATGTATAGCTTGATGTGTAGCCGTGTGTACCTTTGTATATTAATTATTAATTCTTTATTAAATTAACATTATACGGCTAATGCAGTCTGCTAATGTCTAAGTTTTTAGAGTTCCGTACCCAAAGTGTAAAACGGCACCCTATTACTAAGGCTCCGCTGTCTGTCCGTCTGTCACCAGGCTGTATATCATGAACCGTGACAGTTATACAGTTGAAATTTTCACAGTTGTATGTATTTCTGTTGCCGCCATAACAGTAAATACTAAAACATAATAAAATAGATATTTAAAGGAGGCTCCCATAAACGTGGTTTTTTTGTTCGTTTTAGCTCGATATTGATAACGACAACAGGTAGACGCTTGAAATACTCACAGAATATTTAATTAGTATATATTCATTTTAAAAATTAATAACTAAATTAAAATAAAACAATTTTTTTGCCGTTTTTATAGATAATGGCACGGAACCATTCGTGCGCGAGTTCGACTCGCACTTGGCCGGTTTTTTGTTTACTTTTGCAAAATTGCACCTATCAAGTTGTCCAAATTGTCTATCATGATTGCAAAACGATGATTCAACTTCAAAAAAAACAGTTACAAAGAGTAGGCTACATCCTGTTTCATAGAACCATATGCCATTTGCATTTATTAATACAACGATGTAAGTATTGAAGATCACTGATAAAAATCAAGTCCTTCGTCGGATCCTTTTTAATGCAAATTCCTGGTAACGGCAGGTCCTGGTATGATAATACGAGCTGTATAAGGAAGCGCAATTTACTAGGTTTTGCAGAGTCTATAAGGAATAAACGGTTTCATATCTTGATTAGACTATTAGGGATGGTTTTTGCGTGCGTGTTAGACGAGATATTTTGTACCGAGAATTAAATAAAATTATTTCTGTCATTAGATTACGAAATTTATATTTTACTATAAGTATGTATTTACAAAAAAAAATATAACTATTCCATCAGTCATCTGGTGTCCATAGGTTACTGGGGCTCGATAGCGCTGTGTGAAATGTCCAGGATCGTCTATTTACTTGTAAAATTTTAAAACCATCTCAAAAAATTTCAACCCTAGACGGGACTTGAACCTGCAACCTTCCTCTTGATACGAGGATGCACTATCCAATAAAATTGTGCTACCGGGCTCTGTCACGTCAGAGTCAAAATTAGTGAGATGAGTCAAAAACTGTACAAGCTTTCCTGTAGATGGAGCTAACAGCGCTTTAGTCGTAATCTGAATCATGATCTGAATCTGAACGATTAATCAAAATTTTTGAGATGGTTTTAAAATCTTGGAATTTTCCATTAGTATTTATTTTATTTTATTTATTTGGGAAGATAAAGAGTCATACATTATAAAGGAGAACATAGTGCTAATAGTAACATGAATAAATGCATGAGCCACGACATCATCCACAGATTAGTTGAAGAAGTGAACAATATTAATAATTTTACGAACAGGAAGTATATTCAGTGAATAAACAGAATAAATGTGTAGTATCCGGATAACACTACAAAAATAAAAATACTATTAACGAATCTTAATGCCTATTCCCGTAATAAAATGAAAGTGTCAATTTAATCTCGATGTCTGTCGATGCACCGTTTGTAACTGAAAGGCGATACGAAATTTCATCGAAATTGGTCCAGCCGTATAGTCGTGAAAACGTAGCCAACAGACAGAGAGACAGAGTTACTTCCAAATATATAATATTATTATAGTTTCCGCAGCGGATGCGATAAAAGATATTTTATGGCTAATTTTTATACACCTTGGGTTACATTATTGAAGGTTTAGTAGAGATCCCTAGCTTTTTCTAGTAACAAATATAGCTTATATTACTCATGAATAATGTAGCATTTTAATGGTAAAAAATATTGTAATGGGACCAGTAGTATTTGAACAAATCCTTCCTCTTTATAATACTAGTGTAGATGTAGATGACACTATTATTGTAATTGGACCAGACAAGAAATAAAGATTGTTAGAACGTAAGTCATATGTGCCCAATACTTCGTCATTAAAGTTTGGTTTTGGAGAGGTTGTGAGATAAATTCTTCTCAGATCATGCGCAGTTTTAGTTTAAAATAGCAAAGATCAAAGAGTATAATTAATTACTATATCTGGAGCAAAAGTCCATATACTGGCACAACAGACGGACAGGACAGAGCTCGGCTCGTGACATTAATTAAGCGAGCCGCGGCGTGGTACAGGTGTGAACTTTGATTTATAGGGCACAACGCCCGTATCCGTGTTAGGTATACGTTACAAATGGTGCACACACAAGCTTCTGCAAACCACTTGCCTTACATTTTATTCCCAATATTTTATTAGGTACTGCTTCCTAAATCTTATAATTAATAATAATTATGTCGATACAAGCACAACAACCATTCTATCCTCCGTTATTATTCATTAACGACCTCCGCGGTGCGTTGGGCGAATAGCCGGCAGAGACGCAGGAGCGAGCGGGTTCAATTCCCGCCGCGGAACAAATGTTTGCATGATCTACAGATATTTGTTCCCGGACTGTTTGTTTCTCTATATAATATAAGTATGTATTTACAAAAAAAATGTATATAAGTATTCTATCAGTTATCTGGTTCCCATAGTACAAGCTCTGCTTAGTTTGGGGCTAAGCAGATAGCATTGTGTGAAATGTCCAGCATTATTTATTATTATTATCGATGAAAATTAATAATCGATCAATTAATAATATTAAATACAGTTAAGTACTCAAATACGAATAAAATAAAAAAAGGAAATATTTTAGTTTACCGTTTTTTTTCTAATACTAGGTTTCAAGATGTAAGTAATCTCAAAAAATCGTCTTACAATATCTAAAACTGTAGCTCAAATATTCAGTCCATAAAAGGTGTCTCTACATTTGGCCCTCAGGAATAATGTATGAACGGATTCTATTAGAATCAGACCATTTTAAAGGAAGCACGCTGAAAATGCAGCCGTAAGAGGAAAGAATGTCACCAAGACTCGAATATTTTGTAGGGTGACTAAATCGCAATGATCCATTATGCAACCAGTTTCTATCCAATAATGAACTGGGCTAGTCCAGGTATACCAAAATGCAACCAGTTTTGTGCTATTTTCTTTATGCCAAGGACGAGTGTATGTCACGGTCGAGAGTTCCGTACCAATTCATAATTAAACCTATAGAAAATTACATAAAAAAATATTTCACATACAAATAATTTTAAGAAACGTTGAGACATGAGCTCCTAAATTACAAAATATATAAACTAATTTATTTTTGTACGGGTAGGGAATTAGATGGTGTTTTTTATATTAATAAAATCCATAAAAATAAAAACGTATGGTCACTTCCCTCACACCATTCATCATTGAACGACACCACATCGTTAGTGGCGGCAAACCAGCGCTGTTTCATACATAAATTCATACAAATCGTCTATCTCTTTCTCGCAGCACGCGATGTAATGAAACAGAGAGTCAGAAGATTGAGTGATTCGATGGATATTATGACCATTTAAAAAAAAGGCAAAGATCAATCTTATATTAGTTAAGACAGATGAGTAAGTTTTAACCACAATAACAAGATAATATTTGTTTATTTTTTTTAACGTACATGTTTGTTGACAAAATTTATAACAGTAAATTCGATGGTACCTAAGTTCTTATAATGACTAATGAATGACCGATTTCGGATATGATAAATTTATTTAGTTCATTCACTCATATTTGATTTTAATATTAAATGCCCTTGCAGTATGATATAGAAATTGGCCTACATTTGTAACAAGTGGAGTCACAGGCAACTTCCAATACCTAGGTATTAAAGTACAAGACATTTGATATGACCTTTAGCTAAAACATAATTCTATTCAATACCTAACGACCTTACACTAGATACTGACAGTTGATACAAATCTATAAAAACTGACAGGTGACATTGACGTCGGATCGCTATTGGCTACTGGCGTTTATAAAATAGCCAATGAGTGACTGGCCTAGTTTCTGTGTATCTAATAGTATCTATTTATTAACTAATGAAATAGGTTTAATAGGCGCTTTATACCTACATACATACTGTATACACAAGCAACAATGAACCCAGGAACTCCATACGTGATTTAGATTTTAGCAGATACTCAGACCGGCTTGCATAACGATCCCTAAATATGCACACACCCACACCGACGGCCTCGCACACACTCGGACCATAACACCGTCCTAATTCATGTTCCAATTATTGCAAATAACAAATATTATACCACACAATTGTATTTAATTTATATTCATGTAATAATAATTGCATAAATACATATACACAATAATAATTGGTCTTATTTGTATAAAATTAATGTGTTTTTTTTTTATTCTACTTGATATTAAGCATAGCAGCCTATCATACAGGCTTTTCAGTCTAGTTTAGGCAATTGAGGCTCATTACATAATTGGTGTCACATCATCTTAATTTTTGTTACAAGTATCTAATAAACTTAGCGACTAAACATGTTTAATTTTGACGTATTTGTATGATTTGACAACTTCTTAAATCATATGTAGCCACTAAATACGTTTAGGCATCGTTGCGCGAGTCACCCTTACATTTTAACGTTGCACAATGCATAAATTGTTAAATTAAGATGCAAAACGTCGTCTGTCAACATGACACATAGTATTTTTAAATGTTTTGATCCTAGATCCAGCAATTTCAATATGGAACCCCAATATTATTATTTTGCGGAATTTTATTTTCTGAATAAAATCTAATTTCTTTAGATTCTGAAAGATTATGAAGTTCTTCTGATTTATATGAAATTTAAGTGAAAATAAAAACCGGACACGTGCGAGTCAGACTCACCCACTGAGGGTTCCGTACAAATTTGTAGGCACTTTAAAACTTTAAATAAAGACTATATTTTATATGATTTAATTACAAATGTTTCAGATTTTTCTGTGTAGGTACTTGTAGTATAAGACGATATGACTTGCTAAATTTTATCTGTTCTAGGTCAACGGAAAGTACCCTATAAATTTTGATTCGCTTGAGAGTGTCGAAATATACGTTTTGCGGCAAAACGGCCGTATCGTTTTTTTACGTTAGAAGTTTAATTTTTTCACAACTTCAAGGGACTGTAGACTTAATTATATGGGTTTAATTTTAACTCGATAACCCCCCCCACCCGTTCCCAGATAGACGGACAACAAAGTAATCCTTTAAGGGTTTCGTTTTTTCGTTTTGAGGTACATAACCCTAAAAAGGTGAAATCTACCTATATGGTTTACTACCATGAAAATATAAAACGTTTCAAAGTTAAAACTTAACAAATTTTGCAGAAGAAAACCTACTAAGATTATTCCTAGTGAGCATGACTTACAATCTGTTGTTTCTTAGAATTTGCCATTTTCTTAAGATTTGATTTATTAGATTATAATTTAGCATTAGATATGAATTATTATTAAAAACCATTTAAATGATATCATCGAATTTTGAAATATCCTAGAACGAAAGGCAAAAGACGTTTCAAAGTGATCCTTATGATTTAATGATTAAATTTCAATCAACTAAATTAATTGTATATTTTTTATTAAGATAATAATGATTGTGATTTTATCTCTCATTTATGTATCTAGTAGGTACATGTGTTAACTAGTTAGTAGGTAGGTACTAAGTGCTTTATTAGTTAATATTGTTCTTGTTTTAAATAACTATAATATAATAATTGTAAATTATAAATACATATTTTAATATTATTAATAATATTATTTTAATTATAATAATAAAAAAAAATTTATATTAACTGATATTTTTATCATTCTATTAATTAGTATCAATGTGTTGGTACTACTCAATTATATTTATTTAAAATCAATTTTATTTTATTGCAATTAATTGTAAATTTAATATTTATTATTATTATTGCTAATAATTTGTTTAAATTGACTTTTAATTTATTTAATCGGTAAATTGATTATTCTTTTGTTTTATTGTTTTTTGTACACAAATAGATTTACAGAGAAAATAGCTTAAAAAATGGCCATGTACAAAGGCGAGCTTAACCCTAATAAGAGTTTTCTTCCAGCAAACCTTTGAAGCTAGAGATATTTGATTGTAGTAGTGGGTACGTGCACAGAAAAGGACATTGCATTAAAATACTAATATGTATATACTATAATAAATACAACACTTATCCGTATTAAAAAAATACCTATAAACTGTACCTACATTATAGATTACATTATACATTATTCTGATTATTCTATCATCACAACACAATTATAACTGCTCAAACTAATCATGTGTCACGCATGTCTTTAGGATACCTACTCTATATGTATTGTGTACGTGTCCCTTGTATTTACTAATATTGTTTTTTTTTCTTCTAGTATTATAAGGACCTGTATAAAGATACACGTCGGTCTTATCGTATGTACATATTAATTAAATCAAAGGTACCAAGCAAACAAAATAAAGTTAACAAAACAAACAAATAACTAATATAAATCAGTCCTAAACAACAACCATACAAAAATGTATAAAAAAAAACAATATATAGACACATGTATATTAAAATCCGTATATGTATGTATGTCACTTATGGCGACTTACAGTACTAAATACGTCTGATGAAGGGTCAGCTAAAATTTCATTGTAAATGGCCACGTCGAATCTGTTCAAGTTGTAAGTCACCACCAGTGACTGTCTTTCTCGCTAGAAGCGGACACATTTTACTACTAAATGGTGCATGCACATCCTCCACCACTCCACATGTGTCACAATTAGGTGTATCAGCCTTCCGCATTAAGAGAACGCAAACATTTTTAATGGCATATGATCTGTTCTCAACCTGTGTGCTATAACAATAAGCCTACGTGAAAGATATGGCCCAACCAAGGTATGTGAGGAGACTCACATTGGATATATTTGTACCAAATACCTTTTCTACGGATTTTTCATTAAAATATTCTTTCCAAAAGGACTAACAACTTTATCTATATTTTGCTAAAAACTCTGAGTAGTATGTTGTACTCAAAAAAGCCTTCTGAAATCGCCTGCTTCGCTAATATGTCAGCCTTCTGTCTTTACTGGTTGTATTCTGTTATATGCACCATAATAAAAAATAAAGAGATTATATTATTAGGTATATTGAAACACTGACCTACACGATCAACCCCCAAGGTCGAAGCGAATCGCGAAACCATCCGCTCGTGAGCTTTCGTTCAGAAGAGGTCACACTGCGCATGCGCGAGATTTGATACCAGCATAAAACTCGATACAGGTTTAGCATAAAGCTGGTTGAAAATTTGAAATACATATTTACATATTTTTTTGCAATATAGACCATACAATATAACCATGTCAATTTAAGTTGGAAGATTCACTTCTCTTCTTTTTTTGTGTCCATTTGTCGTTATTCTGCTGAAAAACTATGATTTTAAATTTCATTCCGATTTTCTGTTGAACCTTTCAAAATATATGGTTTTAAGGAATACCTAGGAAAGATACAGCGTATTTTTTGTCCATGAATTTTTCAGAGGCCAAGATTAAGTTTAAAGTGAATCTTATAACTGGTATGTTGTATCTAATAAAAGCGTAAACTTACCACATCCTGAAAAGTCCGATGCAAAAATTCCTTTGTGTACCGTTGGTCCCCCTGTTTCAAGATCGCCGCGCACTGTTTCAGTAGCGCCAACCGTAGCTTTTCCTTCGCACTTTCCTCCTCCATAAAAGACATCCTATGCCTATTCTTCGGCAAAGGAACTGTTAGTAACACATTAGAAACTTCTAGAATTGGTGCCATGCTTCCATTTTCAAGTTTATTGTCCGTTAAATCTCCATTTTCTTTTTTCGTCCCGCCATTTTCGCTGTCACTTTTTGCATCATCAACGGTAATGATGATGTTTCCATTTTGAATGTCACCACTAAAGTTTTCATCACTTTTACTTGCACTAGAGTTTTCGGGTATTGCGTTTAGATCACTTCTTGCAGCCATTTTTAAAGCTAGATCACTTTTATTACTTTGGTCATAGTTTTAGTCAATTTTTACGATGTTTACTTTTACAGTTTATTTCAGATTTTCTGAAATTATTTTGTATTTTATGTAGTTATGGGTTTTCGTAATCATTCAGAACACAATATAAAATTATATTGGCGTGATCCTTGACGGGTTATTATTTTTAACTGACTTCAAAAAGGAGGAGGTTCTCAATTCGACTGTATTTTTTTTGTTTGTTACCTCATAACTCCGTCATTTATCAACCGATTTGGTTTTTTTTTATTTGTAAGGATTCACTTTCAGATTGGTTCCATAGAAAGTTAATCGAAATCGGTTCAGTAGTTGGTTTTTTCTGTTATCTGAAGTAGGTTATATAAAGTTACTTGCTTAAAACATTTAACCCAATTTTTTTTATAAAACAGCATTTCCGTGTTCCTAACTGATCATGATCATCATCATATCAGCGAAAAGACGTCCCTTGCTGAACATAGGCCTCTCATAGATTTCCAGAGCGAACGATCTTGTGCGATCTGCACTCAACGGCTCCCAGCAACCTTTATCAGTTCGTCTTTCCATCTAATGAGTAATGGTGGGGGGGGGGGGGGGGGGGGGGCGTCTTAGGCTGCGCTTTCTAGTGCATGGTCTCTCTCGATAACATTTCTACCCCAACGGCCGTCAGTTCTTCGAGCTATGTGCCCTGCCCACTGCCACTTCAGCTAGCTAATCTTAGTTTATTTAAACCCCATATTGAAATTAAAAATCCACCATTCCTCAATCCCTGTCAACGTTTACAAATGTACACATAAAGAATATCTGTAACAAGACTTAATTTTATTTGTCAACTAGCTGACCAATCCGCAGCTTCACACGCGTAGTTTTTCAATAAAAACATTACCCTCCTTATGCGCAGTTGGATAAAAAGTAGCCTATGTCACCTAGTGAAAGAATGTTGCCTATTCAATACAAACAATCAAATCTTTCCTCTTTATAATATTAGTATAGATAGATACTAGACCATTTAATATCTCAATTGTGTACAACTTAATCATTTCGTAAGGCAATAGACATTAGCTAACAGTTATAAAATGAAATTACGCCATTTCGTATATATAATTACGTATACAATTCAGAATACAGTAATCTTGATTGATTTCTATTTGATAAAGGTAATCAAAGTATTCAGTGTGGGAGTGAACTAGATTATGAATTAAAATAATGCTGAGGGTTCTGTATACATGTATCTTTAGGTTGTACCCTTTTACGTAATAATTAATGATTTTTGAAAGGCTATGGACCGATCAACAATAACAAATATGCGACAGTTTCCATACAAAAGATTTCAACGCGCGTGCCTCACTATGCGCAAATATTTTAGATTTTTTTCAAAATAATTAGATTACCTAACAAAATATATAAGGATAAAATTATCGTAAAAATAATAATTGTGTATTGGCTGGACTACACACTGTATATTTATATAATTCAGTCAGTTAAAGAATTAGATCTTTCGAAATCATAATTGGGCCATTAATCTTAAGCTTTATTAAGACTCTGGGCCAATTTATAATTTGTAATTAGCACTAGATCACCTACTCTAGATTTAGTATTTTTCACACTTTTGCGATCACTGTACATAATTACTGATTAAAACTGCTATTTATCGCGTATGAACCTTTTTTATTTGTCATCCCGACGATTCGACTGTGTTGCAACAGCCGTGACCACCGTGTGTCCCGTGACTACGGCTGTTGCAAGATGTCGAAACATCGGGATGACAAATAAAAAAAGGTACATACGCGATAAATAGCTGTTTTTTTAAACGGTTTAAATCTATGCTTCTATTTTACTTAGAAAACTTTCGTGATTGATTTCGATCATTATTATAAATACGGGATTTATCACGTACCGTCTTATCGGTGTTTCGACTGACAATGTTTCGGTTCGATTCGTGAACCTTCATCAGGGTGAGTGCGATCCGCTCCGAATAACATCTCGCCTCGCACATATGCACTATGCTTCTATAGTAATATTATAAAGAGGAAAGATTTGTATTTTTGTGTGTATGTTTGTAATGAATAAACTCAAAAACTACTGGTTCGATTTCAAAAATTATTTCATCATTGGAAAGCTACATTCAACTTGAGTAATATAGGCTTTTTACGCTACATTTTATCCAACTGTGCAGAAGGAGGGTAATGTTTTTATTGAAAAACTACGCGTGCGGATCTGCGGATTGGTCAGCTAGTTACAAATAATCTAATTAGCTATGCCGTTTTCACATTTACCCTCGGAACCACAAACTCAAATATTTCAAAAGCATCGAATGGTAATAAATTAGATCTTTATTTAGTGAAAGTGCTTTGAATCCGCTCCCAATATTATTAGACGAATGTTCCAAACATGTTTTTAATATTTATGTTTGTACGGACTTTCCAAATTGATTTTATTACGTACACTGTAATTTCTGCTTAATAGAATATGCTGGAAATCTAATGGTTACATAAGAAACCCACACCAATTTCATAATATATCTACGTGTTGCTACAACTTGTGTCCATTGGGCGTTCGACAAAGAACAAATGCACAGAACTACTTAGTCATTGAGCAAATTTAGTCAAATTAAGATCTTATTATATCTGTTACACATACCAAATAGTATTTTTCTACATTATCTTTACAATCCTTTTATTTCGGACTAGCACTAATTTTAATTAGTTGTTTAATTAGAATTTTAATTAGAATTTTATTAAATTGTTACAATAATATCCGAAAATTTGCCAAAATAGACATAATGACAGGTTTTACTCCTCAGTCTTCTGTATAATCTGCGCAAGCGTATAAATGTGGTCTACCGTACCGTCAGAATATAATCCAAACTAGCCAAAATATAATTATGTATAGTCAAAGCAGATACCATGCTATAAGAACACAGATGCAATGTTCATTGGTAAACCATCCATCAATATCCATCATTCATTTTAGTCCGAGTAGCTTGGGAGACTCCCGCTCGTCCGATCTTTCGTTCGCTAAAGATTATAACAGTTCCAGGCTTCTAGCACTTGTTATCTTCCCTGCCGCTACCTACGACATCACTTGAGCGAGTACCCGAGACTCGGTGATTGTCATAAGTTTAAGATACGGAATGCCCAAAAGCTAAGGACCGTGCCGAGGCGTCTTAACAAAACATCGAAGCTGGTACACACGGATACACATCAAGCTATACATTTCCAGTATAAGCTGACCTCGCATTGTGTAGACTTTTCGTAGAGTGAGAAGTCAGCTTATACTGGAAATGGTTAGCTTGATATGTAGCCGTGTGTACCAGCTTCGATGTTTTGTTAAGGCGCCTCGGCACGGTCCTTAGCTTTTGGGCATTCCGTATCTTAAACTTATGATAATCACTGAGTCTCGGGTACTCGCTCAAGTGATGTCGTAGGTAGCGGCAGGGAAGATGACAAGTGCTGGAAGCCTGGAACTGTTATAATCTTTAGCGAACGAAAGATCGGACGAGCGGGATTCTCCCAAGCTACTCGGACTAAAATAAATGATGGATACATCGATACTATATCAACTTTGAATTCATTTATATTGATTATGACGTTTATAGTTTCATCCGTGTCCATTCACGAAAATATTAGGCATATCATACCTATCTATCAAATAATAATGATTTATTAAAAGTATTGCTTTATGTAAATTAATTCTGCTCATCGTTCGTTTTATTCAAGTTATGGTAATTTTGATAAAGCTGGGTCGGGTCCACCAGTATCAATCATTGGTTAGAGTTAATCAGAGCGTTATTAATCTTAATTATACACATGTCACGTACTCATACGACTTATTACAGCCTAATTAAAACAAACAAAATCTAATGTGGTTTTTTAAGTCGTTTACGGAAATTATAAGGGACAAATTGATGACCATGGCCTATAAAATATTTAAAATCATGAGCGTTTCTCTGTTATATAATTTGATAGTGAACCAAATATTACTGCAATTTGTGTCTGAAAATTGTAATCTCAGTAACAAACTACTTTATACTTATTGATAGAGTTGAAGCAATTTCAGTCATAACTAAGATTTATTTTCACATAAATAATTCAATAAAACGGTCTTAACTTTTTTTATATTTTGACCCAAGTTATATTTTGACCTAAGTATAGGCGTTGCCGTGGGGCGCCGGCAATTGCCGTGGGGCGCCGGCAATAGAATGTTGCCCCTCCGCTCTTGCCCGTGGATGCAGTAGGAGTCTGCTAAGGGATACCTCCGAAAGATGGGCAGCAGCGTCTTTTCGTGTTTCAACACCTATACTGCGCTCGCCAACCCGCCTGCCAAGCGTGGCGAGTATGGCAACAACCCCTCATGGATTTACAACATAAAACCAGGCCCCGAGTCCCCGGCGGCCCCGCTAATCCTGGCTACGGTAGCAGTCACGGTAACGGCGGGGCCAGGGGTGCTAAGAATCCCCAGGAGACGATCGGCTACCAAACCCTACGACGACCACTGGCCCTGGTAACACACAACATCCGCACTTTGAGGACAGACGAAAAGATTGTTGAGCTGGAAGAAGAAATTAGTAGATTACACAGGGGCATTTTGGGGTTATCAGAAGTCCGTAGAGAGGGCGAGGACACGATATCCCTTAAGTCTGGTAATCTACTATACTACCGGGAGGGCGACCAACAGTCCCAAGGTGGTGTTGGGTTTCTCGTTCACAAGTCACTCATCAACAACATTATCACCATCGACAGTGTGTCGAGCAGGGTCGCGTACCTGACACTCAGAATATCTAAGCGATATTCGCTGAAGGTCGTTCAGGTATATGCGCCGACCTCTTCACACCCAGATGAAGAACTAGAGTCTATGTATGAGGACATCAGTAGAGCCATACATACGAACAAAACTCACTTTATTGTTCTTATGGGGGACTTCAATGCAAAGCTAGGCATGAGAAGCGATGATGAGTTGAGAGTGGGGCAATTTGGATATGGGCAACGGAACCCCAGAGGACAGAGGCTGGCCGACTTTCTGGAGAAAGAAGGACTCTTTATGATGAATTCTTTTTTCCAGAAGCCGCCTCACAGGAAATGGACCTGGATGAGTCCCAACGGTTCCACGAGAAATGAGATTGATTTCATCTTGACCAACAAGAAACGGATATTCAATGATGTCTCTGTGATTCACAGGGTGAAAACCGGCAGTGATCACCGAATTGTTAGAGCCACATTGAATATGAACGTTAAACTTGAAAGGTCCCGTTTGATGAAATCTACGCTCCGACCCACTCGCGCACATATCCAAAACCTCGAGAGCTTTCAACTCGAACTTGCAAATCGCTTTGATTGTCTAGAAGTAGATGCATCAGTGGACGAGATCAATAACAGGTTCGTAGAAACCGTCCATACGGTGGGGTCCCAGTTCTTTAAGACCCCCCGTACCAATAGACCTCAGAAACTCTCTGATGACACCCTTAACCTCATGGCTGAACGACGTTCTTTGCAACTGCAGTCTCCCGATGATGCTCAGTCACATAGGCAGCTCAATAGAAAGATTTGGAAATCCTTGCGGCACGATATTCGTACCTTTAATACATCTCGTATTAAAGATACGATAGAGCGGAATAAATGCTCCAAAGTGTTCGCGAGAGATAATTCTATTGGGCAGAGCCGCATGACGAAGCTGAAGAGGGAAGATGGCAGCATAACGTCAAGTAAAGCGGAAGTGTTAAGGGAAGTCGAAAGGTTCTATGGACGGCTCTACGATTCGGTCACTAAACCTGTTTGCAGTGCGGCCAACGACCCAAGAGCCAAACTGACCCGACATTATACCGAAGATATTCCGGACATCAGCCTGTATGAGATCAGGATGGCCTTAAAGCAGCTTAAGAACGACAAGGCGCCGGGTGAGGACGGAATCACTTCAGAGCTTCTGAAAGCGGGTGGATCACCGGTACTTAAAGTCCTTCAGAAGCTTTTGAATTCCGCCTTGCTTGAAGGTACGACGCCAAAAGCATGGAACGGGGGCGAGGTGGTTCTGTTCTTCAAGAAAGGTGACAACACCTTGCTTAAGAATTACAGACCCATCTCGCTTTTGAGCCATGTTTATAAGCTGTTTTCGAGGGTCATCGCGAACCGTCTCGAACGCAGGTTTGATGACTTCCAGCCTTCCGAACAAGCCGGGTTCCGTAAAGGCTACAGTACCATAGACCACATACATACGCTGCGGCAAGTCATACAGAAGACCGAAGAGTATAACTTGCCGCTATGTCTCGCGTTTGTGGACTATGAGAAAGCCTTCGATTCGATCGAAACATGGGCAGTGCTTGAGTCTCTCCAACGATGCCGTATTGACTATCGGTACAACGAAGTGTTGAAGTGTTTGTATAAAAACGCCACTATGTCAGTCCGAGTACATGAACAGAGCTCGAAGGCGATTCCCTTAAAAAGAGGCGTAAGACAGGGAGATGTCATTTCTCCGAAACTGTTTACGACCGCATTGGAAGATGCCTTCAAGCTTCTGGAATGGAAAGGACTGGGCATCAATATTAACGGCGAATACATCACTCACCTTCGGTTTGCCGACGATATTGTGGTCATGGCAAAGTCGATGGAAGAGCTCAGCACGATGCTCGAAGGCCTCAATCTAGTCTCCCAACGGGTAGGACTTAAAATGAACATGGACAAGACGAAAATCATGTCGAATGTCCATGTCGTCCCTGCCCCAGTTATGGTTGAGAACTCGGCTCTTGAAGTTGTCGACGCGTATGTATACCTAGGACAAACAGTCCAATTAGGTAGGTCCAACTTCGAGAAAGAGGTCAATCGTCGAATCCAACTCGGATGGGCAGCGTTTGGGAAACTTCGCAACGTCTTTTCGTTCAACATACCTCAGTGCCTTAAGACGAAAGTCTACAATCAGTGTGTGTTACCAGTGATGACATATGGAACCGAGACGTGGTCCTTCACTATTGGCCTTATGAATAAGCTCAGAGTCGCTCACGAGCTATGGAGAGGGCTATGCTCGGGGTTTCTCTACGGGATCGAATCAGAAATGAGGAGATACGTAGGAGAACTCAAGTCACCGACATAGCCCGACGGATTAGCACGTTGAAGTGGCAATGGGCAGGCCATATAGCGCGCAGAACAGATGGCCGATGGGGCCGAAAGGTTCTCGAGTGGAGGCCACGGACCGGCAAGCGCAGCGTAGGACGTCCACCCACAAGATGGGCAGACGACTTGGTAAGAACCGCAGGTCGGCGTTGGATGCAGGCCGCTTCCAACCGCAGTTCCTGGAGATCAATGAGGGAGGCCTTTGTCCAGCAGTGGACGTCCTACGGCTGATATGATGATGATATGATAGGCTTTAAACGGTTTGGTATAGTTTGGTGCAACTGATCCCAAAAATACTTTGAACTCCATCTCCTTAGAATAAATAAGAATTTGTATTATTATTTAAAGCAACAGGAAATTGTGGCCAAAAACTAGTTATTTTGTTGTTTTTAGCTTACTAGTGGTTCGCTCCGAACTGAAATCTCGCGAGTCTCCCTTAAAAATATAATTTGTAATCTTTGACTGTCAAAATAGTGCCACGAAATGAATAACCAGCACACTTGCCCTATAGTTTCACTCAAATTACAGGTAATGGGAGTTAATATTAATTGGATAACTTTTTGGGGTAGGAATTGTAGTTATTCTGGATTTCAGACTTTTCCCTATATTTATGTTATTAAAGCTAATACACGCATACCAAATTTCAGCACTGTGAGGTCACTGGTGTACCCTGTGAATTTTGTCACAGTTCAGTTTTTATTAGGGCCAATAACGTATGAGCTACAAGGTTTAAACTAAAAATAAAAACGGGATCAATATGTACTCACAGAGACAAAATGTCTTTGTGAGTACATTTTGACATTTTGCCATTTGATCGGAAAGTCTGATTTTGGTTTTTTTTATCCCAATGTCTCAATCCCAACACATTTTTAACTCATTTAGTCACACCAAAATTGTGCCATCACTACCTACTTATAAACCGAATTTCACGATGATCGGATCAACGCTACGAAAGTTGTCCTCTGACAAACAAACATACATACATACAACGCCGATTTGCCCAAGTTTATTTGGAGATCTCGCTTCGCGCGGTCAATAAATGTGGTAAAAAATTTAAAAGCTCTGTGTGTTGTTATTGTTTTGACATTTGATGTTTTATTTATTTGAAACATGTACAGACAGCGTCGCTAACGGGAAAGACATGTTTAAAGATTGAAAATTCCTGAAGGATTATTTCCTTTAGCTTTTAAAGCCATGTATTATTAATATTTCATTTGATTGTATAATATGGTTATATTGTACTAAATACGTACTATATGCTTGCCTTCTTACTGGTGTGATAGTGCTAATCCGAAATAGAATAGATAAGCAATTGAATAGGATTGAATTGAATTACTGTAGATACCTAGGTACCAATTGATACTTGTAAACATAGTGCTCGTATGAAAGAAACTGATTTTCATTTTTGAAAAAGTATTTACTCATTCATTCACAAAATCCTAAAATGAAATTGTATCCTGGAAGTACTCGCTTTAAGCGTTAAGACCGCCCAATGTGCGTATCTAGTTATTTAAGTGTAGATTATTGAGATGACCTATCGCAAAAAATATAATGTTGACTTCATTATAACACTTTAGTTATAGCTTATAAAGTAACATTCAGTTTGATTTTTATTTTCTTTACAATTTTTAATATTATTTGTAATATTCACTTTTTTCTCAATTCACTATAACTTTGCCACAGTAAACTGCTCTTTATTTCACTGTTCATAAAGTCCACAATATCACATGTGAGTCGCCACACGGGTGTTCGGAATGTTCGCGCACGCGCTACTAACAATCTTCTCAAAGCTTATTGAGAACCGATGTATATCACATGTGGATCTATAAAGTGGTAGATAATGGAAGGCAATTTGGATGGTAGCTCGAAGAATTGATGGGCGTTGGGGCAGAAAAGTTCTCGAAAAGACCACGCACTGGAAAGCTCAGTGTAGGACCCACACTAGATGAAAAGGTGACCTGATAAAAAATGCTGGAAGCCGTTGAATGGCCACACAAGATCGGTTGCTCTGGAAATGTATTGTGGAGGCCAGAATGTTCACCAGTGGGCTTCCTGCGATGATTATGATAATGAGAAACTACTGCACCGATGCTGAATATTATTTCACAAACAGAAAGCTGCACTATCCCTGAGTGCTAAAGCTATGTTTAATTTTGAGTGCGAAGCCATTGCGAGTTAGCTAGTTGCCTTTAAAACATGTGGAATATTTTTTCTTCAACATTTTACGGTAAGTAAACTCAGGTATTTAGTAACCAACTTCAAGCAAACGTTGCACAAAAAGAAGGTTAAGTGTTTTGACAATAATGTGCTTCGACTAACTAAGCGATTTAAATTTGTATCGACTCACTTCACTTGAAGTTTATGTCAGTTTATTCATAAGTTGCAAGCTTTGCTTTCGCTAAAGTTATATCCTTTGATGGTGTCAATTTATTGTGCTAATCGCAACCTACTTCGATATTATGAATATATGTAGAATACTGAAGCGCGAAAAATATGTCTGGGCCAAGGCGAAGACAAGTACAAACTCAACTTAGTAAATTTATTTAATGTAATTTTTGTGAATAGCCTTATTTATGTACAAAACAAGCTCGAAAGAATAAACAAGTAGGTATTCACATTTCAGTTATTTGCTTTCTTTTCGTGTTATTTTCATGATTCATACAACATAAAACACAATAATTTCACATTAGCTTCCGTTTATTATAGGTGTAGAGTACAACCTACGAATACTATTTTGTTTATAATTTGATTGTAATTCTAGTATTTTCATTGTAATTGTAACTCTAAAATAGGCTAACTAGGCTGTTTTTCTTTTGTTTTTATGCTCGACATCTTTCTTTACAATGTTCAAACGTAGAAACCTGTTAGCCTTACGTTTAGTTCTAAGCCATTTATCCAAACAATTTGTACCGCCGTTGGTTTCTCTAAATAAATAAATTAAAAAAAAATTATATATATTTATCTCATATCTCATGTTATTTATCTCGAATTTCATGGAGTTTTTAGCAAAGAATATATGTGTTGGTGTAGGCAAGTATTTATCATAATAATAGACTGAATAATAATGACATTAGGTAAAAATTAAATTCACCGAGTAGAGCGTGTATTGTCACGTTTATCAACTGTTCACCGGTAACTTGCACTGCAAGTTTGGCTAAGTTTAAATATTTATTTATTTATTGACAGTAGTAAGACAGTGTCAAAAACGGAACTCTCCTTTTGGCGTAGATAAACCAAACGTCTTAATATTTAGGGATTGATAACCGTTGGGTATCTTTTTAGTGTTGAAATGCGTCGTCTCCTCATATTGACGCCTACAGAAAGTCCAGCTCGCGACTCACAATATCTACGAGATAAGTTCACGTGAAATAAGTCTCGGTAACTATTAGAATCGCACTGTAACTGTCGCCGGAAGCTTCACTCGACTCACAATGTACCTGATTATCTATTTGTTAGTGTTGAAATTTATAATTACTAACTAGTATTAGGAGATTTAGATTAATGAAATTCTTTGGTATATCTATCGCTAGCGGCAAAATTCTTAAGTACTTTATAATACACTAGCTGACTCGCCACGGCTTCGCATGGATTGTTAACACAATAAAATAAAGCATATAGCATTTAGGGGTAGTGAAGCATTCTATTCAGTGAAAAAATATTTGAGGGTAGCACGACCAAGGAATCTAAGACTGGAGTCAGGATCACCATTCCTATTTCTGCCGCCCAGCAGCATTGCTGGTCTTTTGGTTTGTAAATTACAGGCACATGAGGCTTTATGCCTGTATGCCTCAAGTTGATGGACGCAGGACAGAGTGCGTCGAAGGGCATATTTCTAAACGTGCGTGATTTACGAGGCAATTCTCTGTAATAGGCGATAGTTAGATACTATTTAACATCAGGTGGGCCATAAGCTTCTTCCATCACCAGGTAGTATAAAAAATGAAAATAACTTTTTGTATGGTTGTGAAGCCTGAACGATAATGTGATTACCTACTATTGCGTAGATACTTGACATCGTAGCTACACTTACCTAGTCAGGTCATAAGTATTGTCACACAGTAAAAACTTTTCTTTTAGAATGCTGGCCACAAAAAAGTTTATTGAATTTGAATTTCGAATTGTTCATGAAAATAAAAATGTATACTTTTTAGAATTTTACTCATTTTTAAATATGGAGTGGACGCTTAAAGAAGACCGTGTTGCAGTTATTGCGTTGCATCGTTGCGGTTACGCGCCAATTCAAATTTTTGACATACTGAAAAATTTTAATATAACCAAAAGATTCGTTTATCGCACCATCAAACGATACAATGAAGACTCTAGTGTAGATGACAGGTCAAGAAGTGGTCGCCCTCGGTCTGTTAGGACTCCAGCAGTGATAAAAGCTGTGAAGGCGCGAATTCAAAGAAATCCCAAACGTAAGCAGAAACTGTTGGCCCTTCAGATGGGGTTAAGCAGAACCACGGTGAAAAGGGTGTTAAATGAAGACTTAGGGCTTCGGGCATATCGAAGAAAAACAGGACATCGTTTGAATGCTCGTCTAATGGACCCGAGACTGAAGAGATGCCGCGCTTTATTGAAGCGGTACGCGGGAAAAAAATATCGGGAAATTCTTTTTTCGGTTGAAAATTTTTTTACCGTAGAAGAGAGCTACAACAAACAAAATGATAAGGTGTACGCACACAGTAGTGAAGAAGCGAGCAACCGTATTCCGCGTGTCCAACGAGGTCATTTTCCATCCTCGCTCATGGTATGGTTGGGAGTTTCTTATTGGGGCTTAACAGAGGTACATTTTTGTGAGAAAGGTGTAAAAACGAATGCAGTTGTGTATCAAAATACAGTCCTGACGAACCTTGTGGAACCTGTTTCTCATACCATGTTCAATAACATGCACTGGGTATTCCAACAAGATTCGGCGCCAGCTCATAGAGCGAAGAGCACACAAGACTGACTGGCGGCGCGTGAAATCGACTTCATCCGGCACGAAGACTGGCCCTCCTCCAGTCCAGATTTGAATCCGTTAGATTACAAGATACTGACTACAACACTTGGAGGAAAAGGCGTGCTCAAAGCCTCGTCCCAATTCGGAGTCACTCAAGACATCCTTGATTAAGGCAGCCGCCGATATTGACATGGACCTCGTTCGTGCTGCGATAGACGACTGGCCGCGCAGATTGAAGGCCTGTATTCAAAATCACGGAGGTCATTTTGAATAAACTTTAGTGTCATAAGAATCTATGTTTTGTTAAGTTCATTTTGGTATATAAATGGTTACATAATGAATAAACTTGTTTCAATTATTTTATATTAAACATGTGACAGAATTTATGACCTGACTAGGTATTGCCGGCATGCTATTTGTACTCGTTTTTAGGCACTCTTAACTGACGTTTGTGGCGTCAATGCACAAGGTTTCATGGCTAAAAACAGGGCACTGTTCAGCATAATGCTGAGCCATATCTACCCCTTTTTAGGCGCAGGGCTCATACTAAGGTATGTAATTTTTTTTCTTTATTGTATTACTCGTCGAAATAAATGTATATTAGCGGGTTCTTATATCCGTCGGTAACCAACTACGCCTCGTATCTCCTTGAACAAGTCTCAAACTAGTGTCAAACTTTTGACAGGTTTTCAAGGAGAAACGAGTCGTAGCTGGTTAGTGACGGATGTAGGAACCCGTCATATAATATATATCTATCTACCTATGATAACCCTCCGAAATCATAAGAAACTGGATGATGTGGTCGAGTGTCGACGGTAATAGAATGAAGCTGCACATATAGTGCAAGTATTTTGTACGCACGTGTTAACTTTGTAGCGATCCAAATAAATAAAACATTAAGCGAGCGAAACCACTGAAATAAGCTAGTTAATTTAATAAACCTACATAATTAAATTGGGATTTTTCATATAATAATAATCTTTACCTATCCTTTCTGTTTTAATTGCCCTCAATGACAATTGTATGCAAAGCGAAGGACATTTACAGGATATAGAGTTTAATTTGTAAGTTTTACTAGATGTGACTATTCACCATCATAATACAGATTGCTTCTAAATCTGTTATGCTAACCTGAAAAAAGGTACGTAATTAATTTGATCATCATCATTATGTCAGCCAAAGGACGTCCACTGCGCAACATAGGCCTCTCCCATAGATATCCAGAACGATCAATCTTGTACGCCTGCACCCAATGGATCCGCGCAACTTTTATAAGATCGTGTTTCCATCTAGTGGGAGGTTGTTCTACGCTGCACTTTCCGGTACCTGGTCTCCACTCGAGAACCTTTCCGTCCGAACGGCCGTCAGCTCTTCAAGCTATGTGCACCGCCCACTACCTACGACCTTCGACTTGCTAATCCTTTGAACTATGACGGTTACTTTTATTTGTCTAAGGGATATGCAATGCACACAGCCTACTTATTTTAAACAGACGACGCTACGCGAAGATGTCACATGTTAACGTGCTTCAAACACGATTCTTAAGAGTGTACTATATACTTCAGATAGCTTCATATGATATTTATAATATCAATAGTTTTACCAATAATACAGCATCATTTACTTTATAATTAATATATGTGAAAGTTGAGGATATAAGCTAAAGACAATGGATAGCGAAAACACGATTCCTTACCATTTATTTGATGGAAAACAATTCCAAAGTCACATTCAAAATTTACAATAAACGCGTAGCATGCAATAAATATTTAAAATGAGTTCATGAACCTTTACATTTCTTATGACGCATCCGTGCTAGCTACAAAACAGCATTATTACATAAAAGTGTAGCCTGTATGGCGATACGTATCTACAATATTATACCAAATGAATATAAAATGCTCAGTGATCATCTATTTAAATCTAAATTTAACCAATTATTAGTAATGAAATGTTATTATAATATTCAGGAATTTCTAGAGGACATAATATAGTTTTAGGCTATTTTAGACATTTAATTTTTATATAACTAATTTAAATGTAATTTATTAATTATTCTAATACATGCCTTTTATGATGATTGTACATTAAAATAATAACTTTAAATTTCAGAAGTTCTATTGTATTTTTGTATTTTTGAAATTTGCATGCTAGAATATAAGGCAGAATGTAATTGAAACGTACCTACATAATTAAGACCTTTACACATTATGTTCAAGCAAATAAATTTATCTTTATCTTTAGATTTTTCATACTAAACCAATATTTTGTTTGCAAATTTATATGGTTTTCGGTTTCGTGTCGAATTAGTCCTTCTTGCACTGCGGTTATTTTCGCATGGTGTAACTGAAACAGTTGCACAAGATATAGTTGAATCTTAATTATGTTAATTACCTATGTTTTTTTGGGAATCTACGGCGCGCGCAGAACGCGCGGTCAAGACACGCACGTCGTCTGCGCGTTTACCTAATATACGCCGTATGTATAGGCCCTAAGAAATCTCCTTATTTCTGATGTCTCTTCTAGTAAGCCTTATCTCCTTGCGCCTGCACTTACAATAACTGCAAAATAAAGTCCTCTTAAAAAGTGATCGCGTTCGTACAGATTCACTTTTACGTACAAATTGCCTTATTTGCACACTACTTTATGTACGGCATTCCCTTATTTGTCTCATTAGGGCCTTCGTTTTATTGAACGGAGCGGAGCGCATGTCTGTGATTGCACTCAAAAAAATATAGGTAGGTAAGATTTATGTAAAAAATTGTATGTGTTTTTTGAAGTAAAACTTCTTTACGCAAGCTTGACTTGGGGAGTAAGCTGGTGAATGCGTTACGAAAAGTGCGAACGGAAGTTGAGAGGGAGATATAAGTAAGTGAAGATAAAAAGAGAGAGAATTACGCTTCGTATATTTTTAAACGTTAATGTGCGAGTGCGAGTTGCGTCTGTCCAGAATGAACATAGACTGATCGACCTACAGATGTATGGACAATTTTGTATTTGAACAATTTTAAAAATCTTAATCTTAATAATCGTATATAATAAAATAAACGCGAAAGTTGGTATGTATGGATGTATGGATGTTTGTTACTCTTTCTCGCCGGAACGGCTGAACCGATTGCGATGAAATTTGGTATGTACGTAGATCATAACCTGGATTAACACATAGGCTACTTTTTATTGGCAAACCACGCGTGCGAAGCCGCTGGCAACAGCTAGTTAATAATATTTTTAAAAAGAAGTTTTTCTTCAGTCGTGTGGTCTAAATCACACTCGTTTTTTTGTTTGAAATGTTTTGTATGGAATCTGTTATAAGTCCCCGATCCGGCATTTTATAGCTAGTTCAGACATGGCGGATTCCACGCGGATACAAATCGTGCGGTTAGACCTCGCGGATCTTATTTACATTAGCGCCTATTAATTTGTTAATCGACGTGCTTAGAGCGCGTTCAGTTGCTCTGCGGACAAAGACTACTATTTAATACTGGATACTACTTAATACTATCTGCGGAGGCCGTAAGTATCGGACGGTGACAATGGTTTGCTTCGAAATCGAGCTATTCATCCATCAGGTGGAAAAAAGACCTGCTTTGTGGGACATCCAATGTACAGAATATTCTAGTAAAATTCTTAGAAACGAAGCTTGGCAGGAGCTGGTGGTGGTTAGAACCAATTTGTTCACTGATCATTAATAATAATTCATCAAATGAATTTATCGACATTCTCAAATAATCGAAGAATTTTGGTTCAAAACTTCTTAATTTTGGATATAAAGTCTGAAACTGACCATGGGTGAGCCGATCACGTAATATTGGATGCACCCAATACTGCCGTTTCTTCTTTCTTTTGTTTGTACGGAGCAACAAGTACACACGTATTGCTTCTTCGACTTCCATGATTGGACTGTCACCCTATGCGGATTACGGCACTCTCCGCGCCTGTCTGAACACTTGCGTGTAGAACCACGCGATTTGCATCCGCGCGGAATCCGCCATGTCTGAACTAGCTCTTATCTGACGACCTCCGTGGTGCAGTGGGCGAATAGCCGGCTGAGACGCAGGAGGTAGCGGGTTCGATTCCCGCTGCGGAACAAATGTTTGCATGATCTACAGATATTTGTTCCGGGTCTGGTTGTTTCTCTATATATTTTAAGTATGTATTTACAAAAAAAAAGTATATAAGTATGCTATCAGTTATCTGGTTCCCATAGTACAAGCTCTGCTTAGTTTGGGGCTAGATAGCGCTGTGTGAAATGTCCATAAATATTTATTATTTATTATTTTTTTTTCAATAATAAAGCAAATCACATTGCACTTTGAAACTTTTATATTCGGATTGGGGGCAAAGTGATGATTTTGAATGATTTTGCAATCTTTATGTCCAATTACCCTAACGTGATATTTTAGGGAATTACGCAATATGAAATGTATTGTTCGTTTTCGTCCCAAATCCAAATCGTCGGTAAAAACATTAGTCAAATTTCAAATAGGAGTAGGCACAAAGAAAATATTTGTTGGTTGAAGATATAATAATAATAATATCGCTCGTTTTACAGTGATATAATACTTGTCTTATACTAGAGTTTATCATAAACTTGATTAATAAATTACATGCTGAACTATAATTTAATATTATCTGTCAACCCAAAAGTTAACAGTTAGTCACAGGACTTTCCAATGATGCAATGAGTTTATTAGTAACGCGTAGTCTTGTGTACCTTTACCTCAATCTGTATATTTTCTGTAATTACCAATTACCAAATGAGTAATTTACCTCAATCGGGTAATGAGATAAATATCTCGCTTAGTACTGTTATTAATTAGCGTTGTTCGTGATAGGCCCCGCATTAATTGAGTCGTGAGCGCGACCGACTGATTGAGATGGATTTACATGTTGGTACAGTCAGCTTCATGACAGTGAAAATACGGTATAATCGAATGATGAATGACTGAATGACAACATGAATGATATGCACCGAACCAGAGCTGGGCAAAATACATGATTTGCGGTAATTAAAATACAAATTACAAAATACTATCTCGCACGTATTTAAAATATGAAATACAAAATATTTCGTACCTGTGTATTTTAAATATAAAATACAAAAAACAATATGTTAACTATTTTTGTTTAAAATGTATTTCAATTACGTACGTATTTTAATTACAAGTAATTCAAATAATACCCCACACCAGCACCGAACATAAAAAAAATATAAAATTATATTGACGGTTACCTTTTTACAGTATACATTTTTACCTACTGCCTGCAGCAAGGCATGACTACTGTTTTATGTCTTATCAAGAACGTCAAAGCCAAAGGTCAAAATAAAAAAGGATCTTTCTAGATACCCACTTACTAGTGGTTCGCCCCGAACCGAGTCTCCCATATAAATAAAAAAATATTATTTGTAATCCTTGACTATCAAAATAGTGCCACTAAATGCAAAACCAAATAACTTTACCTACAGTTTCATTCAAATTACAGGTAACGTGAGTTATTGGGGGTAAATTGGTTACGCTTTTTTGGGGTAGAAATTGCAGTTATTCTGGATTTCAGACTTTTCCCTATATTTGTGTCACTAAAAAAACTACATTCATGCCAAATTTCAGCACTGTGAGGTCACTGGTGTACCCTGTGAATGTTGTCAAAGTTAAGTTTTTATTATGGCTAATAACTTAAAAACTACAAAGTTGAGAATATAAAAATAAAACGGGGTCAAAACTCACAAAGACCTAATATTATACGCGCCACTTGACCGGATAGTTCCATTTTGGTTTTTTTACCCTTCTTGAAATCCAATATCTCACCCCCCCCCCCCCCCCCCCCCCCACACACACACATTATTAGCTCCTTTGGTCGCACCAAAATTGTGCCATCACTGCCTACATAAATATGATCGAATAAACGCTTCGAAAGTTATCCTCGGACAAACAAACAAACATACATACATGCATAAATATATACATACATACAACGCCGATTTGCCCAAGTTGATTTGGAGATCTTGCTTCGCTTGATCAAATTTTAGTAGGTGTGTTCATTCCTGGACTAATATTTAGAGATTAAGCAAACATTTTACCCTGTAGCGGGAATTAAACCATAGTGTCTTCACTCTTGCGTCTGAGCTGGCTACTCGCCCACTGTGCCACAAAGGATAACCTTTCAACAGATTATTTTTCCCTTTCTCAGATTTGTAGCTCGAAGTAACCAAGCTGACTGTACTTTTAATTCCTCGTGATCTGATGTTCACGACCTTACATATCGCTTCAGTGAGGTAACATCTAACGCTTACTCATAATTAAAATTAAATCAATTTAATTTAAAAACACGCTAAAAACGTGTTTTACATATTGTAATTTACCATGTTTAGGTACCAGTCCTAGCGGAATATATTGTCACCTACGACATTATTAAGTACCTACCTAGGTACCTACCTACTAACTTACCTTGAACAGTAAGAGCCCAAAAATGGTAGATAGAATACGTGTAATGTAGGTACCTACTTTTTTATATAATATATACCTAGTCAGGTCATAAGTATTGTCACACAGTAAACACTTTTCTTTTAGAATGCTGGCCACAAAAAAGTTTATAGAATTCGAATTTCGAATTGTTCATGAAAATCAAAATGTATACTTTTTAGAATTTTACTCATTTTTAAATATGGAGTGGACGCTTAAAGAAGACCGTGTTGCAGTTATTGCGTTGCATCGTTGCGGTTACGCGCCAATTCAAATTTTTGACATACTGAAAAATTTGAATATAACCAAAAGATTCGTTTATCGCACCATCAAACGATACAATGAAGACTCTAGTGTAGATGACAGGTCAAGAAGTGGTCGCCCTCGGTCTGTTAGGACTCCAGCAGTGATAAAAGCTGTGAAGGCGCGAATTCAAAGAAATCCCAAACGTAAGCAGAAACTGTTGGCCCTTCAGATGGGGTTAAGCAGAACCACGGTGAAAAGGGTGTTAAATGAAGACTTAGGGCTTCGGGCATATCGAAGAAAATCAGGACATCGTTTGAATGCTCGTCTAATGGACCTGAGACTGAAGAGATGCCGTGCTTTGTTGAAGCGGTACACGGGAAAAAAATATCGGGAAATTCTTTTTTCGGATGAAAAAAATTTTACCGTAGAAGAGAGCTACAACAAACATAATGATAAGGTGTACGCACACAGTAGTGAAGAAGCGAGCAACCGTATTCCGCGTGTCCAATGAGGTCATTTTCCATCCTCGTTCATGGTATGGTTGGGAGTTTCTTATTGGGGCTTAACAGAGGTACATTTTTGTGAGAAAGGTGTAAAAACGAATGCAGTTGTGTATCAAAATACAGTCCTGACGAACCTTGTGGAACCTGTTTCTCATACAGTGGCGTAGCGTGCCTTGTCGGGGCCCCGTATAAAAATTTTTTTGGAGGCCGTTATATGGAGGTAAAGATTTTTCACAAAAGAAAAAAAAATATTGTGAGAAGTAATATTTATTTATCGCATAATTTACCCATTTTACAAATAAAAATCGAATTTTAAATATTCACTCTCCTTGCCTTTTTATCGGCAAACTGATTTATTAAATCATTTATTGCTGATGATGATTTTAGTTTTTCTAAAGTTTCTGCCTCTATGGACAATAGTGAGATGTCTGACAGCCGTTCTTGTCCCATCGAAGTTCTTAAGTAATTTTTTATTAGTTTTAATTTTGAAAAACTTCTTTCTGCCGTTGCGGTTGTAACTGGAAGGGTCAAGAATAAAAAGCATACTGTGATTACCTCGGGAAAACTGGATGCAAGACTATTGAATTTTACTAGCAATAATTCAATGAGTTCTTTAATGGAATATTTTTTTTTAATTTCAGAATTTAAGCATGTTTTTAGAGCCTTTAATTGGTCACAAAGATTAAGTGAGATGTCTTTACTGTATTTAGCAGACAGTTTTCCGGAAGCGTTTAATATCTCTTCGCTTGAAGAAGATAGGAGTTTCTCCGGTTGTAATATTTCGAATATACTACTCAGGTTGCAAAGGCTCTGAAATCTTTCTTTAGTTTGAGAAATTAATATATCTAAACAGCAATAGTATACATTGACTTTGAAATAGGATTCCGGGTCGAAAATTCTCTCATCTTGTGATAACTCATCAAAAAAACGCTTCGTTATCTTTCGCCTACTGTTTTTAAAAACAGTTGTTACCACTTTACACTTTTTTGCTAAATCTTTGTATTCATTTAGCAAACTATTAAATGAATTCTGATTTCTTAATTGGCACAGTCTATTTAAAAGATTACTTAATAAAATACTAGATTTCTGTAAGTCATTATTTTCATGCTGTAGTGCTTTAGAAACAGGATTAATAATTTCAAATAGTGAAGAAAAAAATGTAACGAGCACTAAGAAATCAAAACTCTCTAAAATATTAATTATACTTTTACATTCTTCACGTTCATCTTTTTTATTTGAAATTAAATTTAGTTGGTACAAAGTTTTCATGATTAGTAAAAAATTTTTCTTTACTGCTAATAAAGCGTCGTTCCTAGAAGACCATCTGGTAGGACATACCTTTTTAAGGGTAATCAAATATTTTTCAGATGAATCGTCACTTAGCATAGCCCAGCGTTTTATACTATTGCCAAAAAAAGTATATATTTTTTCTAAATTATCGAAAAAAGTCGATACTTCACGAACATGTCTCGCAGCATCGTTCAAAACCAAGTTTAAAGCGTGCGCAGCACAATGAACATAATCGGCATTTGGAGCATGCTCTTTTATTAGGGTTTGTAATCCTCCATACACACCCGACATAACATTTGCTCCATCGTATCCCTGTCCTCTACATTTAGTCAAATCAATTCCATATTCTTTAGTCAAATTTAAAATGACAGTTTTCAGACCTGCAGCACTGCAATCGGTTACTGCTATGAATCCTAAAAAGGACTCACAGATTTTTATTTCTTTAGGCACATTATCATCATTTTCTGTAACCGAGATATATCGAAAAACTACAGATAGTTGGTCAATTTTTGACAAGTCTTGTGTTGTATCCAGAATTATTGTCAGAAATGGAGCTTTTTTAATTTCTGAGATAATACTGTTCCTAACGTTAGTACCAAGCAAACTAATAATTTCGTTTTGAATCGTAGGGCTTAAATAATTTATTTCACCTTTCGGTTTTAGAAAAAGTTCTTTTAAAGTTGCATCATAGTTAGATAGCAGACGTGAAATTGCCATAAAATTGCCAGAATCAGAATCATGCCCCCTCAAAGGTAGATTACAAGATACTAAAGTAATTATAACATTAATTATACGATGCAGTACATCTCTCCAGAATGTAATTTTACTATCGATTTCACTTTTCAATAGAGTATCGATGGTATTTCCTTGCATCCAATTATTATAAGAGAGTGAGGCACTAATATGCTGCTGTGACTTTTCATGGTCAAGAATAGTTTGTGTGAAATTGCTTCTAACCGAAACACCGTTAACCCAAGCAGAGGAGTACGATTTGTTTTGACGATCTGCTAATAACCAACAGAAGTGACAGTACGGTTTGTTTAAAACGTTAGAATAACATAACCATGGTCTTATAATTTTTATGCCTGCCTGATTGAAATATGAATAATAATAAGCTGAAAAAGGTCGGTTATTTTCTGAAACTTTTGGAAATGGCCCTTGTGGTTTAAATGGACCCAATTTAAAAATTATTTTTCGTTCGCATTCAGTTAAATTGTCACCAAAATTTCCTCTATCTGATGAAATTATATTACAATCTGCATTATCTGCAGATATATCAGAATCGTTGACTTGGGGTTCCTCGATTTCTGGATGGACATCCGATAAAGTATGTGCTTGGCTTTCTTCTATTTCCGGATGGATATGTGACGAAGAACATGCTTCAGAAGAATCTAAAAATAAACGAGTAATTGTTAAAAAATAAATACGAATGCTTTGATACTAAACTAAAAAGAGTTATATATAAATAAATAAATAACGTTACTAAGGGTCACAGTTAGAGAGTGTTCAGTTCAGACGCACACAGATTCTACGCGGATTGTGCTCGTACCTATTAGTAGATACAAAATCACCTGCAGCCCGTCCGTGCATTACTATACACCTGCGTGCTATTTAAACGCAGCGCGTAGTGTAGTGGCCATACAAAACGAGAACCCGAAAGCGAGTCTGCACATCTGAAGTTCTCAACACGCAATTAACGATACGATACGGACTGATAAACAAACAACAAAACAAATCGATCCTATAGATAAGTTAGAATTTTTTTTTTTTAATCAAGGCACGGAACCCTAAAAACAGTATAATTGTGAAAATCGAGGGGGGAGACAACTTTTTGTGACGGACAGATGGACAGACCGAAATTAAAAGATTTCCTTGTTTATCACTACGGGCCCCTAATAAATGGGTTGGGTAGTAGTGTAGTACTTACCTTTCCAATCTAAATCACTCACAGTATCTTGTCTCTGAAAAAATTAAGAAATTTTGGGCACTTTTTTTATAACCTCGTCCCTTTTCTGTTTAATTTTTCTTTTCTCAGCGCCGCTGGGATAATCTCTTTTCCTTTCACTCATTTCTTTTACAAATCGTTACTAATACTGCTAAACCAGAAGAACAATATTGTTTGTACTGAATTACAATGTAATGCACATTTATATAAAGCGCGTAAATAAACAGTGCACTGCACTCCGTGGTTTAACATCCAATGCAAAGTACAACAACGTACACGTACATCGCGATATCGATGAAGGATTCCCGGGGATTCCCCGCTGAGTTGAAGATGAAGTAAGTAAAACGGGGAAGTCCCGCAGCCCGCCATAACGATGTAGTGTTGCCAACTTTTGAACGCACGCTTAAGGCGGGAAAAAAAGGAATTGCTTTATAGAATTTTGTCATTTGTAAAATAAAATAAATTAGAAAGTTTTTATTCTTTTTCCTTACACACTTTGGGGGCCCCCGTGGCCCGGGGGCCCCGTATAATTGATACGGCAAATACGGCGGTAGCTACGCCCCTGTTCTCATACCATGTTCAATAACAGGCACTGGGTATTCCAACAAGATTCGGCGCCAGCTCATAGAGCGAAGAGCACACAAGACTGGCTGGCGGCGCGTGAAATCGACTTCATCCGGCACGAAGACTGGCCCTCCTCCAGTCCAGATTTGAATCCGTTAGATTACAAGATATGGCAACACTTGGAGGAAAAGGCGTGCTCAAAGCCTCATCCCAATTTGGAGTCACTCAAGACATCCTTGATTAAGGCAGCCGCCGATGTTGACATGGACCTCGTTCGTGCTGCGATAGACGACTGGCCGCGCAGATTGAAGGCCCAGTATTCAAAATCACGGAGGTCATTTTGAATAAACTTTAGTGTCATAAGAATCTATGTTTTGTTAAGTTCATTTTGGTATATAAATGGTTACATAATGAATAAACTTGTTTCAATTATTTTATATTAAACATGTGACAGAATTTATGCTGACTAGGTATATTAGGTTGGGGAAAAAGTTTCTTCGCATTTTTTAAGAAAATTCAAAACATTTTTTAATATAGTTTATTCACATTTAACTAAAGTATGTAGGTACCATTTTGTTCGATAACTTTTTGCCATCTACTACTTGCCATCTACCTACTTTTTGTAGGTAGGGACATGATCCCATTGCTATAAAAATTTTGGGGCTTCTGATCAAAATACCGCGACAAGTAGTTTTGGCAGTCCTCTCGTGATGTTAACCTGACACTGCCTAAAGAATTCTGAAGAGACTGAAACAGGTGGAAATCTGAAGGTGCAAGGTCAGAACTATACGGCGGATGCATTAACACCTCCCAGCCAAACTCTTAATTTTTGCTGAGTGGCTAAAGATGTGTGAGGTCTAGCGTTATCATGATGAAAAACCACACCCCTTCTGTTGATTACTTCCGGCCGCTTTCTCTCAACTTCTTGCTTTAATCTCATCAGTTGTTCGTAGTAGAGTTCAGAATCGATGGTCCTGCCTGGTGGTAACAGCTCATAATGAATAGTGCCCTTCCAATCCCACCACACACACAGCATCACCTTGTTGCGAGTTAACCCGGGTTTCGCCACAGTCTGTGAAGCCTGACCGGCCTTTGACCACGACCTTTTTCGCACGTTGTTGTCGTACGTGATCCACTTTTCATCACCAGTTATCAGCTTCTTCAAAAATGGTTTGGTTTCACTACGTCGTAATAAAGAATCACAAATGAGTACACGGTTCATTAGGTTTCTTTCAGTGAGCTCGTGGGGTACCCAAGTATCGAGCTTTTTGGCGTACCCAGTTTTCTTCAAATACGCCAAAACTGTTTTGTGGTAAATTCCTAGTTCTTCAGCTACGTCGTAACTACTGATATGCCGATCTTGCTCCACTTTTTCAAAAATGGCATCATTTTTATCCGTAACAGGGCGACCAGAGCGACGTGCATCTTTGACATCAACATTTCCGGATTGAAAACGCTTAATGAAATAAAAAAAATTGAAATTTTAAAATGTATCGAATTTATTCATTAGATTCACTCATCTTTACACTACGAAAAACAAATAAAAATCACACATTTTTCTAATTTGAATTTGGAATTATCTTCTTTAAAATTTAAACTTCGAATGATACCAAAACCAGCCAGATACAAATAGTATAGCCAAAGAGATTTTATTACAAGTTCAGACATACTTTAATGCGAAAAGACTTTTCCCCAACCTATTATATACCTACCTACTACTTGGAGATGGAACAAGCATATAGCCCACCTAACCCTACTTAAATGGTAATCATTGCCTATAACAAAGTATTACCTCGTAGGTCACGTAAGTACCTTTAGAACGTGCCCTGCGTCCATCAACTTGAGGCACAGGGGCGCAAAGCCTGTAATTTCACCGGCAATCATATGCTATACAAGCTTACAAGATGTTAGATAAATGCTTGAATGTAATTCAGAGTTGCAATTTGCAAAGGGCAGTAGATATCGTTCGACTGACCGTCGCCGTCGCCCGTCGCTATTGTATGCAAATTAAACAAGCGGTTTACAAGAGCAGTTACCATTTCTACATGATAATACTTTTACACCACTAATTGGAGTTAGATGTTCACGCTGCTGTGCCAGTGTTGGGCAAGGCAGAGTGATTAATACCTACCACTTACAAAGTACCTACATAATTATTAAATGTTCTTAGCTTAAAATCGTGTAAACTAAAAAAAGGGGTTTTGATCATTGGCCCCATGGATAATGAGTACCAATGATCCACGCTTCTTTGAAAAATTGATAATGATTTTTTGGTTTCAACACGAGTAAATACTTTTCTTTTTGAGTGCTTTTTTTGGATCAGTAAAAATTATATTTTTTCATTCAAACTATAGTGAACAGATTGGTCCACAAAACACTAGTTACTTACAAATTTTTCATTCCTCCAATCTCGAATTGAATTTCATAATCAACTTACATTACCGACTGCACAAGTGTAAGTAACAGGACACAGCAAATAAACTAGTTACGTTATGTATGTACATACTTACTTACATAATGTAGGTCCTGTTTGAAATTATGATGTATATACTTAGTCTGGCCATAAATACTGTTACAAATAAAAATAAACAAAAAATTACATTTGAATTTGGAATCTGTAATTTTTATATGATTGTTCATTGTGTTTTTTTAATTTTGGCGCCAATACATTGTACAAAATTTTGCGATATTATAATGGAGTGGGGTGATAAAGAGAACCGAATCGCTGTGATTGCATTACACAAAGTAGGTATGGAGCCAAATGCAATTTTTAAAACTCTCCATACGCTTGGTATTAGTAAAATGTTTGCGTACCGGGCTATTAATAGATACAATGAGACCTCCCCTGTTTGTGGCAGAAAAAGATATGGCCGTCCAGGTAGTGTTCGTACGAAAAAGTTGGTCAAAGTAGTAAGGGAAATAATTCGAAGAAATCCTGTCCGAAAGCAAAATATTTTATCTCGGGAGATGAAGATAGCACCTAGAACCATGTCGCGTATTTTAAAAGATGACTTACGACTTGCAGCCTATAAGAGACGTACTGGTCATTTCTTAACCGATAATTTAAAAAAGAATTGGGTGGTGAAATCGAAAAATCTACTGAAGCGGTACGCAAAGGAAGGTCACAAAAAAGTTTTGTTTACGGATGAGAATTTTTTTACAATTAAGCAACGTTTTAACAAAAAAAAATGACTGTATCTATGCTCACAGCTCTAAGGAAGCTTCCCAATTAGTCGACAGAGTGCAACGTGGGCATTATCCGACTTCAGTGATGGTTTGGTGGGGTAATAGCTATGATGGAGTGACTGAGCCATACTTTTGTGAAAAAGGTATCAAAACATCGGCACAAGTGCATCCTGATACAATTCTTGAGAAGGTAGGGAAGCCCCTTAACAACACCATATTCATTAACCAAGAATGGTCCTTCCAGCAAGACTTGGCGCCGGGTCATAAAGCTCGGTCTACGCAGTCTTGGTTGGAAACGAACGTTTCAGACTTCATCAGAGCTGAAGACTGGCCGTCGTCTAGTTCTGATCTTAATCCGCTGGATTATGATTTATGGTCAGTTTTAGAGAATACGGCTTGCTCTAACTAAACGCCATGATAATTTGGAGTCCCTAAAACAATCCATACGATTGGCAGTCAAGATTTTTCCCATGGAAAGAGTGCGTGCTTCTATTGATAACTGGCCTCAACGTTTAAAGGACTGTATTGCAGCCAATGGAGACCACTTCGAATAAGCTTTTATATTTTACATTGTTTTATATTTATGTATTAAACTAACACACTGTAAAAGTAATAAATGTTATTTGCAAGAAAAATATTTATTTTTCTTTGTTACAGTATTTATGGCAAGACTAGATATATATACAAGCCATTATTTAAATTATAAATCTTTGTAAATTATATTATTTAAAATTGTTATTGTATGCTTGAAATGAATAAATAAATGAAATTAAAATAAAAAAATATGAAATGAAATTAAAAATTCTAAATTTACGCAATACAATTAGGTAAGTTCTCAATAAATCGTTTTTCATTTTTGAATTTCCCTCCCACCCAAGTTAGTTTGTTAAGCGCATCTCCCTCGAAGCATTCTGCCATCACTACATAAATCTAAAATCTATCTGGCTGTCAGCCGTCAACTTTAATAAAATGCTAACGTCAATCATAAGTAATGTTGCTAGCTAGGTTAGTGTTAATTTGTGCATTTTTATTATTAGTATAGTTAGTGCTATTAGCATTAAGTTCTCCTAGCACTATTCTATGTGAAAGTAAATAAATAAATAAATTAGTATAGAGCGATATCTGTAACACTGGAACGTGAATTTCATTCATTTTGAAACTATATCCAACCACTTCCTTCCTTCCGTGCAGCAGTGCATGGACGTTCAGACGTAGGCAAGTTGGTGAAGTTGGTAACATTTGTTTGGAAACAAACTGTATTAGAATGTTAGCATAATATTTTGTTCTGTCTGTCCACTTTTGTGCATTTTAGACAAGACTGCAAGATTTACGGAATCAAAAGACGTGGTTTTGACCTAATAGTTATTATCCTACGCCTACAATTTAAGTTATCAGAACTGTAGTTCAAGGTGTAGTTAAATAAATTTTAAAAATTATACGCCGGGGCTCGCCATCCGCGCCGCCAAATATGCCCTACCTGGCGACCAAAAGCCAGGACTTACATTTCATTGTGTTGTGCACGAAAACCTGCATCTAACAGCCATATTAAAGACTTAAAACAGCCCTCACATAGCAACTAATCATGGCATCAACCTCCCGATCGCAGCAACATCAAAACGACGCAGAGAAGGAATCCCGACGTAGGATCGACGACGTGGTTGTAGCATACGATGCAGTTATACAAGGTAACAATATTCTAGACCAGAAATACCGAGCGGAAGAAGCTGTTTTACTAAAAAAACTACATGAAATCCAGACAGAGCTTAGAGAGTATAAACAGGCACGCGAAGTCAAAACAGAGCCTGAAAAACAAGATTTCTTCCGCTACTACACCGTAGGTAAGCCTTATTTCAAAGACAGGAACTTCAACCACCCTCCAGACAATGAGGACACGATCATAATGAAGCAATATCAAATGTATGACTTCTCAAACGTTATGACAGTGTCAGGCTGGACCGTTGGCGACAAAACTCGATTGCTAACAGTCTTATTAGATCTTTCAAAAGATATTATCAGAAAAAAAATCAATCTAGAGCTTGATCAACTAAAAAGAGTCAAAGTAACCAACAAAGCAATTAATAACCAAATAGCCAACCTTAAACATGAACTTTTGGCATTAAAACACAAGACCTTAGATGATTTAGATGTGTGCGGGGACCAGGAGTTTGACTGGGAAGAAGTCGCAACAAAATTAAACAAGCGACACTCATCCGTCGAGTACAAAGCTATCTGGGACCTCTTCTTTCATCCAAGAGTTAATAAAAGCCCATGGAGTCATGAGGAGCATCAAGAGTTACAGCGGCTAGCAGCAGAAAAGAAGATGCAAGACTGGGAATCAATTGCCAAAGCTCTTAACACTGGCCGAACCGGCTACCAATGCTTCGTCTACTTTCGTACAAACGTCAACCATGCAGCAAGTGGTCGAAAATGGACACAGGATGAGATGAACTATCTACAACGAGTTATCAACCTTTATAAAGAGGAGAACTATATCCCATGGGGCAAGGTGGCTGCTTCTATTGAGAACCGGACTAAAATACAATGCTATAATAAGTATATGAGGATGATTGAGGGGAGAAAGGGCAGGTTTTTGCCAGAAGAAGATGCAGTTATTCTCAACTTTGTTAATGTGTATGGGACGGATTACAGGTAACTTATAATCTAATTTTAATAAACAAGGTTACTGATATAGCCAAGATGATAAGCAAGCTGAAGTGGCAGTGGGCGGGGCACATAGCTCGAAGATCCAAAGATCTTGAGCCTTCTTATGAGGCCCATAGTGAAAGACCACATTCATCAGTGTGTTTTACGAGTCATCACTGGTAACATACACTGGTCAAAGAATTTCGTCTTATGTAACTGAGGTATTTTGTATGACAAGATGTTACGTAGTTTCCCGAACACTGCCCAGCCAAGTTGAATGCCTCTACTGACTGAGTATAGTGTCATTAATGTACACTTGTATAAGTAAATAGATAATCTTTTATCTTGACCTGTTTCTCGAAGCTGACCCTACGTAACTAACCTAACCTCAAATGTGTAATACTATTTATTTACAGAAAGATGTCGAGCTTCCTAACCGGTCGGTCCGGCATCCAGCTCCGAGTTCGGTACAACCTGCTGCTGAAGCTCCGCGTCTCCACCACCTGGTCCATAGACGACGACAAGAAGTTGCTCCAGATCATGGCGAACCAGGACTCCAGGACTAACTTCTCCCTGGCCACTAAACACTTCCCGGGGAAGGATAGGCAGAATATTAGATCTAGGTTAGGTAGTTTTCATAATCAATCTTTATTGTATGAGACTAGGACCTCGAGCCAAAGGTCGCTTTGTAGGAGTTCTCCCCTTTTATAGGTGTACTTATCAACCTGGTGTCTGCCAATTATCAAGTACACACTGCTAAGCATGGTTTAAAACCAGCACTGAACTTGTTCAACATAATGCTGAGCCTGTGAGCCATACCCCTTTGCCAGCACAGGGCTCATAGTGAAGTGACTGGGTATCTTTTATGTTTTTGATTAAGTTAACAGGTATTTAATTATTCATTGTATGTAGTTTCTATGTGTGTTGTTACTTAAATAAATACCTCTATCTATGTACCGATGACTTCCGTGGTGCAGTGGCCGAATAGCCGGCAGAGACGCAGGAGGTAGTGGTGGGTTCGATTCCCGCCCCGAAACAAATCAAATGTTTGCATGATCTACAGATATTTGTTTCAGGTCTGGTTGTTTCTCTATATATTATAAGTATGTGTTGATAAAAAAAAAGTATATAAGTATTCTATCAGTGCCTATAACAAAGTATTGCCTCGTAGCTCACGCACCTTAAAAGGGTGCCCTACAATGCACTGCCCTGCGTCCATTAATTTGGGGCATACAGCTTCATGTGCCTGACCGGCAATACCCTTATAACCGAAACACAGCAATGCTGCTTGGCGGCAGAAATAGGTATGGTGGTAGCACTTCCCCAGGTGAGCCCTTAAATCTACTAAACTTAAACTAGGTATCTCCCAAGCTCCGCCACATACCTCGACCTTCAGTTCTTCTCATCTAGGTCCCATTTTAAACTGTAAATATTTACTTCTAGATACAACACGCTCATCCGTTGGATGAAGAGCCACCCTTACAGCAACATCTCAACGGCCCCGCGCCGCGGCGCGCGGCGCCTCGCCCACGGAGAACCCACCTCTAACCTCGTCAAAGCCATCGAGAACCTCCGCAACAGAATGCAACAGGAACTACAAAGAGACCAGAAAAAGATAGCCAAAAAAAAAATAACAAGAGAATCAAGCCACACCGTCTTACATGATTCCATCATGAGCACAATATCTGCTATCGAAATGAAGCAGCAATTAGAGCCTCTTGCGGTCAGGAGACTCCAGAAAGCCAAGGTCGACGACTCGTTCCAGATCTTAAAACTCAAAGATATATCAACAACCCCTCAAGATCAATCTAACTTATTCAACATCAAACACATCTTAATTATTCTGAACACGTGCATCGCAGACAAGAAGAAGTTCTACAGCAGCACTGCGGGTATAGGCTTCGAGCAAATTGAAAACTCGAAGCCCAAAAAAGATCACTCTCAGGTCAAAATGAAATCCTATTCCAAAAAAGAAGAAGCCGTCAATGAGCCTGTTATAAAGCCCACATTATTTGGCAACATAGCTGGCCGTAGAAAATTTATATTTCCTCCAAACTTTGCCTCGGTCACTGGTAGCAGAGTAATTCTAACCCACCTGAACGCATCCTTCTCCAGTGAACGATCAGACATAAACATCAAAATGCTCGCTCGAAGAAATGCCATCGTTCAGAAATATCTCACACAACTCCGGGAACGGTTCATAGATATATTCACATGGTCGTATGTTTTATCTAATGAGTCACCGGAGTACTACAAACTGTATGCAGAAGAGTTGATCGAGAAACGAGCACTTGCTAAACCATTTATTCAGAAGGCCTTGCCTTGTGTCCCAGCGGTCACCATTCCTCCACCACCTCCGAGGAGACTCCGCGCCCATTATAGAGCGGAAGATGGAATAGATGCTGTGGAAGAGGATGATCATAATGTTATAGACATAGAGAAAATTATTAACCCTTATAATGATATGTTTGTGGAAAATATTATGTGATATTGTACTTAGACGTGACCGTGACGTTGTCACTTGGGACACTGTATAAAGCTTAGTATAACGAGCGGAAACCGGCGCACGCACACATAAGGCGCGCGTAGGATCTCGGATCAAGTCGGTCGAAGCTTTGAACCAATTGTTTCGTCCTGCAGGATGCATGTACATGTCTACTTAAGCTAGATGTGATACCTAAATGCTGTAATGAAGCGCATGTTACAGATGTACAATTTATTGTTTATTCAAAATAGAACAGCCAACAGCTTATAATAAATAATAATAAACAATGCTGGACATTTCACACAACGCCATCTAGCCACAAACTAAGCAAAGCTTGTACTATGGGAACCAGATAACTGATAGAATACTTATATACTTTTTTTTTGTAAATACAAACTTTATATAATTTTTAGTCATAATTAAGTAATTGATGTAATTGGTTTATTTAAATCGTGTTAGTTACTAAATAAAAATAAATACTTATAATACATAGAAATATACCCAAACCGGGAACAAATATCTGTAGATCATGCAAACATTTGTTCCGCTGCGGGAACCGAACCCGCTATCTACTGCGTCTCAGCTGGCTATTCGCCCACTGCACCACAGAGGTTGCTCACATTATTGGTTTGGTTTCATTCTAATACATGTTGGCAATAAATTAAATGCAATCCGAGATCCTCGTACGCGCGCGTCTAGGCACATGTGCGTGAGACTATTTTCGCTCGTTGCACCGACTAAGGTTTCATTCTGTTTCTACTCTGTGGTCTAGCTTTATAGTGTTAAGGAACTAATGGGTTACTCTGCTCCGTTCAAACTAATTAACATGTTTTAAGATTTAAATAAAAACGTGTACAATAATCATTTAAAAAAGTATGATTTACCGATGTAATCTAAACTTTAGGATTAGCTTTAAAATTAGAATTTTTCAAACTTTCACAATCAATAGGTTTTTTAAACTTACATATTTTTTTCCAATTATTCATTCATATTTATGTGTCGTGTTTGTTTTTAAAATGGGTGGGGTGTAAATATAGGTGGAATAAACAGATATATTTTTCAACGAAACTTCTTAAAAAACAAATTAAATTAAAAGTTGGACGACATCTAGTGATCGTACTAAGAACTAATATAATAACTAAGGCAGGCAGGACCCCTGAGCCTCTGTACTGAACTTTACGTTACGTAGTACAAGCGGATTCACAAAGATGGCGCTTTTAATAAAATGCGCTGAGTTTTAGATCCCAGATCTGTTTCTACTTCATTGAATTGAAATTGACATCGATGTAGATATGATTTTAGTTTTATTTTATCACTAATAACAATCGATCAAATCAAAAAATAGGATTGATAGACCAAGCAGGCACTTTCAAATTACTCACAGAAAATTTAAAATGAAATCATCTCTGATAATGCCAAAATACCCTTCCAAATTGATGTGTCACGATATTTTTATCATAGGTAGGTGAGGTACCTACTTATGGCGGGTTCCAATATCCGTCGGTAACCAGCTACGACTCGTTTTTCCTTGAAAACGTGTCAAAATACGCAACTCACGTATGCCACCCCAGCTTGGGATGCCCTCTGCTCAGCCACAAACAAGCAAAAAAGGCAAGCCCAGCAAAATATCGCGCTTCGGATGTGCACTGGAGCCGGACGCTACGTCCGAAACGATGTAATCGCTCGCGACGTGCAAATCATACCAGAGTTCGTTGCCATGTCGGCGCGTCGGATGTATGTACGACCGCGATGTGTGCCGACTGACAACGGTCGGCACGAACATCTTCATTGATTTGCCCCACTGCACGCGCGGCCACCAGACCACCAAGGACCATGGTGTCCACTACCTCGAGAGCTCCTGGACTTCCCGACTTCTTCTTCTTCTTCTTCGCCTTCAACGACTTCACCGATCATTGGCGACATCACCGGCGAAGATCACAAAGGAAATCATCAACAACTAAGACCAGCGTCACGCCAAGACGCGGCCGCTTACACTGCGCCGCGAGATAGGCCAACGAAAAGCTCCGAAGAACCACCTGCCACAAGCCAAGAAGGCCACAAAGAGCTGAGCCCAGGGACCCGGAGATAGTAGTCTCCGCGAGTTGAAGCCAGGGCGATGGGCTACTCACCTGAGGCCCTTACCTGCAGCTCAAACGCAATAGTTGTGCGTCCACCACGCACACTAATACGCGATCGAGCCTGTAGACAACCAGGATTGATTGAGTAGTACTTAGTCGTTTACCGACGGATATAGGAACCCGTAATTAGTAGGTAGACTCATATTTCCTCCGAATAGGCAATGTGATGTGACAAGGTGTCATTGACTTCGGAGATAGAGGAAATCTTATAATGTCAGATTGTGATCGATCGCCTGAAAAATCCCAAAATAAACAAATAAACAACTTTCTTTTCACACCACCTGCTCGACAATGTCAAAATATTAGGTACCTATGTCATGTAAACCTCACCGAAAGCCCTACGGCTGAGCCGGGAGTAAAGTTGTAGGTAGGTACTGAATTTAATTCTGCCTGCGCGTGCATAATGTGATTTGAACCAAAGAGACCCATACAATAAGAACTTATTCGTTAATCGAACTAGCCTCTGTTCAGAACGCAATTTGTATTACTTAGGTTCTTATGCAGTTTCCAATTTGTATTGGCTTATTAGGTTCTTATGTTTTTCTATGTTTTTTTATTTCTTCTTATATGTCTTCTTACGTCTTCCTTTATTTTCTTAGGTCTTCTAATGTCTTATTAGGTAATCTTATGTTTTTTGTATCTTCTTGGGTCTTCTAATGAATTCTTATGTCTTACGTCTTACGCAAATGCCGCGAAACGTTGTTACAAACAAAATTTGTCTCGCAGAAAGTGTGAAAGTAGAGTATTCTCCTCGTGGATATAGCTGTCTGCGTCTTGGGGGTGCTTATATCCCTCTCTGCACTCAGGATTCTAGTAACTCCCTTGCTCCGCTCGTGAGTTAACACTAGAATCCTTCGTTCGAGATTCAATATAGCACCCGTGACGCAAGACACTGCTTTATCCCCTCGTTTAATATTCTACTATTTAGTTACTGCAACCTTCAAACTGTCCGAAGTTACTTTTATTTTTTTTTTATAAACAACCTGTAGATGGAACAAGCTTATGACCTACCAGATGTTAAGTGGTAACGCACGCATATAACAAAGTATTGCCTCGTAGGTCACGCAGCTTAGGAACGTGCCCTACGAAACACTGCCCTGCGTGCATCTACTTGAAGCATACAGGTGTAAAGCCTTATGTGTCAAGCCTCTAATTTCACCGGCAACCGAACCTTTCAAACTGAAATACAATGTTGCTTGGCGGCAGAAATAGGTACCTATGTACTTTCCCAGGCGAGCCCTTTCACATGGAACTCTACTATTCTACTGGCTTCTTCAGATCCTTTCTAAAGAGCCACTGAGTGTTTTTTTTCTAGGCGAGTGTGCTCTTTCTTTGGCTACTCCATCATTTACTATTTTGACGACCTCCGTAGTGCAGTGGGCGAATAGCCGGCTGAGACGCAGGAGGTAGCGGGTTCAATTCCCGCCGCGGAACAAATATTTGCATGATCTACAGATATCTGTTCCGGGGCTGGTGGGTTAAATTATATAAGTATTCTATCAGTTATCTAGTTACCATAGTACAAGCTCTGATTAGTTTGGGGCTAGATAGCGCTGTGTGAAATGTCCAGCAATATTTATTTACTATTCCGTTTTACCTATAATTATTAAAAACCTCCCCTAGTTTATCGTCGAACGCTAAAAAGAAAATGTCTGATATTATCGCAATGTGGAGCTGTCGGTGGACCGTTCGGAAAAGCGACGTAGCTCCTAAATTACAATAATTTGATAGCGATGTTGGCGACTGTCAAGTGATCACTCACGAAGCGGACGTGGACAAGTATTACGTGTCGCCATGGAAACTGGAGATGGACATGTCTAAATACCTAGATGAAACAAACATTATAGCCGGCTTGCACAACGATCCCTAAACGTATTTAGCAACTAAATATTTTTAAATTTGATGTGATCATATTTAGTCACTAAATACGTTTTGGCATCGTTGCGCAGGTCGCCCTTGTAACTTCCTTTATTTTGGTGAATAAATAAAATCATTATAATTTTTTTGACTGAAAACAGGAGAAGTCGGTCACACACTAAATGCTACACTAAGCTCCGAACTGAGATCTCGCGAGTCTCCCTTATAAACAAAAAAATAATATTTGTAATCTTTGACTATCAAAACAGTGCCACGACATAGTAACCAAATAACCTACGAACAATAAAAAATTAGGTACATACCTGTGAATTATTACACTTTCATTCAAATTACAGGTAACGAGAGTTCATGTTAATTGGTAACTCGTTTTTGGGGTAGAAATTGCGGTTATTCTGGATTTCCGACTTTTCCCAATATTTGTGTCACTAAAGCTACTCGTACACGCATACTTTTCAGTACTGTGGTGTACCCTGTGAGCTTTGTCAAAGTTTAGTTTTTATTATGGCTAATAACTTAAAAACTGCGATTTAAACTAAAAATAAAAACGTGGTTTAAATGTAGGTACTTACTCATGAAAATCTTTCCTTAGACTCTCCACTTGTCCGGATAGTCTCATTTTGTTTTTTTTACCCCTCTTGAACCCCAATATCTCAACAACCCCCCCCCCCCCCCTCAATTAAACTTATACAGAGGTGTCGGTAACGATAACAGCGAGTTCAAGGGTTTTACCCATCTCAAAAATGCCCAACGCGCCTAAAGAAGTTTTCACTTCAAAAAGTTGCACTCGGGAGTGCCGACAGAAGTGAAAACTTGAATAAAAGCAGACTACACTACAGATACTTATATACAGAGGTGTCGGTAACGGCAATAGTGTCGCGAGTTCAATGGTTTTTCCCATCTCAAAAATTCCCAACGCGCCTAAGGAAGTTTTCACTTCATAAAAAAATACTTGTCTCTAAACAATATAGATATCTTAATGGCAAGAGCATGATAGCAAGAGGCTACCAGTTCCTATCGCGATATGTGCTCGATTCATCTCCTTTATCAGTGGATCTATTTGTTTAGCTCCGATGTGCATCAGTTGAACTGTGGACTTGGGGGATACCACTCGGCTCTTTAGTGATTTTTTTAATTTTTTTGAGGTGAGTTTTCGAACAATCACTAATATTATTGAGTAGGTAGTGTAGATACGTAATAGTTTAGATAAGATGATAATTGTTAATATGTTTGCTTGAGTTTATTAAAACATAGGTATTAAAGTCATAAGTACTACATAATATAAATAAAATCTCTAACTTTCACGTAATTTTTATAGATTGTGAAAATTCTTATAACTAGGTACGCAAGTAAAAGTTTTTCCGCTGCATGTTAAATAAAACTTTTGCCGGATATTAGTTCCTCTTTGCTTTAGTGTTTTCTTTCAGTTTTATTTAATAGATATCGTAGTTATACTAAATATACTCCTGAAAACAAACTCCTCTGAAGTAAAAGTGAAAATCTATTAAGCTTGCTGTCATATTGGAAACACCTAATTATTTATTTTTTGTTTAGAGCCTTACCTTTAACGTCTAAATAAAAGTTATTTACGTATTTACCTATAAATAGATTGATGTATAGGTAAATTTACTGATATGTCATGTAATAAATTGTCTTGTTAATAAATTGCATCGAATGTCAAACACGCCGGCTCACATCAACGAACATCATGTGACGATATCGTCGCCAAGCCTCCGCCAGGCGGCGCCACCATCTTATCTAGGTACATGAATGATGCTTTCAAGAAAAATATTGTTATCTTATGTTTTAAATAGCTTGACAAGTAGGTACCTAATATTTTAAAAGTACCTAAATATTGACTTAAGAAACCTATGCTTGTATTAATATTGATAATTAGGTACCTGCCTAATGTTATAAGTAGGTATAGTTTGTCCGCATAGGTCTAACGAGAAATAGACAATCAGAACTTATAAAATGTAAGGACAAAAAATAAAATTGTGAAAAAATAGGCAACTATTTCTTATCTTAGGTATACTTAGCCATGATCATATACTTACTAGCGAATAAAATCAATCAATTCTATAGTAAATCGTTTACGAGATATTCTTCTCCCAAAAGGGTGAAAAAAAAGCAAATAGTTTGTGCGACTTTCTAAATTGTATGATTGTACGAGCCCAGTTATGGATTAATTTAATAAATAATTCATACCGCGAAGTACAATCCAATCAATAGTTTATTTTGTAAATTTCCCATTTTTGTAAATATTGGTTTTTAGCTTCACCAGTGCCTTTTATCCCCACAGATACAATATGACAGACACAGCCTTGGAGCCCGGTGCGGTGATCAAAGCTATCATCGACCATGATGCAGTCAAGCTCCTGGTGGAGAGGCTCTACGGCATTTCAGTGCTGGAGCTCACAGAGCTAAATGGATATGATGATAAGAATTACAAGATCATTGAGGTAAATCCTTTATTTAGGTACATCATCAGCTTCTTTCTCAGCTGGACCGCGGCGCTGGTCTTGCTCAGCGGAAGACCTCTCTCTCGAGTGGAGTCCACACACTGGTAGCGTAGAATGGTGGTTCTGCACAAGAATACCTACAACTACTCCAAGAAAAATCTATGGGAGGCTTATGTTTAGCTGTGGGTATCATATGGCTGCTATGTAAATGATGAACAAATATCTAGATTGTTTTATTTTGTCTCTCAGGATCCCAATGTTAAGAACCCCCTCATCACGAACCACTGCCCGCACGGGTACGTGCTCAAGATAATGAACTCGATGGACACCAAGAACCCCAGTGTGGTCGAGGCACAGAATGAGATTATGAACTATTTGAGTGAGTATCAATACCATAATCTGACTTTCGTTATTTTCACGCTCCGTTGATCGTTAATAAGAGTTGTTATTCGCTCACTTTGGGTTTTAAGAACAGAGTAAGATAGAATAGTCTCAAGAATGAAAGGGTTTTCATTAAATAAACACTTCGTAAAAATATCTACCCCTACCTAGTCGGCATATTACCTTGCCGTACAAAACGATTTGCTTCAACTTTTCCTGTTAGCACAATTATGGAGTAGAACTCACTTCCGGCGTAGGTATGTTTTTCCGGACCAGTATAATCTCGGAGTCTTCAAGTCCAGAGTGAATAGGTAGTTTCTTAGGCAAGCGTGCTCCATCTTCGATCACACCATCACTTACCATAGGTGAGATAGTGGTCAAGCGCTTAACTATCATAAAAAATAAACAAGTGCGAGTCGGACTCCCGTACGAAGGGTTCCGTACCATTATCTATACAAACGGCATAAAAACACATTTGTTGTATAGGAGCCCCCCGTAAATATAATTTTTTTTTAATTTACTGTTCATTATATATATTTTTTTAATATAAAAAAATATTCTGTGAATATTTCAAGCGTCTACCTGTTGCCGTTATCAATATTGAGCAAAACGACAATAAAATCACGTTTGTTGTGTGGGTGCCCCCTTAAATATTTATTTTATTCTGTTTTTAGTATTTGTTATTATAGCGGCAACAGAAATACATAATCTGTGAAAATTTCAAGTGTCTAATTATCACGGTTCATGAGATACAGCCTGGTGACAGACAGACCGCGGAGTCTTAGTAATAGGGTCCCGTTTGACCCTTTGGGTACGGAACCCTAAAAATATTGTTTTCGGCGAAATTCAGTTAATCAATTGATTTGGGTTCATAACTGAACGTCAAATAACTGTAATGTAGTTACGAAATGTATTCGGTTTTAATTGGCCTTTATTTATATAATTTATCTGTTTGTTTTCCGAAGGCATTAAAATAAAAAAAAAACAATAGCAGATACTTTTTACGAAGACGTTAGTGAAAAAAATCTCGAGACCGAAGATGAAAGAAGAATGTCCTTTCTGCAAGCTTGTATCACCATACGTAAAGCACATTCTCCTGTCTGGGATACAAATATACAAAAATCGTAAAAGCTTTTGAATACCTGCATTATCTACAATAAAACAGATACGTAGGTGCATCATTATTATTTATTTTCTATTCCTGTTTTAGCGAGAACTCTCCGTTAGAGGACAAAAACCGTGTGACCCAGGATATTCCAATTGACTGGTGGTCTGGATCTGGCCCTTCGCTTTAAAGGACAGGTTTATAATAAAAACTGCTTTTCAAGTTAGGGGACCTCTTTTAAAGGGGTCAGAATCTCTTATGATTTGTGACATAAAATCGGAAGAGATAACTCCATACATCGGTCATTATGTTCGTGGGGTGTGTCTGTTTTTCATGTGTCGAATGATATAGATCATTGGTGGGCAAACTTTATTAATGGGGGACCAGAAAGTTTAAGAAATTTCAGTGGAGGGCCAGAATTATAGGAAAAATGCATTTTGCGCTGAAACTTTTAACAATATAAAAACATTAGCATTACACACTTGAACAAATGTTAAAAATTACAATTTAACCATTATTCGAAGGCCCTGCCATGGTGCTAATCAAAGGCTTTTGATTTGCAACTATTTGTGTACGTTCAGAAAGAATGTGCTCTTATGAAAATGCTAAGAAGAAATTCTTAGAATTTTAGCCCTGAGTTGGGAATTTTAGAGAGGGAACACTCTACTAAGTAGAATCTACTTTATACTTCTGGACCGTCAAAATATAATTATCGCGGGCCATATACTATGCATGTCGAAGGACCGTCGGTCGGCGGGCCGGATAAAATACTTCCGTGGGCCGTATTTTGCCCATCACTGATATAGATAGTCAAAGACATACCACATTACAATAAATATTTTACAATATACACTTAAATAAAAATTAAATTAAACAAAAATTAAAATAAAACATTAAAAATTATGATGAGTCTTAGGTCTTACTTAGGTCAGGTGGCTATTTCCACCCAACGTCGATACGCTGCCGTCAGCATCACTCTGTCCGCCAGACTCTTGATGATTGTGTTTCTACACATGTCGAACCTGGACATGAAGGAGGCGATCCTTTTTCTTTGGATCGCATTAAAAACAGTGAGAGTCTTCGGTAAATACCGATAATGTGGCCGCAGGGGAGTGACAAAATTATCCTTTGGACCTTGACCCAGTAATCTTAAGTACGTAAATAATTGAGTGATATGATATTTGTTAATTTTGAGCATTGTCTAATGAAACTTGTAAATATGTGGTTTCAAATACGATTATTATGCTTGTTATAAATGATATGAAAATGATATGTACACTACTAAGTGCCCAATGTCACTCAGCTCCTCGACAGCTAATTTACTGTGTAGACGTCGTAATTGGACTATTAACCAGTCGGGCATTTTTATTTCTGTTCCACTTCTAAAAAAGTTCCTAAAACAGTTCCTACCCCAAATGAGTCTTCAGCTCTGATATTAGTATTCTGAAGACCATTCATCTGCTGGATTCTGCTGTCTGTTTCGAATGCCCTATGTTTAATAGCATAATAATATACATATTCGGTCATTACAATAATTTAAAATCATTTCATGATTTTGTACTTTTCAGTTTTATTTAACCTCACATAAACTTAAAAAAGCGGCCAAGTGCGAGTCGGACTCGCGCACTAAGGGTTCCGTACCATTATATATAACAACGGCAAAATAAATCACGATTGTTGTATGGGAGCCCCCCTTAAATATTAATTTTATTTTAATTTAATTATTTATTTTTAAAGTGGATAATAATAGGTTGGGGAAAAGTCTTTTCGCATTATAGTATGTATGAACTTGTAATAAAATCTCTTTGGCTATACTATTTGTATCTGGCTGGTTTTAGTATCATTCAAAGTTTAAATTTTAAAGAAGATATTTCCAAATTCAAATTAGGAAAATGTGTGATTTTTATTTGTTTTTCGTACTGTAAAGATGAGTGAATCTAATGAAGAAATTAGATACGTTTTTAAATTTTACTACAGAAAAGGTAAAAATGCAACGCAATCCGCGAAAAAAATTTGCGATGTTTATGGACCTAGTGCAGTGTCTGTGAGAGTAGCACAAATTTGGTATAAGCGTTTTCAATCCGGAAATATTGATGTCAAAGATGCACGTCGCTCTGGTCGCCCTATTACGGATAAAATTGATGCCATTTTTGAAAAAGTGGAGCAAGATCGGCATATCAGTAGTTACGACGTAGCTGAAGAACTGGGAATCGACCACAAAACAGTTTTGGCGCATTTGAAAAAAACTGATAAACAAAAAAGCTCGATATTTGGGTACCCCATGAGCTCACTGAAAGAAACCTAATGAACCGTGTACTCATTTGTAATTCTTTATTACGACGTAATGAAACCGAACCATTTTTGAAGAAGCTGATAACTGGTGATGAAAAGCGGATCACGTACGACATGAATGTGCGAAAAAGGTCGTGGTCAAATGCCGGTCAGGCTTCACAGACTGTGGCGAAACCCGGGTTAACTAGCAACAAGGTGATGCTGTGTGTGTAGTGGGATTGGAAGGGCATTATTCATTATGAGCTGTTACCACCAGGCAGGACCATCGATTCTGAACTCTACTGCGAACAACTGATGAGATTAAAGCAGGAAGTTGAGAGAAAGCGGCCGGAATTATCAACAGAAGGGGTGTGGTTTTTCATCATGATAACGCTAGACCTCACACATCTTTAGCCACTCAGCAAAAATTAAGAGAGTTTGGCTTGGAGGTGTTAATGCATCCGCCGTATAGTCCTGACCTTGCACCTTCATATTTCCACCCGTTTCGGTCTCTTCAGAATTCTTTAGGCAGTGTCAGGTTAACTTCACGAGAGGACTGCCAAAACTACTTGTCGCGGTATTTTGTTCAGAAGCCCCAAAATTTCTATAGCAATGGGATCATATCCCTACCTACAAGATGGCAAAAAGTAATAGAACAAAATGGTACCTACATACTTTAGTTAAATGTAAATAAACTATATTAAAAAATGTTTTGAATTTTCTTAAAAAATGCGAAGAAACTTTTTCCCCAACCAATATTCAATATTCTGTGAATACTTCAAGCGTCTACCTGTTGTCGCTATCAATATCGAGCAAAAACGAGCAAAATAAATCACGTTTGTTGTATGGGAGCACTCCTTAAATATTTGTTTTATTTTAATTTAATTATTTATTTATAAAGTGAATATATAACTAAATATTCTGATTTCAATCGCCTACCGGTTGCCATTATCAATATCGATCAAAAATAAGCAAAAAATAAGGTTTTTTGTATGGAAGCACCCATTATATATTTATTTTATTCTGTTTTTAGTATTTTTTGTTATAGCGGCAACATAAATACATCATCTGTGAAACTTTCAACTGTCTAACTATCACGGTTCATGAGATACAGCCAGGGGACAGACAGACAGACACACAGACAGACAGCGGAGTCTTAGTAATAGGGTCCCGTTTAACCCTTTGGGTACGGAACCCTAAAAAAACTACAAGCCTTACAGTAGTCACATATGATGTGTAACGTCTGACCACTGCGCGCGCTCATTGCTCAAATCGAATACCGCACGCTTCTCCGATTTCCTGTTACACATTTCCGTCCCTTTTGCCAAAATCACTCCCACAAACCGAGAGGAAAGATGTTACACATCAAAATACTATTTGGGTTTCATAAGGCGATGGGCTGGTCAGTCACCTCGTAGGCTTTGCTTTCAATGACAATGCTGTGTTCAAACTAATCTCTGTAAAATGTTAGTCTCGAGACGTGGCTAATAAACCCGTACGGTTAGTTTCTCTTGCTGAATGTGTTTTGTTTGCAGCCTGAATGGGCAGCCTAACTGATTTCTGTAGATTTGTCAAGGTTCCACGCGTGCCACTGAACTTTTAGATCTAATCTTGTTATTTTTAACCTAGTTTTGTGTTGGTACTCTTGTTTCGAGCTTTTCTAATTAGTCACGTCTTATGAGATTTCTTTTTAAATTTTTGAATTTGAAGCTATTTTACTTGAATGGAACTAGCTACCGGTGGTGTCTATTTTTCTGGACCGTTATAAATAAACTTGGGGTCTTCAAGAGTGAAGAGGTAAACACAAATTGACGATTAACAAATTTAAAAACGTAATTAAACAAAATCTTTATAAAAAACGAGTGTGCTTTAGACCACACGACTGAAGTAAAACTTCTTTTACAAAATATTATTTAACCCTTAATCAAATACGGGGAAATAATTTCCCACTTAGTACGGATGAGCAAAATCAATATATTTTTTGGAATGACATCACGTAGCAATGGCAACCATATTTTGATATTTTGCAATGCCGTTATGAATAAAGGGAAATTATTTCCCATCGCAAAACCCCCCTTTTCCCCACTTTTACAGGTTTTTATCATGCAATTTGAAGTCTACTCACTACGAACCGATCTTAGTTTGCATTTTCTCTTAAAAGTTTACCATTTGATTAAGGGTTAAAAATAAAAAAAAACTTTATAAAATTACATATTCCATTACAAAATTGTCGACACGTCTGTAGGTCGATCAGTCTATGTTCATTCTGGACAGACGCAACTCGCACTCGCACATTAATGTTTAAAAATAGGTATATGAAACGTAACTCTCTCTATTTCTATCTTCACTAACTTATATCTCCCTCTCAACTTCCGTTCGCACTTTTCGTAACGCATTCAATAAGTTTTACTTCAAAAGCCAACTATAACTTAGCGGATTATATAGAGATTATATAGCTTGGGATCGGAATTGCTCGAACTCGTTCAAAAATGTTACAATTTAGACGTAATTTATTTTCTTTAACAACCAGCCTTGTTTCTTTCCTTTCTTTCCTAGCTTGGTTGCGAAGGAGCAGGCAGTAAAATTGAAGTTTCAAAGTGATCCTTGTGATTTTAATAATTGAAAATATTATTAATTTTTAATTTTGATACTTTCTAGGCAAGCGTGGTTTGGAAAAAAACGTTCTGAAAGCTGCTAATTTTATTTTTAATGGTTAACTTCCTTTAATATTTCTTTATTTAGGTATTGGGTTCATCTTCAATCACACCAATAGAAGAGGTAGCTCATCTATACCTCAAACATTGTCTGATTTAAACCTGCATGGTGTCATAATGGACCTTGTTACTCCATAGTCGTACAAAGACTATCAAAAATGCTAAATATATCCATCACAAACACAGCCCCTATAGTATATATTTCCCTGATGCTTGACCTTTATTTTGCTCTCTCCAGCTGCCCGCTCCATCGTCTGCCCAAAGCCCATCCGCAACGTATACGGGCACCTGTACTCCACGGAGTCTATCAACGGCAAGCAGCATGCTGTCCGTCTACTGGAGTACGTGCCTGGAGCTCGGCTCAGCGACGTACCCGCAGCCGCCCCTCTACTCTACCAGCTGGGAGAGTTTGTGGCTAACCTAGACAATAAGCTGCAGGTGAGTGCGTGGATAGCCACTATCAGCTGTCACGGCCACCACGGACGACCAGCGCTATGGCACAGCGAATCTGCCGTAGCACAGCTGAATGGTCACACAGACTGCATCAGGCGAGATCGTGGTCAAACGCGAGACTAGAGTTATAAAAATGTAGGCCCATCACCATACCTCTCAGCTTAGTCAGTCTAAAAATCAATAAAATTCGTACCTGCGTGTCTTAATAACTCTATTTGTTAAATTCATACAACAAACCTTTAAAAATGTGTAGTACAAATAAATAATATACCGACTACGTATAACACAGAACCACACACCAAAGCAATTTACAAGATGAATACAAAAATGATACATAACAATAGCATTACATAACTTACACATAATATTACCTACGATTCAAGGTTTCTGTAATATTACCTACAACTACTTGCTAGGTAAGTGTTTAGATACATATTTGTGTTCTGATTTGTTCGACATGATGCCTGCAGTTCTATGATCACACCACTACCGATCTATATGGAATTATCCTCATATCTTGGAGACGATGTGGTTGCTCATTGTCATTTCATAAGAATATCCTTCCACGAATATTTAGCTTGTGGAAATTGGAATGGTCTCCCTGCCGAGTTTTCCCCAGAGACTAGAGTATGGGGTTCTTTAAAAAGCTCGTTTTAAATCCTTTATAAGGTCAGCAACGCGTATATTGTACAGTTTACGAGTGAACATGTATCTGGTAGGCACGAGTGTTCAGTTTTAGATTAGACGGTTTCTACCAACATTATTATTAAGTATTATGAGTCGTTGCAAAAAGGCCTTCAACTCAGCATTTGCTGGTTGCAACACTGGTCACTGGTGCACTAGTGCAACCAGCGCTGGTCTTTCGTTAAAGCTATTTTACTACTAAAAATATACAAAAATATCATAGTAATTGGAACAATAAGTAAAATAGAAACGAGAACAACAAGACACAAAAAGTATCAGTAGTTCGGTGCTTTCTACCAACTGAACTAGTCACAGTAAAAGTATCAGTAGTTCGGTGCTTTCTACCAACTGAACTAGTCACAGTAAAAGTATCAGTAGTTCGGTGCTTTCTACCAACTGAACTAGTCACAGTAAAAGTATCAGTAGTTCGGTCCTTTCTACCAACTGAACTAGTCACAGTAAAAGTATCAGTAGTTCGGTGCTTTCTACCAACTGAACTAGTCACAGTAAAAGTATCAGTAGTTCGGTGCTTTCTACCAACTGAACTAGTCACAGTAAAAGTATCAGTAGTTCGGTGCTTTCTACCAACTGAACTAGTCACAGTAAAAGTATCAGTAGTTCGGTGCTTTCTACCAACTGAACTAGTCACAGTAAAAGTATCAGTAGTTCGGTGCTTTCTACCAACTGAACTAGTCACAGTAAAAGTATCAGTAGTTCGGTGCTTTCTACCAACTGAACTAGTCACAGTAAAAGTATCAGTAGTTCGGTGCTTTCTACCAACTGAACTAGTCACAGTAAAAGTATCAGTAGTTCGGTGCTTTCTACCAACTGAACTAGTCACAGTAAAAGTATCAGTAGTTCGGTGCTTTCTACCAACTGAACTAGTCACAGTAAAAGTATCAGTAGTTCGGTGCTTTCTACCAACTGAACTAGTCACAGTAAAAGTATCAGTAGTTCGGTGCTTTCTACCAACTGAACTAGTCACAGTAAAAGTATCAGTAGTTCGGTGCTTTCTACCAACTGAACTAGTGACAGTAAAAGTATCAGTAGTTCGGTGCTTTCTACCAACTGAACTAGTGACAGTAAAAGTATCAGTAGTTCGGTGCTTTCTACCAACTGAACTAGTGACAGTAAAAGTATCAGTAGTTCGGTGCTTTCTACCAACTGAACTAGTGACAGTAAAAGTATCAGTAGTTCGGTGCTTTCTACCAACTGAACTAGTCACAGTAAAAGTATCAGTAGTTCGGTGCTTTCTACCAACTGAACTAGTCACAGTAAAAGTATCAGTAGTTCGGTGCTTTCTACCAACTGAACTAGTGACAGTAAAAGTATCAGTAGTTCGGTGCTTTGTACCAACTGAACTAGTCACAGTAAAAGTATCAGTAGTTCGGTGCTTTGTACCAACTGAACTAGTCACAGTAAAAGTATCAGTAGTTCGGTGCTTTGTACCAACTGAACTAGTGACAGTAAAAGTATCAGTAGTTCGGTGCTTTCTACCAACTGAACTAGTGACAGTAAAAGTATCAGTAGTTCGGTGCTTTGTACCAACTGAACTAGTCACAGTAAAAGTATCAGTAGTTCGGTGCTTTCTACCAACTGAACTAGTGACAGTAAAAGTATCAGTAGTTCGGTGCTTTGTACCAACTGAACTAGTCACAGTAAAAGTATCAGTAGTTCGGTGCTTTGTACCAACTGAACTAGTCACAGTAAAAGTATCAGTAGTTCGGTGCTTTGTACCAACTGAACTAGTCACAGTAAAAGTATCAGTAGTTCGGTGCTTTGTACCAACTGAACTAGTCACAGTAAAAGTATCAGTAGTTCGGTGCTTTGTACCAACTGAACTAGTCACAGTAAAAGTATCAGTAGTTCGGTGCTTTGTACCAACTGAACTAGTGACAGTAAAAGTATCAATACTTCGGTGATTTGAACCAAACAGACTATTGAGACTAAAAAGTATCAGTTGTTTATTCAACCTGACTAACAACCGAACTACTGACACTAGAGGCAAAAAACTAATTAAATATATACCTACCTACTTTCTTTTAGAACTTCAACCACTCGGGCTTGTTGACGCGACGTCACGCGTGGATGCTGACGATGGTACCGGATCTAGAGAAATTCAAGTTCGCCATCAAGGATGCACAGAAACTAGAGTTGGCTGAAGAGGTAACTTACTTTAATAAATAAATATTGCTGGACATTTCACACAGCGATATCCAGCCCCAAACTTAGCAAGGCTTGTACTATGGGAATTGGGAACCAGATAATTGATAGAATATTTACATAATTTTAGTATATACCTACGTCAAATTCTGAGGCATTGTCTATATAATGCGATGAAGTTCAAAAACTATTTAAAGATGTTTTTTATAATTTTAACCGACTTCAAAAAATGGAGGGGTTTTTTGGGTAGTTTCTTAATTCGGCGAATCATGTATTTTTTTGCATTGGGTTCAGTAGTTCCAAGGTGTCCATTTAAGTTTCGCTAAGGTCGAATCATTCTGAATGTGTTTTCCATTGAGGTAAAGAGAGGATGAAAAAAATAATTTGCTTGCATCCCAGTGTGTGTGGGTATTGTTGGAAAGGTCTTTGAAAATGAAGTAGCCGTTTCATCAACCAATTTAAATTCAAAGTTACATTTCCAAAGCAGCCACAGCCATCGGTGGCAGTTCACAGACTTTTTCGTGTTTGTATCGATTTGTCGCACACGTGTGGCCGGTGGCGGTCACTCGCTACGTGTTGTAGCGTAGCGAGTGGCCGCCTGTGCATGTGTCTTCTTATCGCTGGCGTCATAGCATGTGAACTTCTTATCGCTGGCCTGTGGCTCGATTGCGCCGAACCTTAAAGTCGGGTCCCTTGCTTGCAAATTAGGTACGTCAATGTTATGTCAATTTATCAGGTGATCGAGGAGTTCAAATACGCCATCGTGCCGAAACTCGAGGAGTTGGAGAAAGGAGTGATTCACGGAGACGTCAACGAGATGAACGTACTCGTCGGCCTGAAGCCTGGTGGAAGGTATTTCATCTATTTTGAATCGATTTTACATATGTACGTAATTCCAGTTACAAACGCCATCTTATTCTTAATTCTCGCGTCGCGCTTAGAATCTTGTAGGTATACAATATTAAAATAAATAAAATAAATACTTAATTTGGATTGGGGGTATATACATAAACAAAAAGTGGCACGTCCGGGAGTGCGGGTGCCGACAGAAGTGAAAACTTGAACAATTACGTGTGTGTTTTTTGAATCCCCAACGCAACAAAGAATGCCCAACGTGCCTAAGGAAGTTTTCGTTTAAAAAATTTAAATGTTGTAAAATGATCATGACGCATAAACATGAAAATTTACTAAGAAAGTTGCCCCACCACAAACTATAAAAAAATATATACAGAGGTGTCGGTAACAGTGTCGCGAGTTAATGGTTTTTTTACCATCTCAAAAATGCCCAACGCGCCTAAAGAAGTTTTCAATTCAAAAATGACATATTTCATAATGTCTTAAAGTGTCTCAGTATGGAGATAATTAGACATAATATAATATAGGGTGGGCCATAAATTTTTGCAAATAACAACACATGATTTCTCGAAAACCGTTAGAATGAGGGGCGCGCGGGGTGCGGGGAATGATGCGCCGCTTCATGCAATTTTAGTCACGATGGAGCGCTTCACAGGCGAACAGCGTGCTTTTCGTGTAAAATAATTTTACAAAAACAACAACTCCTACGTTACTGTAGTAACTCAGTGGAATACGTGAAGATGTTGCGAGAGTTTTTGACACCACAGTTACATGAATTTGAAGGATACAACAGCAGGACTTGGATGCAACAAGATGGAGCAACATGCCATACGTCATATGTGACTTTACCGGTGGTCAAAGAAATGCTTCCTAACAAATTGATTTCTCGCAGAGGTGATATCCCATGGGCTCCAAGAAGCCCAGACCTTACTTTTTGCGATTTCTTCTTGTGGGGATATCTGAAGAGTCGAGTGTACCACGATAAACCAACGACAATATCCCAATTTAAAGAAAACATCCACGAAGAGATAACCGCAATTCTTCGTAGCATGTGTCAACGAGTTTTCCAAAATTTACGTAGTCGGTTGCAAAAGTGCCAGCGACGAGACGGGACACATATCGAAGATGTCATTTTTAAAAAATAAATTGCAATCAATGTTTATTACGTTAAATAAATCATCAACAAAATAATATTAGTAGTTTTATTTTTATTCATGTTTCAAATGTGCAAAAATTTATGGCCCACCCTTTATATAAGATAATTGCGAAGTGATGTTTTTACAGCTGAAATTACATTGCCGCGAATGAATGGAATGGAAGCGATTTTTGTAACGAAAGTGTACGTAGCATAATTTTAACTTTAACTAATGTATAAAGTAGGTACAAACTAAGGGATAACAGGCGAGCCAAATAGAATTGTTCGGAAGACGCGTTCATAAGTTCATAATGTTCCGTGCAATTACTTCACTTCCATTCTATTCCGTGGCGAAAATGATTCCTTGATTGAGTCGTTTATTCCCCGTGACACAACTGCTTAGCTCAACCAGTAGTGCCAGTCGAGAAAGTAGAGTTATTTTGCACATTATGTAAGTAATCTTATCAGGCATTGATTTGTTTATTTTGTAAATGATGAAACATCTGATAACGTCTGTTCCACGATCGCTCTTAACAGGACACACACTACCTACGTAAATACCTACCTGTTTAAACCGGTATGTTGACAATTTTAATTTGACATCACAAGGCGTGAAAATTGTATAGTTACGCTAGCGGTACATTATTTTTAAATAAAAAGAGTGAAAAAGTTCAGAGTAATTATATTACAGCAAAAACAATTTAAATACAGCAAAAACACATTGTAACGACATACAGAATCAAATAGAATACCTACGCACTAAAATTAATAAATCATATTTAAAACAAATAACTAGATATGCGATAGTACAATGGGCGGTCTTATCGCTAAAAGCGATCTCTTCCAGACAACCTAGATATTACTTCTTTAAAACAAGAAGAAGAATACAGTCACTGGTGGTGACTTACAACTTGAACAGATTCGACGTGGGCATTTACAATGAAATCGTAGCTGAACCTACATCAGACGCAGCTAAGGAGTCATTTAGTGTTGTAAGTCGCCACAAGTGACATACATACACATAGGTATTTTAATTTACTCGCGTCTAAATATTGTTTTTTTTAAGTGACCCGTTAAAGATCGCTCCTATACATTTTTGTATGGTTGTGGTTCCGGACCGATTTAAATAAGTTGTTGTTCGTATTACGTAAATGTGTTTTTGTTGTGTTTATTTGTTTGTTTTGTTAACTTTATTTTGTTTGCTTGGTACCTTTGATTTAATTAATTTGTACATACGATAGGACCGACATGTATCTTTATAAAGGTCCATATAATAAATTGGAATAAAAAAAAAATTTATTAAAGATTTATTTAATTGCCAGAAAATGGGTATTTCTAATCTTAAGGTCGTATTTTTATTGACAAACCACGCGTGCCAAGACGAGGATATCCAAAGATCAGTAATGTAGGTCTACTTAGATAAAAAGGATTATAAAAGTACTAGAGAATAACAATTGAATAGCTAGATAAATGCCTGAGAAGTAACATATCTAAATACAAAGTTATGTAGATTGGTATCAGATAGATTTTATGATACCACAATAACCTTGAGATATAAACAACCGTAAGCGAACTAAAGCCACCGACATAGCACAGAGGATTAGCAAGCTGAAGTGCCAGTAGACAGATCAAATAGAAGAACTGATAGCCGTTAGGGCAGAAAGGTTCTCGAATACAGACCACGTACCAGAAAGCGCAGTGTATGACGACCCTTCACTCTCTGAAATGTCGACCGAATAAAGGATTTTGGGAGCCGTTGGGCACAAGATGGGTGGCTCTGGAAATGTATGGAGGAGGCTTAGGTAAAACAGTGGACAATATCTATTGTATTTTAGTTCCGACAGAGCATTTTCCCTATTATTTATCCTAGCAATACAAATCTCATAACGATTCAGATATTCAATGTTGTGCTTTTAATCCAATTCAGTTCTCTAAAACGAAACTTAATATTTTAGAACGAGTGAAATTATTCTTGAAATTAAAAATAAATATAAAAGGTGCGTGAGTTACGAGGCAATTTTCTGTTATAGGCGATGGTTACCACTTAACATCAGGTGGGACATACGCCTGCTCCATCTCTAGATCGAATAAAAAAATAATATTAATAAAGAATCGTATATTAGTAGGTCTCTCCTAAACCCTCGTCTGCTGAGAGTATGCAGCCAGATCTTAGACGGCATTCTGCTGAGGTGAGCCAAGTTCTTATAAATATCCAATCTTTGCTTGGAACTTGGCTTATGGTCACTAATACTGTACATATAGCAGAATCTTTCAGCCGGGCCTATTTCAAAGGATCTCTAATTTTGTAACATTTCTAATTGTTTAATCAAGGGAAAATATGGTGATTTCTATAAAATAATAAAATTAATTATAGTATTAATAAAACGTAGGTGGTTTTCTTTAAAAAATGTGTTAACTGGGATCTAAACACAGGCAAATTGGGGCTTTAATAGTTTAGTTACTACTTTTTAAATTTACGTTTTATTCGCACCTATCTATCAATGGCCCTTTTTAGAGCCTCTATTTTATCCCCATCAGACAGAATAAGTAAAACTGGACATTCAAACCAACAGGAATTCTTATATGTCAAATCTATCACATCTTTAATTATAGTAGCACTAAGATTTACCATTTAGACATGTAACTGCTAAATATTGTCAGTGTATGCTGTGTTGATGACTCATATTTAATTTTAGTACTATGGATGTGGAAAAGGTGAGAGCTGATGCTGGGGAAATGGATTGGTCTGCAGTAGTGGGGGCAAAATCTATTGACGACAAGATTACCGCCTTGAATACAATCATCACACAACTCTTTGACGTGCATGCTCCAATCAGAGCAGTTAAAATAAAGCATCTGCCGGTTCCATGGCTCAACGATGCAATACGAGTTTTAATGCGTAAAAAAGCATCTTCTAAATTAAAATATAAGCTGAATGCTAGTGACGCCAACAAAGAAAAATACCATATAGCCAGGAATCGCTGCAATAGGGTGTGTAGGGATGCTCAACGCCGCCATATTCATGCCTCTGTTTTTAATAACAATCCATCTAAAGTCTGGAAATTTCTAAGAACACTAGGAGTTGGCAAGTCTCGACACGATACCATTCCAAATGATCTAGACATTGACTCTCTTAACAAACACTTTTCGTCATCATCCAATATTGATTTGGATGATAAAATGAACACTCTTAATTATCTTTCTTTGTTGCCAACTCCTAATTATTCTCCTTTTGTCTTTAGTCAATTCACCGCATGTAATGTTAAAAAGAGCATTCTGTCAATTGCTTCAAATGCCATGTGTAGTGACAGTATTGGACGGAATATGTTAGTTCCAATTATTGATGAGGTACTTCCAATTATTTGCCATATCCTCAATTTCTCTACTTTGTCTAGTTCTGTTTAATTTTTGTGGAAAGAAGCGCATATAATTCCACTTCCTAAAAAATCCAAACTCACTTCCATTACCGACTATGGTCCCATCTCTATTCTCCCATTCCTATCAAAAGTCCTTGAACGTCTCGTCCACAACCAGCTTAGCTCCTTCCTTATCACAAATGAATAATATATAAATGAATAATGATAAATAATCACAAAACCCAGGCTCCACTTAATGAGTTGCCTGATGCGATCACCGTCACTAATAATAGCCTGCTTTATATAGGTGAATGGAGCAAGGCTTATGGATTAAGAGTTAATCCTAATAAAACACAGACCATCATACTGGGAAGTTCACACACCTTATCGAAAATCAACTACACAACACTCCCTCAAATTAAGTTTGATAATGTAACTGTTCACTACTCAAAGGTTGTGAAAAATTTGGGCATCTTCATGGATAGCTGTATGTCGTGGGGTCCTCAGCTCGAATCTGCGAGTCGGAAGCTATTTGCCTCTGATGGTTCGCTCAGGAGACTGCGAAACTTTCTTCCGATAGCTACTAAAATTGCGCTTGCACAATCTCTTCTTCTCCCAATTTTAGATTACGCTGATTCCTGCTATCTTGACCTCACGGAGGAGCAACTCAATAAGCTTGAGCGTCTTCACAATTTTTGCATAAGGTTTATTTTCGGACTCCGGAAATACGACCACATTTCCGAATTTCGTAATAAACTCAAATGGCTCCCCATTCGACTTCGCCGGAATACTCACATCCTATCCCTCCTATTCAACATCCTTCGTAATCCTTCCACGCCTTGTTATCTCAAGGAACGCTTTGAATTCCTTTTTTGCACAAATTCCCAAACACTCCGATCCTCTGAAAACCTCCTTCTCAAAACCCCGATACATAGAACCAGTTTCTATGCAAACTCCTTTTTCCGTCCAAGCTGTCCGATTATGGAACGCCTTGCCGGTCTCCATTAAGAAATCCCCCTCACCTTCCGTATTTAAAGCTAGACTCAAAAACTTTTATCTCCATGAAGAGTCATGATTCATCTGATCTCTAATATTATTATTGTAAGTATAAGTATGTAAGTACATATTTATTTATTTTATATTTGATATTTATTTATTTATGTACCTAATATGTATGTATATAACTAATTTCTTTTTCTATTATTAAGTTTATTCTTTTTACACCTCGGCCAATCTTCCATTAAGCAATGATTCTCTCCATCCAAAGGTTGGAAGAGATCGCTTTGTTAAGCGATAAGACCGACCATTATGCTTACTTTTATTTGTTTTTTTTTCTTTAAATCTGTTGTGTTTAGCTTGTAAGGTATAATAAAGAATTTTCATTCATTCATTTATTCATATTTAATAATTTAAAAATAAAATCACACTACACTTGAAAAAACATAGCTTGATCTCTGCGACATTTGTTAAACTGACATTCCTAGAGTTGTTATGATACAGAAAAATATATCGATAGAAGCTTTGCAGTAAGACCAATTGTTGGACTTTTGAGGGCTCCAACAACCCGTAACGACTGCCATTAGATATTCGTATGGCAGCCGGGACCGACGGCTTAACGTACTTTCCGAGGCACGACCAGACCATTGCAAAAACCCATATTCATGCATACAAATATTTGCACTGAGCGAGGATCGAACCCGCGACCTCCTGCGCAGCAGTCGTGTTCACTACCGCTTCGCCACGAAGGCTGTCTGCCATAATTATATGTATATTGGATAATATTATGATTTGGGTACTAAAATGAAACGAATATTTTAATACATACATTTATTTATTCCAAAGGACTACACCCCAAATCAATATCCGAATCACTTTCAGAATCGCTAGAGCAATCTTGTAAATTTACAATGAACTGTTCGCAAATATTATCAAATCGAACGTCCCGCTCCCAATCTTCTTCCATTAATTTTCTGCATTTGGTAACTACCTTTTTCCAATCATCTACAGATACATTTTCAACCGCAGTGTTTAGTAACTGCAACATTTTATTTGCCGTGAAAGGCGGTGTTGTGTTATGTCTAGCAGTGTAACCTTGAAAGAAAAACATATTTTAATATCATAAATTATACAGGAGTTAATACATAAAGAATCTGTCTAACTGAAATTCGAGCAAACAAACCTTTTACTTGGGCCCAGATAAGCTCGATCGGATTATACTGGCAGTGATATGGAGGCAGTCTTATGACGTTATGACCCTTTTCTTGGGCTATGTCATCTATGACATACGTTGGTGTGCTGGGTTTGTGCAGACCAACGAGTCTCAATAATTCGTTTTTAAGCATTGTTTCATTGGCCTCTATTCCTTTTTCTTGAAGCCATGCAATTATTTCTAACTTCCTGTTTGCCGAAATTGGTGGTTTGTGCTTTTGGACCGAGTGATATGGGGCGTTATCCATAATTATATAATGTGGCTCCTTCAAATTATCTAATAATTTTAAAAACCACTCATGAAATTTTTCAAAATTCATTTCTTCATGGTATTCATTGGTTTTCGTAGATTTGAATGCCAATAGGCAATTAGGCACAAAACCAGATGACGTCCCAGCATGAGTTATTATTAATCTTTGACCTTTGCCTTCGGGTACTTTGGTGGTCGATTGTGCCGTATCATCGGTCCAAGCTTTGGACACGGCGTTTAGCCATGTCTCGTCTAGAAAGACAAATTTGTCCCAATTTGCAATTTTTTTGACTTTCCGGAGAAAATTCACTCGAGCAAGAGCAATGTCGGCTCGTTCCATTATAATTTTTCTTTTGTCACTTTTTTTGTAGAAAAATCCAATATTTTTCAAAATCTTCGATAGTGACGGCAAGCTTCCTTTAAACAAGTCTGCGTCTTTTAGGGACGCCGCCAGTTTTTTTAATATAGGTAATTCGCCCCGTGTATAATAATAACCATATACATGGTTGCGAATCGCAGCGGCGTCAAAGTCGTAAATTTTTGTGACGGGAGCAGCCTTTCTTCTTTTTTTATTTGGCGTTGAAAGCTTTTTTTCCTCGTCTTCAGTCAATACTGCGGTTGAAGATTCGCCATATTTTTCTTTACTGATGCGAATTACTGTCGCACGTCCAATGCCAAGAGCATCTGCAACTCTGTCACAAACTTTTGCCATGGGTAATAGCGGTCCACCATTTTGGTTTTCTCGCTCAAAATATTCACGCAAGCGAATCACAAACTCACGACTTTGACTGTTCAAAACCGTTTTCTTCGTTCTCTTTGGCATTATGCCAACAAACAATGAAAACAAACAATAAAAACAAAGAAACTAACAATAATAAATAAACAAATTAACAGCAATAGTAACAAAAACAAAGTGATGAGAACGGAAAACACGTGGCGTATACAAGGCTTTAGCACTCGTACTGAGGAGAATGGGTCATGTCAAACAAGATGGCGGCGCGTTGGCGCCATCTTGCGGAAGAAGACACGCCGCGGCCAAACTTCTCTCGAACCCCAAAGTTGTCGGAAGGAATGTTACGAGTAGGTTAGAATTTAGATTTTATTTACTCACTATTGTAAATAATGTTATTTTTTTTAAATATTCAATAATGTTATTTTTTTAAATTAAATGATAAATTAATTTTGAATTAAGTTTTATACAAAATATCGATAGTTTATAGTCTGTGGTCACGATGATTCATCGCTCATCACTATAATTAGCTCAGCATGCCCATAAAGTATGACATTGACTGGTACGTTTGTCCGTACTGTTAAATTCAGAACTTCATAGGCGCGATTTTACTGACAGCTGTCCCAGGGATCAAGCTATGTTTTTTCTAGTATACTTTAAACGATCAAACATACTTTAAACATCGGGGAAAAAGTATTTTCCCCGATATATGAAGTGTTTACAGTCACACATTGGGCATAGTTTTCACACAAAATGAATTTACTATCTTTACAAGAACTTTTCTAAATTAAATGCATGAAAATACTCTTTTTAGTAAATCCGAATACCGCATCGAGGGCATCATCGACTTCGGTGACATCCAGTACTCATACTACGTGTTCGAGCTCGCCATCACCATGACGTACGCGATCCTGCACGCGCAGGATGTGCGCGCGGCCGGGCTCGTGCTAGCCGGCTACACGGTCAACCGCAGGCTACCGGACAATGAGTACAGGCTACTGAAGGTAACGTCTTCAGGCGGAAAATGAAGATTTACTATTCGTTAGCTCAAATATTACACTTGGATGAAGCGTTTGATACAGTTTCACAATAATTGTAACGAATATTGCGGTATCCTGCAGGGCAGTCTTATTGGGTCAATTATTTTTCTTATGTTGGGTCGTTATATTACTGATGACATATGTATTACCATTACTTAGGCATGAAAGAAAAGAAGGGTTCTCGTTGCAAGAATCGATTCATCTTATAGCCACATTTATTGGCTAGTTTTTTTAGGTAAATAGTTCTAGCTCCTATTTTATTATAATAAACTAGAAAGGATCTGTCTTGTTTTTGAGCATACGAGCTAAGTAAATTAATCTATACCTCCCTATTAACACCACATTATCACACTTATACACCACTCATTATGCAGGACAGAATAACTAATTAAATTACAATAACAGTTAGTGACATCATTTTGTATTCCAGACCCTGATCGCAGCCCGTCTGGTCCAAAGCCTTATCCTCGGAGCCTATACCCTTGAACAAGACCCCAAGAACACGTATGTGAACTCCACAGAAAAGGCCCACGGCTGGGATATGCTCCGCAGCGTCAGGAAGAGCAAGCCAGACGAGAACGGAGACCCGACTGACTGGAAGGCCATTGCCAACGAATACCTTACCAAGAGCTAAGCGTTTAGCGCTGTCTGTTGTGATAATTTAGAACGAATTGTAAGCAAAATTACTTTTGAGCGTTTCAATTTGTAGATAGGTATTATTAGAGAACAATTTGTAATTTAAATTGTACTTGTTTTAATGCATTTACAATTACGTTGGTTATGAAAATGTAAAGTATTTTAATCGTTATTCAAAGTGCCTTGTACGTATTATTAATGTTAATTAAAATATTACTAAATCAAAACAAGTCTTTTATTTCACTTCTAGCGGGTAGAACCTAATAAAGTTATTAATGTTTTGTCACAGAATAAATAATATTTTAGTATGTACCGCGCCATCTCTTCATTGCTGTAAATACTAACTCGTTTCTTGTTCAGCAGTTCGCAGAAAAGCAAGAACTTTCTCAATTTTCTTCGACTTATACTCGACAATAGATGGCGCTGTTTAAGTGCCTCTTCTACTCACCGCTAGATGGCGCTGATAACTGTTATTTTACATTTAATGAAACATCTAGAGGTAAATTTAATCGTTTGTTCAGATTTCGTTTCTGTCGTATTCGTATATCTCACATTAATGCAATTCTATCATAATTAAGTATTTTTAGACGAAAATACTGCTTGTACCTATCTTTAGCTGCAGTGTTATTTACTTCGACACTTCCGCTTGGTGGTATTCTGGAGCAGTTCAGAGCTATCTATAGATCGTTTGCAACGGCCTAAAGACTGCTTTTTTTGTATTTTATAATACCATAAAAAGCTCTTATGAAACAGCAGTTAAGATAGGTAAATAAAAAATATACAAAATAACTTTTAAACTTTTTCTTTTTAACTAATAGACCTCAAAATAAGTCATCACCATCATCATCAACTGACTATGGTATAAATAAATAATGCTGGACATTTCACACAGCGCTATCTAGCCCCAAACTAAGCAAAGCAAAACAATGCGAACCGGATAACTGATAGAATTATTTATATACCTACTTTTACTACTTATATATATGGAAAAAACTAAACCTCATACAAATATCTGTAGATCATGCAAACATTTGTTCCACGGCGGGAATAAAACCCGCAACCTTCTGCGTCTCAGCCGGCAATTCGCCCACTGCGCCACAGAGGTCGTCAAGACATAGTATTAGTAGGTACTTACTTGGGTGAGCCCTTTCACAAGAAACTCTGCTAATCTACTTTCTTAAAGCATAAGAAACACTGTACAATTTTCCAAATAAGTATACGTAATGGACTGCAAGTTGCAAGGCCTTGGTTTAATTAACCCCCTCCGTAATCCCAACATCCATTTTAATAGTAAATAAAACTGGTCGCACTTGATATCCCCCCCCCCCCCCTACCCTACCCCAACCCCTCACTCGCGACACAATATTAATTAACACGATCTGATCCTCGGCACGCTTCTCCGTGAAGATACTGACTAATTTTATTTCAATACTTACTTTATGAAGCCCTGGTATTCGGAGAATAAGAATATAAGAGGGTTTTGAATGTAAACCGATCTCCGTTTTATGATAGAGTATGAACTTACAGAAGAGTATGCATAGTAGCTACCTGCTAGCTATATATATTGGAGGTGTTATGCTTACCTTATTACCGCGAGCTTTTCGACGAGAGGAATGAATGAATGAATAAACTAATTAATGATTTATTCGCAGGAAAAGGGTTACAACGAGCGCGAGTGTTTAAAGATTGAGTGTAAACTGAGGACTCTACATAGCTTTGTCGATAGAGTCTTTGTAAGTTTATATTAGGCAGCTATAATGGAGGCTTTAAATAAATAATACTGGACATTTCACACAGCGCCATCTAGCCCCAAACTAAGCATATCTTGAAGTCAAATTCAAAAACTATTATTCATTAAAATCGCAAGGATCACTTTGAAACGTCAATTTTACTGCCTGTTCCTTCGCGACCAAGCCAGGAAAGAAAGGCAAGAAAACAAGACTGGTTGGTTTTTAATGATATTTTTAAAATACATAACAATAAAGAAAATAAATTACGTCTAAATTGTAACATTTTTGAACGAGTTGGAGCAATTTCAATCCCAAGCTTCTTTATCATCTAAATAATCCGATGTTTAGTATTAGGCTTTTTTATAAAGATTTCTTTTAATGACGTTTTTAAAATTGTTAATTTGTCAATTTTTGTACATCACTTGTGAGTTTGTTATATAAGCGTACATTTACTTTATTTTAACTTTATGGAGTGTACAAGTGGCAACACCGAGGCAATCTTTAACTCTACTATGGGAACCAGATAACTGATACAATACATAAATACGGTTTTTTTTGTAAATACATACTTATAATATTAGAGAAACAACCAGACTTGGAACAAATATCTGTGGATCATGCAGAATCGAACCAGCAACCTCCTGATGCGTCACAGCCGGCTATTCGTTTACTGCGCCACGGAGGTCGTTATTTAAATACTTACTTCATGAAGGTCTGGTATTCGGAGAGTAGAAATTTAGAATGTTAAGGCTATGAACTCAATAATTATAGTTATGACGATATACAGCCTGCTGTGGAGTTGCTGCTGGAAAATACCTTCCTTGACCCACGTAGAAGTCACTCAATCGCCTACACAAGTAACTTTTTAACAAAAATATAAGTGACTTAACCAAACTACTGAACTGATTGTGATGGAATTTCTATTAAACTAATATTAAAGATTATACCTTCAAATATAAATGAATTTTCCAAATCGCTTGATAAATGACGGAGTTCTGAGGTAAAAACATAAAACCGAATTGCGTCCCTATAAAATTTGAGGGGTGCCCTCGATTTTTTGGGATCCCATCATCAGATCCTGACTTGGTGCCTTTGATACCACCTGGGAAGTATTAGGTTGGGGAAAAATTTTTTCTTCGCATTTTTTAAGAAAATTAATACATTTTTTAATATAGTTTATTTACATTTAACTAAAGTATGTAGGTATCATTTTGTTCGATAACTTTTTGCCATCTTGTAGGTAGGGACATGATCCCATTTCTATAGAAATTTTGGGGCTTCTGATCAAAATACCGCGACAAGTAATTGGCAGTCCTCTCGTGATGTAAATTTGACAATGCCTAAAGAATTCTGAAGAGACCGAAACTGGTGGAAAACTGAAGGTGCAAGGTCAGGACTATACGGCGGATGCATTAACACCTCCCAGCCAAACTCTCTTAATTTTTGCTGAGTGGCTAAAGATGTGTGAAGACTAGCGTTATCATGATGAAAAACCACACCCCTTCTGTTGATTAATTCCGGCCGCTTTCTCTCAACTTCTTGCTTTAATCTCATCAGTTGTTCGCAGTAGAGTTCAGAATCGATGGTCTTGCCTGGTGGTAACAGCTCATAATGAATAATACCCTTCCAATCCCACCACACACACAGCATCACCTTGTTGCGAGTTAACCCGGGTTTCGCCACAGTCTGTGAAGCCTGACCGGCCTTTGACCACGACCTTTTTCGCACGTTCTTGTCGTACGTGATCCACTTTTCATCACCAGTTAGTTATCAGCTTCTTCAAAAATGGTTCGGTTTCATTACGTCGTAATAAAGAATCACAAATGAGTACACGGTTCATTAGGTTTCTTTCAGTGAGCTCGTGGGGTACCCAAATATCGAGCATTTTTGTGTACCCAGTTTTTTTTCAAATGCGCCAAAACTGTTTTGTGGTCAATTCCCAGTTCTTCAGCTACGTCGTAACTACTGATATGTCGATCTTGCTACATTTTTTCAAAGATTGCATCAATTTTATCCGTAATAGAGCGACCAGAGCGACGTGCATCTTTGACATCAAAATTTCCGGATTGAAAACGCTTAAACCAAATTTGTGCTACTCTCACAGACACTGCACTTGGTCCATAAACATAGCAAATTTTTTTCGCGGCTCGCGTTGCATTTTTGTAGTAAAATTTTAAAATGTATCGAACTTCTTCATTAGATTCACTCATCTTTACAGTACGAAAAACAAATAAAAATCACACATTTTCCTAATTTGAATTTGGAAATATCTTCTTTAAAATTTAAACTTTGAATGATACCAAAACCAGCCAGATACAAATAGTATAGCCAAAGAGATTCTATTACAAGTTCATACATACTATAATGCGAAAAGACTTTTCCCCAACCTATTATATCCTTAGAAAACTTTCGTGATTGATTTCAATCATTATTATAAATACGGGATTTATCACGTACCGTCTTTCGTCGGTGTTTCGACCTACAATGTTTCGGTTCAATTCGTGAACCTTCACCAGGGTGAGTGCGATCCGCTCCGAATAACGTCTCGCCTCGCACTGCGCGCCGCCGCGGGTGGTAGGGATTGGGTCAACGAAAGCACAGTACGTTGACCCGCTGTATCATCATCATTATCATCACTGCTGATCGCACTCACCCTGATGAAGGTTCACGAATTGAACCGAAACATTGTCGGTCGAAACACCGATAAGACGGTACGTGATAAATCCCGTATTTATAATAACTATTATATCCTTTAAAACAAAAAAAAAAGAATTTCTCGAATCTGTCCAGGCGTCTTCGTGTAATCGGGGAACTTATATAAAAAAAAAGATTCGCCGAATGGAGAGCCTCCTCGTTTTTTTGAAGTCGGTTTAAAAGTGGATAGTTGCAGACTAAATATGAGTAAATAAGGCTACATAGAAGAATCGGCGACTAGTTGTCGACCATCAGATTATGGCACACTTACTAAGCTGCTCATCATCATCATTATATCAGCCGTAGGTCGTCCACAGCTGGACAAAGGCCTCCCTCATTGATCTCCAGGAACTGCGGTTGGAAGCGGCCTGCATCCAACGCCGACCTGCGGTTCTTACCAAGTCGTCTGCCCATCTTGTAGGTGGACGTCCTACGCTGCACTTGCCGGTCCGTGGCCTCCATTCGAGAACTTTCCGGCCCCATCGGCCATCTGTTCTGCGCGCTATAGCGCGCACTTCAACGTGCTAATCCGTCGGGCTATGTTGGTGACTTGAGTTCTCCTACGTATCTCCTCATTTCTGATTCGATCCCGTAGAGAAACACCGAGCATAGCCCTCTCTATAGCTCGTTGAGCGACTCTGAGCTTATTCATAAGGCCAATAGTGAAGGACCACGTTATACTCTATTTATCGCACTCTGAGATGCCTAGGTACTTTAAATCAATGAGATCGCTTTCAGCGATAAGGCCGCCTATTGTATTGCCTTGTTTATTCTAGCCTAGTAGGTACTTATTTTTGTATTATTTCTGTTTGTATGGTAATTCAATAAAGATGTATCTATCTAGCAATCTATTTTGTACCGCCACAGCCAAAGTAGTTATGTTGAATAGCTTATTTTATGCCGCCCTCAAAGTAGCTTGATTTTTTTTGATCAAAACTGTCTATTATTCAGCTTTGCGATAGATATAAGTATAATAAATTATTAATAATTAAGTATAAGATATAAGTAAAATTACCGATCAATTTCACTGTCTGCAGTAGCTGGCATAACCAAGCTAGGTGTTTGTTCATACTCGGACTAGTTTGTTTAAGAGCCCACCTAGCATCCTGCTTCCCCTCTCTGGTGATATTTATAGGGTTGGTTTTGCAATTGACGTTTGGGGGGGGGGGGGGGCTTGACGAGTGTTAATTCTATTTAAATTGTTATGGTGATTGATTTATTGTTAAAAGTAATTTGAAATATATTGTTCGTCGAAAAGGGGTGGGGGGCAGATTTGTAAAAGTAACTGGATATACGTACGTAGGAAAATAGGAACATGTTCTTTTTACTAATAAAGTCTTATTTTCAAATGTTCTATGTAAGAGGAAATTCGCATCATCAAGCAGGTTTCTTTTGAGAACAAATCGGCAGCAAGTAATAGTGTATGATGGATGGGGGGGGGGGGGGGGGGGTATTGGTTCAACAATGGGATAACATGGGCAAAGTTCTTAATAGTTATTAGGTTAAGTAGACAAGAACTAAAAGTGTAATGGGATGGAACTTCGATTCGTTCAATTCCCGCTTATTAGATACAATAAATTACAACTTATATATATATATAACTTATATACAAAATACAACAACTGTAAGAAACTTAGTAAATGTTCATACGCATTGTACATGCTCGGTAAAAATGTTAACATGTCTGCCGTAATTACTGCTTATCACGGGTATGCCGAATCCATTTTAAGGTACGGGATTGTATTTTGGGGTAATTCTACGTTAATAGATAGGATATTTATTGCTCAAAAAAAATGCATCAGATCGATATGTAAAATTCGTAAAACTGATAGCTGTAGACCATTTTTTGCTGAGCTGAAAATACTGACGATGGCCAGTCTTTGTGAGCTGGCGACCTTTGTAGTAACAAATATGGACCTTTTTATGAAACGTAACAGCAAACGCCACAATAATAAAATTTGTTTTCCTCGTAATAGGACTGCTCTTTATAACAAAAGTGTTATCTGTATGGCTGCCAGGATATACATATAACAAACTTCCAAAGTCTGTATTAGATGCTTCAAGTCTGAATGTATTCAAGGCAAATCTGAGAAAAATGCTTGTAGGAAAAGCTTATTTTAGTTATAAGGAATATTTAAATGACAAGGATCTTGTTTAATAATAATTAAGTATGTATAACTAACTCAATAATTTTGACATTGTTATTAAGTACAATTATAATGGAACCTAATAATTAAGCTCGACATTGCATGCGTAAATCGCTGAATATGGCTGCACTACTATGTAACACTAAACACCTTGTACCTACCCATATTACGCAATAAACTGATTTGATTTGATTTGAACTTAGATTTTAGAAGTTTCAATTCTGAAACCTTCTTTTTTAACCATAAGTGGGAACACCTACACCTCTAGCTTTACCCCGAGCAAATCAACCTACCTTGTCTCTAGCAGGATTGTTATAGCAAATTCCATACAATTTAAACTTAAAATTATTTCAAAATGCGGGAAATATCTTGAAACAAACTGTTAAAGTTATCAAACGTTTGTTAAACCACTCTATTCAGAACTTCTACCTACAAAAGTTTCCTTCAAACGCGAGCTCAACGTTTTCTGGATCTAAATTATACTTTGACAAATCTATTTTCACGGTAGACATACGTTCTAAGTCCTTACAAACGTCATTTTAGCATCGTATATAGAAAACTCATGCAATTTTCAGTCGTATTTCATTGAGATAAGGGTGCAAAATGTATGTATAGAGTGGTAGAGCAAGTTGGTAAAAGACTTAAGGCAAAACACTGATAGAAATCTTGTTAAGAGATGTCTTTTTCAGTGCCATTGTCTACAATTATTTGGTCTTTGTGGCTTCTGATGTGTATCCTTCTCTTTCTTACTCATTGTGTTTAGATAAAGCTGTCTCTTTCGACGGTTCTTTGGAAATCCAATTTGAAGGTTTCCGCTCGCGGTTTTCTTTTAATTTGTTGTTTTTTGTTATAAGGAAATTGTCTTGTGTTTCGCTAACAACTTTACTGAGAGCATCCTTATTTGTTTAGATTTAGGACCTTTTTCAGTAAAAACTAATAAAGTGGTAATATCAGCTAAACTTCATGATTAACCTATTTTTGTCAACCGACAGAATGGGGTTTTTTATACTACTAAGGACAGATTCCTATATCCGTCGGTATACGACGACGACTCGTATCTCCTTGAAAATATGTCAAACTAGTGTCCAACTTTTGACACGTTTTCACTTGAAAACCAGCTGGTACCAGTACTTGGTAACCAGTAGCTGGTTACCGACGGATATAGAAACCCGCCCTATGGAAGCAAACAAGTATACAGTCCGTAGCTTGTGTAAGTTTGTAACACCAAAGGAATAAATCGTGCGTTGCCAACCCTGTAATAATTTTAAAACGTCATTTTGGAAGAACCCCATACTGTAGTAACTGGGGAAAATCTCGGGATACTATTCCACAAGCAAAGTGTTCGCGGGAGGAACCTCACGATGCGCGACCACACCGTCTTCAAGGTGTGTGGTGGATTCTCTGCCGATGGTGAGCGGTGCGATGATAGAATGAACGTGCAGACACCATGTCGAATAATTCCTTAGAACACAACCTACAAAAAGGTCGTTTTAAAAAATACAGGACCAGCAACCTGCTTTTAATACTTTTGTTATTACAAAAACGTCTATAGGCTAAGGTAACCCCTTACCAGCAGATGGGCACCAAAGTGGTACGTACTTCTAAAAAAAACTTGTCATCTCAGTTCATACCGACATCCATACTTCCATACTAATATTATAAATTCGAAAGTAAGTTAAGCGGCTGGACCGACTTCGATAAAATTTGGTTCATAGGATGGATAGGATGGTGACTTAGATTGTGATAGTATGTTTTAAACTTTCGCGATCACTGTGCTTAATTACTAATATTAAATGGGTATTTAAACGCGCGCGACCCGCGACCTCGGCTGTTGCAGCACGAAATGTCGCGATGATAAATAAAAAGGTAGGTAAATAAATATAAATAATATATTATTTTTTTGTCAACCTATATTGTCCCACTGCTAGGCAAAGGTCTCCCCCAAGTCGCTCCATCTACCTCTGTCCTGTGCGACACTCCACCACTCCTGCTCGAAGGCACCAAGATCGTCTCGCCAACGCTTTCTTGGCCGACCGCGACCGCGACCGCGTCTTCCATCATCCGTCCATTATTAGTAATATATCTTATTAAATACCCGTTTGATATTAGTAGTTAGATTGAGATATATAGGCTTCTGTTTATTGGTAAACCATAGGATAAACCGCTGTGGACGGAAGCTTGTAACGTAATAGTCTCAACTCTGCAAATCTTGTAAAGTATTTATTATATTCTGTTGTTAATCAAATAATATACTATTCTTCGTGCTAAAACAAATCAACTGATTTTGTCTATTTATTATTAGAGTAAATAGATATTTTCTAGATCTTCGTGCTTCATCTTAGGTGGTTTAAGATCTTACCATCAGGTGAGATTGTGGTCAAAAAAAGCTCGAAAATTTTTTTTTTTGCTTAGTTGGTTATTTAAATCGAAGAATAATATGTAAAGATATCTGAATAAAATACATTTTATACCCTTACAAAGTGAGATAAGTGTGTGTGTAAGATGTGGTCCAGAAACGTTTTTTCCCTTTTTTCACAGATATATCAACACTTTCCTAATGTATTCAAAAACCTTTCTTTTTCTCAATAAAAGATATAATCTGCAAATAATATCTTGCATTCCTGGGCAGGGGCAGGGGCAGGGCTGCGCGTGACAGATGACCCTAACGGGTTAGGGTTGACACTATTACTTGCATTTCTCCTTGCAAATAGGTACTAGTGGTTCGGCCCGAACTGAGATCTTGCGCGACTCTCCCATGACAACAAAAAATGTTATTTTAAATTTTTGACTATCAAAAAATTGCCACGAAATGCAAAACTAACTTGACCTACAGTTTCATTCAAGTTACAGGTAACGGGAGTTCATGTAAATATGTTACTCTTTTTTGGGGTAGAAACTGCAGTTATTCTGGATTTCAGACTTTTCTCAATATTTTTGTCACTAAAGCTACACACAACCCGATTTCAGCCCTATGGGGTCACTGGTGTACCCTATGAATTTTGTCAAGGTTCAGTTTTTATTATGGCTAACAAAATAACTTAAAAACTACAAAGTTAAAACTAAAAATAAAACGGGGTTGAAATTTCATCAAAAAGACCTTTTATTAGACGTGGCACTTGACCGGATAGTGGCATTTTTGTATTTTTTACCCCTCTTGAACCCCAATATCTCAACAAGATCCTCACATTTTAGCTCATTTAGTCACACCAAAATTGTACCATCACTACGTACCTACCTATATACAAAATTTCACGATGATCGGATAAACGCTCTCGTTCTGTCTCATCTCTGACTGTCTAGATACGAAAGTTTATGTTGATAGTCTTGTTAAAAGTTTGAAAGTATAAAATGTATGGACTTGATTCTGACTACCCCATACATATTAACATAAAGGCAATACTGCCTTCAATGCTACCCATATCAATGAAATAACAATTAAAAAAGTACTGAACAATTACGTGTATTTTGTTTGTTATGATGCTAAAAAAAATAATGACGCTTGTTATAAAACTGTAGAATAATTAAACACGCAGTTCTGTCAATAATATACTAAACTTATAATAACAAACACACCGCTTTGTCTTTCCTGGCTTGGTCACGTAAGCGGTAAACTTGACGTTTCAAAGTGATCCTTGTGATTCTAATGAATAAACGAATATTGATTTTTATTTTTTGATGATTAGGTACTTATTCAAAACAAACTATTATCAGAATTCTAACCACAAACACAACAATAATGCTTCAACATACCTCACATATAAGAAGTAAAAAAAGCATTCCCCAATAGGTACATCCGATCACACCCGAGGCACCCCTACGTCATAATAATATCAATATCTGACCCTAATGCCGTTAAAAAGAAATAAAAAAGTAATAAAACGCAGGATAAAAACCGCACTAAGGAAGGGTTTGCGGAACCCTAATTTTGCAAACACTTTATGTCAAAAGAAGGTTTTCTTTTGAGAAAATCTTTAGTTTGTTTTGTTTTGTTGCCGTTTTGTTTATGCTAAAATATTACTCAACTACGAGAGAACGAATGGGGAAGAGAATGGGACAGTTGAGCTATTTCAATTTCTATAGAGCAAGCCTCTACATAAATAAATAAAGCTGGACATATCAGATAGCGCTATCTTGCCTTAAATTAAGCAAAGCGAACAAGATTACTGGCTATAGGCCTTCTTATAATAGTAATGCAAAAATTTCTCCGCGGGAATTGAACTCGCAACCTCCTGCGTCTCATCTGGCTATTCGCCCTGAAGGTTGTCCTTTATTTCCGAGTATTATTTTGTCCTAGTACCATTCAGAAATTTATCATTCCAGTTCATCAATAATGTATGTCCATTGTACGAATAATTTACACATTTTTGTCTGCTTTCAAAGCAACTCATGAAACATTTGATGCCTCACCAAAGTAGGCTTTAGACTAGAACGAAACACAGCAAAGTTGTTTGGTGGCTAGGTATGATGGTAGTACTTCCCCGCCGCCGCTGGGCGAGTCATTTCCTAAGGAACTGTACTGTTACTTGTCTGTTATTTTACCAGCAATCAAATGATTCTATTCATATCATGTGCTTTTTAGGGTTCCGTACTTCAAAAGGAAAAAACGGAACCCTTATAGGATCACATTGTTGTCCGCCTGTCTGTTAAGACCCTTTATCTCGGGAACGCGTGGAGGTATCGAGTTGAAATTAAAACCTTATACTCAAGTCTACAATCCCTTGAAACTGTAAAGAAATCAACAAAAAAGATACGGCCGTTTATGCCGCAAAAAACGTATATTTCGACACTCTCAAGGGAATCAAAATTTATAGGTACTTTTCGTTGACCTAGAACTATGAAATTCGACAAGTAATATCGTCTTATATTACAAGTACAGAGGGGGTACATCATAAAAAATATAGTCTTTATTCTGAATTTCGAGAAAAGTTCGGCAAAACTGCGAGACTCGATTCCTGAACTATTTATAATGTCGATATGTACCTACAAATCTGTACGGAACCCTCGAAGGCGAGTCCGACTCGTACTTGTCCGGTTTTTTTTATAGAAACCAAAGATCATTTTAATACAATAATAGCTCTTTGTAGGCCTTAGAAACGATAAAAAAATATAAAAAAAACGTTTAGTATGTGAACAAATGGAAACTCAATACGTTTGTATAGAAGTATTGAGTTTATATTACTTCTATTGTATTGTTAAGTATTTTTGTTGTATAATGTTTTGTAAATACGAAGTATTAGTGCGTGAATATTATTGGAAGACGATTAAGCAAATTATAGGGATGGAAATAAGTAGAGGCATATACATTACGTGAGATTTTGCAAATATTATATATAGATTCTAGTCCCGAGTGAAAAAACTTAAAGAAAATGCACTTTTAAAGCATCCTTAGGTAGAACGGGTGGCCTTATCGCTAAAAGCGACCTCTTCCGGGCAACCTTTGGATGGACAGCATCTATGTCAACAAGGGCGGCGTCGGCGGCGCCAATCAGATAATAATAAAAACAATACACATTTATTTCAAGCAAATTAAAAATACGGTTAATAAATTCTGTCTCTCCATGAATCTATTTCGATTACCTATTATGGTTGAGACTTAAGTTAATTTTTATTGATACACACGCGTGCGAAGCAGCGGGCGGAAGCTAAATACATATAAAACTGTTTATTCGAAAGATCACGCTCCTACTAAATGATGATTTATCACTTAAAATTCTGTCCACGGCCGCACACATTTAGGTAAGTAAGTACTTAAATACGTAACTAAAAGCTATTAAGTTCTATAGACGCAACTTAAAATTCTATAACCAAGTACCTGTTTAAAGTAGACGCCATTATAATATTACATTGGTATTTTTTGACGCACACCAATTATATACTCAGCTCTTATATCTTAGCAATAGATTTGACATTTGTTATTTTCGGGTATTGTTTGGTGAGTAGACGAAACGTGCTTCTAAAAATAGAAATCTAATATACAGTATAAATAACAGTAGGTATAACAAAACAGAACATCCAGACGTCTTTCCTTTAGGTTGCACATCACAGAGGTGCAACCAAGCTAAGTACACCTTAGGACGACTGTCCTCACTCCTAAGCAGAAAAAGTAAAATGTCTCTTAGAAATAAGGTGACCCTTTACAAAGCCTGCATTCGCCCCATCATGACATACTCAGTAGTATTCGCCCACTCCCGTCAAGTTGCTGCCATTCAATTAGTACAAAATCGTTTCTTGCGAAAAGCCACAGGCTCGCCTTGGTATTTTCGCAATAACGATCTGCATCGTGATTTGAAATTAGAGTCAATAGCTAAATTCATCAAGCTCGCTTCCAAGCGACATTATGAACTCGCCACTCATCATCCGAATCCTTTGGTACATACCATTCCGGACTATTCGATTGAACCGTCCGAGCACAGGAAAACCCTCCGTCGTCCGAGACACGTTCTCGGAGACCCGGATGACGAAATCACTTCCGCTAATGCGGGTGAGTCATCCACATTAGACAGAGCAAACACTCCACAAATACACCGACCTCGCCGGCGAGGTCGACGAGTCCCATTAGTCGCCGCCTACACGAGGTACAAGCACGTACTCGGGCGTTTCTCTCCTATCCCCGTCCCGGCAACAGCCCAGGCCGAGGTTCGTACCTAAGTGGTGCCCTTGCGCTAGTTGCCTCATCAAAAATAAAATTATAGGGCTGAGCGCCTTCTGCGCTCGCCAAAAGCTCGGTTAAGCTGCAACGGCCTCAGAGGCCAACAGCGAGATAAGTCCATTCGAAAAAAAAAAAAAAAAAAGCAGAACATCCACTTCTACTAAGTATTTGTAAGCCACATGAAGTTGGAAACGGCTGCTTAGTAGCGGAAGCGCTTCACTTTTTTACATACATATATCCTTCACATAATCATAATCATTTATTGTTTGTGAAACTAAGTTAAGTAATTACTTTTGGTGTTCATATAAAAATGCTAGGACATTTTTGCAATTGAAGTCCTCTAGTTCCTCCTAAGATGTACAAACTTATTAAATTGTATCAAAAATAAAACATGAGTTGACTTACAATAATTAAAATAAATATGAATTTAAATAATTAAATAAAAAGATATCGGTTAAAAAATAAATAAAATAAATAAGTCAAATGACATTATGTCAAACTATAAAATGTCAAATAGAATAAAAAAATTTAATAAATATAACATTCAATCTTAGTAATAATACAAAGAGGAAAGATTTGTTTGTATTGAATAGGCTCCAAAACTACTGAAACGATTAAAAAAATATTTCACTGTTGGGAAGCTGCATTATCACCGGGTGACATAGGCTACTTTTTACCCAACTGCGCATAAGGAAGGTAATGTTATTATTGAAAAACTACGCCTGCGAAGCTGCGGTTTGGTCAGCTAGTACAAAATAAAAGAAATATATTAAAAATTCTTATCTACTAAAAATACTTAGACTGAATAATATGCTTCCTCTAGTTCAAGAAGCTATACGAAACGAGAAGCGGCGTCTCGTGTCGTGTAGCGGCCACTGGCGTCAACCGTGTGCGCCGAGTTCATATAAAATGTACGATAAATGCAGTCCGCAGACTGGTGGCGGTGATTTGTGGCTGAGTCGAGTGACTCGTGTGCGGCGACTCTATAAGAAACAGACACAGTGTGCAATTTGTAACTAGGGTTTCTGTGAACCGTCAGGTGCAGAAGATCGGTCGGAAATCGATGGCCATCGCACCATCTGTAAGATCACCTCTGCTGAACATAGGCCTGCCCATAGATTTCCAGAGTGACCGATCTTGTGCCGCACCCAACGGCTCCCAGCACCTTTATTAGGTCGTCTTTTCAAGTAGTGGAGGTCGTCCTACGCCTTTCCAGTGCGTGGTCTCCGGTCTTTTCCTCCAATGACCTTTCTACTCCAAAGGCGTCAATTCTCTAAGCAAAACTAACTAAAATGTTAGTAAAATATTAGTTTTGATTCTAATTCCAACGCTTTAAAGTTCATTTTAGATTGAATTCTGCTTGTTAGTGATTGTATTATTGAAATTAGTAAAGTAACCAAACAGTTTGTTCGCGGTCCGCGGTCAAACAGTGAGTGTAAATATCTGGCATTTAGACGATCAAGCGGCGACCTGATCGTTCTACCTGTTCTGTACAGACGTCCATAAAACACATTTTAAACACATAATTGCATTTTCATAGACAGCTATTATATTTAGATATTATGTTCAGTTAAAAACCGTTGTTATTAGTTCTTCAACCATCTTTATATTCTGGTTCCAATCAAATTTATATTCAAAGCAATCTAAATACCAAGCAGTGACATTATTTGTTTTGCACCGACCACTTCTGGGCTTCGGTTACGATGTAGACTCATTTTACGATAGCAATCCTTGCAAATAATACTATTTTGTTTTAAATGATTAATAAATTTAAAAATAATATTTATAATATATGTACATGGGTTTGGCTAGTAGAATGTATGAATAAAATATTCACACAAAACAATATAAGCGGAAGATCTCAAGCGGCGCAAATATGGAAGTTTCGAGAGAGCTTACGTATTTGAGCCATTTGGGATCGAGACTCTGGGTCTATGGGGTACCAGGGCCCATCGCTTTTTCAAAATTCTTTCTGGGCGTCTGGTCGAAGCGACGTGTGTTCCGAGAGCTGGCGCTTATCTGGGTCACCACATAAGCATTGCAATTCAGCGGGGCAATGCAGCCAGTGTCTTGGGGACACTTCCGCCTGGTATTTTGAATTACGTAATTATGTTCCACTCTGTGTTATATGCCTTGAAAGCTATGAATGTAAATCCTTAGTTATCTAACTAGCGTCGCTCATCTCTCGTAGTTAGAGACCTGTGATGATGATGACGATGACACACTTGATCAGCGTCCACTGATGACTGATACGACACTTACTGCGATTCAAGTGTCAGTCTTGAATCAAGTTCAGCTGACACTTGGAATGCAGTTCGAGCTTCATTGAACTGAATTCTAGAGTCATTGGATTGTCTGACTAAATCAAGCGCATGTGAGTTCTGAAGGCCGGTTCTCTTAAAACTAGTTGATTCATGTTTCGAAAATATAATACTTCTCCCGGGTCTTAAATACCCTAAATACACTGATTACAGCTTTTCTAGGAGGATAGATAATTTATATTTCTTGTAACAACTTAACCTAAGTTTAAGATAAAGTTTAGCCGTTTGTTCTTTAATTCGCGCTGTCGTACCAATGTCTGTGCTGGTAAACGCTCGCCCTTATTCTGACTAGTTGAATTCGTTTATCACTAATTTCAATACCCTACACATTGCGGCAACGCGAGCTGGTGAGTTTAAAAACAGTCCCGGATCTAGGGGGAGCCAAACCGGGGTATCTGCCCCGGGGGGCAAAGTCGGGGGGGCGCCAAATTGAATAGTTCACCTGGCAATTTGATTTGGAAGGCTTCAAACTCAACCCCCCCCCCCCCCCCCCCCCCCTTAAACACTGGAGAAGAGGGGGCGCTATATCAAGTTTCTGTCCTCGTTTTGAAGAACTCTAGATCCGAGTCTGTTTAAAACAATATTACTTAAACTTTTATGACAGTGAATAAGTACGTAACTACATATGTACATATCTACTTTTCATTAGATAGCGTGAAGCATGATACATTGAAGACTTGAGAAGTTGAAGATAAATTAGCCAGTGATATCATCATTGGGTTTTACTTAGATTTGCAATGTAAATTCTGTAATGTTTTAAGTTATTCTTATGTTTTATGTAAGTTACCTAGCTAGCTATAGCTATATATGTAATTATTAGTTTAAATATTTATTATTATGCTCTTAGTTAGAGTCTATTCATATTATTAGCGTTGAAATATATTTTTCCTTACCTTCTTCAAGCACGACCAGGATGATTGGTAGATACTGCTATTAACATTAAGTCCTCCTAGCACCTTCTGGTTTGTATGAAAGTATTAAATAGTAAATATAAGTAGCCTGTGGTTAACGGTGCTGGTGTTGCAATTATCCTTCTTATACTGTACTCGTATACTTTATGTATCATTTTACGCGTTCCACTACTAAATGTGTAGGTAACCTAGTAATAAAGCAAAGCTCGCTGCAACTTGTCAAGTTGTAACGTGACTTGACACCCTATTTGTATCCCATGGGAACTGATTTATGGGATCAAAAGTAGCTTATAGTGGTATTCCAAGTAATAATCTACGTATATACCAAATTTCATCGAAATCGGTTCAGCCGTTACGACGTGATTGAATAACAAACAAACAGATATCCAAACTTTCATACTTTTTTATAATATTAGTGTGACATTGTGTCATTGTTTGCTACCCAAATAAATAAAATAAAATACATGTCCTTTTGGAGATTTCTCAACCATGTCCTTTGAGGTCTTCCTCTTCCCCTCTTTCTTGTGGCAACAGAAAGACACTTCACAGCGTTTTTGTGGAATTAATAAGAAAAATTGTTAATAAACTTTTGTTCTCACCTGTATTCAATATGGTATCTTTGAAGCGGGTTAATTGCGTCCAAACAGAACCTCGATTACAATTGCGTCAAGATACGTCATGATACGTCTGTCTGTGTGTTTGTTTACGCGAGTGTGTGGCTGTGAATATAACAATACAAATGCTGATGTGTGAGTGGTAAGATACCTTGTGCTTGTATGTGTGTTCGTCGTAATGTAATTTCCAGTTTTTGGTAAGAATAAATGGTTTTTCATTAAGTATGTGACGTAGAGTCAGCAAAACAATAATAATCTATGTATTTATACAAGCTGTAGGCGTGTAAGCTATTTTAAATAAACAAATATAACAACAAATTAGTTGGTTCTAAAACGATGATGGTTAAATAAAAACGCGCATGGTCGTCTTTTTTCCCGGACCGTTTGTAATCTCCAAGATTAAATCTCGAATATCTCTAGCTAAGATTGCTTCTTCGATTATTCCATCATTTTCCATCAGGTGGGGTGTTAACTGCTATAACCAATAAACAATAATCAGAATGATTCCTTAAATAACCAAGTAAAGAATAGCGTTGCATAGTGTTTCTCTACGAGATCGAATCACAAATGAGGAAATTCGTAGACAAAGCCAGGTGTTAGCATGAGGCAAGGAGGATTAGCATCCCCCTCAAGTATACACATTCACACAGCATCCCTTCCTCCCTTACGTTCTTCGCATGCATACCTACTAAATTCCTTAAAATTTAATATTATATCGTGTTTTTAATCATTTTCACTAGGTGACTAATTGTTTATAAGTTATGACTATAAAATGAGAATCTGTTAATGACATTAAGCATTAGCTATATGAGTTTGTGTATACTGATATCAAGTGCTGTTAATTCCGTAATGAATAAATAAAAAAACATGCTGGAATAGTGGCAGTGGCAGTGGGCGGGGCACATAGCTCGAACAAATGACGGCCGTTGGGGCAGAAAGGTCCTCGAGTGGAACTGGAAAGCGCAGCATATGACGGCCCCCTATATAATGGAAAGACGACCTTGCTTGCTGGATTGCTTGGAGCCAAAGATTGATCGCTCTAGAAATCTATGGGTGAGGCCTATGTTCAGCAGTAAGTCTTCATGATGGTATTGACATCAAAAAGGCAGTCTGCTATTTTTATATGACCTAGAGATAAAACAAGCCTACAGCCCACCTGATTTTAAGTGCTAACCATCGCCTGTAATATAGTATTGCCGCGTAGATGATGCACCTTAGAAACGTGCCCTGCGATCCACTGAGCTGCGTCCATCAACTTGAGGCATACAGGTGACAAAATACTAGAACTCTTGAGTACCTATGAGACAGTTAATCAGACTTAAATAATGTTATTGTTATTTTGAATCTGACGTAACTTAAGCTGGCTTGCACAACGATTCCTAAACGTATTTAGACATAGACATAGACAGATATTTATTTGCTACCATAGCACACACAAATTCACACAATACAATCAAAAGGTACAACATCAAAGAGAAAGCACAAGCAAGAGAAAACAGAAAATTACATTCAACAAACATAGGAACAATAGAATGAAATAATAAATTTACAATGTAGTCAGGGAACAATTAACAAGAGGCAAGTAGGTGTGTATGTGCTACTGCAGCAAATGGGTTCCAGCTCAGCATTATGCCTCGCCACCGATCGACAGCTCGGCGCTGTTATTCTGCAGAAACCTTTTTTAGGCAAGTCATTAGAACTCGCAAGAACGAATGTGTTTGCATACAATTATGATAGGCTTAATTAGATAATTATGATAAGTAGATAGAAGAAATAAATATATTATGTAAGAAATAATAATATTGATAAGAAATGTAAGAGTGTAAATTATAAACATATATATTTAGTTTTACATGTTTAAATTTGACGTATTTGTATGATTTGACATCTTTTTTAATCATATTTAGTTACTAAATACGTTTAGGCATCGTTGCACAAGTCACCCTTAGAGTCCTATAAGTAAGTACCTATAGTGGAAAATAAATGAAATTAAAAAACAGTTTTTTTCGTGTCAGTTTAGAGGGGGTTAATGCACAGATAAGATAAGATAACTCTTTATTGAAATTAGCACACATAAATAATATAGATAGATAGATAGATAGATAGATAACTCTTTATTGAATTACCACACAAACAGAAATAATAAAAAAAAAAATAACACTAAAATGAACCTTAATAACCATACAATGGGCGAGCTAAGGCGCTCAACACACTGCCACGCACCACGCTGCATATTGCGTGAATGCGTATTCCAACGTTGCTTGTAAGTATCTCCGTTTGTATATGTTATGTTATGTTGGTGGACTCCCTTTTCCGCATTTGAACTCTTAAGTGGTCCATTATCCGTGAGAGAGTTGGCTATATAGATAGCCAGCCTAACTCCGACCAGAAGCGCAGAAGTTTCCTGGGGTCTTCGCAGGCTTCACGGAGTGACCTTGGATTGTCCAGGATTTCTGCACGTTGTGCTGTTGTATTCAGGACTACGTGGGCTGCTGATTCTTCTTCGGTGAGACATCCCCTGCAGAGTGGGCTGTCTGTTGCTCCCATGATGTAGAGGTGTTTGTTGAGGGGACAATGTCCTGTAAGGGTCCCCACGATGATTCGAAGGTCCAGTCTCTGAAGGTTGAGCAGTCGTCGTGTCAGTCGTGGCGAGACGGCCGGCAGAGCTGCCCTCGACTGTCTGCAGTCCATGATCTGTGCCCAACGTTCGTTGTGTAGGTTTAGAGTACGATGTCGTATCCATGTTCGTAGTTGTGTGAAAGGTAGAGGGAGGAATGGATGTGGGCCTATAGCCGTGGTTTCCGATCCTCTTTTTGCTAGTTCATCTGCAGCATCGTTGCCAAGTGTTCCGCTATGCCCCTTAATCCATTGTAAAATCACCTTGTTTTTCATGGCGATTCTTTCTAGGGCTAAGTGGCATTCGTAAACGAGCTTAGAGTTACAGCTGTGACTTTCCAGAGCTCTGAGTGTTGCTGCACTGTCGGAGAGGATTCGTATATTGTAGTCTTCGATCTGCCTCCTGTTTATTGCGGTAGCTGCTTCGGTAATGGCCATACATTCACACTGGAAGATGGAACTGTATATACCTAGTGTCAATGATATATTTATGTTGAGATCCAGTGAATGAATTCCCGCGCCCGTTCCCTGTTTGGTTTTTGAGCCATCGGTGTAAACGCGGACTTCACTGATTCCTGATTGATCTCTCTGTTCCTCGTAGAGTTGTATGTTATAGTGTTTTTGAAATATCTGTTGTCTTGGGATCTTGTCGCACGGGGCGGCAAGTAGTGGTTCGTAGGCTATCGCTCGCTCTAAGATAGATGCGTGCTGACTCCTTGTGTTTCCCCACAGTCCCTGGTGTTTGAGTCTTATAGCAGCCATCATCGCTTCTTGTTGTATATAAAGATCTAAAGGAGCCAGCCCTAGGATAATCTCAAGGGCGGCTGTTGGTGTCGTTCTCATGCAGCCTGATATTGCAGAGCATGCGTGTCTCTGGAACCTCTGCAGCTTGGTAATGACAGTACTAAGTTCGGTACGGGTCCACCATACAATGGAGCCGTACGTTAGTGTCGGTCTTATTACGGCTGTGTAAAGCCACAAAGTTATTTTCGGGGAGAGTCCCCAGGTTTTTCCGAGCATTCTGCTGCATTGAAAGAAGCAGGTACATGCTCGCTGTAGTTTGTAGTCAAGGTGTTTGTTCCACAGTAATTTACTATCGAGTATGACCCCGAGATACTTGACTTCGTTGGTAAGTTTCAGTTCAGCGTTGAATAATTTCGGCAGTCTCAGGTTACCTAGGTTCCTTTTGTGCGTGAAAATTATTAATTCTGTTTTTGTAGGGTTGACCGATAAACCATGGCTTGTGCACCAGTTTTCGATAATTTTAAAGGCTGCTTTCATGAGGTCACATACTCCGTTTGTATAGAAAGCACGCGCACTCCAACACACAGAAAATGCATCCACGCGCGTTCATGGAGATCACGGAAAGATATTTGTGAAGTTATAACAGAGTGTGGTGTACTACAGGTTATAATTGTTGATTGAGTGTCCTATTGTTACGTATACATATAATACAGAAGCTGACCCGCCCACGGCTTTGCACACGTGGTTTGTCAGTATAAACATTACCCTCCTTCTGCGCAGTCGGGTAAAAAGTAGCCTATGTCCTAATCTCGGTCACAATCTATCTATATACCAACGGTAGGTACATAGGGAGTGTATCTAAAGAATACCTCATAATTTATCCCCTTACTTTATCGCCTCCAACCTAGCAAAAATTAAAAAATTAAACATGTATTTTTTTATTTCTTACCAAAGCCTAATGTGAATTTTCAGATCCCTAACTTAAGGAATAATGGATTGCCCATACAAACTTCCAACCCCTATTTCACCCCCTTCAAGATTATTTTTGAGACAAAAAATAGCATGTCCTGCTCGAGAATATAATCTATCTCCTTGCCAAATTTCATTACGATCCGTTCAGCCGTTTAGTCGTGAAAAGGTAACAAACAAACAAACTAACAAACAATAAAAGTTACTTTCGCATTTATACACACTCGCGAAGATAAATTGATTTCATTTCACATTTATAAGGTATAAGTAAATAATTGACAATTCAAATACATAAATAGTTATACAATAAGCTAATAAATACCTATATTTGTATAATATACAATATGCAAGTTTTTTGCAATCTGTACGGTTTTTATAAAAAGCTGCAGTTACATCGGCAAACATTGAGCAACGCGGTGGGATTTCAACCGACGGCCTTGATTCTACAGATTAATCAGTACGTGATGCTTACATACGCTTTAATCTGCAAACACTTGGCTTATCTACACCTATTTCGATATTAGATTTAGGTTTTTATTTTAGGATACTTCACTGGTACAGATAGCGTCGCTGACTGGCAACCTGCATGTTTAAATATTGAAATAAAAACTTGTAGAAGGTTGATTACCAAAAAGGTTTATTGCACGTCGTGTTTTAAAAAAAATATAATTTAATAAACAATTAGTTAAGAGATCTTCTTTCTATAAGTTTTTGATCGAGCGAAGCCAGATCTCCAAATCAACTTGGCAAATCAGCGTTGTATGTATGTATGTTTGTCAGAGAATAACTTTCGAAGCATTTATCACGATCATCGTGAAATTTGATATAAACGTAGGTAGTGTTGGCACAATCCTGGTGTGACTAAATTAAGTTTAAAATGTTGGAGAGGTTGTTGAGATATTGGGATTCAAGAGGTTTAAAAAAATCAAGATGATACTAATAGGTCAAACGGGAAGTTTAAAGAAAAGTCTTCATTAGTAAATTTCGACCCCGTTTTTATTTTTTGTTGAGTCATTGTAGTTTTGAGTTATTAGCCATTATAAAAACTAAACTTTGACGAAATTCACAGGGAATTGTACACCAGTGACCCCACAGTGCTTTAATTTGGTATTAGTTACTTTAGCTTTAGTGATACAAATATAGGGGAAGGGCTGAAATTCAGAATAACTGCAATTTATACCCTTAAAAAAGAACCAATTAACATGAACTCCAGTTGCTTGTAATCCGAAAGAAACTGTAGGTCAAGTTTTTGGTACATTTCGTGGCACTACCTATTTTATTAGTCAAAGAATAAGGCCGGCACAACGATCCCTAAACGTATTTAGCGACTAAACATTTTTAAATTTGACGTATTTGTATGATTTGAGAACTTTTTATATCACATTTACTACTAAATACGTTAAGGCATCGTTCCGCAAATCACCCTAAGAATAGGTAATTTTTTTTTGTTTTGGGAGATTCGCGAGATCTCAGTTCTGGACTTCTGGGCGAACCACTAGTTATTTCAATCTTTAAACATGCAGAGCGTTTTCAGTTAAAGACGCTGTCTGCAGCTACATACAAAGCAAATGCCACCTAAATCGTTTTCTAATTTGGATGTAATATATTGGATAACAAGTTTTTAGAAAGCCCTCGGCTTCCCACGCATGGTTTGTCAATAGAAACTAACACAATAGGTTGGGGAAAAGTCTTTTCGCATTATAGTATGTATGAACTTGTAATAAAATCTCTTTGGCTATACTATTTGTATCTGGCTGGTTTTGGTATCAGCAGTAGTAGCATAAATTTGGTTTAAACGTTTTCAATCCGGAAATTTTTATGTCTAAGATGCACGTCGCTCTGGTCGCTCTATTACGGATAAAACTGATGCCTTTTTTGAAAAAGTGTAGCATGATCGGCATATCAGTAGTTACGACGTAGCTGAAGAATTGGGAATTGACCACAAAACAATTTTGGCGCATTTGAAAAAAACTGGATAGGTACACAAAAAAGCTTGATCTTTGGGTACCCCACGAGCTCACTGAAAGAAACCTAATGAACCGTGTACTCATTTGTGATTCTTTATTACGACGTAATGAAACCGAAACATTTTTGAAGAAGGTGACTAGTGATGAAAAGTGGATCACGTACGACAAGAACGTGCAAAGGAGGTCGTGGTCAAAGGCCGGTCAGGCTTCACAGACTGTGGCGGAACCTGGGTTAACTCGCAAAAAGGTGATGCTGTGTGTTTGGTAGGATTGGAAGGGCATTATTCATTATGAGCTGTTACCACCAGGCAGGACCATCGATTCTGAACTCTACTGTGAACAACTGATGAGATTAAAGCAAGAAGTTGAGAGAAAGCGGCCGGAATTAATCAACAGAAGGGGTGTTGTTTTTTATCATGATAACGCTAGACCTCACACATCTTTAGCCACTCAGCAAAAATTAAGAGAGTTTGGCTGGGAGGTGTTAATGCATCCGCCGTATAGTCCTGATCTTGCACCTCTAGATTTCCCCCTGTTTCGGCCTCTTTAGAATTCTTTAGGCAGTGTCAGGTTAACATCACGAGAGGACTGCCAAAACTACTTGTCGCGGTATTTTGATCAGAAGCCCCAAAATTTCTATAGCAATGGGATCATGTCCCTACCTACAAGATGGCAAAAAGTTATCGAACAAAATGGTAGCTTTAGTTAAACACTAACATACTTTACACTACATACTTTAGTTAAATGTAAATAAACTATACTAAAAAATGTTTTGAATTTCTTAAAAAATTCGAAGAAACTTTTTGCCCAACCTAATATGTCACAATTTAGATCATAATAATTCTATCTACCTACCAAATTTCATCGAAATCGGTCTAGCAGTTTAGTCGTGAAAATGTGACAAACAGACGGAGAGATTATCTGTTATAGGCGATGGTTACCACTTAACATCAGGTGGGCCATAACATAAGCTTGTTCCATCTCCATGTACCACAAAAATGTATGGATTTTTACTTTACCAAGAAAAAGAGAATATGAACAAATGTTAATATGGTATTTCTTTGTTTCTAGTACCTCTTTCATTAGTTTTTGTTGTAAAACGGTTAACCTATCAAATGTCGAGGGAAGTACGTAATTCAATAACAATTACCAAGTACCCTTTATAACTAAGAAAACAATAAAAACAATTAGTAGTGCCATTGAAATAAACGCACTTACTGCACAAAGGGAAGTCAACAGGACTCGTGTGGCGATAGTGTTTACCCGACTGTGGAGAACGGGAGAGTTATTGTTCTTACTTTAGGGCGTTTTATAACTGTGAGGTTTATAATGCATTCTAGTTTGCGCTCGAATGATATGATTCGGAATGACTATCTGAATTGGTTGGGTTTTCTCAGTAGCGGGGAATCATTGTTTAATTTTTTTTTAAAACCTTGAATGCCCCAGTTTTGCTTTAAAATGATTTCAAATCATTTTACTTGAGACACCATTAACTGAATAACTTTTGAAACTATCATGGTTATGAACACTATTTATACTAAAAACGGGATATTTACCATGATTTGTGAATATTTGAGTATCCCGATATTTCGGCGCAGTTGCATGCGCCATGGTCACGGGTAAACTGAAGTCTTTGCGAGTAGGTAGTTATTGGCAGATATAACGATCTACCCTCTTTCTTAGTCTCTTGCTAGGAATTTTCGCTAATTCTATTACTACCACCGGTATCATTCTCGATCATAACTCGATTCCGACACACAACACTCACGGTATCAGGACGCGTAATTGACACTTCACTTCTTCGGTTCTTACATATTCTCACCACAGGATTCCAGGCTCCAGATAATTGAAAACCATCTTCACGATTGAAATTCTTGTGTTTGGCAATCTCAATTGCCTCTTGAACCAGTCTTGGCATGTAATGTCTGTCAACATTCTTCACCGCCCAGATATGTTCCTTCACCCGACAAGCTATTGTGCGTTTGGTTTGACCAATATAAGAACTCCCACAGCTACAGTCAATTTTATACACTCCTGGTTTTTCTAGTGGAAAACAATCTTTTGGTGAGTGCAGGTAGTGTGTAATTTTCTTTAAAGGAGTAAAGATGGTCTTAAGTGAAAATTTTTGTAGAATGTTTGCGATTTTATCTGTCACTCCTTTAACATATGATAGAAAAGCAGGTTTTCGTTCCACTCTGCAACTGTGGGCTGTAGGTCTTGGTCGAGCTGGACTTAAAGCGACCGAGCGAAGAACCCGAGCGACAACCTCCCAAGAAGACCGATACATCTGACTCTCTGCACGTCGCGAGCGAACTGTAACTGCACGCATATTGTATACGCATAGGTAACTGACGACCTCCGTGGTGCAGTGGGCGAATAGCCGGCTGAGACGCAGAGAGATGCGGGTTCGATTCCCGCCGCGGAACAAATGTTTGCATGATCTACAGATATTTGTTCCGGGTCTGGTTGTTTCTCTATATATTATAAGTGTGTATTTACAAAAAAATGTATATAAGTGTTCTATCAGTTATCTGGTTCCCATAGTACAAGCGCTGCTTAGTTTGAGACTAGATAGCGCTGTGTGAAATGTCCAGCAATATTTATTTATTGAGAAACCGCTTACGTGACGCCACTGGAACGCGAGTGAGTGACCAAACTGTTCGCAACAGACTTTATGAAGACCAACAACGCTCCAGAATGCCAGTTGTTCGGCTCAAATTGACCAGAGCCCACCGTGCAGCGCGATTAAGGTTTTCACGTGATCACCTCGAATGGACCATGAATAATTGGAGGACAGTGCTTTTTACAAATGAATCTAAAGTAAATTTTTTAATGATGACAGACGCGTACGAGTTTTGCGACGACCTGGAGAACGTTTTACAGAACCATGTATTCGTGACCGCTTTGGTGGACCCAGTATTATGGTATGGGGTGGGATTAGCATAATGGGCAAAACCGAGCTAGTGATTTTGGATGAGGGCAATTTAACGGCCGCCAGCTATGTTCAGCATGTCATCCGACCTCATGTGATCTCATATTCACAGCGAGTAGGCCCTAACTTTATTCTGATGCAAGACAACGCTCGCCTTCATACTGCCAGAGTGACCCAAAGTGCAATCTCCGAAGCTGGTATCGCAGTTCTACCCTGGCCTGCCATGAGTCCGGACCTGAATCCGATCGAGCATATCTGGGACCAGTTGTAAAGAAGCCTTAAAGACAACCACACTGAAATTCATAGCCGACAAGAGTTGATAACTGCTTTAAAAGTGTGTTGGGAGCAAATTCCAGATGAAAACGTCATCCACCTTATAGAGTGTTCCGAACCGACTCAGAGAGTGTGTGCGCAATAGGGGAGGACCTACGCGTTACTAAACATAAGGCATTGAAGCAACCCTAAGAACATGTTTAAAAAAAAATGTGCTCGTGTCTTCAACGTGTTGTTTTGGAAAACCGTGTAATTTTAAGTTAATGTGTAAAACATGCATTTCTTGACGATTTTTTTGGGCAAAAATAAGGCATTCTAATGTTTTTTTTAATGATTCTCAATGTGTTAACCTATTTCTAAAATTAAACTTGAAATAAATTGTACGTATTTTTTTTATTTTAATTTAAATCATATTTTATTGGGTGGGCCCTATTTTGTTTTGAGTAGTTTATATATATTTAAACCGCGCTAACTAAGCCCGGCTTGCAATAAACGGATGATCAATAAACGTATTTAGCGACTAAGCATGTTTAAATTTGACGTAATTGTATGATTTGACAACTGTCTAAATCATATTTAGCCACTAAATACGTTTAGGCATCGTTGCGCGAGTCGCCCTAAGCATATTATTATCATATAATATATCTTCATACTAATACATATTATAAATGTGAAAGTGGGTTTGTTTGTAACGTATTCACGTCGTTATGGCTGAACCGATTTCAATGAAATTTGGTAAAAAATGATGGTGTAAAGATTTTTTCTGTGATGCTTTACAATAAATGGTCATAAATAGCAAGATGACGATTGCAAAAACGTGTTTCTGGCTCGTGCTCTTTCTTATACATATATCTAATTACAGCAAATTCATTAATAAATTATTTGATTAAAATATAACTGTTACTATAAATAATATCTCTAGAACAGGGCAGGCAAGATCAATTATAGAAATAGATTATGACCTGAATTGAGATAAAGTCTAGGTACTTATTATTGACAAACTTCGCATGCGAAGCCGCGCGCTGAAGCTGGTAAGGGGGCCTCCAATAATTAAGTGAGACGTTTTTGTCGATTTTTTTGATGGCGCGCGATGATGCAGTCCACGATAGTACACACGGCTACACATCAAGCTATACATTTCCAGTATAAGCTGACCTCTCATTCTACGAAAAGCCTACACAATGCGAGGTCAGCTTATACTGGAATTTTATAGCTTGATGTGTAGCCGTGTGTACACGCATGCCTATGTGGAAAAAACCTATTCACTATTTTGCTTTATCTAAGTATTTTTGTATCAGTCATATACTAAAAATGATGTTTTTTTAGTAGTAGGCAGTAATATACAGTATTATAAGTGCATGGTGTCGGTCAGTCGGCGAGTTCAGAAGGTGAGTGCAGTGCAGTGGAGAGGCGCACTATCGCTTGCGACTGCACAAGTGCACCTAGATCAGGGACGCACTAAGTCGGGTACCCCATCACTAGAAGCTATCAAAAATCAAAATCTTTTTATTCATAGCTGACCAATCCGTAGCTTCGTACGTAGTTCCTATCCCTGGATAACCGACACTATTAAATTGATGATGAACGTGAGAGACGAAGCACTGATTAACTTTCATAAACATAAAACAGAGGCTAAGCGAGAATACTATAAATCACTAAAAACTTTGGTAAATGTTTCTATGTATTATGAAAAGGCAGCGTATTTTAGATTCAATATAAATAACAAAATTAAGGACACAAAAATACTTTGGAAAAACCTAAAGACTACAATACTTCCTCCCAAAAAACAAACATCTCTACCAGCAAACTTTACCGATCCAGATGACATAAATTATCACTTCTTAAATGTCCCAGGTAGTTTAAGTATTAACATAAGCCAATTGACGTACTTTGAATACTATAAATTTAGCAACACAGTTTTTAGCTTAAATACGGTGAGCTATGATACAATGATCAAAGTTATAAGAAAACTTAGAAGTAATGCTGAGGGAAATGATCATATTACTCTCAAAATGCTTTTAATGACATTTCCTCAATCATTAGATACTCTGATTCGTATGATCAATTGTTCTATCACTTTGTCGACATTCCCGGACGAGTGGAAAATTGCGGTCGTACGTCCATTGCCCAAAATAGATAACCCAAGTGAAGTTAAACATTTAAGACCCATTAGTATACTTCCTTGTATATCCAAAATATTGGAAAAGGTGGTATGTATGCAATTGACATCTTATTTAGAAAATAACCATATTTTACCGGATGTACAATCCGGTTTCAGACAAGGTAGAAGTACATCAACTGCATTACTAGACGTTACAGACAACATCTTATGTGCACAGGATCAAGGGTTATGTACAATTCTGATACTGCTTGATTTTTCACGGGCATTTGACTCCATAAACACCACGCTTCTGCTGTCCAAACTAAGTTACTATGGTTTCGACCACGCATCAGTCAAATGGTTTGATAGTTACCTGAGTAATCGTCGCCAATTTGTAGAAATCTGTTCAAGTAATGGGGTACCAAAAAAATCTAAAGTTACTCCTGTACCTAGAGGTGTGCCCCAAGGATCAATTCTGGGACCAACTCTCTTTAGCTTATATTGCGCCGACCTAGTCAGCTGTATCAAGAGTTGCAAGTACCATATCTACGCTGACGACGTGCAGGTATACTACTCGTTCAAACCAGTAGATTTAGACAAAGCCACTGCACTTGTAACTGACGACCTTAATAGGATAGCAGCGTGGTCAGAGAATAATAGCCTAATATTGAACTCTTCAAAGACTAAGTTTATGATCTGTGGAAGTTCTCACAATCTAGAAAGGCTAGATTCTAATTCATTAAGTGTGTCAATAATGGGTACGCCTATAGAACGGGTATTTGAGGCTCGTAATTTGGGTTTGTGTGTAGACTCAAATTTGCGGTACGAAAAACACATAGCGGATAGCGTGCGGAACTGTTTTTATAGATTAAAAATATTGTATAAAATCCGAAACTACTTAAGTGAAGAACTTAGACTTCAGCTAGTGGAGTCGTTGGTCCTTTCTAAACTGAACTACGCTGACACAGTGTTCGGTCCAAGACTTCTAGCTCGAACACAGAAGCTTGTCCAAAGGGTACAAAACGCCTGTGCTAGGTTTTGTTTCACGATTCCGCTAAGAGGTCACGTTACTCCTTTCTTAAATAATCACTTTGTTTTAAAGATGAAGTCCCGTCAAAAGTTGCATTTAGCGTGTCTCCTCTTTGGCGTTATCTACGAAAAATTGCCTGCATACCTACATGCCAAGCTCAAGTGGGTGACGAACCAACGAATGGGCACGGGAAGACAGTGCGCTGTGCAGCTGGCAACGCCGCGTCATAAATCTGCTGCATTCCGAGGTAGTTTCCGATACGCAGCCACTAAGTGCTGGAATAACATCCCTCCGCCCATCAAAACCCTAAAAAGTAGGTTTGGTTTTAGATCTAAGCTAAAACGTTTTCTTCTTGATGAACAGAAAAGACGTGAAGGCACGAATAATGACGCTTCAATTATATAAAGGTATATCTACCATATCATATTTTTAAGTTTTTTAATGATTTGTTTTTCTTTAATTTTATCATAGATTTAATTATAATTTCGTATGTGATGTGATAATATATGATGTATAATAGGATTATTGCTTTACTATTTACAACTTGTGGAGGGATATAGTACAAATGCGTCTTTAAAGTTGCGATCCAGCGGGACTCGAACCCACATCTCAGGCATTCGTTTTATTTCATATGAACGGCATGACCTCCTCATTGATGATTTGTTCCTCAGATAATGATATAGTAATTTTTTTTTTTTTTTTTTTGTTTATTTGTATATTATATTCAGAATCACAGGTAGGATTATAAATTTGTTTCTTTGTATATACATAAAATACTAGGCTATATAAGTATGTATATTTATTTAAGTATTTTTAGTATTACAAGCTGTTATAATGTTATAAATTCTGAAGATGGTAAATATGTGGTTATGTGTATATATGTGTCATGTATATAATATATTATTTTAGACTTTTACATGGGTGGGTAGGTAGGTAGGTGCTACACATACCTACTTTCACTCAATCCCCGAGAGCAGTGCACGTTTCTGGCGTCCGTGACGACACTATCTGGGATCAGCAGAATACCAGCGTTAAGTAGCTAGGTTCTAGCCTACCTTCTTGGCACATGCTGAGCTGATGCCATTTTGGCATGATTGGCATGGCATGATAAGTGGCTAGAGCAGTACTGGCGTTTGTGACGACACCATCATTATTTGGGGTCAGCAAAAAGCCAGCGTTAAGTAGGTACGCTTATAGCCTACCTGCTTAGCACATGCTGAGCTGGTGCCATTTTGGCGCGACTATTTATAATTAGGTAGTTGAAAGTTGCGTGGGATGTTTCTGTTATCTAAGCATTTACTTATTAGAACTTCTTGAGGTCTGGCATTTTTGTCTTAATTTATGTACAAAATAACGTAATTAACCAGAAGTCAAGGTATCCCATCATTTGTTACTTTGTTGATTGTGTATGCCATGTCGTCGTGTCAAATAAATGTTTTTCATTTCATTTCATTTCATTTCATTTCATTATAGTTTTTCAATAAAAACAATACCCTCCTTCTGCGCAGTTGGGTAAAAAGTAGCCTATGTCACCCGGGGATAGTGTAGCTTCCCAACAGTGAAATATTTTTTTTAAATCGGTCCAGTAGTTTCGGTCTCTATTCAATGCAAACAAACAAACAAATCTTTCCTCTTTATAATAATAGTACAGAAAATCACAAGGATCACTTTGAAATGTCAATTTTACTGTTCCTTCGCGACCAAGCCAGGAAAGAAAGGCAAGAAACAAGGCTGGTTGTTATTTTTAATGATCCTTTTATAATACAATAATAACAATAAAGAAAATAAATTACGTCTAAATTGTAACATTTTTGACCGAGTTGGAGCAATTTCAATCCCAAGCTTCTCTATCATCTAAATAATACCTTCCACATTGTAGGTTTCGCTCTTGGAAACATTTTCTACTAAACTATTCTTATAGAACTAGCTTTCACCCGCGGCTTCTCACGCCTGGTTTGTCAATTAAAAGTAGCTTATATTTAAATGGTCATAATCTATCTATTGAGGGAGGCCTTTGTCCAGCAGTGGACGTCCTACGGCTGATATGATGATGATGATGAATCTATCTATTAATATATACCAAACTTCATCTATTTAGATGAATTTTGGTAGGTACAACAAAAAATCCAAACATTCATACCTACTAGTGTGATACCTGATTGTGTAGTGTGGCCATACAATTCGCTGCACCGCTGTTTTTAGTGGTCCTGAAGAAGGCCCACCTGATGGTAAGTCGTAACCATCGCCTGTAACAAAGTATTACCTCGTAGGACACACACCTTAAAAACGTGCCCTACGATGCACTGCCAGTGTGGCTCATGTGCTTGTAATTTCCCCGGAAACCGGCATATACCGGCAGATTTGTGCCGCCAAGCAGCATTGCTGTGTTATGTAGGTAATGTAAGATGGCATTACTTCCCCGGGCAAGCCCATTCACAAATACTCTACCCTGCTTGCTTTTATCTGTCTTAAATAATTAATAAACCTTTTCCTTATATTTCTGGATCGTTTTGTGATCTATTTTCCTAACTCCGTCCCTGCAATACCACCGTGCTAGTATTTTGTTAGTCGGCCGCTTTGTGGCAGTCTCCTCTCAGCGCCGTCTCTCTTACTCACTACCGGTTCGAAAGAGACGTCCGGTCACGGCAGACCGCGCATGTCCAGTGTCACAATATTTGATCACTTATTGGCTACAATGCGTCGTTATTTGTACTCTTCACATTTTTAGTTGTAGGCTTTTTAACTGTTGATTTTTGACAAGAGTTTTGTTTGAAATGTAAAAAGCACCCGTCGTTGGTCGACAGGTTGAAACTAGGCATGGAAATGATTGCTCTTTTGAAATCATTTTCATATGATCATATGATTATTTTCAATCACTGCTATTTCACATGTGAAAAATCACAGGTAATGATTTTTATTATGATGCCGTAATGTCACTTGTTATTCTTGCTAGTCTATTTCACAGTGAAAAATCACTGGCAACGACAACGCCCGATGAATTCCGAAGCAATACGAATGACTGTGATTTGTTTGTATCAGACCCGAATAACTGCGACCGATATACAATGAAAACCAAAAGTGATTACATTTGAATGATTTTTTGCATGTTACGCGAAGGAAGATTTTATCGTAAAACATGCCATTCCTAATACAAACGTTGAAAAAATGTTGAAATCTTATTTGGTGGTAACATTTTTCAATACAATCTGAATAAAATTCAACGGGACACTTCCGGCTCGTAGTGATCTGGAGCAGTTGGGCTATCTATAGATCGTTTGCTACTGTCTTTAGATAGCTCAACTGTTTTATGAATTTTATAATGCAATACATCAATACTTTTTCATCACTCAAGCTCTAAAAGTTGGTCATTGTAAATTTGAAAACGGTAAAAATATAAAATGTGGCCTTGTTCAAAACAACTAGCCTTGTTTTCTTGCCTTTCTTTCCTGGATTGGTCGCGAAGGAACAATCAGTAAAATTGACGTTTCAAAGTGATCCTTGTGATTTTAATCAATAAAAGATTTTGACTTTGACTTTGCTCATTGCATTTACGTTCAGCGACAATGGAATACAGTCTGCATGACAAATCCTTATTTCTATTTAAAAATGAGAAACCAGATTCATAATAATTATGCTATGATTATAAGAAATATTATAAATAAAAATGCATGTTTATTTTTAATTTCCAAATTGATGGTTATAATGTTGTATTATTGTTTGGTTTTATAATTCGTGATTATTGTATTGTGTATGAGTGTAAGGCGGGCTTACTAATCTATTCATTGAATGAAATTGCTTTAAAATGATCGGGTGTGGTTACCTACCGCTCAGTGGGATATTGATTGCAGGGAATTCAAAACTGGGATAAATGATTCCATAATGATTTGACTTTAAATGTTAGATGTATTGTATGATTTTGAACAATTTGCGAACTGTTTTTTTAATAACATACCTTGAGTGAGTTTGTTTGAAAGACTGTACCTAAAGTCAAAATTAGCCAACGGCTCGGCCAACGGCATTTCAAGGAGTTAGGATGGCTGTGGTCAGGTTAGAAGGGGGGTAATGCACAATACACCCCAATGCGGGAAATCAGTGCAGTCTTATGCCCCCAAGAATTAGGATTTAATAATAATGATAAATTAATATTTCTGGACATTTCACACAGCGCTATCTAGCCCCAAACTAAGCAGAGCTTGTATTATGGGAGCCAGATAGCTGATAGAATACTTATATGCATATTTTTTTGTAAATACATAAATTAGTTACTTTAATGTTTTTTAACGATATAGTATAGATTAAAAACTATATCTGTACTTTAGTCTGGTTGCTTTACAATCAGAGATCAAATAAGCAAAACAGTCAGTCAGTCAAACTAATCATTTCAATAAAAAACAAAAAAAACTTTTACAAACATTTCTGTTCACAACTTAAACCAATATACCACAAAAAGTTTTAATATCAGTTTTAGCAATTTTACACTATATTTTAAATAAAAATAAGGTTCAAGTTTACTGAATTTGATAGTTAGTAATATTATAGAAAAAATATCAATTGATCCAGAATCATTGAACAATACGTAATTGATACTCCTTCAGTGGTTTCGAATAACAAAGAACCGATTTAACTAGACCTCCATCCTCCCTTTATCAACACAAACCGTATCGAAAAATGACGAAAGAACCAAACGGTAGAGATCTTTTTGAATTGGTTGTTAGCTCTACCTGCTTTTCATAGAATTCTATAGATTTCATTGAATCATTTTTTGTACAATTAAAATCAAATTGTGGTTAAATGCCCACATCTGGGCGTTTTAAGTATTGGATGACAGTATCTTTGTATGAAAAAATCAACTCTTTTTGTATAAAACGCTCTTTCTGGATGTTGGAAGAATAGACAATGAGAATGATGGTCTTGAATCTTTAACCAAGGAAATGGAAGAAAGTGTTTTTTTGCATGTGAAATAAAAGTGCTGTGTTCCTGTTGAAAACTTCTTACTGCGAAAGTAGTTTTCGTGACCCTTTATTTATATCGTGGTTATAAAAATCACGTTCACCAACGTTAAATGGTTCATCATGTCAGCCGTAGGACGTCCACTGCTGGACAAAGGCCTCCCTCATTGATCTCCAGGAACTACGGTTGGAAGCGGCCTGCATCCAACGCCGACCTGCGGTTCTTACCAAGTCGTCTGCCCATCTTGTGGGTGGACATCCTACGCTGCGCTTGCCGGTCCGTGGCCTCCACTCGAGAACCTTTCGGCCCCATCGGCCATCTGTTCTGCGCGCTATATGGCCTGCCCATTGCCACTTCAACATGCTAATCCGTCGGGCTATGTCGGTGACTTGAGTTCTCCTACGTATCTCCTCATTTCTGATTCGATCCCGTAGAGAAACCCCGAGCATAGCCCTCTCCATAGCTCGTTGAGCGACTCTGAGCTTATTCATAAGGCCAATAGTGAAGGACCACGTCTCGGTTCCATATGTCATCACTGGTAACACACACTGATTGTAGACTTTCGTCTTAAGGCACTGAGGTATGTTGTACGAAAAGACGTTGCGAAGTTTCCCAAACGCTGCCCATCCGAGTTGGATTCGACGATTGACCTCTTTCTCGAAGTTGGACCTACCTAATTGGACTGTTTGTCCTAGGTATACATACGCGTCGACAACTTCAAGAGCCGAGTTCTCAACCATAACTGGGGCAGGGACGACATGGACATTCGACATGATTTTCGTCTTGTCCATGTTCATTTTAAGTCCTACCTGTTGGGAGACTCGATTGAGGCCTTCGAGCATCGTGCTGAGCTCTTCCATCGACTTTGCCATGACCACTATATCGTCGGCAAACAGAAGGTGAGTGACGTATTCGCCGTTAATATTGATGCCCAGTCCTTTCCATTCCAGAAGCTTGAAGGCATCTTCCAATGCGGTCGTAAACAGTTTCGGAGAGATGACATCTCCCTGTCTTACGCCTCTTTTTAAGGGAATCGCCTTCGAGCTCTGTTCGTGTACTCGGACTGACATAGTGGCGTTTTTATACAAACACTTCAACACTTCGATGTACCGATAGTCAATACGGCATCGTTGGAGAGACTCAAGCACTGCCCATGTTTCGATCGAATCGAAGGCTTTCTCATAGTCCACAAACGCGAGACATAGCGGCAAGTTATACTCTTCGGTCTTCTGTATGACTTGCCGCAGCGTATGTATGTGGTCTATGGTACTGTAGCCTTTACGGAACCCGGCTTGTTCGGGATAATGGTTATAAAAATGTTTATAACGGTTAAATGGTTATAAAAACTAAATTAAAATCAGGCTTACAAGTTCCTATCCACAAAAAATCAAAAACAAATTTTTCAAAAGGGGAGACTTGTAATGTAATCAATGTAGTTAATGTTAGCTCGAAAACAACTCCGCAAAATTTGATATTGAAATAGAAAGTAAATTTTGAATAGAACAAGGCTCATTACATTACATTCATAAATATGCTATAGTAGAATACAATCTACATGAAATATCCTTACCTATATCCATTTAATAGAACCAAACCGAGCAGATATTGATTTTTCGCGCCGAGCCGAGCCGAACCCAACTAATGAAAATTTATTTTAAGTATAAGACTTTCCTTAATTTCCTCGCATTTGTGATGCAAAGTTACGTGTTCTTCTTCTTAACGAGTGAGACAGAATACCAACACAAAATGTCTACAAAAGTAAAAATACAGTATTCATTTTATTCATAAGAAACATAAGGATTACTTTGAAACGTATTGTGAAACGATTTTTTTGTGATTTTGCCATTATTTATTTACTTTATACAAGACAAAGTTGTAATAAGGACCTAATTCTAATAGAAATGGTTATAATAATTGTTTCTAGGATTGTACTGTTCAGTACCCAAAGGGTAAAAAAACTGCACCCTAGTACAAGGCTCCGCTGTCTGTCTGTCTGTCCGTCTGTCACCAGGCTGTATCTCATGAACCGTGATAGTTAGACAGTTGAAATTTTCACAGATGATGTTTTTCTGTTACCGCTGTAACAAAACATACTAAAAATAGAATAAAATATATATTTAAGCCCCCTTAAACTTAAGCTCCCATACAACAAACATGATTTTATTTGCCGTTTATAATGCTACGGAGCCCTTCGTGCGCGAGTCCGACTCGCACTTAACCTATTGACAAATATTAGCACGTCTGCATGCAGGTTGAATACAAGCATACATTTCAGAACTTTTAAAGTAATTTTTGTGAATGATAGCAAATAAATGATTGTATTTAAATTAAGTAAAAGTCATTTATTTAGGACAACAGTACAGCACAGACAAAACAGAAGGTACCTAATTAAATAAAACATATATTGAAAAAAAGACATTAAAAACAACACTGATTATGTTTTAGTCCGATAAAATAAAATAAAACTATAGAAAACACAGCAGGATAGATAAAAAAACAACACATTAGGAACGATCACTACGGGCAGGTACCATATTTTTATCTATTGTTTAAATTAGAATTATTTAACAGTATTTTTTTTTATTAAAACCATAGTTTTATTTCAACCATAAATTATCTCATAGAATATTTGATTGTATTATTTAGGCTTCGTCTCTCCCTCCCCGTCATCACAATGCTAATAGTAACAAATCAGGTATCCACTCATGCGCACTAAACACATTTGCAAATAAAAAACAACTAACCACAGTACCAGGCCGTGGCTTCAGCACATTGAAGCTTCTACTTTATTTGGAGCTTACATTTAGATCACATCGATCTCAAAGAGTCTGGATAATTATAAAAAAAATATATATAAGTTAAAAATATAAATAAGCCTTTCAATTAGGAGTTATATCATTATTATAAATACGGGATTTATGCATTTTATAGTTTTACCGGTTTTAAAATAATGATTGAAAAAATTCACAAAAAATTTCTAGTGGGTATTATGATATGAAAACATTCTCACGAAACTCTCGCACTCGTTCGCGTAGATCTTTTAAACTATTCAACGGATTTTAATGCAGTTTTCAGCAATAGATAGAGTGATTTAAGAGGAAGGTTAACATGTGTAATACATACAGAGTAACAAAACATAACAGACAGTAACTGTTTGTTTGTTAGTTTGTTTGTTACCTTTTCATTACTAAACGGCTAAACGGATCGTATTAAAATTTGACAAGGAGATATATTATATCCTAGGGAAGCACATAGGTCACTTTTTAGCCGAATGCGCAAAAAGAGGGTAATGTTTTTACTGAAATACCACAAGCTAGTTAACAATAAATTGTATCGCCATTTTGTTATATATTATGGAGTAGCGTTTTTGTAGCTAATAAATTATACATTAAGTATTATAGCGAGCTAACGGCGCTTTGACATGTAAAATAAACAATATCACTAATTTCACGACTGACAGGAACTAAGCCTGTCGTGCAATTAATAATAATAATGCTAGCCATTTCACACAGCGCTATCTAGCCCCAAACTAAGCAAAGCTATGGGAACCAGATAACTAATAGAATATTTATATAAATTTTTTTGTTTGTAAATACATACTTATATTATAATATACAGAAAAATATCCCAACCCGGAACCTGTAGATCATGCAAACATTTGTACCGCAGCGGGAATCGAACCCGTTATCTCCTGTGTCTCAGCCGTATTCACCCACTCCGCCACAGAGGTCAACAATTGCTTAGCAAATTATCTTATCAAGAGAACAGTTGCACGTTCAAGCCAGTAAGACTTAAAAAAATTTACTCAATTTTAAAATGTTTAAAATAGATATTCTTCAATGTTAGTCTATTCGGCCAAGACATTTTTGTCTTATCTACATTGTGCCGCAGTATAAGCCGGTAAGTATAATTGAAATGGCCTATTAAGGCGAAACCACACAATTCCGGGTGAAGCGGAAAATCGCAAATTGTGCAAACAGCCTTATTTTCAATGAACTTTTTTTTGAAAGTGTCAAAATATATTGGGTTACTTCTGAATCCGATTTTGAAAGTGTTTTTGTCTGATTTTGAGAATTAAATAAAAAGTTTTGTAAGCACGTGCAGTCTATTCAGTTAGTAGACCCTAGTTCACAAAATTTTAAAATTCGTATCGTTCATACTCGTTTTTTTGTTTAAGAGTAGTGAAGTGGTCAATAATCTTGACTTCCGAGCCTAAGCTCGTTGGTTCAAAACCTAACCGTGTAGCGCACATTGATAGACGAGTTTCACAAATACTAAAATAAAATTGGGTGTGGTTGTGTCATAGACCCGGCCGTGTGTTGTACGTGAATACGTGTACGTAACAGGTAATATGTGCTATACAAAATATAAATACGTTATTTTATGTATGTTATAATCATTGTGTAAATCTCGAAACGCAGCAAAATGATGTTATTACATTTTGGGTGGAGATGATAGTTAAGTAGCTGTAAAACCAAAATCTATCCCCCGATTTTGTTATCATTCCTTTTTAAAATTGCCTCCCATTACGGAAGCAATTTTAAAATCGTAATCACGTCATTAAATTTATTTGTTTAATACATAGAAAGATACAGTGATAGGTTATAACATCAGTATTAAATGAGGAGGTCAGAATCAAAAACTCATATATCCACTTTTGCATTCTTTTTGTTTCATTCTTATTTGACTCCAAATGATAAAATTCACCTTAAAAAAAGTATATGAGTATTCTTTCAGTTATCTGGTACCCATAGTACAAGCTCTGCTTAGTTTGGGGCTAGATAGCATTGTGTGTAATGTCCAGCAATATCTATGACGTTTTTGATAGGTATAAGCGTTTTACCCCAGCTTATATCCTCAACTTTTAACTTTTCTAACTGGTAAAAATATAGGATAATCTGAAGGTATCTTAGGTATAGTAGAGATATACTAGAGAGCGTAGTGGAGTTCCTTGAGAAAGGGCTCGCCCGGGGAAGAATCAACACTATATCAAATTTTCCGCCAATCAACATTGCTGTGTTTCGGTTTGAAGCGTATGGTTGCCGGTGAAATTACAGACAATGAGGCTTTACACTTAAATGCCTAAGATAATGGACGCAGGGCAGTGCACCGAAGGCCACGTTTCTAAGATGCGTGACCTACGAGGCAATATTTTGTTATAGGTGATGGTTACCACTTAACATCAGGGGGGCCACAGGCCTCCAGTCCTATAAAAAAAATTGTGGCTGCGTAAGTACATCCAGTAGTGAGTGAATAGCAAATATTACTCGTGCGCGATAACTTGGGACCTGCTAGGAATGCGACTCCCCGACCGCTTCCCCTGCACTTTCCCGATGGCGCCCGTATTATACCGTTCGCATCACTATTTTTTACTAGGGTTTTTAGTCTCGTACTGGCCTACGTCACGTAACGACGCGCTCTGGAATTCTTTTAGTTTTCGTTTGTATTATTGTTTTGTTGTTGTAGTTTTTGTTGTTATAGTTTGTGTCATTGTTTTGTTGTTATAGTTCTTGTTAAGTGTTTTTGTTATCATTATGAAGGGTAAACCTTTGCATAGCGGAGAAAGAAACCTCGTGCTAAAAGTGTTAGAGTTTTTTTGAAAACGAAAAACGGAACAAACAGTTTTGTTTACCTGTCCACTAAGTAGTGACGAAGATGAGATAATGTAAATAACATATAAAATAAATGTAGAAACTTAAACATTGTATTTTTATTTTATTCAAATAGTGTAAAAAAGATTAGATAGAGAAGATAGAGAAAAAGCAGCGTCCTCCCTGAGTAACATAATAAATTAGGTTAAAAAAAACAAAGACGAAGCAGCGGGCGGCTGCTTGTTATGTCCGCTTTTTTGCGGGCGGTACAAACACGCCAATATGACGTCACCCCGCTCAGGTCCCAACTTATCGCGCACGGGTAATACATTTCTGCATTCGAAAAATAACAATGTACCTAAATTCTATTTCAAAAATAATCAAAGAGTTTTGTACAAATAGATTTTATCAGAGATCAATAACAAGTGTGGCAACTAACAATGGTACTTGTTGCTAATACTTTACAAAGGTTTTTGTCATGATTGGTTGCACTGCACGGTGAACCGAGATTAACAGATAACTTACAAACAGACACAAACTTTAGACTTGCATTATTTTATTGAGAAAATAATATGGAGTAGCGCTTTGAACTCTGTCTAGCTTTAAATATATACTAAATTCGAAAGTTGATTGATTGAAAATTGTTTATTGCACAAAAATTAATATATCTGCACATTATCAACATCATCAACCTATAGCAGTACTACTGGACGTATATCTCTCCCAGGGTGCGCTATTGAGCCCAATCCTCAGCTCTGTACATAGGCGAACTTAATGCTAGCAAGCATCCTCTTTCAGTTAACCTTTGCGTAATGTGGAAAGTTACTCTGATTCTCTGTTCAGGACAAATGTTTCCATGGTCCAGCCATCTGTTGCTGGTTTGGGTGTTTTTCTATATATGTACATATTTACAAAAAAAACCTATATATGTATTCTGACAGTGGTGTGGTGCCCATAGTACAAGCTTTACTTACTTTGGGGCTAAAAATCTCTTAGTGAAATATCCACAATTTTTTTTATTGTATCTATTACTCGCGCTTGGTTACCCTGAGACCCTGAAAAGTTTTGCCGGCACCCATACACTTCAAACCGAAACGGTATGAGCATTAATGCTTAGGCAGGAATAGACGGTGGTACTACTTAACCTTACAAACGGTTTTCTGAACGAATTCTTAAGTTCCGTACCCATCACCTGTTATAATATAACCTAACAAAATACGCTCACTGCCTCTCAAAACAAACAGACAATACAGTGCAGCACACCACAAAGGCTACGTGTCCCAGTACGCCACAACACAAAGGTACCGAGTACTACCACAATGCGACCGTGGGACATCCCCCGGGCTACACCTGACTACCTTTGCGTGGGAGAGATTGAAGATAGGCTCAAAGAAAGTTGATTTTGAAAGGAATACTTGATATTGATACATTTTGAAGGGTGAACGGAAGATGGCAATTTTGAAAACGTTAAAAAGGCTGTGAATTTCACCATAAACTTTCTTGTTAAAATGCTTAGTAGTCAAAAATATTCAATAAGTCAAAAAACTATATATATATTATGAATTATTTTATATTATTTTTAAATGAGGGGTTTTCACGGACATGTTCTTATAACTGCTAACAGATGGCGTTGCTCCGACATGCTCTGAGTAACAAAGGAAAGTGAATTGTGTATGTCAATTGCCGTGTTGTTATTATTTTCCGAGGACATTAAAAAACATCATTTTTAGGGTTCCGTAGCCAAATGGCAAAAAAACGGAACCCTTATGGATTCGTCATGTCCGTCTGTCTGTCCGTCCGTATGTCACAGCCACTTTTTTCCGAAACTATAAGAACTATACGTTGAAACTTGGTGAATAGATGTATTATGTGAACCGCATTAAGGTTTTCCCACAAAAATAAAAAAAACAATAAATTTTGGGGGTTCCCTATACATAGACCTAAAACCTAAATTTTTTTTTCATCATACCCATACGTGGGTATCTATGGATATGTCTTCAAAAATGATATTGAGGTTTTTAATATAATTTTTTTCTAAAACGAATAGTTTACGCGAGAGACACTTCCAAAGTGGTAAAATGTGTGTCCCCTCTCTGTAATTTCTAAAATAAGGGAATGATAAAACTAAAAAAATATATATATTTTACATTACCATGCAAACTTCCACCGAAAATTGGTTTGAACGAGATCTAGTACCTAAGTAGTTTTTTTAATACGTCATAAATCGTAAACCGAAATTTACCTTTCATTCAATCAACTCAAATATAAAAAAAAGTTACAACGAACTACAGGAACCTTTATACTTGCTATTATGTTACTTGCTGCTACGGAACCCTTCATGGGCGAGTCCGACTCGCACTTGGCCGCTTTTTACTATTTATTTATCTGACGAAATAATATTGTTTTAGAAATATTTTGATATTGTGTCTGAGATTTTGGCATATAAATCATGTTTTTTATCGGCGTATCTCCGCAGCGCCATCTATCACGCTACTAGTCAGAACTAGTTTCCTTTAAATGGGAAATGAAAAGCCCTCATTCAATTCGTCTATTTTCTCATAAAAGACGTATACGATTAGAGACATGAGAAACGGGATGCGTGCGCGTCATAGCGCCACGCACGCGGTCCGACATCTTCCATAAGACCTACTGATGTATTTACTATATTCTCACAAATGAACGTTATCTTATCTTAAAATGTCAATACAACCGCTACGTGCACGCACACGCCACGCACACGCAGCCTGTTCGCCAGGCCTTGAAGATTTGCATTGCACTTAAAAAGTCGTAATTGGCTTTTATCACCTGCTTTCGACCTAAACTACAATAACCTGTTAAATCTTCCAAGAAGATATCGATAAAGACTGAGTTCTCTGGCAAGAGTAATAACTAATAGCTATAGAAATGCACAATGGGCGGTCTTATCGCTTAAACCGATTTCTTCCAAACATCGTCAGATATAATTACAGAGGGTGGTTATTCATCCCATTTTTTGACAGAGTTGAAGCTGTTACATGTTTTAATGTCAACTAATCTCATATATATAATAATCATATAAATAATAATGATATAATAAATAATCAGATATTTTAATTTATAAAATAATTTATTATAATTTAGTATAATTTGTAGGTATTTTTGGTCCTAGAGCTTACTTACGATTATAAAAACCTATTTTTGTATTATCTCTAGTATCTATAGCTAGAGATACTCTAGATAGAGTTTAACCCCCTTCCCTGCGTAAAGGGGGGTAGTAGAGGGAGGAGGGGGTAGTTGTGTTTCGATTAATTCGCAATACTTGGCGACCTCGCGCCCGGTATTATTCAATGCCGCTCCGGGCTGACAAGTAAGGAGAGGGCTTTTTTATAAATAATAAAAACAATACTTTTTTATAGCATCTGATGATGGAACATGCATATGGCCCACCTGATGTTAAATGGTAACCATTGCCAATATCAGGTAAAGTATTACCTCGTAGGTCATCATGCACCGCACGGAACGTACCCTACGATGCACTGCCCTGCACCCATCGACTTGAGACATACAGGTACGTTTATTTCTACCTTAAGATTTTCAGGTCCAAATTTTGTTAGTCAAGTTAGTATCAGGTGAGGAAGTGGTCAAGCGCTTGACTATCTTCAATAACAAAAAAGTATAATGACGCCGGTGTTAAGAAAGCTGGAAAGCGTGCTAAAGCACCCTCACCTCCCTCCACCACTAGATGAAAAGACGACCTGATAAAGGTTGCTGGGAGCCGTTGGGTGCAGGCTGCAAAAGATCGGTCGCTCTGGAGATCTATGGGGAAGACTTAGGCTTTGTTCAGCAGTGGACTGCGTTGATATGATGAAGCTGTGAGGATAGTAGGTATTGTTCCGCAGTACGAATCGAACCCGCTATCTCCTGCGTCTTATTTATGCATTTTAAGCAATGATTGCACATATAGTAGTTACTTAATTACCATTTTATTCAAATCTATTCTGTCTCGTCGCAATTGTAGCCGTCCCCCTGCATCTGCAATGCCGGTTGGCTCACTGCGCTCACGTGGTATTAAGCACTGAGTCGACACGTTAAGTGGAGAACGCTGCGCTCCATTCTCCACTGACAAATTTTGACTTTAGAGTTACTCTGAAAAATATTGTATAGCAATTAATTATTGATTTAAATTATTGTACTTTTAGGAATAAATGTAAAAACTATTTTTATAAAAGGAAACTTTCATAAACACAAAGTGATTTATTTTTACAATTGTTGAAAACAAATTAACTAGCGTTCTATATTAATTAAACACTACGTGATCACTAGAACACGTAAACAAGTAACCACGTAAGCACGTAAAACACGTCCGCACAGCACAAGTTGCCTCATCAAGTGATGCCTAAGTGGTGCCCTTGCACCACTTAGGTACGAACCTCGGCTTGGGCTGTTGCCAGGATGGGGATAGGAGAGAAACGCCCGGGTACGTGCTTGTACCTCGCATATAGGCGGCGACTGAAGGGACTCGTCGACCTCGCCGGTGAGGTCGGTGTATCTGTGAAGTTTTTGCTCTGTCTAATGTAGATGACTCTTCCGCGTTAGCGGAGGTGATTTCGTCATCCGGGTCTCCGAGAACGTGTCTCGGACGACGAAGGGTTTTGTTCTGTTCGGACGGATCTATCGAATAGTCCGGAATGGTATGTACCAAAGGATTCGGATGATGAGCGGCAAGTTCATAATATCGCTTAGAAGCGAGCTTGATGAACTTGGCTATTGATACTATTTTTAATTCACGGTGTAGATCGTTATTGCGAAAATACCAAGGCGAGCCTGTGGCTTTTCGCAGGAAACGATTTTGTACTGTCTGAATGACAGCAACTTGACGAGAGTGGGCGAACACCACAGAGGAGTATTTCATGATGGGGCGAATGCAGGCTTTATAAAGGGTCATCTTATTTCTAAGAGACATTTTACTTTTCCTGCTTAGGAGTGAGGGCAGTCGTCCTAAGGTGTAATTTGCTTGGTTGCACCTCTTAGTGATGTGCAGCCTAAAGGAAAGACGTCTATCAAGGATGACACCCAAGTATTTGGCAGAAGGGGCCCAGCGGATGGGCACACCAAATAGTGAAATCGGTTTTGGGGTGAGCTTTCTCAGTGTAGGTAAAGTACACTGCTGTGCTTTTCGACGGGTTTACCTCAATCCGCCAGTTGCGAAACCAAGCGGCAAGCACGTGAAGGGCAGCTTGCAGCCTTATACCCACCCGATCGGGATATGAGCGCGCGTGATCTGCCCAGCGCCTTATACCCACCCGATCGGGATATGAGCGCGCGTGGTCTGCGCAGCGCTTTATACCCACGCGATCGGGATATGAGCGCGCGTGATCTGCGCAGCGCCTTATACCCACCCGATCGGGATATGAGCGCGCGTGATCTGCGCAGCGCCTTATACCCACCCGATCGGGATATGAGCGCGCGTGATCTGCGCAGCGCCTTATACCCACCCGATCGGGATATGAGCGCACGTGATCTACGCAGCGCCTTATACCCACCCGATCGGGATATGAGCGCGCGTGATCTGCGCAGAGCCTTATACCCACCCGATCGGGATATGAGCGCGCGTGATCTGCGCAGCGCCTTATACCGACCCGATCGGGATATGAGCGCGCGTGATCTGCGCAGCGCCTTATACCCACCCGATCGAGATATGAGCGCGCGTGATCTGCGCAGCGCCTTATACCCACCCGATCGGGATATGAGCGCGCGTGATCTACGCAGCGCCTTATATGTATATTCGGTCTGTCTCGGTCACTGTTAACAGCGCTGGAGTTGTCCAACAGTACATTATAGAACTGACAGCATTAAAATATAATCACAATAAAATATTATTTTTGAAGTAAAACTTCTTTACGCACGCTTGACTTGGGGAGTAAGCTAGTGAATGCGTTACGTAAAGTGCGAACGGAAGTTGAGAGGGAGATATAAGTTAGTGAAGATAAAAACAGAGAGAGATACGTTTCGTATATTACTATAGGAACAAGAAAGAGGGGTACGCGCGCACATTTTCTTTCCCTCTTCCTCTCATAGCCAGTGCATGAAATATATATATCTCGGTCAGTAGTTCGTTTGATTATATTTTTCGTGATTTCATTTCGTTCTTAAACAATTTTATAAATTAATATTCTGAAAAAGATGTTATACTTCAGTCATGTGCTCAAAAGCACACACGTTTTGTTTATTTTTTATTTATTATCATATCAGTCAACAGCTTAATGCACAGCAGGACATAAACTGCGGGCAATACCCATCGGCTGACCAAAACGTTGAAACTGGTGCATGTTATGGCTTCCATTATTTACAACGGACTACTCGAGAATATAAGAAACGCTTACTCGACACAATCCTTTAAAAATAAGCTCAAACGGTTGTTAGTCGAATTGACGGCGTATGAGGTTGAACGAATGTGATATTTTTTTATGTATAACTGACTTGATAAAATATATGATTATTACTGTATTAACCTTTTAAGGTATCAGTTTTATTCTATGTTATGATTAGAAAATAACTTTAATAGATTTTTTTACCAATAAATAACTATGAACTATAAATTTAATTCAAAAATATCAACTAACTCTCTCCACACTGTGTGCGTCACACCGCTGGCGCTGTCATCGCCACACTCGCGGGTAATTATTTTTATTATTGACCCCCCCCCCCTCTGCTCTCCTCTCCTCTAACCGCTTGTATTTGTTTTAATATTTTTATTTTGTTTTATTTATCACGCCTGCCGTGGACAGTGAAGCGGTTTGATTGGAGATTAATATCATGTTGTTGTATTTGGCTATGATTTAAAAGTGTATTTTCTTATATTTTTTTTTAATGATGTGCAATAAAGACGTCATCTAATCTAATCTGATCTTATTCAGTCTTGTTGGTCGAAAGTAAGCGTAACTGCAAGCCAAATATAGAATTGACGATCATACAATATGTACCTACATGTATAATTGTCAAATCTATATTTGGCTAGGGCTGGCTGCCTATACAGGCTGATTCATGCACCTGATCCACCTGATTGGCGGACGAAGTCGCGGCATTCAACTAGTATTATAGATTCAAATGCCTGGCATTTATTGCGGTTTTGAACCTAAAGCCGATGCAATAAAGCTCATTTTGAAATATAAGTTCGTTTAGCAAATTTAATAGTAGTCTCTCCGTCTGAAGCAGACTTTAGTTAAATCCACCAATAAATTGATATTCCAACTTTGAAATTTTACAAAACGAACTCCTCTTTCAACTGAAACTTAGCACAAAAGGGTTGCGGTCTCCCTCTAGCGCGCGGTAACTTGTAGTTGTGTCTCTTTCCCGCGGCGATTGTAATAGTGCTAGCTGTGAAGAATGTATTGAATTATGGCTGGTTGAGGATGATGGTATGCAATGTTAACCAATTTTTTGTAAAGATGTAGTTTTGATATATTTTGTCTTTGAAAATGTCTTATCGGTATAATCGATAGGGATAGAATTCAGATTATTTTGGATATAAGAAATACGGCCTCAATTAAACTAATTAATCTCAAAATCAAATCAAAGCAATTGACAGTTGCTTTGATTTAGACAACTGACGAACAGGCGCAATTGTTCATATATTTCATATATGTTTATAGACTGTTTAAAAAAATAAAATTTAAAAGTATTTATTTATTCGGTAAGGTGTTTAGAGAGTGAAAGTGATAATAACAAGTATAAAGTATGTGTGATACTTTTATAAATAGGTTTCTAAAAATATTTAATCTTCCTTCTGAATTGTTTTAATGTGTTATCACACTAATATTATAAATGCAAAAGTTTGGATGTTTATTTGTTTGTTTGTTACTTAATTATATCGTAATGGCTGAACCGATTTCGATGAAATTTGGTGTGTTGAGAGATTATGACCTGGAGTCAAACATAAGCTACTTTTTGTTGACAAACAATGCGTGCGAAGCCGCTGGCAGAAGCAAGTCTATACTAATATTTTAAAGAGGAAAGATTTGTTTGTTTGTTTGTATTGAATAGGCTCTGAAACTACTAGACCAATTTAAAAAAATTTTTCACTGTTGAGAAGCTACACTATCCCCGGGTGACATAGGCTACTTTTTACTCAACTGCGCAGAAGGAAGGTAGTGCAGAGTGGACAGCTTGTTTTAAATAAAATCACAGGCCTAGCAAGACCGCTATCGAAAAGTATATCACTACAATAAATTCAAATACGTTTATTTACCAAAAAAATTCATAATACGTATAAGAAATACCGGATTACATAAAACATACGCTTACTGTCTAAAATCTAATCTATGAGGTTAAGTAAATAACAAAACCTTAATCAACAAACAGAAATGCGATGCGATGCGAACAAAAACGATGATAAATGTTCCTTACCGCCTACACTGCCACCGTGTAAAAATCCCATGTCAGATGTACACATATCACAGAAAGCGGTACGTAGGGCCCTTAAAACATTGGACACACGAAAGTCGAGCGAGCCAGATGGTATCCCTGCAGCGGTTCTCAAGACTTGTGCTCCGGAACTGATCCCAGTACTCACAGAATTATTCTCCCTCTCTCTCAACACCGGCATAGAGCCTTCATCTTGGAAGGTAGCCTTGGTCCACCCCATCCCAAAAAAGGGCGACCGAACGGATCGGCAAATTATCGACCTATCGCTATCACATCGCTTCTGTCTAAGGTAATGGAACTAGTGTTGAATATTCAACTTCTCATGCACCTGGAAGAGCACCAGCTGATCAGTGACCATCAATATGGTTTTCGCCATGGCAGATCAGCTAATGACCTCCTAGTTTACCTTACTCACCGATGGGCAGAAGCCATTGAAAGTCGCGGCGAAGCATTGGCGGTAAGTCTCGACATTGCCAAAGCATTTGAGCGGGTCTGGCATAAAGCGCTCCTTTCCAAGCTCCCGTCATATGGCCTACCCGCGGGGCTATGCAATTGGATCGCTGGCTTCTTGTCTGACCGGAACATCAAGGTCGTCGTCGATGGAGCTTGTTCTGAGATCGTGGCAATTAATGCAGGCGTGCCTCAAGGCTCCGTGCTATCGCCAACACTATTCATTCTTCACATCAACAATTTACTGAAAATCTGTAACTTGCACTGGTACGCAGATGATAGTACTGGCGATGCTCGTTATACGGGCCGTGAAGGTGCCTCTCGGGAGGCTATGGAAGAGGGACGCAATATAATTGTGTCTGACGTTGAACGCTCATTGCAACGAGTTTCAGAATGGAGACGACTAAATTTAGTCCAATTTAACCCCAAAAAGACTCAACTCTGTGCGTTCACCTCTAAAAAAGCCCCTTTTTTGACAGCTTTTTTATTCCAGGACATTCGCTTCAGCATGGCCAACAATTTCTCAATCCTGGGCGTTGACATCTCTAGCGAAGTGCAGTTTAGGGGTCACTTGGAAAGCAAAGCTTCTCTTGCCTCCAAGAAACTCGGTGTACTAAACCGATCAAAGCGGTACTTCACGGCGGGGCAGCGTCTTGTGCTCTACAAAGCGTAAATCCGGCCTCACATGGAGTACTGTTCTCACATCTAGAACGGTGCACTGAAATACCAACTGCAACTGCAGCCCCTAGACTCCTTGCAACGCAGAGCCGTTCGTATTGTCGACGACCCAGTAGTATCTAAGGATCTAGAGCCGCGAGTCTGCGCCATGACATCGGAGCGCTCAGCGTTTTCTATAGAATATATAACGGCGAATGTTCTGAAGAGAAACATTCTGAGCTGTTCAATTTAATCCTGCTTCCCATTTCTACCATCGAACCTCCCGCAACCGGCAACGAGCTCACCCACATATTGTAGATGCGTGGAAGTCTCACACGGTGCGTTTTACCCGCTCGTTTCTTCCACGCACCTGCAACATGTGGGATGACCTTCCTCCGGAGGTTTTTCCGGTGCGCTTCAAAATGAGCGCCTTCAAGAGAGGTGTAAATAGGGTAATAAGTGCTCGGCAACGCGACTGCAGTACCGCGAGTGCTGCAGGAGTTTATAGGCGGCGGTGACCACTTAACATCAGGAGGCCCGTCAGCTTGTGTGTCTACAAGTATAATATAAAAAAAAATACTAAATACAGAGCTGATATCAGCTCAGCTGGTATTATTTCTGAAGTAAATTTATTAGATTCGGTTTTTTTTAATATACTTTATAGGCATGCGTTTGACTACGATCTCGCTTGATGGCGCACAATGATGCAGTTTACGATGTACATACGGCTACACATCCAGCTATACATTTCCAGTATAAGGTGACCTCTCATTCTACGAAAAGCCTACACAATGCGAGGTCAGCTTATACTGGAAATGTATAGCTTGATGTGTAGCCGTGTGTACACGCTTGCCTAGAAGAAACCTATTCACTTGCGATTTGACATGTATAATTTTGCATGCCGTGATAACTTCGACTGCGCAGAAGGGATTAATGTTTTTATTAACAAACCATACTTGCGAAGCCACTGGCGGTGGTTTGCCCTTATAATACTAATAAAAATAAATCTTTTTTTCAGGCAACAATATAAGCGAACAAAATGTTAAAACTTAATTCTACTGCCCATATAAATATATACCTTAGCGGCTAACATACATATTATAATACTAAAAAAACGAGTATGCTATATACCACATAACTGAAGTAAAACTTATTTTGCAAAATAATAATTTATAAAACTGTTCAATTACAAAATTATCCACACGTGTGCAGGTGAATCAGTCTATGTTCATTCTGGACAGACGCAACTCGCATTCGCACATTAACGTTTAAAAATATATGAAACGTAACTCTCTCTCTTTCTGTCTTCGCTAACTTATATCTTCCTCTCAACTTCCGTTCACACTTTTCGTAATGCATTCACTAGCTTACTCCCCAAGTCAAGCGTGCGTAAAGAAGTTTTACTTCAAAAACTACTTGCTGACACGTAGAGTCTACGACGTGTGACGCGATTGTGTTGCGTCGTGTAGTCGCCCGCGAAAACGACAAATCAACACACTTTTCGGCCAAAACTTTTCCTTTGTAAAGGTCGAATTTGCAGTTGGAACTCGCAACACAAAAGATTTTAAATCATTGTGGCGCGATTTCAACTGTTCCAACCTTAACTGTACATATGCCTTCTTCTTCACATATTCCAGCACGTCCTACACCTTCGTAGAACAATGAAGACGCGACACGTAGAGCACCTTATAAATCATGTTATTTATATTGCATAGCGACTTACCGCATAACCTCATCCTCGTTGAAACAGAGTCCGGCGTCATAGTATAAACAGCAGTGCGATGAGTTACTCGCTAACTTGTACAATTACCTACACTCGCCTTTTGTTCGCTTCAGTCTCTTCTGTCGCTAACTGTACCTGCACTCTACTTTACTGATCACACTAATATTATAAATGTGAAAGTTTGGATGTTTGTTTATTTATTTGTGTGTTTGTTACTCAATCACGTCGTAATCGATTCGATGAAATTTGGTATGTACTTGGATACCTACATAAGCTACCTTTTATTCTATAAATCAGTTCCCATGGGATAAACCTGGAGTGTCAAGTCAAATTGCAACCGCGAGTTTAGCTTTATTATTAGGTTACCTACAAATTGAGTAGTGTAACACTTTCTAAGTCGCTTGCAACAGCTACTAGATTATATTTTGGTAATGTTCATTATCAAGCCATTTACAACATTTGCCCTCATTTATGTAATTTTGTAGACTAGCTGTTACCTGCGACTTCGTCAGTGTGTATAAAATGCCTCCATCATGATTAAGCCATAGAACGTCGGAGTCAGTCTTACCTCCAATAGATATTTCTAATATAATTAATATAATAATTATATTAAAATAAAATAATTATATTAAAATTTATAATAATACAAGTATTTTAAGTTTATAGTATGTAGACATGTTTTTAATTTTATATATATACACCGCCGGCGCGCATCGGCGCACACACAACACTCGTTATTCGAAGGCGCGTGTTCCTTCAAGGAAGGAACTTCCTTGACGTCCAATATAACTAGCGATAAAACATATTCCACTTCTTTTATTTACTAAACCCACCGAGGAAATCCAACTATAAGTATCTATGTATTGTGCGAGGCGAGACGTTATTCGGAGCGGATCGCACTCACCCTGATGAAAGTTCGCGAATTGAACCGAAACATTGTCGGTCGAAACACCGATAAGACGGTACGTGATAAATCCCGTATTTATAATAATAAATAAGTATGTATTTAATAAAAACTGTATAAGTATTCTATCAGTTAACAGGTACCCACAGTACAAGATCTGCTTAATTTTGGGGCTAGATAATGTTGTGTGAAATGTCCAGCAATATTTATTTATCAGTTACTTTTTAAATCAGAACTTTTATTCCTTCTTTGTTCCCCTTTTTCTTTTTCTAAGAAAAATATCTTAGTAAAAAAGATCTCAACGCGTCAGATGCTAAGACGTTGCCATTCGTAGCACGTCGTAGCACGTCGTAGCACATCGTAGCAGACTTCGTAGCTCGATACTTGATGGGATTTTATCAGAATACCGTTTAAGGGTTTCAACCAAAATGGTTAAAACGGAACCCTTATGGAGCTACTTTGATCGCCTGTCTATCTGTCTGTCTGTCCGTCTGACACAGTTGATTATCCCAGCAGCTACCCGAAGCTATTGACTTGAACAATTGTAAAAATTTGAAAAGATTGTCATAACACTGGCTAACCTCTATTGCAAGTACATAAATCTAAATATTTTCATTTTGGTTTCCAAAAGGACCAAAAAGGTGGTAATTTGTAAATGGGATCAATAGGTCAAATGGGGTATACACATCCCAAAACAATTTGTTATTTGATTTTATGTCGCATAGTTTTGTAGTTATGATGAAAACAGTTAAGAAAAGTTTCACCTTTACCCCTCCAAAGTTTGCAAAGCGAACAATCTCAAATTAATACGATTGATAGTAATATATGCAAAAATTACAAGAAAAATAAAATGAAGTCACTATTTAGAACAGTTTTTTTGAAATTTACCTTCAAGTTTAATGACCGTTTTTTTGTAAATATTTTTACTCTCTCTCTCTCTCTCTCTCCCTCTCTCCTAAAAGCTAAAACGTTTTTATCCTTTCCTAGTGCTGCAATCCTAGTGCAATCTAATTAAGGGTTAAAAAAACATAAATTCCCTGTGTTTGCCTGCTTCAAATAATTTAACATAATATACTTATATTACGTTAAATTATTTATCTACCTAAAAACCTAGTAGTAACATTATTTGTGTTGCACTGAGTGCTTCCGAGCTTCAGTTTTCTATGATGTAGACTCTTATTATGATAGTTTTATCCCTACAAACCTTACTGGTTTAAGCGCTATTTTTTACGTTTGTCTAAAATTTAAATGACAAATAAATTATAAAACAAAACTTACTTTTAAAAATAAAATGACATCTCCATTGGGTAAAATCTTTAATATTTAAAGTAATTTCTCTCCGTGAGGTATTGCTGTGCAACGCGCTATGAAAGTAATTTAAAATTAATTACAACTCCATCTCTATTTATCACTAAAACACAAAACAAACTAACAATTCCCACGCAATTTAATTTGAATCCACACAACCCTAATCCCTTAAAAACCCGCAAACAATACTTTAAAACGGGCTCAAGCCGCCATCTTGGAATGGTCACGTGGCCTAACTACGTCACATATAACTACAAACAAAGTATTTTACACTATATTTCTCTAATTTTAAAATTCAAATCGCTTGTCTCCTAAAAAACATACTGGCGACTATTTTAGTCTAACCTAAGTTTTTAAATGAACGAATTATGCACTTTTAGGAATTAACAATAAGTATGAATATAGCTTGCATTTGTCTGGGTTTTTATTTCTATTTTGTTAGTGAAACTTTTGTAGGTACATTTATTTGTTCCGTGATTATGAGTCGGTCGCGTGTCGACTAATCTGATGGGTTTGAATAGTTGACGTGCTGTTGTTAATTTACTGTGACATTTGATTTTTGGTCAGATTAATTCGCGATGTGTTTTGGGCGTGACGTGTAGACGATTAAAAATAAATAATAACAAAGGTTGGCGAACCTCTAATAAAATGGGACCCAGAGCCGTTCAATAAAAATCACTTAATCTTGGCGGAATATTAGAAGAAACTGACATGCCTCTGACTTATTGTTATATATGATGTTAAGTGGTAACCATCACATATAACAAAGTATTGCCTCGTAAACCACGCACATTAGAAACGTACCCTACGATGCACTGCCCTGCATCAATCAACTTGAGGTATACTGGTAAAGACTCTATCAACTCGGTCAAAAATGTTACAATTTAGACGTACTTTATTTTCTTTATACATAACAATACCTATATTCTAAAAAATCATTAAAAAGAACAACCAGCCTTGTTTCTTGCCTTTCTTTCCTGGCTTGGTCGCGAAGGAACAGCCAGTAAAATTGACGTTTCAAAGTGATCTTTGTGATTATAATGAATTTTGATTTTGATTTACGTAGACCAGCGCGTATACTACTTCGCGTTAGGCCAGAATCTCCTCATCTGATAGTATTGGAACTGGCAGTACAGTTCAATATATGCTAACTCCATGTGGTCAAAGCGTAGTGCCCTCATGTCGTATAGTGCAGGAGTTAATCGAGTCTAGGAGACAATGCCGTTATCTGCGCTGTATGTCTGGCGTGTGACCGCTCGGGCTATTCCGTGTATTACTGCGGCTTGAATCATATTTAGGGTTCCGCACCCAAATGGTCAAACGGCATCCTATTATTAAGGCTCCGCTGTCTGTCAGTCTGTCCGTCTGTCACCAGGCTGTATCTTATGAACCGTGATAGTTAGATAGAGATATATTAGATAGAGTTAGATAGTTGAAGTGAATATGTAACTAAATATTCTGTAAATATTTCAAGCGTCTACCTGTCAATATCGAGCAAAAACGAGCAAAAATATCACGTTTGTTCTATGGGAGCCTCCCTAAAAACTTATTTTATTCTGTTTTTAGTATTTGTTGTTATAGCGACAACAGAAATACATCATCAGTAAAAAAATCAACTGTCTAACTATCACGGTTCATGAGATACAGCTTGGTGACATACGGACAGCGAAGTCTTAGTAATAGGGTCCCGTTTGTGCCTTTGGGTACGGAACCCTAAAAAGATTACTATCATGTCATAGAAAACAGATACTACAACCTAACTAACCTTGCACTCTATGCAAAAGTCATTAATTTTTTATCAGTGCTTTTAAAATGTTACAAATACCCACAATAGCACTTGTATTCGTCTAAAACAATGCCAAGTGGGTACTCAGATGTTTATTTATAAAGCATAAGCAAAACATACCAATATCTCAACGCATACTCAAGATAACAACTTCGTTACTCAAAATTAGCGGGTGGGTCGATTTTTTTGGCGGCCAGTGTAGTAATGTTACGACGTAAGGCCACATTGATCTAAATAATAGGAATACTGAATAGCCATGCAGGTCACGTCTAGTGGCAATAATTGTTGTCCAGAACAGGCGATTCAATCAAACCAGAGATAAGCTTATTCTAGGTACATTAGATACCGAAGAGCTGACGGGCGTTGGGGCAGAAAAGTTCTCGAGTGGAGACCACGCACTGGAAAGCGCAGTGTAGGTCTGCCCCCCACTAGACGAAAGACGACCTGATAAAGCTTGCTGGGAGCGATTGGGTGTAGTCCTCAAAAGATCGGTTGCTCTGGGAGTTTATAGGGAAGGCTTATGTTCAGCTATTGATGTCCTATTGCTGATTTTTTTACGGCCTGGTTATTGAATATGCATATCGTCTAGTGATGTTAAGTAGGAACCATCGCCTATAACAAAGTGTTGTTTCATCACGGTGAGTGCGATCCGCTTCTCATTGCATCTCGCCTCGCGCAAGGTTTACGAATTGAACCGAAACATTTTCGCTCGTAAAAGCGATAAATCGGTACGTGATAAAGCTCCTACTTAATGATTAAAATAAACCACAAAACTTTTTAAGTTTTAAATTAGGTTAAATTTAATCTAACAACTTACTGAATACATACGTGCAATGAAGAATGTAGACTCCAACAGCTCTTTAATGGTGGAACATGCCCCAGATTCTCGTTCTACCGCCAGCTTGGAGGCCATGTCTTAATGATGCAAGCGACAGAGGAGTGAGTGAACCTGGTAGAGACGTAGTTAGTGTTGTGTTCGCCTGTACCAAGAACTACCGAAGAGAGCAGCAGTGATGATAATGATGATGCCGCAGCCTGTCATCACATTGGGCCATCGTTGACGCAATCCCTACCATCGTCCGTACTACCCGTCGACTCGCGCGCAGAGGGCTGCGGCGCGCAGTGCGAGGCGAGACGTTATTCGGAGCGGATCGCACTCACCCTGATAAAGATTCACGAATTGAACGGAAACATTGTCGGTCGATACACCGATAAAACGGTACGTGATAAATTCCGTGCTAATGATAATGATTCATCTAAAAAGTTGATAAGTCCTGTCTTTTACTGCCATCTAAACAGTATTGGATGACGTCAGGAAGACGCGCCGTCGGTCCGTCCACTCGAGCGTCACATGCGGGACGGACACAAGTGACGTCACTCGACGTCGCGTGACGTCACCGCACAATGCGGACGGACTGACGTCGAGATGTGCTGCCTTTCAATGGCTAGGGTTAGCTAATTACTATTGACTATGCCGTGTACGTGTCTAGACGTCTATCTTAATTCTAGATTGGTAGATTCCGGCTAACCAAAAGATTATCTGCGGTAAAATAGAGTGAAATGACAGCTTAGCCTAAAATCTAGCAATATACAGTCTCGTCTAGAAATGTTTGTACAGTTCAAGGATAAATGTAATTACACTCAATTCTTCCGAAGAGAAACTTTCTTACGGCGATCACGCTATAGGTGCCCTAGGTCGCTAGGTCTGCTATAAACGTTAGAATGCCCACCGGGGCATATGGATTTTAAGAAATAAAAATAGTAGGTATACCGGACAACTCATACACTCGAGTAAAATATTAGAGAATTCAAACTTTTATACAAACTTTAACTTCAAAAAACTGTAGCTACACTCAGAGTATTTAGACAACATTTTAGGTAGATATTCTTCAGAATCTCAAACTACAATAGCTTTTTCATTTGAATATTCTATAGTTTCGTCTACTTTTTGCCATTGAGGAGCATCATTTAAAATCATCCAAGTAAAAATATTATATTTTGCCATTAACTCAGTCCACTGTTCGAGATAACAAATGGCAGTGCTGAAGAAATCTTCAGTTTCATTGTCAGATGTTCCTGAATGTTTAATTGTGCCTTCATCAGTTAGGGCGACTTGCCCAACGATACCTAAACATATTTAGTTCGTAACGTAACTGAACGTATTTTCCTAATATTGCCATACTTTTGAGATTATTATTTTAAAAATAGACATAGACAGACATTTATTTGCTACCATAGCACACACAATTCACACAATACAATCAAAAGGTATAACATCAAAGAGAAAGCACAAGTAAGAGAAAACAGAAAATTACATACAACAAACATAGGAACAATAGAATGAAATAATAAATTTACAATGTAGTCAGGGAACAATTAAAAAGAGGCAAGTAGGTGTGTATGTGCTATTGCAGCAAATGGGTTCCAGCTCAGCATTATGCCTCGCCACCGATCGACAGCTCAGCGCTGTTATTCTGCAGAAATCTTTGGAAAAAGATGGATATCTAATCTATACTGATATTATACAGAGGAAAGATTTGTTTGTTTGTATTGAATAGGCTACGAAACTACTAGTCCGATTTAAAAAAATATTTCACTGTTGGGAAGCTACACTATCCCCGGGTGACATGGGCTACTTTTTACTTAACAGCGCAGAAGGAGGGTAATATTGTTATTGAAAAACTACGCGTGCGAAGCTGCGGATTTGTCAGCTAGTTATCTATAAATATAATGTAGGCATATTGTGTAAATGTAATCTTATATAAATTATCTACTAACAAAACCTAGAATAAGTACTGTACTAACATAATACTGTATTATTATTGTGGTATGTGTATGGCCCGAGGTGGGTGAAATAAATTATTTAGGTAATTAAATTAATAAGTGGCTGAATATGATTTAAGGAATTGTCAAATCAAACAAATACGTCAAATTTAAGCACGTTTAGTCACTAAATACATTTAGGGATCGTTGTGCAAGTCGCCCTTAGTTTTTTATAGAGTTTTCTTGTTTGTTACCTACCGGTCTATAATTTTCCCGGTTTTTTGTAACTTTTGTTTTATTAGGTGGAATGAATAAATGTTTTTTTTTTCTGTCTTTCTTTCTTTCTTCTTTCTACATAGGTTTTGGCACTTACCTCGTTAAAATGAAATTAATTATTTTGCATTTTGGAACACGGATATTTATTGGTTTTAATTATAATATTTTACAGTAAGTATCTATAGTTTCTAGGAGATTACACATTCTTATATCAATTAAAATATTTACATCGTCTAAAATAGTTAGATTAATGTATTTACTATTTTCTAGTAACTATTGAACACTAATTATTCGAGAATTTTAGACTTTTATTAATGCAGTAGTATAATATTTGGAGAAGATCTAGACATTCACATGAATAACAAATAAAAATATTATTTTAATGTCTAATCCTGAATACTAAGTACATAATTATTAGTTATCTTCTTCTTACTTATCACATATACAATGTTATTTAACTAATATCTAATCAAATTTTCGTATTTACACGTCAATTTCAGCGTTCTACGCCATTTTTATTAATATTTGTATGAAATTTCTACTATTTTAATCTAAAACTGTGTAATTAAGTACGTATTCATGCAGGTATAACATTGTAATTCATATTTACACATATATTTCTTAATTTATCTTTAAAATAGTCTAAAAACTATAAACATACAATTGTTACTCATACTAACAGTACAAAATTACTGATTAAAACGGGTATTTGTTGCACATGTACCTTTTTTGTTTGTTAACCCGACGTTTCTCCCCAGTCGAAACGTCGGGATAACCAATAAAGAAGGTACATACGCGATAAACACCCGTTTTAATCAGTAATTATGTACAGTAATCGTGAAAGTTTGAAAAATACCATACTCAAAGTAGTTCTTGCTATTTTTATATTTTTACACTCAACAGCTAATATCTAGGCTACTTCATAAAATCTTAGTCTTATAACTCATCGAGCATCAGCACTCGATTCTACTCGGTTCTGTACTAAAATTGCCACCGGCTCTGGACTCTAACTCTTGATAAATACTTCGGGTCCATATGCTATGGTATATGCTCATACGTTATTCTAGACTCAAACATTGTCTTTATTTTACAAATTTGTAAAAAATTGGTTTTCGATTTTAAATGTCGAAAATCTATTTTTAAGTCTGTACAGACTTGTTTTATTTATAAAAACACGTTTAAAAAACGTGAGAAAAACGTCCAAAGAAAACCCAAGTCCAGTAATGTAATTTAGTTAAATTATAAATGAATTATTCCTTATCTTAAAAAATCTGATTCGAACTAATCTGATCGGATTAGAACCTGCAACCTTTATCTTGATACGAGGACGCACTACGAACTTCGCTACGGGCTCACTGCTAGTCCAGTGCGACACTATTGGGATGTTGTTTACGACTCTTTTTTGGCTCTACAAAAGGTAAAAGAAAAGAACCAGTGTGGATACAGTTTTTCTCACAGATCGAAGCTTATTTCAAAAGACAAGATTTCTCAAAATCCACCCTCAAATATTTTACAAATTAATTTCTAATCAGAAAATCCTTCATTATTGGTGTTATCTGAAGTAGGCGAAGTGCCCGGAGACGGAACCTGAAGCTGCCTTCCGTACATCAGCTCGGCCGGTGGAAGGAACGAGGATAAATACTCCGGAGGAGGTCTGATCACAGTCGGAAGATAACCTGTTCCAGAGTACGGAGGGGTTAAGAATCGTCTGGAAGGTGAGAACTTAAAACTCTGGTTGGATAACGGGGAGAAGGCGGATTTGGATTGGTAACTTTGTAAATACGGAGGAGATTCCTGAGTCAAATTGTAAGCTGGAGTAGAGGGCTCTGAGCCATTGATCATCATATCCATGGCCGCTACTACATCGCCCTTACAACGGGTCAGGATCCCTTCGATTTCCTGACGACTCCGTCTTGGAAAAACCTTGATAAGAACATCGACTGGAGATTTCTGGTAGGGAGCTTCCTCTTCCTCTTTTCTCCTAAACATCTTGTATTTGTAATCCTCGTTCCATTTATCTTCCTCCTCTTTCTTGACGGGCATATTGTCTCCTTCTTTCATAGATAAGTTTTCTGGAGTCAAGGATGGTTCAGATTCATCTAGTTCCTCTTCCACGTTCAGCTCGTGGTCGGATGGTGAGCGGGGCGGTGGTGTAGTGAGGGGTGGGGTGGGTGTTGAGGTTTTGGGTTCCTGGGGGGTTTCTGAAGGGCTGGAGCTGACTTCTGTGATGCGTGCGCGTTTCTGAACTGTGGACAAAGAAAGGTTGTGGTTAGTTTGGGAGTTTTGTAGTTTTGACCATCAGGTGAGAGTGAAAGTATGCATCGATCGATATATACCCGACTACGGCAAAGCTAAAAGGAATGTGATTGATTGTTGTGATGTGATGTTTTTAGCAATCTATGAATGTATGTATGTTTTTTAGCCCACCCGTATTTTCAAGTTCCACTGCAGCGCCTAAACTTCTCATCCCGATATCGATGAATGAGTGGATCGATTCGTTATTCTTCGTCCGGTTGACGTAGGGTATTTGGATTTCAGGTTTTTAATGTTATTGCTGTTAATATTTGTTTCTTTTGTGATGTAAATTAAAGTAATCGCATTCGTTCATAGTGCAGCGAATCATTAGTAAACAAAAGTTTTAAGTATACAAAATAATAAATAAATATTGCTGGACATTTGACACAGCGCTATCTAACCCAAACTAAGCAGAGCTTGTACTATGGGAACCAGATAACTGAGAATACTTATAGACTTTTTTTTTGTAAATACATACTTATAATATATAGAGATACAACCAGACCCGGAACAAATATCTGTAGACCATGCAAACATTTGTTCCGCGGCGGGAATTGAACCCGCTACCTCCTGCGTCTCAGCCGGCTGGTCGCCCACTGCGCCACGGAGGTCGTCTAAAGTCGTCTAGTTAGCATCTAAAGTTATCGCATAAATTGCAAAAAAATATGTTCTGTAATGAATAGACCACAAGTAAGTATAGAACTAGGCACGTTAGCTTTAGCATGTGGTACATTGGCTCCTTAACTAAAAATGTAGTACCCATTTTAACGAGCATAATGAATCGTCCACAAAAGACACATTGCCTCAAAGAATTTAAAAATAAACAGCTCTCCAACTAGAATAGGTACAGTCATGAACAAAAGTGCAAACAAATGAACAAAACGGCGCGCGTTGAGTGGAGCGGGGTAGAGGGAGGGGGGGGGGGGGCCTCTTTGAGACGTATTGTGGTACCTTTTGTTTTATTTTGTTTTAAATTATGTATGTTAGTAATGGTTGCCGACGGCTTTTGTGGTGGGAGTCTTAGATATTTGGATGGGAGTATACTAAACTACAATTTATTTAATCATCATCATTATCAGTCTTAGGACGTCTACCGCTGAACATTGGCTTCATAGATATCCGGAGCGACTGATCTTTTGACGTCACGTTTTCTTTTCTATGTATATAAAACAAAGTCGAGCTAGTTACACCATTTATAGCTTTATAACGGCGGGACCGATTTTGATGATCTTCATTATCAAAGATCATCATTAAAATATCTGAAAAATTCAGGCAAGAAAGGAATTATGAAGAAAATTCATTTTCTCATACATAAATGCAGCTAATTCTACCAGTGACGTAGATTGGCAGCCCGCGTCATATGCATGTCAAGGCAGTATATATAACGCTTTATTTTACATCACAATAACAATGCACCCAGAAATACAAGTGGCGGTCTTATCGCTAAAAGCTAGTAAATAATAATTAATTTTATTTGCTTAAATGTGGTTAGTAGGTAGTACATAAATCATATAAATTAATTTTAATCTCATCCAAAATAGCCTACTAGACGGAATGGCGACTAGTAGGTAGAGCTAACATGCGTAACGTGACTAAATCTTTTCGACTCCATTTCTCGTGCAAAATAGAGATATCTCTTTATGTCACCGGTTTTTTATGTACAATAATAAGAAAACTGGTACGCGGGTGTTATTTACTAGAGTAGAAGATTTCCTTGTGAAAGGGCTCGCCCGGGGAATAACTACCGCCATACCTATTTCTGCCGCCGCCTGGTGCACTGGTCTCATCTGGTTGTCGGTGAAATTACACACACTTGAGGCTTTACACTTTATCCTCAAGTTGATGGACGCAGAGCATTGCATCGTAGGACACGTATCTAAGATGCGTGAGCTACACCAATACTTTGTTATAGGCGTGCGTTACCACTTAACATCAGATATGTCAGCTTGTTCCATCTCAATGTCAGATAAATCACACTAATATTATAAATGCGTGGCTGTTTGTTCATTTGTTACTCAATCACACACGTAGTAACGGCTTAACCTATTTAGATTAAATTTAATATGTACGTAGATTAAATAACCTGAAATACCACATAGGCTACTTTTTATCCCATAAATCAGGTCCCATGGGATAAAAATGGGGTGTCAAGTTTAATTGCAACAGCGAGTTCAGCTTTGTTTCTAGGTTACCTGCACACTTAGTAGTTTAGTTGCAACAGCGAGTTCAGCTTTGTTTCTAGGTTACCTGCACACTTAGTAGTTTAGTTGCAACAGCGAGTTCAGCTTTGTTTCTAGGTTACCTGCACACTTAGTAGTTTAGTTGCAACAGCGAGTTCAGCTTTGTTTCTAGGTTACCTGCACACTTAGTAGTTTAGTTGCAACAGCGAGTTCAGCTTTGTTTCTAGGTTACCTGCACACTTAGTAGTTTAGTTGCAACAGCGAGTTCAGCTTTGTTTCTAGGTTACCTGCACACTTAGTAGTTTAGTTGCAACAGCGAGTTCAGCTTTGTTTCTAGGTTACCTGCACACTTAGTAGTTTAGTTGCAACAGCGAGTTCAGCTTTGTTTCTAGGTTACCTGCACACTTAGTAGTGGAAGTCATCATTCTACATTACAACTTTGTCACCATCTTCCTTTGTGTTTTTATTTTGTACGTGTGTCGTGTCAAATAAATGTTTTCATTTTCATTTTTAACGCGTATTGCGAAGTCGCGGGCAACAGCTAGTTAAAAAATAAAAATCGTAAATTTCCAGGACAAGATACTGATATGTAGAGTGAAGTTATATGACCACAAAAAGAATGGCGGCGAATGACAACAAACTTCTACAACTGCAAGTTCACGCCGATAGAGAGAGAGAGAGAGAGAACTAGAAATTAGTAGATTAGAGTAAACAAGAAATTAGTCGATATCAACAAAATTTCTCGTTTCATGCGTAACGTTATCTATGACGTGCACTTGTAGGTATGCTGGGAGTAGGGAATGCAATCCCGATCCCGATCTCGTGTAATTTTTCGGGATCAATCCCGACAATCATATGACGAGATTCCGTTCGAGATTGACGGGATTGGGCGGCAGTGGTCAGCGACGCTACACACGTCCACTCGGGGCGCAAGCGGCGCGCTGACTGACGGCCGCGAGCGGCAGGAACGCCAAACAGCGTTAGAAAACTATTCCGACTATTTCCGAATATTAGCGACAGGTGACGATAATTATTTAGTTGGTAAGATTAAAGAATAAAGATTTTTATTTTCTTTCGAGTAATATGTTATTTTAGTTAACCTCACTATCACAAACAAGCAGTTATTAGCTTTTTCAGTCACCCGAATTTAACATTTTTTTTTAAACTAGACGGGATCCCGAAAATTTAGGGATCTCGAATTTGCAATCTCGAGTCGGGATTGCATTCCCTAGCTGGGAGCCGCTGATGCTTAACATATATGGGGAAGCCTATATTTAGCCGCAGACGTGCTATGGCTGATTTGATGATGATGTCAGGAGATCGTGAGAAAAGTCTTGTAGCGGTCTCGGTCATTATAATACTCGGTCAAAATTAAGTCGGTCACTTGTGTCGGTCTCAACTACTGTTCTGCTTTAAAAAATAGAAAAAGGAATAAAAGACTATATAAAATATTTAACGACAAATAAATATAAAATATTAGCTGATCAATCCGCAGCTTCGCACGCGTAGTTTTTCAATAAAAACATTACCCTCTTTCGACGCAGTAGAGTACAAAGTAGCATATGTTACTCAAGGATAATGTAGCATTCTAATGGTGAAATAATCTTTGAAGTCGGACCAGTAGTTTTAGAGTTTATTCGTTACAAACATACAAAAATACAAATCTTTCTTCTTCATAATATTAGTTAAAGAGTACTAAAAAAGAGTACTAAATATTTATGAAGTATCTGACGCCTAGCGTCTGTTCAGACGGAATTCAACCACACACAGCGACCAAAATGTGGCCGGCCACAAAATTGTACGAAAACTTACAGTTCCATTCACACGTACCACATTTTACAGTCACGTTCAACTGTTTCGCGAACGTATGGTCAATACCAACAACATCGCGGCCACAACATAACTTCATGGTTCCAATTCACACTAGCTACTGCCCGGACACACTTTTGTGGGAGTTGTGGCCCAGACAACAGGCAACAGACGCATAGTGTTTTTTTAATGAACATTGCATTCGAAATTTAAATTGAACAGCAGTGGTGGTACGCGGTACAGTCGCGGGAAAAATTTATTGTATTCGTGCAATTAGGACGGTGGCAGTCGTGTGCGCGAATTTAATGGCGAAGTTATTGTTTTTTAAACGGCCGCGTGGGGCGTGCTAGGGCTGCCTCTCTCACCTTTCAATACCATTACTATTTCCATTCTCTATATAAATATTTCATTTTGTACGCTTAAACCAAATCCGTGCGAATAAGGATTGTTAGGAAGATTTACATAAAAAAAATATGTTACCTTAAAATTCAAACATACTGCATAATGCAATGGTTTCGGTTGTTTTATAAAATCAATAAATATAATATTTGATTTTTTATTCATTTCTCTTGGTCTAATTATTAAATTGTAAAAAATTGTAAATGTAAAAATCGTATACGAAGGATATTTATTTTTATTGAGTCTCACTGAAAAAAACCAAACTTTTTTTAATAATTCATTTATTAATTCAGGTCATATTATGAAATTAATGAATTAATGAAAATTCATTATTATCTCAAAAGCGAGACGCAACAAAAAATTTAAAAAAAACAAAGAAATGTAAGCTTATATTAATATGTACCTAATCCATTGATGAATACTTATTACATACATTTATTTATTTTGCTTATGTAAATACATAGTACACTGTTTATTTAATATTTAATTCTTTTTTATTAAAAGCTTCCATCCTATAACGTTCATGTGAAATCCAATCCAAAGGTTCGTCCTGGAAGAGATCGCTTTTAGTGATAAGACCGCCACTTGTATTTCTGCGTGTATTGTTGTTTGTTTTCTTATTTTTTTTTTATTTTAAGTGTTACTTACAATAAAGCGTTCTCTATCTATCATAATGGGCGGTCGATTAACAAAGCAATCTTTTCCAGACAACCTTTGGTTAGTGTGATAAGCAGTCACGTGCATTAGTTAAACTTGCATTTGCATCCCGAGCCAGTAGTCATAACACTATTTTGATCAGGAGCCGAATGTAGGATTTAATCAAAGGCAAGTCATATCTATCGTACTCCGCTAAGCAATGAGATAGCAACAAATCACTGAGATCAGGTTTAATTTAGCCGTGGGAACACATTCATCATTTTTGTATGCAGAGGCGATTGTCTGTTTTTTGAAGACTTGGCAATGGAACAAGCCTGGGGCTCATCTGACGTTGAGTGGCTACCATCGCCTATAACAAAGTGCTGCCTCGTAGGTCACTTGCCCTACGATGCACTGCCTTACATCCGTCAACTTGAGGCATACAGGTGTATTTGCCTTTTATTTCACTAGCAACCATACCTTTCAGTAACAACAGCAACTATTGCTTTCAGCGATAAGGCCGCCCATTGTATTGCCTTATTTATTCTAGCCTAGCGTTCTTATATTTGTACTGTTTGTGGGGGAATTCAATAAAGACTTCAATCTATCTGTCTTTCAAACCGAAGCACAGCAATGCTGCTTGGCGGCAGAAATATAAACAGTACTTAGTGCTTCCCCAGGCGATCCCTTTCACAAGGAACTCTACTACTCAGTTATCTTAAGAATATGCAATATAAGTGTGCGGGCATGTGACAGCCCTGCAAGTATTCAGCATGAAGAAGGGGAGTGGAGTACAGAGGTATCGTATCGTATCGTACCGACGCGACGGCGATGCCAGACCGAGTTCGATTACAAATCGATATACTTACTAGTTATATCGGAAAGTACCGAATATTTTAATGACATTATATGCATTATAGGTTATTTAATTTTATTTATCAAGCACCAACATAATAAACACCATATTTAATATAAATTATACATAATAGAGGGGAAAAACCAAGTGGCATTACAACTATAGGTATAGACAGCATGCAAATAGGTGGCGAGCGAGTAACATTACAACATTATTACTGATTACAACGGGTATTTATCGCGTGTGTACCTTTTTTATTTGTAAAAAAGGTACACACGCGATATAAAAACCCTTTTTAATCAGTAATTATGTACAGTGATTGCGAAAGTTTGAAAAATACTATTATAAACATTAAAAATAACAGAAAAATACTAATTTTGTTATCAATATTTACAATTAAATATTATAAAATTTACCTTAAAATTAAAATAAATGCCTTTGAATAACTACCTATATAAAAACAATAATAATTTAAAATTACAGAATATGTAATAGTAAGGGGTAGAGCTCTTTGTGAATGAGTTCGTCATACATAAATCATACATACGTTTTAAAGGGTTTGAGTGTTGGTGAAATTACAGGCACGTTAAACTTTTCACGTTTGTCTCAGGGTGCAATGTAATGCCATGTTAGCCAAGTCGTGCTTACAAAACTGTAGAACCAAAGACATTCTTAGCAAAAGAGAATGTGTCGTAAATAACTGTTGGAGATTATGAAATAACTCAAGTGGCTAGAAAGGTAGCACGATGTATTTTAATGCATCGAAATCTTGACATGAAATCTCAAAGCGTCCTTCAAACCCCCAAAGGAACAAAACCATTAAAATGTAATCGAAACTCTAAAGCTCAATAAAAAAACGCGTACATTGAAAAGACATCGAGTTAAAGTGAACCAATTCAATGAAAAAAACCATCAATGTATTAATACAACGCATAAAAACCAAAAAAACAGAAAAAATGTGTTCCTCATTCAAAGAACACGCCCTCGCAATCCACAAAAAAATAAAAATACCTTCGAGCAAACACTTTTCTTTTACAATTTACAATGAAAATAATACTGGCCATTTCTGAATATCATTATGTGGGAGTGAGAGAGATGAATGGATGTTTTTGTTTGCGTATGAAAGAGATGCATTGTAAAGAGTTGAATTAATAAAGACATCTGCTTGTAAATGATGCGATGTAGGCATATTTAAATATATTTGTATAAATACGGCGATGAAATACGGTTAAATTTTGGCATCTGGCTATTGTCCGTGAGCACATTATACGGGTTATATTGAACTATATCTACGTAGTTCTTTCCAACAGTTGAATTTATTAAGATTTGTATTAATAAACAAATATTACGGATGTGTAAGTACTTTTAACATTTAACAATAAGAGATTACAAGCTTGTAAATTAACATACTTAACTTAATAAAATTAACAACTTTTGGTACTACTTCAAACTAAGTAGGTATTTAATAATATTATGTAGGTATCAAAACTAAATTACTTTTTATAATCACACTAATATTAAAAATGCGAAAGTTTGGATTTGTTTATTTATTTGTTTGTTTGTTACTCAATCCCGTCGTAACGGCTGAACCGATTTTTATTAAATTTAGTATAGGTGCATGAGCGTAGATTATAACCTGGATTAACATAGGCTACTTTTTATCCCCTAAATCAGGTCCTATGGAATAAAAATGGGATGTCACGTTGCAACAGCGAGTTTTATTTCTAGGTTACATACACATTTAGTAGCGTAACGCGTACGAAGTCGCGGGCAATAGCGAAAACACAGATGCTTAGAAATTGCGACATGAATTTTTAGCAATTAAACGACTTTGCACGATGGTTCATAAATAGAATACATTTTACCTCTTACATTCGAATCTCAAACTTTCAAATCCGTAATCTATTTTAGACAATAGACTACCAAAAGTCAATACGCGTAGTACACAATAGATTGCAGTGGACATTGCATTGTTCCACGCTAATTTACGCTTCTGTTTATAACACTGACCATGCAGGCGAACCGAACCCGCAATGTATGCGTGCCAAATGGTTGTGTCGCTAGTGAATTACTTGCAATGTTTAGTGATAATTATGGCGTACAAACGCAGAAATGTATTTGTAGTTTTGCGGATCTCTCGTTGAAGTTATTTACTTGGTAGTAATTAGGATGAGGGGATTTCACAGCCGAATCAAGCTCTCTGTTTTAAAATCTCAGTCCCATCATCTTCTTTGCTGGCAGTTGACAGTTGACAGTGTCGTGTCGTGTCTACTGAGCAGTCGCGTTTGTATCTAGATTTGTTCTTATCGGGATTATTTCCTTTTTTGTCCATCTGAACAGATAAGTTGGTGACACTGTTAAATACATTTGACGTTATGACTTTGACGTTCATTGCTGAACATAGGCCTCCCCCATTTCCAGAACGACGAATCTTGTGCGGCCTGCACTCATAGGCTCCCAACAACCTTGTCAGGTCGGTTTTCCATTTAGTGGAGGGCGTTCTACGCCGCGCTTTCCAGTATGTGGTCTCCACTCGAGAACCTTTGTGCCCTAACGGCCACCAGTTCTTTGACGAAAATAAAAATACAATAGCTAAAATTGTAGTTATGAGCATAACTACAATTCCCAAAGTAATTGCCTATTAATTAGCATCACCACACTTGTGTTTTGCATGTATCGTACAACAATAGCACGCGGCGGCCGGCCGCCATTGTACCAGAGATTTACGGCGTCTGTACATGACTGTACAGTGTACCACTCACTTTATTGTACATTGTGCTGCTTTTGGAATTAAACTTGTTTCTGTAATGCGCCAAATATCAATGCGTTTGTTTAGTTAGAGTCTAAATACATGGTTACCGGTGTCGAATAATTAAGGTAGCCAGACTGGCACCTGTCTGGTTTTTTTATAAATTATAGGCTAGCATTTGACCGTGATCTCACTTGATGGCGCGCGATGATGCAGTCTACGATGGAACACGCTTGCTTAGAAGAAACCTATTCACGCGTGACTTTAATACCCCTAGGTTGTAAAGCTTAAAAAAGTTTTCGTTTCAAGTATTTATTTATAGATTATCCAATACTTGCCAATGCGAGCAATGGAGAGGGCTATGCTCGGGGTTTCTTTGCGTGACAAAATCCGCAATGAGGAAATCCGCAGAAGAACTAAAGTTGCCGACTTAGCTCTCAAAATTAGCAAGTTGAAGTGGCAATGGGCAGGCCACATCGCTCGTAGAACCGACAACCGTTGGGGAAGAAAGGTTCTCGAGTAGAGACCACGGACTGGAAGACGCAGCGTAGGCCGGCCCCTGACCGACGATCTAGTAAGAATCGCGGGGAGCCGTTGGGCGCAAACGGCTACCAACCGCTCGTGGTGGCGATCTAAGGGGGAGGCCTATGTTCAGCAGTGGACGTCTTCCGACTGATGATGATGATGATGAATACTTGCCGTTCAATGTGTACCTCAACTATTGTTGGAATCGATTGCCATTACGATTTAACATTTGACTTTATCAGCAATATTGTGGCAATATAGCAACATTGACGACCTCTAAAAGTCTACACATTATATCTTAAAACCTGGATATTTATAATTAATTACCTATATATTTGATTTAATTTTATGTGACTAATTGTAATGTTTGTACCTACGCTAAAATGACAAAGCCTAGTATAGTTCTTTGTTAAACTCAACCATCAAAAGTATGTTTAGGTTTACAGACAGTAAACGAGTTATGAATTATTATAAATTTTAAGAACCTATCATTACCTATGTTAAGGAGGAGGGCGCTTTTTTTTCTTTTTTTTTCGGCTGGACTATTCTCGCTGTTGGCCTCTGAGGCCGTTGCAGCTTAACCGAACCTTTGGCGAGCGCAGATGGCGCTCAGCCCTGTAAGTTTTTTGATGAGGCAACTAGCGCAATATCACCACTTAGGTACGAACCTCAGCTTGGGTCATTGCCAGGACGGGGATAGGAGAGAAACGTCCAGATACATATATATACCTCGTATAGGCGGCGACTGAAGGGACTCGTTGACCTCGCCAGCGAGGTCGGCATCCGGATCTCCGAGAACTAGTCTCGGTCGACGGAGGGTTTAGGAGGAGGGCGCTGGCACTGCTACTCAGTTTTATATAACTTTTGCAGTCGTGTTCATAGTTCCAAGTAAATAATTATTAATCTTTTTTAAAATAGAATATACGCCCTTATAGAGCTTAGAATATTATCTGATTTCTCTCATGTAACCTACATAGATATTGTAGACGAGAAGACATCACAATGTTTCTCATCACAACAACTACCTATTTGGAAACTTGTCACTATACTACGCTCATAGACACATTATTAGCAACTCATAAAGCATTCCTAAGTGACCCCAATGCCATTATTAATACATATACTGGGAGCGCCGCATCACAAATTATATTTATTTACATTCTGTGTGCCGTCACAATACGATGGTATTAAATACACGCCAAATAATTTAATTTGGATCAAGAGATTAGGGTTGTCACTCTTGTTGCTACTAATTGTGTACGAAATACCCACAGAACTGAATGATAATGTTTTTTATTGTTATAATTATCTGTAATGTTGGTTTATACTTGTTTTACCAGTGCATCAGCTGATTTTATATGATTTTTAATTCTAATGAAGCCATAAAAAAGCCTTAACAGACTAATATAAAGTTAAAAAGTTACTAATAGGAAGATTTTTTTTTCCAATTTTGAGATTTACGTATATTTTTGAAAAGTTATATACACGGTATCCTTTAAATCACTGTTTTCTCAGAACAAACGCTGCTCAGACCATGGTCTAATAACTGTTTATAGCATCTAATAAGAGAATAAAGAAAAAAAATTTAGACTTTCTCAAATAAGTCTAACTTTGTTCAAAAACTAACCGTGACATAAAGTTCATGAGTACGCTAGCCGTAGCGTATTACCTACTCTTTAGTTAGGATAGGTACCTAGTAGCTACCGGTCTCAGCGCGCTGACTATGTTGTAGGGCGTAACGTTAAAATAGATGTTTTAAGTTTGCAACTTTTTATTTTTTTCAAAGACCTATTTCGTTTTGTTTATTGATTTGATGTTATTAACTGTTAGTACACTATGGTCTAAACAACGTTTGTTCTGGGAAAACAGTGATTTAAAGGACACCGTGTATATTAGATAGATAGATTAACTCCTTAGTGTTTCCACATAATTCCAGTTATATCACAAATAAGTCAAGAACTTGCATATATATAACTTAAAACAATAGAAACTCACAATGTACGGTCCTATCGATGTCATATAGATTACCTTAACTAAATATGGATTTATTACGACACTAGCTTCTCCTAGGCTTCGTACGTGTTGTTTCTCAACAAAAAGTAGCCTATGTGTTAATCCAATCTATGTACATACCAAATTTCATTGAAATCGGTTCTGCCGTTACGACGTGATTGAGTAACAAACAAATAAACAAACATCCAAACTTTCGCATTTATACTATTAGTGTGATTTATTATGGGTTTCTTTTAAAGTTTTTGGATAAAATAGATGTCTGATGTCTAACTACATGGTTTATTTTCTTTTATTAATTAATTACAGAATCACTTGATATCAAAGTAAACAAACACTTATAGCTATATATTCATAATACCAATAACAGACTCTCATTTTATATACATAACTTTTAAGAGATTAGTCACCTAGAGAAAATGATTTTTAAACGCATATATAATATATTTTTTAAGGAATTTAGTAGGTACGCTTTTAAGAGAGGGAGGGATGCTGTGTAAATGTATTCAGTGTAAATTTGTAAAATTATTAGGAACATTCATAAATGTCTTGTAAGTTAGTGACAGCCCTACTTACAAATCGAATGATTGCATTGCAATAGAACACTAATTCCTCAATCGAGTGCACGCTCACCCCTGACCTTTCAATTAAAACTCAACTCTATCCCCGCTACTTAAAACTTAAAACCAAACTAATCACCCCCTACAATACAATTCTCTAACAATCGCTTTTATTGTTACCACCCGCCGATTCTAAGTTACTCCGTTTGAAACTTTCTGACATTTAAAACCCGATCATATTTCAGAACCATTATAGTTCAAACTCCGGACAGCCCTGAGCTTACCGTCCCTAGAAAATTTAATTCGCTTCATTCAAATATATAGCTTACGATATACAATTTAAGGTTTAAATTGGTTTGTATAGGGAATGGTTGTAAATAATAGGTGTCGCAAACAATTGGAGCTCGGGCCAGGGTTCCGCATTGTCAGTAGCAAACGGTAATCACTCGAGAATGGACCCGAGGCCCGAGGGCAGGAATTAGGGTTCCCGACGCGACACGGGGGTGGTTTTATTAATTTTTAAAGTCATTTGAAGTGTATTAATTGAACTGCGTTTATTGAATTTATGGTTGCATCAAACTTACTCATAAAATTGCAATTTTTATACTAAGTCTATCATAAGAAGGCTTATTTTTTATGTATAACTTTTTTTTAATATAATTTAGTTGTTTCGGAATAATTGCAGCAACAATTCCGATCTGAATGGTAATACATAATTAAAAATCTGTTTATCTGGTCGGAAAACTAAGCTGTGCTAAGACTAAACACACTAGAACATAATTGTCTTATATATTAAATACTTATCAATGGAACACTTTACCGTTGTCTTTTCTTCTTGTGTCTTCAAAATCTTTGTGTTTGCAGTGTTCCATGTTAAACCACATCATCGCATACGATCAGGTGATATGGTGGTCAAATAATTCTAAGTATCCGTGTTAAAAAATGTCCAAAATGAACACTAATAATATTTTTCATACTTTCGCGATCACTATACATAACTATTGATTATATTAATTATCAATACCTATTTATTATATCATATATATAGCTATTGATATATTATGATTAAAATGGGTATTTATCGTGTATATGCGATAAATACCCGTTTTATTCAATAATTATGAACGCTAATAACACTACAACATCGTTGACGACCTCCGTGGTGCAGTGGGCGTTTATCCGGCTGAGATGCAGGAGGTAGCGGGTTTGGTTCCCGCCGTGGAACAAATGTTTGCAAGATCTACAGATATTTGTTCCGGGTCTGGTTGTTTCTCTATATATTATAAGTATGTATTTACAAAATAAAAATGTATATACATATATCAGTTATCTGGTTCCCATAATACATGTTCTGCTTAGTTTGGAGCTAGATAGCGCTGTGTGAAATGTCCAGGAATATTTACTTATTTATTATTTATAACATCAAACGTCTACAAATAAAAGCGTTCAAGAAACCGGCTTATAACTAGGTTAGGTTAGAATTTATATTATTTTAAAATAAACTAAACGAATACTAACTTAATACTAACAAGAGTTCAAAATGAACTCCAAACATCCCTACATGGTCGCACAAACATTTTCAACAAAAACTCCGAGTTTGTCCGCTTTGACCGGTAAATGCCACTGATGACTTTCTACTTTTTCTATTTGCGTTTTGTTAGTGCTTGTACCGAGTAGGTAGGTTCCGTTAAAAAGGTTGATATTTTAACGAAACTTCATTTAAAACTACCTATATAGACTATTAGTATAGATAGTGACGACTTTTGTGGCGCGGTGAGCGAGTACCTGTAATGCAAGAGGTGCGGGTTCAATTATGTTGCACACACTCATCGGCTTAGGGTACCTACTTTAACTTGGAGAATTCATTAATATTTTCGATAAGAACTTTTTTATTAGCCCGAATAAAAAAGAGGTGTGATATATATACATATATAAGTTTGAGGTCTATGTCTGTCTGTGGCATCGTAGCTCCAAAACGGATGGGCCGATTTGGATGCAGCTTTTTTTAACAGAAAGCTAATTTAACTGGGCTTCTTCTTAAGTATGTCAGTTACATCCGATGCAAAAATAGAGGGCAGAGTATTTTTGAATTTTGTAAAAATTAATAGACACAAATAGATGAAATGCAAAAATGGCGAAGCTTATTCCAAATTAAAAATAACTTGCTTCGAACATTTACTCCATAAATAACGCTAAAAAACAACAAAAACAAAAGCAAAAAGCTGAAAGAACAGTTTAAAAACAAAACTGGCTAATTACCTCCCGTTCTATTTGTGGTAATTATGAGTTTAGTATAAACTGTAGGGTTGGGGAGGGGAGGGGAGGGCGCTTTGACCGATGCCCTTTATATCAAGTGGGAATGTTTCATGGTATTTTTATTTATATATTATTAATGCGCCGCGCACTGGGTTGCCACTTTTTAAACTACTGGTTTTTTATACTGCATGGAGATGATACAAGGTAATGGGTTTTTTTTATTCTTTATTGTACACAAATAGATTTACAGATAAAAATAGCTTACAAAATGGACATGTACAAAGGCGAGCTTAACCCTAATAAGAGTTTTCTTCCAGCAAACCTTTGAAGATAGAGATATTTGATTATAGTGGTGGGTACGTGCACAGAGAATGACATTGGAGTAGAATACTAATATATACTATAATAAATACAACACTTAACCATATTAAAAAAAAATACCTTCATACTATACCTGCATTAGAGATAAACATAATACATTATACAAAATATAAATAATATACCTACTTATACATAATAAATAACCTAAAAGCTTACAAGGACAGGTAATGCTCTTTCACTCTAAGCTTAAAAGTGCTTAGTGATGGACTTGCGCGGATAGAGTGTGGTAGAGAATTCCACAGGTTGACTACATGGACAGTGAAGGAACCACCATAGCCACTGGAGGAATGAGGAGGGGTTTTGAGAAGGAGGGACTTAGATGACCTACAAGTCATCTCCGGTAGGACAAGAAAATCAAAGCGCTCACGGAGGTAAGAAGGAGCTAAAGGATTGAAAAGAGTGTTGAAGAGAAAAGTTACAACATGAAGATCACGTCGACGACGAATGGGAAGCCATTTTAGCTGGGATCTAAACATGGAGACGTGATCAAACTTGCGCAACCCGAATATGAATCGGATACACAAATTCTGAAGACGTTCCAGTTTATTTAGAAGTTCCTCGGTGGCGTCAAGAAAACAGACATCGGCATAGTCTAATGGGTTACCTGATTAAGTTGGTTAATCGTATAGTCATGAATTAATCACGGATTTGATTAACAAGATGAATATAAAATGTAAATATTAGTCATTATTATAAATACGGGATTTATCATGTACCGTCTTATCGAATGTTTCGGTTCAATTCGTGAACCTTCATTAGGGTGAGCGCGATCCGCTATAGGCGCTGCGGTGTGCGGCGAGACGTTATTCGGAGCGCATCGCACTCACCCTATAGTCTAACTTTTTATTAGCTGCAGTAAAATGACGTTTCTAAATGTCATTTCGTAAAATAATGTTGCCAGCCTAATCTCAATAGGGATGTGATTCAGTTCACAAAAATTAATTAAATAACATTATTATGACGTTTTTGTTTCATTTTGAATGTACCTCCCTATACTTCCACTAAAAAAGATCAATCCTCTAGTATAGTAATAATAATAGGTTAAAAAAATACATTACAACTTAATATTAAATCTCAAAAAAAAAACCAAACTGATTATTCATTTATGATTCACTCATTTAGCTACATCCCTATTTATTTTGCTTCAAAAACCGGCAACCCACAAAACGTCATTTTACTGCAGCTAATAAAAAGTTAGACTTTAATGAAGGTTCACGAATTGAACCGAAACATTCGATAACACGGTACGTGATAAATCCCGTATTTATAAAAATGACTGAAATCAATCACGAAAGTTTTTATGTAAATATTAGTTCCAAAAGGCTCCTTTTTCGTATTTGTCAATAACGAAAACAATGTGCAATATTGTAAACATCTAGCTAGAATTTTTATTATTAGCGAGATTAGTTAAAGTTTGATAAAAGTATTACAAAATCAAAATATTTATTTCATAATTTTTAAACCGTCGACTATTGCGTTTTAAAAATACTGAAATTAAATATGTATATATGAAATAGACGGGAATTGAACCCGCATCATTCCAGTTGATACGGTGAAGCGATACTAATTTCACGAAATTATTGCAATGTTCTTATAAGACTCAGAGCGTTTACTTTACTTCTCTAGACAATTCCAGAAATAATTTTATAGAGTTTTGCATTTTTAATACCGACCTTAAATTGTATTGCGCTTTTCTATAGCATCAAAACTGAATTTTCGAAATGACAGAATAAACTTTAAATCATATTTAAACAGGTTTAATAATAAAATAAGTTTAGCTAAATCTAGTTACAACTACTGTTTCACATCCATTTGTAGTTAATAACCATCCCCTAACAGCAAATGACCCCTAACCTCGATAGTGCCTAGAACACGCCACTCGACGGAATTGCAGATAGCTAATTGCTTTTCATTATCAGTAAGGGTTGCAGCGGGGGCGACGCATCTGATTAGGGGATGTTTCCTAACAAACAATTGGTGTTGCTAAACGAGTGATGGAGAACGCAGTATACCTACTGATGGAGATAGTTATAAGATAGATAGATAGATAATTTCTTTATTGCACACCATTATTTACAAACATATAAAAGAAAATACACTTTTAAATCATAGGTACAATGGACGGCCTTATCGCTAAAAGCGATCTCTTCCAGGCAACCTTTGGATGGTCAGGATCTATATGAACAAATAAGGACGGCGGCGTAAGATATTATTAGAATCCCTAGAACAAGTATATTTTACAATTTATAAAAAATAAAGACATGATAAAATAAAACACTTAATTATATTAAGTAATTATATTAAGTATCATGCAGACCGCATTAAATTTAAAGATGAAAACTTGCATCAAGTTACGTCTATAAAATGAGAATCTTATAGGGATTAAACATTAGCTATAAAAGTTTTTTTACTTCGCTATCAAGTGCTGTTGATTCTGTAATCTATACTAATATTATAAAGAGGAAAGATTTTTGTTTGTATTGAATAGGCTCCGAAACTACAGGACCGACTTAAAAAAATCTTTCACTATTGGGAAGCTACACTATCCCCGGGTCACGTAGGCTACTTTTTACTCAACTGCGCAGAAGGGGGGTAATGTTTTTATTGAAATACTACGCGAGCGAAGCTGCGGATTGGTCAGCTACTTAATGAATAAACAAAAACAAGGAAGGTTTTTCGATTGCGTTATGCGTACCTACTAATATCATTATTACATCACTGTTACATAAAAAACACGACACAAATGTTCTGTTTTTTAAATGTTTAATTTTAGATTATCAAAATGAAAATACTTAATCAATGTTTTAATCATTTCATAATAAAATCAGATGTAAGCTGCATTTAATAATTTTCTTGAATGTCTTCTAAATTTTATAGATTTTATTAAGCAGAATGTGGCGTAATTAGTGATTAAAACGAAAACCATAGATAGCCGAGATCAGGCTCTATCAGAATAACCCCTATGTACGTATGTTCTACGAATTTTAATAGGTTAGATGGTTATTCGTAATGTTAGCTCAAATATTCTGCCCAATTTTAAGGATTACGCTTTATAAGATTGACTCAAACATGAGTGTGTGTTTGTCTGTCTGTCTGTGGCATCGTAGTTCGCAAAGGTGTTATTATTAGAAAGCTAGTTGAACTAGGGCGGTTCTTAGTAAGTCATGTCTCAACACAAATAAACTCAATGAATCATCTTTCCCTCCAGTCGGATATAATCAACGTATACTTGAAGCCTGCACTACACGCGCCACCTGACACCACTCGCGATTTAATAAATCCGTTGCAACGTCGAAAACAAACATTTTTTTTCCAATTTAATAAAAGACGAAGCCACCTAACTGTTGATATTGCGTTCCTCGAGTACTAGAGAGGGGAAAAACAAGACTGAATTCTTAAGACTAGGATCTTACAAGATGGAAGACTGAAATAATACCGCCCGGGTTTTTTGACTAATCTTTATAAGCTGGCAACCGCGGTCAATTTAAACCCTGTTACAGGCGGAGACGAGCCTACATAAGACCTGTCGTATCTCATGTATGGTTTTGAGTGCTGGGCCACGAAAGGGATGATTGAGATGGATGTGTGGGGTAACGAGAATGGATAAGATAAGGAATGAGTATATTAGAGGAAGTTTAAAAGTGATAGCAAAATTGAAGAGTAAGAGGCTAGCGTGGTATGGGCATGTCATGCGTAGGGAAGATAATAATGTGACTAAAAGAGTGTTGGATATGAGTGTGGATGGATATACAAGTAAGTAGAGGAAGGCCGAAGAAGAGATGGATGGACTGTGTGAAGAATGATATGGGTAGGAAGGAAGTGACAACGGAGATGACGGCTGATAGAGAGATGTGGAGGAGGAATACATGTTGTGCCAACCTGGCGTAATAGACACGAGTGCGATCATAAAAGGGTTTCGTTTTTCTGAAACCTAGAAAATGTATGAAACGTGTCTCAAGTACTTCAGTGGTTGACACCAGTGACCCCACAGTGCTGAAAAAGTATGTGTGTAGCTTTAGTAACACACATATAGGCAAAAGTCTGAAATACAAAATAACTGCAATGTGTACCCCAAAAAAAATCCAATTTATATGAACGCCCGTTACTTGTAATTTGAAAGAAACTGTGGGTCAAGTTTTTTGGTTGTTTTTCTTGGCACTATTTTATTAGTCAAAGAATAAGGCCGTCTTGCACAACGATCTCTAAACGTATTTAGCAACTAAACATGTTTAAACTTTACGTATTTGTATTATTTGACAACTCCTTAAATCATATTTAGCCACTAAATACGTTTAAGCATCGTTGCGCGAGTCGAATTATATTATATTATATACTAAGAATATTTTTTTGTGTTAGGTATAGGAGACTCGCGTGATCTCAGTTCGGGACGAACCACTAGTTAGTTAGTGTTATTCGTTTATATATTTATAACTTAACTTTTTATGCTTAACTCTAAGATTAGATTTAATTTCTTAATTCTATACCTAGGTATACTTTGTTAACAGCTTGCTATTCAAAAGTTATTATTGCCTGTGTTTTTATATTGTTTTGTAGAAAATAATCATTTTTTCAGTTTTTACCTTGTTTCATTTAGTAAAACGTTTGACTTATATAACAATGAATGATGCATGTTTCTTGCTCAATAAGATTCTTCTAAGAATTCTTGCGAGGTGGCGATTGAACCAGTTTAAATCGAATTTTAGTATGAGTTACTATTTCTGCAATTGAAGTCTAAAAGTCTTAACGTTACATAAGTAAAAGGACTGATCTTGTCCCACCCCTCTTACCTACGTACAATACAACTGGCAAATAAAAATCAATCGCATGTATCAGTTACATTCGCAAATAAAAAGGGAAAAAAGATAGATGTAGAGCTAGATACGATAGAAGTGGTACCTAACGTGTTCTGTTGGTGGAACAAGCATTTATGGCCCATCCCTGATGTTCAGTGGTAACCATTACCTATAAGAAAGTATTGCCTCGTAGGTCACGCACCTTAGAAGCGTGCCCTACGATATACTGTTTCTATACATTTTGACACATGCGGAAAACGGAAACCATTTTATATTACACTAGCTGACCAATCCGCAGCTTCGCACGCGTAGTTTTTTAATAAAAACATTACCCTCCTTCTCCGCAGTTGGGTAAAACGTAGCCTGTGTCACCCGGAGATAGTGTAGCTTCCCAACAGTGAAAGAATTTTTTAAATCGGTCCAGTAGTTTCGGAGGCTATTCAATACAAACAAACAAATCTTTCCTCTTTATAATATTACAAAGTTTTATGTAGATATTGATATGTTCTTTAATATTGTAGAACAAACTTTTGTTCTATCATCAATAGTATCCGCAGCGCATGCGACGAAACACGTTTTAGGGCACTTTTTTACACCTTGGGTTACGTTACTCAAGGTAGCTTTTTCCAATGGTGAAAGAATGTTTGAAATCGGCACAGTAGTTTTTGAGCATTACAAATATACACACAAAAATACAAATCTTTCCTCTTTACAATATTAGTATAGATGATTAGTATAGAAATATAGATTTACAGAAAAGTATCTAATGAAAAAAACATTTCATGATTTTTTTTTTAACAATTCATTTCATTCCATAAACAAAATGTTAATTTTATGTTATTTTCTGATTGGGAGTAAATCAATTTTCCACATGAGTGAATTGTATAAACAAGCTAACAGATCCAGTAACACTTTAATTCAAACATTTCAAACGCAGGTACTCCCTCTTCCCTCAGGCCGATCACTGAGCCATTAAACTATCCCATCTCAACCCTCAACTCTATGACACTTCACTCAAATAGACAACACTAAACTTATCTCAAGAACTTTCCAAAATAGATTTTATTTTTACGAGTTAAGGTAGTCATTTCTTTGTATTTTTTCGATGACAAAAGATTAAGGGGTAAAGATAAGTACGATTTGATATTTGTTGTGGTAAAAATAAGGTTGAAAATTGTGTATCGATTGGATGTTTTCTTGCTTTTTTCCAATTGAGCTTTAAAAGGTTTCAATAACTGGTCAGTGAGTTGAAGTGGTGTTTTTTTGCATTCATTATAAAGTTTCTAAAAGGTAATTCTATAGGTTTAATTTGGGGTGTTCTTTTGGTTGATATTTCAAGTGATTTTTGAAAGTTTTGTTCGCATTTTATTTGTTGTTTCAGATAAGTAGGTATGCTTTGGAATATTCGACACGTGTATTGATAAAAATACCTACAAATAGATACTTCACTGGTTTTTCAATGCGTCTTTCTCGTTTTGTTATATTTACATAAATACGTTCAATTAATAATAATAATAATAATACTCTATTGCACACCAAATAAAATACAGTAACAAGGGAAGTATACAATCAATAACGGTACAATGGGCGGTCGTATCGCTAAAAAAATCCTCTTCTAGACAAAATTTATTAAAAATCGCTTTTATGGTAACATATTCAATCTTTTTTTTTAATAAAAAAAGAACATTTGCTAGATTTTAGTAAAATGACCAGTGTTATTTTAAATAACTTTGTAATATTTTATTTAGGCCTTTTTCGAAAAATCTTATAGGTACGAGTACATAATAGACCAGTTTGAACATAAAAACTGGGAAAATAAACCGAGGAAACGGAAAATATACGCTAAACCCTTTTGAAGTAACCCTTCAACAAATTGAAAACCAAATCATTAACCGTTTTATACAATGACCGGTTGCATCCGCTTACTGCGCTACACCACTCTCAGTCAACTGCTCACGGAAAATGAGCCTTGTAGTTCTTTTAAACACTTACCTATAGCACTCAATACTCAATCATTAATTGTATTCCACAAAGTAATAGAATAGAATTTATTATTTATTTTTTGTCAACCTATAACTTATTGTCCCACTGCTGGGCAAAGGTCTCCCCCAACTCTCTCCATTTATCTCTGTCCTGTGCGACACTCCACCACTCCTGCTCGAAGGCAACGAGATCGGGGTGCATTCTACTAATGTTCGCCCAATCCCACTTGAGCCTAGCTGTCTTTTCTCCAACATCGGCAATGCCTGTCAACGAACGCAGCGTGGTGTTTCTCACTCGATCAATCCGTTTGAATCCGAGAACGCTGTGTTCCATTGCCCCTTGCAAATCTTGAGTTTGGACTTCTGTGACTCGGTCAGCGACTAAGTCTGCGCACCGTAGGTTAGGACGGGCAGGATACACATGTCGATGAGCTGGCGCTTAAGTGTAAGAGGAAACTCACCCTTCATGTGCTCCTTCATGAACCAGTAGCTTTTCCAGGCGTTTTCGATGCGACGATCGATCTCCCTGTCCTGCCTGTTTTCGAAGCTTGCTAACTGGCCCAAGTAGATATATTCATCGACATAGTGTATTTCTTGCCCATCTACCTCGACCCTACGTTTTTTGCTATTAGACATAATCTGTGTCTTAATCCAGTTCATTAGAAATCCAACCTCAAGACTTGCCGTGCTCAGTTCTTGAAGCATTTGTTGCAGTTCTTGAGATGTGGGGGCAAAAAGGACAATATCGTCCGCAAAACGAAGCTTTGTTAAGCGTTTGCCATCGACGTCGATGCCCTTTGTTGCCCACGAGACTGCCAGCGTTTTAAATACCTCTTCGAGAGTGCTCGTGAATAGGATGGGAGACAGTGGATCACCCTGTTTTACTCCTTTATTAATGTGAAATTGTGGACCTGTGTTGTGGAATTTAATATCTGCTGTGCTATTGCTATCAATGAGATGGATTAGGTCAATGTATGTTTTTTCGATTTGTTGACTTTTAAGAGCCGAAAATATAGCTGAGTGTTTCACACTGTCAAAATCATTTGCATAATCAACGAAGGCTATGTATAGAGGCTTATGGAACTCGTTGTATTTTTCCATTACTTGGTTGAGCGTGTGCAGATGGTCTTGGTCGAGAAGCTAGGTCGAAAACCGGCTTGTTCCGGCGGTAAAGGTTGCCTGGAAGAGATCGCTTTTAGCGATAAGGCCGCCCATTGTACCTATGATTTAAAATTGTATTTTCTTTTATATGTTTGTATTTAATGGTGTGCAATAAAGAAGTTATCGAATCGTACGAACACTTTTTCGATACTGAACAATAATTCAATAAATATGAAGCTAGATTATCCCAGAGTCCTTTTAAGGGGAGACCGGACGGACAATCGCCCATACAACACGTACTACCAAGATCATTTCATATTTCTACCTTAATAAGGTATTATTTTAATTTGAATAGTGTTTATCTAGGTTCCCAACCATATATTAGACCAAAATACTTACCTAAAATGAAATAGAAGCGTATCGCATTCTGCATGTTTTTTCGTCATACAAGACCTGTTTTCAACCTAATTGTTTCGTATTAAAAACAACAACATCTTACGTATACTAGTCATGGGAACATAGATTATATCGTCTAGTTACAGAATAACAACACAGTGAGAAAATACAACAAGTTTTCAGTCATCATTTTCGGTATTACGGAACATGGTCAAAATCTTATCAAATTTAGAATCGTTCTATTTTGCTATCACTGTCGCTCTACGTGGCTAAACTTCGTCACTAAACAGGGATAGCGATATTCAGGCCGAAGTTTTTGACGCTGCAGAATTGAAGTTGCGCTCGGGGTTCGCCGGCGCGTTAAGCGATATACCTAGTCAGGTCATAAATTCTGTCACATGTTTAATATAAAATAATTGAAACAAGTTTATTCATTATGTAACCATTTATATACCAAAATGAACTTAACAAAACATAGATTCTTATGACACTAAAGATTATTCAAAATGACCTCCGTGATTTTGAATACAGGCCTTCAATCTGCGCGGCCAGTCGTCTATCGCAGCACGAACGAGGTCCATGTCAATATCGGCGGCTGCCTTAATCAAGGATGTCTTGAGTGACTCCAAATTGGGATGAGGCTTTGAGCACGCCTTTTCCTCCAAGTGTTGCCATATCTTGTAATCTAACGGATTCAAATCTGGACTGGAGGAGGGCCAGTCTTCGTGCCGGATGAAGTCGATTTCACGCGCCGCCAGCCAGTCTTGTGTGCTCTTCGCTCTATGAGCTGGCGCCGAATCTTGTTGGAATACCCAGTGCCTGTTATTGAACATGGTATGAGAAACAGGTTCCACAAGGTTCGTCAGGACTGTATTTTGATACACAACTGCATTCGTTTTTACACCTTTCTCACAAAAATGTACCTCTGTTAAGCCCCAATAAGAAACTCCCAACCATACCATGAGCGAGGATGGAAAATGACCTCGTTGGACACGTGGAATACGGTTGCTCGCTTCTTCACTACTGTGTGCGTACACCTTATCATTTTGTTTGTTGTAGCTCTCTTCTACGGTAAAAATTTTTCATCCGAAAAAAGAATTTCCAGATATTTTTTTCCCGCGTACCGCTTCAACAAAGCGCGGCATCTCTTCAGTCTCAGGTCCATTAGACGAGCATTCAAACGATGTCCTGTTTTTCTTCGATATGCCCGAAGCCCTAAGTCTTCATTTAACACCCTTTTCACCGTGGTTCTGCTTAACCCCATCTGAAGGGCCAACAGTTTCTGCTTACGTTTGGGATTTCTTTGAATTCGCGCCTTCACAGCTTTTATCACTGCTGGAGTCCTAACAGATCGAGGGCGACCACTTCTTGACCTGTCATCTACACTAGAGTTTTCATTGTGTCGTTTGATGGTGCGATAAACGAATCTTTTGGTTATATTAAAATTTATCAGTATGTCAAAAATTTGAATTGGCGCGTAACCGCAACGATGCAACGCAATAACTGCAACACGGTCTTCTTTAAGCGTCCACTCCATATTTAAAAATGAGTAAAATTCTAAACAATATACAATTTTATTTTCACGAACAATTCGAAATTCGAATTCTATAAACTTATTGTGGCCAGCATTCTAAAAGAAAAGTTTTTACTGTGTGACAATACTTAGGACCTGACTAGGTATGTTGGACCTATACTAAAATTGACATCTTGTAATTTAACCATATTTCATACAATTTATATTATTTTACACAGCAGTACTGCTTCGTGGCAGAAATAGGTACGATGGTAGTACTTCTCCTGACGAACTCTTACAAATTCATAAATTGTCGGATTTAATACCATCCGAGTGGAACGTCTGAACGTTATACTATCATTACTACTGTACACTGACCTAAGTGGACACGAGATAGCAGATAGGATTGCGAGTAAGTGAGAGCGAGACATATATATTTACCAAGTGGCACTTGATATATAAAAGGTATCGGATTCGTAGAGCGAGAGGGAAGGGTTATGTGTGGGTTGGAAAGAGATAGATGCTTGAGTATGATAGGTTTGTAGAAATGTCTGAAGACGTCCTTTGAGTGTGGAGCAGAAAATAATATCTGTGAGGTAGTTGTTGATCAAAAGGGTATTCGAAAATGGTATTTTATTCAAGAACCCCTTACTCTTACAATATCTGGAGAAATAGTTTTACAATACAATTTAGCTATAATTAGGTGCTACCGAGGAGAGGAAGGTAATATAGAAGGATAACTACTTACATTTACGGCATTCTCACCACAACCCAGTGGCCACAAGTATACTAAATATACTCGTACTGGCGTCTACTAGATGGGTTTTTTTAAAAGAATCATTTATTTCAAAGGATGTCTATTATGTTACAAATTCTTAGGTAATAAATATTCACAAAAGTCTACGTAATGTCAGGTTTAAAGTCTTACTAAAATACAAAATTTTATGAGGGCTTTTCATATACGATTTTTTTTAAAAACTAGGTCCATCTAGCATTGGATAGATGGCGCTGTGGAGATACGCTCGCAAAAAATATTGTTTAAATGTCACAATCGTAAAGGCATAAAATTTGCCTAAACAACTGCTTTTTTGTATATATCTAAAGTGTTTGTATTTGTCGATTATTTTATTTTAAAAACAATACATTTATTAACAGAAAGAATATACAATTATTTATGTACATGATTTAAAATACAGAAGAAACAGTTGTATCATCTAAAGAGCGTAGCAAATGATCTATAGATAGCTCAACTGCTCCAGGTCACTACCAGGCAGAAGTGCCCCCAAGGCACTGGCTGCATGTCCCCGCTGAATTGCAGCTTTGCTATGTGTATTAGTATTTTTATTAATAATATGTATGTATGTGTGTGTTCGATGTCACAAATAAATGATATAAAAATAAATAAATATTGCTGGACATTTCACACAGTGCTAGCCCCAAACTAAACAGAGCTTGTACTATGGGAACCAGATAACTGATATAATACTTATATACTTTTTTGTGAATACATACTTATATAATATATAGAAAAACATCCAGACTCGGAACAAAATCTGTAGATCATGGAAACATTTATTTCGCAGTGGGAATCGATCCCACTACCTCCTGCGTCTCTGCCGGCGATTTGCCCACTATGAGGTCGTCAAATATATATATATATATATATACATATATATATTTATTTATCAAAGTAATCTTCTACTAAACTTGCATTCACATTTCTACCACAAAAACTCCAAACAAGTTGTCGTATCCCAAATGTCACTGATATTAAGTTACTGAACAAATGTTTGAACAATGTCACCGCACGCAAAGCGCACCAGAATGTCGAACCACGACCGAGTAACGCGATATTGACGATAATTGACGATTTTTTGTGGGGATTACTTAAGTTGTGGTCTAATTTGGCGGAGAGTTCTATTGTTATCGATTTAGTTTGTAATTATAGGTTTTTTATACAAAGTGGATATGGAGCAAGAATATGGTCCACCTGATGTTAAGTGGTAACGCACGCCTAAAGCAAAGCATAGCCTCGTAGGTCACGCACCTTAGGAACGTGCCCTGCGATGCTCTGCCCACAGAAAGGATCTCACTAGGTGGAAATGTGAAAGGTTACTGGGAGCTGTTAGGTGCTGCACAGAAACACTCGCTCTCGAAATCTTAAATTTCTGGAATCTGGAAATAACACGTTTGTAATCAATTCTTTGGGAGGCACTACCCCTTCATCTGCACGACACAGAGGTTAACTGAAAGAAAATGCTAATTAGCGTTAAGTTCGCCTATATATTGTTTTATTAGTGAAATAAAGCTTTTTTTAATCTAAAATCTATAGGGTAGGCTCTGATCAGTAGGGGACGTCCGCGGTCTGCCACGCATCCTTTACAAATCCCATGATAATTTTTGCTTTATAGTTATAAACAGTCAAATCCTTAACAAATCCACCACAATACCTATATTCTGAATGTTTACGATAAGATAATCAATGTAAAAAAAAACATTGTGTGTACAGAGGTATCGAGCAGTAGGTGTCAGTATCAAAGAGATTTAATATCACGCTGAGCGGCACCGGGGGGGAGGCCGCGGGGTTAGGCAGGCGTTATTAGGTTAAAGTTTTAATAAGCGAAACAAAGTGCAGCTTAGTTTTTAAATTGGCTTATTTTGTTCATACATCTGTATGTAGTATTCATTTAAATTATCAGTGATAACACTGTCTTCATGCGATATTTTCCACAATCTACACTAATTGATCGAGCACAGCGAGATCTCCAAATCAACTCGGGCAAATCGGCGCTGTATCTACGAGTACCTATCTATACTAATATTATAAAGAGAAAAGATTTGTATTTTTGTGTGTGTGTATGTTTGTAATGAATAAACTCGAAAACAACTGTGCCGATTTCATAAATTCTTTCACCATTGGAATGCTACATTCACCCTGAGTGACATGGGCTATATTTATTGCTAGAAAAGATTAGGAATCCTTACTAAAACTTAAGTAAAGTAACACAAGGTGTAAAAAAGTGCCCTAAAACGTGTTTCGTCGCATGCGCTGCGGATACTATTGATTATAGAACAAAAGTATGTTCTACAATATTAAAGAACATATCAATATCTACAAAAATGATATTATAAAGAGGAAACATTTGTTTGGTTGTTTGCATTGAATAGGCTCCGAAACTACTGGACCGATTTAAAAAATTCTTTCACCATAGCTGACCAATCCGCAGCTTAGCATGCGTAGTTTATCAATAAAAACATTACCCTCCTTCTGCGCAGTTGGGTAAAAAGTAACCTATGTCATCCGGGGATAGTGTAGCTTCCCAACAGTGAAGGAATTTTTTAAATCGGTCCAGTAGTTTCGGAGCCTATTCAATACAAACAAACAAACAAATCTTTGTTCTTTATAATATTAGTATAGATACCATTAATATAACAGCACCACCCTAAACCCAAAAATAATTTACCAAAAACTACACTCAATTATATATAAATCCTACAAATAAATAAACCTCCCCCGAAAAAAAACCTATTCTAATGCATACAATAAAACAAATATTCATTCAATTCATTTAACAACCAGTAATTACTAAGCCAATCTATATACATATATATATGTATAATAATAACACACGATCAATAGTACGTCAATAGCCCATGAATAGGTCGGGCTATTCTTTTGCCCTTGCGCGGGGGACTGTACGAAGATACTGAATACTGATGTTTTATAAAATACTAGCTTCCCCCCGCGCCATCGCACGCGTTTTCCAATAGAAAGTAGCTTTTCTCTTAATCCGGCTCTTAATCTACCTAACCAAATTTTAGCGAAATCGAATTCAGCCGTTACGACGTAAAAGCGTAACAACTAAGCAAACTTTCGCATTATTGTGATATGATCAATCGCCGGAAAACGATGCTTCCTCCATGCCTCCACAGAAGTCTCAGATAGTGAACAGGAGTACAAAGGGGAGCTATAACGTAGCATATAATATGTTCATCGGTATGCGAGTGTGGCCACATTATAGCGCATGCCATATGCTTGCACGCGGTACAAGTTATAAGCAAACCGATGTCTATACAAAATGTGGCTTTTTTCATTTCAAACGGTATTTAAATGAGTATTTGTTGATATTTCAACATAGATGAATGGTTTTAGGGAAAAATACGGCTTACAGACCGTTGGATGAGAGTTTTGTATTACATAACGAGTTGAATTAACAACGGAATGACTGACTCAGGTAACTTGAATGCATATAAGTACAGATCTAAATCATTTATGGATACCATGTTTCTTTGAGGCGTGGTAAATGATATGATAGCTTTATTTTCTTGAATTCAGGTACATACATTGGTTTTAGACTAGTTATAATTAGACCGTGCCCGGTATTTATTCTCTATTCAACATTACGTTATTAAATCAGCATTAAGTCTCACGATGCCCTACTCCTTTAAATCTACCCTAACCATTTTAGTGTAATAAGACTATCATATATAAACAGTCTAGCTGTTTCCCGCGACTTCGTATGCATTACACTATTCAATGTGTAGGTAACCTAGAAATAAAGCTAAACTCGCTGTTACAACTTGACTTGATATCCCATTTTTGACTTGAACTGATTTATGGGATAAAAAGTAACTTATGTGTAAATCCAGGCTATAATCTACGTATATACCAAATTTCATCGAAATCGGTTCAGCCGTTACGACGTGATTGTGTAACAAACCAACATCCAAACTTTTGCATTTATAATATTAATGTGACTAGCTGTTCACGACTTCGTTCGTGTGGACTTAAAGTATTGTCATGTCGTCGTCCCAAATGACGCTTACCTAAACGTCGTTCGGGTAAGTATAGTCACAGTTTAACCAGTTGTTATTTTGAGTAACAAACAAATGAATAAATAAACAAACATCCAAAATTTCACAAGTATAATATTAGTGTGATACCGTAAACAACATACACGTAAGCAATTCAGACATTTGTCATATTATGTGTGGCGACGTCACATGAAATTCCTGGGTTTTGAAACCATTGTAACAATTTTACTCATTGTAAATGTTGCATGAAAATTATCTTAATTCAATAGAAAAAAAATACTAACGTGTCCAGACACAAATTACTCTTTCGACTGTATAAGTTTACTATACTACCTATCCAATTTGTAATAAATAAAATAACTAAAATGTTATTACAAAATAAATAAAAATTGACGCCTAACGCTGTATTCTCCAACGGTCAGGCAATTATTCGCTTCAGCTAATGCCTTGGACCGGCAACTTAGCTACGATATTGCGACCGAGACGCGCCGGAATGTACCGCAATATCGCGGCTACACTATATCACACTTCCTTACATATTCCATATTAAACACAACTGCAGAGCAAATACGACCTTATCACCAGGCGGTAAGGCGCATTACTTAGAAGAAAGTCGAGGTTTTGTGTCTTCGTTAAAATGAATCCTAGAAGTAGAGTAAAGTCTGCCCTGTTACCAGGCAGTAAGGTTTACATCTGAGAATGGGGAGAAAGTTTTGTGTCTTCATAAAAAGGTAATAAATGTTAGGGAGTAGGTATAATATGACACTACAATGTAGAGAACGTAATGGCACAGAATATAAACTTGTCGTATGCGCGTACCTAAGTAAGCGAGCAACTGTTTTCCCTCTTTGTAATAAGCTTTAATTTTGTCTCTATATATTTTGTAATAATGGTACGGTAAGTGATATACAAGTAGTCACCCAGGACACCTCAGACCCAGGAATGTGCCGAGGAACCAGACCTGATCCCGCCATCGCCCTTCCATCAAACACAAGCAGGCCAACGGCTCAGTACTATCCGGACCTAGTTGATATACCACTCATGCGCATAAACCGGTTTGGTTCTAAGTATTTGATGCGTACGGCCAAGGAACACTTTGCCGTCGTCTGTTTTTCCTAAAGAATACAATCCGGACCTCTTTAACACGATAAGTGCGAAGCAGGGCTTGAAACACCCTGTTCGTGTGTCGATTTTAAAGCGGTAAGAAAAAACTTAAACGTCTCTGTCGTGCGGGAGGCATAACTTCCATCTGGTTCAGTGTAGGAAAGAGATAACTATATATCTGAGATGTGCTATTGATTCCTAGTTGTATGGTATACCAACCTCAATGCCGGGTTTGTTAGACCTCGTGCCGCACACAAAAAAAACCGTACACTTTGTCTCATTTGGCGCCATTAAAAGGATTTTGGTCTCCTACGGGTGGTGGGGTTTAATATGCCTCGTGCCGCCACAATCTCTGGTTTAGGACAAGGTTTAAAACGACCTGTAACGCAGTAATGGAAAGTACAGATAAATCTGTGCTGCTGGGAACGTGTTAAGGTAAGAGTGAATATGTTTCTTCTAGATCTTCGTGCTTCATCTTAGACCACATCATCGCTTACCATCAGGTGAGATTGTGGTCAAACGAAGACCTATAAAGTATAAAAAAAGCAACGCTATCTACTGCGCTGTGTGAAATCCAGCATTAATCTTATATTTATTTCTTCTACGCATTTAGTAACAGGCTTAAATGTAATATGCGAATGTCCTTCGTGTGAAATGCTTTGACTTTTCCAGTATAATTCGCAACACTAACTAGAAAGTGTAGGAAGTAAGCCGACGCGCGACGCCTACAGAGTCCTGGGGAAGCGAGTGCTTCAGGTACCAGCTAGTTTCATTATACAAATCTGTAATTTAGCGACTCTTAGTAGCGACCAAAGGAATTGCAAACTATGTCTGCTACCACTGAACTCACTAAAATGCAACTCACTGTGATCTCGATTTCAATTCACTGCAACATAACGACGGTAAAATAAATAAAAAGGTGAACTCAGAGGACTATCTTAATTGACGTCAACTACAATGTATGTATGTATAGGGACATCCTTTGATTTTCAACTTTTTCAATTTTTTGGAATTTTTCTTTAATTTGTGCTGTAAGACCTTGCTTTATGCCAAATTTCGTGATTCTAGGTCATCGGAAACTACCATATACTAGCATAAGTAAAGGGAAAATTCCGAAAAAGTAAAAAAGTTGAAAATTAAGTTAAATTTTGGTACTTACAAGTTTTCGCAAAAATCTAAATTTGCCCATATCTGTTTATTGTGTTGACTCAGGACCTTGATTTTTATACACCTAATAGGGACTAAAAACCTTAGTATTGGGTATAAATTTCAACTTGCTAGGTCCACCCGTTTCTGAGAAAATCAGTGGTAACACACGGACAAACAGACGGACAGACGGACAAGAGAGTGATCTTACAAGGGTTCCTTTTTTTCCTTTTGAGGTACGGAACCCTATAAAGAAATATTAATTCAAGGAAGAACAATGATTTAAATCTTTGGTTATAATGAGAATAATCTATGTCATCGAGATAATAACTCTTTGGTATTCAATAATTACATTTTTGGTATCACCTGATACCAAAAATGTAATTATTGAATAGAATTGGACTTTTTGGTACCTACTTGTTAAAACTCTAGCTTGAAAAAATTATAGGTGGAAAGATATTAGAATCTAATATTGTTATTATGTAGCCTTTATTAGGTCGTCTTTTCATCTAATCATGGGTGCAGGCCGCACAAGAAATGGGGTACAACATTAATCCAACCACCCCAACATAAAGAATGTCAAAAACATTGGTCGTCATGGGACGCCCGGCAACTGTGAAACATCCAAGTTGATCATTATTATAAATATCTATGTTGATGGTAGAATTTACAATTAATGAAAACCTATAAATAAAAAAACGGCCTAACGATCTTGGGACTTGACTGTCTTATCTTATCATATCATACGAAATATAAATTAGCGTAACTGCATGACGGCATCACACCTTCGGTGTCACCACATTCGGCGCGGCGGCGCACCAATAGTTGTTTCACATAAAAGTGGCAAGTGGTGCGACTCGACGGGAGCTCGTAGTAGGGGCACACACTTTGATGTTTCACAAAAACGCCACCAAAGCGGATTATACACATTTGTATACAGAAAACCAGCAATTAACTAAATAAAATAAACCAGCGTTTTATTCAGAATATTTTGAAAACGTTTTCAGCATGTAAGCAACACGAGCTTTGATGGGTGAAAAGCCGAATTTTACATGAAAAGATATGAAAGGGGTTTACTAATGAATTCATTTGTATTTTGGGTGAAAGTTAAGACAGAAAGTATAGATATTTTATTTCGTTAGTAAATTTTTTATTGAACACTGCCAACTTTTATACAGGAAATTTATTTCGTTCAGACTTTTACAACTCAATATTTTCTTTAGTACGAGCACACATTAGAAAGCGCAATGACGTTCAACCCCAACTACAACGGAAGATGACCTAACTAATGTAGGTATTCGGAAGGTATTCGGTATTCATTAAAAATACAAATTTCAAATATATTTTTATCGTTTTTCATTTATCATGTACACAAGCTAAAACCGGTGAAGGAAAACTTCGTGAAGAAACCGACTTGTCCTAGAATTCAAAATCCGAAGGCATGTACCATTGGTTGGTATTCTAATAAGCAGTGATGGGCTTGCATCCAGTGTTGCCATCTTAGGCATTTTCGGGCTAGAACTAGCTCTTTTTACTGCGAGGGAACCCGTTTTTTCACTGTTTAGCTGTTAGTTTCATTGAGTACCTAAGCCTAATTAGAAAACCTGTTTTGTGAGGGACTGGTGCCTGAGATAGGTTTAGAAAAACCTGAATTACAGGTCACCAGTGCTCTCTCCACGGATTAAACAAGGGGTTGCTCGATATAATGTTACTATAAACTCATACATTTTCAGATAGCAAAAAGTAACCATATTGAGCTTACGATTAGGTAAAAGAAACAATAGCAAATTTGGAAAGTAAGATATCCGATGCCCATTAAAGGAATACAGTCGTGACCTATTTTGTTATAAATGTTTTTACTATAACTTGCACCACAAAATATTTGGAGTCGTAGTTTTCCTTCACGTTAATTACTTGCGAGTCGCAGCTGCGTACTGTATCGAATGAATGTCCTCGAGTGCAGGGCTCGGGCTTACTTACTGTGTTCTTTTTATTTTAATTATTTCAATAAAATAAGTATTCGTAAGGTCTTGCAAACAGGTTTTATTCGTGCGTTGTTCATACTTTTTCGTGCGTTACGTTTCCAGTCGCGTAAGCTTAGAGTTTTTAACCTCGGTGCTACCAGTAGAGATTATCTAGCTACTGATGTGTTTACAGCTATCGAGGATATGTTATGCAGGTGGAAGGTAGAGCGCATTAGCTGCGTATCCTAAAAGGCAGCTACTGCTGTAGTGCCTGGGACAGAATTTTAGATGGAATAGACTTGCCCTGGACCAATATCTTTCTCATAGCTGACTAAAACCTCAATCGGACGACCGAGCTGCATAGCCGACTGAGAAGCAGGAGGTTTAATTTTATTTATTTGGAGAAATTAACGGCGATACGAATTGTATGGACTAACAGCTTAGAACAAAACGTAGGCTAATAACAGGTTTCTACGTTTCAACATTGTACAGAAAGATGGTGGGAACAAAACAAACACAGCCACAGCTGTTAGCCCATTTTAGATTTACAATCAAATAGTAGTAGGTTGTACAGTGCACTTGCACCTATTGAAAGTAATCTAATGTGAACTATTGTGCTGTATGTTGTATAAACCATGAAACAACATGAATAGAAAGCAAATACTTGAAATGTAAATACCTACCTGTTTATTCTTTCAAGTTTGTTTTGTACTAATATGGATTACTTTGGGTGGCGGGTTTGAATCCCCCCGCGATACAAATGTTTGCATTATCTACATATATTTGAACCGGGTCTAATTGTTTCTCTATTAACCTATTATAAGTATATTTTTACAAAAAAACGTTACGAGCTTAGCTTAGTTTGGGGCTAGACGATGCTGTGTGAAATGTCCAGCATTATTTATTATTTATTTATATACATATTTATAAACATTTGCGTATGTCCTCAATCCGCAGAAAATATTATAATTGATTGATTGAAAATACTTTATTGCACTTATAAAACTAGTACAAAGGCGAACTTAATGCTAAAGAGCATTCTCTTCCTTTGTGTATTGTAGATAAAGATGTGTAGGTAGTGCACAGGAAAGGGAACTAATGAAAAATTGCCACAGGACTAATAAAAATAGCATAGGTACATACTACTTAAATACTTTATATCATATACTAAACTATATAATCAATTAATTACTGATAAATATTGTAATTCTTTTTTATTTCAGACTAGCCAACCCACCCGACTTCGCACAGATTTATTATTAAAATAAAATATACCACTCAGGGATAGAGACAGTTAAAAAAAATTAAAAACGGGCCAGTTTCTGAATTTACATCCAACATAATAACTTACAATCTACAAACTTTACTTATTTATAAGTATGTACAGATGTAATTACAAAGTAGCCGCCTCAACGATTCATAAACCACATGTGTACTTGCAACTATTTGTTGGATGATACAAAATTGTTGAGGCTCAAAGTCAATTTCACAACGCATTACCTTGGAAACACAAAAGCTAAAAGATGCCAAATAGAAATGCCGCCGTAAACCCAGTCCGCCACTTCCCGCGTTATATTACTTTTTACCCTCTTTCTGCGACAACATAACCAGTATTTTAGCGACAATTTCACCGGGTTTTTCGCCACTTTTTATCCGGTTTTCACCACTTCTCCCGGTTACCGCGACACTTGCTCTTTGTCGTTTTAATTGGCAACTCGGAGCGAGCGAGTGTTCTTTTCTTGGCAAAACATTTAACTTTATGTTATTTTGTGTTTGACGTTAATGTACCTTTGCATGTTTTCCGTCGTGTTGACGTTCAAACGGAGCTTTTAATATGAGCCCTTTGAGACCGTACGTGTAGTAGAAGTCACTTTATTGTCGGTTAAACGGTATCGAACCTATTTGTACTAAAAAATATTTATTTACCATGATATATAGAATGATGAGATATTATAGAAATAGATATACCAAACCAAATTTAACACTATAACCATAAATAGATTAAAATTAACACATGATATTCATTTCAGTAGAAACATAATTTAAATTGACTTGCCAAACACTGCACTACCTTTTTTTCCGATGGGAAAATGCTTTACGCATGTCCTCCAACTCGGGGAGAGCTGAAGGGGTCTGTCGGACTCTCCGTAGATTAGCAACCAACGGCATACCGACTAAAAACCCATCGATATTCCTTCAATCACCTCAGTGCCAGTGCATCATCGAACCGCCCATTTTGAGATGAGAGAGTCGATGACACACTAGCACTTGACAGAGTCACGGGGTCCCGGTTGGATTCAACCGCGGCCCTGTCGGTGAGCGTCTGCGTTAAGCGGACCCTTCGAACCCCCACGTGGGAGGGAGAGGAATGTCCTGGAATATTAAGGACAATCCTCGGCGTAGGAGACCTGTGCGATGCAGAGTTGGGGCTCCCCGCACCCAAACACTGCTGGTTCCCATCGAGCGGAAGAAGGCGGAGAAACTGTCTTCGCCTTCTCCCGGTCCTTCTTCTGCGGCGCGGCTCAGCGAGGGGGTCCTCCTCTCGTATGCATTCCGCAGCCTCTTTCTGTGACATCACCTCCTCACAGAAGGTGACTACGGCATTCCAGGCTCTGTCGCTGCCAAGTGCAGCCTCGACTATTCTTGGCAGCAAGAGATCCTGCCCAACAACTGCCACTAGCGCCTGTCGCTGTACTGCACAGGCACCACAGACCTCCAAAACACTGCACTACCTAGATTAACCTATCTTGTATTTGATCTCCACAATACAGGGAATCCTAGTGTGGAGGTCAAAGATAATGCATAATATTGTTAGGTATATAAATATTACTTAAGCTGATTTGTATAATTTTCAAATGATTAAGCATACATAAACATTATAATTAGTACCTATATTTAAACTAGCACCTATGTTTAAAATTGTTCATGACATCTTTTCAGGTTCTGTCGGTTCTATCTGTTCCGGTCCAATAAAAAAGTTTGTATTTTTATTTTTTTTATGTGAGTTTCTGAGTATCCCGGTTCACAAATCATGGTAAATAATTATAATGTTTATTAAGCATGATACGTAGTTCCCAAAGCAATGGCATCAAAACTGTTCTATATTTTCTAAAGGTTGTAGTTTGTAAGTTACCTTTGTTTTTTTAAACATGATAGAACTTCGTTTGACCACAATCTCACCTGATGGTAAGCGATGAGGTGGTCTAAGATGTAGCACGAAGATCTGGAAGGCCCGGATTGTAGTTATTAGGAAAAACAGACGACGGTAAAGTATTCCATACCTTAGCTGTAAGCATCAAGAACCGGAACGGTGTGTGCGAATGGGTGGTATATCAACTAGGTACGGATGGTACTGAGCCGTGCGCCTGCTTGTCCTTGTATACGAGATGAAAGTGGATGAAGCCGGAGGTGAACTCTAGTACAGAGATGTTTTTAGCCTCGGACATCGTTGAGTGATGTTACATCCGTGACGTGAACGATTTTATGAAACGAGTAAATACATCTTTGGTTTTCTACTCATTTGATTGGTATATTTTCATATCATTTAATCATTTATTATCAAAACATATAAATTATCACTTATATGAGAATCAGTAGACGTAGAAAAGATATTGTAGATTCGTTCGAGTTATGGTAGGTTCTTACTTCACTTCACTTAGTTCCCAAATAAATAAGTGACATTCATTCTAGAAGGTCACTAGCTCCCCCCACCACCCTAGGTAAAACCTGTGTTGTGGGAGATAGTCTCTTTCGTCCTGTGAGTTTGATTGTGTGTTTGTGTGCGTGTGTATTTGTATACGCAATATTTTTTTTCATTAAACTTAAAATTTCAATTTCGAATCATAAACCTTAATCCAATGACCTTAATTTAATAAATCCTATGAAGATGTAATATTTGTTGTTTGTACGTTTGTATGAATCAAGTGTTATCCGATACGAAGCGAATGAGAATTCTCTATTATACCTTACAATAGTATTATTCTAACTTTCGCGATCACTGTACCTACATAATTACTATGTAAAACGGGTATTTATCGCGTATGTAAATAAAAAATAAACGTATTAAAATAAAAAAACGAGTGTGCTTTAGACCACATGACTGAAGTCAAACTTCTTTTTCAAAATATTAATTTATAAAATTGTTTAATTACAAAATTGACCACACGTCTGTAGGTCGATCAGTCTATGTTCATTCTGAACAGACGCAACTCACACTCGCACATTAACGTTTAAAAATATACGAGACTCTCTCTCTCTCTTTCTCATCTTCAGTAACATATATATCCCTCTCAACTTCTGTTCGCACTTTTCACCAACTTACTGCCCAAGTCAAGCGTGCGTAAAGAAGTTTTACTTCAAAAATGTACATACGCGATAAATACCCGTTATTTAATAAAACTAAAATAAACAAATATTAAATCATAATTGCTAGACATTTCACACAGCGATATCTAGTCCTAAAGTTAGCAGTTCTTGCACTATATGAACCAGATAACTGCAACCTCCTACGTCTCAGCCGGCTATTCACCCACTGCACCACGGAGGACGTCGGATAAAATCTGCGCTTTGCCGAAACGGGTCAACTAGTGATAAATAAACATAATAATTCATAGTAAGTCCTCACGCACGTGCGAACATCCCCACATTGGCTTGCACAACGATCCAACGTATTCTAGTTCTGCAGCGCTTCGGGGATGTTTGCCGATGCGCGAGTTGACTGTTTCTATACAGTCATGCGAAAGCGGTGTACATTTCTGTTGCGCAGGGTTCGGGCTAGCTCAAGTGGCATTCTATGCGTGTTTGCAAGTAGGTTTGATTGCCAGTATATGAATCATTGCTGCATGGTACATATACTGCCAAACAAAAATACCTAGAGTAGTGTAGTTTTTATTATTATTATTATTTTTGTTCATGTATTTTATTTTGTGTCAGTGTTAAGAAATTATGGATTTTTATATCTGAAAAAAATAAGTTAATAAGCAACTAAACATGTTTAAATTTGACGTATTTGTATGATTTTACTACTCTCTAAATCATATTTAGCCACCAGATTGTGTAGGCATCGTTACCCAAGTCGCCCTTGTTCGAATATTGTTGGTCATTAAGCATGAGCGTCCGTGTATAACCAGCTTTAGCCTTTATATTGGCATGTAAGTAATTTCCATGTTGTCAAAGACAAGTCCATTCCCACGCGAGAGTCAAGATGCTAATCTTCCAACGCCCGGGGCACTTCCGTCCACAAATTGGGACGTTTCCTGAACGTGGCTCCCTTCTCTTGACATCTTCAATCTTGAAAAATCAATTTCTATTCTATAATGTATGAAAATTATTTATAATACCTCACAAGCTACTCGTAGATACGACAAAACAAAAAAGAAAGTAAAAGTGTAATGGGCGGTCTTATTTCTAAAAAAAGCGATCTCTCTATGACAACCTTTAGATGGCGACGACCAGTCAAAAAAAAAATATGATAAAAAAAATTAATGATAGTTGAATTTTAAGCCCTGACCACTAAATATATAGTAATTTTGAAATGAGGAACTTACCCGGTGACTCTTCCGGCATATCGGTGTAGTGGTGCGGCGGCGCCCCGCCCGGCCCCGCGTACAGCAGATTCAGTTCCCGAGCCTCGTTCTCCTCCTGCGCCTGTTGCCGCCGCAGCGCCACCTGGCGGGATAGGTAGTTTGTTAGGGGACTTGTACTGAGCATAGATATGTATTTCCTCATTAAGGCTGACTGAGCTGAGAAAATGGTACCTAGGTGCTAATCCTAGGGTCTAAATCCTGTCCCAAGCACTGAGTGTCTGCGTTTTTAAAAACGTTAGTTGTTATCTTATCTTATCTTCACCCTCGTTGCTTGCCACCAGACGTTGAATAAATCATCTTTTAATTTAGAGGTGTAGGTGTAGAGGCCACAGGTAACTGCTTTCTACCGGATTCCACGCGAACAAGACCGACTGGCGTAGCAAGCTGCTACGGCGTAGCCTGTACTGTAGCCTAGTGATGAGCTACGAGAATTTTTTTAATAACTTTATATAATTTGCTTTTGTATTGAAATGGACACAAATTAGCTTAAGCTTGTAAGGCGTGGAATACCTGCCCTAAAACTAAATATTAAACTAGTGGTTCGCCCCGAGCTGAGATCTCGCGAGTCTCCCATAAAAACAAAAAAATATTATTTGTAATATTTGACTATCAAAATAGTGCCACAAAATGCATAACCAACATACTTGACCTACAGTTTCATTCAAAGTACAGGTAACGGGAGTTCATATCGATTCATGCCATCACTACCTACCTATATATCGGATAAACGCTTCGAAAGTGTCTTGTTATCCTCGGGCAAACAAACATACATACATACAACGCCGATTTGCACAAGTTGATTTGTAGATCTCGCTCCGCTCGATCAATAAGCATAATTTATGTAATTATTATTTTAAGATGTGATAACGCTGCGCTGGCGCATGCTTACGACAAATAGATATGAAACTTCACCATTCCGATTCCTCCGTTTTTATTTTTGGTAAAGTTCTTATACTTTTTAGGTTATTAGCCATAATAAAAACTGAAATTTGACAAAATTCACAGGGCAGATCAGTGATCCCACAGTGCTGTAATTTAGTACGCGTGTAACTTAAGTAACATAAATATAGGAAAAAGTTAAAAATTCAGGATAACTGCAATTTGTAACCCAAAAAAGTTAACCACCGGTAACAGAAGTTCATGTACTTCCGTTACCGATAAATTGAATGAAACTGTAGGCCAAGTTAGTTGGTTATTTATTTCGTAACACTATTTTGATAGTCAAAGATTACAAATAGTATTTTTTTTATAATTGAAGACTCGCGATATCTCAGTTCGGAGCGAACCACTAGTTTATTCCACTTTGAATGAACCCAATAAATTAATAAATACTGAAAAAAGCATCACAAGTTATAACTAAAAAGGTTTGTAACTTTTTAGAGATAACCCCTTCTTAATGATAGCGTCCGACTGGGCGTGGGAGGTGCTCAGGTTTAACGAAGAGTTCAAAAAATGAAAACTCTGGCTTAACTATGGCTATGCTTACCCGAACAGGCAGACGACGTTTTCCGACGTAAGCGGTTTTCGATAATTGGCGCTGTTATAAAAGTCCACGTGAACAAGGTCGCGGGTAAATAGCTATTTATTTATATTTTAAACTCTGTGTGAAGAGTAACAAAGGCTACATTACCTGCGCCGCCATGACCCGCTGTCTCTCCGCGATGAGCGTGCATTTGGCGCAGACGCAGTCCCGCCACCTGCAGTACCGCTTGTGGCCTTTGAGTGCGGACACCACGCCGTGGTTGCGACACCGAGCGCATTTAGGAGTACGCTACGACAACAAAACACATCTATTCACAATGCAACTCTGATTAGCAGGCTGAAGTGGCAGTGAGCGTGGTACATAGCTCGAACAACTGCCGGCCAATGTTCTTGAATTAATTCAAATAATTAACTAACCTACATCTCAGAATGTAAACTAACTGTAATTATTCTTTTCATAATGTACAATCTTTCTTTTAACCTAGTTAGACTGATTTTCATTTGAGCACAATCTCATCTGATGGTAAGCTATGATGTGATCTAATGGCGGGTTCCTATATCCGTCAGTAAACAGCTACGACTCGTTTGTCCTTGAAAACGTGGCAAAAGTTTGACACTAGTTTAACACTTTTTCCAGGAGATATGAGTATAGGAGACGAATATAAGAACCCGCCATAAGCTAAGGTGCTTAATGTTAGACTGGTCTTATAATGCGATAATTCCTATAATGTAAATGTCTAATATTTCTAATTGTTAATTTCACGATTCTAATAAACTATTAATAATAATTTTACTTAGAAAACTTTCGTTATTGATTTCAATCATTATTATAAATACGGGATTTATCACGTACCGTCTTATCCGTGTTTTGAACGAGAGTGTGCGAGGCGAGACGTTATTCGGAGCGGAATGCACTCACCCTGATGAAGGTTCACGAATTGAACCGAAACATTGTCGGTCGAAACACCGAGCCGACGGTACGTGATAAATCCCGTATTTATTATATATATCCGACCGCCTCCCCCCCTCTCCCCCCCCCCCCGCCCACATTTATAAAATGCATAATTGTTTGTTTCACATTAAAGTTACCTAATTTACACGCATGTACTTACCATTATAAAAAATGTTATTATTACCGACGACCTCCATGGCGAAGTGGGAGAATAGCCGGCTAAGACGCAGGAGGTTGCGGGTTCGATTCTCGCCGCGCAACAAGACATAGTCGACAGTCGACATATCTAAGCCTTATTATTGTTTTGTTTTTGTACCTGCATGTGTATACTGTTACCACCGCGCTCACCTACTCTTAAAACTGATTAAAATATAATACTTAAATGCTTTTATATTGCAACATTATGTATGCTGTTGATATTAGTATTTAAAAAGTTTTAAAACTATGTTCTATCTCTTAATAATTTGTGTACCTGTGTTGAACTTATAAATGTCTAGTTTATTTTAATTTTATTTATTTCGGAACAACAAACAGTTACACTATAAAGGTTAGGCAAGATACAGTATTCATGTGATACAAGTATTAATAATGTAACCCACTATGTTATTCACATATTGGTAAGACAGACTCTGTCTTGTAGATAGATAGATAGAAAACGCTTTATTGTAAATCACACTTAAATTAAAAAAACAATAACAATACAAGCAGAAATACAATGTAAATGTAATCTAAATGTAGATGCAACTAGAGGGCCTGAAGGGCCTTTTAACTATTTAAATCAAAACTATAATGATATAAGTAATTTGAAAGTATGCAAAGTAAATATAGGAAAAAGAAGAAGTTAAAGGAAAAGCACAGAACGGAATTACGCTAAGACAGAAGCGACTGAAGGTCGTGTTTTGAAAGTATTACAGACACTAAGTTCTTAAATTGATAATTTGAGCATGCAAATATGTCTACAGCCTCGAATGACTTATTGTAAGACTCGTACTGTCTTATTGTTAATAGTTTTACAGTATTTTAATGAAATTAATTATGTTATGGCGACCTCTGTGGCGCAGTGGGCGAATAGCCGGATGAGACGCAGGAGAGGGTTCGATTCCCGCCGCGGAATAAATGTTTGCATGACCTACAGATATTTGTTCCGGGTCTTGATGTTAATACTCTATAAGTATGTTATTTACAACAAAAATGTATATAAGCAAGTTATCTCGTTCTCATGTACTATCAGCAAAAAGTCCGCTCTGCCACCTTAAGGGTGAATTTTCTATGAAGCGACTAGCAGTTACCCCGCCTTGAAGTTTAATAAAACCCGCCTTGAACTTTATTAAAACTCTAAAAGTCATAAAAACAAAGGGCTTTCACAAAAATAAACAGATGTTCAATATTGTTCATCTCTCCGATTGGCCAAAATAAAAAAAAACAAAAGAAAAAGGCGGTGTCAGCTAGCTAACTACTTGCAAGCGAAACTGTTTCAAAACTGGCAGAGCGGATTTTTTTCTGATTGTACAAGCTTTGCTAAGTTTGGGGCTAGATAGCGCTGTGTGAAATGTCATGCATTATTTATTTATTATTGCATATACAGATACACCACGCAGAAAGAAAAAAATACCCTCCCTTTGTGCAGTCGGGAAATGGAGCCTATGTCCCAATCTGTGTACCAATTGTTTTCTAAATCGGTTCAGCCGTAAAAAACAGACAGAGGGACAGAATTACTTTAGTATTTATATTAGTATTGATAATTAAACACTGAATTTTGACCACAACCTGATTTTTACATTAAGATTCCCTAAAACGAAATACAAGTGTTGCCGTTTTTTTCAAAGAAAATAAAATTGTAAAAAATTATTAGAAAGTTTGTCTTTAACAGTCTCTGTGGCTCCATCGGCTGCAGCAGCCGATGGAGCCACAGAGACTGTTAAAGACAAACTTTCTAATAATTTTTTACAATTTTATTTTCTTTGAAAAAAACGGCAACACTTGTATTTCGTTTTAGGGAATCTTAATGTAAAAATCAGGTTGTGGTCAAAATTCAGTGTTTAATTATCAATACTAATATAAATACTAAAGTAATTCTGTCCCTCTGTTCATCAAGTTGCTCTTAAGTTATATAACATATTATATATATCTCAAAACGTCACAATTATAAAAAAAGCTAAAAATACTCGAGTTATTTACAATTATTATGTAAAACGATCGCAAACTTATGTAAATACTAGTTAAGCTAATGTTTTGAGTACATACCCTGTGTTGAAAGTTTGACTCAAAGCCTTCCAAGAGAGACAATCTCATCAAATCCCGTTCAGTATTTTTTTCATGATACTGGAACAAACAGACAAACATTCTAAAAATATATATTGGATCCACAGACTTTACTCACTAAAATGTTTATGTTGTAAGCCGGCTAGTCCTTCCCCGGAATAGGGATATAGAAAACTACATTTTTAAATAGCCCTAGAAAAAGTTTCTTGAAAGATATTTTTTGAAATGTTCTATTTTACAAGTCTGTGAAACCAAAAAATATATTTTCAGAAAATTTGTCTGCTCGATTGCGCAACGATGCCTAAAAATGTTTCGTAAAATCATACAAATACGTCAAAATTAAACATATTTAGTCGCTAAATACGTTTAGGGATCGTTGTGCAAGTTTTTACACGACGGCAAAGCCAAAAGGAAAGGTTATGTTTTTAGCCATGTGTGTATGTATTTTCCAGCGTAACACCTAAGCTATTTATTTTTAATGTATTCTCTAACTAGCTTCCGCCCGCGGCTTCGCACGCGTGGTTTGTCAATAAAAAGTGGCCTATATGTTAATCCAGGTTATAATCTACGTACATACCAAATTTCATCTCAATCGGTTCAGCCGTTACGACTTGATTGTGTAACAAACAAATAAAGAAACAAACATCAAAATTTTCGCATTTATAATATTAGTGTGACATTAATACACCAGATAAATAACTCGCACCTAGTTATGTATTTTTATAAACGAACTCATTAACTAATTAACTATTAAAATTATTGATTGATATTCGCCAAAACCAATTATAATATTTTTAAAAAGAAAATAGTCATAGTAATTTGTAGGCTTTTATATAAAAACTCTAAAATGTTCCGAATACTTATGCCTAATCGAGTTTCTAAGCAACAAAACAGTTTGTAGATAATATTATTTTTGGAGCGGGTTCATCTGCACTTTAGTTTACTACCTTCTTTTTTTGTTGCCATTCCCAAATGAACTGATAATAACACTTTAAAACATAACGTAACACTATACAATACATCCCACACCACACACACTAGAAACACTATACACAGATAAACACACACACACACTCCAAATGCGATCAAGCAAACATTGCAGCTCAAGGGGCACTTCTTCATTAATTTAAATATTTCAAAAAAATTTAATACTCTTTTTTTTGTTGTAAACCATTTCTTGTAATTTTTTATTTTTAATTTTTGTAAAAATTTAGTTATAATAGGTATATTAAAGTTAACTGGCGGGTTACTTTGCCGCGTCAAATTTATAAAAGTTTAGTATTACATAATGTAGATTCAATTTGGTTAAGTTCAGTATTATGTTAATAAATGTATGATTACGGTAATGTAACTGTGAATCTAAGTATTATTAAATAAATAAATTAAAAAATTGCGGCCAATAAATTGTACAACCGCTCTACCTAACTAGTCTAACTACTAACCTACTAACAGTTCCTTTTCAAGTATCTTTGTGTTACTAACACTTTTTAATTCGTTTATTGATGCAATTTATTAAATTTAAGATTAGAACTGTAAGCAAGAAAATGAGTTTTTATGTCAACTAAAATCTATAGTTATTGCTATACTTGAAAAAACATAGCTTGATCTTTGCGACATTTGTTAAACTGACATTCCGCATTAAGTACACCGCACTCCGTAATTTTTAAAAAATTTCGCTCCATCCAAAGGTTGCCTGGAAGAGATCGCTTTTAGCGATAAGGCCGCCCATTGTATTGCCTTATTTATTTTAACCCAGTACTTATTTTTTTTATTATTTCTGTTTGTGTGGTAATTCAATAAAGAGTTATCTATCTATCTATCTATCTATCATTCCTAGGGTTGTTATGATACAGAAAAAAATATCGATAGTAATTATCGATAGAAGCTTTGCAGTAAGACCAATTGTTGGACTTTTGAGGGCTCCAACAACCCGTAACGACTGCCATTAGATTTTCGTATGGCAGCCGGGACCGACGGCTTAACGTGCTTTCCGAGGCACGACCAGACCAGTGCAAAAACCCATATTCATGCATACAAATATTTGCACTGAGCGAGGATCAAACCCGCGACCTCCTGCGCAGCAGTCGTGTTCACTACCGCTTCGGCACGAAGGCTGTCTGTCATGTAATAGCGGTCCACCATTTTGGTTTTCTCGCTCAAAATATTCACGCAAGAGCATCACAAACTCACGACTTTGACTGTTCAAAATAGTTTTCTTCGTTCTCTTTGGCATTATGCCAACAAACAATGAAAACAAACAATAAAAACAAACAATAACAACAAAGAAACTAACAATAATAAATAAACTTAACAAATTAACAGCAATAGTAACAAAAACAAAGTGATGAGAACGGAAAACACGTGGCGTATACAAGGCGTTAGCACTCGTACTGAGGAGAATGGGTCATGTCAAACAAGATGGCGGCGCGTTGGCGCCATCTAGCGGAAGAAGACACTCCGCGGCCAAACTTCTCTCGAACCCCAAAGTTGTCGGAAGGAATGTTACGAGTAGGTTAGAATTTAGATTTTATTTACTCACAAAAAATGATTTATAAAATAAATATAATTTAATATAATTTATTTTTTTATTAAATAATGTTATTTTTTTTAAATATTCAATAATGTTATTTTTTTTAAATATTCAATAATGTTATTTTTTTAATTTAAATGATAAATTAATTTTGAATTAAGTTTTATACAAAATATCGATAGTTTATAGTCTGTGGTCACGATGATTCATCGCTCATCACTATAATTCGCTCAGCATGCCCATAAAGTATGACATTGACTGGTACCTTTGTCCGTACTGTTAAATTCAGAACTTCATAGGCGCGATTTTACTGACAGCTGTCCCAGAGATCAAGCTATGTTTTTTCTAGTATAGTAAGTAAAGGGACAATTTTTGGCAGGGCTTTAATAAACCGGACCATATATAGATATGTATATCATACCAATAGTTTTTATAGCACAACATTATATTTTTGTTTTTAATTTTGCATTTTTGATTTTATTAATACTTTTATTTTATGTTATTAATCTTGACATTATTTCATTCGTATTATTATATACAATTTTATTAAGTACCTACCTACTTAATTTTGATTTGATTGATTGAAAATATTACATTGCATTTATAATACCAGTACAAAGGCGAACTTAACCCTTACGAACATTCTCTTCCAGATAAACTGTGTGTATTTTAGATAGAGATGTGTAGGCACATGACTAATAAAAATAGCATAATATAGATACATAGGTAATACATAAATAAATATACTTATATACTTTATATGAGTATTATATAAGTATACGATTTAGATAGATAGATAGATAATTCTTTATTGTTACACCAAATTAAAATAACTTAACCTAGAAAACTTAAAGACTAATACATGGTGGTACAATGGGCGGCCTTATCGCTCAAAGCGATCTCTTCCAGACAACTTTTTGTTTTAATTATTATTTATTTTAATGTTGCATTAAAATGTATATGAAATAATAAAATTATGAGTGACTGTAGGTCCTGTACATTTATACTGACAAATATAGGTACCTAAGTATATCGACCACATTCAGAACAAATAAATATCTTTATCTCTATCTTTTGTACTTCTATTAGATCCTAGTTTTTATTATAAATACGGGATTTATCACGTACCGTCTTATCGGTGTTTCGACCGACAATGTTTCGGTTCAATTCGTGAACCTTCATCAGGGTGAGTGCGATCCGCTCCGAATAACATCTCGCCTCGCACTGGTATAACATTGTCGGTCGAAACACCGATAAGACGGTACGTGATAAATCCCGTATTTATAATAATGATTGAAATCAATCACGAAAGTTTTCTAAGTAAAAATATCCTTGTTTATTATTATTTCGAGATTATAAATAATTTTTATTTGAAAGCACCCGCAGAGCAGACTAAATTCTTCACAATTTTCTTTGTAATTTGAAACTTTTGTTAAAACTCATAAAATTACCTATTCTAACAAATGCCAGGAAGTTTATACCAAAATCGCCACAAAAGTAACATTCATATAAGCTTATTATGCCATTATAGGCATGATTAAGCACGTTGTGTGTTATTATACCCTTTGTTACAACATTCCACCTCGTGTTACAATGTGTTACGTGTCGATTACAGAGGGGTTGCAATCAGATTACAATTTGCGTAATTACGCGGGTAGTAATGTAATTTGGTTTGAGGAAGTGATACTTGAACCTTTTTGTGATTTTGTTGTAAGTACCTAATTTTATTTTATTTTTAAATATTAATAAGTTTCATCATTATTTTTAAACCAGGTTATTTTACCATACGATAAATTTAATTAAGTATTTGGTTAAAATAAGTAATTGATTTTTTTATGAGAAACCGTTGTACCTACATATATGTTTAGTTAAATCCAAGTATTTTTGCCGTCGGCATCGCTCTAGCGGTAAAACCTAACAACTTACGAAACTACCTTTACTACTTTACTAGAATATACATTTATTAACATAAATAATAGTTACATATCTCTTTATAAATACATAAGAATTAATTGAATTTTTAAAAGACCTTTGCAAACGATCTATAGATAGCGTAACTGCTTCAGATCATTACCAGGCGGAATTGTCCCTGTGACACTAGCTGTATTGTAACGTCAAATTGCAATGTGTTGACCCAGAGAAGCGTTAGCTCTCAGATCTGACGCCCTGAACTAATATTCAAAATTCGATGGTTCCCGGTACTCCATGGACCCATGTTCTCCACCCCATGTGGCTAAAATACTTAAGCTATAGTTTACTGAAAAGCTTGCCTAAAGCATCGATAGATCGTTTGCCATAGTTCGTAGATAGTTCAGCTGTGTCTATTAGATAAACATACCTACTTATAACGTGTTTGTTAATATATCCTATCACTTAAAACATTTATTTTGATCATATGAATATGATTATACACAATTAGATTTATTTTTTTCCATTACTTTTCTCAACCAGTTCCTCAGTAGGTAAATATAAAATTTTTCGCAATGTAAATTATATTGTCTATTACAGAAAACACATAGCCTGTAGGTATAGTCTGTATATACTTATAACTAGTAACCTATACACAATTAAATTTTAAATAATACGAATTTTCTCGATGTTGAATCATTTACGACCTCCGTGGTACAGTGGGCGAATAGCCGGCTGAGACGCAGGAGGTAGCGGGTTCAATTCCCGCTGCGGAGCAAATGTTTGTATGATCTACAGATATTTGTTCCGGGTCTGGATGTTTTTCTATATATTATAAGTACCTATATATTTACAAAAAAAACAGTAAGTATACAAGTATTCAATTAGTTATCTGGTTCCCATAGTACAAGCTCTGCTTACTTTGGGGCTAGATAGCGCTGTGTGAAATGTTCGACATTTATCTAGATAAATGTCGAAAAATAAATGTGCGAGATGTCCAGCCACATTTATTTATTTACGAAAAACCTTTTGTAACATCTCATAAAATCCTAATAAGTACCTGATATCTCTCCGAAGCCCTGAGGAAGAAGGGAGGCAATGCAGCCAGCACCGGGTGCTGCACCAACTGGGACACATCTACGCCGTTTGGCAGAGACATCTCCATAATACAACCACTGCTCGTTAGAATAAAACCTTTACGCACGCACCAAATCTAACATCGTCCAAAAACAAGACCACAAAAAAGTTACTGTTAGAAATATGTATGTATAAAAAGTATTATAAACTCTTTAAAAAAGGAACACGAAAATGGTGCAACGGAAAAAGCGCAACAAAAGTTCGCGTTCCAAATTCAACCGCGACGTTTCACCAACGTTCCGGTCCACGATTTTATGAACACTGTTGCTTCATTTTCGGCGAGCGACAGTAGCTGGCTGCCAGAGGGAGACGGCGATAGCACGAAACGAGACAGTTTCAGGTATAACTCCGTCCCGCTCGCACGCCAGCTTTAACTGTACATGTTGTATCATCCGGTTATATAAAATGTTGTAAGATGAACTGGTAGGGCGGTCGGGACCCGCCTCTGTGCCGCGATTGGTCCTAACGTTTGAAACTTAATTTATAAAGGTGACTTTTTTGAGAACCAGTTTTTACGGACAAAGCTATTGAATGAACAAAAAACACAATTATATTTGTTATTCGGTTCGCGTATTCCGCTTTTGTGAGGCTTTATTCTCTCATTGTTTATCCTTTGTTCTTTATAGAAAGTATTTCATAATGAGATGTTAACTATCGATCGTGCGTTCCTAGCTTTCTGTCGCTGGCTATCGCTGATTCATCTTGACGTTGTTTCAGTTGATGATCTTGTTTAAATATTGTCTCGTGTGAATATCCCTGGAGTGGATTTTATTTAAACTCTTCTATTGTCAGGCAACAGGCTGGATGTAGGTACTCTACATTATCTGTCAGTTTTAATATAAAATGCATTCATTTGATTTTCCGATTAGGAAGACTTACCTAAACATTTTGTCGGTTTTAAAATGGATTTTTTTCTTTTGTTTTAATTTTTTATTTTCGTAAGTATTGTATTATTTAGGACTCTAAAAAAAGTTAGGTTAGAGACAAAGATATATAAATATTTTATTTTGGAGATTAGTTACCAATCTAGTAATCTACCTAACGTAATATGATTAATTAATATAATTATTATTAATAAAGTCAAAATTATTCTTCATTCAATGAAATAATATTTTAGATAATTTCTAATCATCTTTTTACGTCTGTTCTAAATTTACAAAGATTCCTAGTGCTCTAAAAATATATAAATTTATTTTCAAACATCCCTTAAATGATTTTATTTAAATTCAATTCAAATTCCAACAAAAGACCCATTTCAAAGATACATCCGCCATCTTCAAATTAAATTAAATTCAAACGTGGAACGCCGCGCGTCGGGAAGGTGCGTTCGAATTGAGATATTTCAATTTGTCGCGGGAATTCGATTTCAATTACAATGCCAGTTGGGAGCTGGGGGTGGGAGGGGAGAAGGTGGTCTGTAGGGGGGATAATTATCAATGTAATAACTGAGTTATTTAGGTATTTGACACGATACTGAGAGGGTGTTTGTGGATTGATTCAATTTTTGTTAGGTAATAGTCAGATTTTTTATAAGTGTAATAATGTTGTACCGCCAATTCCGATTAAAAATGCATGCTGGGTTTTCTGTTTACGTATATGTAATTGTTTTCTTTAATTTAAGACCATCATTACCAGTAGGTACCCTCGGTTTCAATCCAGGTCATACACAAACTATCTGTAAACCAAATTTTATCAAAATGGGTTTACCCGTTACAACGTATTTGAGTAACAAAGAAACATCCAAATTATAATACTAGTGTGAGGCTTCACGAAAATAAATCATTTAGTGTCATTAATGAACGCGCATGGAATGCTCCATATTAATGTTAAAAATATTATTTGTTACCTTTTTTAAGCTCCTTTATAACCCTTTGCCCAGCAGTGAGACAATGTAGGTTCATTACAGAAAAAAATACCCCAAAATAGCTCCTTTATTCTAGCATAGCCTTACCATAAACGTGCTATTGTTTGCAGTTGATAGATAGTTACTGTGCATCACTTTAGAAAACAGAAAATCGAAATAAAATCTGAAATGGAACTCTAAAATGAAAAGAGTCAAATGAAACCTCTACTTCATAATAAAGAGCTTTCCAACAATACTACACACACTGGAGGGCAAGCAATTTTTTTCATCCACTATTTACCTCAATCGTCAATGGGAAGTATTTACCTCAAAAATGATTATCCTAATTACCTTATTTAAACTTAAATAGGACCACCTTAGACCCATCAATTAAAAAAGGTCATCAAAATTCGTTTACCCAATAAATAAATAAACAAAAAACGATTATTTTAGACCAGACAGGGATTCATAATTTTTGTTAGTAACACAGAAAAATCTTACTGAAAAAATATTGTTAGATAGTAGGTACACAAAAATGTAAAGCTAAGAAATGAATACGGCAATATTGGAGCATGAGCGCATCTACTGAGACACCAGGCATGTGATCTTAAGCAAAGCCATCCAGCGCCTCGTGATAGATGAGCTCATGCTCCCGGTAACAACGGTCAGGAAGCTGTTGGCGCTACCACGCGTGTGACTCGCGTAGAAGTCATCCGTACGCGCGTCTGCAAACATCCCTGATGCGCTACAGAACCTTGCCAGCCCCAACAACATCCTGAAGCCGTTATTGTATTGGATTCGTAAGGCATTGTAGGATTTAAAGAATAATGTGTAAAAATTAAGAAAAAATACTAATTGAGAGACACATCTTTTTTTAAAGTCTGCTAAAAAGGAATAAATAACTTACTACATAATAAGTTTTTTGTTGAAAAAATACTTTTTCAAAACAAGCTTTTATAAAATTCATAATCGGAACCGCAAGCAGATTCAAATGAGCCCTAACACTTCTAACTATAATCCATTCAGAAGTTCCGTTGTCTAGCATCCGTCTCCATCGTGAGACCACCTCCATTGTAACTTAATATTGCATTGTCACCGAAGTTACATGTGTATTCCAAATTTCAGCTCAATCGGTTAAGGGGAACGGGTTTAAAATTCAGTTGCAAGATTCCACCCGGACAATCATACATACATTGCAAGTTAATAAAACGCTTGTAAAAAACTCCGTATTTTACAGTAATAAAATCGTTTTAAGATTATTTATACAGCACCTGCCAAATATAATATAAAAAAGTATATTCTGTAAACGCAAAAACATAATATTGTCTCTCCCCCTTCTCCCTTAGGTGTGGGAATAGGAGGGAGCCACAGGTTAAACAACAGTCAATCCTAATGAGAATTCATCGAATTGATAACGTATTGAAATAGGGTTAACTTTGTGTGGTATGCTGAATACCTACCTACCTACCTACCTACCTACATGGTAGCTTAGTGGAAGACACATTGAATCTTGATTTTGAAGTTGTGGGTTCAAAATCCAGGCAGTAAATATTATTAACCAAGCAAAGCGAGATCTCTAAATCAACTTAGGCAAATCGGCGTTTTATGTATGTATATATGTTTTTTTGTCCGAGGATAACATTTGAAGCGTTTATCCGATCATCGTGAAATTTAGTATATAGGTAGGTAGTGATGGCACAATTTTGGTGTGACTAAATGAGCTAAAAATGTTGGGGGGTTGTTGAGATATTGGGGTTCAAGTAAAAAAAACTAAACTATCCGGTCAAATTTCTAGACTGATAGAAGGTTTCTGTGAGTACATTTCGACCCCGTTTTTATTTTTAGTTTAAACCTTGTAGTTTTTAAGTTGTTAGCCATAATAAAAACAAAACTTTTACAAAATTCACAGGGTACACCAGTGACCTAACAGTGCTGAAATTTGGTACGCGGGTAGCTTTAGAGACACAAATATAGGGAAAAGATCTGAAATTCAGAATAACTGCAATTTCTACCCCTAAAAAATTGTAACTTTCATGAACTCTCGCTACCTGTAATCTGAATGAAACTGTAGGTCAAGTTATTGGTTATTTCGTGGCACTGTTTTGATAGTCAAAGATTACAAATAATATTTATTAGTTTTTAAGAGACTCGCGAGATCTCAGTTCAGGGCGAACCACTACATTAGTAATCTCTATAATATAAAAATGAATCGCAAAATGTGTTGGTAAGCGCATAATCAACAACGCCTGGACCAATTTGGGCAATTATTTTATTGTTGTATTTCTTATTGTCAGGAGAAGGTTCTTATGAAAGAAAAAATTAAGAAAATTCGCGCAAAATTAGAAAATTTAAGAATACTTAACCAGCATATAAAATTATTTATAATCTAACCTTAGCGCTTTTATAATGTAACCTTATGACGTTTGACATAGAATTGACAGAATGCGTGCTGCAAATATCGTCAAAGAGGATGTAAAAAAAATTAATATCGTTTGAAACAGATGCTTCGGTAGGAGTTATCCCGAGATATATTGTCTATATATATAAAAACTAATTGCTGTTCGTTAGTCTCGCTAAAACTCGAGAACGGGTGGAGCGATTTGGCTAATTTTGGTATTGAATTATTTGTGGAAGTCATTCATTTTTCTCATACATAATGATGGCCGGGGACAACAATTGACAATTCTACCAGGGTGACTTATATTGACAGCCCGCGTTATACCTATGCATGTCAAGCCGATACGAAGTTCGGCGGGACCACTAGTATTTTTATAAAAGTATTTGTAGAATAAGAGTAGTAGTGTTTCTAAAGAAAGGGCTCGTCGGGGGAAGTACTACCATCTTACTGACGTCAAGTGGCATTGCTGTGTTATGATTGCTGGTGAAATTACAGGCGCATACATCTGTACGAGGTCATACTTTGTGGGCCGTAGGCTTGGTGGCAACTACAGATGAAAAAAAACTTATATTAAGTAGGAAGTAGTTAAATTAGTAAAGTAACTAACACAGTTTTTTTTAAACCTGCCTGTTGTATAATTTATAAAAACAGAAAAGAGGTCGCTTTAAAGCAATAAGAGAAAAGCCATCTTGCAAAACAATCTAGATTTATTACCTTGTTCCGCAAATTCAAATAAAATAAATTCTAGTCATAAATTAAAAGCACGTCCCCGTAATAATGTAGGTTCTGTAAACTCAGGTGTGAGTCGTCGTCCCCCCCCCCCCCCCCCCCAAACCTTGTGGGTTGCGGGTTGAAGGGGCAGGGAGGGGGTGAGTAAATGAGAATTCCGCAGTGGAGCGATCAACACGCGAAATGTTCACATTGCGCAAACGTCTCAACTTAGCGTAGGGAGGGGGCGATGTGGTGTCTTATTGTTGTCGATATCGATGCTCACTAATAGATATTTCTGATAAATATTCTTTGTCAATAAATGTTTCTGATTCTGATTCTGTCTTTGAGGAAGAATTTGTATTTAATAAGTGTGCTATATTGACTTAATAAGTATGTAATTACTTATTAAAACGGGTATTTATCACGTATATATTTTTTATTTGTTATCCCGACGTTTCGACTATGTTGCAACAGCTGTGGTCGCGGGCGAACTGCCTCAATCCGCCGTTTGTATAACAAATATTAAAAAAACCGGCCCAAGTGCGAGTCGGATCCGCGCACGAGGGATTCCGTAACATTATCTAAAAAACGGCAAAAAATCCTGTTTGTTGTATGGGAGCTTCCCTTAAATATTTATATTATTCTTTTTTTTGTATTTATTGTTATAGCGGCCACAGAAATACCTACATCATCTGTAAAAATTTCAACTGTCTAACTATCACGGTTCATGAGATACAGCCTGGTGACAGACAGACAGACAGCGGAGTCTTAATAATAGGGTCCCGTAAACTAACTAACTAAACTACTAAACCGTAACTAGATAGATAGATAGAAAACGCTTTATTGTATACCACACTTAAACTAACAAATCATAATTAAAACACTTAAAACTAGACACGCGATAGTACAATTGGCGGTCTTATCTCTAAAAGCGATCTCTTCCAGACAACCTTTGGATGGACTGGATTTTACGAGAACGTTAAAGGACGGTAGCTTTATAACATAAGCTTGTTATTTAATTGTAGGTATACTTACATAAGCAAAACAGAAGAAATAGATACCAGGGTAGGTAATATTAGCATAAATATTATACATAAACATTCTATGATATTAAATATACTAACAATAAATAAAATATGAAACAGCTGTAATACAAACAGTAACAACGACATATATGATAACAAAATAAAATTACTCAGCTCTCTGATGCAGACAAATAGTGATTAAACAATAGCGTTTTAAAGATAGGAAGGGATTTGGCAGATCTAATAAAAGAAGGAAGAGAATTCCATAGACGAATAGCTTGTACAGTAAGGAGTTGTCATAAAATTTAGAAGAGTGGATAGGAATTTTAAGTTTCAAGGACTTAGAAGAGCGCAACGGACGAGGATTAGATAGATGGAGATATTCAAAGCGTTCTCTAAGATTAGAAGGACTAGAAGGATTGAACAACTTACTGTACAAAAGAGTGAGGATATGAGAATTCCTGCGGTAGCGAATGGTAGCGAAAATTAGAAACGTGGTCATATTTTCGTAGTCCAAATATAAACCTGATACAAACGTTCTGAAGGCGCTCAAGTTTGTCAAAGTGTTTCTGAGTGAGATCCGGATAGCAGGCGTCAGCATAGTCAAGAATAGGGAGTAAGAGGGATTGTGCCAGCGCAACTTTGGTAGATGTCGGTAGAAAGTTCCGTAGCCTTCTCAATGATGCCGCCGAAGCGAACAACTTCCGACTTAGTTCGGCTAGATGAGGTCCCCATGACATGTCCTTATCAATAAGTACGCCTAAGTTTTTCACGCAGTTACTTATAGGTATCGGAACGCTATCAAATATGATTGGAGGAAGACCAGCCCAGTCAATCTTAGATGTCATCCTGGAGCTGCCTACAACGATAAACTGCGTTTTCAATGGGTTAACACTGATACCGTATGATTTACTCCATGTGAGTATCCGAGCTAAGTCCTCATTTATGATTGCAAAACCTATCTCTAAGTTGTTGACAGGTGTTTGTGTGTAAATCTGGAGATCATCTGCGTAAAGGTGGTAGGAAGAAAAGAGAGTGTGAGAGATCGAATTTATAAAGATAGCGAACAGAAGACGAGAAAGCACGCCGCCCTGAGGAACACCGGCAGTCAAACTACACCACGAGGAATAAGTGTCATAAATACGAATACGCTGCTGGCGTCCAAACAGGTAACTTTGAAACCAATCAATAGCCATTGGAGAGATGTTAAGTGATCGGAGAACAGCCAGAAGAATGTCAAAATCAACATTATTGAAGGCTAAAGTCCAACAATGACAACATAGTCACATGCCCATTGTCCATACCCTGACGAATGTCATCGGTGATTTTAGTCAAAGCCGTCGTGGTGCTATGACCACGGCGAAACCCGGATTGGAGAGGATTCATGAGAGAATTTCTAGTAAGGAAATTACTTAGTTGGTGATGGACTAGGCGCTCTAGGACTTTAGAGAGAAATGGAAGGATAGATATGGGACGGAATTCAGAGAACAAGGAAGGATTGGGCTTTTTGGGCAGCGGAATTATCTGGGCATTCTTCCAGACTAAGGGAAACTTTCCGCTAGTTATAGAGAAATTAAGGATGTGCGTAAGGACATGAATGACTTCGCCGAGTATGGGCACCAGCATATTGCGGCTAATGCTGTCATTGCCGACAGCATTGGATGTAATGGATGTTACACTTCTCCTAACATCAGAAACAGAGAATTCAATAAAGAGAAAAGGAGTAGAATTTATAGGAATCGATGAGAGGTGATTAATAGTGACAGATTTTGTTGGTCCATCAATATTAGCAGATAATGAAAAGTGTTTATTAAGCAGGTCAATATCTAAATCTTTAGGTAAGTTGTCAAGACGTGATTTTCCAATCCCTAAAGTTCGGAGAAACTTCCAAACCTTGGATGGGTCATCATTATCGACAGATTTGCGAATGAAACGGCGTTGTGCATCCCTACACACCTTATTACAGAGATTTTGGCGTTCGATATATTTACGGTAATTTTCATCAGTAGGACGACACTTATTCTTAAACTTAGCAACGTTTTTTCTATGCATAACGTAACAAAAGGGTAAACCCTTTATTTTACGGAACCCTAAAAAAGGTACATACGCGATAAATACCCGTTTTAATCAGTAATTAAGTAGGTATCTACAGCGATCGCGAAAGTTTGAAATATATATTATTTTTCAAACTTTCTGTTTTTATATATTTTACAAAAGTCAGTCTCTGTAAGTTAAGCATATCCTTTTGTGTCCCATCTCAACTTTTCCCTCTGCATTGACCACAACAAAAACAAATACATATGTACCAAAACAAATCAGCATGTCTATGGTTTTTATTCTGAATTATACTGAACTACTTTATTTATGCATTGCAGTATTTTTTTATTACAAAGTAAATATGGCATTCCATATTATGCTAATATTAAATTTATATCATTGTTCATCGATAATCCCACTTTCCCCGTTGTTTCTCCACACTAGTAAGCGTGGGAGCGAGCAAATATCTTCGCAAGCGTTAAAATGAAATGTTCGCAATTTGAATATCGTTCTACCCTCCCCTTTCCCCTCCCTCAGACACCCCCCGGTCTCCCGCCGGAAGACGACGGTAGAACGTAACTGGGTTTATTTTACTAAGGATATAAGGGATTTAACAAGTTTTTATTCAATTTTCTTTCAGATATGGATTTTCATGACAAAATTCACACAAGTAACGAAATAGTGATAGTTTCATTATTTCAACGCTGGAGAGTTGCAGATATTAAATCCAGTAACAAAAAGATATTAATTTTACAAAACGCTACGCCGTAGCAAGTCGTAGTACTGTAGATTCATATTTTTTTTTCATAGTATCACAATTTTTTTGCCCATCAAATCTTGTTATCGTATTTTAACTGGTTTCCGTATCATCCATTAAAATCAGCAGTCCTCGATATAGTTAGACCAGAACGTCGTTCCGTTTTCTAAAAATTCTCCTCATATATTTCTGGTTTGGTGAAAAACCTACCTTCGGTCTTTTTAAATATGTATTTTAAGTATTAGGATTAAAACTTTATCATATATTTTAGTATACCTAAGAATATATGTGTACCTAAATGTATGCTCCAAAGTACACCGCACTCCGTATCTTCGTAAATTTCGCTCCATCCAAAGGTTGTGTGGAAGAGTTCGCTTTCAGCGATAAGACCATCCTGCCTTATTTGTTCTAGGCTGGTACTTATTTTTGTATTAGTTCTGTTTGTGTGGTAATTCAGTAAAGAGTTATTATCTTATCTTTTATCTTATCTTATTTTCGGTCGGACACAGCTTTTCAGATTAAAGTGCGCGTAACAACTGACGACCGACGGTCACTCTCATGATTTTTCACACAGTCACAAACATTTTGTAATAAAATAAAGTCGCAAGTATCATTTATTTACCTAATTAAGAATACCAGTAGGTTTGAAGGGAAATGCGTTCCTGTTCGTGAGTAAGCACAATTCTACCGGATCGATTCATTTATCAGAACTATTTACTAATTCTATTTGACTATTAATTATAATCATACTTATTATATAATAAAAGGTAGTAATAATCAATCTCTGGGAAAACCTAATCCTATACAAACCCAAACCTATGGTAACAAGGTTTTAATGTTGTGGTAACAAGGTTTTAATGTTATGGTAACAAGGTGTTAATGTTTTGGTAACAAGATTTTAATGTTATGGTAACAAGGTGTTAATTTTATGGTAACAAGGTGTTAATGTTATGGTAACAAGATTTTTATGTTATGGTAACAAGGTGTTAATGTTATGGTAACAAGGTAACAGAGTGGAGGCCGAGAACTGGGCATCGAAATAGGGGACGTCCACCAGCGAGATGGGTCGACGACATTCATAAGACCGTGGGTCGTACGTGGTTCAGACTGGCACAGGATCGGGAAGAATAGCAGAGACAAAGAGAGGCCTATGCCCAGCAGTGCCTCGACACGGACTGAAAATGATGATGATGATAATACGTTGGATCTCACTCGATTGGACGCAAACGCATTTAGCATGTATGTACCTACAGTGGACTTACCATTATTTTATATTTCTCCCAACGATGCCCAATCGTAATGATTTAAGAGAGTTGTCATAGCATACAAATAACTTCAAATTTAAACATGTTTAGTCGCTAATAGCATTTTGGGATATCGTTAAGCGAGCCGGGCTGAGAGTGAGACTTATGATCGCCGTATTATTATGTTATCTGTGACGATAGGGAGGCATACTCTGTTATACGAAGACACTCGCACGGTATAATAGTATGCTCCTTTATAAATAGTTAAATAGGTACTATACTGCCTTTGTTTTGTCGGAGGATTAAGTTATTTGAAATTTAGAATACTTGATAAACGCGAACAAGCGACTGTTGTGCGCAAAAAACTTTACCATTTCTTAATGGGTTACGCAAAATAAAGTTTTTACGATAAAGAATTGGAATTAGCCCAATTTAATTTTGAGAATAACGTCATTGAAATTCATCACTATCTTTTTTGAAAATTTCATTGATCTAATCCAAATTCTTCATCGTAAAAACTTGATTCTGCGTAACCCCTGTTCCATAGGAAAGTGTTGAAAGTTGTTAAGTTTGTTTCTACCTAGTTATGCACTTAATAAGGCATTAAGTGTAAGGTAACGCGTCTGTAGTAGCAGCAGTGGTTCAGGCGCCTATAGATAACGGTGGCCACGTAACATTACGAGGCCCTGTCAGCCTACAGCTACGTGCCTACAGGATTAACAGGCGCATGAACTGACAGCTTGAATCGTGACTAATAGATACTGATTATGAAATACGTGGTGATCGAATTCAGTCAGTATTATGAACAGGTTGTCTGATATAGATCGCTCATTCATAGTGCTAAGACCGCCGATCCTACTTCACAATTTATCTATTTATTCTAATATTTCATTAATACATTTTAGTGTTTTCTGGTCACTAGAGGCAGGCATACAAACTTACTAAGTTTTTAGTAAAATTCATGTTAATTACAATGGTAATTGCAGAGAATACAACATTAAGTTGTTATTTGGACTTACGTGCCATTTCCTCGTCAAAAGCACATAGGCTCAAGTAAATGCTCAAAGTAAACATGCCTTCAAACTCCCTCCTGAAAAGCCTTAATGAAGTGCCGCCTCAGCCTGCTACAATCTCCAATGGAAGGGCTGGATACAGTTGCAAGCTCTCCCATTGGACGGAAAAGCTGCAGAAACTGTTGCGAGCTTCCTCATTGGTCGGATGATTTGTGACAGATTATGAAATGTGCTGTTGGGAATATACCTTTTTCTGTTTGGTTGTCGTGATGCCTAAAGGTTTTTAATATGAAGGGTAGGGTTTGGAAAACTACCTACCTACTTGCTTGCCTGTCTCCTATTGTGGCAATATTGTTTATACAATCATTCTAAAGGTGGCCTTATTCTAGATTGAATAGCAATATTTGGGTTATAATTATAACATACTAGCTGATGCCCGCGACTTCGTACGCGTTACACTACTAAATGTGTAGGTAACCTAGAAATAAAGCTAAACTCGCTGCTGCAACTTGACTTGACACCCCATTTATCCCATGGGATAAATGGTATCCTATGTGGTGATACAGGTTATAATTTTCATATATACCAAATTTCATCGAAATCGGTGTTGCCGTTACGGTGTGATTGAGTAACAAACAAATGTCCAAACTTTCGCATTTATAATATTAGTATTAAGATGCAGAACACAGAGATAATTGGTAACCTTTGAACCTCATACATAAGTTCAAAAAAAATTTAAGACGCAGAGTACTATTTCATATAATTACCTCACATGTCGCGAATAGTTAAATTAAAAAGTTTGGTAAATCAAACATTTAGAAACGGGTTTCCTACTCGTTTTTATTTGAATCTTCATACATCGGTTACCACTTAGGTACAACTGTTTTCTAAGGTATGTCTTGAAGATTGCTAATTAGGTGCGCAGTGCACAGAATACTGGCCAAAAGATGCTTAGGTACATACCAACCGATATCTTTTTTTCTGTAGGTAGATGGATCAAGCATATGGCCCACCTGATGTTAAGTGGTAACCAAACTTGGGAATTATCATGGACACCAAGCTATCATGGGTGCCGTGTATTGCTGAGATCAGCCGCAAAGTGTTTGCTTCTTCAGCTTCGTTGCGTAGACTTCGTAACTTTTTACCGACCGCCACCAAAATTACGCTTGCACAATCCCTTCTACTCCCTATCTTAGATTACGCCGACGCCAACTACCTCGACATTTCCGAAGTCCAAATGAGTAAACTTGAGCGCCTTCAAAACCTTTGTATTCGGTTCATATTCGGCTTGCGCAAGTATGACCATGTCTCAGAATTCCGCGCAAAACTCAAGTGGCTTCCTATACGTCTTCACCGGAATGCACATATTGTATCACTTCTTTATAACATTCTCTATAATCCCACTTCACCTTCTTATCTAAAGGAGCGTTTCGAGTTTCTGTATCAGGGACACTCTCAAACCCTTCGTTCTTCCGAAGCTCTACAGCTTCGAACTCCCATCCATAGTTCATAATTTTATGGTGACTCCTTTACAGTACAAGCTGTGCGACTGTGGAACGCCTTATCTTTGTCTGTAAGGTCGTCCCAATCTCTTCCTATTTTCAAAGTCAAGGTATACGATTCCTTTCGTTGTCTCGTAACTGCTAGTTAGTGTTTATGTTATTTATCCTCTTTATGAAGTGTAGTTTATTTATATTTATATTATTTGTATGTATTTAAGTTTATGTTTATTAGTATAATTAATAGGTATATTTTATTTTGTGGGTTCTGTTTATGTCTGTAGGTACTCTTACACCGCCGTCTTTTGATTTTGTTTATCCTGTACATCCAAAGGTTGTCTGGAAGAGATCGCTTTTAGCGATAAGACCGCCCATTGTACCTTTATTTATTGTTTATTTCCATTATTGTATTTTTATTTGGTGTGCAATAAAGAGTATTTCATTTCATTTCATTTCATCGCATATATCAGAGTCGTAATCCTCGTAGATCACGTACCTTAGAAACGTTCCCTTCGATGCCCTGCCCTGCGTCCGTCAACTTAAGGCGTACAGGTGTAACACCTCAAGTGCCTCTAATTTCACCGACAACCATACCCTTCCAACCGCAACGCGGCAATGCGAGAGCAATGGGCGAGAGAAATAGTCATGGTGGTAGTCACAGAATATAAAAAACAATATTTTTTGTGTTCTGTGGTGGTAGTAATTCCCCGGGCGAGTCCTTTCGCAAGGAACTCTTGAGTGAAAGATAATGTCAAAGTGTCTGGCAATTAATGGATGAGACTCGGGCTAATGCAGCAGTGGCTGCTGCGTGCGCACACGACGCGAAATAATAATGATGACAGGACGAGTTTCTCAATTCGATTGTATTTTTTGTACGTCTGTTACCTTAGAACTTCACCAATTATCAACAGATTAAGAACATCCTTTTTTATTTGAAAGTATTAAGTCGGTTATGTTTTTGTTAAAAAGTTAGATACTTGTTTGTGATACTCTGAGACGAATAAATCTGAAGTCAAAAGGTATGTTGTATTCGTTAGTTCGTGTCACGCGCACGTATCGAAACAAAACTCTTGTAGGCGCTACACACTCGCGCTACACACTCGCGCTACACACTCGCGCTACACACTAGCGCTACACACTCGCGCTACACACTCGCGCTACACACTCGCGCTACACACTCGCGCTACACACACGCGCTATACTCATACTCAATTATTTGCAAATCGATTCATTTTTTCTTAATAGCTGACAAATATATTGCAACTGTAAAAATGCAAACTATCAAAGCTATGCAGAATAGCTTAGACTGCTTCTTAACTGGTGGACCATCCGGACAACTGAGCCAACATGCCTTTATGGCGGATTCCTATATCCGTTGGTAACCAGCTACGATTCGTTTCTTCTTGAAAACGTGTCAAAAGTTTGACATTAGTTTGATACTTTTACAAGGAGATACGAGTCGGACATAGGAACCCGCCATTAGTGAAACTGGCCTCACGACATGTGCATATAATAAGCCACCTAGGTAATATATACAGCCATTTCTTAAATCATAGATTTTTATTTTAATAATAAATCTTTATTTCAGGCAACAAATGAAAAATACAAGATGTTAAAACTTAATTCTACGGCCCATATAGATATATGTATACCTTAGTGACTAACATACTCGTACATTAATATATAATACTTAAAACTATTTGCTGACACGTACAGTCTGTGACGTGTGACGCACTTGCGCTGTGTCATATAGTGTACTAGCTTCCGCCCGCGGCTTCGCACGCTTGCTTTCTCAATAAAAGGTAGCCTATGTGTTCCAGGTCATAATCTAAGTACTTACATACCAAATTTCATCGAAATCAGTTAAGTCGTTATGATGTGATTAAGTAACAAACATCTAAACCTTCGCATTCATAATATTAGTGTGATTTTGTAGGTACACCCAAAACTCTACCTTGAAAAAAGTAGGTATGATGTAGTAGGCACAGTACAAAACCGCTCAAGCCCATACCAGCAGCTAGCTACGTATAACCTGACCTAGGTATAGGTATAGGTGGTCGGTATTGTGCACATTTGTCAGCGCTGAGGAGTTATGTTGTGTGACGGTGGGCAAACGGCGGCGCTCCGTCAAACGGCGCGCTGAGGCTCGACAGATTACTGTGGACATAGCCACGGCTTAAGGTTGTATTACATTATAACGGCACGGATCCAGCACGGCTCCAACCCAGCAATTTACTTGTCATTCAAATTAGAGCATTACAACCAGCCGCCGGCGCCGGCGGGCAGGCAGCGCGCTTACAGCTACCATACGACTAGTCGCGGAGCCCGCGCGCTGTAAGCGAGGAGACCGCACGCTGTAAGCGAGGAGACCGCGCGCTGTAAGCGAGGAGACCGCGTGCGTACAGTGCGCCGACTGCGAGCCGTGTCCTAGGCGTGTTCATTCACGAATACGTGTTCTCGGTGATAGTAAGCTACACACTTTGCGGATAGCTCGCTGCCAGCGAGCTGGCCCCTCGCGATCGGCGCGCTGCCAACGAGCTGGCACCTCGCGGACGACGCGCTGCCAACGAGCTGGCACCTCGCGGGCGGCGAGCGGTAGCCGAAATTTGAGGCGGTGCTGTGGTGCAGCTGTGTCGTTGCCGTGCCGCATCCGTGCGGCTACAATGTAATACAACCATTAGCAGGTCACATAAAGTTGGAATTCCGTTTCAGAATATCGAATCGTAATTTCAAAAGTAACAAAGCCCTGAAAATATATACATTACATTGATAATAAAATATGTTTTCACACCACCTGCTCGACAATGTTAAATTAAGTAGATAAGTATATGTCATATAAACCTCACCGAATGCAGGTGTTTAAATCTCTACTGTTGAGCCGGGAGTAAAGTCATTTGAATTTGGATCCTCATCTGTATTAAAATTTGAACCAAAGAGACCAACACATTATGAACTTATTCGTAAATCGAACTAACTTCTGCACAGGATGCACCAACCTAGATTTGGTTTTTATTGTCTCGCAGAATATGTGAAACGTAGAGTATTCTCCTCGTGGATAAAGCTGTCTGCATCTTGGGCGTGCTTATATCCCTCTCTGCACTCAGGACTCTAGTAACTCCCTCGCTCCGCTTGTGAGTTAATTCTAGAATCCTTCGTTTCGTTCGGGATTCAATATAGCGCCCGCGACGCAATACACTTCTTTATACAACATAAACAATTCAAAAATACCTACTAATTAATAAATCAATTAAAGAACAGTTAAAAAAATTACAGGTATTAAAAGTCATAGGTACTATAATACATAGGTATAATTAATAACGTGAATGTCATATTGGAACGAATTAATAAAAACAAACAAAAACAGATAGGTATGTACGAAAATTGCCTATAAATTATAGGCGATATACCGCCTATTGAATTGCCTTTTTTTCTAGCTTGGTACTTATTTTTGTATTTTTTCTGTTTGTGTGGTATTTAAAGAAAGAGTTGTCTATTTATCTATCTATATGTACCTACTAACTAAAACGGTGTGTGAATAGTAAATTTTGTAAGCAAGTGTTTCGATTGTTCCTTTTTTAATGAAACAAATAAAAACATGAATGAATTGAATAAATATAATAATATCATAATCATTTGTTCAAAAAAAAATACAATAGCCCTAATCCAGGTTATACCTTATCTATACATATACCAAATTTCATCGAAATCGGTTCAGCGAATAAGTAGTTACGACATGAAAGCAAACAAACAAACTCACTTGCGCATTTACAATATTACTAGCTGACCCGCCCGCGGCTTCGCACGCTTGGTTCGCGAATAAAACATTATCTTCTTTCTATGTCGCTATCCCGGTAATAATCTATCTATACACCAAATTTCATCGACGTCGGTCCAGCCATTTAATCGTATCAATGTAACAAACAGACAAATTGAATGATAGAGAATATGGAGGTAGGTAGGTATATATCATACCTCTTTGGGCAGGACATAAGGCAGGTGTATCCAGCGATAAACGAGTAGGTATTTAAGAACGTGATAAATACCCGTTTAAATGAATAATTAGCGTATATTTTACTTAGAAAACTTTCGTGGTTGATTGTTAGCGTATAATTATGTACCTACAATAAGTATTTTATATTCAATTTTAATCTACATCTTATCCATGTTGTCCTCTCGTCCGCAGTTCCGCTGACCAACAAAAACAACGTTTGGCGTTTGGCGAGCGGCGACCGGCCGGCCGCTTACTCGTCTATTTTTCACTTGTGTCTGCCACTGAGTTTGATCGAGGGCCCGCGTCAGCGTTTCAGAAAAACGTTTATAGCTTTCCAACCCTTTTTGGTTTCGAGTGGTCGCGTGTCGGAGGCCGCCGGACTTTTGGCAAAGGACGGGCTTCACTAGGCTCGGCGTATGGCTTCCAGTGTTTACTTATTGATTCAGAACATTAGTACCTACCACGTAAATACTCAATCTTTACAATGTTTTCCTTCACTAATATTTTCAGTAAAGTCAATTTTATTATCGTTTCTTCGTAACTTTACAGTTTACACCGTTACAGTAAAATTAAAAAAAATATATATTTTCAGTATTATAATTACATAGTGAAGTTTAATTTTTCTACAATTTATATCTTCAAGAACCACAAAACATAGCATCCCTTATAGCGTCATCTATTGATGAATAGAGCAACTTTTAGAATACACTACTGAATGGTAGATGGCGCGCTGTCAAAGGCTGCTAAATATAGATGTCGCTTTCAAACCTTTTGAAAACGATTCACAGATGGCGCTTCTGTGGCATCCTCGAAACGTTCTCATAATTTTATTACTTCATAGGTAACGTACCTACAAGTATATTTTACAATTATTTTTCATTGCTTATTACAAAATGCTACTTAATTACAATGTAGTTAGTGTACATTTGGCTATGTTAGCTTGTTTCAAAACAGTGTTACGTGAACAAACCACAAACACCGCCGGATGGGTTCCCACAACATGTCGAGTTCTGTTTACAAACATTTTACCGGCTTTTGAAAAACATTTTTAAAATTTCTTCAGTCCTCAACCTCCTCTTAGCAGATTCACAGCCAATTTTATTGTAGCCAGCACAAGGTAGGTAAGTTAGTGCTTGCTACCTACTATAATATACTACATTTATATACCTATACTATTTTTTTAGATACTCTTAAAAAAATAACAGACTTCATAAAACGGAGAAAATTCTCAATTCGGTGTTTATATATTTATTGTTACCTCAGACCTCCGACATTTATCAACCGATTTGGAAAATTATTTGTTTATTAGAAAGGAAATCCTTTCAGATTGGTCCCATAGAAATTTCTTCAAACTCCGTTCAGTAGTATGTTTTTTTTCTGTTATCTAAAGTCTCTTATATTTTTGTTAATAAGTTACTTGTTTTGAAGTAGGATAATATACAGTTAAGACGTCCTGAGGCGCCTGCTCGCCTTATTGAGAAAGGGTCTGTCTGGGATAGGGCGGATATCAAACTATTTAAAGTTCCGGAGCAAGATGGTAAAACGGAACCCCTAAAGTGCGACTTTGTACGTCCGTACGGATTAGTTTATTTTATTGTATAAAAGCGCCCTCAGTAATTTGCGATGCTCGTAAATAGAATGCAAACAAGTATAGCCATGCCATTGCCTAGTTTTAAGACTTTAATGTACACTTGTTTAATAAATACCCAACTACCTTGTACCTATTAAAAACCTTTCCATTTCAAGTCGATAGCTTTAGCAGATACCCAGTTGCTGTGACAAGCTTATAATGATAGCAACCTGTGATAGCAACTAGGTAGGTAAGTTATCTGCAAAAGCTATCGACTTGAAATGGAACGGTTTTTAATAATACCTACTTGTCTACGTAGGTATTATGTATGGCAAAAAAGGAACATCTAAAATATATTTGCAAACTCTGGATAACCCAAGTTTACAATCTCAAATAATTAGGTAACCTACTTTTCTCCAAAGATTACAAGAAAAATAAAACAGCTTCTGTTTATCAGTTTCTTAGAAATCTGCCTCATATATGTATTTAGTTTGTGACTATTTTACCACGCACATACCTAGATGGCGCTGTTAAATGAACATAAATCAAGGTAGGTACCCCTGTATTTTGTACTCGAGTGTCACTCGCACTTGATCGGTCTTTTTTGATGAGGGTCTGCTCGATCAGACAGAATGTGGAAACACCTTGCATGTAATATTTAAGTAGGAACCCGCCTTTTTACCTACTGACGAACGAACAGCTTTACCTACTAAAAATATTAACTTCTCTTCCAGGGCACGATGGTAAAGCGAACAGTCTCCATAGCATTCTTCTCCATATTCCTCGTCACGCACACCGACTCCATGATAATGCGGAACAACGCACTCATGTCCAAAATGGTCTCCCAGTTTCAAGGAAAAGACAACCGACAGGATAGGACGAACGAATACACCTCACTCGAACCGAGAACACCAGAGAACCCTCACGTCATCTCCATGATGCAGAATGTACTCTGCAGAAACTTTCCGTCTACTCCTTGCGAGTTGATAATGAAAGACTCAACTCTACAGCATTTGATAGAGCAGTCGATAGAACAGATTAAATTTAAGCAGAAGACCTTGGAGAAGTTTACTCAACCCCCAAACTACCAGCAGCTTACCCTGTTACCAGTCAACAGCGAAGACTTGTCAAATTTCCTCAAAGTGAGCAACTTTGGGTTCCACACCCCCAAAAACAATATCAAATCACAAAAGAAGTCCAAGAAATCTTTAAAAGCAAAAAATTTTTGGTCGCACGAGGCACCACTCAAGAAGAAAAAATCCAAAACTGAGGTCTTCAACGGACGGAAGATCCAGAAATTCTACCCTCACAAGATAAAATACAAGGACAAGAAACTGAAGGAATTTAGAGATTATTCCGATGAGAAGCTGTCCATGTCGGTTGAAGTGCCCGAGTCAAAAACTGGGATTACAAAGAGGCATTACAGCTACAGAAACGAGCAGTCGGATTCGCCTTTCTGGAGGATAGACTACATGAAGCACGGCGAGCCCAGCGTGAACACGTTCGGTTACGAAGACTCGCTGAAAGGGAAGATCGTGAAAACTGGCCCAAATGTAGTAGTAGACGATGCTATAGAACAGTCCGCGAGGAGGGACGTGCTACATCCAGATGTCTATATAAAGAAGAATTACATGAGGAAAAGCTCAGTAGACGCAAACTCTGGCGCTTTAGAATAATATAAATAGTAGTCGATTTATAGAGCTCATGCTCAGGGAAAGTAATTTGTAGAAACTCATAATTATAAAGGTATCTCCATTATATCAGTTTAAAAAGCATGTATGATGTAGGTATATCCATGTAACCCTACCAGTGTCACTAGAGGTAGTAGTATGTAGTCTGGCAGGGGCAGGTGAAACAGGCGGAAAATATAATATGTACTCTAAGCGGTAAAGGAAAACATCGAAAAGAAACCACCTGGGACCGAAAATTTGAAGGCATTGTGCCATTAGGCTAGTGGCGTTGGGCTTGCACCCTGTCGAGTGAATAAATGCTTAACTTCTAGGTACCTACTTATTCTTTTTTAATTTAATCGTTTATTTATGTCAATTTGTATTAAAAAGTAAGTATTTAGGCATTAGTTGCACTCCCTTCGTGCATAGGTATCTTAGTCTTAAATATGCACCCCCGACCACATCTTTGACATAACTAAATCCTCTCCATTCAAAGGTTGTTTGGAAGAAATCGATTCAAAAGCAATTGCTTACCGACCGCCCATTGTACTATTTGCTTTGTCTTCTATTTTGTCTGTAATTTGTATGGTGTAGGTACAATAATTATTGTTAGTAGGTAGGTAGGTAATTAGAGAAATCTAATTATGAGACTATTTACCGGACTATTATTTTGCCAGTCAACATTTCTTAGTCAAACAAACTAAACTAAACAAAAACAAACACATTCATAATAATATCTCACCACATTATTATCATAAACAGATAACTCACTTGACCTCGAGACGCGCACCGACTACACTCGTCAACAGTTCTAGTGAATAGTTCCTACGATGGCTAGGCCAGTGCTTTCAAGTCACGTCCTCGATACGTCCACTGGGAAACCAGCTACAGGACTTTTCGTAGAGTTGTACAAGAAGAAAGAAAACTCTTGGACGCTTTGGCATAACACAGCTACTAATGGAGACGGTAGGATCCAGTTCCCTTTCTCGAGGGACTCTATGTCGCCAGGCACGTACAAACTGATGTTCAAAGTTGGGGATTATTACAAGATTTTGAATAAGGATACCCTTTACCCTTATGTGGAGGTGAGTTACTTGAAATAACAATTCAGTAGACAATAACGTCATGACGTGTAGTGTTTTGTTGAATCAGAGGCCCTGCTTCATTTTTGTCCTAGTTTGTGTATTATTTTTCCAGACTGCCTGCACAAGTAGGTAAAGCTGCATAAGGTATACATGATCGAGTGCATTTGGAGGATCCTGTACCCAGGCTAAACTTGTTAGAAGTTTGTTTTGTAAAATGCCTAAGAAATGTACGCTGAATGACGCCGACCCGTTAGCCTTGACTCGTCTCAACTTCGATAAATCTACTTTCTTGAGAAACAGGTTTTTCCTAGAACTTGAAAAGAGTGCCCCTCCCTGCCTCTTTTCGATAAAATCTTTAAAATAACTGCATAGATGCATAATTCGTCCTTAATAGGGAAGACTTTTAGGGTGAGGTATGATTAGATAAGCCCCTGTGAAATAGACCTAGTATCATATAGTATGCGATGGCAGACTTCAGTGCGCCTTGCTTTCTTACTTACCTTAGGGTAGGTACATTTAAACTGTTTTTTGTCACTAGCACATCATCATCATATCAACCATAAGACGTCCACTGCTGAATATAGTTCTCAAACTTAGCCTTCCAAAGCAACCAAGCCTGTGCGGCCCGCACTAGCGGCTCCCACCAACCTATATTAGGTCGTATTTCCATCTAGTCCTACGCTTCCCGGTCATCACCAGCCATCAGCACATGCAAGGCCCTTTTCAAAAGCACCCCATACCATATCTGCAGGTGACCTAAATCCGAGCGCCAACAACACGACTAGCGTACGAATGTGTGATTGTTTACTTTGTGTTTCAGATAGTCTTCAACACGAAAGAGGATGAACACTATCACATTCCCCTGCTGCTTAGTCCATACGGCTACTCCACATACAGAGGCAGCTAAACCACACATGCTTACGATTTAATCCTTCCTCTGTCATTCAACAACTTACCTACTAAATCCCTTTATAGCTAGCGATAATTTATCTTTGGTACCTACTGGTACATTCTGACGTGAAATCGCTCCAACTCGTTCAAAATGTTACAATTTAGACGTAATTTATTTTCTGTATTGTGATGTATTCTGAAAGGATCATTAAAAAATACAACCAGCCTTGTTTCTTGCCTTTCTTTCCTGGCTTGGTCGCGAACAGGCAGTAAAATTGACGTTTCAAAGTGATCCTTGTGATTTTAATGAATAATAGATTTTGACTTTGACTCATGCTTGTAATCGATGCTACTTCAACCAAAATATTGTAAAATTCTTTGAGACTCAAGTCTAAATTCTTTGAGCAATAGTTTTGTTTGTGATAACAGTTTCAAATGGTAGGTAGGTATTACTAAACTAGTATCGTTGTAAATAATACAAAATGTGTCATTAACATTAATATAATGCAAATTCTCAATAAAAAAGCTTAATTACTAATGGAGAGTAAAACATAATTAGGTACCTAATTACATACTGATGTAAGTATTCCTATTTTCTACATACAATAATAAACTATGGAAAAATGTTCGTTGGACTCACTCAATAATACTTAAAATCCTCCTAAACTAACGTCCTACATTAATTTACTTATTTCTAAAATTAACTAATTCGTCTTTCATACAAAAACCTAAAAATAATCTAAGGTCCAGTATCTACCAAAGCACAAGAGTTAAAATTCCAAATCACTTCATTCGCAATACACAATATATTTTCTTTTTATGTTAACTATTCATTTTTCGGGGCCACATGATGCCTACTATTTACTTTTTGTACACTTCGCCATCGGCGTCGCTTTGGTAAATGACTGATTGACTTTTAAACTTTTTGCTTGAAATCTCGGTAGAGATGAGGCACTGACATAGCTACATTAATTTTATATACAGCTAACATTACAATTTGTACCTAATATCTTTTTCTATATAGACAATTGAGGGCAAGACTATATTTTTAACATTTTAGCAAATAATTTGTTCCTGCTTAGACTAACTGTAAAAACTGTTTTAACTTTTAAATTCTATAAACTAGTAAATCCATTTGCTAGATTGTGTATTAGTATCATTTTAACAAATAATAAATCTACTTTAGTTGATTGTTCATTAGAATTTGTATTTTCTACTTTACTTTATCTTCATCATAGTATAATTTACTTCTAATGTATAAATTACCACAAATAATCTCATAATTATAACATTGTTGTGCCGTCCCCACGTGTGGGAAAAGGGTAGGAAGATTATGACAAATCTGATTATAAATATAACAATAAAAAGAGCTACTCAATTGCTAAATATGTGATATTATTTAGTAAATAATTTTACTGTATTATACGATTCATAATATAATAATAATAATATTTTAACTAACACTCATTGGAACAAGGGCCTATCGCTATGCTTATTCACTAAGGCCTAACCTCCACTAAAGCGCCATAGTTTATTCCGACACGTCTGGGGGTTTAAAGTAGCCACCGTTAAATTCATCATAACGTTTTATCAACAGCTTTGACTTTGTAATCAGATCTGTGTTCCTTTTTATTATTAGTAAAATGAACAGACATTTAGGATGAAACAAAATATTCTACATCTAAATAAGGAGATTTTTTAATAGAAAAATAATAGAGTTGTGCTCTATTGGAACTGCAATATAAAACATCTAAAGTCACAGCTTTAGAACACCCAGTGCGCGCCAACCCGATTAATAGTAAGGGGATAAATGTGTGAGAACGCGACGCTTCAGTGGGCTCACTGCCTAAGGCCTACGAGTATACATATTAGTTTTGGCACGCAGTCAGCAACAGGCGGGGTCTCTGTAAGTAATGGTCACAGATATCAGTACACCATCGTTTGACCATCACCGTTCATTCACAACATTGTCAAAGTCACAGGTTTTTAAAACTCCTTCAGAATCTTCTTGGAAGTTGAACTTTTAGATTTGGATCAAAAATCCAACAAGCTAAAGTGATAGAAAGTATTCGAGGAATGCTGGAAGTGTCACATAAATAATAATAAATGTTTCATTTGGGTGAAATGTTATTTTTATCATGAAATTGTTTATACCTTCATTAACTGGAGTCAAAAAAACTCTTAGCTTCTATGCTCCTAATACTCTGTACAACATACTTGCAAAAACAAATGCCATTTACTATAAAACTCATTCTTTAATTTTACCTCTTTCTTAATTTTGTGGTAATCAAAAAAGTTTTATTGAGTACTTTTTTTTAAATTCCATGAGAATAATATTAGTTCACCGAAATAAAACAGGAATGCATCAAAGTATCCCACTTATCAATGCTGGAATAGAAACAGCCAGTAATACATGGCCTCCGAAGATACTTTACCTGCCCCCTGTATTGCAAAGGAATGCACAGAATGTATTGTAGCAGTTTTTGATAAGGTACTTACCGAGAGCCAGCTGCCTCAGGCGAAGGACGGCAGAGCGCGGCCAATGCCATCTATTTCGTGAAATCAGAATCAAGACATTAGAAAATGTTTGCATGTTACACCCTTTCTTGTATTTGGACATATCGCCGTAAGTTTGTGTCATTTTTTCTTTCGGGAGCCACCTTAACGAGTTCGAAGACAGTTCATAGATATTCTTTTGCAATATTTGGAATCCATTTGACACCAATCACCATACAAAAAGTAGAGATTGTTTAATATTTATTATAATACTAAAACCTAGTGTTTAGAGATCACAAAATCACTTGATAGTCAGTCACCATTGGGAATGTGATTTTCAAATTAACATCTAATCTTGAAAATAGACTTGAGTCTAATAAATTGATCCCAGAGAGATCCATTACATTTTAACATACCCAAAATAAAATATTCCACCAACCTGTAGAATCCTGAATCTGTGAACAAATTCATTAGCATAAAAATAATGAAAGCAACCCACCTAGTTCTCTTCATTCCCGACCACCTCCTTGTATCGTGCTATCATCAGCTTCTTTACAGTGTCTCTGTAGGTCTCTCCAGGGGTCGGTGTGTAAATGCCTCTTTTCTGCCCTAAACCCGCTAATCCGGGTCTTTGCTCTGCCTCTATTGGCGCTATTCTGCCTTGCTCAGACTTGCCCAGCCCTCTGCCTTCCGACCAGCCCATCTTCTGCAGCATCTTGCCTCCGATGGTGTCGACAACAGAGGGTGGTGGATGCGACATCGGAGCTGGCTCTGGTGGTTCATACCTCTTCCTACTGCTGACTGGAATTGGTTCATCTTCGCCGAACTTCATACGTCTTTCCGCCGCCCGGTCTCTGTAACTATTGGTCTGTGGAAGCAGTTCATTTTTTCTTCTAAACTCTGCAAGATTTTGTTTGTGTAAATCTGATAAAGTCTTGTGCTTGGTGAGGACGTCGGCAGAAGGAAACTTTCTTTTGCAGAGCAAACATGTTAGTTTCACCCAATCTATGATTCCATCATCGTTTTCTAAAGCTGTTATTGGTTCAGGGACCTTTTTCAGGAGGAATTCTTCCCCAATTGGTGGGGGAGACAGTTCTCTAACCATGATGGGCTGCGACGGACCTGCACTAAGCACAGAAAACCCAATATCAACAGATCCTTTGCTAGCTGCAGTATCTAATATCTGTTCTGCTACAATATTACTCTTGGCGTTTTCTTTCTTTTGGTTTAGCGTTCTAGCCCATCTTTCCATGTCTTTGGCTATTTTCTTAGCAACTTTAACCTTGTCCTCTTTATCTTTCTTCTTCTTTTCTTCTGGTGGGGCGGCTACTTCTGCTGTTGTCACAGCTTGAGTAGCCTCCTCTGGCTTCTGCTGAGCTTGACTGGCTGCAATGTAAGTGTTAGTAGTGCCATCCCAGTACATGTACTGATTTGTCTGACTGTTGAAGAAGTACTGTGTGTTACCATCATAATACAAACCGGTGACTGGGTCATAGTAGTAGCCGGAAGTCTCATCATACATGAAAGTCCTAACATCAGGTGCCGTGTAGGTTGTTTTACCATCTCCTGTTGGAACATTAGTCATAGTGCTGGCTTGGTTGTTGGTAGTGTTGAAGGTAGGAGCATTAGCGGGGGTCCAGGTACTTCTGGCTTGAGCCTGAGAGATGGCTGATGCAGCAACAGCAGCGGCTGCATTTACTCTGTCAGCTTCTGATAAAGCTTGCTGCTGGCTTATGTACTGGCTCTGAGCCATCTGATATGCCGCATATGCTGCATAGTCTTGATTCTGGGTCTTGTGATTCTTTTTTGGCTCATTGTAAAAGCTTACCAGGACTTCTCGTCCATCAATTTCTAATGGAGGCATCAAGTTTACAAGTTCAGAGTGAGCAGCCATGGAATCTGAGATAGAATTGAAGTTAATGTAAGCAAGACACTTGGAAGCACCAGTCAGAGTCTCTCGGCCTATTGTGATGCCCGCAATAGAGTCTAATATACCCTTTGAGCATCTCTCTTTGATCTCTTCAAGAATCTTCTCCTCTGTGGTCAATGCATCAAGCCTTCGGAACAGGAGGCGTTTGGTGATACCGGCACTCTCAGTGAGACTGTTCTTGTCATCTCCTCCGTACACTATGCCCTCAGATCTGTTTCCGTTGCAGTTCCGCCTGTAGCAGACCTGTCTCCGCTTGAAGTTGTACAATCCACATTTACAGAACCAATCCCCCGGAGAGCAGTTGATCTGCACTGCATTCTCATCTTTCACCTGCTCCTTCGACCAATCGGGCCGCTGTTGGACATTAAAGTTACGATCCTCGTGGTCCTGGTCACGATCGCGACTTCGAGAGCGCGTTCGAGAGTAGCCTTCACTGATTTTGGGCGGCGAGGGCGGAGGGGGGACGTCCTCGTCGTCCTGTCGCGGTTCGCGGCGCCGCTCGCGCTCCGAACGGTCGCGCGAGTCGCGTGTCTGGTCGCGGCGCTCCGAGTCGCGGCGGTCAGGGCGCTCATAGCGGTCGCGACGCTCGTCGCGAAGCTCGCGATGGCGGAAACGGTCGCGTTCCCTCTCGCGGTCACGGTCGCGGTCGCGGCGGTCACGCGGAGACCCGCGGTCCGGCACGGGTGAGGCACTGCGCCGCGGCTCCCACACCGCGTCTCTGGAGTCGCGTCCGTCCCGCTGGTCGCGCGAGTCTCTCGAGTCGCGGTGGCGCTCCCGGCCGCCGCCGCCGTCTCCCCACCGCGAGCCGCGCTCGTGCCTCCACGACATAGATACTCCTGCGAACATCCCGCACGATGAAACATACTCACCGAGACACCTTCCCTTGTCTCCGACGTCGATGATTCGAGTCGATAACCTTTCTCCTCGCCCATGTTTTTACCTGCTTACTCACTGCCTGGTTTATACTTGAAAAGAAGCGGGAGATGCTTGTTTTGTGATATTTAAACAAACGACAAGAGATTTGAAGATAAAACAGGGGAAATCAATTAAAAATAACACTCATCGCACAAATAGATTACAACACCAACCAAATGCCAAACGCCATGTTTTTTTTTCTTTTTTTTGGTGTTGCCTGCCCAGGGATGTCAGACGGCCACTCAGTAATCCCTGTACCGAGCTAGCTGAAAGCTGGTATTGAACACGAAAATGTGGTACCCCTGTGCTCCGCTGCGGCGCTGCCAACAAATAACCTGTGTAAATAAACTCTGTCGATAATCACATCCTAGTGAAAAAAAATTATATTTCAATTTCGTGTACCGTTATTAGAAGGCAGTTATTATCGAACGCACCGAAGAAATATCAGTTGAAACCTTTTGTTTTTGATGGTATTTTATTGCATTTCGGATATAAAATGTAAATTATAATGAGAAATATAAATAAATAATTCGTAACGAAGATTTCTATCGGAAACGAGGGTTCGTTTGCATAAGCAAACCATAGAAAAGAAATTCGAAGCCGAATTATAGGAATTTGGATGCAGAAAAAATATTTTCAGACTAGAACGAAACTATTCATTTCGAGTTTGAGATTCAAGTGCAAATAATTTATTTCACTAATAACACCAGTAAAATCAATTGGGGGATGGGGGATAATATTTGATGTGGTATTCATCTGGTTTACCACCACCAACACCATCACCACGGTTATTGCAATCGTGAAAACGCAAAAATATCGCATTACATGCAAAAAAACGTGTACCTACAAATATTTCATTATTTAAACATGCAATGAATTTAAAAGAAAACAAAAATTGAAGAGTTTGCCCACATAAACGTATGAAAGTACAGATTTTTACGTTCCGTTGTTTTTTTCTGTAGCCATACCTACACAAATTGTTCTATTAAATGTCAACACTGCTATGTCGGTAGTCAGAGCAAGTTCAATAGTTAAATATGAAAATGTTATGAGAAAAAATAACGAAGAACTTTAAGGTTGATACCTTACTTACGATAAGGACGAAGAATGAGGAACAACAAAGTGGAGAACTTTCGTTACACTCTGACACTTCTATCGTATAATCGTCTTTGCATCTGCCAATCACTCACATCATGCACTCAGTAATAGCGGGCTCATTTATCCGTCGGACACCAATTACAACTCGTTTCTCCTTGAAAACCTGTCAAAAGTTTGACACTAGTTTGACACTTTTTCAAGGCGTAGTCGGTTACCGACGGATATAGGAACCCGCTTTAAATAAACCACGGAACGTCGCGTTTCTCGTTCGGTCGGTTATTCACTTCAGTCCAACTTCTTTTTCTATGGATTTTAAAATGTCAATGTCAGTATTGTATTTGTCATTATCATGTCCTTAATTCATTGTTGGAGTGTTGGTTGAAGTGTTGGTAGGTTGTCATCAGATAATAGTAGGAGCAGGCAGTATCAAATGAGTGAAAGCTGTATTGTCAGTCAACGGCCAATCTTGGTATTTTTGCATACAAGGACCGAGTGGTCTTGGTACATGGTACGTGACACTAAAAAACTAGTATGTATACCAAGAAATTGGTACGTCTGACATCCCTGCTGCCGGGGTCGCGTCTTGGAATTCTACCATTCTCCTATTTTGGTAGGTTTACAAGGGGTTTGTACCAGAACAATTTTCTGTTCCGTGGGTTTGTATAACTTCTAAGAGCTAACAGATGGCGTTGCTCTGTCATGCTGCTCTGATTTATTAACAAAGGAAATTGAGTTGGTAATGTCAAGTGCCGTTTCAACATTTTTTTCCGAGGAACTTTATATAACCTTAATCAAACAAACATTTGTTTGTTTATCTGAAGAAGTGAGATTCATCATCATCATATCAGCCGTAGGACGTCCACTGCTGGACAAAGGCCTCCCTCATTGATCTCCAGGAACTGCGGTTGGAAGCGGCCTGCATCCAACGCCGACCTGCGGTTCTTACCAAGTCATCTGCCCATCTTGTAGGTGGACGTCCTACGCTGCGCTTGCCGGTCCGTGGCCTCCATTCGATAACTTTCCGGCCCCATCGGCCATCTGTTCTGCGCGCTATATGGCCTGCCCATTATCACTTCAACGTGCTAATCCGTCGGGCTATGTCGGTGACTTGAGTTCTCCTACGTATCTCCTCATTTCTGATTCGATCCCGTAGAGAAACCCCGAGCATAGCCCTTTCCATAGCTCGTTGAGTGACTCTGAGCTTATTCATAAGGCCAATAGTGAAGGACCACGTCTCGGTTCCATATGTCATCACTGGTAACACACACTGATTGAAGACTTTCGTCTTAAGGCACTTATGGTATGTTGAACGAAAAGACGTTGCGAAGTTTCCCAAACGCTGCCCATCCGAGTTGAATTCAACGATTAACCTCTTTCTTGAAGTTGGACCTACCTAATTGGACTGTTTGTCCTAGGTATACATACGCGTCGACAACTTCAAGAGCCGAGTTCTCAACCATAACTGGGGCAGGGACGACATGGACATTTGACATGATTTTCGTCTTGACCATGTTCATTTTAAGTCCTACCCGTTGGGAGACTCGATTGAGGCCTTCAAGCATCGTGCTGAGCTCTTCCATCGACTTTGCCATGACCATAATATCGTCGGCAAACCGAAGGTGAGTGATGTATTCGCCGTTAATATTGATGCCCAGTCCTTTCCATTCCAGAAGCTTGAAGGCATCTTCCAATGCGGTCGTAAACAGGTTTCGGAGAGATAACATCTCCCTGTCTTACGCCTCTTTTTAAGGGAATCGCCTTCGAGCTCTGTTCGTGTACTCGGACTGACATAGTGCTAGATGCTACAAGGCTACTAAAAGATATTGTCGTGCTTCAATCGGAAATGAAATGTATTAAAGAAACTTATGCTACAATTGACGAGCTACATCATCTGAGAGCCGATTTAGACAATATGAAATATGCATCCCTGGTAAATAATGATGAAAATGTCAATAAAAGACGAGGTGCATACAATCTCCTAGACAGCGGCCCAACCGGTATTTTGAATTTTTCAAATACCCCTACCACAATAAATAGCACACCTGAGCGTGAAACTCAACAACAAGTAAACGTTGAGAGATCACAGCTCTTTCCGCAAATTAACAGTAGCACTGTTCGTCCTAACAATGTATCGTTCGCACCATCAGCTGATAAGGCAATACAGTGTAATTCCTCGCATTTGCAGGCGAAACGCAATAGCTCGGCTGCCGGCACAAGTATACCTACGCGCCCAGACCCGTTATCTGCGGAACAGCTGACTTCGGCCGCGGCCAGTCACACGGCAGTGAGCACAGTTACCTGCGTGAATACAAACAATACTAAATCCATGGCGGAGATGGTGTCGATGGAGGGCGAATGGAAGTTAGAAAGCCATGACCAGGATTGGATTGAGGTACAGAGGAAAAGACACAGGAACAAAACTGAAGGTATCACAGGGAAGGCTATAATCAAACCCGATGATAAATTTAGACCGGCAGAAGTGAAAATTCCTTTGTTTATATCAAATGTTCACAAAGATACATCAGAAAATGACATAGTAAAGTTTATTTACTCTAAAACAAATGAAAATGTCCTGCTTCAGAGAATAAAAATGAAAACAGAGCGTGATTACAATGCATTCAAGGTGATGGTTGCTAGGCATAAATTAGATCTATACTTGAATGATGAGTTATGGCCGGGTGATGTGACATGTCGTCGATTTATGCCCTACATAAATCTCGAGCAGAAAAGAAACATCAATTCTTAATGTGTAATACAACCTTGGTAACATATAATTGCAAGAATGTGAAACGGTCTTTGGAAGGTGTACGACAGCTGTGCAGCTTTGCAGATATCATTGCACTACAGGAGACATGGCTACTACCGGCTGAACTGCCGTACTTGGCGGCCATCGACGAGCGCTTCGGGAGCACTGGCACATCGGCAGTGGACGCCAGCGCTGGCATCCTTAAGGGGAGGCCTTGTGGTGGCGTCGCGCTTCTCTGGCGTAAATCTGTGTTTCAGTGCGTGTCGGTAATTTCGTGTGTGAATCCGCGAATAACGGCTATTCGGCTTACTACGAACGATAAACCCGTGTTAATTGTCAGTGTTTATATGCCGACGGACTGCGCCGAGAACTTACCGGAGTTGACAGACACTGAGACAGACTGTCTAAGTGCGGTTAGTGCTATAATCGATGAAAGCGATGTCGAATCCGTTTTCATTCTTGGGGACTTTAATGCCCATCCTAGTGAGCGCTTTTACAGTGAACTCTTGGATTTTTCAACGGAGCAGGACTGGATCTGCGCGGACAGCAGTAAGCTAACTTTGACCTCAGATACTTTTACTTTTATTAGCGAAGCACACGGGTGCCGGCGATGGCTCGACCACTGTGTTGTGACTAAAGCTGCGTGCCAATGCATAATAGATACTTATGTCAAGTATGATGTATTTTGGTCTGACCACTATCCGTTAGTAGTAAAGTGTAATCTTGATGTTGTTAGACAGAAAGTCATGTCACAAACGTCTTACCGTTGTAAGATCCAATGGGATCAGAGAAATGAAGACCAAGTAAATGAATATCAGAAAATATGTAACTCTCATTTGAAAACCATAGACTTTCCCAGCGAGTTACAAAAAATATGTCAAGATGCTAGCCATAAAGAAATAATTAATAATTTATATAATGATGTAGTTAGTATTTTAAGTCAGGCGGCTAGTGCCTATGTACTGTAAACAGAAAATACAAAAATAAGAAGATTGTGGCAGGGTGGAATCATCATTGGAGCGACTCTTACTTGAGTGCCAGGCAGAAGTTTGTTGTATGGGTTTGGTACGGCAAGCCAAGTCATGGTCCTATCTTTGAAGAAATGGTTCAGTCCCGAAAGAAATTCAAAGGTAGACTTAGGTGGTGTCAAAACCACCAGGATCAAATAAAGATGGACTTGATGGCAAAACACCATTCAAATGCTGATTTTATAAGTTTCTGGAAGTGCACGAACAAGCTAAATGTTCGGCCTGGTGCTCCGGTGAGTGTTGACGGTGTGTCCAACCCTGGGGAAATTGCTAATGTTTTTAAAAATCATTTTGCTGTGCAGTCGCCTCTGGGACCACCATGTCGTAGGTTTGATGCTGGGATTGAGTCGGTGATTTCAACAGTAATCCTTGCTAAAGATGTCAGAGCTGTGATCAGGAAAATGAGAAGAGGGAAATCACCGGGTCATGATGGGCTGAGCATCGAACACCTTAAGCATGCTGGTCACCATCTCCCTGGAGTACTTGCTATGCTGTACAACCTATTTTTAAGTCACTCTTTCCTGCCTTCAGATTTGATGCAGACTCTGGTGGTACCCATTGTCAAGAGCAAGACGGGTGATGTATCGGATAAATCTAATTATAGACCCATCTCTCTAGCCACGATCATCGCCAAAGTACTTGACAGTGTGCTTAACTCCTGTTTGAATAGGCATGTTAAGTTGCACGATGCTCAGTTCGGCTTTCGGCCAGGCCTGTCAACTGAGACTGCCATTCTTAGTCTGAAGCATACTGTCAAGTATTACACTGATAGGCAAACTCCAGTTTATGCCTGCTTCCTGGATCTTTCTCGTGCTTTCGACCTCGTCTCCTACGATTTGTTGTTGCAGAAGCTTACAGACACTGGGCTGCCGCCGGAGTTGGTATCATTATTTAGATATTGGTATCTAAACCAGGAAAACCGCGTGAGATGGGCAGGTGAGCTGTCGGACTCGTGTAGGCTGGAGTGCGGGGTAAGGCAGGGAGGGTTGAGCTCGCCCTCGCTCTTCAGCCTGTACGTGAATGGGCTGATCGATCGACTCAGCGGCATGCCTGTGGGCTGCTACGTAGACGGTGTGTGTGTTAACAACCTGAGCTATGCCGATGACATGGTGCTGCTGGCTCCCTCGATTAGCGCTCTCCGAAAGTTACTGGTGGTCTGTGAGTCTTATGTGACGTCACATGGCCTTATTTATAATGTAAAAAAGTCGGAGCTCATGGTTTTCAAGTCGGGTACCAAGTGCCCTACCTTTGTTCTCCCCGTGACTCTCAATGGGGCACCACTAAAAAGGGTATTCCAATTTAAATATCTAAGGCATCTGGTAACTGATGACTTGCGAGATGACACCGATATGGAGAGGGAACGCAGAGCATTGTCAGTCCGGGCGAATATGCTGGCCTGCAGATTCGCGCGATGTACAGACGCAATCAAAGTGACTCTTTTTAAAGCGTACTGTATATCGCTGTACTCCGCGAGTCTGTGGTTCCAGTATACACAAAGGGCTTACAATGCTCTGCGAGTCCAATTTAATAATGCGTTCAGGGCGCTGTTGTGGCTTCCGCGCTTCTGTAGTGCCTCAGGCATGTTCGCCGAAGCACGCGCAGACAACTTTGATGCTATCTGGCGTAAAAAAACAGCCTTACTACTGCGCACGGTACGCGAGAGCAGCAACACCATCCTGAACGTCATCGCCAACAAACTCGACTGTCCTCTGATGTGGAAGCTCACGCAGAGGACTAAATCGCTATTAGTAATTAAGTACTAACTCCCCTAGATTTAAGCTTTTTTTACTAATAAAATAGATCCATGCTTGTATTTCAATTATTTGTTTTATTATTATTTTATTTTAATTACTATTTTTTATGAATTTTGATTATGTGGCTGTCTATTCGATTTAATTTAATTATGTAAGTGGATGTATTGGACCTAGGTCGTCTGAATAAATAAATATAAATAAAATAGTGGCGTTTTTATACAAACACTTCAACACTTCGATGTACCGATAGTCAATACGGCATCGTTGGAGATACTCAAGCACTGCCCATGTTTCGATCGAATCGAAGGCTTTCTCATAGTCCACAAACGCGAGACATAGCGGCAAGTTATACTCTTCGGTCTTCTGTATGACTTGCCGCAGCGTATATGTGGTCTATGGTATTGAAGGCTTTAGGGAACCCGGCTTGTTCGGGAGGCTGGAAGTCATCAAACCTGCGTTTGAGACGGTTCGCGATGACCCTCGAAAACAGCTTATAAACATGGCTCAAAAGCGAGATGGGTCTGTAATTCTTAAACAAGGTGTTGTCACCTTTCTTGAAGAACAGAACCACCATGCCCTCGTTCCATGCTTTTGGCGTCGTACCTTCAAGCAAGGTGGAATTAAAGAGCTTCTGAAGGGCTTTAAGTACCGGTGATCCACCCGCTTTCAGAAGCTCTGAAGTGATTCCGTCCTCACCCGGCGCCTTGTCGTTCTTAAGCTGCTTCAAGGCCATCCTGATCTCATACAGGCTGGTATCCGGAATATCTTCGGTATAATGTCGGTGTAACTGGCCCTGGTAACACACAACATCCGCACTTTGAGGACAGACGAAAAGATTGTTGAGCTGGAAGAAGAAATTAGTAGATTACACTGGGACATTTTGGGGTTATCAGAAGTCCGTAGAGAGGGCGAGAACACGATATCCCTTAAGTCTGGTAACCTAATATACTACCGGGAGGGCGACCAACAGTCCCGAGGTGGTGTTGGGTTTCTCGTTCACAAGTCACTCATTAACAACATTATCACCATCGACAGTGTGTCGAGCAGGGTCGCGTACCTGACACTCAGAATATCTAAGCGATATTCGCTGAAGGTCGTTCAGGTATATGCGCCGACCTCTTCACACCCAGATGAAGAAGTAGAGTCTATGTATGAGGACATCAGTAGAGCCATACATACGAACAAAACTCACTTTATTGTTGTTATGGGGGACTTCAATGCAAAGCTAGGCATGAGAAGCGATGATGAGCTGAGAGTGGGGCAATTTGGATATGGGCAACGGAACCCCAGAGGACAGAGGCTGGCCGATTTTCTGGAGAAAGAAGGACTCTTTATGATGAATTCTTTTTTCCAGAAGCCGCCTCACAGGAAATGGACCTGGATGAGTCCCAACGGTTCCACGAGAAATGAGATTGATTTCATCTTGACCAACAAGAAACGGATATTCAATGATGTCTCTGTGATTCACAGGGTGAAAACCGGCAGTGATCACCGAATTGTTAAAGCCACATTGAATATGAACGTTAAACTTGAAAGGTCCCGTTTGATGAAATCTACGCTCCGACCCACTCGCGCACATATCCAAAACCTCGAGAGCTTTCAACTCGAACTTGCAAATCGCTTTGACTGTCTAGAAGTAGATGCATCAGTGGACGAGATCAATAACAGGTTCGTAGAAACCGTCCATACGGTGGGGTCCCAGTTCTTTAAGACCCTCCGTACCAATAGACCTCAGAAACTCTCTGATGACACCCTTAACCTCATGGCTGAACGACGTTCTTTGCGACTGCAGTCTCCCGATGATGCTCAGTCACATAGGCAGCTCAATAGAAAGATTTGGAAATCCTTGCGGCACGATATTCGTACCTTTAATACATCTCGTATTAAAGATACGATAGAGCGGAATAAAGGCTCCAAAGTGTTCGCGAGAGATAATTCTATTGGGCAGAGCCGCATGACAAAGCTGAAGAGGGACGATGGCAGCATAACGTCAAGTAAAGCGGAAGTGTTAAGGGAAGTCGAAAGGTTCTATTGACGGCTCTACGATTCGGTCACTAAAGTGAGATTGTTTTAGACAAATTTTAAATATTGTATAAATTGTGTTAAATACTGTAAAATTTTAATATTGTGTCTATGAAATTTTTGCATCCTATAAACCATATTTTTGGCGGTGCATCTCCAGACCAGTGTTGCCATATATACAGATTTATCTGTACCTATACAGAATTAGGATTTCGGATACAGATAAAAGATTTGGCACTTGTTTTATACAGATTTTGTGAAAATTAACCCATGATACATTCAATTATAAAATTACGCGGTATTTTTATTACTAATCTTGAAATGAGAACAAAATATTCTACCATAAACATATAAAAGCCTAAACTGGCAGTACTACCATAAACTTGAGGGTTTCCCCGAAAGACTTTGATTGAAGTTTGGAATGAAACACCATGATATTGTCGCTCCGTGTTGTTGTCCGTTTCATTCATGTGTTTCGGAGTCGGTAGTCGTTACTTTCAATTAAAAAATACGTCTGCTAGTGATAATTTACGCAAGAAAAAGTGACAATAATAATTATGGCAGTTAAAAAGCCTCGAAAAACGCAGCGCTTCAATCAGGCTTGGATGGAAGAAAACTACTTTAAAGCTTGGCTAAATGCTCAAAGGCAAGTCACAGATATTATTCAAAAAGGGAATATCTCTGATGATACCAAGAAAGGTGAGGTTCTATTAGCGTGTTTTGTTGCCGAGCACAACCTGTCCTTCAATGTCATACTTATGTAAATAGTAAAATGATTGGCAAAATGAACAAAGATATGTATAAGTAGGTATGTATGTTAATAATAATGCAGAATGTAATATAACTTCATTTTGTTTCAAAGTAAAGTAACTCCTATCCTTCCCACTATCATACAAAATAATAAACAGTTAATAGCTAAAGACCCACAAGACCTATACAGATTTTATACAGATTTAAAACATCTTAATACCAGATTTAGCACCTAGGCATGTGGCAACACTGCTCCAGACAGCGCCATCTGTTACGCTAGCGCTGGTAGGAACTAGTTTTTTTTTCTTTTTAAATCGAAAATTAAAAGCCTTCCTAAAAATAGACTATGGTGTAACATTTTCTTAGTATGAGGTTTTTTATTTAAATAAAAAAAGATTATAATTAAAATACAATTTATTTCAAGCAATTATGTAGCTCATTTAGGACACCACACAAAATAATATTATACAGGGATTTTAAGAACATGCCTGTATGCCAGCCATCTTTATTATGATATTCAAACAGTAGGTATGTAGTACATTCAACGCCGAAAGTCACAGACCATTTACAAACTTCCAAAAATCCTTTATACCTAAAGGGTTGAAAGTCGCTGATCTGCTATGGTCACATTATTCAGTGATTAAAGTACCTAAGGTTACAAAATTATCAGTGAACATAACCGGAACAAAAATTACTTAACGCATAAAAACACTACCCTCGGAAACTAAACGTTCTAAGCTTCCGGCGTCTTGGGACTTAAAGTAGGTAGGTATCAATGAGATCTGCATTTCTGATGATAGCTGTCAAACTTCAAACAGCCGTATCTCGGAAACCAGACGTTCTAGGTGTCTTGGGACAAATGGTAGGTGTCAATGAGGTCAGCATTCAATTCCAGGTTAAAATTCCAGGTATACTTTTTACAGAATTGAAATTCATGGTTTGATTACTTTTAAAATTATCCTAGCGCTAAAAATTGAATCAAGGTAATATACTAGAGTAAAAATAATATAATATTTTAACGCGCCGCTAGCACACGCTACCTACACAGATACAGTACGAACATTAGTTCAACCGTCTATCTTTAGCAATATATAGGTAAGTACCTACCTAAGTATTATACGTAGGTACTTAGGAACATACTTTGAATAATCTCATAATTTAATCTAGCAAGCACAAAAATGTACCTACGGTAAAAATTTGAGATGTTTCATCATAAACTGTAGTGAGCAAGTGTCCTTTGTGATATTGTAAGTTTTTTTTAATTCTGTGTATCGCTGATACCTAACTGTACATTAGGAAAAGCTCCGATACTTATCAGAGTATCGTAATCGGTTGCACCACTATCTTATTTTAACGTTAAGGAGAAAAAACATTAGCGCAAATTACCTACTTAAATGAATATTCAGAATGTCTAAAACTAGACAATGATAGCGATTCTATTTTTTACGAACTAAAATTTCGTAAAAAGTTTGCGTTTTTATTTTGATCACGCCAACCAAATTAGCATGACGTTTAAAGTGAGATTTCTTTAAGTAAGTTATTTTAGTTTAGTTGGCGTCTTTGCCAGGCAAGAAAATTAAATACCCGCAAACACGCCAATTCAATATAGCTAGTTTATGTCACTATAAATACGTTTAATGCTAATTCAGTATTTAGCGGGAACAAATTATGAACTTTAGAATTTTACGAATATTTATATTATTTTATTGGTACCTACTTATCATAAAACATATTAAAAGTAGTAATCAGGTCCGTCCTTACCAATGTATACAATTTAACCCCATAAGGAGCTCCTACCTAGGTGAAATATGTTGTGAGCTGATATCAATCAATAGGTGCTGATGTTGGTTTAACCGCATCATACTTATGAGTACCTACATAAAGGTTTAACCATAACAATTATTTTTATATGCTATAATAAGATGACTTTTTCCCTGAAGACCAACAATAATCTTTCTGTAAACTATCAATTGAAGCACAGGAATCCAAATTTCACGAACCAAAACTATAAGCAAGCTTTTGCAACTCTCCTTCATCGTCCGTTTTGTTCCCGCAAGGCCTTGATTTCTCTTTTAATATTTTCTCTGGCAGCCACTTCTATCCCTTCAAACTCCGTCGTGTGGAATAGTTTTGGAATCATTAAAAACTGATTCAATATCTAGGAAACAGAAATACTTTATTATTGAGATGGTTATGTGTTAGAACCTGGTAGAATTGAATTATAAGACCAGTGTAGGTGAGGGTGTGTGTGTGTAGATCCTTAGATATTTAGTGCCCATAAAGAGAAAGGAAGAGAAGTATGTATTTAGCCTCTGTGAGGCATGTGGTCAATAACTGTTACAGTGGTGAGAAACATTGTTGTAGGGCCCAACACTAGGTACAATTTTCAGTTGAAAGGTAGGTAAATGTGACATTATAAGTGATCATTTATTCTCACCGCTCAAGTGGTAAAACCAGGCTCAACGGTTAGCGGGTAGTTTGAGAAAGAAGAGGCTAATCCTGATAAACTCACCTTAACCCTCAACTCGGAGTAGCTAGCCTGGCTCAGCTGCGAATACTCTGCTCGCACCAGCTGCGCATGCCTATCGTATTCCTCTTTCGTTGCGGCAAGCACGGCCAGCTCGCAGTCTCCATAAAGCTGCAGGTCGCGAAGGGGCGCGGGGCCAGTTGGCGTGGGGGTGTCAGAGTCTGAGCGGCCGCAGCCACTGGCCTCGTCATCAGACAGCAGAGCTAGCACGTAGCAGGTTAGATCTTGCTGTTGATAGAATTGAAGCTTATCGTAATACCGCGTTCTTGTTTTTATATTTTATTTATATAGTAGATTAATAAAGTGCTACCAACGAAGAATGTAAAGTATCTCAACATTTTTTTGAAATAAATCTTAACTTTACAGGTTTTTTGATACGACATTCTTAGTGTGTGAAATGAAAAATAAAACCCCCCGTTCAACTTAATTTTGAACTTTGTCACATTAAACTTACACATTGTGGATGCGATTTGAGCATCTCACTTAGTATCTTCACCGCTACATCGGACGGCGTGTGTCGGAGTACGATCGCCATTTTGAACGCAGCTGGTTGCACAACGTCGGGTGTCCCAGTCATAAGCATACTCTGCCAAACTTTAGCCTGAAAAAGATGAAATGACAAAAATTACTGGTTCCTAAATCATCTATGATAATTCGCATGACGTCTCCTCAGAGGCAAATATCAATTAAACTATGTAATTGTAGTTTTCCTATCCCATTCGATCTCTAAAAAATCGTACTTATAGTGAGACAACAGGCAGTTTTTGAAGTAAAACTTCTTTACGCACGCTTGACTTAGGGAGTAAGCTGGTGAATGCGTTACGAAAAGTGCGAACGGAAGTTGAGAGGGAGATAATATAAGTTAGTGAAGGTAGAGAGTTATATATATATATAAATATATAATTACCTCAGTCAATAGTTCGTTTGATTATTTTTCGTAATTTCATTTCGTTCTTGAACAATTTTATGATTTAATTATGAAAATGAAGTTTTACTTTAGTCGGGTGGTCTAAAGCACACTCGTTTTTTTTTGTTATAAAGGCATCTCAGGGAATATAAATTATATAAACAAGAAAAACCTCACCTGATAAGCCACACAGTTTTTCAGCGAGTGCCAGATGCCGTCAGATAGCGAGGACTCGACGATTTGTTTCCATACCTCCTCGCAACCAGGCGTGCACAGTGCATCGCACGCGTCCTGCCACATGCGACCAGCGGCACAGTTGGACGCATCAGCAGATGCTGGAATTTAAAAAAAAATGAGTATGACTCGTAAAATTCATAACAATATCCCTGATAATGTAATACAAAGAAATAACAGAATATTTACCCGATCCGTCACAATCCCGCCTTGCCATCGCCATATCTAACCAAAGAACTCACTCAACGCACCAAGTTGACTGAAAATAAATCAACATTAATAATGAGGGATTTTCATTAATTTCACGGCTATATTTTTAGAATTGCTTGATTTTTAAATGGTGCTACTCTGTCTTAAGCCTGTTATCAAAAGGTACCTTAAAACAAAAAAAAATAATGTGTGTTCGTTTAAAAACTGAAGAGGTGAGAATGTTTTTGTATTTACCTACACAATACTTTTGTATTGTGTCTTTGAGAATTTGATAGTTTGGCTTAAGAAGCATCTTTTTTGGCAGCCTAGCTCTAGACAGTGCCATTTATTACGCTTGTTGCAACTAGTTTTTTTTTAAATCGGAAATACCCTCCTTGGATTGGATTTGGCTGGCAGTAGACCGTATGAGCAGACTCTTATCTATTGGTAAATTTATGTGACACTATGTTTTTTATTAAATATTCTAATTTAAAGCCTAAATTTACGATGTATGGACAATTTTTGGGCAATGTTTACAAAAAAAAATATTGTCATGAAACTATGTATAAGCTATAACTATTGTTTCGTCACGTAAGGTGCCATGAACAAAATTTTTGCAACGACTGTAGTTTCTACGCACGGACTTCACGTACGTTCGACGTGTATTGTCCATGTTTCTACGTCTAATCATAAATATGACATTGACGTTGTCATTTTAGAAGTAGAGGAAGGCTGAAGAAGTTAGAATGTGTGTAGATAAGAGTGTGTAGGAAGGAAGTGACTACTTATATCCTCTTTGGAAGTGACAACGGAGATGGTGGCTGATAGAGAGATGTGGTGGAGGAATACCCGCGTAATGTAGGGAAAAGGGCAGGAAGACGAGTAAATATTATCGTGAGCACTTCTCAAACATTTACTTATTAAATTAAATGCCATAATAAATATGTATGAGTAGGTAAGGTACCTACCACATTAAAATTAATTATGAGCAAGATTCTTTATTTTGCATAATAAATTACATATAAAAGAAAGCACAATCTTTTAAACCAATTGTAATCACCACGACGACAATAAAAAATTATAACAAGCGAGTCGTTCCGCTCTAGAAAATGAGTTAACAATGGTAGGCTACTTACCTAGATATAATTTCACTTGGTAGGTAAGTACCTAGGTAGGTAGGTAGTTGATACTAAATAGGCTCTAACTTACTAGAACAAATGCTACGATAGCTAGTACACATGCGACCTATACTTTTACAAATATCAGCTTAGCGATTATTATAGTTAATTTAATAACTATTATTTATGGCAACATGACGTGCACCCGGAGGAAGACTGCGCGGCCGCCCCGTGCCGTGCCGACTCGATTAGTCAAGCTAGTGATGTACACATTGTTCACTGGCATCGAGGTTGGTTAAGTGCCTACCTCCTCCATAATCGGTGAATCGTAGCGAGATCAATTCTTTCACTATGGTAATTCATGTCTATCATCTTATTATGTTTGATTTACCTACTTACGTTCCTCTGTCTGGTAAATATATAAAAAGTATTTAAAGGGAGTAAAAAGGGGCTGCCCTATGAATTCTTGATGGTTAACTAGTAGTACTTAATTGAAGTGAAAACTTCTTTAGGCGCGTTGGGCATAGTGAAAACTTCTTTAGGAGCATTCAGGATTTTTTGAGATGAGAAAAAACCATTGAACTCGCGACACTGTTACCGACACCTGTCACTGTCTACTGACACTGACTGATAGTGACACCTCTGCATATAAGTATCTGTAGTGTAGTCTGCTTTTATTCAAGTTTTCACTTCTGTCGGCACTCCCGGAGTGCATCTTTTGAAGAAAAACTTCTTTACGCACGCTTGACTTGGGGAGTAAGCTGGTGAATGCGTTACGAAAAGTGCGAACGGAAGTTGAGAGGGAGATAAGTTAGTGAAGATAGAAAGCGAGAGAGTTACGTTTCGTATATTTTTAAACGTTATTGTGCTAGTGCGAGTTGCGTCTGTCCAGAATGAACATAGACTGATCGACCTACAGACGTGTGGACAATTTTGTAATTGAACAATTCTACATGTTAATATTTTGAAAAAGAAGTTTTACTTCCGTCGTGTGGTCTAAAGCACACTCTTTTTTTAGAGTTTTATGGATGTGTTTATGAACCTACGATTATTTAATCGTTAACGCTCGTCAAAAGGTCCCATCACTTTTTTATGGGTGAGTGAGTGGGTACTTGACGCATGCGCAAAGGGTGAACTTTTTAAGGTATTCCGTATGCTTTATAAACATCGATATAGGAAATTATACTCTATTGCGTTTCAAAAAAGCATATTATGTTATTTCACTTTATAAGTTTCGGGTATGTCGGTCAATCTATAATAAGTTCTATTACTCAGTCATAAGGCGTTTAATCCGAGTCATAAATCGGTCAAGTTGTCGCAAGTCTATGACCTCAGCCTCGACTGAAATTTTTGTACTTATCGTTCATGCGTCATTATTACCTCCCTACCCGTTATTGTAATTATTCTGAAAGTTATGGCGTCAGCGTCAGTCAAACGACAATTTTGTTTAGATATACTTTTCATAATTCATAATTAATTTATAGTCTGCTGCAGAACCACAACAGAACCCTAGAATATCTAGGGAGGTAGGTAATTATTATTAAATTTATGTTGCATCTGTACCTACACGTACGTTACGTGTACGTCTTGTTGCGAGACACTTGGAAGCAGGGATGTTACGAATGTCATATTTTTCACATTCGCGATTGCGAACGCGAATTTTCGGGATGCGAATGTGCGAATGCGAATGCAAACGTTTGGAATGAACGGTTTTCAAATGTGTTCGCAACGCCGAGGTAGTGCGCCCAATTTTGGAATAAATTTTCTCACAAACATTGCATTTCTTATTATTATTATCTTTTTGCTTAAAAATGGTGGTAAGTACCTAAGGTATCTCGGTAAGAACTTGCTTAGGTACTTGTGTAATAAAAACAAAAAAAACATAGATAAAATATTTATTAAGTTGATACGTTCCTAGGTACTAGTTAACTTAGTAAATAATTATAATACTGACATTAAAAATCAACTCTTTATATTTATAACTAGGAAGATGTACCTGCAGCATACTTACAGTGAAACACTTGTAAGTTTGTCGTTTTCAGACTCAGAGGCATTTTCAAAATATATTTCAAAAGTATATAAGTATTCTATCAGTTATCTGGTTCCCATAATACAAGCTCTGCTTAGGTTGGGGCTAGATAGCGCTGTGTGAAATGTCCAGCAATATTTATTTATTTATGACTAACGACTGATTACAGTGAAGGGAGAGAATACTCAGTACTGAATAGGGTAGAGTTCTTCCCACAGCTTGTAGCGGTCCTCGTTCAGGTTCTCAAGGACAGTCAGGTTGCGGTCTACCCGCAGGTACTTGCGGGCTGAAGGCTGCATCGCCGGCCAGGACACACCGGACAGCTCGGGTGTGTCGTTGCGGGGGTTCGGATCTCTGGGGAGACAAATTAAATTAGTTAGCAATCACTGCAAGAGTTGACACCGTTGTTCAATAGATGGCGTTAGTGATCTAGGAAGTATTTAAGTACGAGTTGTTATCGACGCTTACAAGATGGCGTTAGGGATTTATTCAAATGATTGTCTGCATTATGTAGTTAGCTCACCCATATCTTGCAAAGTTGTACCAGAAGGCAGTCATCTGGTCGACAAGCTTGGAGTCGGGACTGTCGACCGAGATGATGGGGAACCGGTAGCTCAGCGTGAACAGATAGATCAGGTCATCGTGATGAGCCGCTCCTGGTATATGGACACAATACTCAATACTTTACAAACTAAAGTCGCTGCCTAGAGAGAAGACATTGCCTAACCTAGAGTATTAGTAGGCTGAAGTGGCAGTGGGTAGGGGCACATAGCACGTAGAAGTAACGGTTGTTGGGTCAGATCCACAAATGGAATGCATAGGAGAGTCCTACGCTTTTTATTAGGTCATGCATGAGTAAAGATTTCTGGGTGCACCGCACAAGATCTCAGCAATGCACGTCCTATGGCTGATGATGACTCAATACTTAATAGTTTATTGCATTCCATGTATGAATAAGTGGGAATTAGGAAGCCACAAATATGTGATCTGTTGTCATATTGTGTCAATATAGACCTTGCTGGTAAAACAGCACCCTCAATTGTAAAGAAAAGAGAAAGGGATTACCAGGGGTTGTGCAAGATGAGAGGGAGTTGTTTTGCTTACCGACTGGTTTCTTGGTGATGGGGTCCTCGTAGTGGCTGTGCTCGCCGACGTAGCTGAACTGGTAGTACCACACCGGGTGTGAGGAGTAACGAGACATCAGGTTTGCGAGTCTGCACTCAAATAAAGTATTAGTACCAGCTTATTCAGCGACATCAACTCATTGTGCGTATTAGGTATTTGTCTGAAAGATTACGTCCATCTACAATTGTGATTTAGTGAAAGGTGGGGAAAATTCCTACTTTAGTTGTTGGAAAATGGTTGGCTATAACATTTTTCCACCTGATGATCTACTGTCCATCTTGTTAATTTGCTGGATCTAATAGTACCTAAATAAATAAATATTGCTGGACATTTCACACAGCGCTATCTAGCCCCAAAACTAAGCAGAGCTTGTACTATTGGAACCAGATAACTGATAGAATACTTATATACTTTTTTGTAAATATATACCTAATTATAATTTATAGAAAAACGTCCAGACCCGAAACAAATATCTGCAGACCATGCAAACATTTGTCCCGCACCGGGGATCGAACCCGCAACCTCCTGCGCCTCAGCCGGCTATTCGCCTACAGCCAGCGCCACGGAGGTCGTAGGAAATGGAAAGTATAATTTTCTTGGCAGTTTCGGTTCCTTTTCTCAAGAGAGTGCATATTTTGAACAGCAATCGATTTTGACAAAAATATCTAAAGAGGAAAAAGTTTGGTATTTTCTCGTCTGAAGTTTTAGAACACCGTACATCTGAGACCGTACTGAGTCTGATAATGATCTAGCTTAAATATTTACATTTACCTGTGTGTAGGGAATCCAATAATGGAGTCTCCATAGAGTCTATTCAAGCCCTTGACGCTGACGTCATCGTTCTTCAGCTCCCTGTTCTGCAAGTACGTCTCGCGGAGGCGCCTGGTGGCGTCCTCCGCGTGCTCTCGTGGTAGCATAAAGGATATGGGAGCGACGCGCGACCACTCACGGTTCATAGTGGTGCGGAGGCTGTCGTTGCGGAGAACATCTGAACAATACCAAGTTGGTTAATGTTTACGGTTATATTTTCTGGGGTTATGTTTATGGTTATATCTTATGGCCCTGAAATAGTGTGATGAAATATTCCAATGCTCTTCTTATAGGCTTTTTAATTTGCTATGTCGATGTCTTTATATGGTTTGTTGATATGCGGGCAGGTGATAGTCTAGGCCACAGAACATAAAAAACGATTTTGTTTATTAAATTGTTTTTTCTGTTCTGTGGCCTAAACAGGTCCATAATGTATGTGGCACATGACCAAATCGCTGGCCCTTGTTTATCAAAAATATAAGATGGTAGTCCGGCAAAATTGCTAGTAATGTATGGAAACCAGCATATCTTACGAAAAAGATCTAGGCACATGTCATCCATCAAAGTACATTGAGACTTCTCAAAAGTCACTGAAACCAATACTTTGCTATAGAAGATGGTTACCACTTAACATCAGGTGGGCCACATGCGTGTTCCATCTCCAGGTAGTATAAATATATATAAATTATCACCCATACCCACCTAGCAGAGCTGGTCTTTTCTGTTCTGTTTGATAATCTAACAACAGAAGTTCTTTCTATTTCATTTGTATGTACTTTTTTGAACTTTTTTTTTATTTCCGTTTTCTTATGTACCTACCTATTAGTTATAAAGATTTAGATTTGTAAACTGTTATGTTATTTCTAAGTTAATAAATAAAGCCGCTGACTGTTTCCAAAATCAAAAACCTCTCTTGTAGTATTTTCGTTGATAGTGAGAAATGATGATAGTACTCACTAAAAGCGAACCAGAAGAACTCGTCCTCCGTCTGGCTGATGATGTAGGGCACGTCGTGCATCTTCTTCTGCCGAATGGCAGTCAGCGGGTCGAGGGTCAAGAACCGCTCTTGGCCCACGTCTGGCTCCACTACTGGACTCCAGATGCCGACCGGATCGAAACCGAATTCCTGATGAAAGGAAACTATAATTAAGACTATTTACGATACGAAGCTAATTTAACTAAATAAATTGCCATTAAAACTATCTATTTAATTGTATGATGATGAAATACCTGAAAACCCACCACAGATTAATGGAAGGTTGACCTGATATAGGTTGCTGGGAACCGTTGGGGGTGATGGGGAAAGGAAGGCTTAACTTTAGCAGATAATGCTGGGTGAGTAGATACTCACATAAAACCCTCGCCAATCCCCAAGCTCCTGCCAGGTCTTCTTCTTCAGGCACTCCATGATGACAGTGGAGTTATGGTCTGGACACTTCAAGAGTTGCGCCTGCTTGCGCGCGAGATGGCGCTGGTGGCGCGGGAAGGGCTCCTTGCCGACGGGAGACGCGCTCATCGATATTCCACGGTGGAACAGACCTGGAGATTATTGGTTTTGTTAAGCTTAGCATAGGTGTTGTTGATGTACCTAGTAAGAAACCTAACAACGATTATATGTGAAATAATTTAGAAGAGAACTACATGATGATCAATGGTATATTTTATTTGTAGCGTGCCAGCCAACTAAACAAAAATGCTAGTCTAGGCAATCTCTGGAATCCATATGAGCACCGACTCCTCGAAATTTTAGATGCCATTGACTATGATATCCATAGTAGCAATAAATAATACTAACTATGACAACATAATAGGATGATGAAGGATAATACCTTTACTCAAAGGAGATATCATATGCAGCATCACACTGATAGAGCCCGCGCTGCAGCCAGTGATCGTCACCAAGTTAGGATCTCCGCCGAAAGATGCGATGTTCCTCTGAACCCACTTCAGAGCTGTCACCTGGTCCTTCATTCCATTGTTGCCGGGCGCTACAGCGTCTCCTGTGCTTAGCCAACCTGAAGGGAAAAAAATGTTAGACTAGCTTTTGCAGCTTCCTTGCTTATTTACTGAATTACTAATTGTAATGCTGTCTGTGGTCTACTACACTGCTGAAACAGAGTGAACTGGTTCTTTCTAAGCAAGCGTGCTATCAATCACTTAGGTGCCACCAGGTAGGAACCACTACTTGGTCCGTCACTTGACAATAAAAAAAAACATGCAATGTGCTGCATGCTACGCAATGCAAGGTGCGGCTTAGTTTAGAGGCATTTTCCTTCATCTTTAATAGCGTCCTTTGTTTTACAAGGGTTGGATGGATAGCTTGTCTTATTGTCTGATCTCAAACATTTGGAACACGAGTCACATATATTACAAATACTAGACGAGAAGCTTAAGGTTAGGTTAGGACATGTTCCGTGTCACGTGTGATGACGAACTCACCGAGAGCACTAAGCCGGTAGTTGATGGTGACGAGCACCACGTCTCTGTCCAGCAGGTAGTGAGGGCCGGCGAGGTCGCTGCGCCCCGTCATCGAGTAGAACCCGCCCGCGTGGATGAAGAAGATCACGGGGAGAGGCTTCTTGCTGTTCAACAAAAGGAGGTAAGCTGAAGTCAGGTAAAAGGGAAATCAATGAATTCTCGAATACGCAAAATTGGTAGAAATATGTAATTAGTTGGTTGCAGAAACCCATTCAAAACTCGCTCCCGTTCAGGTTGACTTACCTATTGTTATCAGGAGTGTACACATTGATGGTGAGGCAGTCTTCAGAGACGGGGTATGTGGGGGGTGCGGGGAGGGGACAGGCGGGACCGTCTGCCGTCGCGTCCACCACACCCTGGTACTGCAGGATCGGCTTTGGAGGCTGGTGGAAACAGATACTGCTATTATACACTTATCTTTGCTTTTAGAGAACTGTGATGAACTTATGATGTGCTGTGTAATGATGAGGTGCCTCTGAACCAGGGTTTGCTACCGGAACCAAAAATACCTGTACCATAGCGGTAAGTACCGGTATTATCCTTTCAGATACTTACCTGAGTATCGTAATTATTTAGGTATCGATATTGGATCCATTGTACTCCATACGGTACCTACCTATACTTACACAATAAGCACTCAAGCACCGCCGACCATCTCCAAAGTTCGCGAACACACGGCTACACATCAAGCTATACATTTCCAGTATAAGCTGACCTCGCATTCTACGAAATGCCTACACAATGCGAGGTCAGCTTATACTGGAAACTTTTAGCTTGATGTGTAGCCGTGTGTACCTACTACCTATTCTCTCTCTCGCTTGCACAACAATATAAAAGTGTTGTTACATACAAGTAGGTAGTTAACTATACCTGTTACTGTATTTATTACCAATAGTCATTGAAAATATTGTTAGAGTTATTAGTATCGGTACCGGCAGGAGTTCCAAGCACTGCTCTGAACTAACCTGGAACCGAAGCTCTCCCACAGGTGCCTCTGCATACTTGATACCTCGGTACGACTGGAACCGCCTTCCGCGGCGGGTCAGGTCCCAGATCCCTCGGAACTGGCCGGATGGAGACGTGCTAATAGGACCTGAAGTGGAAGGTACAGGCGCTGGCGATGATGGACCTTGAGTTGAAGAGGATGCTGAAATAATGCAAAGGAATATGATAAGTTGCACTAGCTGTGGTAATATTTAATACCTACTTACCTTGGTTAGGTAGGTAGTAGGTAGGTACCTATTTCCTTAGCAATGCATCAAATAAAACAATGGCACGACTAATCAAAAATTCCTACGTTTATTGCGGTAGTACTCATATAGGTACAAATGTGTGATCTGTCTGATCAATAATGACCCTATTGGTGACCACTGTGGCGCAGTGAGCGAAAGTCGGCTGAGACGCAGGAGTTTGCTGGTTCGATCCCCGCTACGGGACAAATGTTTGCATGGTGTACATATATTTGTTTCGGGTTTGGGTATTTTTCTATATATTATAAGTATGTATTTACTAAAAAAATGTATATAAGTATTCTATCAGTTAAACGGTTACAATAGTACAAGCTTTGCTTGGTTTGGGGCTAGATAGTGCCGTGTGAAATGTCCAGCATTATTTATTTATTTATTTGTTAGGCACAACAACAATAAGGAGAGAGGAGGACGTCGTCGTATCGTATACGAATAGGTACCCATCTATGTAAGTAAGTGTAGTTAGGTATATATCCGTCTACCAATACTAACATGGTTAGTAGGTACCTATAGCAAGTTAAACATTGATTATCTCATTTGAGGATTTTTTCAACGCGTCTGGTAGGTACCTAACTTGCTTTCTACTTTAATTTATTGTGTTTTAAGGATGCTGTTGAGCTGACCAACCTGTTTCCCCCTGCTTTGCCGGCTTCACCCTGCCTCCTTCCACCAGCACCAAGGCCACCACAAGCACTGCCACTTTACACCACATCCTGCCGGCTCACAAGGAACACTGACTGACTTTAAACTAGTCTGGACGGCTTTTATAGCTACGTGTATAATATATTACGATGTATTTAGGTTGTAACGTAGTGCAGGAGACTAATGTTTATAATATTACGTCAATCTGTACCTTATTCCACATAGATTTCAGAGTGACGTAAGTATCTTGTGCGTGCGATATCCAACGTTTCATGGCAACCTCTAATGGTAAGTCTCCTCACCAGTCTTACTTACCAGTCTAACTAACCTTTTTGTACCATATCAAGATCTTTATATTATGCGGAAGACTTAAGTATTTATTTAGTAATGTTGGTTAGCATTCTAAAACTAGTCAAGTCTAGTAACTAGTCTAGAGTCAAGTAAATCAATCAATCAATTGAGTTGTTGCTCGTTTCGAAAGTTCCAAGCCACTAGTCGCATCTATCCGTTCTTCTTTCAAAATATGCGTCAACTGCTGCTCAAGTTTCTCTTCAAAGAGGTTCGTTCTGCGGAGTATTGCCAACAGTTGTAGGTCAGTTTCTTGCTTATGTTAGGTAGGACTATTCAAGGTCATGTTACCTACGTAATGCTTACTAAACCAGTACCGTATGAAGTGAAAAACTCGACACCAGCTCCTGGGCTAGTGATGAGTCTTTTTGCGTGTTTTTCCTTATTTATGTTAGTATGAGTGCCTACAGCAGGCGCTTGGCGATGGCGTAGTGGGAAGCCGCCGCCACCGGCTCGCCCGGTGAGGTGACGAGGTCGCGGACTCTGCTCCGTGGGTCGACAACACGATACATTATGCGTTTGGGATAAACTTGTGACGTAGAATTACTACGTATTTTATTGAGAATAGTCAAGCACTTGACTACTACGGGTCCAAAGGTTGTCTGGAAGAAATCGATTTTAGCGTTAAGACCACCGCTTGCTTCTCCGCAAGTGTAATTATTTGTTTATTCTTAATTTGAAAGTGTTGTAGCTTGAAGATTTAATTTTTCTTTAACTTCTCAAACTTGAAAACAGGAACATAGAATGTCAGAGTGATTGGTATTGCCAGCCTCCACTCCATGCTAATTCCCGTAGCGCAGCAGTTGGCGGGCCTGTATGTTCATAATAGGTAACATTTTTTTTTTAATTTTAGTATTCGTTTATTCTTTGAAATCACAAGGATCACTTTGAAACGTCATTTTTACTGCCGGTTCTTCCGCGACCAAGCCAGGAAAGAATCGGACAAGAAACAATTGGTTTTATTCTTATAAAATTATAAATGATCCTTTGTAATAGGACTAAAAAAAATAAAAGTAAGTACCGAATGTAAAACAAAAGAAAATGTGTATTGATATTGCAAAAGTTGAGTTAATATCAGGTGTCGAGAGTTCGAGAGGCTGAGCAACATCGGCCCACGGGATTCTATCATCAATCAGCTAAGATTGGAATAAGCTTTCTTTTTATGATTGATATTATATAGGATTTAAATCTACGAGACATCTTACCTACTAGGTACCTCAAACCACACGTACTTAGACGATAGGTACTATAGGTAGGTAGTAAGTATCTAGATCTTTTAATAAGGAAACTCTAGCACAAAATAGCGTGACTCTAGTGCGCATGCGTTCTAGGAAAACCTGACACATTGATAGCCCACTCAGGTAGACATGGAAATGAATGCTATTTTTAAATAATTTTAATATATTATTATTTTTTCAAACTATATACAGGTGACTACAATCTCACCTGATGGTAAGCGATTATGTGGTCTAAGATGAAGCACAAAGATCTAGAAGAAACCTATTCACTCTTACCTTAAAGAGGCCCGGATTGTATTCTTTAGGAAAAGCAGACGACGGCAAAGTGTTCCATACCTTAGCTGTGCGCATCAAGAACGTATAACCAAAACGGTGTCGCGAATGGGTGGTATATCAACCAGGTACGGATGGTACTGAGCCGTGCGCCTGCTTGTCCTTTGATGGAAGGGAGATGGCGGAATCAGATCGTAAAGTTCCTGGGCACGTTCCCCGAAATGTATTCTGTAAAAGATCGATAGGCTTGCAACTTTACGGCGGTGTTCGAGACTTTGGGTCTTAGTTTCCGCCATATATTGGACACCTATAAGCCTAAAAGCTCGACGTTCTATCGAGTCTAGGGTAGCAAGCTGGTATTTGGTCGAACCATCCCAAAGGTCGCAACAGTACTTCATACCAGAGCGGACTTGTGCTTTGTAAAGACGAAGAAGCTGTCCTGGTGTGAAGTATCTCCTGACCTTGTTGTGGATGCGCAGCTTCATGGCAGCTGTTTTAACCTTAGACTCCATGTATGAGCTAAAAGTTGAGAGTAGGCATGAGCGTAACCCCTAGGAGCTCGGGGTGGCCTTTTACAGCTGCCGGTACATCTCGGAAAATGCGTACCTATGTATGATCACTATTAATGTTTTTCATCACTGCTATTTCTGATTTGAAAATCACAGGCAATGATTACTCAATATGATGCCGTAATGTCACCCTTGCTATTCTTACTAGTGCTATTTCACATATAAAAAATCACGGGTGACTCAGGACAGTGCATCGCAGGGCACGTTTCTAAGGTGCGTGACATACTAGACAATACTATGCTACAGATGAGTCATATGCTTGTTCAACCTGCAAATGTACCGTTGATGGCCAACGTGACCTTCACGGGGCATCCTACGAATCCCGATTCGGGAAAGCGTGCTAGGTATTATTATATGTGTACGACAGATCACCCTTTGAGTCTACCTACCAAGGTAAAGTAGTTACTTTGATCTTTGTGGTTGGGATTTCCATATGGCTATTACTTGCGTATGAAGTTAGTAATATTTGATTATTCTCGTAGTGACTCGACCCGTGAAGAGCCGTTGGCTAGCTGTAGTAAGGTGTGGGTGTGTGGCCACTTGCCCAGACTCCCATCCGTAAGATTGATTTGAATCCCGGCCATGGTATTGGAAATCTATAAGGGAATGGCTATATCTGGTACCAATCTAGTACTAGATATTACAATAGATTTCCAGAGCGAGCGCTCTTATGTGTGCTACAACCATATGTTACTTAAAGACCTAGATATCAATATAAAAATATAATAAAGTAGTTTATTCTAAGTATAAAAACCTAGTAAGTATAAATTAGGTCTAATAGTAGACCTCATTTATTCTATTTTGATACACGTCCTACGTAAGTGCTGTAAATGTTATTGTATATTACTTCGAGAATGCTACAAACACTTATTATATGTTCATATCAGAGGGTACAAGGGATAGCAGATTGAAGTTCTTTAGGTTTTTTCTAGGCAAGCGCTGCTCCATCTTCGAGCACACCATCACTTACCACCAGGTGAGGTAGTAAGTTATTGCTTCGAGCACACCATCACTTACCACCAGGTGAGGTAGTAAGTTATTGCTTCGAGCACGCCATCACTTACCACCAGGTGAGTAGTAAGTTATTGCTTCGAGCACGCCATCGCTTACCACCAGGTGAGGTAGTAAGTTATTGCTTCGAGCACGCCATCGCTTACCACCAGGTGAGGTAGTAAGTTATTGCTTCGAGCACGCCATCGCTTACCACCAGGTGAGGTAGTAAGTTATTGCTTCGAGCACGCCATCGCTTACCACCAGGTGAGGTAGTAAGTTATTGCTTCGAGCACGCCATCGCTTACCACCAGGTGAGGTAGTAAGTTATTGCTTCGAGCACGCCATCGCTTACCACCAGGTGAGGTAGTAAGTTATTGCTTCGAGCACGCCATCGCTTACCACCAGGTGAGGTAGTAAGTTATTGCTTCGAGCACGCCATCGCTTACCACCAGGTGAGGTAGTAAGTTATTGCTTCGAGCACGCCATCGCTTACCACCAGGTGAGGTAGTAAGTTATTGCTTCGAGCACGCCATCGCTTACCACCAGGTGAGGTAGTAAGTTATTGCTTCGAGCACGCCATCGCTTACCACCAGGTGAGGTAGTAAGTTATTGCTTCGAGCTCGCCATCGCTTACCACCAGGTGAGGTAGTAAGTTATTGCTTCGAGCTCGCCATCGCTTACCACCAGGTGAGGTAGTAAGTTATTGCTTCGAGCACACCATCGCTTACCACCAGGTGAGGTAGTAAGTTATTGCTTCGAGCACGCCATCGCTTACCACCAGGTGAGGTCGTAAGTTATTGCTTCGAGCACGCCATCGCTTACCACCGGGTGAGGTAGTAAGTTATTGCTTCGAGCACGCCATCGCTTACCACCGGGTGAGGTAGTAAGTTATTGCTTCGAGCACGCCATCGCTTACCACCGGGTGAGGTAGTAAGTTATTGCTTCGAGCACGCCATCGCTTACCACCGGGTGAGGTAGTAAGTTATTGCTTCGAGCACGCCATCGCTTACCACCGGGTGAGGTAGTAAGTTATTGCTTCGAGCACGCCATCGCTTACCACCGGGTGAGGTAGTAAGTTATTGCTTCGAGCACGCCATCGCTTACCACCGGGTGAGGTAGTAAGTTATTGCTTCGAGCACGCCATCGCTTACCACCGGGTGAGGTAGTAAGTTATTGCTTCGAGCACGCCATCGCTTACCACCGGGTGAGGTAGTAAGTTATTGCTTCGAGCACGCCATCGCTTACCACCGGGTGAGGTAGTAAGTTATTGCTTCGAGCACGCCATCGCTTACCACCAGGTGAGGTAGTAAGTTATTGCTTCGAGCACGCCATCGCTTACCACCAGGTGAGGTAGTAAGTTATTGCTTCGAGCTCGCCATCGCTTACCACCAGGTGAGGTAGTAAGTTATTGCTTCGAGCTCACCATCGCTTACCACCAGGTGAGGTAGTAAGTTATTGCTTCGAGCACGCCATCGCTTACCACCAGGTGAGGTAGTAAGTTATTGCTGCGAGCACGCCATCGCTTACCACCAGGTGAGGTCGTAAGTTATTGCTTCGAGCACGCCATCGCTTACCACCGGGTGAGGTAGTAAGTTATTGCTTCGAGCACGCCATCGCTTACCACCGGGTGAGGTAGTAAGTTATTGCTTCGAGCACGCCATCGCTTACCACCGGGTGAGGTAGTAAGTTATTGCTTCGAGCACGCCATCGCTTACCACCGGGTGAGGTAGTAAGTTATTGCTTCGAGCACGCCATCGCTTACCACCGGGTGAGGTAGTAAGTTATTGCTTCGAGCACGCCATCGCTTACCACCGGGTGAGGTAGTAAGTTATTGCTTCGAGCACGCCATCGCTTACCACCGGGTGAGGTAGTAAGTTATTGCTTCGAGCACGCCATCGCTTACCACCGGGTGAGGTAGTAAGTTATTGCTTCGAGCACGCCATCGCTTACCACCGGGTGAGGTAGTAAGTTATTGCTTCGAGCACGCCATCGCTTACCACCGGGTGAGGTAGTAAGTTATTGCTTCGAGCACGCCATCGCTTACCACCGGGTGAGGTAGTAAGTTATTGCTTCGAGCACGCCATCGCTTACCACCGGGTGAGGTAGTAAGTTATTGCTTCGAGCACGCCATCGCTTACCACCGGGTGAGGTAGTAAGTTATTGCTTCGAGCACGCCATCGCTTACCACCGGGTGAGGTAGTAAGTTATTGCTTCGAGCACGCCATCGCTTACCACCGGGTGAGGTAGTAAGTTATTGCTTCGAGCACGCCATCGCTTACCACCGGGTGAGGTAGTAAGTTATTGCTTCGAGCACGCCATCGCTTACCACCGGGTGAGGTAGTAAGTTATTGCTTCGAGCACGCCATCGCTTACCACCAGGTGAGGTAGTAAGTTATTGCTTCGAGCACGCCATCGCTTACCACCAGGTGAGGTAGTAAGTTATTGCTTCGAGCACGCCATCGCTTACCACCAGGTGAGGTAGTAATTTATTGCTTCGAGCACGCCATCGCTTACCACCAGGTGAGGTAGTAAGTTATTGCTTCGAGCACGCCATCGCTTACCACCAGGTGAGGTAGTAAGTTATTGCTTCGAGCACGCCATCGCTTACCACCAGGTGAGGTAGTAAGTTATTGCTTCGAGCACGCCATCCCTTACCACCGGGTGAGGTAGTAAGTTATTGCTTCGAGCACGCCATCGCTTACCACCGGGTGAGGTAGTAAGTTATTGCTTCGAGCACGCCATCGCTTACCACCGGGTGAGGTAGTAAGTTATTGCTTCGAGCACGCCATCGCTTACCACCGGGTGAGGTAGTAAGTTATTGCTTCGAGCACGCCATCGCTTACCACCGGGTGAGGTAGTAAGTTATTGCTTCGAGCACGCCATCGCTTACCACCGGGTGAGGTAGTAAGTTATTGCTTCGAGCACGCCATCGCTTACCACCAGGTGAGGTAGTAAGTTATTGCTGCGAGCACGCCATCGCTTACCACCAGGTGAGGTCGTAAGTTATTGCTTCGAGCACGCCATCGCTTACCACCGGGTGAGATAGTAAGTTATTGCTTCGAGCACGCCATCGCTTACCACCGGGTGAGGTAGTAAGTTATTGCTTCGAGCACGCCATCGCTTACCACCGGGTGAGGTAGTAAGTTATTGCTTCGAGCACGCCATCGCTTACCACCGGGTGAGGTAGTAAGTTATTGCTTCGAGCACGCCATCGCTTACCACCAGGTGAGGTAGTAAGTTATTGCTTCGAGCACGCCATCGCTTACCACCAGGTGAGGTAGTAAGTTATTGCTTCGAGCACGCCATCGCTTACCACCAGGTGAGGTAGTAAGTTATTGCTTCGAGCACGCCATCGCTTACCACCAGGTGAGGTAGTAATTTATTGCTTCGAGCACGCCATCGCTTACCACCAGGTGAGGTAGTAAGTTATTGCTTCGAGCACGCCATCGCTTACCACCAGGTGAGGTAGTAAGTTATTGCTTCGAGCACGCCATCGCTTACCACCAGGTGAGGTAGTAAGTTATTGCTTCGAGCACGCCATCGCTTACCACCAGGTGAGGTAGTAAGTTATTGCTTCGAGCACGCCATCGCTTACCACCAGGTGAGGTAGTAAGTTATTGCTTCGAGCACGCCATCGCTTACCACCGGGTGAGGTAGTAAGTTATTGCTTCGAGCACGCCATCACTTACCACCGGGTGAGGTAGTAAGTTATTGCTTCGAGCACGCCATCACTTACCACCAGGTGAGGTAGTAAGTTATTGCTTCGAGCACGCCATCACTTACCACCAGGTGAGGTAGTAAGTTATTGCTTCGAGCACGCCATCACTTACCACCAGGTGAGGTAGTAAGTTATTGCTTCGAGCACGCCATCACTTACCACCAGGTGAGGTAGTAAGTTATTGCTTCGAGCACGCCATCACTTACCACCAGGTGAGGTAGTAAGTTATTGCTTCGAGCACGCCATCACTTACCACCAGGTGAGGTAGTAAGTTATTGCTTCGAGCACGCCATCACTTACCACCAGGTGAGGTAGTAAGTTATTGCTTCGAGCACGCCATCACTTACCACCAGGTGAGGTAGTAAGTTATTGCTTCGAGCACGCCATCACTTACCACCAGGTGAGGTAGTAAGTTATTGCTTCGAGCACGCCATCACTTACCACCAGGTGAGGTAAGTTATTGCTTTTGCTACTTATTTAATTATATCCTTTATTTATTGGAATCACAAATAAACTTATTGTCTAGTTTTAGGAACAGTTAGGTAGGGATTATTATTTATGACTAACTAGCTTTCGCCAGCGGCTTCGCACGCGTTGTTTACCAACAAAAAGTAACTTAGGTGTTCATCCAGGTTATAATCTACGTACATACCAAATTTAATCGAAATTGGATCAGCTGTTACGACGTGATTGAGTAACAAACAAATAAACAAACATCCAAACTTTCGCATTTATAATATTAGTGTGATGTGATATTAGGTATTAGGGACTGCACTGCATATAATGTACCCACTCTATCAAGATACATAAGATCTATAAACTCACATTATGTTCAAGCAGATATTATATCGTTATCATAGGGAGAAATTAAATAACAAAAATTAAAATGATACATCTTATTTTTCCAAATAAAATGAAGATCAAGACTTCTAGATGACATTACAGTATTGGCATAATACATTTTTTGCATTTGTGAACTTATGTTTCACTACAATCAACCAGTTTATCTTTAACATGCATGTATTTCGTTTGTTGGCGATCCTAATGAACGTTTATTTTTCTAAAAAGTTTACATTTCACTAATGTCAACTAATTAATATAATATTAAGTAGTTTTAATGCTTCGAAACAGTTCAAAATTTCAATTGTGATTCTTAAAAAAAACAAAATGAATATTCGATCGAGTGTCGGCCGCAGGCGCAGGCAGGCGCAGGCAGGCGCAGGCAGGCGCAGCAGGTGTACATTTGATCGGTGTGACACAGACTGAGTAAATAAATAAATGTGAACGCCAACGTTCTATAATCATACTGTAAATTTAGTCTATACCAAGTTTGTCTGGAAGAAATAACTCATATATATATATATATATATATATACTACTAGTGTAAACTCTATATAACGACACTCAAGGGACTGAGCATATTTTGACGTTATAGAGAGTTGTCGTTAAATGGAGAGAAGTAAAATCTGTATTAGAAAAAGAAAACGTTTATTTCTAATTTGTCTTGTTAAATAGTACCTACAATAAAAATCTGTTTTAATTTGAACGCTATTGCGTTTTACAGTTTATGTTTACAATTTGAAAGTTTGTGAGCTACTAAGAATATGACAACGTATAGATAAAATCCATCACTTCTACTAACAACAGTTTGCAGCTACACGTGCAAGCAATCCCATTTTGTAAACAAAAGAACGGATTTCTTAGAAAGTTTGGTGTGTATGATGCCGACAGTCGAGTTTATTATGGTCTAGGATAATAAAACGACAAAAGGATATACACAGCTGCGCAGTTTTTACTAATTTGGCAACTTAAAAAGAACTTTTTATTACAAATTGTTGTCGTTATTGAGAGTGGGTGTAATGCTATACAGAGTGTACCATTGTATGCAAGACAAGCTAAACCAACCAAAGCCGAGTGATTTCGAGGCTTTATAGAGTTTGTCGTTAAAACGAGTGACGTTACATGGAGTTTACAACGAACGATAACGATAAGATAATAACGATAAGACCGCCGATTGTACTTCGCAATTATTTTGTTAATTAAGTTTATTTATATTATTACTAGCTGACCAATCCGCAGCTTCGCACGCGTAGTTTTTCAATAAGAATATTACCCTCCTTCTGCGCAGTTGGGTAAAAAGTAGCATATGTCACCCGGGGATAGTGTAGCTTCCCAACGGTGAAAGAATTTTTTAAATCGGTCCAGTAGTTTCGGAGCCTATTCAATGCAAACAAACAAACAAATCTTTCCTCTGTATAATATTATTTTTATAGATATTGATCTGTTCTTTAATATTGTAGAACATACTTTTGTACTAGCATCAATAGTTTCCGCAGCGCATGCGACGAAAGACGTTTTAGTGCACCACCTTGGGTTACGTTAATTAAGTTTTAGTAAGAACCCCAAATCTTTTCTAGCAATATATATAGCCTATGTCACTCAGGGTGAAAGTAGCTTTACAATGGTAAAATAATTTATGAAATCGGCACAGAAGTTTTTGAGTTTATTCATTACAAACATACACACAAAAATACAAATCTTTCCTCTTTGTAATATTAGTATAGATTAGTAGGTATCTATAGATGTGGTGTGCAATAGTGGAGATCTCTAAATCAACTTGGGCAAATCGGCGTTGTATGTACGTATGTTTGTTTGTTTGTCCGAGGAAGCGTTGATCTGATCATCGTGAAATTTGATACATAGGTAGGTAGTGATGACACAATTTTGGTGTGACTAAGTAAATGAGCTAAGATTGTTGGGGGGTTGTTGAGATATTGGGATTCAAGAGAGGTTAAAATAAAATGAGATTATTAGGTCAAGTGGGACGTCAAATGAAAGGTCATCATTAGTACATTTAGACACCGTTTTTATTTTTAATAAAGTCTTTATAGTTTTTGAGTTATTAGCCATAATAAAAACAGAACTTTGACAAAATCCATTGTTCCCACGGTGCTGTAATTTGGTATGCGTGTAGCGTGTATTTGTGTCACAAATATAGGCAAAAGTCTGAAATCCAGAATAACTGCAATTTGTACCCCAAAAAACAGTAGCCACATTATAGACCGGCAGCTCGCGACAGATTTTATCTATCAATCGTACCATGTATGCCTTTTAAGTTGTTGATTATATAGTAGGTTTAACTAAAAAATGGATTTAAGCGAGATCGTGAGAGCAGAACAAGTAGCGTCCAATGCCATGTGAAATCGCAAAAAAGAATATAATTTTTAATCAATCGTATCACGTATGTCATTCATGCCATGATGAAGTTTATGAAGAATAAATATAGTGGACCAGCATTGGCATACGTGTAGATCGGGTCCCTGTAGCTGAACTCAATCCTCGCATTTGCAAAAAAAATAACAATTTTTTTCCAATCGTATCACGTATGCCTTGTATACTAAATGTTTAAATTAATTGTGAAAATAATTTTTAACAAGTTTGCATACGTTTAAACTTGGGCCGATATTGTTTTTTCAATTATCGCGTTTGTACAATAAATACAATTTATTTTTAAATCAATTGTATCATTATTAAAATTTATTGCAAAACACTGTTTTCATATTAAAACAAAGAAATACAAGCTGACATACAATTATTTTAGGGTCCGGTGGTCGGAGAAACTAAAGAAGTTGAAAATTTCGTGTGTAATTTTTGTCAACTTTATCACGTATGCCCTTCCAGATTACATCATACATTTTGTATCAAATTCAAAAGGTCATACAAATTCCGCGGGGCAAAAACGCGTATAAACATTTTTTTAGAGACGACATTTTTTTAGACTATGCGAGTTCTTCGGATTAAAATTTTCGATAATTTTATTTTAATCATTGTCATCTTCCTCGCTGTCCTCTTCATCTGATTCGTCAGTAGCATCAATTTCACAGTGTTCATTGTCAGTATTATCTGCAGTTTCAGCGAAGTTCTCATCTTCAGTGTCCAACACTAAAACATAATGTGAAATATTTCGTGAGAATCTGTCAATAAGTACACTGACATTTACAATGGTTTTTATATACTGCTGCGAAAAGCTGACCAACTTGTAAATTTTAAAAGAGCATAAACACGCAAATATAATTGATAACATTGAAAAGACATACTTTCATGCATTCAAGAGAACAATAGACTCCACAATAATCGGTATTTACATTGTGCAAATTGTACCTCCGTCAGCGGGAGTGCCAAGTATGTATCTCTTTCACGGCTTCTGGGACTTGTTCTCCTTCGAACTAATTAAAAGACAGCATATTATTGTGTTATTGTTCTCAGCGTCACAAGAGGTTTCCTACAACAAATACAGTTACGCAATTGACGCATGAATACTTCATACCCGACAAAAAAATAGACATCAATAATACTTACAGCAGCATCCCCAATAGACGCGTCTTCAGTCAAGTGGTCTTCCGCGGTGACAATCTTGTTCTGCGGATACACTGAAAAATACGTATACGTTTTACAAATGTCTAAAGAAGACTGACAAACAGTTAATTCGTTATTTATGTAATGCATATTTTAAAGTTTTGCCGACGGTTCATAATGACCTGGCGCTGCTAGGCTTAGCCTACACAATCGTGCTTAGTTATTTACTTACTAATAAAAAAATGGCTTTAAAAAAAATATGAAATTTTTTACATTGGTATAAACAATTGACGCGCGTTTATACAATTGTCTAATGAAATTAATAATTTAAAACAATTATAAACTTACTTTGCTAAATCTGAAGGTAACAAGCAATACTGTGGCTTCAGCGCATTGAAATTACTGTAGCAATGGCTGTGGTAGCCCACTTCCATTTTCGACGAAAAGGGGGCCAGCACACATTTTTCATACGTTAATTTATGCGCTATTCTTAAGTTTTGCGACAATAAAGACTTCTGATAGATCACTTCACTAAACTGCTTAACTTTCCCGGTATCGTCTTGGCAGAGAAAACATTTTAGTTGTACTGAGACTTCTTTATTTTGTTCGGAAACCAGCAGGAGAGCTGGTTTTCGCTGGACGTTCCGGGTTCGCTGTCCATCTTGAAAAGTAACCCTAGAGCAACTGATCCATTGGACAACCGAGTACCAGAAGCGCGCGATTTTCCGTGTTTTTCGTAGATGAAAGAGAACGTATTCTAAGGGCTCATTTCTATTACAAACAGCGACGCGTTTCCATCGATATATTCCGAAGGCGAGATAATATTGAAATTTGATAACACAGTGTTATGCGTTAATCGATTACAAAAGCAATCAAATTATGTCGTTTTTTTAAGTATGTACAGCATGAAATGTAATATCATTCTGCTGTTTAAGAAAGTATTTTAATAATTTGTTTTGTACATATTTATGCATTGTAGCTACAGATTTTTACATTATTAATTTGTAATATATACTTTATAGTTTGCAATAATATAATATGCATTTGTATTGATTATAATGATAAGAACAGAGAAAGAGCACATTTATTCGATTGTTAAAGAAGTAATAGTACAATACGTGCGTAAAGATGTAAAGGGTGATATTCACCCGAGTCGAGATTATCTTTATACCATTCCTCCTCTAAAAAGCTTATTTTATTCACTGAAAACAGTGAAAACAGCACTTTTATTTAGGTGAATTTAGAACACACCAATATATTCGACCTCCATCAAGCATTTTTACCCGATACAAACTCCTTGTGCAAAAAACTCCTCGAGATTTGATTGGTCGACCTTTTCGACAAGGAGTTGAGCATTAGAATAAAAACTGTTTGTGTTCTTTGCTAGCATTATTAGTAAATTGGCGCTATTTGAAATACTGTAAGTTGTACGAACACAACAATAAAAAGGATTTATATCAAGGGCCATGAATCACTCGCGTCGCTTAGGATTCTGACACTTGAATCACTCGCTACGGTCGTGATTCAGTCGTTAAAATCCTTCACTTGCTCGGGATTCATCTATGGCTCTCGTTTTAAATCCATCCTTTATTCAATAGTTACTATACAATTACGTACGTGTTTCGTACAAAAATTTTCAACGCGAGTGTAAAGAGCGATATTACTCACTATCCGCACGGAGTGATGAAAAAATGTTTTATTTGTGGTGCGGTGCGTGGGGGGGGGAAGGTGTGATCATTAATTGATACGCGAGTGTTTAGTAAGACGCTAGGTTTATTACTGATCTAAGTACATGGTATACAGACATGACCCCACTACATCTACGGGGCAAAAGAAATAAAAAAAATATAATGCTATTTGTTTTTCTTATGAATAATTAGTACTTATCAAACACACATAAAATGCTAATACAAACTCAATATCTTATATTACTAGTCTTACAATTATAACTTAACTAGCAAATGGTTTAGTACGATTTTTGTGTACAATTTCAACTTTATTATTTTTAAAAATTTTTACATTTGGTTCCAAATCTTTAACTACTAAATATGGACCATTATATAAACTGTTTAATTTTCCTCCTGTTTCATTTTTCAATAGTAACTTATCATTTGGATTATACACAATTTTATTAACATTTTTGTCATATGTTTGTTTTCTTTTTTCTTTACATATTTTCTCTCGCATCTTTACATGCTATTTGTAATCTATACTTTAATTCTATACTATAATTATCAGGATTATACAAAGGTTCTATACTACTAGATATTCTGCTAGGTAATTCACACGATTTGCCAAAAACAAGTTGATACGGTGCATACTTGGTTATGCTGTGTACTGTCTTATTATAAGTAAAACACCAAAATGGTAGCCAGTGGCTCCAAGTTTCAGAATGATTATTACACTGAATTCGCAAAAATGAACCTAAATGCTTATGGGCATTCTCAAGTGAACCTATCGTTTGATGATGATATGAAGTAGAATTTAGTTTTTCAATACAAAGAAGTTTACATATGTACCTCTTCCATTGTTGATGACATGAATTCACTGCCTCGATCTGTAGCAATAACCTTAGGAATTCCAAACCTTAAAATAAAATTATGAACTAAAGCTCTTGCCACACTTACCGTCTCCTTATTTCTAAGAGGATAAGCCTCGACAAACTTACTTAATTCACACTGGACTGTAAGTATATAACTATTATCATCTATATCTCTATCAAGAGGGCCTACTAAATCTAAAAATACTTTTTCTAAAGCTGAATTAGCTGTTGTCGTAATCATCATTGGTTCTTTAATATTTCGAGAGTGTTTCATTTTTTGACATTTTTCACACTTTCGAACAAAATTCTTAACGTCGTTTTCGATTTCTGGCCAGTAATATTTTCTTTTTATGTTGTTAATCATTCTACGTACCCCAGCATGTCCACTGGTAGGTAATAAATGATAATCATTTATAATATAACTCTTTTCGTCATGACAATCTATTCGTTTTACTCCTTTTAATATACAAATACGGGGACCCGGGTATGTATCCATATTTTTTATTTCTTCTACCATATTTTTTATAAATAACGCGTTATCATCTTTTATAATAAAACATATTTCTTTTATTTTTAACTTGTCGCAAATATCATTCAACTTTATCACAAAAACGGCTCGCGTGTAGTGTGCTTTATAATTGAGATTTACGCATAATATATTTTTATTAGATAAAAATACGAAACATTCAGATTCGAAACTTATCTGTTTTCTTTCTCTCATCTTCACTATTTCCTCTTCTTTCACTAACTTCATTTCTACTGCACCATTTGGTATCCGAAGTATTTCAAGAACTCTTGGTTGATCAGGCCAATTGTTCAAATCATTACTTGGTATCAAAGACGTATTACCACTTTCCTTCTTCTTTTTCTCTTCTTCACTCTTTCTACTCTGCGCTCTAGTCGTAACAGCTACTATCTGTTCATTCATACTTTTTAACTCTTCTGACGTAATTAATATTCTCGAGAGTGCATCCGCAACTACGTTGTCTTTACCTCTTACATGCACAATTTTAAAATCATACTCTTCTAGAGCTAATCTAAATTTTAAAAGTCTACTAGATGGTTCTTTCATTCCAAACAAGTAAATTAATGGTTTATGGTCGGTCATGATGGTAAATGTCCGGCCATATAAGTATGGTCTAAAATATTTGACATTCCATACTATAGCTAGCAATTCTTTTTGAATTGTAGGATAGTTTTTCTCTGCTTTGTTTAAAGGTCTACTTGAATAAGCTATTGGTCTCATATTTTTATTGCATAGTACACCACCGAGGGCAATTCCTGATGCGTCCGTTTGTAATATAAATTCATTATTTTCTGAAAAATCTGGGTATTGTAATATAGGTGGTGAAGCCAAAGCATTTTTCAAGAATTCGAATGATTCCTGACATGTACTTGTCCACAAAAATTCAACATTTTTGCAACATAATTTATTTAATGGTATCGTTATTTCTGAAAAATTTTGAACAAATTTTCTATAATAATTGCAAAATGCAACAAACCTCCTTACTTCATCTACATTTTTCGGTGTTGGATAATTTTGAACTGTTTTAGTTTTATCAGGATCGGGTAAAATACCTTCAGATGATATCGTATGACCTAAATATAATAATTCTGTCTTTAAGAATTGACATTTATTAGGATTTAGTTTTAGGTTTACTTTACGAAGACGTTCAAAAACATCGATTAAATTTTTGTTATGTATTTCTAAATTTCGACCAAAAATTACTAAGTCATCCAAATACACAAAACATTTTTCTAAATTCAATCCTGACATAGCAATTGACATAACCCTTGAAAATGCACTTGGGCTTGTTTTAAGTCCCATTGGTGTTCTTTTCATTTGATATTGACCTTCATGTGTAATAAATGATGTTAATTTCCGTGACTCAGGATTTAAGGATACTTGATAGTATGATTGACTTAAGTCTAAATGCGAAAAATATATTGCACCAGAAAGTGAGTCAAGAATATCCGTAATATTTGGTAATGGGAATTTATCATCCTGTATCACATCATTTAATTTACGATAATCTATAACTAATCTCCATTTTTTACTTAAATCGTTCGATTTTTTAGGTACCAATAAGATTGGACTCGACCATTCGCTTTTGGTCTCTTCTATTATATCGTCGTTTAAAAGTTGACGAATTTGTTTACCTACTTCTCCTTTCATACTATTTGGTAATCTATAGGGTTTTACATACACTGGAGATACATTAGGTTTCAAATGAATTGTTTGTTCACACAACTTAGTTGTAGAGAGCTGGTCGCCCGGTAGGTAGAATATGTCAGCATACTTGGAACAAATTGACATTATCATATCACGTTCACTCGAAAACAAGTGATCAAGTTTCAATAATTGCAACAATGTTTTTGCACGTGTTACGCTTGAGTTGCATTTATTAAAACAACACAAGTCATATTCTCTCAAAGGTAATAATTCTGGTTGGAATATAGGTATTGAGATTTCTTCTTCACTTGTATTTAATAATTTAATTGGAATAATATTATTCTTCGGTTTAACAATCAAACTAGCCAAGAATAAATTTTCTTTCAACTCTTTTTGAACAATCACGCTATCTTCGTTTATATCTGATTCTAATTTTATGTAACGAATAGCTTCGCATCGTGCTGGTATTCTCAAATATTCACTACTAATTTTTGGTGACGTAAACAAAGGTTTGTTTCTCACTAGTTAATAACAAAGTATTTTTCTCTAAGTCGATTAACGAATTAAAGTTGTTTAAAAAATCTAGTCCTAATATTCCGTCTGATTTACAAGGTAAATCGTCAAACAAATAGAATTTATGTTCATAAATTGAACCATCTGATCCCTGCAAAGAAAGATAAACAAATCCTTCCGAGTAAGTTTTACCTCCTATTCCGTTAATAACTATTACGTCTCTGTGTATTGGAATGTGTTCCGATAACACCTTGCTACTTATGGCGGATAAAGACGCGCCGGTATCTAATAGCCATGAACAATTTTTATTCCCGATGTTTAAATACACATACTTTACATTTTCATCACAGGTTAAAATGTAGTTCCTAGTCCCGAAAAAACTGGTTCGTATTTTCAGCTACTTCCTCCTCTGGTCGACTCGATGTTTGAGCTGAAAACACGTTCTTAAAGTTACCTCTATTGTAACCCCTACCATTTGCGGACCGAACTCGATTCGAACTCGAAAATGGGTTTCCGCGATAATTATTTTTACCTCTATAATTGTTGTATCTCGAACCATTGTTGTTCACATAGTGACCTCGATTTTGGTAAAAATTTCCTCGATTATGATAAGAATTACCTCTCATCTGCTGGTTATTGAATCTTCCACGGCCTCTGTACGAAGACCTATTATAAAAACCTCTAGACCTACCTCTCACGTTGAATATAGTGTTGGTGGTCGATGGCTGTGCAAGCTCTTCGTCTGTTGCTGCACGTACGGCATCCTTCAGGTTTGAGTAATCTCGCGCTGCAATAATAGTACTTAATCGTCTATTACGCAATCCGTCGGCGAATTTTTTAATTGCCAACTGTTCATTGATGGGTCTTAAAATTTCACATGCCTTTTCATTTGAATTCGCCTGTGAAATAGTAAGATTTACAAAAATATCTTCAATTTTTTCGGCGTATTGCGCAATCGACATTTCCTTTTGGGAAACGCTATTTAGTTGTGTTAGTAGGGAATTGGAAGACTGTTTAGTCAGCAAATATGTTTTAATATCCCTAATCAGTTCTTCACAATCAGCATAATCTTGTTTAAGTTTTAATTTGGCAACTCTTGTGAGCCTAGTTTTGAGTACGAATGTTATTAAGTACTTTTTACATTCCTTGCTTGTGAGAAAACTATTATACATAGATACTCCTTCTGTAATTTTCTCTATCGTCTCTTCTTTTCCATCCATCAAAGGCACTAAAGTTGCTGCCGTTTTAAAATTAAATTTATCCATCTTAAGTTCGATTTCAATATTTTTGTATGTTAAAACTTTTTTGTGGATATTTTCTATACTCTCACAAATTAACACTAACGAATATCCTAATAACTCTACATTCCTCTTATCTATATTCTCTATAATCTAGTTTTGAGTACGAATGTTATTAAGTACTTTTTACATTCCTTGCTTGTGAGAAAACTATTATACATAGATACTCCTTCTGTAATTTTCTCTATCGTCTCTTCTTTTCCATCCATCAAAGGCACTAAAGTTGCTGCCGTTTTAAAATTAAATTTATCCATCTTAAGTTCGATTTCAATATTTTTGTATGTTAAAACTTTTTTGTGGATATTTTCTATACTCTCACAAATTAACACTAACGAATATCCTAATAACTCTACATTCCTCTTATCTATATTCTCTATAATTAACTTATATTCATTATATAATTTTAATGCATGCTCAAACTTTAGCTTACCAATATTTTCTTGCTGTCTCTTTGGTCCTAATTTTCTTATATTTTCATACGTATATTTAAGATCTTCATATAAATCTTTTAACTTATCCATAAAATGGTAAATAAACCTACTATCGTTATACTGTCCTGTTACTCACGCATTGTCCTTGGTGTAATTTTATATTATTTTCTAAATCAAATCAAATCAAATCAAATATTTTATTTTGCAACACACATTATACAAAAATAACAACAAAAATAAAACAGTATATCAATAAAAACAACATAAAAACTTAAAACTAGGTACACAAATTGGTTGCAAAAAAAGGTCTCAACTCAGCGTGTGCAGGACGTGAGAACCTGCGCTGGTCTTCCGTTGAGACCTTTAGGACCAAGAGAGACAAATAATTGAAAATAAATACATAGCGGACGCGATTTTAAAGTATGTAAAAAAATAATTCTCAAAAACAAAAATAAGTTTCAAACAGAAAAAGTTTTACAATAACAAGAAAAATAAACAAAGTCATATTAAATATATAGACTAGTTAAATATTTAAAAGTAAGAAATTAAACGTATTAAATATGATCAAAACAATTCATAAAATCATATATGTAAATGTTAAAGGTAGGTAGGTATATAGAGTTATATTGCACTTGTATCAAATCTGTTAAGTTCCTGCTCCTTTTGCCAGTGTAATAAATATTTTTTTAGTTTTAATCTAAAACTGTGAATAGTATGCAGGTTCCTTATCGGCGGTGGAATGTTGTTCCAACATTTCGATGCAGCGAGCGTAGCGAAAACTGCCTCGAAAGCCTACTGTTCTATGTCGCTGTGTTGAAAGCTGCATCGAACATTGTCGGCGATCGCAGGATCTCCAGTTTGACGGTTCACTTATCTTACTGTAGAGATAACCAGGGGCATGGTGCTTCATTACACCAAAGAGGAGACATGCTAAATGAAGCTTACGTCTGTGTCTCATCTTCAATAATGAATGTGCATTAAGGAAAGGAGTAACATGTCCCCTTCTCGGAACGTCGAAGCAGAAACGAGTACAAGAATTTTGTACTCGTTGTATCAGTCGAGCCGTCCTCTCCAAAAGTCGTGGACCAAAAACCACGTCTGTGTAGTTCAACTTTGAAAGGACAAGTGACTCTACTAATTGAATTCTACGCACTTTTCACTCGTTCGCTGTCCTTTTTGTATGCATATAGTTACTACTACTTTAACACCGCACTTTTATACTTTTTGCACGCACTTTACGCACTACAATTTTAAGCATGCACTCATTTTTTTTTTTTTTTTTTTACGAATCAGCTTCATTTGGTTGTCCTACATGTCCTCGGAGAGATGAACGAATACGTCGCATTGCATGTGCACCAATTTCTCCTTGGATCATCTGCAGATGGTATGATTTGTACACTCGGTACAGTCCGTATAAGAAAACTCCCAGGGCAATTGATAACACAATAATTGTAACAATGTGAATCTGATCTAATCGGCCTCCAATATTTTTCAAAACTCCGTCATTGCTACCAACAGCTTTTGTGTTTTTGGCTTAGGATAAGCTCCTCCTTCTCGATAGTTGATCGACACATTTTTCTTCAAGTTCTTAAATTTTCACATAGATTTTCTTTTTATTTTACGCCATCCCAACGCGATACTCCTTGTACTCCTCTGCATACCGCGCTGGGCATGGCAGGGTCGCCATGTGGTGCGGTGCGTGGGGGGGGAAGGTGTGATCATTAATTGATACGCGAGTGTTTAGTAAGACGCTAGGTTTATTACTGATCTAAGTACATGGTATACAGACATGACCCCACTACATATTTATGAATCATTTTTGCCCGCTGTTATTCTAATCGCAACCCAAAAATTTGGCTGAATACCATAATATTGCAGATAAATTGCAAACGGCATACTTTATATTCATACGATTGAAAAATATTTAAAATAAAATCGAGTGCATCTCGTTTTCTAAAAAAATGTTGATTCGCATTTTTGCCTAGCACAATTTGTATGCCCTTTTGAATTTTATAAGAAGTATATATTTCCGAAGTTAAATTAAATAGGACATACATGGTTCGATGGATATGAAACAAACTACATTTTTTTCAGTATTACAACGTATGCCTTTGGATAAGGTCTCGAAAATAAGTATGCCGTTAAAATATATAACATATAAAAATCAGAAATAACCAAGGGTGCAAACACATACATGGTTCAATTGATTTAAAAATAAATTTTACTGTACAAACACGATAATTGAAAAAAAAATATCGGCCCAAGTTTAAACGTATGTCGACTAGTTACAAATTATTTTCACAATTAATATAAACATTTAGTATACAAGGTATACGTGATACGATTGGTTAAAATTGATATTTTTTTGCAAATGCGAGGATTGAGTTCAGCTATAGGGACCCGACCTACACGTATGCCAATGCTGATCCACTATATTTATTCTTCATAAACTTCATCATGGCATAAATGACATACGTGATACGATTGATTAAAAATTATATTTTTTTTGCGATTTCACATGGCATTAGACGCTACATGTCCCGCTCTCACGATCTCGCTTAAATCCATTGTTTAGTTAAACCTACTATATAATCAACAACTTAAAAGGCATACATGGTACGATTGATCGATAAAATCTGTCGCGAGCTGCCGGTCTATTACATGAACTCCCGTTACCTGTAATTTGAATGAAACTGTATGTCAAGTTATTTGGAAATGCATTTCGTGACACTATTTTGATAATCAAAGATTACAATATTTTTTGTTTTTATAGGAGACTCGCGAGATCTCAGTTCGGGGCGAACCACCAGTATTATGAATAAGGAAGGGCACTGACTTCGCAATGTTCTGTATGTTTTTGTAGTAAATAATATATTCTTCAATATTTCCAGTCAACGCAAAAAGCGCAGTTCCTCTCCCGGAAGAGGTACTCCCACATCCAGAACCTCTGCTCGAGCAGGCCGCGCCTGACGCCGAAGGGCATGTCTACGCGCAGGTACTCCCGCGTCTCGTGCTGTATGCGCGGCCAGTAGAACGAGATCTCAGGAGTGTCGGCGCGGGGGTTCGGGTTCCTACAAGTAAACAAAAGGTTCAATAAAAGCCACTGAGTGTATACTACACACTCGACTATTACAAAAATGAGTAAACAGAATCTTGTTTCTAAAAAGTGTTCAGGTAATCTTAGTGTTCTTGGAAGTCCTATTCAACGAAATGACACGATGAGGAGCGTGAGTAAAAAAACACTCTCAACTTACATAAATGAGAAATACCCTAAAAAACAAGTCTGGTCACTAAAAGCTGGTTGCGCGGAGTTAAATCACCCTCAGCTTCCATTTTATGAGATACAATTTTTTGTTCTTATTGGTGACACAATAATAGTTTATGTTAGTGTTACCCGTATCTGACAAAGTTGTAGATAATTGCCGTCATCCGGTCGACCATCTTGGAGTCATCCGAGTCCGAGGCCTGGATGAGCGGGAAGGATGCGTTGATGCTAAACAGGTAGATGAGGTCGTCGTGGTGCGCCACTCCTGAAGATAATTGTATTTTGATAAATAACAACCATTATTACATAGTCCTGAATCCACACTAGGGCATGTATTCTAGAACGACGCTCAAACTGCACCTGACTACTTGGGCATTAAATCTATACATATGTAAGTAGGTAATTCGTTTTCTTTTCGGAACAGTTTTCAAACGACTCTCAGGCTCTTAGCTTAGAAAGAATTGATTCCATTTGTCTATGGATATTGTCTCGTCTGTGTCCAATAGGAACATGGTGATGGCTTACCGACTGGTTTCATGGTGACCGGGTCCTCGTAGTGGCTGTGGTTGCCGATGTACCCGAACTGGTAGTAGTACGTGTCTTCGGGAGAGTACACGGCCAGGGCGTTCGCCAACCTGCGATACATGACTTAGGCACAAATAAATAATGCATGTAACATTTCACACAGAGCTATCTAGCCTCAAACTAAGCAGAGCTACAACTATGAAAACAGGATGACTGATATAACTCTTATACATAATACCTACTTTATATAATATGTATAGAGAAACACCCAAACCCGGAACAATAATCTGCAAATCATGTGTCTCAGCCGGCTATTTACCCACTGCGCCACGGCGGTCGTTAAACAATTTAGTCGCTTCATGAAGTATATTTAATAGTTCTGTAGATTTAGTCAGGCAAAGGTTTATAGATCCATAATCCTGGCTAATACAGCAACTTAAGCCACCAGGCGCTTTTATGTACGATATGTAGATATAGATCTCATTTTATAAAGCGGTTAATAAAACTTAGGAATGTGCCCCGAACCCTATAATAGCATCGCTATACAACATCCCCAACTTTCTAGCTATGAAGGAATTCTTTCTTATAGGCTCGTCGTTCAAGTAGAGCCTCCTGAGGAAGTCAGCTGTGTCTGCGGATGGCTCCTTCAGGTAGAACGCGATCGGCGCCAGCTAGTGTTGCCCAAATGCAAGAACAAGACGAGACTTAGCCAGTCTTGGTCTTGGTCTTGCGCCAATACACCTGGTCTTGGTCTTGGTCTTGGTCTTGCGCTCCCAGTCTTGGTCTTGGTCTTGGTCTTGCAGCAAGAGTCTTGCAAGTCTTGCAATTACCTATTAGTCTATTACTATTTATTAAAGTTTACTTTAAATCTTAGAAAAACGTATTAGAATTGGAACATTGTGAGCTTAAATTAACATAGCCATAGTAAAGATCAAGCAGATTAATAAATAACTGAAGATTTGATAAGAAATTCGAAAAATCAACTGACCTATATGTCGTTTTCCATGGAAGTAACTGTTTCTTAATAAACATTTATGATTTATAAGCTTACATTTGCTAAAACATGTAAAAAAACAAATTAATTACAATAACTTGACTGTATTTTAAAGAACAATACTTATCTGTCTAGAAAGAGATTGAACCCTCAACTTATAAGAAATTTAATAAAAGAGTTTTACGATTTATCATTTATTTGAATAAAAAATAAAATACAACACAAATCAACAGCTTTATCATTAGGTTATGATACTTTATATAATTTTTTTTGACCAAGAATTAATACAAAGTAACCATCTGGCTGACTCATCACTTAACCTATTTCTATGTTTTCTAATTACTAATGATGCTTTAGAAAATAACCTCTCAGCAGGTACTGAAGTTGCAGGTATTGAGAGAAAATCACGGGCCATTTTCGATAAAATCGGATACTCTGTCTCATGCGTCCTCCACCAATCTAAAATGTCTTCCGAGCTGGCAGTTCTTGGTTTTCTTAGGTACTCCTCCAACTCGTCTATCACCAAGCCTTGAAGACAAGATCCAGATGACGTCGAGGGACATTCATAGAGTTTATCAAAGTCTATTACGTCTTCATCTTCATCACATACTTTATTTTCTTTTTCTGGTAATTCCAGAGATTTGTTCAGTGAGTGTAGACTTTTATATTCTTCATAAAGTTCATTGAACTTGCGCAGACTTTCTGTTTTAAGTTGCTTCCCCCACATTGTCAGGTCAAAAGTCTGAGCCTTATGCCTTGGGTCTAAAATTAAAGAAGTACAATAAATCCAGTTGCTCTTCTTGTAATGTTTAAGCATTTTGTCTCGAGCTGCTTGGAAAGCTAGAATGAGCCTTTCATCCACTTCAGATCGATTAGGTTTCTCATCTAACTGTTTTACCATGGATTCAATTTTATCTAGCAAGAGATTGAATGATACAATGACTAGCGGTAATGTAACATATTTGTCTCCACCAAGTTTTGTACTTAAAAGTTTAAAGTTTATTAGAAATTTATGTAATTTTTCGAGTACCTGCCATTCATTAGCTGTGATTTGAAAATCATTTAATTCGGTGACAGAACTGCACAATATGTCAATGCCCGCTCTCACTTTTAAACCAAATCCAATCATATCATGTGTGGAATTCCATCTCGTTGGACAGTCAAGAATGGCATTTAGATTTGATGGCACGCCAGCTGCTTCACAAGCAGACTGAAACTTCTTCTTCACTATCTCACTTCTTTTTATTTTACTGGAAATACTGCGTAACTTTGTTACAGATGTACGCGAGTCAGCAATATTTGGTGCAGATTCTTCATCTTCCTCATCCTCAGTTTCGTCTGCATAGTCTTCGTACTGCTGATCTTGCGCGTTAGTGTCAGACTCACAGTGTAATGCTAAGGTCTTTAATAAATCTTGTACACCAAGGTTTAAAATGTGAGCAAAGCACCGGAAATGTTGATTGTCTGAATCAAAGTGTGGCGGCAGCTGTTTGCCCAGTTCATACATAAATTTGGTATTTGCAGTTGCGTTGTCGACCGTGATACCTTGTATTTTATCAATTATGCCATATACCAATAAACATTCATGGAAAATCGTTGCAATATCTTCCCCAGTATGTCGACCGCGTGATGGTATAAAATCAAGAACTACAGATTGATACTTCCATTCGTTGTCTATATAATGAATAGTAACCCTGTAGTAACTCCTACCAGCAATTGACGTCCACCCATCAATGGTAAAAGACATTTTAGATGATAATTGTTGAAGTCGTTCCTTGAGATTCAATTGGAGCTCTTCAAATCGCTCTTTGACTTTCCTTCTAAGTGTAGACCTTTTAGGAAACACCATATTAGGGCAAATACGTCGAAAATATACTTGTGTAGCTTCGTCATCGAAAAATGAGAAGGGAAGATATTTTTTCACCACCCAATCAACTGTAGCTGTCGTGATGTTGTCACTGCTGTTTTCCGACTGAAACAAAACAATAAATCTTGTGTTATTATTTAAAACATACTAGGTTTGAGCGTATAAGAGGAGGAGGTTTGTTGTTGTTAAATCGAGAAAATCGTTAAATTGATATTTGTTATATTAAGGTTGCACTGTACTGTAATTTACCAAAATAAAGTACTTAGTTGTTACTGGCCGATTAAATGAAAATATGGGTGTTTATAAAAAATATTTAAGACGATAATTACATACTTAATATGTCGCACCCCTAGATGAAAACTGTGAAAACACCACTAACTCAAAAATACTTACGTAAGTTAATGGCGTTTTTGAAAGTATCGCATGAATAGCTACGCGGAGTTAAAATTCTTTTAACTGTTAAAAAAATATTCTTACCTGTCCACTTCTTCCAGCGGTTACTAAAAAGCTTGTGATATCTCCACTTAATTTTGGTTTAACAGGAAGAAATATTTCTGATTCCTTTTTGTGGAAAGATATTAGATGTTTCCTTAAGCCTGAAGTGTTTCTGTTTTTCATTTTTATTTCAATCTTTTTATGTTGGCACAATTTACAGAAGGCAGTTTGGGATGCATGAATTATTTCGAAAAACTCCTCAAATTTGCTTTTGGGTCTTTTAGATCTGTGACTCAAACTCTCGTTACTCGGACTAGAATAATTTGAATCTTCGTCACTCATATTAAATTGTACACGTGATACGTTTTTAGAAAACAACGAGAATTAGTAAAAACAATTATTAAGTTAGACTCGAAGCACAGCTCAATTGGAAATGACTGGAATTAAAATAATTCCTTTATTTATAGTACGTTTCCTTGCTTTCTACCGCGCCGCCTCGCTACGTGCCGGCTCTATGAAAAGGATGCCGCCGCAAATCAAACAATGCCGCGTGCGGCGTACAAACACACACTAAATATAACCTACTTGTACAGACGCGACGCGTGAATAAAATAGAATTAGTGCCAATCACTATTCTTTACATATAAGTGAATGTTTTGGCGTACATCTATACTAATATTATAAAGCTGAAGAGTTCGTTTGTATGTTTGATGACAGAAGTTTTAAAATAAATAAATAAGTCCTGAACGTCACTATACCTCCAAAGTTACTATTCCTCGTGGACGAAGTCGCGGGCACAGCTAGTAAATACTTACTCTCATCATCTCTCTCAGAGATATTCGGGCTGGTAAGTAATACAAAACTCTTATCGCAGGCTTTTTATTTTATTAGTAGGTAAGTACCTACGCTTTTTATATTATTTTATTAGTTTCGTAGAATTTTTTTACACGTTTCAAGGATATTTAAAAGTGGCTACAATATTTATTAAACGGGTGATATTTGAACACTTTTTTGCTATTTTTTCTTGTAAAAACTTAAGAAATATAATGACTAAATGTACAACAATAGTACCTAAGTAATTAGTTTAAAACCATATAAGTAATCAATATTATAATATATACTTACTATAATGAATTAATATGACATCTACTACCTATCCTTACAATTTTATCCTAATCATAATACTACTTGCGTGATCAGTATAATGTATTCATTTTCATTCTAAGCACTCTGAAACTTATTTATTCTTTGGAACACCTGTAGGTACTCTACTAGGAAATTATTTTGCATGAGTATACCTACGCCCTATGGCGGCAATCAAATAGTGTCAAATGTTATGATTTCGGCGTGGCGGCAACGATTGTTTTAGATTTCAAAAGAAGCCGCCGGCGCGTGTATCATAACCATGTACTTCCGAAAAGCGGCAAATTTCTTTGAGAAGTAAGTACAAAACCTTTGACGCCGCATTATCAAAGTGCCGATGGTTAAAACATAACTATGCATGCACTCAGTTTGATTTTAATAGATATTTTTTTATTCGCTATGTTTATGGTATTAGTCGTAATGCGCATAGGTCCAGTTTTTCATATTCTTTGATACAGTTTTTTGCGTCTCATAGAATTCCTAAGCGTACCTACCTATACACCGAACTGTTACACCTAACTACTCAGTGAAATAGCGCTAAGTCCTAGCTGCAAGACGCAAGAGTCTTGCAGGCTATGTCTTGTTCTTGCTCAAGTCTTGCACGGTCAGTCTTGGTCTTGGTCTTGCTAAAAATACGCGGTCTTGTTCTTGGTCTTGGTCTTGCAAAAACGCAAGAACAAGACCAAGACTGCAAGACCAAGACTGAATTTGGGCAACACTAGCGCCAGCCGGTCCCATTCGGTGTCCAATGACGTGGTTAGGATCTGGTTGTTCAGGATTGCTGCGGAAGAAGCAAAGAGTATAATGTTGATGCTCGCGGGTAAGTACCAGGCTCATTAGAATAGAATAATATTTTATTTGCAACATACAGAGTTAACACATAAAAACAATTTAAAAAGCACATAACACGAAACAAATCTAAATGTAGGTACTGATGCATAAAGTATAGTTGCAAACAGCATGTGCTGGTTGATACAACCAGCGCTGGTCTTCTAGTTGCGGACATGTTTAGCACAATAAGACAGAAAATAAGCACAAACAAAATTAAATAAAAGTGTGAAAGAAATTTACAAAATTACATCAAAAAACAACGATTAAATTAAATTAAATTGCTTACTTCAGTGGTACCCTAGCCCTAGACTAGATGAAGTTAATTTTATAATAGCAATAAAATCAACACAGACACCTATATAGCACTCGTATTACACTACACATGAAGTCAGAAACCCGATTTTCGTTACTAAATCTAGTCAAATCCAAGTTCCGAACTTATCGCGGCGTTTGACGTAAGTGAAAGATGCTGTTTAGATACATCGAGCAACTCTACATATATTATACTAGCTGTTGCCAGCGGCTTCGCACGCGTAGTTTGCCAATAAAAACTAGCCTATGTGTTAATCCAGGTTATGATCTACGTACATATCAAATTTCATCGCAATTGGTTTAGCCGTTCCGGCGTGAAAGAGTAACAAACATCCATACATACAAACTTTCGCGTTTATAATATTAGTAGGATATATCCTATAAAGCTGCGTGAATAGTGACTGAAATTAAAATTATGAGTATCAAGGTACCTTGAGCAGAGCAGAGCGACAGTGAAAAATAGGCAGATGAATGAGAAACCTAAGTACCTACTCGTATATTAACATACTGTAGATGTAGATGAAACATAGATCGAAGCTGGAAGACAAAGTCAAGCGTCTCTTTGATAATAAAACAAATAAAAGGCTTGTAAACCAACAATAAGCCTTCCAGAAGAACTCGTCTTGCGTCTGGCTGACAATATAGGGAACTGACTGCATTTTCCCCTGCTGTAGAGCTTCAAGCGGATCCATCGTGAGGAACCGTTCTTGTCCAAAGTCGGGCTCGATGATTGGCACCCAGAGCAGCACAGGGTCATAGCCAAAATCCTGAAATATTGAATACATTATTCTAATAAGTTCCTGACGATCAGAGTATTTATTTATTAACTTAGAAATAACATAACAGTTTACTAGAAACCAAATCGTTATATTATAACTAAAACATAAGAAAATGAAAATACTGACAAGTTCAGAATTAACTGCATAGGAACAATAGAAATACATATAAAAATGATAATACTAACAAACACCAACCTATTAGGTACATACACAAACCTATTAAGTGCTTATATACACACGTAAATAAATATACATAATACCTTATAATTTACACAAGTACCTACCTATAATATTCTATTTTGGGATAATATCTCCTTCGCAGTACTGAAGGCATACCTGCGTCAACGTAACAGTAAAAACAATAATAACAAAAACAATGCTAGTGCGCATGCGCAGATACAAAAGTAAGTTTTATTAATTATATTACATATTAATTTATATAAAAATACAGTGTAAACTCCATATAACGTCACTCGTTTTAACGACAAACTCTCTAAAGCGTCGAAATCACTCGGCTTTGGTTGGTTTAGCTTGTCTTGCATACAATGGTACACTCTGTATAGCATTACACCCACTCTCAATAACGACAACAATTTGTAATAAAAAGTTCTTTTTAAGTTGCCAAATTAGTAAAAACTGCGCAGCTGTGTACATCCTTTTGTCGTTTTATTATCCTAGACCATAATAAACTCGACTGTTGGCATCATACACACCAAACTTTCTAAGAAATCCGTTCTTTTGTTTACAAAATGGGATTGCTTGCACGTGTAGCTGCAGACCAGGGATCCCCAAACTATTTTGGACAAGTGACCCCTTTTCCAAAATGAACTGTTACCTCAGACCCCCATGGCCAAATTACCTACTTTTAAGATCAACCCGCTTATTCATAATGGTCCGCTAACTTAAAACAGCTGATACAGAGTGTTATTTTTCATTCTGACTTAGGTCAATAGAAGAAGACAGAGTGAGAATTAGTGAACAATAGACAATGATTATTACAAATTAAGTACTTAAAAATCTTAAGTAGGTAGGAAATTATATTTAAAAAAGTATTAATTCGCAAAGAGAAAATAAAACATTTAGTGTGATGGATGAACCTGGTGACTATCTACCAACCTAGCTACATCCGGTTCAATATTGGTGAGTTGTAGCCTTAAATCTCCACGTTCGTTGATTTTCAAACGGTTTCTTTGTTTCGTCAAAATGTTTGTTACCACACTGAAGCTTTTTTCAACTAGGTATGATGATGGAAAAGCGATAAGGTATTTTTCAGCAATGTTCCACAATGTAGGATACTGTGTTTCAATGTTGCGTTGCAACCAGAACTTCTGATAGCCTTGGTTGAACTTCTGCTTAAGCTCTTCGTCTGTGCTGATGGTAATCAACTCTTCTTGCATTATCACATTGGCTTCTTCTATGGCTGTGGTATTGTACGGATTTATTATCCATTGAGGAATTTGTAAATTTAAAAGATCATCAAACCTCTCCGTAAAATCCTTGTGTAATGCGTCCAAGTGAGTGACATATAATAAAATGTCATCATCTTGAAGCATTTCTAGTAATTTTAACAAATGCGGAAGCTGCGAATATTCTTTTCTGCCTAAATTTTGTTTATAAAGGATTGGTTTACCCACGAAGGCCGATATTATTGATTTTGTTTTAATCAAGTTGAGATCGTCACCCTGCAGCTGCAAATTAACTTTGTTGAATATTCCAAACATATCAGTCAAGTAATACATATCTGTTTTACAATTGTTCAGATTTTCTTTCAAATTCGGATCTTTTTCTTGTAAAAACTCCAACACAGATTCAAAAATGCCTGAAAATCTTTCTAAGCAAGAGCCTCTTGATAGCCAGCGAACTTCAGTGTGCAGAAGTAATCGAGTAAAGACTTCGTCGTTTTCCTCACATAGCTGAGCAAATAACCGAGAGTTCAAAGAGTTGCTTCGAATCTTGTTGATAGCATTTATTACATATTGTAAAGACTTATGCAATCTAGGACTCAGCTTTTTTGCTACTAAATGCTGCCTGTGAATCACGCAGTGAATGACCGGTACATCAGGCAGTTGTCGCTTTAAGTGAGCTATAAAACCACGATGACGACCAACCATAGACGGTGCACCATCAGTCGCAACAGAAACAATGTTTTTCCATGGAATAGCTTTGTCAGTAAAAAAATATTCCACGGCCTGAAAAATCGATTCTCCTCTGGTATCAGTCTCTAAATATGTAGCAAAAAGCAGTTCTTGGCACATATTTTCATCTTTGATATATCGAACATATCCTAACAACAGAGCTTCATTGCCGGGTAATGAAGACTCGTCCAACTGGAGAGAGAATCTGTTGGTCTTTAAGAACTTGCATAAAATGTTTTCCACATTCCGTCCCATCTCGTCTATGCGTCTCTGAATGGTGTTATTGCTCAAAGGTATTCTCTTTAAAACACCATGTGCGGGTTTGTGCCATTGTTAAGGACCTCCGAAATGGCTGGTAAGATAAGCTGCTCTCCAATTGTGTGGGGTTTCCCCGACTTCGCTATTAGTAAAGATATATTATAGGACGCTCGTAAACCATCATCGTCTTTAATAGATGATGACGCAAACATCGATCTTATGGATGGTCTTTTGTCTAGTTTTTCTTTAAGTGCTTGAAAAAATGACAAGGGCTTACTTTTTTGTCAGCATGTACTCTTGATAAGTGGTCATCCATTTTTGAAAGTTTCATGGCATCGTTACTGAATACTTTTTCACACATGATATGAGACACATCGGCAAGTGTTGATTTGATGGAGATGCAATAAATCCGAACTTCAAGTAGTCCAAACTATATTGTCTGAATTTTTTTTCGTGTCCGCCATCATAAAACTCGCAGTAATCCTGCAAATAAAAAATAAGCAACTACCTAAATAAAAAACAATAATAAACTGTTAAATTTACTGGTAATTTTTTACAATTGAAACAACTGAGGCAACTGCAAACTGTTGCAAACAATCTACACATAGCTCAACTGACCACTATCACACAGTGGGGCAATGCAGACAGCGTCCCCAAGACGCTGGCTGCATTGCCCCATTGTATGGCAATTTGGCAATGCTGATGCGCTGTGCCGGATAAAAACTGTTTGGTACTTACCCTGTTAATTTTTCATAAACTGCAGATCAGATATTGTATGGTTATGCTATTAACTCGCGTAGGGAGCTCAGCATTTTGTAAATTCTTTTTCAATCACTTTACTTAACTTAATTTAGCTATGTTATAACTTTGTAATCTCTTGAAATAAATGAGTACTTATATGAGTTATTATCGTTCAAGCTCCAACGAATTTCAAAACGCAAATGAACTTTCAACCTAAGTGCAAGCTCGTTAAATAGTAAAATATCGGGAACATGTTTGGACTTGCAACTTGATCATGAATTCGTTCGTATTTAATCGCGTAAGCGTCAAATAGAGAGCAAGTCAAAACGCGCCTGAAAGACGTACGCTCGAACTCATTATCTTGCACAAACTTGTCCACACTGATTTGCCGAGTTTTTCATCTTGTACGAACTTGAGACTTTACATTACTACAACAATGCTATTTCCTACAAAAATATTAATTATTCTTAGTACACGTAATACAACATAAACAATACAGTACCTACCTACCTATCTTGAAAGATTTAAATAAGAACTTGTGTTAATTAAATAGGGGTCGATTTTTAGACCTCGTCGACCCCCAAAATCAGTTTTCGTTTATGTCGACCCCTAGGAAACCGATATCGACCCCAAGGGGTCGATATCGACCACTTTGGGAATCCCTGCTGCAGACTGTTGTTAGTAGAAGTGATGGATTTTATCTATACGTTGTCATATTCTTAGTAGCTCACAAACTTTCAAATTGTAAACATAAACTGTAAAACGCAATAGCGTTCAAATTAAAACAGATTTTTATTGTAGGTACTATTTAACAAGACAAATCAGAAATAAACGTTTTCTTTTTCTAATACAGATTTTACTTCTCTCCATTTAACGACAACTCTCTATAACGTCAAAATATGCTCAGTCCCTTGAGTGTCGTTATATAGGGAGTTTGGTAATAATGGCAAAAAAATTAAGGGGGTTGTTTAGATTAGCATAATAAATAAATTTGTGAAATGTTTACCAAAGAAATGTGAAATTTATTTTAGCATGTTAAAAGAAACACTTTAATAAACTTTATGTTGTGCTATTGCATAATGCTTGCCATCTAACCACCGACTGGTGACGTCTCGAGATATCTCTTGTTGTCCCTTTCTAACCCGAAACCCGCAGCCATTTCCGAAAGAGATATCAAAAATACATGCCTGCCTACGGTAGTAGGTACTAGCCTACCATAGATCTACGTTTTGAGTTATAAATAGGTAAGACGTAGCTACTAGGTAAAAAAATATCCCTACAGGTGCCTCTACATTCGCTTGTTCTTTTGTGGTCCAGTGTAGTACCTACAAGCGATCGGTGTCACTGACTCGAATTATGATAGGTCGGAAGACAGGTATTTTTGGCCTAACCTAGGTAGGTACCTACCTACATTAATTTAATTCGTCGTGTCACTCACTAGTTCTTTCTTGGTCACTGTGAGCTAGGTAGGTACCTACGTCAGTGCAGTGATTAGGTTGAGATGGATAGGTATTAGAGCCCAGGTGGCGTTTCACAAATGCTTACCGCTCACTCAGGCAGAGTGACCAAGACTAAATTAGATAGGGTAGACGTGATATTTGCAATGACTAGCTAAACTACAGCGAAAAATTTAAAGATAAAAAAACAGCTGAAGTAGTATTTTAAAAGATTTATTCAATTCAAAATGAAGTACCTAATCAATTTAGTTAAACTCGAGCTTTCCAACACACTTTTATTAGACTGTCGACTGATAAATTAACGTGAAAAAGTAGTAGGTAGCTCTTACCTCAAATCGAGAGGTAAGTAGGAGGTGCCTTCACTTTATCAACGATAATTTGGCGTGTTTAAAAGTTCATTAGCTACCTATGTACCTACAAAATATGTACAACACAGCTATCAGTTATTTACGACATTTAGTTGGTACCTATTTACAGAATGTACAGTTACACAGACACTTACACTAGTTACCGACAGTTATTATCACAGATATGTATAGCTACACTATTTTATTCACAAAAGTTGTTGCACGTACCTTCTTGCTCTAGAGTCTAGGAAGAATAGCACGGCCAAAGCAATACACACGAACTCGTGCCAACACGTGACTCTGTCACTTCGCACCACATTAATAGCGTTCACCATTCGCGTTCTAAGTCACTTTCTATTGTATGACCATCGTTAGTCTATTATATGGCCATAGTCCTTTACCCTACCCCACAAATAAAAGTCTAAGGGGGTTAAGTCCGGTGAGCGTGCGGGCTGTGCAACCGGCCCTCCGCGCCCAATCCATCGATTTCCGTAAGCACTGCCCAGGTATTCGCGTTCTCGCCGATCGTAGTCCTTGTCGATCTTCCAAGGTCCGTGCTGCAGCAGACACAAACAAAACCGCATTCTGGTCTCGTAGTCAGGAGTCCAGAGCTCCTGCACTGGTGTAAAACTATACGGGTGCTGGCCTTCCTCCCTAAGACTTCACCCATAGGTAGCGCTATCACCGTACACGCGGGCCGCGTCACAAGCGCTCGCCAGCGGATCCTCTTCAAAAAATTTCAACATCTCCTCGAAGCGCGCTGAATAGCGAGGTGGCCTGCCCGCCTCAACACGGGGCTGGAATTCACTGCTCTCCCTGTGCCGCGGAACAGTCCGCATGCCCTGCCGGTGACGTGCCATATCTGATAAAAGTCCTGCGCTCTTGACAGGACCACTTTCCGTGTAACACATTGTCATGTTCAGGTACTCCTGATTGGAGTACCTGTAGTTAAGCATCGCAATTTTTCTAAATCCGTCCGCACAATTAGAAATGAAATCAACTACTGATTCAAAATAATAATTAATTGCGCGAACGCCGACACGTGCCAAAGTGCCTGCCTTCTTACACTAGGGCTGGGAAAACATTACCGGAAAGGTATCAATACCGGTTCTGACTTTCGGTGTTGGACGATCCGAAATTGGATTAGCTTAGGATACACAGGTCGACCTAATAAAAGCTTGTTGAAAACATCGTAAATCAAAACCGAACTAGTTTTACAAAATACGCGTAGGTCAATCTGTCATACAATCTGTTAGTAGTAGTAGAGCTCTCTGTGAAAGAGTTTGTCCGGGAAAGTACTACCACCATACCTATTTCTGCTGCCAAATAGTAAACTCGCATTTTTGTGTTCCGGTTTGAAGGGTAAGGGTATCGGTGAAATTACAGGCACATGAGACTTAACCCTTTCGACTCAGAACTGTGGAAACAATGTAGTGTAATTATTATCCAGCGAAGCGAGATTTTTAAATCAACTTGGGCAAATCGGCGTTGTATGTATGTATGTATGTTTGTCCGAGGATAACTTTCGAAGCGTTTATCCGATTATCAATCGATTCAAACATTTACGTTAATACCGGTAACCGGTGTAGCGAGGTATTCTAAGCCGTACATCCCATCGCGCGGCATATCAAAAAGAACTCGGAAGAATAAGCCGTTAGTTAAAGGTGCCGCCGCCTCGATCCTTTGAGCTCGCCGCCCCCAATAGGTACTTTGTTTTGTAAACAGGGCTATGACCCAATGATACCTACTCATTAAATCACAGCTGTTATTGCCTTTGTTTGTTTTTAGTTTTAAATTAAGTAGGTATGTAATTTGCATGTTCTTTTTGGTGAATTAAACTTTATTCTTATTCTTCTCTTCTTCTTCGGCAGAAACCAGAATTGAAAAAAGACTCATCAATTTTGACACTGCACTAGATACCTATCTCTCAAAGAATTCTATAAAGTAGGACCTACCTAATTGGAATAATTTCAATAAGTTTACCATGGCTAAAGTGGGCAGTTTGCAGATAACCAATCCCGGGTCCACAATTTCTAGGCGTTTCCAGGCCAATGTCCACCTAAGCGTAGATTTGTAGAGATGAGAATACCATGGGAAAATAACTAATAGCATATCGATATTCCGACATCTCTCCGCTCAGCTTTAGTGGAAACGGTCAAGCGGCATGTCTTATTTTCTACAGTGCATTCGCATCGAAGTTCTAAGCAGAGAGCGCTTAAAGAGAGGACATAAGTAGCAAATCTACGCTTTTGTGGATTAAGGCCTTTATTTTTGGATGTCGACTGCAAGCTTAGGCAGTAAGTTTTATATCGAATTAATCACCTAAACTTAGTCGATTTTCTTTAAAATTTGTATATATAACTAGTAGTTTTTTTTCCGAGAAGTCTTTTTTATGATATAAGTCTTATATTTATAAGTGAAACAAATTCGTCGTTGGAAAAACTCACAAACATGTCATCAAGCGAATCGCCCAGCTCCTTTGAACTCTTCGTCCGCAAACAGTCCAGGATAGCCTTGGAGGAGTCAGTAGAACAGTTGAACAGTCTCGCCTGTCTTTCTGCAAGGTACTTCTGATGAGACGGGAGCTGGACTTGAGAGATTGCAGATCCGCTCATGGAGACAGCGTGGTGGAAAAGACCTGAAAATTAATTTAAACTCGGAAAATTAGGTACACTAAGAAAATAAAATAGAAAATTTTATAATGTACCTAAGTAAGTACACCAGATAAAAAGAATCAAACATATTAACAATAAGGTTAATAATATTATTGTTAAGTACAATTGGCAGTCTCATAGCTATAAGTGATTTATAAATATTATAAATATTGCTGGACACTTCACACAGCGCTATCTAGCCCCAAATTAAGCAGAGCTTGTACTATGGGTACCAGGTAACTGATAGAATACTTATATACATTTTTTTTGTAAATACATACTTATAATATATAGAGAAACAACCAGACCCGGAACAAATATCTGTCGATCGTGCAAACATTTGTTCCGGGGCGGGAATCGAACCCGCTACCTCCTGCGTCTCAGCCGGCTATTCGTCCACTGCGCCACGGAGGTCGTCAGTTACTTCCAGACAACCTTGAAGAGCAGTAGGTAGTATTTGTTAGTGATGCTTGGATAGGGTAAAATAAAAATGATATCATACAAAACTGTTTCTGTTATATTTTTTGTAGTTCACACATAATTTATTTATTTTTATTGATTGCAAAATAAGTAAGTGACTACTAGTAAGTTCTATTAAGTAAGTACCTATGTAGGTATGTTGTTCACGTATTCAATTCACGAAAGGCATTCACGTTACACACAATAGCACTCGCAGAACACGCATTGGACGTTAGTCCAACTCAGTACATTGTTTGAAGAAGCGAAACACATGGTCGATAATATTCAACCACAGAACATAAAAAACAATAGAACTAGCATGATGACTTTTTACTAAGAAAACCAGTGTAGCTAAACTCACACATGTAAAAACTAGCACACTTAGAAATAAAAGTTATAATTTGTTGAAAGAGAACGTTCAAAGAGGCCTAAAACCATAAAACCAATTTAACGGATATAAAACCTAAGCTACTATGGAACATGGTTTAAAATTCAATAAAATATACAGTAACAAAAAATTAAAGTTTACTTCTTCTACTCGGCAAAAGATGGCGCTTTAGAAAATATTTTTATTTTAGTCTTTATTAATTAGAAATAAGACTGATAATGCAATGGCTGTTATTTGATTACCCACAAAACGAAGCCACTCAACAACAGATGGCGCTGTCGTAAACGATTTTTGTTATAGTCTCTAACAGCAAAGCATAAGATTGATAATGCAATGGCTGTTACTCGCACGCTCAAATAACAGCGCTACTCACTTAGTGATGTACCAATGAGCATACAAGACGAATGTATCGATATCGATTATCACCTACCTACTACGGGTAACGAAATAGGTACGTCAGGTTATATTTGTGGTGGTCAAAATAAAAAGCTTTTCTTTCTTAATATAATCACAGGTATCCAACTCATAAATACTTACTTAAAAATATTATATTACTGGACTATTAACAGCGGAAGTTAATCAAATTTGATAAAAAGTATTCTCATACAACAGGACAAACAAAATTACTTCTACAAACATTTTATTAGATTATAATTAAACATTAAAGAAGTATTAATACTGTAGCGATTAAGAAGTTTAGGAACTCCGTGCTCTCATGAGCAATTCAAAAACATTTCGTATTTCAGAACAATTTTGAATTTCAAACATGGTTCTTGCACCTGTCGGACTTTTATATCAGTCATTGCATCATCTTATTTGTCCTATCATGGCATTGTCAAATACGCAAAACGTAGACTTAATTGAAGCATACTTCCTTAACCGACGAAGCCCAATTAATGCGCTGAAGTGGTATCAGGAAAGCTACCCAGACCTCGATTGAGGAAGTATGCTTCAATTAAGTCTACTTTTTGCGTATTTGACAATGCCATGATAGGACAAATAAGATGATGCAATGACTGATATAAAAGTCCGACAGGTGCAAGAACCATGTTCGAAATTCAAAATTGTTCTGAAATACGAAATGTTTTTGAATTGCTCATGAGAGCATCGAGTTCCTAAACTTCTTAATCGCTACAGTATTAATACTTCTTTAATGTGCAATTATAATCTAATAAAATGTTTGTAGAAGTAATTTTGCTTGTCCTGTTGTATGAGAATAATTTTTATCTAATTTGATTAACTTCCGCTATTCAGATTTTTGTCATACAATACAATAAAATGATCCTTACAAAGGACTGCATCAATCGGCATCAAAAAAAAATGTACCCACTTGATTCATTTTAAGGCGCTACTCACACTTGACCAAACAAAAATTTAATGCCAAAATGTTTTTCTTCGAAAACGAGCTGATGTTTTAAAAGAAACTGTACCTGTATCTCCTCTGGTTATGGGTGCTGCCGTACTGTTACAGTTAAAAAAAACCACTCTGTATTCTGAATTATTATTTGAGGGGCACACTAAAAGTTTCCGGAATCAATAAAAAATACTAATAATGGTCAAAAATGAATTTATTGTTTCTCAAAATATTCTCCCTTTGCGTCAATGCACTTTTTCATAAGATTGAACAAATTTTGAAAACATTTGTGACACTCCTCCGGTGGTGACGTCAGATACATGTTATTCATACTCTTCGACAGCCTCTTCTGGTGATGAAAACTGTTGATAGGGTAATTGGTTCTTAATTTTTGGGAACAGAGAAAAGTCACACGGTGCCAGGTCATGGCTCTGTATGCTGGATGACTCATAAGTTGTACGTTTTTTTAATTTTTTCTGTTTTGCGCCTTGGGGAAACTGAAAACAGAAGTTATTATATTATTTCACACCATAGGTCTAAAATACATTCAGAAAATCATCAATAAAACAACAAGGAATTAACGCCCTAAAACTTATACACCTTTTAATAGGGGGTAACTAATTAAAGCTATCGATAACACATTCATCAGCATATTGGGGTCACATCCCTAATTGAGTAGCTTAAGTTGAGGTTTAAGAGAAACGCGACCTTAAGCAGTATGATTCACAGTATATTTTGTTTGACGATTTTGCATTTTAAACAAAACTAACAAAAAACAATAAAATAATACTTACTGGTGATAGGATATGTCCCCTTTTGTTAAATTTTTGGTTCGGCTATAATATTTACACTCCAAAACGGCACAATATGGCTTTTTTATATTTTTTTGAAGTACGTTTACCCCACAGTAATTGAAACACGACTGAAGTGAGCGAAGCTTGTAGTGCGCGGAACTCCGCGTACTTGGTGTTACGCGGGCCCCGCCTACTTACGACTTCTATTGTTTTTTGTGTTCTGTGTATTCAACAATGTATTAGATACATCGGGAGGTATATATCACAACTGTATTTACCTCTAGACATAGGTGAAACGGTATGCAACATCACACTGAAGGCTCCCGCGCTGTACCCAGAAATGGTGACTAAGTTGGGATCTCCACCGAATGCAGCGATGTTGCGTTGAATCCATCGTAAGGCTATAACTTGGTCCTTGAAGCCGTTGTTACCGGGAGCTAAGGCGTCACCTGTGCTGATGAAACCTACAAGACATCATGTGTGAAAAGAAAGCATCGGAGTTGTCTATAGCATAAAGCATTCTTTAGTGGAGCGCAGAGAGAGGTTGGAATCCAGGCCTACACTGAAAAAAATATTTTTTTACTACAAACATTAAACTGAAAAACATTAAAAGCAAAGCGGTCTTCAGTAAGATTAACTAGTCATAAATAATAACAACTAATGTTTGAAAAACAGTAAAATACAAAACAATAACTGTAACTGTTAGAACATTACTTTTTACTGAAATCACAATAATAGAAATCAATCGCAACCATTACTTTATTAACAGTTAGTTTTAATGGTTAGAATCGTGTCTCAAAATGAACAAGACAGTAAAATGAACTATTTAACACAGTAAGATTTATTGATATAATTATCAAAAAATAAATTTAATGTAGTAGTGACAACTACTGCTTGAAACAGTATAATCAAATGATTGAAACAGTTAATTTTAATGGTGGCCTAATAGATCTTACTGACCACTATATTTCAAAAATTCATTATGTTAAAGCAGGAAACTCTAATGGTTCGAATGTTATTATCAAGTGAACGAAACAATTAGTTTAATTTACTACAAACATTAAACTGAAAAACATTAAAAGCAAAGCGGTCTTCAGTAAGACTAACTAGTCATAAATAGTAACATTTTAATGTTTGAAAAACAGTAAAATACAAAACAATAACTGTAACTGTTAGAACATTACTTTTTACTGAAATCACAATAATAGAAATCAATCGCAACCATTACTTTATTAACAGTTAGTTTTAATGGTTAGAATCGTGTCTCAAAATGAACAAGACAGTAAAATGAACTATTTAACACAGTAAGATTTATTGATATAATTATCAAAAAATAAATTTAATGTAGTAGTGACAACTACTGCTTGAAACAGTATAATCAAATGATTGAAACAGTTAATTTTAATGGTGGCCTAATAGATCTTACTGACCACTATATTTCAAAAATTCATTATGTTAAAGCAGGAAACTCTAATGGTTCGAATGTTATTATCAAGTGAACGAAACAATTAGTTTAATTTACTACAAACATTAAACTGAAAAACATTAAAAAGCAAAGCAGGTTTCAGTAAGACTAACTAGTCATAAATAGTAACAAGTAATGGTTAAAAAATAGTAAAACACATAACAGTAGGTAAGTTATACCATAAATGCTATTGGTTCGAACATCATTATCAAATAAAAACAAAAAGAAACGAAACAATTAGTTTAAATGATAGCACAGATTTATTAATTGCTTATAATAAACGAAAACCAGATATGTCACCATTTCTCTGTTAACAGTTAGATTAAATGTTAAAAAAGTAGTGCCAAATGACTGAAACAGTTAATTTTCCAATTAAGTAGTACAATACTAATAGAAAAAATAATCGGCAATTTCATATATAATAGGGGTTTAAATTTTCTATTGGAGTTGATACTGTGATCATGGCAAAGTCGATGGAAGAGCTCAGCACGATGCTCGAAGGCCTCAATCGAGTCTTCCAACGGGTAGGGCTTATAATGAACATAGACAAGACAAAAATTATGTCGAATGTCCACGTCGGGCCTACCCCAGTTATGGTTGAGAACTCGGCTCTTGAATATGTCGACGCGTATGTATATCTAGGACAAACAGTCCAATTAGGTAGGTCCAACTTCGAGAAAGAGGTCAATCGTCGAATCTAACTCGGATGGTACCTGTGTGTTACCAGTGATGACATATGGAACCGAGAGGTGGTCCTTCACTTTTGGCTTTATGAATAAAAGTCGCTCAACGAGCTATGGAGAGGGCTATGCTCGCGGTTTCTCTACGGGATCGAATCAGAAATGAGGAGATACGTAGAACTCAAGTCACCGACATAGCCCGACGGATTAGTACGTTGAAGTGGCAATGGGCAGGCCATATAGTGCGCAGAACAGATGGCCGATGGGGCCGGAAGGTTACCGTGGCTTCCACTCGAGAGTGGAGGCACGTCCCGATGACGTGGGTAGTAAAGGTCGCGGGTAGCCGATGGATGCGGGTCGCAGAACAGGACCGTTCATCGTAGACATCTTTGGTGAAGGACGTTTCTTCCGACTGGCATGATGATGATGATTATTATGGCTACATATGCCTACCACAACCACAGAATACCTAAAACCGAAAATAAAATTCTAACTATTTAGCTTACCTAGTTACTGTTTACTTAGGTTATACTTACTGCTTAAATTTGTAAATTCGTCCAAACGATTAAACTTAGCGTTTATAATAACAAAATTGGTTAAAGTTACTGCTTGAACATTAAAAATCAACAGTCGCAAACGGGGTTTTATGTTTGGGAACAGACTTGAAAGAATTCACAAAAATTGAACGAAAAAGGGAATTCCCTGATCATAGACAACTGACAAACTAGGGATGTGCTATACAAAATGATTAAAAAAATGTCGACATCGATAATTAATGATGAAATATTTACCGATGAGAATAAGATGTTAAAATCCCCGCATTTTCCCCACATAATGCCAATCCCCAATAAATCCCCAATCAACTTGAGATTCCCCGCAGTTTGGGGAATTCCCCACAGATTGGCAGTTGAAGTCGATAGAAGGGTCAAGGTGTCCAAAATGAATACCTTAAGGGAAAACGTAAAATATAAAATAGGTAATTTAAGTGCTTATGTACTGATATATTGTTAGTTTTAAGTAAAATATATTTACTTTAATAAAGTTTATATTAATATATCAAGTCGTTTTGCGGTAGGAAAAAATGTATTATTTCGATCTTCTATGGGCTCTACGTTGCTAAGGGACCCTCGATGCTTGAGTCCGACTCGCACTTGGCTGGTTTTTACATGTTAAAAAAATATATACGTACTCGTAGTTGTCTGCATTCCTAGGGTGGATGGTTGATGTGATTGTTTTCCGTGATTTATCGATACTACCTACATGCAAGTGTTGCGCTTGACCACATCTCTAATAAATTGCGCACATCGCATCGGACGAATGGCGGTTCGTCATTCACCCGCCGCGTACGCTTCAGTACGTTTCAGTCGTGTAGTGAATTCCAGTCTGAGTGGATGGTTGGACATAATGTGTGTTTAACGTGAGTTTAAAAACGTAGTGCTTACCAAGAACGTGCGTAACAAGAAATGAGTGACACAGTGGAATCACTACTTTTAAAGTGGGGATTCGAAAAATATATAGATGTGTTTAAAGGTAAGTAAGACTTCTATTAATTTCATCAAAAACATCCAAGTACTTCTAGGTAATCAGTAGAAAACCCTTGAAAACATACCTACCTTCTTATATATAGATAGCCTGTCATTTCAACTCGGCCAAGTCAGTTTATCAAAAAAACTAGCATTTTGCCAGCACCTTCGCCCGATGTTCGCCCGCGTGGTGGGAGACCGTGTCCATAAAAAGTAGTGACATAAAAAATTGCCTATGTCCTTCTCGTAACAGAGTTACTTTCCGTTTATAATATTAGTATGGATGGATGGATTACCAACTTTCATTTTTCTTTTCCATGAACTCAGTGTGACTGATGAGAATCCCTGCCTCGAGTCAGTTCTTGGTCGCTGGCTACAAAATAGGGTGAAGAGCAGCCCGCAGGTATCTGCCTAAGTATAGCTAGGAAGCTGTGTGTGTTTACTTCGTTTAACGTACCCAGTAAAGCAACCCGGGTCGATCGCGACCCATTGGCAAGATGATCGAGTCAAATAGATCCGATCGCGGGGCCCGGGTCTTCGGTGAGAAAGTCATGTCGAGCTGCGCAAGCGAGCCGATCAAGATCAATCGTGATGGACTTCCAATCACCTGTCAGCACAAAAAGTGTAAAAAACTGGAGAGTGCTCTCAGGGCAAAAAATTCGCGCGCAAAAAAATAAAAAAAATTCCGCGCTGCGTTTGGACTAAGATTTTTTTCTATCAGCACCGTATAAAATATTATTTTACTAAAATCTAGATAAAATTAGGCTTTCTGATGGTATAACTTTTATGCCATTTTATTAATAAGTTGTAATAAAAATCACAGGTTGAAAACATAAAATATTATGATTTTGTTCGCAAATTTCGGATTAAAATGCTTATGATTTAGAAAATATAACAGTTATATGTGTAAATGTTGTTTGTTTTGATAGCTTAATATATTATTTATAAGGTTCAATCAAAAAAATATGCAAAGCGTTCCCAACTTATAATTACGGAACTCTAAACCATTACGTGCCGACGTCAAGCCGCAAAAAATGCGTGCCTCGTCCCTTTTTTATCCAGGTACCTGAGTTGTAATAGGCGACGATTGATGAGGATCATGTTTTTACAATGGTATAAACATTCTAGTTTCTCATAACAATGACCTCGACACTGTTTTGTTTATAAATACGAGAGTATACAAAGCATTGCTAGACGTGTTCAGACGTTTTCTGAAAGTAAGTCATTAACTCATTCATTATATTGATAAATTTTAACAGATATATAGTTAAGTTACATAATATTCTAGTCCAAAACATTATTTACGAGATTGTATAAGTAAAATAAAGAAAATGAGTAATAAATAGAAAATAAATAACTTTTAACTGCATCCGGTCCCGATTCGCGGTAAAAACGCATGACCTATGTTACCTAATTGTTATAGGTATATATGGTTTATCGTAGAGATTTTTTTATTTTTTATTTATCATTTTTATGGTTTTATTAAGCCTAATAAAATACAAATTAAGATAAGGATTAAGTAATAAATTCAACTAATTAAAATCAAAACAATGTAGCCGCGGCGAACAAACCGTCAAAAAAATAAACGAACAATAATTGTTTTAATCCAAAAACCATTATTTTTTTTTGTTGTCGCAAATACTTATTCCACAAACTAGACACGAAAACCAATAAAACAATAGCAAATGCCACCATATTAATACGTAAGATGAAAACAAAAATAAAAATGAATTTCACTAAAATAAACAAACCGTTAAAAATGGCGGGAAACGTAAAAAACTCTTTAATCTTCGTTTCCTGGAAAATTTTCTTGGAAAAAGTCGAATGAATAAAATCGATCCAGTAGTTTCGATACAACAATCGATTATAAAACCGGAAGTAAAACCGGAAACTCCGTGCCACCGGTGGGGCGCCTAGCAAGATCGACGAAATCGCGCGCACCCCACAGCTAGCAAGTTAAGAGGGCTGTCCAAGCTTTAATCAATGTTTGTGTTCTGAAAGTTCCTAGCCTACTAATCCCTCCCTCCTTTTGTATGCATGCATTGAGCTTAAGTTAGGCATGTTGAACGTGCACGTCTGTAAATAACCTAGATGTATCTTTTTGGGAGATGGTGCCTTCTATCTAATTAGGACTAACAAGACCATACCAGATCATGCTAATTTACCTATAACTACACCATTACCTACTTGACACTGTATTATTTTTATGTGCCATATAGGTTATATTAGGGCCTAACTTTGAAATAGTTCAAGCTGCGAGTGAACCAAGCAGCTCCCTCTGTGCACCCTGACTGCCTCAAGCCTTTACTCCAGCTCTGGTCAACCAAGTTGACTTTCTAACCATTCTGAGTTAAATTTATTTTTCATGTTCATTGCTGTTTTCAGAAAATGAAGTGGACATATGCGCTTTAGAATTATTGGATGATGAGCAAGTGAGGGTACTCATTCCTACAATTGGTCCACAGGCTAAATTTAAAAAAGCCTTGTCTGACTGGAAGGTAAACGTAATGAAGTCACGACTGTCGATTTCGAAAAATCATATCTAGTGGTTTACAAATCTTTATAATCTTTCTTTGCAGGTAGCACATAAGGTGTTGGAGGATCTCATATCAAAAAAAGATGAAGAATTAGAAAACTTCATTTCAAATTATGACTCTTTGAATGAATTGAGTACAAGGAGTCCCAGCACCTCGTCAAGATCAGAGTCCTCCATCTCTCTCTGTTTACAACAAACCCAGTCTGTAAGTAATAAATTATCAAGGTTTTTTTTGTTTGCGCTGGTTAAAGGGTGTCTGAACTATCTTACCCATTTTTTTCAGGATCTCGCCTTGCTCTTGCGTAACACCCCAGATGGTCAATTGCTACTTAAGCATAATCTAGAAAAGCCACTGGGAGAACAATATCGGAAAATATTAGTACGCGCCATTTCTAAAGAGATTGTGAGAAATGACCCAAAGACGCATGTCACTGCGGATATTTACTCAGCTTGGATACAAGAGATAAGTAAGTACCATCTACATAAAGTTTGTCTCGCCACTTGTAACTGATGTAGGTACCTAAGTAATATTTTAGCGAGACTGCATCGAGTGTGTTTAGTAATGCCCTTTTCCTCAGTCTGATGTTTGGCCACCAGGCGGGACTCGATTTAAACAGTTAATTTTAACTATTTAAATATATGAAATACAGGTGAATTATTTCCAGTTTGAGACTCGGGACCTCTCGGTTTTAATCTTAACGGTTCGTATTTTCACATACAGTATATAAAATCCTAGAAATTACTCACATAAAATACTCAAATCTATTTAATGTAATCTTCTATACTTATATATAAAAACAGCGGCCAAGTGCGATTCGAACTCATCCATGAAGGGTTCCGAAGCAGCAAGTAACATAATATAAAAGTTCTTGTAGTTCGTTGAAACTTTTTTATATTTGAGTTGATTGAATGAAAGGTAAATGGCGGTTTACGATTTATGACGTATTAAAAAAAACTACTTACTAGATCTCGTTCAAACCAATTTTCGGTGGAAGTTTTCATGGTACATCGTATATTTTTCTTAGTTTTATTATTCTCTTATTTTAGAAGTAACAGGGGGGGGGGGCACATTTTACCACTTTGGAAGTGTTTCTCGCGCAAACTATTCGGTTTAGAAAAAAATGATATTAGAAACCTCAATACCATTTTTAAAGACCTATCCATAGATACCCCACACGTATGGGTTTGATGAAAAAACATTTTCAATAAAAAAAAAATCAGGGAATCCTGCCACAGATTACATATTAGTTACCACCTTTACAATCATGTTTTTGATGATTTTTTGTTTTAGAACGGTTGTTTCCGTCAGAAAATCTTGAATGTTATTATACCAAACCGATAACAGGGGTACACCGAGCTCACGGCCGACTCTTCGACGCAGTCGTTAATTTAAAAGCTAAGTACCGAAGACACAAAATGTACCAACCGCGAGCACGACGCTCTCTAGACAAGACCTTGACTCCAGAACCGTCGACATCTACATGTAACCAGAGCGTTGAAGAAACTACCACGCAAGAGGAAAAGGAGTGCATGGAGTGGTTACGTTGCTCTTCTGACGATTACGCTTTGTGTGCCGAAAAGTGGGAAAAAACCAATAAGCTACGCAAGCAACGAGTGCACTCCAACGAAAAGGCGTCGTATCTCCAAGAGTTCCCTTGTCTGAAGCGCTCCTTTGGATACGAATTGGTAATTTTGAGGTTTTTTAGTGTTACTCAAGTCGTAAACTATTACGATTTTTCAACTACGACTTTTGTTTCCAGCTCATTGCAGATTTCGATGCCTGGTATCCCGAACATAAATACTCATTGGAAAATAAACTTCCACTACTAAAGAGCAAACTACTGTCGGCATCTGAATCCACATCAAGACGATCGCCATTTGTAGAGGAACTGAAGCAACTTGCGCAAGGTACATATTGGCAAAGAATTTTGATTATTAGGGTTCCAACCAAATTGATACAAAAAAATCCAACAGCTTAAAAATCTTTCTATGTATGTATGTAGACCAAATACGTGGGCTGATTTTGATAATCCATACATCAAATTCTTACGATTTGTCTTAATCTTGCGAGTGTCACTAATGACATGACGGTAATTAAAATTCAATATGGCGACGACCAGACGGCATATTGTAAAAAATGAAAAAAATAAAGTTGAACTACATTATGTGGGGTAGCGTTGAATAGGTATTTTAAAATCATTATTAGGTTACTTATATCATTTTTCGTTTAGATTGACCTTTTAGGATATATTACGGCTTAAAGTCCTAAAGGAGTTGGTTTAACTTCCACAGAGACTTGATCTAAAGGAATGATTTTATAATCCCTACAATATCAACTCTTTCGATGTAATTACAAGATTTTAAAATTTACCATCTTATAAGGCTAACTAATAAGTATGAAAGAAAGTAATAATAAAATCATAAAACCCGACGACAACACAATCTTTCAAAAAAACTAAAAAGAAAAATACAAGCGTAGTAGCCTGGAACACACATAATAAATTCTACTGCGGAATATAGCGAGTTCATTGGTCAGGACCCATTAAAAATCGTAATCGGCTCAAAAATTCCCAGTACCGAACACACATATGTACATACATACATAGGCTGATAAACACATTAGATTAGATTAGATTAGATAATTTCTTTATTGCACACCATTAAATACAAACATATAAAAGAAAATACAATTTCAAATCATAGGTACAATGGGCGGCCTTATCGCTAAAAGCGATCTCTTCCAGGCAACCTTTGGATGGACAGAATCTATATGAACAAATAAGGACGGCGGCATAAGATTTTTTAGAATCAGTTTTTTTTTAAAAAAACAAGCATATATTACAATTTATAAAAAATATAGTTAATATAAAATAAAATGCTTAATTATATTACCATTACCATTACCCACCTTTACGTCGCGCAGTCGGGTAAAAAGGAACCCTTATGGTGCGATTTTATGTGACTGTCTGTCCGTCTGTCACAGCTGGATATATCTGTAATCACTTTAACTATCAACTTGAAATTTGGAGCAGTAATAAATAATGCCGACCCGCTTCTACCGCATTTGAAATAAATATTAAATATCTTTTAGTTTCTTCGTAAACGGGATCCAAATTGAGGGTCAAACAAAATATTAGTGTTTTATTTGGGCATATGTCTCTCCTAACGCGCGTTACCAATTTCGATCGTCCTAAAAATATCATTTGACCATTTATCTAGATCCTAGGCCACTAATATTTCGTTCTTATTGCTTGACAGATAAAGATCCCGAAACAAGTAACCTCGCAGCTGTACTACTTATTCCGCACATGATTGGACCGGTTCACATGAAAAGGAAGAGACACTCCGCAGCGGAAGTGCGTCAAAGCTTCATTTTACATATTGCAGAGGAAAGGCAGCTGCTGGAGGAAAGAAACAAGAGACAAGATCAGTATAAAGCTTTAGGAATAACCATCCAACCATATATAGTAGTGGCAGGTCCTCTGAAAAAAATAACTGCACGTTACGTTGTTGTCGATGACGTTATCTATGAATTGCCGAATATCAGCAAGACTGTAGATACATGTTTTAAGATCGTATGGGCTCTGAACTTGGAATATCCTGGTGAATGTTTACCTGTGTGGCAATTTCTCGAAAGAGCTATTTACAATTTTCCTGTTAATGCTGGTTCAAACAACAGACTTACACCATCAGTTTCAAGTTTATTAAGTGACTGTGGTATATTGACTAAGTAAAAAAATGGTTACCTGTTTTATTTGTAACACCATTGTAATAGACTTACGAGCACTCAAAACCCATTTCCAACTTTTTCATCAGCATCACATTTTTAAACAATACCGCTGCGTAGAAAGCGATTGTTCCCGGTCGTATCACCTTTTTAATTCCTTTCGTAGACATTATATTCGGGAGCATTTAAGCCAAGATTCTTTTTGATTTTCATTACTACGCATATGAAGTAGAACAAACAAAAAAGAAAACTGTTGTTCGGTTAAATGACCTTCATTTCAAGACGCCCCATGCATTAAATACAATATTGTCCCCGTGTAGAAAGGTTTTGGTCACTTTGCGTTGTCCTATTTAAGGTTTACTAATTAAACATAATATAATAAATATAAGTACATATAACATCTAAAAATAAATATGTAACATATAGTACGGTTACTTATGTTATAAACACAATAAAAAGGTGATAATGGTTGGTAATGGGTATGATGGAGGCCAATAATATGATAAGTATATTTTTAATACGTAAGGGTAGCTACACACATAAGCGGGCCGCTATTAGTAGAATCTATTATGTGTGTTCCAGACTACTAGGCTTGTATTTTTCTTTTTAGTTTTTATTGAAAGGTTTTGACGCAGTCGGGTTTTTTTATTTTATTATTACTTTCTTTCATATTTTTTAGTTAGCGTTATAAGATGGTAAATTTTGATATTGTGGGGATTATAAAATCATTCCATTAGATCAAGTCGCTGTGGAAGTTCAACCACTTCCTTTAGGACTTTAAGCCGTAATAGATCCTAAATAATCAATCAATCAATCACTACCATAAGGTATCAGGATTTCATTTTGTTTTTTAATCTGATAACACAGATTACATTATTTTTCTATAAATGTTCCCATGTACGATCCGTTACTAAATTTACCATACATCCAGACTCAATAAGTAAATCCAGTTTTACACCTCCTATTTTAAATTATATTGTTCTGTTCTCACACTTATTCTCAAATTGATTTGTTAAAAATAAATCGAATTATCGCTTGAACTATCGGATTGATTTTTAGTAAGTTTATTTTAGTATTTTTACTTTAGTTTATTTCGCATCAAGTTAAAATTAAGTTTAGTCCCTTCTTTCTGTCTAAAGCCAAGAACTGTCAAACTTAAATAACTAATAATTAGAGGTACTGACAGAATTGTAAGTAGTTTGCCAATGTAAGTGGTTAGTCCTTAAGTATTTTGTGGCGAATATTAAGAAACGCTTTACAAATATAATTGTAAAATTAAACATAAAACAAATTTAAACTACAAAATATTTAAATAAAATTTTATTTTTTAAGTATAATTTATGTGTCAGTGAAAACTTCACTGATGTATGTACAATAATAATTATTTAAGAATTGTTATAATGATTATATGTTTCCCAAATAGTATAAAATAAATGTAAAAAGAACTTACTATGTAAAATAAAAAAATCTAATGTACAATTTTTGTATTTATTTTAGGCTTGCTACAGATTACCATATTTTCACACCTATACAGTATCTGATACTCTGGAAACTTACTGTGGCAAGATGCACAGTTAGATGCAGGTACAATTCATTTTGCGGGCTTATTTCTCCGAAGACAACTGAACCTTCTACAAAAGTTCTATATTCTTCAGTATTGTATATTGTTGTAAGTCCAATACAGTAGCAGGTACTGCGTTGACAAGTGGTCAACAGGTCCTTTTCAATAGCTGTTACTAGTAGCACGTACTGTATGTGCACAGTTAAAGGTATTGTGAAGGACAGTACGTTTTCATGTGCATACAACTGCTCAGTAAAACTCACTGTCCTTTACAATACTCGTTACTGTGCGCATTAAACTATACAGCCATTCACAGTACCTCTTACTGTTCACTTACAGTACCAACCACTGTGTTTGCACATTAAACAATACTATCATTCACAGTACCTCTTACTGTGCTCTTACAGTACCAACTACTGTGTTTGCACATTAAACAATACTATCATTCAAAGTACCTCTTACTGTGCTCTTACAGTACCAACTACTGTGTTTGCACATTAAACAATACTATCATTTACAGTACCTCTTACTGTGCTCTTACAGTACCAACTACTGTGTTTGCACATTAAACAATACTATCATTCACAGTACCTCTTACTGTGCTCTTACAGTACCAACCACTGTGTTTGCACATTAAACAATACTATCATTCACAGTACCTCTTACCGTGCTCTTACGGTACCAACTACTGCGTTTGCACATTAAACAATACTATCATTCACAGTACCTCTTACTGTGCTCTTACGGTACCAACTACTGCGTTTGCACATTAAACAATACTATCATTCACAGTACCTCTTACTGTGCTCTTACAGTACTAACTACTGTGTTTGCACATTAAACAATACTATCATTCAAAGTACCTCTTACTGTGCTCTTACAGTACTAACTACTGTGTTTGCACATTAAACAATACTATCATTCACAGTACCCCTTACTGTGCTCTTACAGTACCAACTACTGTGTTTACACATTAAACAATACTATCATTCACAGTACCTCTTACTGTGCTCTTACAGTACCAACTACTATGTTTGCACATTAAAGTGTTTAAGGTTTTAAACAATAAACTACATATTTTAATGTTTTAAACATTGAACTTTTTTAATGTTTTAAACATTAAACTATTTTAATGTTTTAAACATTGAACTATTGTAATGTTTTTAAACATTAAAATAGTTTATTGTTTAAAACATTAAACTTTTGTTTCTATGTAAACCACATTTTTATACTGTTTTGAACAGTACAAATTTTTACTGTTATAAACAGTTTAGTTTACTGTCAAAGCGGTAAGATATTTTACTGTTTTCGGACCAGTAGAAATTATTGTTTCGGTTAGTTGGCTCATATAGTATTGCGCAAAGCAGTAAACATCAACGTTTTTTCAATTTTATTTAATGTATTTTTTTTTCAGTGTATGTCAAAAACTAAAGAGGAAAAACACCACTCTGCAAATAAAGTGAGTCTGGTTGGAAGAAGGAAAACAAATAATACTGATCAATCATGCGGGCCAATGAGAAGCAGAATTGCGAACCACGCGTCAAGGTATTTCTAAACATTTGTATATAAAGATGTCGGATGTTGATTATTTTTCCTAAGTTCCAAGTCCGTTGGGCCGCTTTGCGTATGATAAGATGATTAAAAACAGTTTTCTTTAATTACAAATTCTTTCAATAACCATACATTTACCTATATGTTTCAAGTCTGATGGGAGTCTCTTGACTGCTGCATTATTTTTAATGTTTTTTTACGATGTAGAGTGATTGTACACGCATCTGGCCCACTTGATGTTATGTGGTAAGTTGGTAACCATCGCCTATAACAAAGTACTGCCTCGTAGCTCACACACCATAAACGAGATCTACGACTTAGTTAGATTATCCATATTCATCCACAAATATATAGTAATAAAGTTTAACCAACCTAAAGAAGCGAGCCTGTAGTTAATGGTGACGAGCACTAGGTCCCGGTCCAGCAGATACTCCGGCCCGGCGACGTCACTGCGCCCGGACACGGAGTAGAACCCGCCGGCGTGGATGAACACCAGGACTGGCAGGGGCTTTCTAGTGGAACATCAGACTAGTCTACATCAGAATAATATTATTGTAAAAAAAATTTTTATTCACATTTATTACCGTCATAAAATATCAATGTAACAGCCCGTACAAAATAGGTAAACTAATCATATTCATTCATCATATCATATTGAGCTTGATGACAAAGCAATTCTTCCATGTGGCGTTATACGTCGCTACATGCTCTTACCTTACTTTCCCAGGAGTATAAACGTTGAGTCTCAAACAGTCTTCGTCTACATAGTAGTCTCCGATGGTGGGCTGGGGACACGCCGGCCCGTCCTCAGTCGCGTCCACCTCGCTGCTGTACCGAGTTATTGGTACAGGCGGCTGTCAATTCAAAGGTTTAGCCAAATTTATTTACTAATTGTTAATTTCTACTAAATGTGGCATTTACACGTTCTCAAAATAGTAATAATAATATAACGTTTATTTCAGGGCACAGGTGGCTCGAATGGAAAACATGGCTTTTCCATTCCGCCGTAGCCATTATTTATTACTTAAGCCAATTGCCAATGCTGCCACAGATATGCCGTCCCTTATTCACGTGGCATACGCACTGTACGTGTGAAAGGGATGACCAGACCAGCAACAGCAACAGCCATTGGCTTATCTAATATGGCTACCGCTGGTTATTCTCTGACGTTTTGACAGTATTTCTATTAGAGGGTGTAGCGGCTGGGTAAACCTATCCCATTTCTAAACCTGTCTCCGGCTAGTGCCTTGCCTGTACTCAGTGGCGGAGCCCTTTATCCAGCTGTGTTGTCTAGGTCCTCAGTTGGATGAGCTGAACTAAGCAGCTCACTAAATTCAGTAGATGAAGTGAATCGATTAGAGTTACAGTAATTATGTTAGGTATTTACTTTTAGCCCAGCCTTGTCTCTTTAGCCCAGCCTTGTCTCTTTAGCCCAGCCTTGTCTGTTTAGCCCAGCTTTGTCTCTTTAGCCCAGCCTTGTCTCTTTAGCCCAGCCTTGTCTGTTTAGCCCAGCCTTGTCTCTTTAGCCCAGCCTTGTCTCTTTAGCCCAGCCTTGTCTGTTTAGCCCAGCCTTGTCTCTTTAGCCCAGCCTTATCTCTTTAGCCCAGCCTTGTCTCTTTAGCCCAGCCTTGTCTGTTTAGCCCAGCCTTGTCTCTTTAGCCCAGCCTTGTCTGTTTAGCCCAGCCTTGTCTCTTTAGCCCAGCCTTGTCTCTTTAGCCCAGCCTTGTCTCTTTAGCCCAGCCTTGTCTCTTTAGCCCAGCCTTGTCTGTTTAGCCCAGCTTTGTCTCTTTAGCCCAGCCTTGTCTCTTTAGCCCAGCCTTGTCTGTTTAGCCCAGCTTTGTCTCTTTAGCCCAGCCTTGTCTCTTTAGCCCAGCCTTGTCTGTTTAGCCCAGCCTTGTCTCTTTAGCCCAGCCTTGTCTCTTTAGCCCAGCCTTGTCTCTTTAGCCCAGCCTTGTCTGTTTAGCCCAGCCTTGTCTCTTTAGCCCAGCCTTGTCTGTTTAGCCCAGCCTTGTCTGTTTAGCCCAGCCTTGTCTCTTTAGCCCAGCCTTGTCTCTTTAGCCCAGCCTTGTCTCTTTAGCCCAGCCTTGTCTCTTTAGACTGTGCTTTTAGGTTTATGCATAATAGTCATTTATTTCTCAAATAGATAATAATTAACACTTACATGAGTATCAGTAGACATAGAAAAAATATTGTAGTTCGTTCGAGTTACGGTATGTAGGGTATATACACAAAATAACTTTTAGTGCCTACGTATGCTATATCGTTTTTAACCCTCGATGCCAAAGGAGGAGATCGGCGGGTTTTTATTTTTGAAATAAAACTTCTTTACGCACGCTTGACTTGGGGAGTAAGCTGGTGAATGCGTTACGAAAAGTGCGAACGGAAGTTGAGAGGGATATAAGTTAGTGAAGATAGAAAAAGAGAGAATTACGTTTCGTATATTTTTAAACGTTAATGTGTGAGTGCGAGTTGCGTCTGTCCAGAATGAACATAGACTGATCGATCTACAGACGTGTGAACAATTTTGTAATTGAACAATTTTATAAATTAATATTTTGATAAAGAAGTTTTACTTCAGTCGGTCTAAAGCACACTCGTTTGTTTTTTTTATTTGTACTTGATAATTTTCTTGTTAAGTAATTCTTTTAGATCGGATATTTTTACCTCGAACCTCAGTTGTCCGACAGGTGGCTCTGCGTACCGGATGCCTCGATACGCCTTGAGAGGCCTCGCCCGTCGCGTGCGCAACCACGACCCCCTGATATCCCCTGAGGGGGTTCTGGCAATTGGAGCCAGGTTTAGATCTAGTTCAGGTTCTGCAAAGAATTATTTTATTTAGCGACACAAACACAAGAAATTTACACGAAGAAAGAAAGACCACGGCTGTTGCAACATAGTCAAAACGTCGGGCGGGATAACAAATAAAAAAACCGGCCAAGTGCGAGTCGGACTCGCGCACGAAGGGTTCCGTACCCTTATCTATAAAAACGGCAAAAAATCACGTTTGGTGTATGGGATCCCCTCTTAATATTTGCTTTATTTAAATTTTTAAAGTGAATATATAACTAAACTAGAGGTCGCGTAGTGCGCGAGCTGCTCGCAGGTCGCTTGTTTTTCTTTTTGTGGAGGGAGCAAACAAAGAGGACATTAATGTGAAAAGCAATCAAATAGGATATTCAAATGAAAAAAAGCAATCAAACAGGATATAAAAAATAAAGAAGCAATCATTGAATATATCGAAGTGAAAAAAGCAATCAATGAGTATTATCGAAAAGAAAGACGTATGCAAAAAGGATGACGAAGTGAAAGAAGCATTCAAAGAGGAAAACAAAATGAGAGAAGCATACAACAAGAATGTCAAGAGCGATGATGAAAATAACATAATGATTCCACCAAAAATTTGTTTTATTATTTTGTAAAAGTTTGCCATACCTAACTCTTACCGTTTAGAAGATACGAGCGATTTAAGTTTTCTAGGAGAAAATCATAATTTTGTTAAGAAGATATCAAAGTGGAAGAAGCAATCAAAGAAGATATCGAAGTGGAAGAAGTGATTAAATAGGATATCGAGGTGGAAGAAACAATCAAAGAGGATGTCGAAGTGGAAGAAGCGATTTAATAGGATATCGAAGTGGAAGAAGCAATTAAAGAGAATAGCCAAGTTGAAGAAGCGATCAAAGAAGATACCGAGGTGGTACAAGCATTCAAAGAGAATGACAACGTGAAAGAAGCAATCATAGACGATATCGACGTGGAAGAAGTAATCAATAAGTATATCGAAGAGGAAGAAGTATTCAAAGAGGATGACGATATGAAAGAAGCATTCAAAAAGAAAAACAAAGTGAGAGAAGCATTCAGAAAGGATTTCAAGTGCGATGATGACAATAAAGTAAGGATTAAACCAAAAATTTGTACTATGATTTTGTAAGAGTTTGCCATACCTTTATCTTTCCGTTTAGAAGATACGAGTGATTAAAGTTTTTTAGGAAAAAAATCATATTTTGTTGAGAAGATATCAAAGTGGAAGAAGCATTCAAAGAGAATATCGAAGTGGAAGAAGTGATCAAATAGGATATCGAAGTGGAAAAAGCAATTAAAGAGAATATCCAAGTGAAAGAAGTGATCAAATAGGATACCGAGGTGGTAGAAGCATTCAATGAGAATGACGAAGTGAAAGAAGCAATCGAAGACAAAATCGAAGTGAAACAAGTAATCAAAGAAAATATCCAAGCGGAAGCAGCAATCAAAGACGATATCAAAGTGTAAAAAGTAATCAAAGAGGATATTTAAGTAGAAGAATTGATATCAAAGACGATATCGAAGTGAAAGAAGCAATCAAAGAGGATATCAAAGTAAACAAAGCAATCAAAGAGGATATTGAAGTTATAGAAACAATCAGTGAGACTATCAAAGTAAAAGAAGCATTTAAAGACGAAAAAGATGTGAGAAAAGCATTCAAAAATGATGTCAAGGGTGATAATGACAATAAAATAACAATTCCACCAAAAATTTGTACCAATATTATATAAAAGTTTGCTATGCATATCTCTTACCGTTTAGAAGATACGAGTGATTAAAATTTTGTAGGAAAAATCATAATTTAGATAAGATCATATTAAAGTGGAAGAAGCAATCAAAGAGAAAATGGAAGTGAAAAAGCAATCAAAAAGAATGATGAAGTAAAAGAAGCAATCAAAGACGATATCGAAGTGAAAGAAGCAATCAAAGAGGATAACGAAGTGAAAGAAACACGGAAGCAGTCAAAAAAGATATCAAAGTGGTAGAAGCAATCAAAAAAGATATCGAAGTAGAATATGCGATCAAAGAGTATATCGAAGTTAATGAAGCAATCTAAGAGGATATCGATCTTGAAGAAGCAATCAATGAGTTTATCGAAGTGGAAGAAGCAATCAATGACGACATGGAAGTGGAAAAACCAATCAAGAAGTATATCGAAGTTAAAGAAGCAATCAATGAGTGTATCGAAGAGGAAGAAGTATTCAAAGAAGATATCGAAGTAGAAAACACGATCAAAGAAGACACCGAAGAGAAAGCAGATATCAAAATGGATACCTATCAAGGTCGATGATGACAATAAAAAAAAGATTCCACCAAAAATTTGTACTACCATTTTTAAAAGTTTACTATAGCTATCTGCTTTCGTTTAGAAGATACGAGCGATTAAATTTTTTTAAGAGGAATCATAATTTTGGTAAGAGGATATCGTAGTCGAAGAAGCAATTAACGAAGATATCGAAGTGGGAGAGTCCATCAAATAAGATATCAAAGTTAACGAAGCAATCGAATAGGATATTTAATTTAAAAAAGCAAACATCTAAATCAGTTGTTAAATAGGTTTAACATGGCAGATTGTAAAGTAGCAGATACACCTTTAGAGACTAAATTGAATATTAACTCAGAAAATAAGAATTGTGAAAGTCAAATACCTTATCAGCAACTTATTGGCGGACTTATGTATTTGGCAGTGTTAACTAGACCAGATATAGCATTTTCAGTAAGTTTTCTAAGTCAATTTAATAATTGCTATAACAACAAAACTTGGGCATATGCTAAACGAATTTTGAAATATCTTAAGACGACTAAACATTTTGGAATTAAATATACTAGATGTGGTAATTCAAAATTAGAAGGGTTTGTCGATGCAGACTGGGGGAATAATGTAATAGACAGAAGGTCTTACACAGGTATGTGTTTTATGCTAGCGGGAAGTGTTGTTTCATGGGAAGCAAAAAAGCAAAAAACAGTTGCCCTCTCAAGCACAGAAGCTGAGTACATGGGTATTGCAGAAGCTTGTAGGGAAGCTATTTACTTGCTTAATTTGTCAAAGGAAATAAAATATATGTGTAGGACATTGCAATTTAATTTATTCCTTCCCTAATTTATGATGGTATTGGGCATTACAAGAGTCACTCCTTATTAAAGAAAGAAGTGTATATTCTTCATTCTGCCCTTTTCCCACATTATGCGGGTTGGCACAACATGTATTCCTCCTCCATATCTCTCTATCAGCCGTCATCTCCGTGGTCACTTCCTTCCTACCCATATAGTTCTTACACAGTCCATCCATCTCTTCTACGACCTTCCTCTACTTCTATATCCATCAAAGCACATATAAAGATAAAAGAAACAATGAAAATACATTTATTTGACACACACAGGACAGACCATTCAAAACAGAACAAATACAGAACAAACATACCTACATCAAGATATATGATAAAAAAGAAAAATTATTTACAGAAATACAGGAAAAACACAAGATAAAAATTTAGTACTTAAACATAGGTAGGTATAGATAATATGGTCTTCCGTGCAGTGTGGGCCAAACAGGCCCCGTCTCAGCGTATTGCTGCCTACCATCCGAGGAAGGTAAGCGGCGCTGGATTTCAGATGGGACACATGGGTAGCCTCACAAACGCAGAAAAGTAAATGAGTAAACAGATACATAGACATACATAGATACATACATATACGTAAATAATAAAATAAACTTGAAAGAAAGAGAGAAGTACATAATTAGTATATTTATCCCTCTTTTAGTCACATGATTTTCTTCCCTACGCATGACATACCCATACCACGCTAGCTTCTTATTCCTTAATGTTTCTATCACTGGTACTACTTTTAAACTTCTTCTAATATACTCATTCCTTATTTTACCCATTTTCGTTACTCCACACATCCATTATTCGCATTTCCGCCGCGTGCACTCTTCTTTCATCCATACATTCTTCAAATGAGAGAAGCGTATGTTACGACGATAATTCATTTAAAATTGCTGAAAGTAGTAGCGTAATTTATTATATGTAAATACATTTTTCTATGTATTTACATATAATAAGTTACGCTCTTTGTTGTTACTAATTAATAAATTATCTTAAGAGTCCAATGTACCTACCTCAGATAGTTGCATATTATCCTATATTTTACCTGTAATACTGCATCATTTACTTTGTAATGAATATATGTAAAAGTTGAGAATATATACTAGTGACTATTTGTAGCAAACACACTATTCATTAAAACTATATAGAATATAACTATAAAAAATAATTCTAAAATCATGTCCAACACTTATAATAAACTCATAGTATGCAATAAATGCTACAAATGAGTTCGTGAAACTTTACACTGAAAAAAAAATACATTAAATAAAATTGAAAAAACGTTGATGTTTACTGCTTTGCGCAATACTATATGAGCCAACTAACCGAAACAATAATTTCTACTGGTCCGAAAACAGTAAAATATCTTACCGCTTTGACAGTAAACTAAACTGTTTATAACAGTAAAAATTTGTACTGTTCAAAACAGTATAAAAATTTGGTTTACATAGAAACAAAAGTTTAATGTTTTAAACAATAAACTATTTTAATGTTTAAAAACATTACAATAGTTCAATGTTTAAAACATTAAAATAGTTTAATGTTTAAAACATTAAAAAAGTTCAATGTTTAAAACATTAAAATATGTAGTTTATTGTTTAAAACCTTAAACACTTTAATGTGCAAACATAGTAGTTGGTACTGTAAGAGCACAGTAAGAGGTACTGTGAATGATAGTATTGTTTAATGTGTAAACACAGTAGTTGGTACTGTAAGAGCACAGTAAGGGGTACTGTGAATGATAGTATTGTTTAATGTGCAAACACAGTAGTTAGTACTGTAAGAGCACAGTAAGAGGTACTTTGAATGATAGTATTGTTTAATGTGCAAACACAGTAGTTAGTACTGTAAGAGCACAGTAAGAGGTACTGTGAATGATAGTATTGTTTAATGTGCAAACGCAGTAGTTGGTACCGTAAGAGCACAGTAAGAGGTACTGTGAATGATAGTATTGTTTAATGTGCAAACGCAGTAGTTGGTACCGTAAGAGCACGGTAAGAGGTACTGTGAATGATAGTATTGTTTAATGTGCAAACACAGTGGTTGGTACTGTAAGAGCACAGTAAGAGGTACTGTGAATGATAGTATTGTTTAATGTGCAAACACAGTAGTTGGTACTGTAAGAGCACAGTAAGAGGTACTGTAAATGATAGTATTGTTTAATGTGCAAACACAGTAGTTGGTACTGTAAGAGCACAGTAAGAGGTACTTTGAATGATAGTATTGTTTAATGTGCAAACACAGTAGTTGGTACTGTAAGAGCACAGTAAGAGGTACTGTGAATGATAGTATTGTTTAATGTGCAAACACAGTGGTTGGTACTGTAAGAGCACAGTAAGAGGTACAGCGAATGATAGTATTGTTTAATGTGCAAATACAGTAGTTGGTACAGTAAGTGAACAGTAAGAGGTACTGTGAATGGCTGTATAGTTTAATGCGCACAGTAACGAGTATTGTAAAGGACAGTGAGTTTTACTGAGCAGTTGTATGCACATGAAAACGTACTGTCCTTCACAATACCTTTAACTGTGCACATACAGTACGTGCTACTAGTAACAGCTATTGAAAAGGACCTGTTGACCACTTGTCAACGCAGTACCTGCTACTGTATTGGACTTACAACAATATACAATACTGAAGAATATAGAACTTTTGTAGAAGGTTCAGTTGTCTTCGGAGAAATAAGCCCGCAAAATGAATTGTACCTGCATCTAACTGTGCATCTTGCCACAGTAAGTTTCCAGAGTATCAGATACTGTATAGGTGTGAAAATATGGTAATCCGTAGCAAGCCTAAAATAAATACAAAAATTGTACATTAGATTTTTTTATTTTACATAGTAAGTTCTTTTTACATTTATTTTATACTATTTGGGAAACATATAATCATTATAACAATTCTTAAATAATTATTATTGTACATACATCAGTGAAGTTTTCACTGACACATAAATTATACTTAAAAAATAAAATTTTATTTAAATATTTTGTAGTTTAAATTTGTTTTATGTTTAATTTTACAATTATATTTGTAAAGCGTTTCTTAATATTCGCCACAAAATACTTAAGGACTAACCACTTACATTGGCAAACTACTTACAATTCTGTCAGTACCTCTAATTATTAGTTATTTAAGTTTGACAGTTCTTGGCTTTAGACAGAAAGAAGGGACTAAACTTAATTTTAACTTGATGCGAAATAAACTAAAGTAAAAATACTAAAATAAACTTACTAAAAATCAATCCGATAGTTCAAGCGATAATTCGATTTATTTTTAACAAATCAATTTGAGAATAAGTGTGAGAACAGAACAATATAATTTAAAATAGGAGGTGTAAAACTGGATTTACTTATTGAGTCTGGATGTATGGTAAATTTAGTAACGGATCGTACATGGGAACATTTGGGTAACCATTTTTTTACTTAGTCAATATACCACAGTCACTTAATAAACTTGAAACTGATGGTGTAAGTCTGTTGTTTGAACCAGCATTAACAGGAAAATTGTAAATAGCTCTTTCGAGAAATTGCCACACAGGTAAACATTCACCAGGATATTCCAAGTTCAGAGCCCATACGATCTTAAAACATGTATCTACAGTCTTGCTGATATTCGGCAATTCATAGATAACGTCATCGACAACAACGTAACGTGCAGTTATTTTTTTCAGAGGACCTGCCACTACTATATATGGTTGGATGGTTATTCCTAAAGCTTTATACTGATCTTGTCTCTTGTTTCTTTCCTCCAGCAGCTGCCTTTCCTCTGCAATATGTAAAATGAAGCTTTGACGCACTTCCGCTGCGGAGTGTCTCTTCCTTTTCATGTGAACCGGTCCAATCATGTGCGGAATAAGTAGTACAGCTGCGAGGTTACTTGTTTCGGGATCTTTATCTGTCAAGCAATAAGAACGAAATATTAGTGGCCTAGGATCTAGATAAATGGTGAAATGATATTTTTAGGACGATCGAAATTGGTAACGCGCGTTAGGAGAGACATATGCCCAAATAAAACACTAATATTTTGTTTGACCCTCAATTTGGATCCCGTTTACGAAGAAACTAAAAGATATTTAATATTTATTTCAAATGCGGTAGAAGCGGGTCGGCATTATTTATTACTGCTCCAAATTTCAAGTTGATAGTTAAAGTGATTACAGATATATCCAGCTGTGACAGACGGACAGACAGTCACATAAAATCGCACCATAAGGGTTCCTTTTTACCCGACTGCGCGACGTAAAGGTGGGTAATGGTAATGGTAATATAATTAAGCATTTTATTTTATATTAACTATATTTTTTATAAATTGTAATATATGCTTGTTTTTTTAAAAAAAAACTGATTCTAAAAAATCTTATGCCGCCGTCCTTATTTGTTCATATAGATTCTGTCCATCCAAAGGTTGCCTGGAAGAGATCGCTTTTAGCGATAAGGCCGCCCATTGTACCTATGATTTGAAATTGTATTTTCTTTTATATGTTTGTATTTAATGGTGTGCAATAAAGAAATTATCTAATCTAATCTAATCTAATGTGTTTATCAGCCTATGTATGTATGTACATATGTGTGTTCGGTACTGGGAATTTTTGAGCCGATTACGATTTTTAATGGGTCCTGACCAATGAACTCGCTATATTCCGCAGTAGAATTTATTATGTGTGTTCCAGGCTACTACGCTTGTATTTTTCTTTTTAGTTTTTTTGAAAGATTGTGTTGTCGTCGGGTTTTATGATTTTATTATTACTTTCTTTCATACTTATTAGTTAGCCTTATAAGATGGTAAATTTTAAAATCTTGTAATTACATCGAAAGAGTTGATATTGTAGGGATTATAAAATCATTCCTTTAGATCAAGTCTCTGTGGAAGTTAAACCAACTCCTTTAGGACTTTAAGCCGTAATATATCCTAAAAGGTCAATCTAAACGAAAAATGATATAAGTAACCTAATAATGATTTTAAAATACCTATTCAACGCTACCCCACATAATGTAGTTCAACTTTATTTTTTTCATTTTTTACAATATGCCGTCTGGTCGTCGCCATATTGAATTTTAATTACCGTCATGTCATTAGTGACACTCGCAAGATTAAGACAAATCGTAAGAATTTGATGTATGGATTATCAAAATCAGCCCACGTATTTGGTCTACATACATACATAGAAAGATTTTTAAGCTGTTGGATTTTTTTGTATCAATTTGGTTGGAACCCTAATAATCAAAATTCTTTGCCAATATGTACCTTGCGCAAGTTGCTTCAGTTCCTCTACAAATGGCGATCGTCTTGATGTGGATTCAGATGCCGACAGTAGTTTGCTCTTTAGTAGTGGAAGTTTATTTTCCAATGAGTATTTATGTTCGGGATACCAGGCATCGAAATCTGCAATGAGCTGGAAACAAAAGTCGTAGTTGAAAAATCGTAATAGTTTACGACTTGAGTAACACTAAAAAACCTCAAAATTACCAATTCGTATCCAAAGGAGCGCTTCAGACAAGGGAACTCTTGGAGATACGACGCCTTTTCGTTGGAGTGCACTCGTTGCTTGCGTAGCTTATTGGTTTTTTCCCACTTTTCGGCACACAAAGCGTAATCGTCAGAAGAGCAACGTAACCACTCCATGCACTCCTTTTCCTCTTGCGTGGTAGTTTCTTCAACGCTCTGGTTACATGTAGATGTCGACGGTTCTGGAGTCAAGGTCTTGTCTAGAGAGCGTCGTGCTCGCGGTTGGTACATTTTGTGTCTTCGGTACTTAGCTTTTAAATTAACGACTGCGTCGAAGAGTCGGCCGTGAGCTCGGTGTACCCCTGTTATCGGTTTGGTATAATAACATTCAAGATTTTCTGACGGAAACAACCGTTCTAAAACAAAAAATCATCAAAAACATGATTGTAAAGGTGGTAACTAATATGTAATCTGTGGCAGGATTCCCTGTTTTTTTTTTTATTGAAAATGTTTTTTCATCAAACCCATACGTGTGGGGTATCTATGGATAGGTCTTTAAAAATGGTATTGAGGTTTCTAATATCATTTTTTTCTAAACCGAATAGTTTGCGCGAGAAACACTTCCAAAGTGGTAAAATGTGCCCCCCCCCCCTGTTACTTCTAAAATAAGAGAATAATAAAACTAAGAAAAATATACGATGTACCATGAAAACTTCCACCGAAAATTGGTTTGAACGAGATCTAGTAAGTAGTTTTTTTTAATACGTCATAAATCGTAAACCGCCATTTACCTTTCATTCAATCAACTCAAATATAAAAAAGTTTCAACGAACTACAAGAACTTTTATATTATGTTACTTGCTGCTTCGGAACCCTTCATGGATGAGTTCGAATCGCACTTGGCCGCTGTTTTTATATATAAGTATAGAAGATTACATTAAATAGATTTGAGTATTTTATGTGAGTAATTTCTAGGATTTTATATACTGTATGTGAAAATACGAACCGTTAAGATTAAAACCGAGAGGTCCCGAGTCTCAAACTGGAAATAATTCACCTGTATTTCATATATTTAAATAGTTAAAATTAACTGTTTAAATTGAGTCCCGCCTGGTGGCCAAACATCAGACTGAGGAAAAGGGCATTACTAAACACACTCGATGCAGTCTCGCTAAAATATTACTTAGGTACCTACATCAGTTACAAGTGGCGAGACAAACTTTATGTAGATGGTACTTACTTATCTCTTGTATCCAAGCTGAGTAAATATCCGCAGTGACATGCGTCTTTGGGTCATTTCTCACAATCTCTTTAGAAATGGCGCGTACTAATATTTTCCGATATTGTTCTCCCAGTGGCTTTTCTAGATTATGCTTAAGTAGCAATTGACCATCTGGGGTGTTACGCAAGAGCAAGGCGAGATCCTGAAAAAAATGGGTAAGATAGTTCAGACACCCTTTAACCAGCGCAAACAAAAAAAACCTTGATAATTTATTACTTACAGACTGGGTTTGTTGTAAACAGAGAGAGATGGAGGACTCTGATCTTGACGAGGTGCTGGGACTCCTTGTACTCAATTCATTCAAAGAGTCATAATTTGAAATGAAGTTTTCTAATTCTTCATCTTTTTTTGATATGAGATCCTCCAACACCTTATGTGCTACCTGCAAAGAAAGATTATAAAGATTTGTAAACCACTAGATATGATTTTTCGAAATCGACAGTCGTGACTTCATTACGTTTACCTTCCAGTCAGACAAGGCTTTTTTAAATTTAGCCTGTGGACCAATTGTAGGAATGAGTACCCTCACTTGCTCATCATCCAATAATTCTAAAGCGCATATGTCCACTTCATTTTCTGAAAACAGCAATGAACATGAAAAATAAATTTAACTCAGAATGGTTAGAAAGTCAACTTGGTTGACCAGAGCTGGAGTAAAGGCTTGAGGCAGTCAGGGTGCACAGAGGGAGCTGCTTGGTTCACTCGCAGCTTGAACTATTTCAAAGTTAGGCCCTAATATAACCTATATGGCACATAAAAATAATACAGTGTCAAGTAGGTAATGGTGTAGTTATAGGTAAATTAGCATGATCTGGTATGGTCTTGTTAGTCCTAATTAGATAGAAGGCACCATCTCCCAAAAAGATACATCTAGGTTATTTACAGACGTGCACGTTCAACATGCCTAACTTAAGCTCAATGCATGCATACAAAAGGAGGGAGGGATTAGTAGGCTAGGAACTTTCAGAACACAAACATTGATTAAAGCTTGGACAGCCCTCTTAACTTGCTAGCTGTGGGGTGCGCGCGATTTCGTCGATCTTGCTAGGCGCCCCACCGGTGGCACGGAGTTTCCGGTTTTACTTCCGGTTTTATAATCGATTGTTGTATCGAAACTACTGGATCGATTTTATTCATTCGACTTTTTCCAAGAAAATTTTCCAGGAAACGAAGATTAAAGAGTTTTTTACGTTTCCCGCCATTTTTAACGGTTTGTTTATTTTAGTGAAATTCATTTTTATTTTTGTTTTCATCTTACGTATTAATATGGTGGCATTTGCTATTGTTTTATTGGTTTTCGTGTCTAGTTTGTGGAATAAGTATTTGCGACAACAAAAAAAAATAATGGTTTTTGGATTAAAACAATTATTGTTCGTTTATTTTTTTGACGGTTTGTTCGCCGCGGCTACATTGTTTTGATTTTAATTAGTTGAATTTATTACTTAATCCTTATCTTAATTTGTATTTTATTAGGCTTAATAAAACCATAAAAATGATAAATAAAAAATAAAAAAATCTCTACGATAAACCATATATACCTATAACAATTAGGTAACATAGGTCATGCGTTTTTACCGCGAATCGGGACCGGATGCAGTTAAAAGTTATTTATTTTCTATTTATTACTCATTTTCTTTATTTTACTTATACAATCTCGTAAATAATGTTTTGGACTAGAATATTATGTAACTTAACTATATATCTGTTAAAATTTATCAATATAATGAATGAGTTAATGACTTACTTTCAGAAAACGTCTGAACACGTCTAGCAATGCTTTGTATACTCTCGTATTTATAAACAAAACAGTGTCGAGGTCATTGTTATGAGAAACTAGAATGTTTATACCATTGTAAAAACATGATCCTCATCAATCGTCGCCTATTACAACTCAGGTACCTGGATAAAAAAGGGACGAGGCACGCATTTTTTGCGGCTTGACGTCGGCACGTAATGGTTTAGAGTTCCGTAATTATAAGTTGGGAACGCTTTGCATATTTTTTTGATTGAACCTTATAAATAATATATTAAGCTATCAAAACAAACAACATTTACACATATAACTGTTATATTTTCTAAATCATAAGCATTTTAATCCGAAATTTGCGAACAAAATCATAATATTTTATGTTTTCAACCTGTGATTTTTATTACAACTTATTAATAAAATGGCATAAAAGTTATACCATCAGAAAGCCTAATTTTATCTAGATTTTAGTAAAATAATATTTTATACGGTGCTGATAGAAAAAAATCTTAGTCCAAACGCAGCGCGGAATTTTTTTTATTTTTTTGCGCGCGAATTTTTTGCCCTGAGAGCACTCTCCAGTTTTTTACACTTTTTGTGCTGACAGGTGATTGGAAGTCCATCACGATTGATCTTGATCGGCTCGCTTGCGCAGCTCGACATGACTTTCTCACCGAAGACCCGGGTCCCGCGATCGGATCTATTTGACTCGATCATCTTGCCAATGGGTCGCGATCGACCCGGGTTGCTTTACTGGGTACGTTAAACGAAGTAAACACACACAGCTTCCTAGCTATACTTAGGCAGATACCTGCGGGCTGCTCTTCACCCTATTTTGTAGCCAGCGACCAAGAACTGACTCGAGGCAGGGATTCTCATCAGTCACACTGAGTTCATGGAAAAGAAAAATGAAAGTTGGTAATCCATCCATCCATACTAATATTATAAACGGAAAGTAACTCTGTTACGAGAAGGACATAGGCAATTTTTTATGTCACTACTTTTTATGGACACGGTCTCCCACCACGCGGGCGAACATCGGGCGAAGGTGCTGGCAAAATGCTAGTTTTTTTGATAAACTGACTTGGCCGAGTTGAAATGACAGGCTATCTATATATAAGAAGGTAGGTATGTTTTCAAGGGTTTTCTACTGATTACCTAGAAGTACTTGGATGTTTTTGATGAAATTAATAGAAGTCTTACTTACCTTTAAACACATCTATATATTTTTCGAATCCCCACTTTAAAAGTAGTGATTCCACTGTGTCACTCATTTCTTGTTACGCACGTTCTTGGTAAGCACTACGTTTTTAAACTCACGTTAAACACACATTATGTCCAACCATCCACTCAGACTGGAATTCACTACACGACTGAAACGTACTGAAGCGTACGCGGCGGGTGAATGACGAACCGCCATTCGTCCGATGCGATGTGCGCAATTTATTAGAGATGTGGTCAAGCGCAACACTTGCATGTAGGTAGTATCGATAAATCACGGAAAACAATCACATCAACCATCCACCCTAGGAATGCAGACAACTACGAGTACGTATATATTTTTTTAACATGTAAAAACCAGCCAAGTGCGAGTCGGACTCAAGCATCGAGGGTCCCTTAGCAACGTAGAGCCCATAGAAGATCGAAATAATACATTTTTTCCTACCGCAAAACGACTTGATATATTAATATAAACTTTATTAAAGTAAATATATTTTACTTAAAACTAACAATATATCAGTACATAAGCACTTAAATTACCTATTTTATATTTTACGTTTTCCCTTAAGGTATTCATTTTGGACACCTTGACCCTTCTATCGACTTCAACTGCCAATCTGTGGGGAATTCCCCAAACTGCGGGGAATCTCAAGTTGATTGGGGATTTATTGGGGATTGGCATTATGTGGGGAAAATGCGGGGATTTTAACATCTTATTCTCATCGGTAAATATTTCATCATTAATTATCGATGTCGACATTTTTTTAATCATTTTGTATAGCACATCCCTAGTTTGTCAGTTGTCTATGATCAGGGAATTCCCTTTTTCGTTCAATTTTTGTGAATTCTTTCAAGTCTGTTCCCAAACATAAAACCCCGTTTGCGACTGTTGATTTTTAATGTTCAAGCAGTAACTTTAACCAATTTTGTTATTATAAACGCTAAGTTTAATCGTTTGGACGAATTTACAAATTTAAGCAGTAAGTATAACCTAAGTAAACAGTAACTAGGTAAGCTAAATAGTTAGAATTTTATTTTCGGTTTTAGGTATTCTGTGGTTGTGGTAGGCATATGTAGCCATAATAATCATCATCATCATGCCAGTCGGAAGAAACGTCCTTCACCAAAGATGTCTACGATGAACGGTCCTGTTCTGCGACCCGCATCCATCGGCTACCCGCGACCTTTACTACCCACGTCATCGGGACGTGCCTCCACTCTCGAGTGGAAGCCACGGTAACCTTCCGGCCCCATCGGCCATCTGTTCTGCGCACTATATGGCCTGCCCATTGCCACTTCAACGTACTAATCCGTCGGGCTATGTCGGTGACTTGAGTTCTACGTATCTCCTCATTTCTGATTCGATCCCGTAGAGAAACCGCGAGCATAGCCCTCTCCATAGCTCGTTGAGCGACTTTTATTCATAAAGCCAAAAGTGAAGGACCACCTCTCGGTTCCATATGTCATCACTGGTAACACACAGGTACCATCCGAGTTAGATTCGACGATTGACCTCTTTCTCGAAGTTGGACCTACCTAATTGGACTGTTTGTCCTAGATATACATACGCGTCGACATATTCAAGAGCCGAGTTCTCAACCATAACTGGGGTAGGCCCGACGTGGACATTCGACATAATTTTTGTCTTGTCTATGTTCATTATAAGCCCTACCCGTTGGAAGACTCGATTGAGGCCTTCGAGCATCGTGCTGAGCTCTTCCATCGACTTTGCCATGATCACAGTATCAACTCCAATAGAAAATTTAAACCCCTATTATATATGAAATTGCCGATTATTTTTTCTATTAGTATTGTACTACTTAATTGGAAAATTAACTGTTTCAGTCATTTGGCACTACTTTTTTAACATTTAATCTAACTGTTAACAGAGAAATGGTGACATATCTGGTTTTCGTTTATTATAAGCAATTAATAAATCTGTGCTATCATTTAAACTAATTGTTTCGTTTCTTTTTGTTTTTATTTGATAATGATGTTCGAACCAATAGCATTTATGGTATAACTTACCTACTGTTATGTGTTTTACTATTTTTTAACCATTACTTGTTACTATTTATGACTAGTTAGTCTTACTGAAACCTGCTTTGCTTTTTAATGTTTTTCAGTTTAATGTTTGTAGTAAATTAAACTAATTGTTTCGTTCACTTGATAATAACATTCGAACCATTAGAGTTTCCTGCTTTAACATAATGAATTTTTGAAATATAGTGGTCAGTAAGATCTATTAGGCCACCATTAAAATTAACTGTTTCAATCATTTGATTATACTGTTTCAAGCAGTAGTTGTCACTACTACATTAAATTTATTTTTTGATAATTATATCAATAAATCTTACTGTGTTAAATAGTTCATTTTACTGTCTTGTTCATTTTGAGACACGATTCTAACCATTAAAACTAACTGTTAATAAAGTAATGGTTGCGATTGATTTCTATTATTGTGATTTCAGTAAAAAGTAATGTTCTAACAGTTACAGTTATTGTTTTGTATTTTACTGTTTTTCAAACATTAAAATGTTACTATTTATGACTAGTTAGTCTTACTGAAGACCGCTTTGCTTTTAATGTTTTTCAGTTTAATGTTTGTAGTAAATTAAACTAATTGTTTCGTTCACTTGATAATAACATTCGAACCATTAGAGTTTCCTGCTTTAACATAATGAATTTTTGAAATATAGTGGTCAGTAAGATCTATTAGGCCACCATTAAAATTAACTGTTTCAATCATTTGATTATACTGTTTCAAGCAGTAGTTGTCACTACTACATTAAATTTATTTTTTGATAATTATATCAATAAATCTTACTGTGTTAAATAGTTCATTTTACTGTCTTGTTCATTTTGAGACACGATTCTAACCATTAAAACTAACTGTTAATAAAGTAATGGTTGCGATTGATTTCTATTATTGTGATTTCAGTAAAAAGTAATGTTCTAACAGTTACAGTTATTGTTTTGTATTTTACTGTTTTTCAAACATTAGTTGTTATTATTTATGACTAGTTAATCTTACTGAAGACCGCTTTGCTTTTAATGTTTTTCAGTTTAATGTTTGTAGTAAAAAAATATTTTTTTCAGTGTACATACTAATCGATATTAATATTATTCATAGCACCTGTGTTTCGAGTTTTCCCATTAACCAATAGTTTTATTGTACTTAAATCATTATTTTATGCAATTTCATATGGTTTTCGCTCTCGCGCCTCGAATTAGTCCTCGCACTGCGGGTATTTTCGCATGGGGTGACTGAGACAATTGCACAAGGTGATCTAAAGGTTTATCGAAATTATATTATTTTTCATTCAATAAGAAATTGTTTTATTCTGAAATTTATAACCTTAACTTACTTAATAAAAAATCATAATGAATCAAATTAACAATGCCTATTTATTATATAGACACTTTTATTTTTAAACACCTCCTGTATTGTTAATCGATAACCGATAAAGATTGGAAAGCTTTATTCGTTCAAAAAATCAAAATTCATAGACTTTATTTTCAGGTAGCACAAATAGAGAAGTTAAAAAAACTTAAATTTTGACATCAAACATGTACCCGCAAATTGAAGTAAATTCGTAACTTTGTATTCGTACTTAAATATGTTAATAATACTTTCTTTTGAGTTTCATCCTACGATTAAATGCATTACATTTTGTTTAATATTTAATAAATACTTGCATTTGATTAAATTTTCATTAACATTCATTCAATTAAACATTAGCAGAGAAACACTACAGTTTTTATGATATAATTAATAAGTTATACGTGATTTATATGTGGTCTCTGAGTGACCATATAAATTAGTTTGTAATTCCATATTATCTTAGCCGGATTATGTTTTGTTATGTTGTAAATACGTTTATACATGTTTTACTAAACATTTGGGTACAAAACATGCCTGTAAACGATATACTTACCCAGATTTGGAAGGGCAAGTGTGTGAACTGAGAGACCACACATTAGGTAGTATATCTTTTTATTAAATTCTTTACAAACTCCAATATTTGTTTTACAAATGTTTTATAACTTTTACTAAACCTTTTAGTTAAAAACACTACAAAAAATCATGTGGTCACTCAGTCCACACACACATGAAAATAAGGTTCCGAACGTAGTACATCTAAGTGGTCTGTGGTTCCGAACCATCATCTATAAAAGATAAGTTTCTACCTGTCTGTTTATTAAGATCGAGTAAAAATTGCTTAAAAATTAAGTTTGTAAAATGAACAAAAAATATTTATTTATTTTGAAAGGTAATATACAACTACATATTATGTATTTATACTAAAAACGGGATATTTACCATGATTTGTGAGTATTTGAGTATCCCGATATTTCGGCGCAGTTGCATGCGCCATAATCACGGGTAAACTTTTAGTATAAATAGTGTTCATAACCATGATAGTTTCAAAAGTTATACATATTATGTGAAAATTTAAGGTCTACCTGTTACCGTTATTAATATTGAGCATAAAAATAGGAAAAACACACTTTTGTTGTATGGCTACCCAATTAATATTTACTTAGATATTTATTTAGTTTGATGCTGACCGTACTGAAACTTGCCGGGCGAGAAAAGGGAATGCGGGGGGAAGAGGGCGGGGACCCGCATTCCAGCGATGCGTCGAGTTAATGTGACCGCGTTGTAAGTAGGTATTAGCGATTACTTACTCGCGTTCCCTTGCTCCTAGGAGGTCGAATCTGATGCCTACGGGTTCGTCTCATGACGGCGAAGAGGAATGCGTAGTCTTATTGGTATAAGTAGGTATACATTTTCAGAGAAAATTTCGAAAATTAGAATACGTCCATATATAACACTACAGCAAACTTCCTCCCTTTTCCCCCTAATTTCCGCTCAATCAAAAATCGTGATTGTCTGAAAAATTTAAATAAATCAAGGAACTTGTGTGCCAATTTTCGTCAAAATGGGTTGAAAAAATGCGACCCGTAGGCGAGAACAGTCAGACAGACTGACAAACGGACAAAACAATTATTCGCCAATCTCGAAACTGAGACGTCGCTCGCTCGGTCAATTAAATATTATTGTATACATACACTGACAACATTTAGCGGTTACTTGAACAAATAGTAAATCTTTTTATCAATATTTCTAAGTAAATACTTACTAGATCAAGGCATATCGCTATTGATTCTAATGATTAGACTCATTCCATCATCCATCATGCAAAATGTAGATAAAAAGAGTCCGTAGACCAGGTGGCCGACATGGCTTGACGACTTTTACAGCGAACTGTTAGTATTTGTAATTTTATTCGGTCGTACAGCTGTTTAGGATATTATATTACACCCCCGTTTAGTTCGACGCCTGCAACTGTGTGTCTGACTGTCTGTAGCATCGTACTTCTAAAACGGATGGACCGATTCAGACGCAGTTTTTCTAATAGAAAACTGGTTTAATTGAGCTGGTTCTTAGCTATGTCAGCTGCAGCACTAAAACGGTCTATATAATAAAGGTTGTCTGGAAGAGATCGCTTTTAGCGATAAGACCGCCCATTGTACCTTTATTTATTGTTTATTTCCATTATTGTATTTTTATTTGGTGTGCAATAAAGAGTATTTCATTCATTCATTCAATAAACACCGTTTTTGTGCTGCAGAAGAGGGCTGTTCATGCAATTTATAATATGGGCCCCAGCCCAGATAATCATTACGCCAGAAGTTTAAAGAAATAAACATTTCCTTGTTATTACATCTATGAAAATCTGTTGTATGTTCACAAAAATATTCATTTGTTTACAAAAAATAGCGCTAATTAATCATAATTTTAATACAAGAAATAGAAATGAACTCGCTGTTGCCACTTGTACACTCCATAAAGTTAGTAAATCGTAGGGAATCGATTTAATCGTAGGTACCTAGGTAAATCGTAATAAATCGTAGGGAAAGGTGTACACTTTCCAAAACAAACTCCCAAGTGATGTACAAAAATTGACAATTAACAAATTTAAAAACGTAATTCAACAAAATCTTTATAAAAAGCCTACTATAACATATCGGATTATTTAGATGATAGAGAAGCTTGGTATTGAAATTGCTCCAACTCGTTCAAAAATGTTACAATTTAGACGCAATTTATTTTATTTCTAAAAGGATCAGCAGTAAAATTGACGTTACAAAGTGATGTTTGTGATTTTAATGAATAAAAAGTTTTTGATTTTGTCAGTTTGTAAACCCTGATGTAAGAGGGAGTTTTTAATTTAATTTATACAGTTTTGATGAGTTAGTTAAATTAGTAGTTTATATTATTTATCTAGGTTAGATACGTACTTGTTGTGTAGTGATGGTGTCCATGTTTGTATGAAGACGCGCCTGCGCACACCACGAGCCACAATAACGCGAGTCCAAGCATTTTCCTCAAACGCTACAAATGCACTGATGAAGTCTCAACGGAGCCACCCTTATAATGACAAGATCTTAGAATAACTACACATAGAAACCAAGTTTCGAACAAATATCCGTTTGAAACGAACGTACGCCACAAAACAACACATGTGTGCGTGACTGCCATGTTTTACATTCGCCGACACGCACACAAGTGCACGAGTAATACAGCAAACCGATGGACTTTTTCCGCACATACCGTCAAATTTGCTATATTTCCGAGCTGCACTCACCTGGCTCGTAAAACTCACTGCGCGGACGCTCCGTCGCGTCGTCGGTCGGTCGCGTCGTTTATAGTCATATATCGTCGCTGTTCTGACTAAATGACGTAACCGACATATCAGAAAATATTACTAAAAGTCGTAAGTGTACTTAGGACACTTCGAATGATTTATAATTTTAAGATATGTTGATACGTCAAACATACATCTACACATAGGTAGAAGATACAGATACGTCGATTAGACATATCGGTTCGTCTTCAAAAGTAGATAAAAGTAACATTACATATGTCAGTTACACCAAAATATCGGTTACGTCACTTAGTCAGAACAGCGACGATATGGCTCCAATTGTACGTACGTGTATTTATCGCGCGTCTATTTTGTTTTAATGTGTAGTTATTCTAAGGATAAGATGTTTAGACTGATTGAGTCTGTTAACAATGTAGAGGAGACGAGGTCTAGTTGGTTCAGTTTGTGGTTTTTATGGATGACAGGTTATTTTTTATACGACCTGTAGATGGAACCAGAAAATGGCCGACCTGACCGGTTATGTGGTAACCATCGCCTATAGCAAAGCTTTGTCGTGTAGGTCACGCACCTAAGAACGTGACCTACGATGAACTGCCCTGCGTCCATCAACTTGAGGCATACAGATGTAAAGCCCCATATGCCTGTAACTTCGGTGTATTATTCATGCTTCGGTGGCACCTTCAAAACACAGCAACGCTGCTTGGTAAAAATAGGTATCGTGGTAGTACTTCTCCTATCTTTAAAATCTAAAAAGTCACAAGAAAGCAAAATACGCAATTTCGTTTACTTGGACGACGTATTTTTCCAGTTATTTTGATTTAAAACCAAACTACTAAACTTATTATGAAAAAATTTCTATGGAACCAATTTGAAAGTACCTATACCTATCCTTTCAATTAAAATAAGAATTTTCTAAATCGGTTGATAAATGTCGGAGTTCTGAAGAAACAAAAAAAAAACAACTGAATTGAGAAACTGGTCCTATTTGAAGTCAAAAGTGTTAAAATCTTAGCTTCCTTGAGCCCATTTCCACCAGAGTTAAGCAAAGCTATAAAAATTAAGCGAAGATACCTAATGGTGGGTTTGGTTATGGATGTGTGTCTCATCAAAGCGACGGATGGTAGGTATCTGAAGTCGGTTTCATTTTTGTAAAAAGGTACGTACTTGTTTAACCGACTGATGATCTGAATAAAAGGCGACGTATGCACTAGGCCTCGCCAGTACATCTCGGATCTCCGAAGAAAATGTACAAACTCCTTGTGTTAGTGTGTGTCTGTGAGTGGGCGCGCGGGGAATCCCATGTCGCAGGTTTGGTGACCTTTTCCTCCAAGTAGAAACAAATAGTTGACATCGATTTTCAAGGTTTTAGAATGATACCTACAATTATGTTATAGGTAATAGTAAATAATACACATATGTATTGATATACATATGTTTGTAGGCAGGGAAACAAGTAGGCACTTAAACCAAGTATTTCTTTAATCTGTGTTGTTTACGTTTGTAAGTGGAGGAAAATAACACTTATCATAACTAGAGTAGAAACGCACTACATTCATATTAATTATTGTTTCATGTTTTATAATTTATGTATTACTCGTGCGCGATAACTTGGGACCTGCTAGGAATGCGACTCCCCGACCGCTTCCCCTGCACTTCCCCGATTGCGCCCGTATTGTACCGTTTGCATCACTATTTTTTACTAGGGTTTTTAGTCTCGTACTGGCCTACGTCACGTAACGACGCGCTCTGGAATTCTTTTAGTTTTCGTTTGTGTTATTGTTTTGTTGTTGTAGTTTTTGTTGTTATAGTTCAATAGTGTTGTTATAATTCAAATAGTGTAAAAAAGATTAGATAATAAGCAGCGTCCTCCCTGAGTAACATAATAAATTAGGTTAAAAATAACAAAGACGAAGCCGCGGGCGGCTGCTTGTTATGTTCGCTTTTTTGCGGGCGGCACAAACACGCCAATATGACGTCACCGCGCTCAGGTCCCAACTTATCGCGCACGGGTAATACTTAGGTAATGTTATAACTTACAGGTTCATCATCAAGTGGTCCAGTGGCGGTGTCTCCGGCCGGCCAGTTCCGAGGGTCATGGATGGAGAGCAGGCGAGGAAGGCGCTTCCAAGCGTACCGCGGCATCAAGTACGCACACCCACCAGTCGGGGAGTTGCGCTTTCAGGTATTAGTGACGCTGCGCTGGCAACATTTAGTTCTAAATTCCTACTACTAAAGAATATATATATATATATATATATATATTAGAACTAGCTGTTATCCGCGACTTCGGTCGCATATGAATTTTCATGAATTTCAGATCAAGTTAGGACTTGAGGAATTAAAGCTTGCCCATACAAACTTTCAACCCCTATGTCACCTCCTTCAAGATTATTTATTGAAACAAACGATATCCTATGTCCTTTCCCAGGAAAAAATCTATCTACTTGCCAAATTTCATTACGATCCGTTCAGCCGTTTAGTCGTGAAAAGGTAACAAACAAACAGAGTTACTTTCATATTTAAAATTAGTATGGAAGTATGGATGAATACCTAGTAGAATATATTTTGTGCCAAACAGTACATAGCAAAATGATTAGCAAGCTAAAGTGGCAGTGGGGGCGGGGCACATAGCTCAGCCGTAGGGGCAGAAAGGTTCTAGAGTATATATGTATATAGTACACACTGGCACACAGAACATAAAAAACAATAGAACTAGCATGATGACTTTTTACTAAGAAAACCAGTGTAGCTAAACTCACACATGTAAAAAAGTAGCACACTTAGAAATAAAAGTTATAATTGGTTGAAAGAGAACGTTCAAAGAGGCCTAAAACCATAAAACCAATTTAACGGATATAAAACCTTAGCTACTATGGAACATGGTTTAAAATTCAATAAAATAAACAGTAACAAAAAATTAAAGTTTACGCCTTCTACTCGGCAAAAGATGGCGCTTTAGAAAATATTTTTATTTTAGTCTCTATTAATTAGAAATAAGACTGATAATGCAATGGCTGATACTATGGCGCTGTTGCTAACGATTTTTGTTATAGTCTCTAACAGCAAAGCATAAGATCGATAATGCATTGGCTGTTACTCTTATGCTTAAATAACAGCGCTACTCACTTAGTGATGTACCAATGAGCATACAAGACGAATGTATCGATATCGATTATCACCTACCTACTACGGGTAACGAAATAGGTACGTCAGGTTATATTTGTGGTGGTAGAAATAAAAAGCTTTTCTTTTCTTTCTTTCCTAACATAATCACAGGTATCCAACTCATAAATACTTACTTAAAAAATATTATATTACTGGACTATTATACAGTGTTTTTTTAACTGTAACAGTACGGCAGCACCCATAACCAGAGGAGATACAGGTGCAGTTTCTTTTAAAACATCAGCTCGTTTTCGAAGAAAAACATTTTGGCATTAAATTTTTGTTTGGTCAAGTGTGAGTAGCGCCTTAAAATGAATCAAGTTGGTAATTTTTTTTGATGCCGACCGATGCTGTCCTTTGTAAGGATCATTTTATTGTATCGTATGAAAAAACTCTGAACAGCGGAAGATAATCAAATTTGGTAAAAAGTATTCTCATACAACAGGACAAACAAAATTACTTCTACAAACATTTTATTAGATTATAATTGCACATTAAAGAAGTATTAATACGGTAGCGATTAAGAAGTTTAGGAACTCCGTGCTCTCATGAGCAATTCAAAAACATTTCATATTTCAGAACAATTTTGAATTTGGAACATGGTTCTTGCACCTGTCGGACTTTTATATCAGTCATTGCATCATCTTATTTGTCCTATCATGGCATTGTCAAATACGCAAAAAGTAGACTTAATTGAAGCATACTTCCTTAACCGACGAAGCCCAATTAATGCGCTGAAATGGTATCAGGAAAGCCACCCAGACCGCGATTTGTATATTGAATTATTATTTGAGGGGTACACTAAAAGTTTTCGGAATCAATGAAAAAATACTAATAATGGTCAAAAATGAATTTATTGTTTCTCAAAATAATCTCCCTTTGCGTCAATGCACTTTTTCATAAAATTGAACAAATTTTGAAAACATTTGTGCCACTCCTCCGGTGGTGACGTCAGATACATGTTATTCATACTCTTCGACAACCTCTTCTGGTGATGAAAACCATTGATCGGGTAATTGGTTCTTAATTTTTGGGAACATAAAAAAGTCACACGGTGCCAGGTCATGACTCTGTATGCTGAATGACTCATAAGTTGTACGTTTTTTTGATTTTTTTTATGTCTTGCGCCTTGGGGAAACTGAAAACAGAAGTTATTATTTTATTTCACACCATCATAGGTCTAAAATAAATTCAGAGAATCATCAATAAAACAACAAGGAATTAACGCCCTAAAACTTATACACCTTTTAATAGGGGGTAACTAATTATAGTTATCGATAACACATTCATCAGTATATTGGGGTCACATCCCTAATTGAGTAGCTTAAGTTGAGGTTTAAGAGAAACGCGACCTTAAGGAGTATGATTCACAGTCTATTTTGTTTGACGATTTTGCATTTTAAACAAAACTAACAAAAAACATCCAGCTCACTTAGCCTCGGTACCGCGTACTCTGATTAATAGAGCACTAAGGCTATGTGCCTCTCAGTACGCGAACCGCGAGCTCTCACACATAAAAGGAGTGCTGGAACAAAACGGCTACGGGTGGAGACAGAGCTGTCGAATTGCGGACACATCCACAAGATCACGCATAACAACGGTAAATAGAGCAGTAGCGTACTTACCTTTTGTGAAAGGATTAACGGATAAGATCAGAAACTTGTTACGCCATAAGTACAGCATCACGACGATATTCCGTCCTCAAACACAATTGAGACAGCTGCTGCGTTCGCCGAAGGACAGAGACCCTCTGGGTGTCCCTGGCGTATATATGATACCGTGTGACTGCGGTAAATGCTACATTGGTGAAACAAAGCGTAACGTATCTACTAGGTTGACTGAACACATACGTGCAATGAAGAATGTTGACTCAAACAGTTCTGCAGTGGCTGAACATTCCCTAGATTCTGATTCGACGCACTACATACGTTTCGACAAGGCCCGGGTTTTAGCGAGAGAGAAGTTCTTTGTTCCTCGCAAGATCCGAGAGGCGATAGAAATAAGTCGTGTGCCGAACTTTAACAGGGATAGAGGATGGGTTCTACCGCTGGCCTGGAGGCCATGTCTTCATGATGCAAGTGACAGAAGAGTGAGTGAACCTGGTAGAGACATAGTTAGTGTTGTGTGTTTGCCTGTACCAAGAACTACAGAAGAGAGCAGCAGTGATGATAATGATGATGACACAGCGGGTCAACGCACTGTGCTTTCGTTGATCCAATCCCCACCACCCCGCCCGTCCACTCGCGCGCAGAGAGCAGCGGCGCGCAGTGCGAGGCGAGACGTTATTCGGAGCGGATCGCACTCACCCTGATGAAGGTTCACGAATTGAACCGAAACATTGTCGGTCGAAACACCGATAAGACGGTATGTGATAAATCCCGTATTTATAATAATGAAAAAACAATAAAATAATACTTACCGGTGATAGGATATGCCTCCTTTTGTTGAATTTTTGGTTCGGCTATAATATTTACACTCCAAAACGGCACAATATGGCTTTTTTATATTTTTTTGAAGCACGTTTACCCCACAGTAATTGAAACACGACTGAAGTGAGCGAAGCTTGTAGTGTGCGGAACTCCGCGTACTTGGTGTTACGCGGGCCCCGCCTACTTACGACTTCTATTGTTTTTGTGTTCTGTGCACTGGCACACAGGCACGCACTAGAAAGAGCAGCGTAGAATGGCCTCTCACTGCACTAGATGGAAAGACGACCTGATAAAGGTTGCTGGGAGTGGTTGGGACTGGTCGCTGTGGATATCTATGGGGGAGGCCTATGGGGGAGCAGTGTTAGTCCTGTGGCTGATATGATGACGATGAGTACTACTTAGTCCTTTTGTTCAAGTTTTGGCTTTTACTATTGCATTCATATGTTTTTTTATGTTTAAAAATTTAATGGTATTGAATGCTAAATAAATATACAGAACATGTTTTAATCTAAAAGGGGGACATTGTTTTCACTTATTTAAAAACAATGTTTGTTTGTAAATTTTTTCATATTCGATATATTTAGTTATAGATACGGTTATTATAATTAGTTGTGGCGTGGGGGCGAGTAGGTAACCGATAGCAAAACGAGTTCGCATTTCGCAATCCGTTTCGAGACGAATGTTTGCGTGATCTGCAAATATTTATCTGCGTATAAGTACTATGACTACTATAAGAGTGAACAACTAACCGTACGTACTTATAATGGTCGAGAGTTGTAAAACACAAATGTTTGTTGCATTCGTCCACGACGGCGACGAACTCCTGCAAGCGAGCATCTCGCACGTCCGCGCGCCACTCCGCGCCAGCAAGCCAGTAGGTGTTATATGTGTGTCTATTAATTCCAGCCTCCTGTACCCATCCTCCATTACAAAGAGGAGGTGGACGCGAGTGCAGACGGTCCCGCCTGTCCCCAGCCCGCTGCTGCTGGCACCTACATAGACGAGGACTGCCTCACTATCAATGTTTACACGCCTAACAATAACAGGTAGGATATTCTTCTCGTTATGTCATGTTATTTCAGATAACAGCTTTGCTTTAGATATAGGGTATAAATGGTATAATCAGTCTTTGATTGTGGACATTTGGCGAGAAAAATCATAAAAAAAATAAAAATTAGACTCTAATTTACGGATGTTGTGTAAAAGGAACATAATACTTACTATATCAAGCTTCCATGGCCACTAACAGACAAACGAACTTCATCTTTGAAGGCTGGTTAGTGGCAATTGATCATAGAAGAACATTGATTTTGTGTTAAAGTTCTGTAGCGGAAGTCAGACTGTGGAAAAGAATCGATGACTCATCGGCCGCTATTGGCATAGTTAGGACTTAGCGACCGAAAATTAATTGATAACAATGTCTAGACTATCGCCCGTGGTTTATTTCCAGTTCCAAGCCTCTGCCCGTGATCTTCTTCATCCACGCGGGCGGGTTCTACTCTATGAGCGGGCGCAGTATCATTGCCGGCCCTCACTACCTACTAGATAGAGACGTGGTGCTCGTCACCATCAACTACCGGATAGGATCTCTTGGTAAGAACTGTCGACCATAGGGGAGGTCCGTCAAAGTGGACACCTTAACGTTTGGTGGGCTATAGGAACAGAACCAATATACACATAAATAAAACAAATGTTTTATGAGAAGCAGCATTTATTAAAGTTTTTAATATAATCAATTAAAATTGCTTAACAGAAGTACTTTAATTGGAATTACTAAAAATATTGCAACATGTGCCTCAATCCACTTTGCCCAATGTACCGGGTAAAGTGAATAGAATGATAGGTCAAAGTGAACACAAACGCTTAGCATAGTTTTAAACTAATTAGTGCAGATATCACAACGAAATACGCCTATTCCTTCATAAGCCGTGCATTTATCGTGACTCCATTGCTTACATTCATCACACTGGGTCCAATCATCAACTGGTTTTTTATTTATTTCTTTAAAGTTCTCCGCGCAAAAACAGCATAAGTACACAATTTTCATCCTCATTTTCCTTATCATTATTCTTAACTTATCTTTATTTTTTATATTTTTGGTCCTTGTAGCATTTTTCTTAACAGCAGTCTTTTTTTTAACAGTCGAACTACCCTGTAGATTTCCAATGCCTGTATAGAGTAGCGTAAGGAAGACAATACTTTTTGCAGTTGTTTTCACAGGAATGCCAGAATTGCAGTCTGCTATTGCAAGCATCATACTGTCTTCCCTCCATTGGGCTTGATTTGTCTTTTTATTGTATTTGTACACCATCTAAATCAATTAAGTTCAAAAATTCATGAAAAATTACCAATAATCCCTTCATCAACTAGAGCATGATGATGATGATGATTATGATGAAGTCAGTTTTGCATTCCACATACTGGTTCCTTTCATTTGATACCAAACTTGGGTATATTTGGAACCATTCGATTATTCATCCCCACTTTCACCCCCCATATCTTGTAAACAACTAAACCGATTTTGATAAAACATGTTTACGAACCACAGCTAGACAACCTGCGTTTATTTAAAATAATAACTGCATTCAAATCGGTCCACTAGTGTAAGAACTACGGTGCCACAGACAGACACAGAGACAAAAACAACTTTCATACAAAATCAAATATCAAAATCGATCCATCCATTCGGAAACTACGAGTACATTGCCTCAAACAGATACACAAGTACGCAAATACACATTACAATATTGTAACACACTCTTTATAGACGGGGGTTAAAAATAGGTAGATAAATATCTAAATGTCTTCTAAACCAACCAGGGCAAAGCGAATATAATATCCACTTTGGCCGTGATCACTTTGCCTTACACCTAGCTGTTTTATCAAACCCAACCTAAAATCAAAATAAGTAACGACAAACTAGCAAAACTCGCAGAATATTTTCTTGAAAATATGCTATTAGTGGACACAATGAGGATTCGTAACGTTTTTAGTTGAGAATGCAGATTTACAGAGCTAAAAATCCTTAACATATAGTTCAAAAATTTTTGTTCTACGGCAAAAATTTACGAAGTTATGACTAAATTATTAGCGAAGGTCACTGAACGGCCGCCGCGGTAGCTGTGACGTCACTGGGACGATCGCCGCCAGTTAGCCGTTGGCAGCGATAGAGCGCGCAGTGTTTTGTCTGGTTAGTTGTGACTTTAAAAGTAACTAAGGGTCTGATTTGTGTCTAATTCACCTTTTTAACTATGTATAAATATTGTATAGTGCCGAAATGTACAAACACTTCTATTAAAACACCAGAAAAACTATTTTTTAACGTGCCAAAAGACCCAAACGTTCGTAAAAAATGGTATTCTCTTGTAAAAAGAGATGATAAAAAAGCAGCACAATTCAAAGCAACATTCCACACTCAAAACCGTCTCCTCTTTTTCATCACATGTAAATGTGCAGCAATAGGCCTTACTTTTTATTCTATGTTCAGGCGTTATTTTTGCTTTTACTGTACTAACATGTCCCGACCTCTGGACTTGGACAAATCCTACAGCATCATCTCCATAGGTTTCACGAGCAGATCTGTAATAAGTAAATAAAATGGAATAAAAATATGTATAAGTAAAAACATATGATAGTGAAGTAAAAAACAAATTATTGATCGATCGAAGCGAGATCTCCAAATCAACTTGGGCAAATCGGCGTTGTATGTATGTATGTATGTTTGTTTGTCCGAGGATAACTTTCAAAGCGTTTATCCGATCATCGTGAAATTTGGTATATAGGTAGGTAGTGATGGCACAATTTTGGTGTGATTCAATGAGCTAAAAATGTTTGGGGTGTTGTTGAGATATTGGGGCTCAAGAGAGGTAAAAAAAAACAAAATGGGACTATCCGGTCAAATGGCACGTTTAATAAAAGGTCTTTGTGATTACATTTCGACCCCGTTTTATTTTTAGTTTAAACTTTGTAGTTTTTAAGTTATTAGCCATAATATAAACTGAACTTTGACAAAATTCACATCCAGAATAACTGCAATTTCTACCCCAAAAAAGTAAAACCAAATTACATGAACTCCCGTTACCTGTAATATGAATGAAACTGTAGGTCAAGTACGTTGTTTATGCATTTCGTGGCACTATTTCGATAGTCAAAGATTACGAATAATATTGTTTTGTTTTTATGGGAGACTCGCGAGATCTCAGTTCGGGCGAACCACTAGTTATTTATATTCAACCCATCCTAAGTAAGTACATACATAGCGAATTAATGATTTGTAACAATGACCGAGATAGTAATAATAATGATAATGATCAGTAAGTGCAGAGAACCATGCACTGTTTAAAGCGAAAGTTGGTTAAAAAGTCATCCGCGAAAAGATTAACAACAACGAAAACAACGTTCGTTTATCAAGATACTAAGAACACGAATAAAACTATAACTATGAATTCATAAGTTAAAAAGTTTAAGTTTACATTAATTCTTTTTACACTTACCTCAAACGTTCTGAATACATCCCTGTACCTATACTTAACATTGTAGGTACTTTACCTACAACTAATAGGGTAGACCTAAAGATACTAATAAGTACCTATGTACGTAGATAAATAATCAGCACCCTTACCTTTGTAGTTTCCAACCACGGATTTCAGCGCTCGTGAACTTGGAATGATTACCTAGGTAATCAAATACTTCCCATGAAAGAATACACTTTTGGAAGGTTATCTGATTGAGCTTGCACAAAACCAGGTCCTATTTTATTAGTACTTATATTATGTACGTTTTTTAGACACTCACTTATACTCTAACAACTCTATAACTAAAGAAATTGACTAATGTAGTGAACAAACGCGTGGCCTCTACGCCCTAAGAGTGCCGGTTGCGCTCGGTTCCGTCGTAGTGACGTCACACGCACCCGCGTACATTGACTTTTATCGGGAGGAACGACATAAGTTTACTACCTAATATCTTCGTAAATAATGGTCCGATTTTGATAATTCAAAAAGATATATCATTTATATGTCTTAAAGAATAACGTGGCTACTAGTTTTATTGAATTTTCTATAACATTACTGATCCTCATTGTAAAAAAACAATATGGTTAACTTATAAATTAGTTATTAAAGTATTACTTACATGGAAAAGTCGTAAGAAATCTTCACTATTTGTATTTTTCTATTTTTCTCTGGAACGCGACATGACACTCCGCTAGCTCTGTTTGCATGAGATGATGAGACTGAGGAGGAGCGGAGAAGTGTCATGGCGCGAGCCATGACTGCAGCGACGTGTTTTTGACGAGAAAACGAGGGTATTCGCTTTGCTCGGACTTCCCCTATACTAGTAACTCTAACTACTGGTAAAGACTTCTACAGAACGCCACAATGAACACTCGATGAACCAGTACAATGTTATTGGTCTCTTAAGAGATGCATCTTCCGATGTGCCTAATCAGAATCTTAACCTTCAGGCCCAAGTAATATCAAAAGAATCGAACTTGTGATGTCAAAACACAATTAAAACTTCTGTACTTAAAGTATGATATTAATTCCTTCACTTTTCAGTCACTTGGAATCCACACAAACGCCATTCAGTCGCTGCCCTACTCTTCCTGATATCAACTTTTTAGAACTCAATCATAGCTTAGTTCCCTAAACCCTCTATGTTGTTACTATGGTGTGATGTGGTGGGAACCCTTTATTTTCATTTATTAAAATCTGTCATAGCCATCCTTCTTTAAATTATTTGCCGAAACACGAACTGAAGTCCTATCCTTCAGCGACCTTCAGTCTAGTAGTTTTCACTTCTACATCGTCTTCCATATTCGGTGTTTGCAGGATTCCTCGCCATGGGCATTAAGGAAGCTCCTGGAAACAATGGCTTCAAGGACCAGGTAGCAGCTCTGAAGTGGGTGCAACGGAACATCGCGTCTTTCAGCGGAGACCCCAACTTGGTGACGATTGCTGGCTGCAGCGCGGGCTCTGTCAGCGTGATGGTGCATATGATCTCTCCTATGTCTAAAGGTATTTAATTAATATGAACCAAATTTATACTAACGCCTACACATGATTAGTAAAGTACAAGTGCACCAGCCATGTCAGCCCCCCCCCCCCCCCCCCCCCCCCCTCCTCAGACCCTTCCCCCACGTTAGATTAATAAGTTTTTTCCTGATTGTTATCAAATTATGCGTTACCAGAAATAACATCGTATTCAGAATCTGATTACGGTTGGTCGGTCAAATCCCTTAGTTGTACAAGGTATAAGACATCAGCAAATAAATAACACTTGATCACGTCTTCAAGGCCTCTTCCATCGTGGGATCTCGATGAGCGGCTCTCCCACGTCCAAGGTGCCTGCGCCGCCGCACCGCATGGACCTCGCCATCAAGCAGGCGGTCTACTCCAACTGTTCCACCAGCAGTCCTCAGGAGATATACGGGTGTCTCAAGACTAAGACTTGGAGGGAGATAGCTGGTTCACTGCTTGGCTTCTTTGTAAGAACTATTATATCAATTAGCGAGGGCTTCGGGCGGCGTATAACTGGTTTGCCAACTAGCTCATACAAAATTGCTTACAAAAGTCGTATAATGTTTTTATGAATTATTTTATGATACAAAACCATCTTGTTGTTTTGACCTGTACCTACGAGTACGTAGCCTAATTTAATAAGAAGTGGTCAATTCTTTTTAATTGGCGTTGGGTGCTTTTCACTTGATGGTAAATTAGTAACTGATGGTGTGGTCGAAGATACATTATTACCTTATTATTTGCCAGGAGTTTGGCTTCGATCCCTTGAGCCTCTGGAGGCCAGTGGTAGAGCCCGACTTCGGCCAGGAGCGGTTCCTCTCGGAAGACAACATGGCTGCCATCAGACAAGGGAGGATGCATTCGGTGCCCTTCATCATCAGCCAAACCAGAGATGAGTTCTTCTGGAAAGCTTTCAGTGAGATGCCTAGAATGGAAGATCCTATATTATGGATTATATACGTTCGTTTGTTTGTTGTTTGATAGAAAAATGCCTTAGAGACTTATTTTTAGCTGTGGACGCCCTACCTACGTCTGATATAAAGTGGTTCGCCCCGAACTGAGATCGCGCGAGTCTCCGATTAAAACAAAAAAATATTATTTGTAATCTATGACTAGCAAAATAGTGCCACGAAATAATTAACCAACTAACTTGTCCGACAGTTTCATTCAAATTGTAATGTGGTTATACTTTTTTGGGGTACAAATTGCAGTTTTTCTGGATTTCAGATCTTTGCATATATTTGTGTCACTTAAGCTACACGCATACCAAATTACAGCACTGTGGGGTCACTGGCGTACCCTGTCAATTTTCTCAATGTTCAGTTTTTATTATAGCTAATAACTCGAAAACTATAAGGACTTTACTAAAAATAAAAACAAAGTCTAAATGTACTAATAAAAACCTTTTATTTGACGTCTCATTTGACCTAAGTCTCATTTTTATTTTGTTTACCTTTTTTGAATCTCAACAACCCCCCAACATTTTAGCTCATTTAGTCACACCAAAATTGTGCTATCACTTATGTTTCAAATTTCACAATGATCGGATCAACGCTTCGAAAGTTATCCTCGGATAAACAAACATACATACATAGGTACATACAACGCCGATTTGCCCAAGTTGATTTAGAGATCTCGGTTCGCTCGATCAATAATGATAATGTTTGTTGCGATACTGGTTCTTTCTTGCATACTGGTTATGGATAAATAGATACCCCAATCTTTTTGGTTGGTGTATTTATAATAATCTGTCCATGTTCCAGCCGTTCTAAACAACGAAACTCTTCTCATCACAATGAACAACGAGTGGGAACGTATTGCACCTATCTCCTTCATTCTCCCTCGTGACAACTCCACTGCAGCTGTGAGGAGGCTACAAGCGTACTACCTCCACGGCAGACCACTGAGGAAGTCGTCGCGGAGCGCGGAGGGACTCGGCAAGCTGTATGGAGACGCGATCACAGCCTTTCCTGTGCACAGGTACCTAGAGTTGGAAACTTATCGCCAACAGATGTTGCTATTATGTTGATGCTCCTGTTTACTATGATTTTATCAAAAATTCGCTAAAAAAAGGAGAAGTTTTTTTGTTACCTAGGTGCACCTAGCTTACTAGAGCTCTCTAGAGTAGTCGAGTTGTTAGTGCGAGGTGGCGCCCGCCCGCGGCTTCGCACGGATGGGATTTCAATAAAAATAATATATGATTTTTAAAAATAATTGTAAATAACTAGTGGTTCGCCCGAACCGAGATCTCGCGACTCTCACTAAACACAAAAACATATTCTTAGGGCGACTCGCGCAATGATGCCTAAGCGTATGTAGTGGCTAAATACGATATAAGGAGTTGTCAAATCATACAAATACGTAAAATTTAAACATGTTTAGTCGCTAAATACGTTTAGGGATCGTTGTGCAAGCCGGCCTTAATTTTTTTTATACTACTTATATGGCAAACGAGCATGCAGTCCACCAGATGTTAAGTGGCCACTGCAGCCCATGGATATCCACATAGAATTCAAAACAAGCTATTATGTTGTCTTGATCTCTATGTGGATACGTTGCGATACTATAGGAATTAGCTGTTATGCCTATGTGCCAGTAATTACAGGAACATACCATTACCATCTAACCGGAACACAGCAGCACAAGTACTGCTATTTGGCGGCCGATAAAGGTAAGGCGGAGGTGCCCACTTCCTCGAGCCCGTTCACAAAAGCTCTACCACCAGTTGACTGATAAAATAGTGACACGAAATATAAACAAATTAACTTGACCTACAGTTTCATTCAAAGTACAGGTAACGGGAGCTCATGTTACACTTTATTGTGGTAGAAATTGCAGTTACTCTGGATTTCAGTCTTTCGCCTATATTTGTGTCACTAAAGCTGCACGCATACCTTTCAGCACTGTGGGGTCACTAGTGTACCCTGTGAGTTTATGGCTAATAACTTAATAACTACAAGGTTTAAACTAAAAATAAAAACGGGTTCGATATATACTCACAAATGCCATTTATTAGACATGCGATTTGACCGGATATTACCATTTTGTTTCTTTTACCCCTCTTGAACCCCAACATATCAACAACCCCCACACATTTTTAGCTCATTTAGTCACACCAAAATTGTGCCATCACTACCTACCTATCTACCTACCAAGTTTCACGATATCCGATAAACGCTTAGAAAGTTATCCTCAGACAAACAAACATACATACCTACATACTGTACCAAATGATTTAAAGATCTCGCTTCGCTCGATTAATAAACTGCGGGGGTGGTAGTGTTTGCCACACAGTTTATAACTTCTGTTCTAATAACTTTCTGTTCTGTTTTTCGACTAATAGATACTATCGTGTTCCAGTACTGTTGTACCATGTTTTTGTTACAAAATAAAGTTATTAGAAAGTTATTATTTGAAATATTACTTTTGCGCAATCGGGTAAAAAGTAACCTATGTCTTGATCCTGGCCATAATCTAAAGCTGCACGCATACCTTTCAGCACTGTGGGGTCACTAGTGTACCCTGTGAGTTTATGGCTAATAACTTAATAACTACAAGGTTTAAACTAAAAATAAAAACGGGTTCGATATATACTCACAAATGCCATTTATTAGACATGCGATTTGACCGGATATTACCATTTTGTTTCTTTTACCCCTCTTGAACCCCAACATATCAACAACCCCCACACATTTTTAGCTCATTTAGTCACACCAAAATTGTGCCATCACTACCTACCTATCTACCTACCAAGTTTCACGATATCCGATAAACGCTTAGAAAGTTATCCTCAGACAAACAAACATACATACCTACATACTGTACCAAATGATTTAAAGATCTCGCTTCGCTCGATTAATAAACTGCGGGGGTGGTAGTGTTTGCCACACAGTTTATAACTTCTGTTCTAATAACTTTCTGTTCTGTTTTTCGACTAATAGATACTATCGTGTTCCAGTACTGTTGTACCATGTTTTTGTTACAAAATAAAGTTATTAGAAAGTTATTATTTGAAATATTACTTTTGCGCAATCGGGTAAAAAGTAGCCTATGTCTTGATCCTGGCCATAATCTATCTGTATACCAAATTACATCGAAATCTGTCAAGCCGTTTAGTCGTGAAAACCTAACAAACAGACAGAGACAGAATTACTGTAGAATTTATAATGGTAGCATGGATAGACTATTTACTACAATTTAAGATTTCTCTAGGTATAGTATAGTAGGTACGTAAAATAATAATACCTAAATATAATCAACTATCTTTATCTTCAAATATTTACTGGAAAAACTCTTATTAGAGATAAGCTCGCCTGTGTACATGTCCGTTTTGTAAGCTGTTTTTGTTTGTACTAAATTGTGTCCAATAAAGAATAAATAATATAACAATAATATCTTTGGTTGATATTAAAAGAGGGATTTTTTAATTTTCAGAATGGCGAATCTTATGTGTAGACATTCAAAGCATCCCGTCTGGTATTACGTGTTCGACTACATCGGTAACCACAGCCACTACGAAGACAGCATCACTAAGAAACCTGCTGGTAGATCTCTACCCTCTATATTCTTTAAAACAATATATTTTAATATAAAAAAATAGTTATAATTCGCAGTGCCACTCCTTTAATTCCAGCGTGGGGGGAATAAGATCAGCACTGACTAACGTCCCGCATTGGGGTGTATTGTGCATTACCCCCCTTCTAACCTGACCCCAGCTATCCTAACTCCTTGAAATAACGGAGTAGGGTTTTGGGTTGATGGATGCAGCTTTCCAAGATTCCCGTGGATGTTGTTGTGGTGTTAGAGGATGAGGATTCGATGAGCTCCTGCAGCCCGTCTTCAGTCTGATATCGCTTGTGGCCGTACAGTGAAGTATCACGAGCTCCACCGTCTCTACTTCCTGAAGACATGCGCGACAAAGCCCACTGTCCGTGGTCCCGGTCTTTAAGAGGTGATGGTTAAATTCGCAGTGTCCTGTGATGATTCCCACCATCATCCTTAGATCCTCGCGTTTTATTTTTAACAGGGTATTTGTTGTTTTACGATTCTTTGCAGGGAACATTGTTTTAATTTGTTTGCTTGCAGTCTTCTCGACAACGTTATAAAGCTCATCCACATATCATCGACAATTGGGTATCGCGCACCACACGCTTCGCGCGATCTTTTCTACCCCATACTTGCAAGATGTGGAATGAGCTACCATCTGAGGTTTTCCCATTAGGCTACGACATGGCACGCTTCAAGAGAAATGTAAAGAGGTTTCTACAGTGTAGGGAACGCATCGACAATACCCCGGATGTTGCCGGTGTCATTAGGCGACGGTGACCGCTTACCATAAGGTGGGATGTAAGCCTGTTCCCCACAAATAACATAAAAAAAACAAGTCGGCTCTGTGTTCCCAGACTTTCTGGTGCTCTTTTTCGGAGTTTTTCCTCAGTCTATTTTTGATTTCCGCTATTGGCGGATTGGAGAGGTTGTTACCATTTGTGTTTGGTGTAAGCTTGGCTCCTATTCTTGCCACCCCTTTATAGAGAGGAAGAAAATACATTCATTTGTCACATCAGACAGACCACAAAATACTTAACTAAAAACACAGGCGAGTGACACACAAGAAGTGCAAGAATACATAGAAATACAAGTAATGATAGTTTTCCGTGCTGTGTGAACCAAACAGGCCCCGTCTCACCGTATTGCTGCCAACCACCAGCCTGTGGACCAACTGGATTGATTTGAGCGCCATCTGTGTAGTATTCCAATGAACAATTTGTCGCAGGAGTGGCGCACCATGACGACCTGATCTATCTGTTTACGCTAAGCTACCGCTTCCCGGCGATAGATGTCGCCTGCAGCCAAGACTCCAACATGGTGGACAAGATGACTGCTATTTGGTATAATTTCGCAAGATATGGGTGAGTTTAAGAACTAATACTAGTTGCCAGTGCACATTTGTAGAAATTCCCGTTTAATCTCGGAGTCTTCAAGTCCAGAGTGAACAGGTTCTTTCTAGGCAAGCGTGCTCCATCTTCGATGACACCATCGCTTACCATCAGGTGAGGTAGTGGTGAAGCGCTTAGCTACCATCAATAAAAAAAAATCGATCGTAATTCATATTAAGTATTTTGAACTTTATTTTAGCATTCGCCCCCCCCCCCCCCCCCTTCTCCTTCTCCTTCTCCTTTTTTATTTTGTAACTTTAACTATGCCCAAATCTCACACTCTTGTGTAAACAAGGGTAGACCTACCCTTTTTGATGATGTTTGTACCTGTACAAACATCACCTGTAGAGAATAAGCTGTAATATTTTCCATTTAGGTATAGGTAGGTAGGTAATAATATTTTAAAAAAGAAATGACAAAACCAAAATACGATTTTTCCTAGATTCATATGAGATAGAATGAAAATTCATTTTTCATTCTTCATTTTTCATAAAGTCAAAGTCAAAATCTTTTATTCATTAAAATCACAAGGATCACTTTGAAACGTCAATTTTACTGCCTGTTCCTTCGCGACCAAGCCAGGAAAGAAAGGCAAGAAACAAGGCTGGTTGTTTTTTTTAATGATCCTTGTAGAATACATACACAATACAGGTAATAAATTACGTCTAAATTATAACATTTTGAACGAGTTGCAGCAATTTCAATCCCAAGCTTCTCTATCATCTAATTAATCCGATATTTTATAGTAGGCTATTAGCTCTAGAAAGCTATGGGGAAGGCTTTGTTCAGCCGTTAACATCCTAAGGCTGATCAATGATGATTGGTAATACCGATAGCGGTCAGTCCGAAGCCCATCCTAACATGCACACCGAAGCACGTAAGAGCTCCGTTCAAATGTCATAGGAAAGTGGTCATCCATCCAATAAGTTCAGTACCTACTAAGAGCTTTTGTCGTATGAAACTATTTCTTCCCAAGCATTTTAGGTACCTTTTCCTATAGATAAGATAATAACTATACTAGTATTCACTTTTGGGGTCTCTGCTATTTCTTTATCAGAACCACAGATATATATTGAATAGACAACGCAAGTGCGTCAATCTGAATAAAATTAAGCGTACCAAATTTTCGTCCCTAGTATGACGTCCCGGGAGCGATTTAGTGCTCCGTGCTACGTGTTTCTTATGTGCTACTGCGAATCTGCCAACTTTGGAATGATTTATGTATTGTAAAGTCCTGCGCAGACGACGGACTTTTCTCCGCAGCGGAGAAAAAAGTACGCTCCGCGAATAAAAAGTCCGCCGCGGATTTACCGCGAACTCAACACACACGGTGTGCGATCATTTGTTGCCCGGAAATGTAGAATGCTTCGCCTAGTCACACGAGTTCTATTTTTTTCGGGGACTCCCCCGTACTTTGGTCCGGTCCGCTCTCTGTATGTCCTCGGTTATTCGGGGGACTTTTAGTACGCGGTACTTTTAATCCCTCGTTTGCGTTACTCGATACAGTTGTAAGCTATCTATTTTAGCGAATAAAAAGTCTGCGGACAAAAATCCCTCGTCTGCGCAAGCTTTAAGAGTTAGAGCTTTGCTCCAACAAAGGACACGCAAAGTAGTCGCGTTATCTATTCAATACAGATGTGTGAACGGAACCAATAATATTTTTTTGACAGAGACCCGAACCCGCGCGAGCACAGCAACACACCGGAACTGCACTCCCTGTCGTGGCCCGCCATGACACTCCGCGACCGGAAGTACCTGCGCCTCGCCACCACATTCTCAGTGGGGACCAACCTCTTCGAGGAACGATTCAGAGTGTGGGATGAGCTTTATCCGATACAATATTAAACTTCAAGACTTAGGTAGGATGATGAGTTGTTAATATATGTACTTACAAACGCAGAAACAATGGATAATATACATATAATAATATCACACTGATTTTTATAAATATGAGAGTTTGGATGTTTGTTTGCTTGTTTGTTACTCAATCACCTCAATCACCTTCTTTTAGCACGACCAGGATGACTGGTAGATAATGCTATTAGCATTAAGCCCTCCTAGCAATAATCTATTTTGTGTGAAAGTATTAAATAAATAAATCACGTCGTAGCGGCTGAACTCATTTCGATGTAATTTAATGTAAACATTAAATTAAATTTAAACATACAATAATTAAATACCTAATTGATTATTGCATATACCTACCTACTTACCTACCATTTATACCTACTTACTTGGCATCTTTCGAGGGCAACCCATATCTGGCACCAAACTACTTCACATAATTATTACCTATATAACTAGCGCCCGTCCCGGCTTCGAACGGGTGGACATTTGTTTGTTAAACATTTTTTATGACTAATTTTTTTACACCTTGGGTTACTTATTGAATTTTTAGTAGGGATTCCTAATTTTTTCTAGTACATCATAAATGTAGCCTATGTTACTCAGGGATAATGTAGCATTCTACTGGTGAAAGAATTTTTGAAACCAGACCCGTAGTGTTTGAGTTTATTCGTTACAAATATACAAATCTTTCCTCTTTATAATATTAGTTTATGTACTCGTAGATACATAAATTACTTAAAAACCTACAAATATTTCTTACAAAATAAATGCAAGTTAACTTTTTTTACTAATTTCATCCTGAATATCCTTAGGCTAGTTTTATATTTAACCGCGCGTTTCATGACAGAAGCCACCGGTTGTTGTTTGGCGCACAAGGCGGCTTCTATTTGTGGAGTATACTCACTAGTCCCGGTGAATGTTCTTCCCGGAGGCTCCGTGCCACTTGCGATTTTCACCCAGTCCCTATTTTAAAGAAAGAAAAGAAAGAAAATATAATTTATTATGCCAACCACTAATAACAATAATTAACAACACTCAAACAAAATACATTACAACAAAAGATAACATTGCTATTAGCTATTAGTAGCCGCCACAAAAAGGTTCCAACTCAGCATTTTGCTATGTCACAGCAAGGTAACATAGCGCTGGTCTTCCGTTGGAACCATTGTGAGTACACGGAAGTCTGCTAACACATACAAAAATATAAAAATAAACAAGTACTTATATTAAAACCCAACTAGCATTTTAATTTTTTTGTATGTAATATGGCTTAAAGCTGTCTCAAATATAATATTATATTATTCTTTATTAATTTCCATGATGGATATCCTTAGATCTCTTAGTACGCTTATCCGTGAATATCTCTCACAGGTAGGGTTACCATATCTCAAGATTTGTCATGAGATTTCAGGATTTTTGGACTCTTCTCAGGATTGTGGGTGGATTGATGACTCAGGATATTTAGAATTTTCAATAAAACAGCTTACAATTCAAAGATCTCTTTAATAAAAAGTTAAGTAGGTACGTTTGAGAGCAAATTCTCAAACTGTAAAAAATCACAGTATTTTTCAATGAAAATCAGGCCTTTTCTCCGGACTTTTGATTTTTCCATCTGGTAATCCTACTCACAGGTGCCTGGTGGTAGAGTTGCGTGCCCACTTTTCGCATGGAAGGTAGTCAGTAAGCTTCTGCAGATGTCATCGTTTATCACATTATTTGTTTTACCATTGTCTAAGTTTCAAATATAGAATTATATGTTTTAAAAATTTTAATACAATAAATTCTATATTTTAAAATTCATAATTCCTTTATTGTTTGTGAACCCAGGTACTAGGTACACACAGCGTCGGTCGCTAACTGCCAACTGGTCAATAAAAACTCGTAGAAGGATGATTTCCAAAAAGTATTTATTAGTATTTACACGTCGGTCGGGTGTTAAGATCAAATCTATATTATAAACAAAGTTTTCGATGCGGGATCGTCGCCTCTATAAAACAGTAACCGATGTTACAGCCTTCAACTTTTAAGTTCTCAGAGATGCGGTTTCTTAAGCATTCATTTGTTTTCCCCATTAACGTTATAAAAGTGAAACGTACTTAGTTGTTGTGTTGTCCCTAAACCGCTAGTAAGCGGAATACTCCTAATAAGGTATGAAACGAGTGTCCGAGTGAGTTCGAAATTAGAACGCGTAGGACAAGACAAGTGTGGCCTTGCCCGCGGCCTCCTTACCACCACCACCGTGCCACCGCTACCGGGATATACTATAGAGTTGCTACAACTCTTATAACAAACTATACAAACTGGTAATACATTCCAGGAGCTCTGAAGTGGCTTGGGTGCCATATTGCACTAGCTTCCGCCCGCGGTTTCGCACACGTCAATAAAAAGTAGCATATGTTTTAATGCAGGTCATATAAATAATATAATCTTTAATCAATCTATAGGTATATCAAATTTCATCGCAATCGGTTTAATTGGTATTTAATTTGCATCAAATTAGGTTATAAACAAAGTTCTTAAAATTAAACATAGATGGGTCCAACTTATTTTTAGCATAGCAGAGGCAAAATGATAAAATAAAATAAAAATAATCGATTACAAATTTGTATTGTATTGTATCGTGATTTTAGTTGAATTGAATTGAAACATATGTACTTTATTGCACAAACTTACATAGATCTGTACATGGCCAAACTTAATGCTAGCAAGCATTCTCATCCAGTTAACCTTTGCGTAGTGTTGAAAAAATATTTTGTAGGTAGTGCACGACAAGTACCAAGAAATAAATTTAGAAAAATAAAACGATGATATATTGATAATAATACCGATACCAAACACCAAATAAATAGGTATATAGTTAAACAGCTAGTTCCGATAGACCAAATCTCTACTTTTTGTTCTATTCTCAAAATGATTCAGATATTCCAATTAAACGAATGATAGAGGTACAATAATAATATGTTTATAAAGTTGCTTCTAAAAAATTATGATAATTCATCTCAAGTACCCTCTGAGCTTAGAGATTAAAATTGTAATTTCCTATTCAAGGATTGACGCAAATCCTTCAGGGCTTGTTGATCACAACATTAATTAAGAGCAGTCTGTTATTCTTCTTCAAATTAGTAATGTAAACGCAAGCCTATTGTGGTTTCTTCTAAGCATCGCAGACTGATTCATCGCCACCTAGATTAGAATCACGAGATCGTGGTCAAAAGCGAGCTTGTAATGCAGAATAAAAACCGGCTATAACATGAAATTAATGATTATAATGATACACCTACAAACTGTTAGCTCTATGTGATATCCTTTCACCGTGGTGTCACGATATCCCGTTCTCATATCCCGCTACAGCCGCCGCGCCGGGCGCCGCGCCAGTGTCTGACGGACGCGGTAGAACGCAACGCGACTTGTGCCAATAAACAGAATTAAAAAAAAAATTAAAAAGTTTCAACAAAAGCATACGTTCAACTGTACTATTTAATTACGATTTTCGTTTGTTTTCAAAAGTTTGTCCAAATGATTAGGTGATTTTGTGAATATATTTTCGGTCAAGTGTGTGTCCATTGCAGTGGAGAAAATGGCGCAACATTCACTTGTTAGTTTGGTGAGCACTTTCTTCGTTGATAATTTATTATTTAATTAATTATTAATAAATCATTTAATTCCGGCAACAAATATATTAATAATAAGCAAACGTTACAAGATAGTAGATAAGTGTTTCACGTCAAAATGGGAAGTAAATGGGCGACTTTTGATAGAGCTTTTGATGTACACAGGAATCTAATCGTAATTTGCTGCAGATTTGAAGCAAGTGAATGAATTTTAATAGAAAACCAATTTTCATTTAGCGTGTTTCATTTTAATTGCGTTTCTCATGAATTATCCAGAAGCTTTCTGCTATGCAATGTACATAAGTAGGTACTTACGACATTATAAGTAGGAAATCGTAATGTAATATGTACTAAGCAGATTTTTTTTTTCCTAACCTATCTCGTCCCACTGCTGGGCAAAGGTATCCCCCAAGTCCCTCCAAGCATCCCTTATCTGTCGCTATTTCCCACCATCCTCTTTGGAAGGTGTTGAAATCGTCCCGCCCACGCTTTCTCGGCCGACCCCGACGTCGTCTTCCGTCTTCAGGCGTCCATGGTGTTGCGTCCATTATTTTAGATTACGGGCTTATATCTTTGTATCGCCTAGCAATCATCTGCGCGGGTAAACGGCGGCGATAATAACAAGACCTGTCAAGTACGAGTAGCACTTGCGCACCGAGGGTTCCGATAAACCAAGAAAACTTTTATGAAACGTATCTAAAATCTGTTCCAGATATAGACTTCATTTTAATTTTTTCTGTAATACTTGTATATATATCTACCAATCATGTTAATTTCAGATTGTTTACTTCGGAGACTAGGGGGGAACACTTTTTTTCCACATTTTTCATCTTAACTACAAAAAGGTTTCCGTTTTTTACCATTTTCCGGAACCAAAACCACAATCTATAGTTCAAATCTATTATTTATCCGTACATACTAAAAGCGACAACATGGATGTTATCTCACGGCTTAGGATTTCCAGCCACCGAGTAACCATACTTATTTATCGATCTCAAATTCTCAATTTTAAGGTTACTGTACGTTAGATTGGATTTTTATTGTATCACTAAACCCCGACGTTTGAAAACAATAAAATATGGTATATCGATGTATGGACCCCAATTACCAGTGGAGTTTAGACAAAGTGAAACCGTTTCCAGTTGGCTGACATTGAAAAGCGCGGGCTAACAATCGGCCATCATCTCCGAAACGTAGAAAGTTGCGGAAAAACGCCTCGTTGGAGCTGAATTAGACGCATTGCGCTGACAACCGGTAGTAGTTAGTAGCTTCCAGTAGTAGTCTGTGCTGACAACTAGCTAGCCGGTTCTGTGGTGAGCTCGTGGCCACATTTCCTTCTTTTCCTTCTGAGAATGGCTCGCCCTGGCTGTCTGTTTGTTCGGTTGTCACGACTAAACAGCGGAATCGATTTCAATTAAATTTAGAATAAAGATAGATTATGACCGGGATTGGTACATAGATTACTATTTTTATGCGACTGCGCAGAAGGAGGGTATTGTTTTTTTTGACAAACCATGCGTACGAAGGCGTGGGCGGCAGCTAGTGTCGTATAAGAGGAAGAGGTAAAAGAGACCGCCTTACAACGAGACAGATGGAAGGAATTCCATCAGTTGCACCGACAAGAGTGTAGCTTTATTGCTAGGTATTTGTATACAAGAAGTATCAATTAGATCGTGAAATGATTCAGATATAAAATGTTTTGTTTTCAACTCATCTAAAATGAATGTCCACTTTACGAATGTTCATCATATCAGCACGCCCATTCATTGCTGAAGATAGGCCTCGTCCTTACATTCCCAGAGCGACCGATCTTATGTGGCCTGCACCCATAAACGGCTACAAAAGTATTATATATATAGTATGTACTAGGTATTCCTTCAGCGGGGAGCTGCGGTTTCCAGTGCGTGATCTCAACTCGTAAACCTTTCTGCCCCAACAGCCGTTTCTTCCAGCTTGCTCATTCTCAAATAACGAATATTTACAAACACATTATGATATAGCTACCTACCTACCTACGAGTATCTTTAATCGTTCTTAATCTTTAATCTTAAATCGTTTAAAGGGCAAGGTGTTCGCTTTTATAACAAACTCCCAAGTGATGTACAAAAATTGACAATTAACAAATTTAAAAACGCAATTAAACAAAATCTTTATAAAAAAGCCTACTATAAAATATCGGATTATTTAGATGATAGCGAAGCTTGGGATTGAAATTGCTCCAACTCGTTCAAAATGTTACAATTTAGATGTAATTTATTTTCTGTATTCTAAAAGGATCATTAAAAAAACAACCAGCCTTGTTTTCTTGCCTTTCTTTTTAATTTTACTGCCTGTTCCTTCGCGACCAAGCCAGGAAGGTCGCGAAGGAACAGGCAGTAAAATTGACGTTTCAAAGTGATCCTTGTGATTTTAATGATTAAAAGATTTTGACTTTGACTTTTACAAAGCTTCGGGCCGGGCGTCACGTAGTTTGAGGATTCACCTGAAGTGGTCTCTTCAGACACCCTGACTTAAGAAGCACGAAGCAAAGCCTATGTGGGAACAAACAAGCACTGATCACATAATATATAAACATTATGTAAAACCTTTGTAAAATGCCGCCCCCCCCCTCCCCCCTTCTCACTGTCACGATGTGCTTAGCTTCTTTAATTAAAACATTTATATTATATATATTTATATTAATTAAAACATTTACATTTATATTTAATAAATAAATCTTTATTCAGTACATGATACAATAATAAATATATATACTATAATTAAGCTAAGCGCTAACAGAAAAATTAGAACTAATTTAAAGTAAGTACTTAGAATTTGATAAATAGATAGTTATAGTCTCACTTAAATACCAAGATCCCTAACCTCCACCCTAGGAAAAACCTGTGTTGTGCGGGTTAATGACCAAAGGCTGTTTGTTTTCCCATGAAATCAAGATAGTGTTACTAGATTATAGTATAGGATGAAAGTCTCGAGAATGCAGATCATTCTCTTTGTCAAATTCCATGAAGAAGTATTTACTTGATCCGTGGTGCGTAAAACATCTGTACACCTAGTTTTCGTCATAGCATGGCTCTCAAGAAAATCAGTGTCTACTTACCTAAGTAAGTGCATATCTCTCTGGTACAGAGCTGATGAATGACACCGCCAATACGCTGATGGCACGGAGTGCAGTCGGTCAGTGGAGCGTGAAGCGATGGGCATGGAAAGTCATTCAATATTAATGCGTAACGGCATATCGTACGGGATCGCGTGCAGGCGCTAGTTAACAACACGATAGGTACCTACTTGGAAGACTGTTTGTGCATTCCTCAGATAAATCAAATCAACATTTTTATTCAATTAAATCTTTTAGACCATATTGAATGGTCAGTTAATACTGACCTTTCCGCAACGAGGACGATCACCTGCCGAATCCGACCGATGGATTTCCAAGAGCTTGCCAAAACTAACATAAAATACTTAATTGTCACTTAGTTAATTTAATTGATAAGGTTTTTGGTTGCAAATAAATATTAACACGCTTTTATTAGCTTGGTATGTATGTATGTATGTAACGGAGTCTTTGAATTTGATTTACAACCACTTCAAAACGTTGAATTAACGTTGAAATTATGCACACTTGTCAAGGATCGATGAAAATGCATAATTCAATAAAAAAATAACAAAAGAATATATAAAAGCGGCCAAGTGCGAGTCGGACTCGCCCATGAATGTTCCGTAGCAGCAAGTAACATAATATAAAAGTTCTTGTAGTTCGTTGTAACTTTTTTATATTTGAGTTGATTGAATGAAAGGTAAATTGCGGTTTACAATTTATGACGTATTAAAAAAAACTACTTACTAGATCTCGTTCAAACCAATTTTCAGTGGAAGTTTGCATGGTAATGTAAATGATATATTTTTTTTAGGTATATCATTCTCTTATTTTAGAAGTTACAGGGGACTCACATTTTACCACTTTGAAAGTGTCTCTCGCGCAAACTATTCGGTTTAGAAAAAAATGATATTAGAAACCTCAATATCATTTTTGAAGACCTATCCATAGATACCCCATATGTATGATGGGATTCACATGGGTTTGATAAAAAAAAATTGTGTTTCAGTTCTAAGTACGGGGAACCCCCAATATTTATTGTTTTTTTTCTATTTTTGTGTGAAAATCTTAATGCGGTTCACAGAATACATCTACTTACCAAGTTTCAACAGTATAGTTCTTTTTACTTAGAAAACTTTCGTGATTAATTTCAATCATTATTATAAATACGGGATTTATCACGTACCGTCTTATCGGTGTTACGACCGACAATGTTTCGGTTCAATTCGTGAACCTTCATCAGGGTGAGTGCGATCCGCTCCGAATAACGTCTCGCCTCACACTGCGCCAGTATAGTTCTTATAGTTTCGGAAAAAAGTGGCTCTGACATACGGACGGACAGACAGACAAACATGACGAATCCATAAGGGTTCCGTTTTTGCCATTTGGCTACGGAACCCTAAAAACGCTGTTGTTATCTGATCAAAAAATAGAACATAAATAATAGTATAAACAACTAAAAAATTCGCTTTAGTAGATAACCGAACTAAAACTAAAATAGTTTTTTTATACTATTTATTATTATAAATACGGGATTTATCTCGTGTTTCGACCGACAATGTTGACCGACCTGATGAAGGTTCACGGATTGAAACGAAACATTGTTGGTCGAAACACTGATGAGACGGTACGTGTTATATCCCGTATTTATAATAATGATTAAAATCATTCTAAAAGTTTCGAAAGTTTTCGAAGTAAAATACTTTTTATTTATTTTTCATGTCTTTTTCATTTCAAGCTAGTAGCCTCCGAACTGTGGTAGCAAGCGACATGCCAATGGATAGTAAATCAGTGTTTATTATTCTGAAAATGCTGTTTCCAAAGCTTTTGATTGTAAACTAAAAATAACGTTGAAAATGTATATTTTCCACGCACACCCACCCACTAGGGAACCCTGGTGCCCAGACCACAGGAGCTCTCTACACTCTACACAGCACAGGACCGGAGAAAGCGGTGTGACAGCAAGTAGGCTGTGCACCGCAGTGGATGGAACAAATACATTTTTAGTTTGAGAATTGCGACAGAAAACCTAGATATTCACAAAGAAAAATAATAGATCTCAGTGACGGATATCCAGCCAAGCGACTGGCAAAACCTAGGTCAGGAAGCTCAAAAATAAAAGTGCTCTCTTAACTATGAGAGTGGAACGCGTATGCGACTAGGCTTGCCAGCCGTCCGGATAAAGCCGGACACAGTCAGGCTTTTTGGTTGCATGTCCGGCCAAATCAGACGGAGTCCGGCCTGCCCGGCTTTTGTTAGGCTTTATAGTTTCCGCGCGCGATGGTCATCGATCGGCGGGTGTGGCGGCGGGCGCGGGCGCACCGCACCATTCATTGTTGTTTCATTAAAATTTAAGAAGATTTTATGGTAAATGACAAAATATCCTTGTTTTCCTTTAAAAAATTTACGTGTTGTACTAAGACTACTATTTAGGGTGTCCCGATTTTTTACCCAAATGTCCGGCTAAACTGGCTGGTCTGTCCGGCTTTTCGGTTTTAAGACCTGGCAATCCTATGTGCGACCGTGATTTCGCTCTGGCTCTGTTCTGCCCCCTGACCGCGCGTGGAGATATCTCGGTATCGTATAAATCAGTAAAATGCATAAATAACCCTCAGCCAGGCTGGCATAGTCATGCTAGAAAAATTTTTATCTACTAAAAATATCATTTCAGTCTATATTCTTACGGAGAGAGAACCTTTTCTATGGACCATCCTAACCCTCTAACTAAGGCATGACTAGGGGGGGCAATCGCGCTAATTTTGAATGATAACACCAAAGTAAAACAAAAATGTTACGTTACGCACATCTCGTATCGCGCTGACACGCGTCACATCGCTCAAACAAACTAACGTGAGTTCCATCGTTAGACGCGTTCTAAATTAGCGTGATTGCCCCCCTGGACTGGCTGGTCATGATGGTAACTTAGAGGTGGATCCTTCAGTTTGTGTCGCAAACTGAATATCGCAACACAACTATTGAACACGCTCGCTGATATGCTCATGCATGACGAGTGTCATTTATACTGTCAGAGCTGTTTGCAGAATAAACATTCAAAAGTATTTATTTGGAAATATGAACACGTGTTCATAGTTCCAAATAAATCCTACTAATATTATAAACGCGAAAGTTTGTATGTATGGATGTTTGTTACTCTTTCACGCCGGAACGGCTGAACCGATTGCGATGAAATTTGGTATGTACGTAGATCATAACCTGGCTGGATTAACACATAGGCTACTTTTTATTGGCAAACCACGCGTGCGAAGCCGTGGATTGGTCAGCTAGTAGTGTATATATTCAAGCATGTTGAAAATGTAGGCAACTGCAAAAGTTATATAAAACTGAGGAGCAGTGCCAGCGCCCTCCTCCCTGGCTTGCTTTAAAGTGCGGCGCCGGGCTATCCCACCAACTAAGCCAAAATAGTTTAGTTTGACTGGCCTCACTGCGTACTGGCCTCACTGCGTATACAATACGAGTACTTGGTCTCTGGTTATGATTTAGAATTCTTGAATACAGTCCGACTCTACCAAAATAAACGCGCTTTTTCTAAAAGGCTCTATCTAGAATAACGAAATATTTTTAAGCTCGAGTGGTCAGATAGGTAAATCGACTTAGGTGCGTTTAAAATAACTCTTACGTAAATGACCAAAGCTATTCACACGGACATTTATTCCTGGAAACAGAGCATCCTTGTGAAAGGTTTTTTTTTATTTTTTGTATATCTAGTCTTGCCATAAATACTGAAACAAAGAAAAAAAATCTTTTTCTTGCAAATAACATTTATTACTTTTACAGTGTGTTAGTTTAATACATAAATATAAAACCATTTAAAATATAAAAAGCTTATTCGAAGTGGTCTCCATTGGCTGCAATACAGTCCTTTAAACGTTGGGGCCAGTTATCAATAGAAGCACGCACTCTTTCCATGGAAAAATTCTTCACTGCCAATCGTATGGATTGTTTTAGGGACTCCAAATTATCATGGCGTTTAGAGCAAGCCGTACTCTATAAAACTGACCATAAATCATAATCCAGCGGATTAAGATCGGGACTAGAAGACGGCCAGTCTTCAGCTCTGATGAAGTCTGAAACGTTCGTTTCCAACCAAGACTGCGTAGACCGAGCTTTATGACCCGGCGCCGAGTATTGCTGGAAGGACCATTCTTGGATAATGAACATGGTATTGTTAAGGGGCTTCATTACCTTTTCAAGAATCGTGTACACTTGATACACTTGTGCCGATGTTTTGATACCTTTTTCACAAAAGTATGGCTCAGTCACTCCATCATAGCTAATACACCACCAAACCATCACTGAAGTCGGATAATGCCCACGTTGCACTCTGTCGACTAATTGGGAAGCTTCCTTAGAGCTGTGATACAGTCATTTTTTTTTGTTAAAATGTTGCTTAATTGTAAAAAAATTCTCATCCGTAAACAAAACTTTTCTGTGACCTCCCTTTGCGTACCGCTTCAGTAGATTTTTCGATTTTACCACCCTATTCTTTTTTAATTTATCAGTTAAGAAATGACCAGTATGTCTTTTATAGGCTACAAGTCGTAAGTCATCTTTTAAAATAAGCGACATGGTTCTAGGTGCTATCTTCATCTCCCGAGATAAAATCTTTTGCTTTCGGACAGGATTTCTTTGAATTATTTCCCTTACTGCTTTGACCACCTTTTTCGTACGAGCACTACCTGGACGGCCAGATCTTTTTCTGTCACAAACAGAGGAGGTCTCATTATATCTATTAATAGCCCGGTACACAAAAAATTTACTAATACCAAGCGTATGGAGAGTTTTAAAAATTGCATTTGGCTCCATACCTACTTTGTGTAATGCAATCAAAGCGATTCGGTTCTCTTTATCACCCCACTCCATTTTAATATCGCAAAATTTTGTACAATGTATTGGTGCCAAAATGAGAAAACACAGTGAACAATCATATAAAAATGACAGATTCCAAATTCAAATGTATTTTTTTGTTTATTTTTATTTGTAACAGTATTTATGGCCAGACTAAGTATATATTATAGGCTTGCGTTTGACCACGATCTCGCCTGATGGTAAGCGATGATGCAGTGTACGATGGTACACGCTTGCCTAGAAGAAACCTATTCACTCGCGACTTAAAGGATACCCAGGTTGTAGCTATCTGGAAACACAGACTCTGGCAAGTCGTTCCACTCTTTGGCGGTACGCATAATAAAGGTCGAAGAGAACCGCTTTGTGCGAATGGGAGGTAATTCTACCATATAGCGGTGGCGCACCGCAGAGCGTCTGGTTGTCCGTTGATAGAAAGGAGATGGTGGAATCAGGTTGAAAAGTTCCGCCGCACACTCCCCGAAATGTACTCGATAAAAAACCGAGAGGCTAGCAACCTTTCGTCGATGCTCCAGGCTGAGGAGCCTTGCATCAACTAGCTCATCGTTGCCTATTAGCTTCTTGGCTCTCTCAATTGATTCCAGAGCTTCAAGTTGGTACTTCGCTGATCTGTCCCAGAGGTGAGAACAGTATTCCAAACACGAACGGACTTGTGCTTGGTACAAGTTGAGCAACTGTCCCGGTGTGAAGTAGTGCCTCACCTTTGCGAGTATACCAAGCTTTTTAGCAGCCAACTGGGCTTTCGACTCAATGTAGGAGCCGAAATTGAGAGACGGAGTTAATGTGATACCAAGAAGCTCGAGGTGGTCAGATATCGGCACGGGTACATTTCGGAAAGTAGGAGTCAGATTAAATTGACTTCGTTTTGCGGAGAACAGACACGCCTTGGTCTTATTCGCATTGAACTTGACCAGATTGGCATCACCCCAGTCGGAGATTGCCTTCAAGGACAAGTTTAAGCGCTCGACCATGGCCTCCCTGAGTGACTGAATCTGCGCTCTACTGGCTCGTGCACTATATGTATAGCTTTCCACAACTGTGCTATCGTCTGCATACCCAAAGGTACCGGTTTTAGCAGATCGTTGATATGCAGCAAGAACAGAGTTGCGGAAAGTACTGACCCTTGAGGGACCCCGGCATTAATCGCCAATTGATCGGACGAGCAGCCTTCAACGACAACTCGTATCGAACGGTCCCTCAAGAAGTCCGATATCCAGACACACAGACCAGTGGGCAGACCGTATGATGGAAGCTTGCAAATAAGGCTATCATGCCAAACCCTATCAAAGGCTTTTGAGATGGCAAGAGAAACAGCCAGCGCTTCTCCATGTTTCTCTACGGCCTCGCTCCATATGTGCGTGGCATACGCTAGAAGGTCCCCAGTAGACCGATTTCGGCGAAAACCATATTGTCGATCACTGAGGAGGTTATGCGTTTATAGGTGTGCCAGGAGCCTGTTGTTCAGTACACGTTCCATAATCTTACAGATGACGGACGTGACCGAGATGGTCACGCCTGGGGAAGTACCTATTCCATCAAAACCTATTTCTGCCGCCAAGCAGCATTGCTGTGTTTTAGTTTGAAGGATAAGAGTGCCGGTGAAATTACAGGCAAATGAGGCTTCACACCTGTATGCGTCACGCACGGCAATGCATCGTAGGGTACGTTCCTAAGGTTCCTACCTATGAGGTAATGCTTTGTTAAATGTGTTGGTTAGGTACCACTTAACATAAGGTGGGCCGTTTACAAGTTGTAGAAAGTCTCTTTTGTAATAGGTAGGTAATATCTGTTTAGTTCGTTGCCTGTTATGTATCGTACTATGTTAATCTTGTTCCACTAAATATCCACTGCCGAAAACCCGGAATGTGTAGGTCAAATATTGTCACTTGGCACTCGTCAGCGCATAATTTGCGCATTTGTCCGGTATTCAGGCGGTGGGCATCGCTATAGATAGAGGATCCCTCCAAAACACGGTCCCGTTACTTGCTTTCTCGACGCCTACGTTCTACCAGACTCGTTAGGTGGGACATTGTTTTTCGAATTCCTAGGAAAACTGTAAAAGGACTTTGAATACATTAGAAGTTATTTGTGGTTGATTAATTTTGTGGGAGAGAAAGCTTGAAAATAATGTGTTTTTAAATGAATCACCGGTGTTTTGACCTCTGTTATATTCATTTGTCTAAGAACAATTTTATACAAATGATTAGTAAGTTTGAAAATTATCCAACCAGTTATTATTAGTGACTGACTTTACAACTTACAATTTATTATTGTCATTCCGTATCGTCAGAGAGTTCATCGTAGAAACAACATATCCTATCAAGATATAAAAGCTTCCGATACCTAGGTAGGTAGGTAGGTAGGTAGGTAGGTAGGTAGGTAGGTAGGTAGGTACGTAGGTAGGTAGGTAGGTAGGTAGGTAGGTATATCACTGTTTTTTCGTAGACACTGCATTAGGAACATGTTTTTATAAAATACTAGCTGTTGCCCGCGACTTCGTACGCGTTACACTGTTAAATGTGTAGGTAACCTTGAAATAAAGCTAAACTCGCTGTTGCAACTTGACTTGACACTCCATTTTTATCCCATGGGACCTAATTTATGGGATAAAAAGTAACGTACCTATGTGTTATTATATTAATCCAGGTTATAATCTACATGCATATTAAATTTTATCGAAATCGGTTCAGCCGTTACGACGTGATTGAGTAACAAACAAATACCTACTTATAGAAACAAACATCCAAACTTTCGCATTTATAATATTGGTATGATGTGGGTAGGTAGGTAACTAACTAGGTACCTACGTTTATTTACTGTTTCTTTTAATTGTGTTGTTGTTTACGGTGTGCAATAAAGTACTTATCTAATCTCTAATCTACGTAAATCATTCAATCGTTGCCATCTAGAATTTATTGACGTCCATTCAAGAAGTGAAACTGCTTACGAACCGTATATATATAACTAGAAGTCCGTTAGGCGTGACCTTCACCCACTGACACCGGCACCGGCCAGAGACCGACCAGTGCATGAACCCTAACACTATTAACGTATAGTTCAAACTACTATAGCATATGACCAGTGTGCGACCGGTCACTGAACTGAGTAAGCATTCCGTATGCTAATCAGTAGGTTTTTTATTAAGTTGTTTATGGTAATATACATCTACCTATATGTTTTTTTAATGTTATTTATGGGGGAAACAGGCTTACGGCCCACCTGATGGTAAGCGGTCACCATCGCCTATTGACACCGGCAACACCCGGGGTATTGTCGATGCGTTCCCTACACTGTAAACACCTCTTTACATTTCTCTTGAAGCGTGCCATGTCGTAGCCTAACGGGAAAACCTCAGATGGTAGCTCATTCCACATCTTGCAAGTATGGGGTAGAAAAGATCGCGTGAAGCGTGTGGTGCGCGATACCCAATTGTCGATTATATGTGGATGAGCTTTATTACGTTGTCGAGAAGTGCGGTGGTAAAATCTCGACGACGGGATGAGATCAAATAGCTCCTCAGAACATTCCCCATTATACAGGCGGTAGAATACACTGAGCGATCCGATGTCACGGCGTTGACTCAGCGGTCTCAGCCTGTCGGTGAGTTTGGGATCGCCGATTATTCTAATGGCTCTTCTCTAAAAGCAGTCAAAACGAATCATTGGTACTTAGGAGCTCCGTGCTAAAGATGGAAACAGTATTGTAGGTGCGGCCGAACTTGCGCTTTGTACCTAGGTGCGGCCGAACTTGCGCTTTCTTTAAAATTAAATTATAATTATATTAATTACTTATAGACTAAAACCTGAATATTTTGGTGCTGGTCGGTCTCACTCACATCATCATCTTATTAGCCACAGGATATCCAATGCTGAACAAAAGCCCCCATACATTTCCACAGCGACCGATCTTGTGCGGCCCTCACCCAACGGCTCCCACCAACCTTTATGTAGTAAGGGGCCGTCGAACACTGCGCTTCATAATTCATAAAATGTGTGAGGTTTATCGTTCTACAACTATAACAGTGGTCACCTGATGGCCCTCTGCTGGGCATCCAGCGCTACTCGCATCCCTCTACAATCTCTATATCGTCATCCCACGGGCTTCTTCTTAGCGTGTCGATGCTTCACAAATCAGATTATTTTTTAAGGATTCCAGAACACTGTCACTGTATATTTTTATTGGGCGCAAGTAAGGGGCTTATGTGACCGGGGCAAAATGAGCCGGCGTTGTATCCGTGTTCCGTGCGTGGTCGCGGTCGCGCTCTGGTTGCCGCACTCGCCTCGGTAACGGGACCCGACGCCGCCGTAGCTCACGATGTTTGCTCATCTGCTTGTCACTAGTGGGTTACCAGTTACCACCGGTTACAATACAACTCGCAAGTGCTAATCGTTATCTCAATATTTACTTGTTTTTGCCGACTTACGAACAAAATTATCCAATTCTACATTCTACGCGTCAATATGTACCTACGGAAAACCTTTGATATAGATTTTCGATTATATTTATGAAGACAAGTAGGTACTTATTTTCTTGTTGTTTTGTTTAGTAGGATACCTAGTGCCATCAATCAATTCTAATTTGTAATTTTGTCTGACCAATCTTTTGTTTCTTATACAACTGAGTAGAGTAGGTCCCTACATATTGAACATAGATTCGTTTCGTACATATCGATAACGAAATCTTTAAAAAAGTTTTAAAAATGATATACCTACCTATTATATTATTGTAGACATTTCTTGCCACGACGAGTTTAGGAATAAAGTAGGTAGGTATCTTGTTCCTAAACTCGTCGTTGCAAGAAACGAAGATTAGACATCTCGCAATAAGAAACTTGCAAAATCATAATGTCAAAATAGAGGAAATCATTACTCGTACGCAAATTACGCTACTCACTCGCTACACTAATGACACCATGAAGACATCGTTCCAATCTGGACCTTATTCCATTGAGATCAATTACTAGGTGCTGCACCTAGTGCTAGTGGTGATTCACCCTGTTTAGCTTGTGCTTGTGAACGCGTGCCGAAGATGGTACTTTTATTGACACGCAAGTAGAGACCGTCTAATCTAAAACAGAACGCCCCTTTGCTTGAAGTTGGCGCACATCAAATCATTTCAGAATAAGTCTTGTGATTACAGTGAATATAGAACATTTCGCTTTGACCTAATGAAGTAGAGGGATGTTCAGTTTTAGATCTGACGATCTCTACTTATAACTACCTACCTATCCGACCTTAGTAAAAGGTCGGTTTTGACCACAGAACACAAAAAACAAATTGTTTTTTATGTTCTGTGGTTTTGACAGTCCGCATTTGTAAAAATACTACCAACGAACAACAGAACCAAATGATACTTACAACATTGGAATATCATTGTGTCGAAACATTGATCCATGATTAACTTGTTTCTGACTGTACCTAATTTTCCAATATAAAGTAAAACTTCTTGCTTATTAATTATACTTAATGTATAAATAGTGTATGGAAATCATTATTTGGCATTATGTGGCATTCTGTTGAGGAAGTGGCAAAGTGCTTCAAAAGCACCAATAAAAGAATATGGTTATTCACCATGTTTTCCTGTTTCTTGTGTTGACGTTCGCTCAAAGTTATCACGGCATTCAACATGATACAACGTTCAATCGGATCTAAAAATAAGTTTTTATTGAACCTGTCTCGTTTGTGTAATTGCGATTCAAATCTAAATCAATTTCAACTCGGGTTTCGTTATCCGATGGTAAACACATTGTAATGCATACCCCGATAGTAGTCGTACCTAAGTCGACGGAAGGTCCACAAATGGCTTTATTTACTCAATTTCCGGAATAAAACTTTTTGTTGATAGCATCGGTAACTGCAGACTCCCTGCATGTTTACAGATTCAAATTAAAACTTGTAGAAGAATGAATATTATTAAGTATGTAGTAGATTTTTAGTGTAAGAAAACTAAACTCTCTTTGTAAAGATACAAAGCAATCATCTCTGGGCTCCACTATAGTATAGTATACCTACCTACTAATACGCCAAGAGCATGACAGACGGGCGGGGCCAACCAATAAACGCATGTTAGTTTCCTTTTCAATACAATAACTGGTAATTATACTAGAAAAAACATAGCTTGATCTCTGGGACAGCTGTCAGTAAAATCGCGCCTATGAAGTTCTGAATTTAACAGTACGGACAAACGTACCTGTCAATGTCATACTTTATGGGCATGCTGAGCTAATTATAGTGATGAGCGATGAATCATCGTGACCACAGACTATAAACTATCGATATTTTGTATAAAACTTAATTCAAAATTAATTTATCATTTAATTTAAAATAATAAATTAATTTTGAACATTAGGTATTGAATATTTAAAAAAAATAACATTATTTACAATAGTGACTAAATAAAATCTAAATTCTAACCTACTCGTAACATTCCTTCCGACAACTTTGGGGTTCGAGAGAAGTTTGGCCGCGGCGTGTCTTCTTTCGCAAGATGGCGCCATCTTGTTTGACATGACCCATTCTCCTTAGTACGAGTGCTAACGCCTTGTATACGCCACGTATTTTCCGTTCTCATCACTTTGTTTTTGTTACTATTGCTGTTAATTTGTTAAGTTTATTTATTATTGTTAATTTCTTTGTTGTTATTGTTTGTTTTCATTGTTGGTTGGCATAATTCCAAAGAGAACGAAGAAAACTGTTTTGAACAGTCAAAGTCGCGAGTTTGTGATTCGCTTGCATGAATATTTTGAGTGAGAAAACCAAAATGGTGGACCGCTATTACCCATGGCAAAAGTTTGTGACAGAGTTGCAGATGCTCTTGGCATTGGACGTGCGACAGTAATTCGCATCAGTAAAGAAAAATATGGCGAATCTTCAACCGTAGTATTGACTGAAGACGAGGAAAAAAAGCTTTCAACACCAAATAAAAAAAGAAGAAAGGCTGCTCCTGTCACAAAAATTTACGACTTTGACAATTGGTCAACAATTGGTCTTACTGCAAAGCTTCTATCGATAATTACTATCGATATTTTTTTCTGTATCATAACAACCCTAGGAATGTCAGTTTAAGAAATGTCGCAGAGATCAAGCTATGTTTTTTCAAGTATAGTGATATAGATCGGTACTCGGCGCATCACTAGCGGCTCCCATTAGGGCTGTGTCTAGTGTAATGTTGTATGACCCCGTCTGCCTCGAGCGTTGCCATCTATGATGTAGTGATAGTTTATCAATGGAACGCAACGGCCTAATGAAAATAAGATAACCAATGGTCGAGTCAACCAAAATTTCACGCTGATTGTGATTACTGTATCATCGGGAAAAAGTTGTAGGCTTTTATTATCCAACATTTATAAGAACACAATAGCAACACTTTTCGTGGTGTTTTCATTAACTACCCACCAAATAAGTTGAAAGTGAAAGTTTTCACGGACAAGTTTGTGGCCGAAACTGATGGCCAGGCCAAACCTTTTTTTCTAATCACAATAAACTTGCCTGCTACCATTTACTATGATCCTACTTCTGATATACTTAGCATGTTACTTTAGAGCCTCTGGTAACGTAGGTAGGCTAAAAAGTTAAAAAAGTTTAAAAAGTTGCCCGGAAAATTTGAATTTTCTGGAAAAACTAAGTGCTATTTTCTATGGATTTTTTATGAACTCAAGGCTATATAATTTTTCACGGATTTCATTTTGTAATCCGTGCGAAGCCGGGATGGGTCAACTAGTTTGTTAGGGTTCCGTACCGAAAGGGTAAAACGGGACCCCATTACTGAGACTTCGCAGTCTGTCTGTCTGTCCGTATGTCACCAGGCTGTATCTCATGAACCGTGATAGTTAGATAGTTGAAATTTTCACAGATGATGTATTTTTGTTTCCGCTATAACAATAAATACTAAAAACAGATAAAATAAATATTTAGTGGGGGCTCCCATACAACAAACGTGATTTTTTTGCTCGTTTTAGCTCGATATTGATATTGGCAACAGGTAGACGCTTGAAATATTCACAGAATATTTAGTTATATATCCACTTAAAATAAAAAAATTAAAATAACATAAAACAAATAATTAAGGGGGGGTCCCATACAAAAAACGTGATTTTTTGCCGTTTTTATAGATAGTGGTACGGAACTCTTCGTGCGGGAGTCCGACTCGCGCTTGGCCGGTTTTATTTTTTATATTTTTATTCGCCAACAGAAATAAACAACTTTTGCTAAGACGAAATGTCTTTATCTCCAATAGTTTAGCCGTTCCTTCCTACTATGGTTCTAAAGGGTGATGAAATAAGGATAAATTCTCATTTTAAAAGTTTTCCTTTCGTGCGGGTACTAAAACCTATCCCTGTATCATATTATAGCTCTCTAGGTAGATTGTGAGTGACAAATTAGCTAAACTTTACCATTACATTTCTTCGTTATTTTCTTAGTTATTAACTTGAAATTCTTGGGTCCTCATAAGTACACGTAGTTCATTAGATCGCGATTTTTTCAACGTTTAATCTTTCCTACTGCCAAAATGCAGAGGCTCGAAAATCGGCCGAGATAGTCCCAGAAAAGGTATTTTGGCAGTTTGCGTCGCGCTCCACTTGGCGCACTATACTCGACATTTCAGGACTGTAGGTCGATATATCCCATACCTCCCTTCACTACACAGATATGTAATTATGTCTTCTCTTCCGTCAGCGCAAGGTGGTAAATGTTCTAGTGGCAGTAGAGATTGTTATCAGCGTGTTATCGAGTTGTGTTCATGTCATGAGTGGTGTGGTATTCGGGTCGCGCTAACGGTAGCCACTTGCGTGCTGGCATTCCGGGAGAAATCACCAAAACAAATCACACTCATTAAGCAAATGTATTGTAGGTCACACGCTGCTGGGGCGATAGGTCAGCTCGTGAATCAGAACTGGGGTATTTAGTGGGGAATTGGCTAATCATACCTCTTCGGCCGCGCGCGAAACCAGACGTTCGTAACCGGTCACGATTCTACCAAAATTCATCTTTATACGATACAGTTATTATGGAATGCACATTTGCAGACACACTCAGAAATGATAGCAACTGTAATCTTTAGTACATACCTTATTAATGTTTACGTATAAATAAAATAAAAATAAAAAAAACTACATTTATTCCAAGCAATTATGCAGCTCATACTTAGTAGGTATATAGCTCATACTTAGTAGGTATATAGCTCATACTTAGTAGGTATATAGCTCATACTTAGTAGGTATATAGCTCATACTTAGTAGGTATATAGCTCATACTTAGTAGGTATATAGCTCATACTTAGTAGGTATATAGCTCATACTTAGTAGGTATATAGCTCATACTTATTAGGTATATAGCTCATACTTAGTAGGTATATAGCTCATACTTAGTAGGTATATAGCTCATACTTAGTAGGTATATAGCTCATACTTAGTAGGTATATAGCTCATACTTAGTAGGTATATAGCTCATATAGGGAAGGACACAACACATAATGTTTTTGCGAGCATGCCTGTGACAGCATGTCTGGTGCACGGGCAGTCTACTCTGTCAAGACGGTGTTGGCGCTGGCCCGCAGCCTGCGCACCAGGGACGCGGCTTGCTTTGCGCATGAATGACGCTATGGAAGCATTCGACCCGCGCCGCCGCGAACATCCCTGCCTGGTGCACTGCAGTAGCGGGCCAACCCCAGCATCGCCCTGAGTGCATTGTTATACTGGACGCTAAATGCGCTGTACGTCGCCTGCGTATACTTTGCCCACAGGCTGCACGAGTACAGAGAGAGTACAATACGCCCGAAATAAGTCAGCGTAACCCCCTCTGAACTACATGTATAAAATGCTTGTCTGTTTCTAGCACCTCCAAAATGATGGTGCAATGAGCTACTAAGTACCCAAATGCCTATTTAATTATTTAAGTACAACCATACTATAACTAATGACATAACCAAGTGTTCAATTGTGTCCCTGCGGTATTAATAAATGACAATGAGTATAGCCCGCTGCCGCCCGCCGCGCAGGTTAGGTGGAACGACGAACTGAGCGCTGTAGGTGGTACCAGATACTGAATGAAGAGATCAGAAGATTGGGCTCATTGCTGCACCGTGCGTGAGACAGACCTACGTCCAGCAATGGACTGCTTTCCAGGAGGGGTTGGCAGATACCACTGGCCTATTCTCCGTATGTTACGATCCTAAAATTACGTATCAGTTTTAGTTCATTCACTCTCAACACATTCGTCATGGTCGTCGGTGTATTGTAGACATTTGTAGACGGCTAATTCGTGTACAACAAAAGAAATTTAATTTCAAAACAAGCATTTCTGAAAAAATATTTTATAGAAATTATTAGAATTAGAACAACGGAGCGTTCACAGTTGGCGCGGCACGGCCTGGCTGCGTGACATGGACTTCCGGTTCATCACAAATCACAAATGAACGCGCGGATTGTCATTTCGTAGACTATGCTTTTGACTGACGACCGACGTGTAAGCACCAGGAACGAGGTATTGAGGATGACGCTGATCATTGCTAGGTGGACAACTCTGAGTGATGTGCCGAGATCTAGTATAAGCATAGGTAGTGCAACCACCATAACTGTAGAATGTAGCGATGGCGCCACGATAGAAAAATGTTGCAAATATTACAAAAATAAACAATTTGTCTTTTACTCGAACTATGAAATATTTTAAAACATGCCTTCTTTTAGTTCAGTAGTAAGCTAGTAAAATATATATAAGTATATAAGACAAAGGACCTGACTAATCGGTGAGGATTTTTAGCCATTTGGCCTCGGAATCATTAAAATATACAAGTACTTAATTTTATAAATGGTTATTTTCAGTAATGATAACAAAATGACGTTTTCAAAATGGCGTCAGTAGTTCTGCGTTTGGCCGTTCTACAGATAAGTTGGTGACACTCCTAAATCCGTGCACACTCTTTATAACACAGGCGTGGTGGTAGAGTGTCATAAACTGCTAAGTAGGGATTTGGATAACAATAAACACAGTCAGTGACAAATTAAGATATCGTTTTATTAGGTAGGTATCTAATCTACTGACTAAAATGTTCACTAGTTTATTATAACAGGTAGGTACATTTATTTCCTAAGCTAGTATCTATGTATTGCTTCAAAAACACAATTAGGCAGGTTATCTATAATCAAATTGATGTGTATATTCCGTCTACTTTTCGACTCAGCACTGTCTATCATAAAGAAGTCAAAATATTCAATGAAATCTTTTAGATAATTTTAGGTACACACTTTTTAGATAACTTTAGTAGGTACTTACCACAGAGGGTCATCTAAATTGTAAGAATTTTTAAAAGCTATTTTCATCCTAGTTACCTATTTATTTTCGTCATAAAATGTTTATCATCCTAATAATCCGATATATCAACTATAAAGTGCCTGTTTTTTAAGTTTTTAAGGTTAATTGTCTATTAACATATGGGAAAACGTAGGTCAGTCCTAGTTAGTTCCGCATTATACATACACCAATGGCAACGAAAGCCTCGATCGGACGCGCTCAGAATCGATTGCAGATTCGCTATTCAATGGATGACATCATGCCCCAGTGCCCTACACATCTAGATGAGATTCTCTGCGTGTTTGCCGGTTTCATATTTTCTTTTGTCATTTTGGAAGAGCACGCTGGAAGAGAACGTTTGAAAACAAAAAAAAAGTGGCGACAGAAGTGAAAACTTGATAAAAGCAGACTACACTACAGATACTTATATACAGAGGTGTCAGTAACCAAATCAGTAACAGTCAGTGTCAGTAGTCAGTGACAGGTGTCGGTAACAGTGTCGCGAGTTCAATGGTTTTTACCCATCTCAAAAAATGTACAACGCGCCTAAAGAAGTTTTCACTTCAAAAAAACTTTTCTTCTATAATGGCAGTCTTTGCTTCTGTAGCCTATTTCTGTTATGTCATCCTAGGTAAAACAAGACTTAATTAATAGATCTTTACCTTCATCATAATCATAGTACATAGGTACAGTAGGTAGGTAGGTAGGTAGGTACCTACTACATCCACTGTTGAACATAGATTTCTGATGAGAGACATGCATGCACGCAAAACATGCGTTATGTTGTAGACAGTGTTTTACAAAAAAGAGTTGTTCTAAAGTGCAATTCACAAATAAGTATAAAGTGATACCTAGATTATACTTAAACCCTATTTGTACACTTGTTTATTTGTATATATGCAAATAAACATCTTGTAGGTACTTAAGTATATTGTGATTTGCTTGATCTTCTAGTAGAATTTCCTTATACCTAACTCAGAACTCTGAAGGAAGAATGTCTACAAAAAAGTTAGTCGACGACAATCAGGTAGGAAGAAGATATAGGTATAAATCTATTAGGCGTTAAGTTGTCAGGCGTTAAGTTGTGTTTGCCCTCAAGCCCTGCAACCGGAAAGCTGGTATTTATATCGACATCTAGAATGGCGATTGGCGGCACACTGCCCGAGTTGCGAATAACGGACCGCAAATATAGCTTAAGGAGGTCTAAGGAACTAAGCAGTTATAGGCACAAGCTATTGATTGCCTAGATTGTACAGCATTCCTTCGATACTGAGATTCAAGGGTTGTATCAATATTTGAATTATCCTTGTGCATTTATTTAATTGCATTAGGTAGGTAGTCAGACGAAGAAATAAATGACCAGACCCGAAAAAGGTAGGTACCTAATTGTTAATGACGAGTCCTAGAATGGTGCCCCGTGGAGCACCATCAATTCCGTGGCTAAAAACAATCGATTTTGTGGCTAGGGGTCCGTGTAATAGCAAATTTGACCATAGCATCAAAAATGTATCTAAACTGTATGGTTATAATGATAAAATAGGAGTAGGTAAACATACATTTTATGGCTCTGACGGACCATATCAGAAGACTTCGCGCGGTCTTTAAACAGAAGCTCAAAAAATGCTCACACACGAGATGAATTTAGCCCATTGTTTCCAGGTAAACATGCCAAACCTGGCCACTTGCTTTGCAATCAACATGTATTCACAGTTCACATCCTTATCTTTGTTTTCAGATCTACCTCTCGATCCTGGTGGTAGCAGTGCTGCCGCAGTCGCCCCCCCTTACCCCGCAGGCTCCCGTCCCTTCCCCTGCGTCCAGCTCCACGGAGAGTCCTGACCCAGCCGAAGAGAATCCAGAGGGATACTACGCGTTTATGGAGTCTCCGAATGCCACGCCACCGAGGTAACACGTTCATCAATCTATCGAAATCTGCTACTATCTGATGAGATCTTTGATAGTCCTCGACCAGCTGCCATCCTTATCTTATTATTGATGACGATATAGGCGGTCTTTTGCCAAAAATGGTCGACTCACTTAGTTCTTAAACTAAAGAGATTTTCAAAGCCAGTTTCATTAGTAGCCATACTAAAACGATCAAAAGTTTTATGAATGCAATAGAGTTTCACCGTAGGTATATAGGTAGGCGTCTCAAAATGAATGCTACTAAAAGTCAAATGTATACGAATACAATATAGAATAAAATTGAAATACCTACCTACCTACTAAACTGCACTTAGGTATGTGTTATAACTACTAAAAATCTACATATAAATACGTGAAGAGAAAACTTTGTACCCCTGTAAGCTTATTGCGGGCACGGAAGAGTGAGAATTAGCAACGTTCAAGTTTATATAGAGAAGAGCTTAGAATTATAAAATGATGCTAAAAAGAAAGGGTCCTTCTTCTTCTTCAGAGTCCGTCCGCCGCCGTACCGACAGGTGGGCACGGACTGCGCCGAGCTGGAGGCATCGAGGCCCCACGTCTCCGCGGACAACCTGTGCGGCGACCTCAACCGCGGGACCATCCCCAGGAACCCCATGGGACAGAACCCCAACGGGGAACCTTATCCGTTGTAAGTATACCGACAAGATAGCTGTGGCTCATCCATCACTTTTCCTTGTTGTTTATTCTTTATACCTAGTGTAGTAGTTGCTATTATGTGTGGACCGTGTTACCAACACCTCACCAGTTATATATACACTGTTAACACTTAATTTAAGTATTACCTTACTTGCTGGTAATGTGTGTTTCACCTATGGCAATAAAGATTTTCATTCCATCAGAATGCCGACTCGGGTAAGGCTCGAAGTTGCTTGCAAAGTCATTAAAATAGTCATAATGAAGGCAGAGAGCTTTACTGCATATGAAAAGAAACTCATCTTCAAGCAGTTGAACTGATCGCAATGCTAAATAATAACCTTTCTCGCTCTAGGTAAAGGTGTAGGTATATGGAGCGACAAAAATAAATAAGAATTATGAAAAAGTAGGTAGGTTACTGTTGTTTCATATGGATAATAAATACCAGGACCATCGTAAATTCTTCTGTAAAAATCATTTTTCAAAGTCCTTCTCAGGAGTCCATGAGACCTTTAGTCCAGTTTTCCCAAGTTACACCTTGTTCCGTTATAAACCTGATGGCGTTGTATTCCAGTGCACTATTCCGCAACCACACGCTGCGCTTCCTGTCGCGCACGCTGCCCGTGCTGCGGGCAGACGACACCGTGCCGCGAGTCACGCACGTACTGCACGACATACAACATAACAGGTGAGCTATTCACATAATGCACTTGAGTTACCTACCTACATCTTTACATATATGTAGGTACTCATCATATACAACATGGAGATTGAACAAGCAAATGGTCCATCTGATGTTGTAGTTATCGCCTACGAGGCAATGCTTTCCCACTCCTTAGTAACATGCTCTGCGATGCTCTGTCCTGTGCTCTGCGTCCAGAAAATTGAAGTATACTGGTGCAAAGCCTCATGTGCTTGTAATTGAATGTCCAGAGATAAGACGAGAAGTCCAATGGATAAGGAAAGATATACAAGATAGAAAGTGGAGATGGGGCACACAAAGCCACAAACCTACCAGAACCGATTAAACCTACAACAAAAAGTTCCTAGGAGAGAGGAGACTAACTCAACTTTTGGAAAAGTTTACTTTTTATAGGTATCTAATGCAAACCTGCCGTTTTAATATTTAAAACTAAGCATTTAAGTGCAACTGTTTTTGAAGTTATAAATAATATTTTTTCTAAGTACGTATTGTGTTGTATAGACTGGAGGAGCGCAGCAAGCGGTCTGTGGAGTCTCCGCTGGACGATGTGTCGTCTCACGCGCTGCCGGCCGAGCACCGCGCGGGCGCGGGGGCCGCGGGGGAGAGTGACGTCAGCACTCCGAGAGAGAGCAGGAAGTTCTGCGACGAGGGCGGCGTGTGAGTATCCTACCTTCAGTTTTGAAGTGAAAACTTGTGTCGGCGCATCGCGCACTCTGTCGCGCTCGGGTCGGTGACGCTGAGTCCAGTTGACTCTGCTCTAGTCGACTTCAGCCACACGAGGCTCCATGCACTCGGACTTAGTTCGGATGTTAGTTCCCTACATGTTAGTGCACTCGTGAACCGAGTCCGTCGCGTGCGCAGGTTTAAATGATTGTGCAATCTGCGCGGTATAAATAAAACATACAATTTATAATTTTCGTAACCTACAAAACCTAAGAGAACTTTATAACGATGTCACTAGGTAGGTACTTGAAAACACATTTTGTCTTCTGTTACTATTCGCGCCGTTAAACGACGTTATTTGGAGATGTGCATTTCGTTATATCCATATTTGTGTAAAATAAAAGCATTGAAATCGGTTGCTAGGCATCAGTTTATTCATGAAATAACTTAATAAATAATTCCGTAACCAAACTACTTACTACACATAAGTAACACTTACCTACTTACAACCTTCATTACATACTATTACTCATTTATATCTATAGAATGATCATTGTGGAAGGTTTTTTTATAAGATATACGTTCCACAATCATCAGATAAGCGAAGCCTACTTTCATACATGTTTTAGAATACCATCTTGAGGCATATTCTAGAACTGCGCTCAAAACTGAAACGAGACTTAAACGTCGATTTTTGACGATTTCCATTTAAAATACTGATAGGAATGACGGAATTCCGTCTGTATGTGGTACAGACGGAATTCCGATTCGATATCCCGAAATTGAATTCCAACTGTATGTGATCGGCGTTAAGCGAGCTCTACACTGCAATATTCGGACTAAATCAATATTTCAAAGTGTAAAGCCCGATTTAGATTTGAGTATCTACATATATGTACCTAGTTCATGAATCGTTTAAAGGGCAAGGTGTATGCTTTTATAACAAACTCCCAAGTGATCTACAAAAATTGACAAGTAACAAATTTAAAAACGTCATTATACAAAATCTTTATTAAAAAACGAGTGTGCTTTAGACCACACGACTGATGTAAAACTTCTTTAGCTTCATGTATATGCATGTAATATACATATATATATATTTGCAGTTTGTATAATTTAGGCTAATTTGGGATAGGAGATACGCGACAAATCAACTGGCTATGAGAGAAAGAAAAAAATAAAATGTGTGCTCGCACCTCTCTCTCATGCCCCTACAGTAATATACGAAACGTAACTATTTCTCTTTCCATCTTCACTAACTTATATGTCCCTCTCAACTTCCGTTCGAACTTTTCGTAACGCATTCACCAGCTTACTCCCCAAGTCAAGCGTGCGTAAAGAAGTTTTACCTCAAAAAGCCTACTATAACATATCGGATTATTTAGATGATAGAGAAGCTTGGGATTGAAATTGCTACAACTCGTTCAAAAATGTTACAATTTAGACGTAATTTATTTTCTTTCTTGTGATGTATTCTAAAAGGATCATTAAAAAAACAACCAGACTTGTTTCTTGCCTTTTTTTCCTGACTTGGTCGCGAAGAAACAGGCAGTAAAATTGACGTTTCAAAGTGATCCTTGTTTGATCCTATAATGAATAAAAAGATGTTGATTTTGAATGGCTGAGGCCTTATTTAAATGAAGCATAGCCTTTACTTATCTCGATACAATCTTGAAAATAGTTCTGGAATGGGCTTTTTCATATTAAAGGTGTATATGTGCTATAATAAATAAGGTAGTTTGGCGTGTAGGGTAGGTACATCAGTCACATATCTAAATATTATTTCTAGTGATTTATGCAAGAATAAGCACCATTGGTGACTACCTCTGTGGTGCAGTGGGCGAATAGCCGGATGAGACGCAGAGGTAACGGGTTCGATTCCCGCCGCGGAACCAATGTTTGCATGATCTACAGATATTTGTTCCGGGTCTGGTTGTTTCTCTATATATTTTAAGTATGTATTTATAAAAAAAAAGTATATTATAAGTATTCTATCAGGAGTTATCTGGTTCCCTTAATACAAGCTCTGCTTAGTTTGGGGCTAGATAGCGCTGTGTGAAATGTCCAGCAATATTTATTATCATTGGACAATTTAGAGTAGATCCTCGACGTGTACGAAGCGAAAGGCATTTATTATCATATTTTTAGGAGCACAAGAGTTCTGAATGCCAATTCCCGTAATTAGATCTGGATTCAAGTTTAGATCTAATCTCGATGTCAGTGCAAAGTTTGTATGTAACTGAACGTTGATGAGTTTAATGATGGTATAATGGTGATGCGACCGAAAGTTGACTCACGTTCAAATTACGAGAACTGGGACACGTAGGTAAGTACCTAAACGAATAACTTTTTAAGCTATCATGGGTATTAACAATTTTTCATTAAATAGATATATTTTCCATGATTTGCCAATAATATATATCAGTGTATTATCCAATATTTTCAAAACTCTAATATATATTGCTTATTTATTCAATAAAAAAATTTTTTATGCTTATTTTATTGAATGAAAAGGCTTGAGTGAAGTTTGCCTAACTAACGTATTGATTAGTTTGTATGTGGGTATAGTGAAGCTATATCCGACATTACGGTTTCGAACACGTCCTGTTGATTCCCGCTCAGAGTTTGTATCCGCTTGTCTTTTAAAATCTGAAATATAAAAAAAAATGATAATACAATTTTTTTTTTCCATCAAACCCATTCGTGTGGGGTAGGTATCTATTATATGGATAAGTCTTCAAAAATGATATTGAGGTTTCTAATATCATTTTTTTCTAAACCGAATAGTTTGTGCGAGAGACACTTCCAAAGTGGTAAAATGTTTGCCCCCCCCACCCCCCCCGTAACTTGAGAATGATAAAACTAAAAAAAACTATATAATATGATGTACATTACCATGCAAACTTCCACTGAAAATAGGTTTGAACGAGATCTAGTAAGTAGTTTTTTTTTAATACGTCATAAATCGTAAACCGCAATTTAACCTTTCATTCAATCAACTCAAATGTAAAAAAGTTACAACGAACTACAAGAACTTTTATATTATGTTACTTGCTGCTACGGAACCCTTCACGGGCGAGTCCGACTCGCATTTGCCCGCTTTTTTTATATCTATAAGGTTATAGGCGCCCGTTTGTGCGCGATCTCGCCTGACGTTTGATGGTACTCGCTTGCCTCGAAAAAATCCCTATTCACCCGCTACTTGAAGACCCCTAGGTCCTCGAGGAGGACTCGAGCAAGGCGCTCCACTCGCAGCCTACAGGAGGCAGTAACCGGTGGTGTGTACCTCAGCCTTGTAGTGGAGGTGCTCGGGCCAGACGACGGTGTCGAAGTACCCCGCCACGTCGGGCGGCTCGTACAGTCGCAGACAGCGCCGCGCCGCGCACTCCGCGTACTCCAGCACCAAGTAGTACCTGCGACATATTACAACAACCTTTACAATAATCATCATCGTCATCATATCAGGCACAGGACGTCCACTGTTAAACACAGGCCTCGCCTATAGACTTTTACCTATATGTGTGTTACTAAAGCTATACGCATACCAAATTTCAGTACTGTGGGGTCACTGGTGCACCCTGTGAATATCATCAAAGTTCACTTTTTATTGAAACGTACTGCCGAAGACAGCTCATTTGACGTGCCACTTGACTTAGTCCAATTTTGTTTTTTTTTACTCCTCTTGAACCCCAATATCTCACCAACTCCCCATTTTTAGCTCATTTACACCAGGATTGTGCTATCACTACCTACCTATATACCAAATTTCACGATGATCGGATCAACGCTTTAAGTTATCCTCGGACCAATAAACATACATACAACGCCGATTTGGAATCTCGCTGCGCTCGATCAGAAAAAATACAGGTTATAAAGAGATACAAAGAGGTTTGTTGTTTGTATGTTTGCAGCGGCCGGGTAGTCTCAGAAACGTCTAACCCGTTCCTGACAATAGGTTCACTGTTAGATAGTGCGCGACGCGGCGGCCGCTAGCCGCAAGTCCAATGAAAAGTAACATCGCAATGAAAGTGCGATCCTCACCTCAAATCACAAAGCTCCAAGAGCGGTTTATAATTGAGCACGGTGAATCCTTCCACAACTAGAAACTTCTTCCCTTTAATTTCCAATCTTCCTTCTCTCTCTTCACTGTGCGCGTGATATCTCTTGTCTCCCTCTAACGTAGCTAGTACATCTCCGTGCATGGCTTCCATATCCAAAGACGATAATATATCGTAGTTATTGTGATCCAAGTCCGGGCATTTCACATGCTTAGGACTATCATCGGGGTAGAAGTACTTGTCTTGATGGAACAAGTAGATCGGGCACAAAGCGTCCTTAAGTCGGTTGGCTATGGTCGTTTTTCCTCCGCACGTGACGCCAGAAACTCCGATAACTATCCAATCGCTTCGGGAATGTGACATCGTGAAATGAACCTTGTTTACCGATGCGAGAGTGTATTTTACAAGTGAGGGAGTAAGTTTGTTTACAAGTGAAGAATATTGAATATTATTTATAATAAATCTTGGGTAGTTTACGAGTGAGGGGATATTCAAACTTTTGATTAAAAATGAGGAAGCACTAAGTGCTCTATTTACAGATACAGTATTGATTTTATTTACAATTAAGGGGGGATGAAATCTGTATATTGCTATGTCCTATTATGAACCTAAACTGCTTTACAAAAAAATGAAGTGTAATGAGCTCTGTTATCAAGTGAGGTTCTTTTTAACACGAAGGAATATATTACCACCGAGGTACACTAGTTTACCACTTTCTGACAGCAGTTCACCAGTCAGGGGTTAAATTTATCACTGAGGCAAAAGTTTATCACTGAGGAATAGTTTATCAAGTTGACGAGTGAGGAGCTAAAGTTTAGAGGTAGGGGTAGATGTGGTAGAGCGTGAAGGACATGAGGCCGCCGATGAAGGCGAGCCCGCACACGGCGCTGCCCAGCAGGAACCACTGCGGGGCCCACACGTACGGGAAGATCACACTCTCTGAAATGTACACATACGATTGTACTCAACATCACATATATATACATACATATATAGTACATACATACAGTACATCTACCAACCCGCGACATTACTTTGCAATCTATGCATCTACTCATCCCACTCAGCAAGTGTCTGTTTGTTAGGTTTTCCACGACTAAACGGCTGGACCGATTTCGATAAAATTTGGTATACAGATGTATTGTGACCGGGATTGGGACATATGCTACCTATATTTTACTCGACTGCGCAGGAGGGTAATGTTTTTATTGACTAACCACGCGTGCGAAACCGCGTGCGGAAACCAATATATAAAAGAATGTTGTGGAATTTTGTAGCACGAACATACCTTTATATTCTATATATTCTTTTATTTATTAACATAAAGAAAAGACATAGTTTTGAGCGAATGATTATACAAGGTGTACGAGTGGGACAGTGGGAAAATCTTACGCAGTAAGAGATAATGAAAAGTCGATTTTAGTATAAGGTAACAAGATAAGAAGGCATCAAGTAAGTAATATTAGTATATTGTTATAGGAGGGGGGGGGGGGGGGGAGGGGGGGGCTGTAAGCGATCCCCGCGATACCATTACACCGCGCGATATTCAGGGTTCAAAGCGAGGAGCGAGCGCACGAGGACGCTAATCGAGCGAGTATAACACATTACTGTTTATCACGAGGAATGCGAGGAAATTCAAAGTATCTTTCATAACAGTTTGTTGCTAAAACGAAACTTTGCGTTCCCGACTTCCCTTGTTTTTATTTTCACAACAGGTCTGTGGCCACTTTAATTTTTAAATAGAAATAAGGAGATTGTATTGTCATTTTATGAACCTCATTCTATATTCAAATTTACTTACGGCCCTAGTGTTGTATATCGTATTTACGGAGGCATTAACAAGTTAACGATGACTTAACTTTCAGAGCATGAGTGATGAAAATAATATGATTAAGTAAGATTAAGGGCGACCTCCGCGGCGCTGCGGGCGGATAGCCGGCTGACGCAGGAGATTGCGGGTTCCATTCCCACAGCGGTACAAATGTTTGCATGATCTACAGTTCCTGGTTGTTTCTCTATATATAGTTATCTGGTTCCCATAGTACAAGCTCTGCTTAGTTTGGGGCTAGATAGCGCTGTGTGAAATGTCTACAATTATTATGATTAACTTACTTTACATATGAAGTAATGTAAATGAGCTCCTTTATTACAACCTGTTTTGTTATGTACGACATTCATTTAAAACACACATCCGGAATCGTATTAACTGATTTAAGAGGTGGGTTTAAGACAGGTAGCTTGAATATTTATCGAGTAATCGATACATTAATAAACAATTTTTAACTTAAATCAGCAGCACCTTTGCGACGATGCCACTTAGTCAGTTTAACAGGTAACCCCCCCCCCCCCCCCCCCCCCCACACCTACGTGATGAATGAATATGATTTGTTTACCTTTTTTATACAACTTCATTGATATTTTAGGACTTGATATTAAGATTGTGTAATAATAAAAAAAACATGGTAATGAATTTGAATAAAAACTATTCTTCAACAATTATTGTTAAATGAATCTAGTATAATAACTAGGCATTAGCCCTGCCCGTGTTTTCATTTAATGTCGTAATATGAGAACACACGTAGTATATTACCTTCATCTAGGAAGGGGTATGTGTTGATCCAGGCCGCCAGCAGCGCGCACACTCCCGCCGTAGACACTGCAACCACTTTCCCGAGCGCCGCGTCACTAATGTCCATATATCCGCATATCCCTTCTCCGAACCGGACTCAATCTAAACCAATTTCAACTCTATTCTTTACTAATTATGGTCTTCGACGGACTAATTCAAATGAACCTTGCTGAAAGAATTTCAACTCTAATGCTTTTTGTCGGTCTTTCAGTCTTGTTCGGATGATTTTTAAAATTTGCTAAGATAATTTGAACTATATGTCTCTCAACTTAAGAGTGTTTAACTGCAGAACAGTTCCTCTTCGAACTGGTTGAAGTCGTCGTCGGGGAATAGAATGGATTTCTCTGGTTCGTTGTTGACTTGTATTTTGTCCGCGAGCGCCTTTCCTTTGACCGCCCGTTCTACTATCTGAAAGAATACAATTAAGTTCATATTATTTTATATTAAATTAAAATGCAAAGTCATTTTAGTTGCGAGACTTGTAAAATAATAAATAAAGCATTATCAGCCTGGCTTTACCTGTACTTTATCATCAAGCGTTTATCGTAAACAATACAAAAACACAATTTAAAGTCACATAAAAAGGTCGTTATCTTATCTCCAGATAGCGAGCGCAATCTATTACTCAAATTGAGACTAGCTAGTTTGTATAATTGTATATGAAAGCCCTCATTGATACGCGAGCACAGCTTTGCAAGTGTGTGTGTTATTTATTTCAATCAAACAATGCAATCGACTGTTCCCATGCAGAGTGGTTACCAAAACATTTTTAAAGTGAGGCATCCCATAAAAACCATGAACATTTTCCTTTTCAATATTTAAATATATTTAATTTATTCTAACATTAAATCCTCTTCGTATACTTCGCGATATCTTCTCGTCTAAAATTCCCCAGAGCCTGAAGACTAAAATCTTCAACCAGTGTGTGTTGCCAGTGATGACCTATGGCACTGAAACGTGATCCTTTACTCATGGCATCATGATCAAGCTTAAGGTTGCTCAACGAGCTATGGAGAGGGCTATGCTCGGGGTCTCTTTGCGTGACAAAATCCGCAATGAGGAAATCCGCAGACGAACTAAAGTTGCCGACATAGCTCTCAAAACTAGCAAGTTGAAGTGGCAATGGGCAGGCCACATCGCTCGTAGAACCGATAACCGTTGGGGAAGACAGGTTCTCGAGTGGAGACCACGGACTGGAAGACGCTGCGTAGGCCGGCCCCCCACAAGGTGGACCGACGATCTAGTAAGAATCGCGGGGAGCCGTTGGGCGCAAACGGCTACCAACCGCTCGTTGTGGCGATCTAAGGGGGAGGCCTATGTTCAGCAGTGGACGTCCTCCGGCTGCTGATGATGATGATGATTAAAGCCTCAGTGTACTTGAGGAAAATTGTCCCACTTCCTACTAAAATTTATCGAAGTCCAGTTATTTCAACTACTTTTTATCCAACTTGCATTATGTTTCAATTGAAACGCTGCAGACTAAACATTGTAACACATACATACATAACAGTATTACAATATGTATGTTTGTATGAGATAGTAGCCAAGCCAGCCTTGAAGACATCATCTGCGGGTTAGAGCTTACAAAGTTATACAATGCAGCAGTGTTAATAATTTATATTTAAATTGATTGATCAAAGTCGGGCAAAGTGTGAGTATAGTTCTGTGTGGTAATTAGCAGTTACAGTTATCGGCAGCTCGACACCGGGGGGGGGGGGGGGGGGGGGGGGGGACGACGACAACAATAGACAGAGTCAGATGTTATGACTAAGTATATGACTAAGTATATTGTATTTGATATTTCAACATGTACTGTAGTTTGCAAAACTGATTGTGATTGTTAAATTATCATAAACTTTTTCAAAATTGTTTTGTGTATGTTTTCCCATAATGATAATAATTGAATATTACTCGTATATCCTTTCAAAACTTTGCAACTCTCACCAAAATGATTCTTTATTTACAATAAATATAATAATGAGGAAAGATTTGTCATTTGTATGTTCGTAACGAATAAACTAAAAAACTACGGGTCCGATTTCAAAAATAATTCCACCGTTAGAATGCTACATTATTCCTGAGTAACATAGGTTATAATTTTTTTATGTTATTTGTGGGAAAACAGGCTTGCGGCCCACCTGATGGTAAGCAGCCACCGTCGCCTATTGGCACCGGCAACACCCGGAGTATTGTCGATGAAAACCTCAGATGGTAGCTCATTCCACATCTTGCAAGTATGGGGTAGAAAAGTTCGCGTGAAGCGTGTGGTGCGCGATACCCAATTGTCGGTGATATGTGGACGAGCTTTATTACGTAGTCGAGAAGTGCGGTGGTAAAATCTCGACGACGGGATGAGATCAAATAGCTCCTCAGAACATTTCCTATTATACAGGCGGTAGAATACAGTGAGCGATCCGATGTCACGGCGTTGACTCAGCGGTTCCAGCGTGTCGGCAAGTTTGGGATCACCGATGATTCTAATGGCTCTTCTCTGAAGGGAGTCAAAACTACAATTGAGTACACACAGTGGACAGTGACCAGAACTATGATAAGTGAGAAGGGCTAGTGACATTAAACAAGGAACTAGAAGTATAAGACTCACTTTGCTAGCGATTGCAGAGTCGACCGTGGGCTGAGATAGTTTGAGCAGCGTCTCCACTGCCTGGTTGGCTGCCTTCCGCTCTGCCTTTGTCTTGTCAAACTTCCCTATCTTTCGCCCAAGCTTCAGAGACTTCTTATCTGAAAAGTGCCACCACAATAATGGACATAGTGCAAACAAAATTTAATCAAATGCCTAAAAATACATAAAGATAGTATGAGCAGGGAAAAACTTATTTCTTATCATTTTAGAGCAGCAAAATTTTTATTGAGGTTTTACTATCCAAAAATTGACTTAGGCTTCCTATATGTACATCTATACATACAAAATTAAATGAAAGTCCTAGCTCACAGTATATATTGGATAGGTGAGCCAACTAAATATTTGCTACCCAGTATTTTGAAGTTGGGCAATGAAAACAATATTGTCTTATTTGGTTGCTTCACGACCATTAGTAGTGTAAAAGTTGTACCGACGTCGGTCGTCGTCGGTCGTAGTGGTATCGCGACGCGGAAGGCACTAAACTGATTGTATTTACGTACATCAGTAAAATGACGCAACCCATTGTAAAACTATATATTCACCTTGACCCGAGGGGTGTTGCTGGCGGGCGGCGCCGGCGTGACCGCCACGCTTCTTCCTTTTACCACTGTTCTCTGAAATAAAAACTTCTTTCATAACTGACCCCAAAACTTTCACTATGTTTTGTAAAAAGTAATTTACCGTCAGGATCTACGAACTCGAGGGCTTGTCTTACTAATGCAGCAGACATTTTAAGTTGTAAATTCGTGATGAAAACATTTATTTCACAAAACCTCTAATCTCAAAACGAACGAGTAGAACGACACAAAACCACGAACTTCACCACAAAAAAACTTAACCTAAAAGCCAAAACCCGACTGACTGATTAACGATTGACATTTGACATTGACAGATGACTTGATGTGTTGAATTAAACGTGTGACTTTTAATTTGTCAAAGTTATTTCTTTTTTTCATTGAAACGCGGCGCCACTTTGTCAGATCTCAAAGTAGGTATGAACATATTAGTTCAATCTCACACTTGGTGACTTTGCCTTTGTAGATGACTTTTGCTTTATATATGTATATGAAGCCAAGTCTGGCGCCGCGCACCGCGCCGGCACAAACAAGGCAAAGGCAGTATATTCTAACAAATAGATTTTTTTACGGATATTATTTTAATTTACAGATTCTGCATGCTGTATCGCGCATTCAACGGTAACAGTGAACCAGCACCGAACGTAGAGAGACGTGAAGACCCTGGACATCCCCATGTACCACCACAACACAGATACGAAGTACCTACAAAAACTTTGATAAACCTACATAACTAACAGTTTTCTATAGATTTTGTTTCACTGACCGGCATTTCGTTTGGTTCGCCAGGGTCCACCCACTCCTTGCCCGGCGCGAGTAGAATACGCGACGCCAGTGTTCGCGCGGAACTACCAAGGCGTATGGCGCTACGTGGTGCAGATACCCTATGAAGGATACTTTACGCAGACCGTGGAGGTCACCAGGTGAGCTTTCACATACAAAGTCAAGTCATGCCGTTTGTTTGTTTATCACAGCGGTTAGGTTACATAATCTCGGCAACCGTTTTATGATTTACTTATTTAGCTGTAGGTAAGTATGGTTGAATAGTTTTCCAAAATTCACCGTTTAACTCGGCATGCAATGAAATCGAATGATGATAAAGATACAAAATAGAAAAGAAATAGAAAGGTACCTTATTTTATATTGTTAAAGTCAGTCATTAGGCATAGGTACTATATATACTGTGGTGTAGATGTATGCAGTCCCGGTGCCACTACCTGGAGGGCGGGTGCCTCAGCTCCCCGCGCTGGGTGTCGCTGCTGGTGGCAGAGCTGCACTACCCGCCGGCGGCGGGCGCCGCCTCCGCATCACAACACAACCCTAACTTGCAGGTTACACCTTACTTCGGTTTTTTATGAGCCCGTTACGTCCTCATGCTGGGCAAAAAATCCCCCCCTCCCCCCTCCTCCCTCCCTTTGCTTGCTGGTCCGATCCATTGATCATTGATGACATCTTTATCTTTGTACTTTGTACCTACCTACTAGTTTTATAAGTGCACTAGAGTATTTTCATACAATCAACCAATCAATCAATTGATATATCTATAACTTATCTTATATATGGTGTTATAAACGTCCCAAAAGACACGGTAACTGCTTACCATCAGGCCGTATATTTGTTTGCCACATTAGTAGGTAATTATAAAAAAAAATCATGTATCAAAATTAAATTATCTACGAGTAGGTAGGTTCGGCGGGATTCGAACGAATCGGCGGAGTGTTCGTCATTGAGGACGCGGGTCGAGTCATCGAGAAACCCTGTCAATGGAATCGACGGGCGCTACGGACGATGTGGACGCGGCGCTGCCGAGCGTCGATGCATCTTATACCTACTTATTCTCGATCTGGACATCGACCATCCCACTTACTTTCAAATCCTTTAGAACGCGGATTTCTGATGTCTGGAAAGATTAGCAGCGCCTCTGAATATCACGAACTTTTATGTTTCATCCTGAGTCCAAACTATAGCTTACCTACGCCAAGACTCGCGGCAGACGGGGCCAACCAGTAAACGCATGTTTGTTTCCTTTTCAATATACTAACTGGTAATTAGTGTTATTGATCGGTACTCGGCGCATCACTAGCGGCTCTCGTAAGGGCTGCAAGATAGCAATATCATCGTCGCTTGTCCCACGTTTTATGACCCCGTCTGCCAGGAGCGTTGGCGTCTAGTTTAGAACCTAGATATGATTTGACATTGTATGTATGTGATGCGCAGGAGTTCCAGCAGTACGGGCCGGCGGCGGCGGCAGCGGCGGCGGAGGCATCCAGCACGGAGAAGCCCGCGCACTGCGACGGACACGACGACCTGGGCTGCTTCCAGGTCAGAACTACAACCTGAGCCTTATTATACTGAAGCCTTAGCTTTCATACATTTCTGGACTGATGCAGATGTGAAATTAATAAATCTACCTAATTCTTACCCTGTAATGGTCTAAATGAGGAGATCCCTGGACAAATCAAGGTCACAAACATAGCCAAGAGGATTTGTAAGCAGAAGTGGTGGTGGACGGGGCACATAGATCGAAGAACTGACGGCTGTTGGAGAAGGTTCTCTAGTGAAGATCACTCACTGGAAAGCGCAGCGTAGGACGGCCCCCCACTAGATGAAAAGACGAAAGGTTGTTGGGGGCCGTTGGGTGCAGGCCGCACAGGATTGGTCGGTTAGGAAATCTATGGGGGAGGCCGATGTTCAGCAGTGGACGTCCTTAATTAGCTGATATAAATATAATAGATAAGATGTAGCATTTATTTGTAACATCGAACGCACAACTCTGCGAATAATTTAGCATTTGGAGTGAACACTGATTTTCAGGTAGGTAGGTACTTACAACCTTCCGAGAAAACAAGTGAAACGAGATGCAATACGAAAAAACAAGTAATGTGTACCTACTGATGATGATGATGTGTGTGCCCTCAGGTGCGCCTGTACTACGACTGGTTCCTGGTGCCGGGCTCGTGCAAGTGCTGGAGGCCGGACTACTTCGCGCGCTATGTGCGCCGTCGACAGAACAACGAGCTGTAGGAACACATCCCACCGCGCCGGGATCACTGTCCTACGCGTAACTCTCCCTCTAAATCAAACGTACTGCATTTTACTTTTAAAGAAGATTGGCGAACGTTAAACAACGTGGGACCCAAAATTCACTCACACTTGACAGAATATAAACGAAAGGGTTTTTTGTGTCTATATTCATAGTAAAATTTGAACACAAATGAATCGCTCAGCAGGACTCACAATCACAATCAAACGAGTACAAGAATGTACGGTCTATTGGCGTGCTCCTTGACGGGTTACATTATGAAACTAATAAAATAATGTTGAATTTGTTTCATTTAATAATCATAAACGATTTGTTTATTTTTAGGGTCCAGTTTCGCCGATTTTCTTATAAATGAGAAACCTTTGTTACAATAGAAACCGAAAACGACTAACAATGTTTCCGACATTAAGTTAAGATTTAAGTCATGAGTTTTAACTCAAATGGGTAATATAAATAAAAAAATTGATAATTATTAGTAGAGCTACTAAATGATTTCGTTGTCTGCAGCAACACTTGATAATACAATTATGGAAATATATTATGTCGGATTTGGGAGATGTCACCAACAACCAGAACAACAGAACCAAATGATACAACATCCGAGTGTAATTCGTCAATTGAAAGTGAAACTTGGTGCTTATACATTCAGTATACTCATTGATAAAGTGTACGGTTAACTATAATTAATTGGCATTATGTGCTTAGTTTTTACTAAGACTCCGCTGTCTGTCTGTCCGTCCGTCTGTCACCAGGCTGTATCTCATGAACGGTTTATCTATATAAACAGTTGAAATTTTCACAGATGATGTATTTCTTTTGCCGCTATAACAACAAATACTAAACACAATAAAATAAATATTCAAGGGGGCTCCCATACAACAAACGTGATTTTTTTTTGCTCGATATTGATAACGACAACAGGTAGACGCTTGAAATATTCACAGAATATTGGGTTATATTATTCAATTTACAAATAAATAATTTAATTAAAATAAAATTAATATTTAAGGGAAGCTCCCATACAACAGACATGATTTCTTTGTCGTTTTTAAAGATACGGAGTAGAGAGTATGGAACCCTTCGTGCACGAGTTCTACTTGCACTTGACCGCTTTTTTCTATTTCTTGTCAAATCAGACCCTATTAGATTTCCTTATGTTGTAGGAATGGCATAGTTATGTAGGTGCTTCTTTCATATTTTGTTTGTAATAGGTAGATACATATAAATAATTTAAATAGGAGATTGTAAAATAGTTTGGTGCTAGAGCATTATAAAGTTGTGACTCTTAAGACTGTAGTAGGTATTTAGGTATATTAGGTTAAACTGTACGTAACTCTAATTTTAGGTATTTTCGTACCAAAACTGTAATTTGATCGAACAGATCTCTTTTGTTTACAAGTATTTTATTAGTATAAGTTAAAATAAATCTATTATACAGGTTCAATTTGTTTACAGACAAATAATTTAGAGGAACGGCTATGGCCGTAGAACGACAATTTGTGTTAATTTTAATCTTATGATGATCTTCGTGTCGCTGTGTGCGAATAGCCTGCTGAGACGCAGGAGGTTGAGGGTTCGATTCCCGTCATGGAACAAATGTTTGCATGATCTACCGTCTAATAATATTTGCCTAAGTGTTTCTCTACATACATAAGTAGGTATTTATAACAAAATAATATAGAAATATGTACCTACTTATTCTATGTGTTATTTCCTTCCCATAGTACCTACTACAAGCTTTGCTTAGTTTGGGGCTAGATACCGCTGTGTAAAATGTCCAGCATTATTATTATAATACTGAAGTTAAAACCTCACTTTTTCATACATCGCGATGTCTTTAGACAGTGTTGAAAAAGTGAATATTCAACATTATTGTTGGATTGACATAAACACTGATTATTGTACTGGATAGCGGGCAGAGGCGTTCTTCAAACTTAGACAACTGTTTACAAATTCACCCTGTATAAACGTTATTTAGGTATTTAGGGTAAGCACTGCAGTGTCTACACAGCTCAGTTTGCATTTATTTATTTTAAAATAGATAATATAATTTTTAGATTAATAAAGCACCTAAAACTATTTATAGTATTTTTATTAAAAATATTTCGAGAGTTACCTAATCGTTTATTGAGAACTGTAACAGGTTTACAATGTGCTATTTTACTTAATATTGGTTATTCTTAGACAATAGACACTTATTGAACATAGTACACCAGAATAAAACAGAGAAAATAAAAACAAAAATACAGCTTAACAATGAGCGATCTACACTATTGAACACTAGGCACATTAGGTACATTACAGACCGATCTGAGAACAATCAGATAAATCAAATAATAAGAGTTATACACCAAAAAAATAATAGGGACTAGAGGAAAAATATAAGCAACCATTCGTTCGTTATATTGGTTGTGTAGGTAAGACATCTAATAATAACAATCTTTTGTTACACACAACCAGATCATAAGAAATTTGAGAAATGGTACTTAACTAAGTGAACGATTCTGGATTACCTATATGATCTAATTCAAAGCTTGCGTTCATTACAATAAAGAGTAATAATATAAATCCTATTGAAATTAACTTAAGAAATATATACACATAAACTTAACGACACAGCAACTCTTGTACAAGTTGAATATTTAAGTCCTACAATACAAAGCCGTTCTCTATTGCAAATTAAATCAGCCACTATTTATTTTGATCAAAATATCTATTACATTACATCTATTACAAATATTAATAAATGGATTACCTATGTACTTAGTATTATATAATTTGTGTCTCATTGATCTTCTACGTATCAAAATTGGTATAACCAAGTAAGTAGTACCTATTAGGTTGGGGAAAAAGTTTCTTCGCATTTTTTAAGAAAATTCAAAACATTTTTTAATATAGTTTATTTACATTTAACTAAAGTATGTAGGTACCATTTTGTTCGATAACTTTTTGCCATTTTGTAGGTAGGGACATTATCCCATTGCTATAGAAATTTTAGGGCTTCTAATCAAAATACCTCGACAAGTAGTTTTGGCAGTCCTCTCGTGATGTTAACCTGACACTGCCTAAAGAATTCTGAAGAGACCGAAACAGGTGGATATCTGAAGGTGCAAGGTCAGGACTATACGGCGGATGCATTAACACCTACCAGCCAAAACTCTCTTAATTTTTGCTGAGTGGCTAAAGATGTGTGTGGTCTAGCGTTATCATGATGAAAAACCACACCCCTTCTGTTGATTACTTCCGGCCGCTTTCTTCACTTCTCAACTTCTTGCTTTAATCTTATCAGTTGTTCGCAGTAGAGTTCAGAAACGATGGTCCTGCCTGGTGGTAACAGCTCCTAATGAATAATGCCCTTCCAATCCCACCACACACACAACATCACCTTGTTGCGAGTTAACCCGGGTTTCGCCACAGTCTGTGAAGCCTGACCGGCCTTTGACCACGACCTTTTTCGCACGTTCTTGTCGTACGTGATCCACTTTTTATCACTAGTTATCAGCTTCTTCAAAAATGGTTCGGTTTCATTATGTTGTAATAAAGAATTACAAATGAGTACACGTTTCGTTTCTTTCAGTGAGCTCGTGGGGTACCCAAATATCGAGCTTTTTTGTGTACCCAGTTTTTTTCAAATGCGCCAAATCTGTTTTGTGGTCAATTCCCAGTTCTTCAGCTACGTCGTAACTATTGATATGCCAATCTTGCTCCACTTTTTCAAAAATGACATCAATTTTATCCGTAATAGGGCGACCAGAGCGACGTGCATCTTTGACATCAAAATTTCCGGATTGAAAACGCTTAAATCAAATTTGTGCTACTCTCACAGACACTGCACTAGGTCCATAAACATTGCAAAGTTTTTTCGCGGCTTGCGTTGCATTTTTACCTTTTTTGTAGTAAAATTTTAAAATGTATCGTATTTCTTCATTAGATTCACTCATCTATACAGTACGAAAATCAAATAAAAATCACACATTTTCCTAATTTGAATTTGGAAATATCTTCTTTAAAATTTAAACTTTGAATGATACCAAAACCAGCCAGATACAAATAGTATAGCCAAAGAGATTTTATTACAAGTTCATACATACCATAATGCGAAAAGACTTTTCCCCCAACCTATTATACATTGACAGCTCCAAAACTATGACTACGACTGTTCCTTGCCTATAACTAGTATTAGCTCTTCAAACTACAACCGATCCATCGTTTGGGCCGTCGACAGTATCGCACGCAGGAACGAGCTCTGTAACTATCGGATCATCATTTGGAGCAATATCAACATCATCTGCAGCGGCGTCGGTATCATTAGACACGACGTCGGTATCAATAATAGGAATAGGATCGTCTTCGAAATCGGAAGGCGGATCAACGTTCTCGTCGACGGCGTTCATCGCCTGAGTTTGTGCGAAGTATTGTATCATCCCTAGGTTCTCGTCGTCCGCGTCGGCTCCGGCGGGCGCGTTGCCCGCGGCGAGGTGAGTGACCGCGGCGTCGATGTTGATGCCGCAGGCTTGCAGGATGCGCTCCACTTGCCGCTGTCCTTCGGTATCGGGCAGGTTGTGGTCGCGGTGGTACACCAGGACAGGGATGCCGTTCTTGTTGACGAATTGGACGCAGGAGTCGGAGTAGGGCGGTGGCGGTTCCTCGAGCCGGTCCTCGTCCTTGGGCACCGCGTTGCCAGGGGTGCACTCGGAGTAGGGCGGGGGCAGGTCTCCGCTGCAGACGTCGGTCAGGTCTGCCGGGAGGGGGTGCTCGCCGTCCAGACCTGGGATGAAAGGCCCTTTATTATTTACTTCGTATCGTATATTTCTATTGGTTTGCTAGTGTTTTCATACATAAGGTTGACAAAGAACTTACGGCAAGTAGCACGTACATTAGCTCGTTGCCATTCTCTTTGCATACGACGCCTGCCTGTAAAAATAGATAAAAGTACTTACAATTTAATTAATCCACGTAGTGAGGTGGCGCTCCAAGTGGGAAGCTTTCTGTCCGCTCTTGTTTCTAAAGAAGATAGAAAACTAAAGGAAAGCAGCGCCAGGGAATCGGGTTATCGGATAATGTCAGATTGTGTTCTTTGCGCGCAGGTATGAGAACTACCTAATGTGAAAGAGTTTAGTGCACCTCACAAAGGCTCTTTTTACAACAGGGAAGCGAGAAATGTGGAATCCGTGTCTACACACTGAAACAGTTGTGACTTTAGTAATGAGACATGACAAATGTTTTTATATAATTAAATAGGTACTTACAAAATATAGGCGGTCTCGTAACTATGCTTCGACAATATTTGTATATTGAAGAAGGTCGAGGAGATGCTGTAGAAAAGGGCTGCGTGATGTACGCGCATAGAATGTGCGGGCGCACATTTCAATCATATTAATAAGTTTTATTTTGATGTGGAATTCGGTTCTTACTGGTTCCTACTTTTCAGTATCGAATTTGTGACCGAGTACGGAAAGGAAGGTCGCTTAGCGTGCTATGGAGAGGGCTATGCTTGGTTTTTCTCTACAAAATCGAATCAGAAATGAGGAGATCCGTAGACAAACCAAGGTCTTTGACATAGCCAAGAGCAAGCTGAAGTGGCAGTGGACGGGACACATAGTTCAAAGAACTGACGGCCGTCGGGGCAGACCTTTCTGCCCCGACGGCCGTCAGTTCTTCTAGAGTGGAAAACACGAACCAGCAAACCCAGCGTATGACTCCCCCACTAGATGGAAATCCGACCTGATAAAGGTTGCTGGGAGCCGTCGGGTGCAGGATGCACAAAATCGGTTGCTTTTCAAATCTGCAGGGGAAGCCGATGTTCAGCAATCCTATGGCGGATATGACGGCAATGAAAGGAAAGTGGTGTGCGATAACTCACGCAGCAGATACTTCCAGTCGAGGAACTTCTCTGCGAGTCGCGCGATTACGACTAGCAGCGCCAGCAGGGTGGCGCCGGCCGCCCAGCCGCGCAGCACGCCGCTCCACGCGTGCAGCCCGGCCGCCGTCGAGTCCGCGCCGCCGCCGCCAGGGGGAGAGTACTCCACGTCAGAGTGCTGGGAACACAATCAAAATACCCTATTTTTTCCAAATCGGCGCTGCGCAAGTGGGCAGACCCGATTTTGTCGACTGTTTACAAAGTAGTAAGAGTTAGAAATTGATTTCCATCAAACGGTTGAGTGTGATTTCACACAACACAATGGATTGTTACGATTGAATCGGTGTAGATCGCTTCCTCGAACCAAAGCCATATCTTGTTATCTGTTGGAATGACTGACTCGACTGTACAAACTCATGCAAGCTTTGGATTGTCTTGAAATCTTGAATCTTGAATGACCTTATTATTGATAAATTATTGCATGTCATCTAACGGTCAACGACATTTATAAAAGTGCAGGCACCACCCAGATGTGTGCGATAGTTTAGTTTGGGTTGGGGTTAGATATCGCTGTAAGTAATGTCTAGCATTATTCATTTATTTATTTAATGCTATGTGGGAGACAATATAAGTCATTGTAGTAAAAGCCACTGATGAATCATCAATATCTTCCGCGTTGTAACAGCCAAGCGATTCAGTGCATTCACTTCATATCGTACGAGCAAAGCAGCTTGATGAGCGCTTCTTTCAACCATTCAGAGGATGCTAATAACCACGCCTAGCCGCTGTGATACAGAAATATAGATACGAGAATTTACGCGGCTGTGAGGAGTTTACAGATGGCTTTTTCTGACTCAACCCGCGAACGGAATGCACCAGAATCCCTCCGCTGTTACTTACAATAGTTACATCGTATCTGGGCGCGCGGTCGAGCGCCGGCTGGATGGGCACCGGCACGTCCACGTGCCAGGGCTCATGGTCCAGCGGCACGCGCTCCCAGCGCACGGGGGCACCCCCGGGTGGCGGGGGCAGGCTCACGCCCCCCTGCCCCAGCACCGCGGCCCCCGACCCGGCGCCGCTGCCTCCTTCAGACCAGCTGGTGAATCTGCAAGGCGTATAGCATCACTACTCGAAGACAAGTCACGCGGAGGGAATAATTTTAATGGAATTTAAATTGCTATAAACCTTCGCCTCGGGCACGATAGGAGCGAGCGTGAGGTGATGCAAACTGCTTCATGGTTTGCTGCTGGTTCAGTTCACGCTGCATACACAAAGTTGGAGATGGGTTCTCTATGTTACATAGGTACTTAGTTAGTTCCTGGATTGTATACCTATGAGCCATGCGTGCGAGATTGGGCAGATCAATAAACATGTATGGTAGAGTTAATGTGGGAGATGATATTGTTGTGCCCAACAGGGTCCATAATGAACATGTACCTATTATTTACCACCTATTATTACATTGTGGAATACAATAAACGATTGAGTATTGATGGTGTAGGTGAGTGTACCTGAGGATAGGCGCGGAGTCGTGTCCGTAGGTGTAGATGGTGAGGCGCGGGCGGTGGCGGCGGTCCTGCGGTCGGAGCCGCTCCGAGCTGGCCTTGTAGACGCGCTGCCCGTACACCAGCCCCGTCGACCACGGCGCCAGCCACGGTGGGAGCGTCGCTGTGTTCATCTCTGGAAAACAACATTTCTATCTACCTTTCATGATTTGAAAATCACACAACTCATTATACCTACACGTTGAGTGATGGTAGCCGAGGTTAGAACAAGCATCCTGAAAGAGACTGGATTAGGCAGGATCGTGGTGGATGGTTCCAACTATGGAAAGACCAGCTGGTGAGTTATAGCTGTGGGTGATGATGATGATGATGACGTCCATCGTGTGGTTCGTTCAGCTGATTTGTGATCGATAAAGTGTCGCATGAGAAAACTGTCTCAAATATTTGTAGTGGTTAGGATACCGACTTAGGTACCTATAGTGGTTTCTAGAATAAAGGACACGCGTGAGGGGATATACCTACATTGGCGTGCAACAACCGGCGCCGGGGCCGGCCGCAATAATAGCCGACGAGTTTCAGCACGCACATGACGACCTCTTACCGAACAGACAATAGGATTCGTATTTGCCATTCAATAGGAAGGCATTGCCTGTTCCATTAATTTTTTTGATGTTTGTCGTAAGTTTTCTGTAATCATGAGCCATTTTCAGTAACGCAACAGATTAGAACTGGGAGACGTTGGGTGCCGCGCAAGAACGGTCATTCTGGATATCTATGGGGAGGCCTATGTTCAGCTGTGGACGACCTATAGCTGATATGATTTTGATAATGAACAGATAGAGTTGTGTTACTCTTGAACCAACATCCGCAGGATTTAAAATTGATGCTATTAACGTAAACTTACAAGAGCTGAACTCTACTTACGAGACTTGGATGTTAGATTAGATATACTAGATACAAGAGCTGAACTCTACTTACGAGACTTGGATGTTAGATTAGATATACTCGATACATGATTCCATAAAAGGCACCAGTTTAAAGTTTACTTGAAGGATTTTGCTTCAACAAAGCATATATTTCAAGATTTCGAAGAATGCGCTACAGAGAGATCTTTTTAAGAATGTTCATTAGGTTTCATTCCGTTTTAAACTTGCAATAAAAAATCTGCATTCTAGCATTTCTAGCATAGGTACCTACGTACATTTTTAGAACATCACAAGGCTGTTTTCAGCACTTATTCTATATCTGTTAACTCTTAGAATCATCTCAGACAAGAGACATGCTAAATATTTTAAATCAGCAAAAGTTTAAAATCAAACCCTGAAATGCAATTTCAGACATGTTAAACTGCAATATCGATTCCGTAAGCAGAGATTTCCGACTCCATGACAGATATTAAATCAATCGGAAAAGCTCAATTTTCTTTCTAAGTAATAATGTTCTCTCTAGAATAACTTAGTTACTTAGAGTCATACGTTCATTTCTAAAGCCTTTGTGAGATTGTTCTGTTTGGGATATCTTGATAATAAACAAAATGCACTCACCGAAATGTGCGCTGAGCACCGACCGCGGTCCGCGGAACACAAATCAAATCTAACTTGACGTCGTTCGACAACAACTCCACCGACAACTATTTCAGCAAATTAACACGAATCCACCCATTTCGATACAGTTTCACATTATTTTAGTCACTAAAACATCTATCGTTGATATATGAATAAGGTAATACTGCAAATTAAGTAAATTTTAATATATTTGATTGGTTTATCCAAATATTTGGTATTATTTTCGAGTGGTTGCGAATGACACAGATTCGATACTCACGAAGGGTGGGGCTCTACCGCGCACGCGCGAACGATGCGAAGGGAGGCTTAACCGACTGCGCGTTAGTCTGGGGAGGGTGGCTTTATTTACATATCGGTAATTACTTATCGACTATGTCTACGACAACTTGATGATTTTTTAATTAGGTGTTGTTAAATTACCTACTGCTAAATATGGTCCAGAAACCAGAACAACGTAATTGGGTAAACAAGTTAAACAGTTACCTTATCAAGCAATAGGTACCTACTCGTGTCGCGCACACACCAGCTTACGTATGTCGACTCATACTAAATATTAGTTAAAATACCTTCAGTAAGTGAAAATTTATAAACTAGTTCCCCAGAAATAAAAGACGTTTTCGCAGGTAAGGGTTCCTTCAAAAAAGACGTCTTTAATTTTTCAAAGAGTTGGCAATACGTAACTGCGTAAGGTTACGGCAACCGCTGTGCCGTACGGTCTATGCTTACTGCTACCAGTACCTTCGGCAACTGCTGTGCCGTACGGTCTATGCTTACTGCTACCAGTACCTTCGGCAACCGCTGAGCCGTATGCTTACTGCTACCCAGTGGCAGAATTGCAGTGTTGGCCGCCCTAGGCCCCGGCCATGTTATAAGTACCAGCCGCCCTTGTTTCTTTTCGAAATTCTAGTATATAAAATACTCAACTAACCTCAGAATTGAAATTAATAATAATTGATTACTGAATCTCTCACCGTTCAAATACCCGAGTGAAAAATCGCTGATTAACTATTTTTTAATATACACGCATGTTGTAACAGATTCAGAATATATAATGTTTTTCTTCGTGCTTTTAATTATTATATCTAACATTTAGTAAAACTATCCAAATTGATTTTATTTTGTCATATTTTTATCTTTTTTTGACTTAAATTAAGCCAAAACCAAGTCAAGTTTAAACTTGAATATGACGTTTTTAGGGCTATGCTCGGGGTTTCTCTACGGGATCGAATCAGAAATGAGGAGATACGTAGGAGAACTCAAGTCACCGACATAGCCCGACGGATTAGCACGTTGAAGTGGCAATGGGCAGGCCATATAGCGCTCAGAACAGACGGCCGATGGGGCCGAAAGGTTCTCGAGTGGAGGCCACGGACCGGCAAGCGCAGCGTAGGACGTCCACCCACAAGATGGGCAGACGACTTGGTAAGAACCGCAGGTCGGCGTTGGATTCAGGCCGCTTCCAACCGCAGTTCCTGGAGATCAATGAGGGAGGCCTTTGTCCAGCAGTGGACGTCCTACGGCTGATATGATGATGATGATGATGATGACGTTTTTGTCCTATCCTATCGATCCTAACTAAGCCACATAAGTCAAAATCAAGTTAAATGTTATGGCAATTTTATACTTCTAAAAAAGCAAAGTTTGACTTAACTTTGTCAGAATTAAGTTAAATAAAATTGACATAATTTTGACTTAAATTTTAAGATAAAAGTAAGTTTTATTTTCGACCCAGGATGTACGAAAGTGACTTAGGAAAATTATTGTTATACTATGCGGTGCAGTGCGGCCCGCCAAATTGTGCGCGAGCCTTTACAATATTCGGGTAGATACTTTGAGTTATTTCTTGTTATCATCAGTGAATTTTTTGTCACGATTGGCCGACCCTAATATCTGGCCGCCCTAGGCCCAGGCCTACTGGGCCTTAGGGAAAATACGCCACTGCTGATACCAGTACTTTCGGCAACCGCTGAGCCGTATGCTTAGTGCTACGAGTACCTTCGGCAACCGCTGAGCCGTATGCTTACCGCTACGAGTACCTTCGGCAACCGCTGAGCCGTATGCTTACTGCTACGAGTTCCTACTACCCATCCAGTTTCAATAAATAAAGTAAATATAATTTAATTATAGGTGCATAACCACAATAGTACAACATTACAATACAATTAAACATACTAGTTGTAGCTTTAGTTCAGTAATTTTAATAAATTCATTTATAAATAAAAGTTTCTGATTAAATTCGGATAAATTAAAATGACAATTTAACATTACAGTAAAATTGATAATAAACAATTGTAAAAATAATAATAATTGAAAGTGAATAAATTCATGAATAAATAAAAGTTTTTTACTGACATTATTTAATAATTCGTGTGTCTAAATCAATAGTTTTGTTACCTATATCCTTGAGTATCGTCAGAACCGCAACCAGATTCAAATAAGCTCAAACGCACGCACGGCACGCCGTGGAAGCAAACCTGTCAACAATTTAATTAGTAAGCACAAAGTAAAGGGGTTTTGGCCGCTTCCATATTCAGCTTTATAGTTTATAGCAATATCTTTCTCATAAATAGATTGCAAAATAATGCTGTTGACGCCTAAACTCGCCAAATTACACAAGTCAAAGTATAAAGTCGGCCAAGGCATACTTTTGTTATAATTCAGCTGCTAATGACTTCAGAAAACCAGAAAAAATCCTTCTCCATTTTGGAGGTCCCGCCATATTGGATTTATAGTATATATCTAGTCCCTCATATTATGGACTAGCTGACCAATCCGCGGCTTCGCACGCGTGGTTTGCCAATAAAAAGTAGCCTATGTGTTAATCCAGGTTATGATCTACGTACATACCAAATTTCATCGCAATCGGTTCAGCCGGCGTGAAAGAGTAACAAACATCCATACATACAAACTTTCGCGTTTATAATATTAGTAGGAGTAGGATTTAATGTGACGGTGTATTAGTTTTCATGTTTTAGTTAACCAAAAGAATTAGTCCATCATCGCGGAGATTGGAACTTACGTACCTATCCGTGATAGGTCACTTTTCCTGATTCAAGTGAAGACATATGAACTATTCTCCTGAGCGCATACCTACACATATTTGATCGAGCGAAGCGAGATCTCTAAATCAACTTGGGCAAATCGGCGTTGTATGTATGTATGTTTGTATGTCCGAGGATAACTTTCGAAGCGTTCATGCGATCGTCGTGAAATTTGATACATAGGTATGTAGTGATGGCACAATTTTGGTGTGACTAAATGAGCTAAAAATGTGGGGGGGTTTTTGAGATATTGGGGTTCAAGGGGCTGCTTTTATTTTTAGTTTAATCGCTGTAGTTTAGCCATGATAAAAAGAAAACCTTGACAAAATTCACTGGGTACACCAGTAACCCCACAATTCTGAAATATGGTATTAGTGTAGCTTTAGTGACACAAATATAGGCAAAAGTCTGAAATTCAGAATAACTGCATTTTGTACCCCAAAAAAGAGTATCCAACACCTACCTGTAATTTGAATGAAACTGTAGGTCAAGAAGGTGGTTATTTATTTCGTGGCACTACTTTGTTAGTCAAAGATTACGAATAATATTATTTTTGTTTTTATGGAAGACTCGAGATATCTCAGTTCGGGGCGAACCACTACTTATACAGCCTAACGTTTATTCCAACCTTTAACCATCTACGATTACTGTAATCGTCAATTACACCTTCAATTACCTGAATTACCATCAGGTGAGGTAGCGGTCAAGCGTTTGACTATAACCAATAAAATAGAATCGTGTCGCATGATTCCTCATATTAATGATTCTTCGCATTTTTTAAGAAAATTGAAAACATTTTTTAATATAGTTTATTTACATTTCACTTAAGTATGTAGGTACCATTTTGTTCGATAACTTTTTGCCATCTTGTAGGTAGGGACATGATCCCATTGATATAGAAATTTTGGGGCTTCTGATCAAAATACCGCGACAAGTAGTTTTGGCAGTCCTCTCGTGATGTTAACCTAACACTGCCTAAAGAATTCTGAAGAGACCGAAACAGGTGGAAATCTGAAGGTGCAAGGTCAGGACTATACGGCGGATGCATTAACCCTCCCAGCCAAACTCTCTTAATTTTTGCTGAGTGGCTAAAGATGTGTGAGGTCTAGCGTTGTCATGATGAAAAACCACACCCCTTCTGTTGATTACTTCCGGCCGCTTTCTCTCAACTTCTTGCTTTAATCTCATCAGTTGTTCGCAGTAGAGTTTAGAATCTATGGTCCTGCCTGGTGGTAACAGCTCATAATGAATAATGCCCTTCCAATCCCACCACACACACAGCATCACCTTGTTGCGAGTTAACCCGGGTTTCGCCACAGTCTGTGAAGCCTGACCGGCCTTTGACCACGACCTTTTTCGCACGTTCTTGTCGTACGTGATCTACTTTTCATCACCAGTTATCAGCTTCTTCAAAAATGGTTCGGTTGCATTACGTCGTAATAAAGAATCACAAATGAGTACACTGTTCATTAGGTTTCTTTCAGTGAGCTCGTGGGGTACCCAAATATCGAGCTTGTACCCAGTTATTTTCAAATGGGCCAAAATTGTTTTGTGGTCAATTCCCAGTTCTTCAGCTACGTCGTAACTACTGATATGCCGATCTTGCTCCACTTTTTAAAAAATTGCATCAATTTTATCCGTAATAGGGCGACCAGAGCGACGTGCATCTTTGACATCAAAATTTCCGGATTGAAAACGCTTAAACCAAATTTATGCTACTCTCACAGACACTGCACTAGGTCCATAAACTTAGCAATTTTTTTTCGCGGCTGCGTTGTATTTTTACCTGTTTTGTAGTAAAATTTTAAAATGTATCGAATTTCTTTATTAGATTCATTCATCTTTACAGTACGAAAAACAAATAAAAATCACACATTTTCCTAATTTGAATTTGGAATTATCGTTTTTAAAATTTAAACTTTGAATGATACCAAAACCAGCCAGATACAAATAGTATAGCTGAAGAAATTTTATTACAAGTTCATACATACTATAATGCGAAAAGGCTTTTTCCCCAACCTATTATATGGGACCACTCCTGTTTACTAACCTTTTTAACAAAAAAAGGATCATTGAAATTGAAACGTGGCACAGAATTATCGCCAAACATATAAAAAACAATACTATGTATATGAATAAGAACGAAGGTTATGCTTTCACCTTGTAAGATTGAAGCGTCGCCATCGATGTCTCTCCCAGACGACCCATATGAGCCATTCCTCTTCGCCTAGTTAGCCACTATTAACCTACTTACGAGTATCTCATCGACGCATTGTTCACAGGCTGTACCTAGATATGTATATAGGGTACCTACTTTCGATTCTGATATAATAAAAAAACCCGCCAAGTGCGAGTCGGACTCGCGCACGAAGGGTTCCGTACCATTATCTATAAAAACAGCAAAAAAATCATGTCAATTGTAAGGGAGCCCCACTTAAATACTTTATTTATTTTATTCAATAGCACAATTTTATTTATTTACCTTATTTGAGGTTGGTGCCGATTAAGCTAGTCCTCTAAATTGTATGAGCGCCCATACAACTCAGAGGACTATCTTAATTACATACAACTGTGTATGTATGGGGACACCCTTTAATTGTCAACTTGTTTATTTTTTGGAATTATCCTTTATTTGTGCTGTAAGTTGCTTTTTGCCAAATTTCTGGATTCTAGGTCAACGGTAACTACCATATAGGTTTTCGACCCAAAACCTATAGGGTACTTCCGGTTGAACTAGAATTGTCAATTTTGGTTAAAAGCAAGACGGCACAAGTAAAGGGAAAATTCCGAAAAAAAAAAGTTTAAAATTATGATAAAATCTAGTACTTACAAGTTTTCGCGAAAGTCTAGGTTTGCCCATATCTTTTTATGGTGTTGACTCAGGATCTTGATTTTTATACACCTATTAGGGTCTATAGACCTCTCGTATCTGGTATAAATTTCAACTTGCTAGGTCCACCCGTTCCTGAGAAAATCGGTGGTGACACACGGACAGACGGACAAGAGAGTGATCTTATAAGGGTTCCTTTTTTACCTTTTGAGGCACGGAACCCTAAAAATGTACAAATTACAAATTTATTTATCAGGAAATCATAATAAAAACACGTACACCTGCAATCACCACGTTGGGGGACTTTATCCATGTTTGAATTCATTCATTTTGTTTTGTTTGAACTGCTCACGGAGGTTGACGCAGACAGGGTCTGGAGTGGAGACCAGGCACTCGAAAGCGCAGCGGTGGATGGGTAAGTAAGGAAGCGCACTTGATGGACATGGAAAGACGACCTGGATAAAGGTTGCTGGGAGCCATTGGGTGCAGGTCGCACAAGATCGGTTGCTCTAAGAAATGTATGGGGGAAGCCTATTACTTATGTTAATGGTATGGCGGTTCCAGTGGACGTCCTGTAGCTGATATGATGATGATGATTTGTTAAATTCAAAGCTTTACACCGAAAACCTTACAGGTACAACCGAATTGACTAAACTGCTAAAGTTAAAATCATCGAAATTTAAAATGTAGTAAAACAAAAATTAATTAGTGAAATAATAGTAACGCGCGTCCATTACGTACAACAACTTGAAAGTTGCAAAACCTACAATTATCCACTATTTTCAGGAAAATATGATGTAAAGAATCACCCCTATCGTGAGCCCTAACACACAATAATTTTGAAGAACCGTTTATACCTTGGTACTAGGTAGTGTTGATACTCCATGTACCGGAGCGGGGGTTGTGTAGGCATGGTACGGGCGCTGGGCGCTGGGCGCTGGCGTGCAGGATCGATGCCGCCGCGACACTCCGGCGCCTGGCGCGCGCGGCGAGGGCACACCGAGAAACAGCGCGACCTGCCTCATACACTCGGAACGAGGCCGTGGGCACGAGGGCAGTTCATTTTCCATTTTAAAAAAACCAGTTCCAACTAGCGCGTAATAGATAGGGCTGTCTGGAGATGCACTCGCTAAAGTTTGATTTATTTGCCAAAATCTCAAAGAAACACTTACAATTTGTCCAAAACAATCTCACCTCGTCAGTTATACAAATACAATTTTTGAAGTAAAACTTCTTTACGCACGCTTGACTAAGCTGGTGAATGCGTGACGAGAGCGTTACAAAAAGTGTGTTCGGGCGAGGCGCACTGAAGTTGAGAGGGAGATATAAGTTAGTGAAGATAAAAAGAGAGAGAGAGAGTTACGTTTCGTATATTACTGTAGGGGCAAGAAAAAGAGGTGCGAGCACACATTTTCTTTCTCTCATAGCCAGTTACGTTTCGTATATTGTACACAGTGCAGGCCTATTGACTGTATCACACTGCAGGAGCAAGAGAGAGCAGTGCGCGCGCACTTTTTCCTTCTCTCTTCCTCTCATAGCCAGTGCATGAAATATATAGTATATATATATATATATATATATATCTGAGTCAGTAGTTCGTTTGCGAGTTTGCTAGCGTTACGCGAACGGTGATTTCATAATTATTTTTCGTAATTTAATTTCGTTCTTGAACAATTTTATAAGTTAATATTTTGAAAAGAAGTTTTACTTCAGTCGTGTGGTCTAAAGCACACACGTTTCTTTTTATTTGTTTCTAGTTCCTCAAAAAATAATGTTAACACGACAAATGACATTGACCATTAACTTTGCTTCGATAATCAGCATATGACCGGGCAACGCCATCTGTTAACAGTTAAAAAAATAGTGGCACTCGGAGTCTCACTAATTTTTTTAACTGTTATTTATAGTATTAACTGAGTGCCGACAGAAGTGAAAACTTGGACAAACTAAACTACAGATACGAGGTGTCGGTAACGTTCCAGTGTCGCGAGTTCAATTAATTTTTCCCATCTCAAAAAATGCCCAACGCGCCTAAAGAAGTTTTCACTTCAAAAATGTGAAAACAATTCGAACGGAAAATAATAATAAACAAATACATATGTGATATGATAAGGTCCTTGATTTAGATCATAAGTGTCGGTGTATCATAACATAACATAAACAAATTATGCTCACATAACGAGACGATGCTGCCATAAAGGTAGGTACGGAAACCTCAGCAGGCGAGTCTCACTCGCACGTGACCAGCTGCTCGGTTGGATTTCTTAGGAAGTACATTGAGTAGCACGCAGCTGACGCACCTAAACGGCTAACTTCGAGGGAGCCGATTTTAAATGTGCGAACAATAGCGGAGGCGGTAAAAATTGACGTTTTTTACAAAGTCATCCTTGTGATTTTGATGAATAAATGAATATTGATAAATCCACCTTACAGGTTAAAAAACAAAAGATAATTTGTGTGAATGCGATGGTGTCCTCCAAGAGAAGTCCCGGTGTGTCCCCAGGCGTAGGTTTTACTCTCGTTGGGCGAGAGTTTTGGCAAATCTTCCAGTCGGCAGTCGGCGCGGTGCTAGGGGGACCATCACAACAACTTTCCTCTCCTACCAGTTCACATCACTTGCGATACAACAAGCACTGCGCTGCGTAGGTACTATGCCGCGGTACCGACTGCCCTCCTAACTATGTGGAAATTACAGGTTTAGTGAATATAACATGTTTAAACTGTACCTAGATAAGAGAAGGAAAACTAGAGAAGAAACTTCAACAAAATCATCGCAGTAAAAAAGGTAAGTAAGTATTTGTTTCATTATCATAGGGCGCTTTCTTGTCTAGAGTTTCATAATCTTCATAATTTTCAGCCAATTTTACCCTCAAGCGCAGTCGAGTAAAACATATCCTTTGTCCCAATTGTGGTTCTAATCCATGTGCCTACTGTATATACCAAAATACATCGAAATCGCTCCAGCTGTTTAGTCGTCAAAACGAAACAAACAGACAGAGTTAGGTACTTTCGAATTCATTGATCGAGCGGAGCGGGATCTCTAAATCAAGTTGGGCAAATTGACGTTGTATGTCCGAGGATAACTTTCAAAACGTTTACTCGATCATCGTGAAATTTGGTATATAGGAAGGTAAGTAGTGATTACACAATTTTGGTGTGACTAAATGAGCTAAAAATGTTGGGGGGTTGTTGAGATATAGGGGTTCAAGAAGAGTAAAAAACTCCAAAATGGGACTATCTGGTTAAATAGCACGTCTAATAAAAGGTCTTTGTAAGTAGATTTCGACTCCGTTTTTATTTTTTAGTTTAAACCTTGTAGTTTTTAAGTTATTAGCCATAATAAAAACTGAACTTTGACAAAATTAACAGGGTACACCAGTAACCCCACAGTGCTGTAATTTGTTATGCGTGTAGCTTTAGTGACACATATATAGGAAAAAGTGAACTGAAATTTAGAATAACTGCTAATTCTACTTCAAAAACGGTATCCAAATGACATAAACTCCCGTTACCTGTAATTTGAATGAAACTTTAGGTCAAGTAAATTGGTTACGCATTTCGTGGACTTATTTTATCAGTCAAAGATTAAGGCCGGCTTGCACAACGAGTCCTAAACGTATTTAGCGACTAAACATGTTTAAATTTTACGTATGTGTATGATTTGACAACCCTCTAAATAATATTTAGCCACTAATTACGTTTAGGCGTCGTTGCGTGAGTCGCCCTAGGAATATTTTTTTGTGTTTTGAGAGACTGGAGATCTCAGTTCGGGGACGAACCACTAGTAGGTAAATATTAGTATGGATGAATTTGATTTCATAATACATAAATCCTTAGTATTTTCTAAGAATAACCGAAGAATTCAAATCTAATGTTAACTGTGTCTTTTTTCATAAAAATACTTCTATAAAAATGATAGCAAAACGTATCAAAATGAATGAGTTACAATACTGCTTTACACAAGTTTGCTTGAAATAAGCATAATGCGGTAGGTAGGTATGTTTGAACGGGCATTGGGGCACGGACTAGAAAACACAACGTATAACCTTTGCGTATAACAGCCCGCTAGATGGAAAGACGACCTAAGTAGATACCTACTCGTAATAGAGGTTGCACAAGATCGTTCGCTCTGGAAATGTATAGGAGAGGCGTACTCGTATGTTCAACAGTGACGATGGCTGACGATGATGATGCTGATGTTACAAATCTCACGTTTGAGCACAGATCCTGTGAATAGTTGCAGAGACGCTATGGGTGTGCGTGACGCCGGCGCAGGCGCCGCCGTCAGCTCGGCGTGGCTGACGCCCGCGCTGATGGTCTACTACCTGTGCTGCTGGCCTGGAGATAACAAGTCTGGTGAGGAGGAAAATATCTTTTGATTTATATATATAACTATAGATTTCGCACCAACCGCCTGCCGCGGCTTACCTAAAACTATCCGAAACGCGTATGTGCATCCGTCGCTCGATAGCTGTCCGTTTCAACATGAAAAAGTGTGTATTAAAAAATTTGAAAACATATTTTGCCCCTAGATATAGAAATTGTATATTTTATTTTACAGATTCCAGTTCAGAAAAACATCAAAGTCGGCAATCAACAATAAGACATGGTATGGATATTGTAACTAAATTACAATTAGGTAAAATAGATGTTATGTTTAGGTAATCGAGGTGACCTTATTGGAGTAGAGTATTACTCGCATCTACAATCTCCCAGATTGTACACAGCATCTTCACAATGACCTTACCAGAATCAGTTGCTTCTGCTACTTCAATAAACTCATTTAAAAACAAACTCGATAACTGTTTACGAATTAATAAGGCATTGACGATTAAGATAATAATAATTAAAAGCTATTTTTTTCCAAACTTTGGGTTTACATGTTCGATTATAGGATGTCCCACAGTTCGGTCTGCCTCTTGGCATTGGCCTCTAACACCTTCCACTGGGTTCTGTCTTGTGCTACCCTTCTCCAGTGTTGTCCAGCTGTTTAAGGTCGTCTTCCCATACTGTTTGTTGACGCCCTCTATTGCGCTTACCATTTCTGGGGTACTAATCTGTGACCCTTTTACACCATTCGTATTGAGGATCTCGGATCATGTGGCCTGTCCATCTCCACTTCTGTTAGTCTATTCGGCTAATTATATCAACTACTTTAGTTTTCCCCCTTATTATGCCCCCATAGTTATGCTTCTCTCTGGCCATGGCCCTCTGACATCGTTTCAACTTTTCACTGTGATGTTCGGTGTTTAACCAACTTTCACAGCCATAGGTGATGACTAGAAGTATACATGAGTCGAAGACTCTCTTTTTTTGTTGCATACTTAACTCCTTTGATTTCAAGACTTCTTTCAAGGACCGGTATCTTTTCCATCCATTTGCAGTTCTCCTATCAATTTCTTTGGTGGTTTGGTCTTTGTGAGAGATTATCTGTCCTAGGTAGATGTATTCTGTCACATATTCGAGTGGCTGGTTGTCAATATTAATGGTTACTGCTTCAGAGTTTGTAAGCAATTTTGATTTGTCTTTGTTCATGGAGAGATCTACTTTCGTGCTTTCTTTCATCAGTGATTTTATCATTGTCTTTAAGTTTACCGGGTTTTCTTCAAACAGGACTATATAAGACCTTACTTCATAGGATCATATCATCCGCAAATCTTAGGTGGTTCAGTTTTACACCTTGCACGTTGAGGCTGAAGTTGTTCCATTCTAGTTTGCGGAAGATACCTTCCCGAGCGGCTGAAAACAAAACGCGGTTCAGAAAACATACGCCGGAAGTGAGTTCCACTCATTACATGTGGTAACAAGAAAAGCTTTGAAAGCAAGTTTTTCCTCTTCTCTATGAGTTGTAGTGTTGTGTCACTTAAACTGTATTTATTTGCTCTACTGTTCTCACATTTTAATTGAGTTAATAGAGCTTTCCTTAGTTTGTAGGATCATCTGAGTTGTCGTCACTGTCCTCCGTTATTTCTTCAGCTGATTCAATCAGGGTTTGAGCAATTTTCTCTAGGGTTTCTTTATGTAGTGTTCTGTTTTATTTGAAGATAGGTCCGTAACATGCGATGGTCTGTGTTGAAATTGAATTTGGTTAAGATTGATGTGTCCGTGGAGGCTTTTTACAAAAAATACAACCATTTATATAAGATTATTTATCATCTATTCAACAGGACTGACCCATGAAATAAACAATGATGTGTTGCTCTGTAAACAAAGTTTTTTATTTTATTGAAATATCTCTAAAATCCTAAACTATTTACACTATTATACAATACCAAAACACCTACCTGTAAACAAAGAAACGACATTAAAGCTTATTCTTCATTATTAGGTAATCCATAACACTTTTAGTTCGGTATTAAATCATATTACAATTTTTATCAAAAGACAAATCACTGTTTGACATTGCAAACTGTCATATTATTTTTTAACACGCCTAACCTGCTTTAAGGATATTCTATACTCACAACCAACCTTCTTTATCGACAGCGCGACACAATTCAAATTCTAAGGAATAGGTACGATTTCTTTACATCTCCCCCCCCCCATAAATAGAAAATTTACTGCAAATTTTCGCTAAATTAATCCATCCTCGACTGTATCTTCTTTTTCATCTTCTTCTAAAGTAGTGGCTGGAGTAAGTTTTGTTAGATGAAAAAGGTTTGATTCTGTCTTTTTGTGACCTGTATCTATTCTGTATATGGAGTTAGAAATTTTTTCAACAATCTCATATGGTCCAATTTTCAACTCATCTAATTTCTTCCTGTTTAGCTTGTTTCCGTTTTCGACATACACCATGTCACCTACATTAAATACGCAGTACTTCCGATTTCTGTCAAATAAGTTCTTGTTGTAGTTATGTGATTTTATTGTATTCTCAAGTGCTGTTTTTCTATCTCTAATCAAATCACTTTTGGACTTTGCCTGTGTTAGTTCACTTGGTAAAATAGTGGCATCTGTACCGTATAGGAGATAACTTGGTGTGAAACCAGTGACTGAGTGATAAGTCTCATTATATTTATTTACGCATTCTTGAGCTATTGTTGTCCAGGCTTTGGTTTTTTCCTTTTCATTTACTTTACATCTAATTTTATTTACTAATGTTTGATTCAGCCTCTCATTAAGACCATTCGAAAAAGGTGCATTTACTGCTGTGAAAACCATTTGTATGCGCCTATCATTTAAGAATTTTTTGAATTCTTTTGAATTGATTCCTGGATATTGGTCTGTGAGTACCATACCAATATCCTCAGTGTCTGTTATTTTCGTTACTAATTTTATAAAATCATTTGCACTTTGTGTTTTTGATGTTTGAATAAATGCATATCTTGTAAAGTGATCTACCAACAGATGTAGATATTTCTTTGTTGATCTTGAACCTCCAAAACCACCAATGGTGTCTATGGAGACTATTTCGAAAGGTTTTTCTGCTGGGCCTAGATGAGACATAAAACCAAATTTGTCGTGTCCTCTCGATTTATTTTTAATGCACGTTTCACAACTTCTACAAATTTTTTTTATGTTTCTTGTCAAATTGCTGACCGCGAAGTACGGACTTATCGTCTTCTGCATCTGTCCAATCCCAATATGACACAGGTTTTCATGTATATTTTTTAGGAGTCTCGTGCTAAATTCTTCTGAAATAATTACTTTTTCTTTTTTATTTACCTTCTTTAAGTATACGTTTTGTTTTACAATCAATTTATTTTTTCTCTTTTGTATATCTTCATTCTTATTTTGATCTTCCAAAATATTTTTCAGTGTAACCAAGTTCACGACTTTCAATTGTTCATCTGTATTTGCATCTGATTCTAATACTGGATTCCTGCTTAAACAATCTGCTTCTAAATTTTGTTTTCCTGGAGAATATTTTATTTTAAACTCATATTGCGATAGATAATATGTTAAATCACCGAGCTCTTCATCGGTTCTAGATTTTAAATTCATATTTTCTAGTGGTTTGTGATCTGAGTAAACTATAAATGATTTACCTATCAGCCAATATTGCCAGTATCTCACCGCTTCTTTTATGGCTAAACATTCTAAATATATGGCTTTCTTCTTCTTCTGGGCTCCATTTAGTTTTTTCGAAAAGTAAGCGACTGGTTTTTCTTTTCCGTCTGGTTGTATCTGTTTTAAAATGGCTCCAATACCCTCTATAGAGGCATCTGTATAAATGTTGATTGGCAAATCTTGATCAAAAATCTCCAGAACTGGTTGCGAGCAAAGCAATTTTTTTATCGTATCAAATGCATTTTGGCACTTGTCGGACCAATCAAATTTTTTATTTTTCCTGAGTAAATTATGCAATGGGTCTAATATTATTGAACTATTTGGTATAAACTCATGGTAAAAGTTTATTTTCCCTAGAAATTGTCTTATATTTTTCTGCGTTTTTGGGACAGGAAAATCCTTAATTGAAATCAAGTTATCTTTGACTGGTTTAATGGAATTATTTTGTATTATATGACCCAGGTATTTTACTGAGTCTGATGCAAATGTGCATTTTGTAAATTTTAATCTGAACCCTTCTGTCTTAATTGCATTCAGCAACTGTGTAAGGTGATCAAGATGTTCAGCAAAAGTTTTAGAAAATATAAGAATATCATCTATATAGTTAACTGTAAATTCCGTAAGTTTATACTTTCTCAATATACTACTCAATATCCTCTGAAAAATGGCTGGCGAGGTCTTAAGTCCAAAAGGAAGACAAGTCCACTGAAAATGCCCTTCTTGTGTAACAAATCCTGTCTTTTTCCTGTCCTCAACTCGTAAAGGAATAGACCAAAATGCAGAGTTTATGTCTAAGGTTGTAAAAAAATTGCAATTTCTGGTTTTTATCATTAGATCTTCAATTAAGGGAAATGGTTGAGCCTGCGGTACTACTATTTTATTCAAATCTCTAAAGTCTATACATAGCCTTGATTTTCTGTTTTCTTCTTTTTTATATGCCAAAGTGACAGGTGCAGCAAATGGACTGTAGGATTCTTCTATCAGCTTACTATCCAGTAACTTTGCAATCTGTGTTTCAATCTCTTTTTTATCTTCTACAGTGCATCTGTAAGGCCTTTTACTACAATACCTGTCCACACATAAATCTATCTTTGCTTCATATTCATTCACAGTGCCAATATCGTATTTGTCTTTGGCAAAAACTGATTTGTATTTGCAAATCAGTGTATTTATTTCTGACTTTTGATATTCATTTAAATGATTTATTTTCATTTCAAAATCTTCCTCTTTCACATGTTCATTAAAATTTATTTTATATTCTTCCATGTTATTTTTATTTTCTATGTTTTTTATATTAGTATTTGTATCTATATATGTAGAGGTGTCCTCAGTTTTATTTCTTGTTTCATTATTTATACAACATTTCTGTGTTATTCTTAAATCTTCATCTTGGATTAATTTAAAGTCTTTTATTAAATCCAAACCAATCAAAAAGTCATATTTAAAGTTTTGTTCATCGATAATGTATACATCAATTATTTTTTCCAATTCAAAAATCTTTAATTTCAAAGTTGTCAAACCACTTGTCTTTTTAACACCATTAATCGTTACTAAATCTGCTTCATTCAATTCGTTTCCCTTTCCTTTTATTTTTAATAATTTAGAATTAATCAGAGAAACATTTGATCCCGAATCATAAACTCCATATATCTCTAGTTTATCATTCAATAGTAGTTTGACATTTATTAATGGTGTTACTATTAGTTTTTTTTAGCCGTTTCATTTAACTCTGCTTCGATCACCGAATTGTTTACATGTCTAATTATATTTTTCTTTATATTTTCATCCTTGATTGTTTTAAACCAGCATGTAGCCTCAGGGTGATAACGAGTCCCTTTATTTAATTTTTCACATATCTTACATGGGTTTTTAACCCCATTTTTACTACAAGTTCCTAGATTTCCATGTTTTCTCATAGGCAAATAACTTCTTTTATTTACCATATGTTCATACTTACTCACTTCGTTAAACAAATCCACTGTATCCTTTAATGCTTCTCTATCAATATTGTTGCGTATGAATTCCGGTAAACCAGCTGCAATAAGATCTACTAAAGTACCGGTATCAATTGTTCTCCTCATATTCAATAAAAGTTTTTCTTTTCTGATAGCGTAATCCAACAATGAACCATCCTTATATTTAAATAATAATGCATGATTGACTGGGTTCCATCCCTTGTTTACAAATGATTCACAAAATTTGTTTTTCCACTCCGACCATTCTGAGTTCATAGTTAATTTTATAACCATTGAAGCATACCAGTCTACACAACTTTTGTCCAGAAACAATCTAAGTATTTCGATTTTTTTCTCATCCGTAGTCACATCAAAGCGTATGCATTCTTTTTCAAAAATATCAATCCAGTAGTTTGCATTCGAATTTTTGCTTGTAAATTTTTCAATCACAAATTTCTCTGCAATATGCTTTAAACTTTGCTGTTTACTCACCTGTGTATTTTCTACTAATTTCTCAAACAACTTTTCCAGTGTGCCTGTCTCTGTTTGAAGTACACTTGCTACTTTTTCCTGATTTAATTCTTCTAGATATTGATTCCCAAATTGTACATTACCATCTTCATCCGTGTAAGTTTCTTTGAGTTCTTTTGTCATCGTTATCCACACTCTTCTCACATGGTACCTCTTTTTTAAACTATTTTTTACTTTATCAAAAACCGCTGTTTTTATTACTTCCTCATGATGACGAGTTGATTGTAGCTCTCTGGGTATTGCATAAACTTTATCCTCACTTGTGGATATTGTGGTTATAGATAAAACGTTTGATTTTCCATCACTTCCAGGCAATAGAGTAAATTCGAAACGAAGTTTTTCCATTTTCAATTGCGTCTTATAAACAAAAATGTCGTTTTATAAGATTATTTATCATCTATTCAACAGGACTGACCCATGAAATAAACAATGATGTGTTGCTCTGTAAACAAAGTTTTTTATTTTATTGAAATATCTCTAAAATCCTAAACTATTTACACTATTATACAATACCAAAACACCTACCTGTAAACAAAGAAACGACATTAAAGCTTATTCTTCATTATTAGGTAATCCATAACACTTTTAGTTCGGTATTAAATCATATTACAATTTTTATCAAAAGACAAATCACTGTTTGACATTGCAAACTGTCATATTATTTTTTAACACGCCTAACCTGCTTTAAGGATATTCTATACTCACAACCAACCTTCTTTATCGACAGCGCGACACAATTCAAATTCTAAGGAATAGGTACGATTTCTTTACATTTATATAAAAAGTAATAATTGTGGAGTTGATTTAATTCTAAAATAATCACGTTTCAGAATCGGGATCGCGTCGGTCCAGTCATTTGTTTGGGAATCGGATCGCGACGAGTGCTGTGTCGTTGCATCTGCCCAGTACATCAGGTAATTTTCAAATACCGTGATATGAAAATCAAAAAATATCAAGATGCTACTAAACTTTATATGGTTATTTGCCAGGTACTAAAAAGGAGCCCCTATCCGCCTACAGAAGTCACGAAGAGATAGGTCGTCGGAAGTCTCACCACGAACTCACGACTAAAGAGTCGACCCACTACCACTCGGCACCATCAGTCATCGACGAGGTCATCCACAGGAGAGACTGGGACAGATCCACCAGAGAGCTGTACATTCCACTCAAACCAGAAACGCTGAACGATACCTACTCCATCTCCAGCGACAGTCTTGACAAAGCGCCTCACGCAGAGCCGGAATCCTCCTCCAGCGATGAACACAAGACAGATGAACAAATCGTCGGTAGAACTTGCAAAAAACATTACACTAATATCAAATCTTCTAAGGGTAACAAGGAGAAGCAAGTTGAAGAGGATAAAGACTGCGATGCCACGGAAGTGTCCAGCTTCTACATAGGTGATAACGACGTGAGTGCGACTGTAAGTCATTCACCTAAACGAGATGATTCGCAGGCAAAGTCGATCTACAAAGCGAAGGAGGCAAAGCAATGCTTCAACGAATCAATCCGGTGCAAGGATCGGCCCAGACAAACGCTAGTCCCTCTGGAGGAACATCAGCCGAGAATGTTTGGTTTCTGTTTGGATGACGTCATCGATCAGCTAGATACTTTGGACAGGTCAGGCGCGATGCATCACTCCATCGAGTCGAGGATCAGTTTGTCGAAGCCGGCGTTCCCTCCGCCGTCTGTTGGTAAGTTAGTGTGATTTCTCGACAGCATTGTTTGTTGTCAAATATATTGTTTATGTGACGGCAGCTAGGCTAATGCAGCCTGGCATCGACCACCGAATAATAATATTCTTGGGTTCCTAGTGAGCGCGCTTCAATGGGCCATCATATTAAGTTGGATTAGCTATCGCAGCCAGGTATTGTTTAGGAGTCAAAAGTTTTGTGCCAAGAAACTGCTTAACTTACCTGCAGCAGATTGGCTATTTCTATTTCATGTGATTCGATGTGCTGATAACGTTTAACCCCTCGCTGCTTCCCGTCTTGTTTAATTCAGTTATCTATGGTTACACTATCTGTATGCATAACAAGCTTGTGCATGCGAGTGTTTGTGGCATGCGAGCAGAGCCTGCCGGGTACGAGGGCGGCGCGTGCTATCTGGCGGAGAGCGGGTCGGTGGCGGGGCTCCGCGGGCCGGCGCGGGCTCCCCCGGCCCCGGCCCCAGAGCGCCAGGGCAGCAGCTTGCGCGCGAGGCACGCTAGCGATGGAGATATCCTCGCGCCGCCACAACGACCCGAGTCCGGGGCGTTCTCAGGTGAGGGTGTCGTGGCTTCGTGACATCGTGACAGCTGGCAAGCCTAACTCTTATCTCTCACTAATCATCTTTTATTCTTAACTTGTAAACCTTACCTACTGGACTTTTGCATAAAATACATAAATACCTACCTACCCTACCTAGTGAATGAATTATATTTAATCTCGAATTATATTAATTGATTATTGTGAATTGTTGATGGATGTATGAAAACTGTCACAAAAACGTGCATCGTCTTGATTCACTTTCGTGCCTGATCTTGTACATCTTGAGGATTATGTTAAATAGTCTTGTATATTGTAACGCTAATTAAACACAAGTTTAATTTAACTTGAATTTATTTACAAAATTAGATCTCAGAGTGAGGGTAGTTACAATATTTGCGTCCGAACCACGCTGAACTTAAAATGTAGTAAGCCACTGGCCTTAGCTGTAGAAGAAGCAGGAAATCCGCCGTAGTCAGGAAGTAGGTACGGGTATCGGGTCTTCAGCTCCCGCAACGGTGTAGCTAGTGGAGCTTGCGCAACGGTGTAGGTAGATAGTGGAGCTCGCGCAACGGCGTAGTAGAGGAATTCCAAAGCAGATAGGCTGGCCTCAGCCCGGTAGAAGGAACCCTGGAATTCCCATCCAGTGGTTTAGAAAAATGACCATTTTCCATGTTTGACTGCGACATCCTCCCTTTTTTTTCTAAGCGAAAGCGCAATGGCTACTAGCAAATGGTAGTGATCGATGATGTGGCAGTCAAACAATGGTAGGCTAATAATGGTAGGTATATAAACTTAAATTAGAACAGACAGTAGGTAGGTAGAAGGTTAATGAATCTAATGAGAGAATTTAAATGATATCTGAATGGTAAGAATGGTATAGGTTAAATGAGATAGAAATGATTATAAAAATGGATAGTGAACATGTATATTTGTGATGTATAACGTCACAAGGTAACTTGCAAGCTTAGCATTGGCCTTACACTATAATAAGCACTACTAAATTAACGGTATAATGACAACGACAGACTACACATTGTCCGTTACAATTGAATGATTCAGAACAATAGAACTATAGCTATATACACAAATAAACAACACTCACCCAATATGGGGTACACACGGCACTGATTTTAGGTTGTACTATAGGTTTATGTAAGGATTATGTAGCACAAGGTAGGTAGGTACCGAACAGGTATAAAATATTGTTCCGCGTACAGGCAGTTATTGTATCTCGCCTCACACGACAATGGCTCGCTCGTCGCTCGTGTCACCTTTAGTGACCGCGTCCCCCGTACTTCTTACTCCTGCGCCTTCCCACTTGGGGAGATTGCTAATTGTGGTTACGAAGCTAATTTATAATAGGTTCTATGTTTAAACCACTTCGGTAGGTTTTTCAGTAGCAGTTTCCTAATAAATTGGTAATTAGATTTAAATATGTTTAAAAATACTAGATATTTTAAAGTGGTATTTACGTAAATTTTAGACTGTTACAATATTTAATCCCTAGAGGCCCAAAAGGGTACAGGATCTGTTCCAGCGGCATTTGAGGGAGGAGGCTTACTCCAGTAATGAGCTTCATTTGATTTTTTAATGATGATGGTAATATTAATATAAAGTCATTTTGATAGGTAAAATACAAAGTATGAATCAAGAAGTCTTGCGTAACACTATTAAAGTGTGTAAACCAATGTTTCAGAGAGTGACTTGGACCTGGAGCTCGAAGGCACAGAGGAGGTGCCGCCCGCGTACCACGAGCTCAAGCTGTACGCGTCTCCGGAGCGGAAAGAAACGGCTATCTAAATAGATTACTTAGAGAATTAGAGAAAAGCCAATCTATTGTTGTTATTGTAAATCCACCTTCAATCCCGTAACAAGACAGTGATTTTAATGTTTTGATTTTAACGCCATTTTAAGGTGGTGATGCGAAGAATGAGTTTGTAAACTCTATTGAGTTGATCTACTTATTGCAGAAAGAAGTTTAAGATAAGTTATGCGCCTGTAACACGCCCTGCTCTTCATATTTTGTTAGTTTTACGTTTTATGAAAGATAATTAGATAGGGTCAATTATGTTACAAAGTACTTTTTAAAATGTTAGACTCAACTTAAGATGTTAACGAGGTGGAGATTCTATTATTGCCAAGCAAATGTTGTTCAAAGCTGAGAGATGCTTTTCTTTACAAAAATGTATTTCTAGCTGACTTACCTACTTAGTAATGAATGTTCTATATCGTGTTTTATTTGAATTTCCAAAATTAAACAAGTTGTTTAAATATAAATAAAACATTTATTTTGAACAATACAAAGGGTTATAAAAACTGTATAAAGACGTACAATCACAAAGCGAGCTTAGGTATAACACAAACAATTTACTTAACTTCAATACAAAACCATATTCGATTACATTTTCAATTCAAAAAGTTATTTTATAGGTTCATCCATACATTTTGCACTATGATAACTATTCTAAGCCTTAATACTTGGTCACAACAATACGGTTAGCGTAATAGGATATTATGTTTAGGTACATACATCTAGATACTGACTTACTAACTATTTTACTTACTTCTTTCCTAGAAATAAAGAAACAGCATTAAAAGTTACAATATATATCAAATTTCCGACTAAGGACTTATCTAAAGAAAATTTAACTTTTCCTATGTAGCTAGAACATGCCCCAAGTCAAAGGCCAGAAACCTGGCCTTTGACCTGGCCCCGGATAGAAGCTGTGACCAGAACTATGTAGTATCGTTGTTCTCTTTTGGATTGCACGACCAAAAACATGTCTTTTTTACAACTTTTGATTAAACTTGTGAAATCTTGGATGGGCAAAACCTTTCAGAAGTAAGTTGAAAGTGAGGAGCTCTAAGTATCCCCATTTACCTTACCATACCCCATTACAAAACACAACTCGTGAATCTTCTCGTATTCAGAACAGCGAAGGAACTTTTAACCGTTTGGCACAAAACACTATTTCATCCACCGCGTTATTCAAAAAGCCGTCTTTTCAAATACCTGGCCATTCATAAGTTAAATTATAACTTTTTCAATGTCCTTCTCCACTTTTTAGGGTTCCGTTCCGTACTTACCCCAAAAGAAAAACATGAACACATAAAGGATCACTTCTTGTCACTTCACTTCTGTCTGTCTGTCAAACCCCTTTGTCTCAGGAACGCGTGGAGGTATCAAGTTGAAATTAATATCAAATACGTAGGTCTACGGTCCCTTGGAGCTGTAAAAAAGAAAGTTAACGCAATCAAAAAATACGGCCATTTATGCCGTATATTTTGCTCGCAACAAATCAAAACCTATAGGGTACTTACTTCCCGTTGACCTAGACTCTAGAATGAAATTTGGCAAGAAGCTCGGTCTCACAGCACAAGTAACAGAAAATATGTCGATGTACTAGGATAATTTGTAGTCAGATAAAAAAAAAATACGAAATCCTTGGTGCGCAAGTCAGACTCGCACTTGTCCGGTTTTTCCCTTGAAGAGCGGAAAATAGTGTTCCAAAACCACGAGCAGAGCTTATGCCAAGTAAGATCCTCACTCGTTCCTTACTCGTGTGTGACAGCCACAGCTTCCAAAGCAATGCAAGGTACTGGCAGAGCTGGCAGCTTATCCGCCGGCTCAGCCCGCGGGGGGACAGCTTCCGGCACGGGGGGTGGAGGCGGCGCAGGGCCCGTGTCCGCGGGGCGCGGGTCCGGCGAGCGCCCCGCGGGGAACACCTGGTCTCCTTGAGGAATGTAGCCAGCGGGCAGCTGCCGGCAGAGCGCCGCCATCGCCGTAGCGCTGTCGCGGACCACTGCATACAAATTATTTAAATTTGAAACACTAGAGGCTCAAAACTGATATATTCCTAGCTAGGTGCATTGTTATAAGTACGAGGGGCGTAAGTTATCAATAGAACCCGAGGTTAAAGCGAGCGAGGACGCTAATGAGTAATTAATTGTACTGAGAATTCCCGTTAAATTGGTGTACCGGTGAGAAGGCGATGGATACCTCTAATTAAGACAGAAACTGTTCGTCGGTACACCCGCCTTGACGAACCTACTCGTATTAAAAATGCGTTATCCGAAAGCACAGTTTAGTTCCATTTCATTTCATTTATTCATATCCTTTGACAAATTACATGTGCTTGGACAAGTCAGAAGTTGTCCCCAACCACCCGATGTGACGTCATAAATCGACCACCCAACCAGGAAAATGAATAGTTATGGCCCGACAGCGGCCGGCCCGCCTACACACAATGCGATATGGTTGTACGTGACGTCACGTCGGGTGGCTGGCGAACTGGGTCGTCTGTCAATGCTTTAAGATGTTCGCTTACTTGGTTGTACGGGATAGGCGGCTGGGGCCTTCTTGGCACAGGGAGTGGACGGAACCGTTGATAGTGACTCGTTTGACGATAGCTCTGAAAGTATCCAAACACATATTAATCAGGCCAACGGTTACACACATCGCAAGATAAATAAAAATACATTTATTAACACGAAGAATATACAATCATTTACAGACTACAAAATACAGATGAAACAGTTGAATCATCTAAAGACCGTTGCAAACGATCTATAGGTAGTTCATCTGCTCCAGGTCACCAGGCGGAAGTGCCCCTAAGACACACAATTTAATGAAGGAACTATTATAGCCTTCCGTGCTTCAGGGAAATTGCCACCAGCAACACTTACTCCCTAATTATTAATTTGCTTAGTTTGGGGCTAGATAACACTGTGTCAAATGTCCAGCACTATTTTTAAATTTGTATACAGTCAAACATAGATATTTATTGTTTCATGTTTGCTTTTATGATTGAGGTTTACTGCAAGACTTTTGGTCTAAGCCTAAGGCATGGGCCCCGCTGGGGAAGTGGGAGTAAGCGTTCATACGATCTTACCCCTGATCTTATTAATGAAAAAGTAGCAGGCGTAGCAGCACAGCATGACGATCAGGCCGATGATGGCCGCCATCGCCACGTAGTACGAGAAGTGGCTCTTGGAGCGCTCGTCCGGGACCACCTTCCTGACTCCCATCCTGGAAACGAACGCCGACTTACACTTATCTAATAATCACTTTATAATCTTGAGCCCACACTCAAGACCTAGGTCTATGTTTACCTAGGCACTAGCTGTGATTCCCGTATTGAGTTTATCAAGAACCACGAGAACCACACCATATAGACAGGTGCCAAATATACGAGTATGCAGGTCATAATCATCCCGCGGCGTGCATATATAGTAGGTATTTGGTTGAGATATTCTCGCTAACAATAAATAGGTAGAATAACTTGGTAAGCATGTGGAAGAGCCTCACCTGCGTTGCATATTTTGAAAACTCTACTTTTGAGATAGAGTAACTTAATAAGCTTGGTACAAAGAAAAAAATATAAAAGATGTTATCATTTACATAGTATTATAATAACTCCTTACCTGATTGAAAATTGATAATTGTTTGGTTCAGTCCCTATCATTCACCCACAGACAACCACCTCATAACCGGACGCAACGAAACCTCAATTAATTTCGGCATATTAATTATAAAATCATGTATACTTAACTTGTTTTGTGTAAAAATTTAAATTTTATATAGACGAGAACCGCTCATGGCTAGACATGATGGTACTGTGACCGTCTCGTCCTGAGCTCTGCTGCGAGCTGTGACTCATCTACAGGCACGGATCTACACCGCGAGTAGCGCGGCTCATTCTCACATTTATATTAATACTTGATACTCAATCGTTTATTGTATTTCACTATGTAATAGTAGGTGGGAATTGATAGGTACATGATCACAATATTGCTAATGGCCCCGCCCCGGTTGGACACAACATTATTATGCAGAGAGGAGGACGTCATTCTTCTATTACTATCTTAACAAACGTGCAACTTATGTTGGTTTGACTGTTGCTCTAAAACGTCTCAACAAATAAATAAATAATAGGTACCTACTGAACATTTCACACAGTGCTATCTAGCCCCAAACGAAAAAAAAACTTGTTCTATGCTATGGAACCAAATATTTACATAATTTTTTTTATAAATACATACTTACCTACCTACTAGAGAAACACCCAAACTCGAAACGAATGTCTGGAGACATGCAAACATATGTAACGCAGCGGGAATCGAACCCGCAACCTCCTTCGTCTCAGCCAGATAGTCCCTCACTGTGCCACAGAGGATGTCAATAATTGATGATATTTGTCAGAACCTACCATATTTAGTTTATAAGCTAAAGTAGTTTTACCTCATACACCTATGTGGAAGCTAGTGTTAGGTACACTAGCTTCCACATAGGTACACGTACACGTGTTCCTCTCGCTCAGTGAACATTATTTATTTTCCTCGGGCCACATTCACAAAGCACGGCGAGTGTTCGAGTTTATTATTTCTCTGCCTATCTCTATCTCTCAATGATCGACAAACAACGCACACATTCGCCATAGATAGTTACACGATATGGCCCATCGATGACCATCTTCATAATTTATAGCCATATTGGGTGGCTGTTGGCTATATACCATGCGTACCTACTTACCCTAAACTAACATTAGTGTTACCAGAATCATGTATTCCTCTCAATCTCAACGTGTACATCGACTCCTCCTTCAACATCCTTAATACACTTCTGCAATTTGCCCCAAGACTACGTAAATACCGTGACTTTTCTCGAATCGTCTACAAGGCAGTTTACAAATAGGAGCACTGTGCGTGTGTGTGTGTGTGTCCTGACAGGAGGGACGGAGTAGACGCGGCAACAAGTGCGCCGCCACTCCGGCGCCCGGAGCACGCCGCCGCCGCCGCCGCCGCCGCAGGGGTGACACGCGCTACTGGAACTTTCACAAATATAAAAATGCTTCTTTTTTGTTTTGAAGAGTTTCATCTTTATACTTATTGTAGCTTCCGCCCGCGGCTTCGCACGCGTGGTTTTTCAATAAAAAGTAGCCTATGTGTAGTAGCCAGGTCCTAATCTATCCACATACTAAATTTCATCGAAATTTATTCAGACATTATTTTTTTTATACATTATAGGCTTGCGTTTGACCACAATCTCGCCTGATGGTAAGCGATGATGCAGTCTACGATGGTACACGCTTGCCTAGAAGAAACTTATTCACTCGCGACTTAAAGATACCCAGGCTGTAGCTATCTGGAAACACAGACTCTGGCAAGGCGTTCCACTCTTTGGCGGTGCGCATAATACCGCTTTGTGCGAATGGGAGGTATTTCTACCATATAGCAGTGGCGCACCGCAGAGCGTCTGGTTGTCCGTTGATAGAATGGAGATGGTGGGATCAGGTTGAAAAGTTCCGCCGCACACTCCCCGAAATGTACTCGATAAAAAACCGAGAGGCTAGCAACCTTTCGTCGATGCTCCTGGCTGAGGAGCCTTGCATCAATTAGCTCATCGTTGCCTATGAGCTTCTTGGCTCTTTTCTCAATTGATTCCAGAGCTTCAAGTTGGTACTTCGCTAATCCGTCCCAGGAGTGAGAGCAGTACTCCAAACACGATCGGACTTGTGCTTGATACAAGTTGAGCAACTGTCCTGCTGTGAAGTTTACTGAGCCTCACCTTTACGAGTATACCAAGCTTTTTAGCAGCCAACTGGGCTTTCGATTCAATGTAGGAGCCGAAATTGAGACCATTGACATTATGACGTGATTGAGTAACAAACAAACATCCAAACTTTCGCAGGTATAATATTAGTGTGATCTAATTCCGGTGTGTGTGTGTTCGTACTTCTAGCCGTTTAGGAGAAGAATCACAACACAAATTTGTTTTCCCACGCGTGCGAATAACTTTAGGTCAGAGCTGAATCTGCATTAATTGTACCTACTTATACGCAATACGAGTACGTAACTCGTAGATACAGCACCAGAGAATACATTCTTTTCTTTTGTAACAATTATTAATTATTTCTCAATTACAAATATTTATTTGTGAACACAGGTAGGTAGGTAGTTGTCAAAGATGTTACAATCTGAAGACTCGGAAGACTTCGGAGGTTTAAAATCATATTGTATTTATGAATAAATTGTACCAAAACGCTTCAAAGCTTCAAACGCGCAGTAGATTTTCTTCTTTAACTATGGCGCTTGATTCCAACAATTTGGGCGATCCAATACGTCATCGAATATTCTAGAGCTCCCTTTATCTTGTTTACAATGTTTGGTCTGTCGGTATGTCGTGTAGTTTAGTGTCAACCCTCGTACGGCAGGATGGTGTCGCGACCGGCCGGTGCCGGAGGATGTCCGCACATGCGCGACGGCGCCGGACGCTGACCCATCATCGCCAAGGGTCGTATACACCACGCTCCCGATACCTCCATATTCACTATATACACCAATTATTGACATTTACCAGTAGACCCATACCACGTTTACACATTCGAGCGACGAATAGCGAGCGCGCTCGTCACTCGCCTCACCCGCGAGCAGAGAGCGCTCACCTCACGCGCGAGCAGCGAGTGCTCGCGTCGTCGTCGACTCATGTAGATTACGCGTGCATTTAGACGAGTATGTAAACGCCCCCGCAGGAGGAAACAGATTCCGTAGCAGTGTCGTAGCGAGCTCGCTCGTCACTCGCCTCACCCGCGAGCAGCGAGCGCTCACCTCACGCGCGAGCAGCGAGTGCTCGCGTCGTCGTCGACTCGTGTAGATTACGCGTGAATTTAGACGAGTATGTAAACGCCCCCGCAGGAGGAAACATATTCCGTAGCAGTGTCGTAGCGAGCGCGCTCGTCACTCGCCTCACCCGCGACCAGCGAGCGCTCACCTCACGCGCGAGCAGCGAGTGCTCGCGTCGTCGTCGACTCGTGTAGATTACGCGTGCATTTAGACGAGTATGTAAACGCCCCCGCAGGAGGAAACAGATTCCGTAGCAGTGTCGTAGCGAGCGCGCTCGTCACTCGCCTCACCCGCGAGCAGCGAGCGCTCACCTCACGCGCGAGCAGCGAGTGCTCGCGTCGTCGTCGACTCGTGTAGATTACGCGTGCATTTAGACGAGTATGTAAACGCCCCCGCAGGAGGAAACAGATTCCGTAGCAGTGTCGTAGCGAGCGCGCTACGCCGTAGCGGGCGGCATAGCGCGTAGCAATCATGGAATGCGAAGATTTTTACTTCAGAGCGCTTTGGAGGCTTTGTACTTGTACATAAGGAAACAGTCTATTTTACGACTTTTTGAAATAAGATGATAGTTTTGAAAACTTAACACAGCTGTTTCCGGTTAGAACCAAATTGCATTAAAAGTAACGGTTAAACTAGTCACGTAGCTACCGGAGGGCTAGACGGGGCAGTGCCCCGGGCCCCTCGGACTCTCACTTACAAACTATAAATTGAACTAGTGAAAATTTCGCCCACATTCGGAGTGTAAATAAACCAGATTCCAGGAACGCGACTTTAATAATGGCAACTTATTAGAAAAAAACGAGTGTGCTTTTGACACGACTGAAGTAAAACTTTTTTTTCAAAATATTTCATTTATAAAATTGTTCAATTACAAAATTGTCCACACGTCTGTAGGTCGATCAGTCTATGTTCATTCTGGACAGAAGCAACTCACACTCGCACACGTTTAAAAATATACGAAACGTAACTCTCTCTTTCTATCTTCACTAACTTTTATCTCCCTCTCAACTTCCGTTCACACTTTTCGTAACGCATTCACCAGCTTACTCCCCAAGTCAAGCGTGCGTAAAGAAGCGTTGCTTCAAAAATACAGGGGAATTCCCAACAAGTCTCGAACATCTTTGTTGGAAACTCCCCTGTATTCTTAGGCTGGTTTGATAGTCGCGCCGACTAACAGCGCGTTTCAACAGCACGCGCTTGACGCAAGGCAGACCTTATAAAACAGTTTTAATTTGTTCATTAAAATAAGTTACAATTTGTATTTGGTTTTTAATTTTATTATGGCGTCGACTGTATTACGTACGACGAATCTGGAGTATGACGAATACGAAACAAAGAATTTTAATTAGTTTAGTTGGGGCCCTAATTTATTTTTTTGCCCCAGGGCCTTTGGTTACCTAGCTACGCCCCTGGGTTAAATTCTACGAAGGTTTTGTTAGTAGCTGCCCTTTGTGCTCCTTCTACACTTTCCACACTGCGTAGGGAGTAGGCGCTGGTTTCTATGTAAATAACCTTATCTTCTTTGTAATGTTATATTATTTCCACGTGGCTACGAACTTGCTACGAGTTAGCAGCTTCGCCGTAGCAGCCGTAGGTACGAGACGACACAATCTTAGCAAATAGTATCGCACTCGCCGAGGTTCGAAATAATGGTAGATTATTAAACGAGGAGAATACTCTACTTTCACACTTTTTGCGAACAATTAAAACCAAATCTAGGTTGGTGCATTCTGACCAGAGAAGAATAAGTTCTTATTGTGTGGGTCTCTTTAGTTCCAATTTGAATACAGATGAGGTTCAAAATACAAATCACATTATGCCCGCGAGGCCATAATGAAATTCAGTAAAACTTTACTACTGGATTTGAATTGTTTTATTCTCTTCGTGGATATAGCTGTCTGCATCTTGGGCGGTGCTTATATCCCTCTCTGCACTCAGGGTTCTAGTAACTCCCTCGATCCGCTCGCGAGTTAACTCTGTAGAATCCTTCGTTACGTTCGGGTTTCCATATAGCGCCCGTGACGCAAGACACTGCTTTATCCCCTCGTTTAATAATCTACTATTATCGCACGAATCACGATGTGTTGTTGGTTACGATATTTTTTTTAATCACATTACCACAGCCAGATTAAAAACTTTTCCCACAATAACCTGTGTTTATTTTAATCCAATGTCTTAGTCCACCTCTGTACCGCGTGCAAGTACTGATGCAGTGAAAATAGCTAACTTGATGCAGTTAGTACACATACAAACACGCACTGGATCAGTTCACCAACCAACGCGGCCACTGTGCCAAAGGAAAGCCTAACGGCCTACTACCACTCAGTGCGTCTGGTTGGTACTAGGTCGGTGAGCTTTTTATTCTAAGATACCTTTTATAATATTCTGAAATTACTTATAAACATTCTTTCTACGTGTTCCTTGAATTCTAATACGAAGAAACATTGAGGAGTCTGGCGAGGAGATGGAATCGAGATGTTCTTCTAATACCGAGAAACATTGAGGAGTCTGGCGAGGAGATGGAACTGAGATGTTCTTCTAATACCGAGAAACATTGAGGAGTCTGGCGAGGAGATGGAACCGAGATGTTCTTCTAATACCGAGAAACATTGAGGAGTCTGGCGAGATGGAATCGAGATGTTCTTCTAATACCGAGAAACATTGAGGAGTCTGACGAGATGGAACCGAGATGTTCTTCTAATACCGAGAAACATTGAGGAGTCTGGCGAGATGGAACTGAGATGTTCTTCTAATACCGAGAAACATTGAGGAGTCTGGCGAGGAGGTGGAACCGAGATGTTCTTCTAATACCGAGAAACATTGAGGAGTCTGGCGAGATGGAACTGAGATGTTCTTCTAATACCGAGAAACATTGGGGAGCCTGGCGAGGAGATGAAACTGAGATGTTCTTCTAATACCGAGAAACATTGAGGAGTCAGGCGAGGAGATGGAACCGAGAGGTTCTTCTAATACTGAGAAACATTGAGGAGTCTGTCGAGGAGATGGAACCGAGAGGTTCTTCTAATACCGAGAAACATTGAGGAGTCTGGCGAGGAGATGGAACCGAGAGGTTCTTCTAATACCGAGAAACATTGATGAGTCTGGCGAGGAGATGGAACCGAGAGGTTCTTCTAATACCGAGAAACATTGAGGAGTCTGGCGAGGAATGGAACCGAGAGGTTCTTCTAATACCGAGAAACATTGAGGAGTCTGGCGAGGAGATGGAACCGAGAGGTTCTTCTAATACCTACTATGGTGCGTAAATAAAAAAACTATCTTGAATTCCGATTCGTTTATTGCAATTTCAATTAACAATTTTGTAAATTCCTAACGCACCGCACAAGTGCAATCGTACGTCGACTGTACCTGGTGTTTTCTATTCATTCATTAGTTATATATTTTAAAACTAATTACAATTTTAGTAAAACTAACTTTATTTTGACAAAACTAACTAACTAATAAGGAAGTATCACATATACCTTAACACCACACTTAACTCGGTAGGTACATACATACATGAAATAGTCAAAGTTGCAGCAAACACCAATGTTATTATTTGGAATAAAAACGGGATGTTTACCATGATTTGTGAGATTTTATTAATGTTGGAATATTTCAAAACTCACAAATAATGGTTTCATCCCGTTTTTAGTACAAAGTGTTCATAACCAACATAGTTTCAGAAGTTATACCGATCGATATAACCAATGTTATTACAAATTCATGTTTCACAACAACAGCCCCTTGTTACATAAATCATTTATTTTGTTGTTGACTAATGAATATAACATTTTATAACGCTCTTAAAATGCTTTTAAAAGTCTATTTTAGTTATCCAGTGTTTTACCTGTAAACTAATCCATACCCGATTCCTATTCCGTATCTATGAGAAACGGCATAATAACCATCAATTCAAAACATATTTTTTATTTTCAACAGACAAGTAGTGTTCGGCTCAAACAAAAAAAATGAATAAAGCTATTTGTCTCTGTTTCTCCATAGATCTAGAACTTGGGCAGAAAGTGACAAAACATTCGATAACTAAAGTAGAAGCATTCAGAATAACATTGTTAATATAAAAGGGAAGAGCTGTTTGTATAACTAGTTTCTAAGAGTACAGGTAGATGTAAGATATAGATACATACAACAGCTCTCGCCGGAGCACTCCACACAAATCTAATCAAAAATGAGCATTTCTTACGACTCCTAGTGAATGCTCATTAGAATTATACTGTAATTTTTAATTTGATATCTTTCATGTTAACAATGAAATTGCAATTTTAGGCGAAAGCGAGAGGACAAGCATCCCCCCCCCCCTCGCCCACGCAAAAAACACACACTTCTTTGTTTAAAAGATCTCGAACTAAAAATCCGAGTTAAGTAGATAATCTGACGAGTAAGATAATGGCGTTTACAATATATTATTATAATAATACAACATAAATGTAAAATATAATTTACAAAGGTATGTGTATAAGGAAGGTAGTATCGAATAAAAATAATCAAAAAATAAAAAACGTAAGTTGTTACGTAACGTACTTACATTAAATTTGGTATTTTATATTACAAATTATAAATGTATTTTAGTAATCAATTGTTGTCTATTTAGTTTGGTGCGGGTTCGACGCGCGTGAGCGAGACACATTATGTACTAGATAACCTAAATACCATTCTATTTGTATTACTAATAATGGATATTATTCTCTGCTGTCAACTTCTTTCAATATCTATTTTTATTTTGTATTTCATTTTTGTATAATAACTAGTTGTATGCCCGCGACTTCGTCTGCAGTTTTCTGGATCTCGAGAACAGCGCTACCTACCGGCTCCTACTAAACCGGCGCTATCTAAAGTTTAAACCATCTTAGAGACAGAGACTCGCACAAAAATTCATCAAAATCAGTAAAGTCGTTTTTGAGTTTTAGGGGAGACAAACGAACACCAATTCATTTTTAGATATGGTTGTAAATCATCGTGTTATCTAATAAAATAATAAAATGAATGGATTTACTTTATTGTTACTTCTTTGGCAAGGTATTTTTAAATTAAAACTCTCCCTCTACCAAATACGCACTACCTATAATAACTGTTTGTCCGCATTACGCAAAGGTTAACTGGAAGAGAATGCTATCTACCATTAAGTTCGCCTATGTACAGATTATATTTATTTTGTGCAATAAAGAATTTTTCATTCATATTATTACGAGCTGCGCGAGGACATGAACCGTTGAGCGCTGACTCTCGGGGCGACAGAGGACGTGTCCTTCATGTCATAAGATATAGGTGCTGATAAGGGTAACGTACCATACAATGGACGGCGCGGCATTTATTTTTTTAATTATTATACCTTGAACAAGCGTATGGCCCACCTGTAGTTAAGTGGTACGCACGCCGACACCGCGCATTGCCTCGTAGGTCACGCGCCTTAGGAACGTGCCCTACGATGCACTGCCCTGTGTCCACCAACTTTAGAAAGGTTTCAAATCGAGCAGAGAATAATATTAATAAAGACCCTGGAATCAAATAAATTCTTATTGTTATAAGTATAAGTAACGTATAAGTAAGGAACAACAAAATGCATAACAACTCCCCGAGCATACGCGCGACACTAACGCTGCCTTCTAACACAAGCCTTCTATTTCTGATGCATGGAGTAGCGATGAGAGGGTGTCCAGCCTTCAGGAATCAACTTTTCCATTTTGTTCAGAGATGGCGTTGTTTTATATTATTTAAAATGTATTATATATGAGCACAGCAAGGTGTCGTCACGCGACCGGATACTATTTTGTTCTAATCTTTTTCTGAAATCGCTCATTAGAATGTAAATGAGTGCTATATTATCGCTACAAAGTGTGAATCTTTCAAAATTATTAATGTATCAACATAAAGATGAAGATGCGAATTCTTTATGTATTTTTGATATTATCTATCTAACTTTAATCGTATATCATCCCAAAACATCGTAATTCCTTCCTTCTCTAGGCGGCGCGAACAAATTGAATATGTATTCTATTTAAGTTAGTACATTCCAAGTTCACCAACCAATGGATCATTCATTAAAATTACATTAAAACACGTTAAGTAAAATCACTTTGACGAGGCAAAGAGCCTGTTGTCGTGCGTTCATTAGTTGCTGAATTTGGATCTTATTTGTTTCTGAAATCACAAAAACATCATTTATTTTCTGTTGATCGTTACCAAGGTTTCTGGCTGATGGTGAGTTCATGGCAATGATGAGTGCGTCTCCCGTCTAGGGCTGTTTGCACCAAAGCGGAGCGGAAAGGAGATGAGTGAAATCAATCAATAAAATAAATATTGCTGGACATTTCACACAGCGCTATCTAGCTCCAAACTAAGCAGAGCTTGTACTGTGGTAACCAGATACTGATACAATACTTGTATACTTTATTGTAAATACACTTATATATAATATATAAAAAAACATCCAAACCCGGAACAAATATCTGCAGATCATCAAACTGGAAGAGAATACTTGCTAGCTAATTAATTTCGATCCCGCTACCTCCTGCGTCTCAGCCGGCTATTCGCCCGCTGCGCCACGGCGTAACGCAATCAAGATCAATATCGAGTAATGAATAGTAACGCCACGGACATGATGTAATACGATTTTGAAGTGATTCTACCGGCTGAATGTACACATCTCCTCTCCGCTTTGGTGGAGGCCAGTCCTTAGACTTGTACGTTTACCTACATATATATAGAAGCTGAGTGTATACCGGTCGGTTGGTATGTACACAATATTATTGCAATATGTGACGAGTGTTATCATGAGCTTGTTGAAGTTACCACGTGGCACGCACACACGCGCGGGCATGCGCAGCGTATCGCCCTTCGTTTGTACTCGTAGTTGTAGAGAACAGTAAGCAGTTTGGATAGTTGGTGTTCACGTTTATCTAAAGTCTAAATCAAACATGGCCCCATCCGTCGCGGCCAAAACGTTCACTTATTTACCTACAAAATACTATGACTCTATACATTTACAAGAAATTCTTCTAAATTAGTTGCCGTGAGGCTGGTGCGGGTTCTAATCCCGCCTGCTTTCTATTGTTTGGGATTGATTTTAAATCCTAACATTTCCGAAAAAACTACTTATGTAACTTCAGAATCTTTCATGTACCTTTTGTACCCATTTTGTATTAGTATATAAAACATCGTCCCCATACTCGTTACATTCACAAACCCATCGCCACCCTGCACTACCCCTTTACACTACCCTCTCCCCCCCCCCCCTTCCCCGATTCCTCCCCTGTGGGGGAGCACGGTCATCTAACTTGTGCTCCTAGTACATCTAAGGAAATATAATATAATTGTGATTATATTAGGGAAAATTAGGAGACCCTAGGATAACTTAGGGGTAGTACGGCGCTGCTTAGTTTCCGCACTCCCCCTTACCGCAGGTAAATGTACAATAGTAAAGTTATGTACATATAAGGGAAGTTATGTTGTCACGCATTAGTTCAGTAACAGATTATAATGGACTCGTAAATAAATGTCGTTATCTTTGTAAATCCCAGTTTACACAAATTATGTAAAACTAAGCCTTACAAGCATGGGTTTATGTTCTGTGGTTTTGCCCAACCATTTACTAACGTAATTTGAAGACAGTGGGTATTGGCTATGACATATAAGCAATGTCCGGTTCTAAGCATAATTTTCAATAAAAATACAAATCATAAGTAATCTTTTCCTGTAAAAATCATACAGGGTGCTTCGGTATTACGTATGTTACTGCGAAAGGGTAATTGTCAAGAACAACGTTCGTACTTACACTTTTCTAAACAAACACTTGCTCAAGTAAAAAACACAACTAACAAAAAAAAAATTTTCTGATGAAACATATTGTTTATCAACTTTATTTTTTAGAATAGTATTGTTTTCAATGTATAAAAATGAGCCGTTTCGGAATAAGCTACATAAAACGAAAGGACCTTAATTTGCACAATATCTTCCTCCAATAGCGTAGTACCTGTGAAGGGTAAGTATCTTCCTCCGGTAGTGTTATCTGTGCAGGGTAGTGGCCGGCGGTGGTTAGTGCGGCGCGTAGGGGTTGTAGGGTGGATGCTTGACGGTCTCGGAGCTCATCACCTGGTCGTAAGAGGGCGGCATCGCTGTCGACAACGACATACCTATCAATAAAAGACAACTCACTTCTGCTTACAATATTATGACAAATACATCATTCCATTCATATGTTTGAGGTTTAGCGGGTTGCCAGTTGTATGGCCGGGCCCCGCTAAGGTTCATCATGCCATCAGGCGATAGCTGATACCAGTGTAGGCAGTATTTATACGTCTTATTGCGATAATGGGTCTTAGACTTTAGTGTGGCCCACGCCCACGCCCAGGCGTTACAGGAATAATAAATAGTGATGTGGTAAACATGAAGAGTTGATCGGACGACTCACTAGCACATAGAGTCGGTGAGAGTTAAAGTGCTGACTGAGACTTAAACGTATTCAAGTAACCGTAATCGAGCTGAGTTTAATCACTTCCTTTAAAATGTGTGCTTTTACACACTAACGGTTAGTGTGTGGCAACATTATTATCATTTTGACATTGTATACACGTCAAAAATATTATATTAAATTTAATTATTTATATAGTATAGAATGAGCTATGAGCTACAAGAAAACTTTCGTACGACTATAAACTCTTAGGGTCTAATCAAAAAAAACTTAAACAGCCGCTAAACACTGTTTAAAGAAAATCCAGAACCAAAATTGGCACGGCATTTTTTAAACACGCGCTAAACAGTGTTTAATTGTTTTTGTGGTAACAAGGACATTGTTGGAGAAGTTAACTTCTGCATTTACACATTTAGAAAATTGGATGAAAAAAGTGATTTATTTTATTTTATTTCATACATATTCACAAAATATGGTCATTTTTCTCCCTTTTCGTTCGATAAGAAACGTTCGCCTGAGGACAGGGGCAGGGAGTACGAGAGCTCTCACTAATCGCAACAAAAGCATTTTCCATACATTGGAAAATGTTAAGTAATTAACATGATGTTGGTCGCGTCATTGCATTATCTTAAAATCATCTCTCTCTCTCTCTAGCCTCAAAGGTTTGCTGGAAGAAAACTCTTCATAGGGTTAAGCTCGCCTTTGTACATGTCCTCTATTTCTGTACTTTATAATGTCTTTTCTTGTGTACAATAAATAATAAAGAATTATCTAGCGGCATCAGAAGCAATGCTTCCCAGTTGCAAGCATGCCAAAGCAATGCCCGGCGAGGGCTGACAACACTCTTTTCAACCTCCATCACTCAATTCAAAATTGAATCAAAACATCTATCTATGCTCAAGTATTGATGAACGCTTGAAATATACAAAAATGATAAGTAATTATCAGCATGAATGGTTTCCACGATGGCCAGTTCCTGTCTCCGAGCCGAGTGCGTGATGAGTGCATCATGTCGCCCCCTCCATTCCCTCATTATGATTTAACTAACATTTCAAATATTATAAATAACTGTTTATTGTTTGTTCAAATCTGTACGTAATTCAATATTGATTTCTTGTTAAATTGACACTTTAAAAGTGAATAAGAACTTTGTTTGTAGAATTATTTCCTAAACGGAAACCAGCTTTAACCATACATCTTGAGATACATTTTTCACAAACTGTTATAAAATCTATTTAAACTATGTATTCACCTCTGGAACAATGCTTTATTCTTTATTATATAAGATAGATAATTGCATAATCTGAACTTAATTTATGTAGGTTTTAAAGCACTGAAATGACAAGTGTGAGACTGTGAGCTAGTGCTAGTTTGCGCTAACAGAACTGCCCGCAATACCATAATTACTACTCAAATATCCCATAACGAATGAACGGTATACATACAACTACTACTCAAAGATCCCATAACGAATGAACGGTATACATACAACTACTACTGAAAGATCACATAACGAATGAACAGTATACAAACAATTACTACTCAAAGATCCCATAACGAATGAACGCTATACATACAACTACTACTCAAAGATCACATAACGAATGAACGCTATACATACAACTACTACTCAAAGATCACATAACGAATGAACGGTATACATACAACTACTACTCAAAGATCACATAACGAATAAACGGTATACATACAACTACTACTCAAAGATCCCATAACGAATGAACGGTATACATACAACTACTACTCAAAGATCCCATAACGAATGAACGCTATACATACAACTACTACTCAAAGATCACATAACGAATGAACGGTATACATACAACTACTACTCAAAGATCACATAACGAATGAACGCTATACATACAACTACTACTCAAAGAATATCTGCATACGTTTGAAGTTACATGAAAATTGGATCAGCTATTCGAAAGTTATCATGACAAGTCAATTTTGTCCATCTTATCTATAAGTAATGTATATGAATGAGTATGTTGTTATATGTCGCCTTACCTTGCGGATGCCAGCCGGGCGGCGCCACGCCGATGAAAGCTATTTACAAGCAATATATTAATATGTTAGTACCTATCTGTATTATATATGTACGTCATATTATATTACAACAGACAGGTGAAACAATACGTGACCAGACTCAACAAATACATGTACAGTAATTATATAAATGTTGCTCAAAATTGAACACAGCGCTATCTAGCCCCTAACTAAGCAGAGCTTGCGCTATGGGAACCAGATAACTGATGCAATACTAATATACTTTTTTTGTAAATACATTACGTACTATCTGTATATTGCAAACATTTGTTCCGCGGCGGGAATCGAACCCGCAACCTTCTGCGTATGTATGTACTGAGTTTCGTCTTTGAATACGAACCGACGCGTTGACACTACGTTGAAATGGGAAATGTTGTATTACAAGGCAACTTATGCTAAATAGTTATTTATACATAATAAGCCGTTTTCCTCATAAGTATACATATTATGAGGAAAACGGCTTCATCAATAATACTTTTTATAACTAAGTAAGTGTGTAGTAGTACAATGTGAGTACAATTGACGTGAAGTTAACTTGTTTTGAAGGGTTAAATTTAGTTTTTTCTAAAAGATAAGTTTTATTTTTGCCCTTTAAAAATAAAAAATATAACTTATTTATTTCAAGCAATTGACTCAATAGAAATTAAATTAAATGTAATTAATCCGCCATATACATTCCTAGCGCGTAAGGCGTTGCATTTAAAAACCACAGTCCTGTCCTGTGTGTTTCCAGCAGACAACGTGTGCTATTTATTCGGGCCGTAAACAAACGAGCATTATATTGAATGTTTGGTATTTAAGTGTATGTTTGTATTATTATGTTACCGCAAATTAGTACATAATAACAAGAGCATAGCTGTAACAGTATCCGGAGCGATAAGCCGACGGAGCCGGCGCGCGCTCGATAACCACACTCACGCAAAGGAACAATGTGCATTATACATTTATAACATTACAATTATTCAATGAAAATATGAGCTTCCGCCCGCGCCCCCCCCCCCCCTCCCAATCCCCACCATCATCTATCTGTATACTAAATTTCATAGAAATTGGTGCAGCCGTAGCGACGCGAAAGCGTAACAAACAAATAGTAAATGAAAGAACGCCGCTGCGGCGGCGAATGAGTAGCGGACTGTCGTGTATGGGTTGCGGGTTCCTCTGCACACGACGCGCGTTTAGCCGTTATGAATGATGGAGATAGGTAACCTGGATTGAGACATAGGCTACTTTTAATCGAGCAGCGACGAGTGCGAAGCCCCACCCGGAACCTAGTTTTATGTATTATGGAACAAACTTGTGTTTGAAGATGCATCTTTTTATTTTGAACCGACGCGACGTTAAAAAGCGGTGGTTCCCAATTCGACAGCTAGCTATATCTATTTGAAATGACTTTTAAAATTGTTCAATTTCTCACTTTCAGGGTAAGATACATATTTGTATTCCACAATAGGTTATAAATTATAATAGGTGGTAGGTACATGACGTGATCGAAGTCGGAAACAACCGAGTCAATCATTAAATTATCATAGACATTGTTGCTATTCAAATAATGGACATATTACTCGTGCGCGATAACTTGGGACCTGCTAGGAATGCGACTCCCCGACCGCTTCCCCTGCACTTGCCCGATGGCGCCCGTATTGTACCGTTCGCATCACTATTTTTTACTAGGGTTTTTAGTCTCGTACTGGCCTACGTCACGTAACGAGGCGCTCTGGAATTCTTTTAGTTTTCGTTTGTGTTATTGTTTTGTTGTTATAGTTTGTGTCATTGTTTTGTTGTTGTAGTTTTTGTTGTTATAGTTTGTGTCATTGTTTTGTTGTTGTAGTTTTTGTTGTTATAGTAAATGTTGTAAATTTATCGCATACCTCTTCGTCAAGTGATTATAGTGAGACTGAGGACGAAGAACAACCTCTAGAAGGCATAAATCCACTAAGTAGTGACGAATATGAGATAATGTAAATAATAGATAAAATAAATGTATAAACTTAAACATTGTATTTTTATTTTATTCAAATAGTGTAAAAAAGATTAGATAAAAAGCAGCGTCCTCCCTGAGTAACATAATAAATTAGGTTAAAAAAAACAAAGACGAAGCCGCGGGCGGCTGCTTCTTATGTTCGCTTTTTTGCGGGCGGTACAAACACGCCAATATGACGTCACCGCGCTCAGGTCCCAACTTATCGCGCACGGGTAATATTTGAATAAGGCATAACTCATTAAAAAGTACGTTCGGTATTTCCATGAGGAAGTCGTCTACTTAACGCGCCGGCGAACACTGAGCGCAACTTCAATTCGGCCACGTCAAAAACTTCCCATGACTAGGATACGTAAGCTGTTGTTGTTTTTAAAACGAAACAATTAGGTTGAAAACAGGTATTTTATTACGTAAAAACATGCAGAATTCGATACGCTTCTATTTTATTTTAGGTAAGAATTTTGATCTAATATGTGGTTGGGAACCTAGATAAATACTATTCAAATTATAATAATACCTTATTAAGGTAGAAATATGCTCCAATTAGAAATGATCTTGGTAGTACGTGTTGTATGGGCGATTGTCCCTCCGGTGCCCTCTTAACTAGGTATAATAAATGTACGCAGTGAGCCCTCACTAAATGCTAATGTGTTTTAGGAACAAATTGTTTTCCTTATTAGTCGTCAAACTATTTTATTTAGGGATATAACCGATCATATCGTATCGGCGCTGGCGTGTCCAAGCTTTTTCCGGCATATTGGTATTTTTAACGGATTTCAAAAAAGAGAGACGTTCTCAAATCAGTGCTATTTTTTTAAAATATTGAATACCTCTGAATTCCGTCATTTATCAACCTATTTAGTTTATTCTTTCCCTGATAGAAATAGTTACTCTATCCCTGAGTTTCCCTGACCCTGAGTGAGAGTAGACTATTTTATTTTGATAACAATCTGCGCGTAGCCGGGCGAGTCAGCTAGCTATAATAAATTAAATATCCAATTGTAGGTATCGGAAAATCGGCGCAAAGTTGCATTTGTTATTTTATACTTTATCTCTGAATAAGCAAGTAATAATGATTGAAGAGTCCGTGTGTGTCCTGTGTGTGGTGCCCCGCTATACCTAGCCGGTCGCCGGTCGCCGGTCGCCGGTCGCCGGTAACTATCGAAATAGTCGATGATACAGATGTTATTATGATGACGTCACGGGTTTTTTTGTAACGGATTTTTTAACCTTTTATTATTTAGGCTAGTCCTAAATAAGAAATGGTTAAAAAAAACCCGTAATAGACGCGCCCGCGGCTTGGCGCATGGTTTTTCAATAATAACATTACCCTCCTTTTGCGCAGTCGGGTACAAATTAGTAGCCTATATCTCAATCTATCATCCCATAATCTTGTTTTTAAGACAAAACGGGTCTTTTCGCGCACAGACTTATATCAAAATCATAATTTTGTCTCTCGTGACCACGGCCGATGTTACTTGGCCGAAACGTCGAGGTTAGTCAAAATTATGATTTTGATATAAATCTGTGCGCGTAAAGACCCGTTTTGTCTTAAAAACATGAATATAGTTCGCGAAAACTTAAAAAGTTCCATCCCATAATCTATCTGTATACCAAATTTCATCGAAATCGGTCTAGCCGTTTAGTCGTGAAAACCTAACAAAAAGACAGAGACAGAGTTACATTCCAATTTATAATATTAGCACAGTCTATGGAACCTTACAGTCGGCCAACGGACAAGTCTAGACAGAGCAATTGTGCGGGGTGTGCGGGGTGGGAGAGGGGCTAGCTGCCATACACTCGCTTGGGACACGTCAGTCCGGGTTGACGCTTTTTAATTTGATTGTTTTACTTTTATGGGAACTAATGAAACAAATTGTACCTACTGAAGATTTTGATAGTATTTTAATTAAATACCATTCTTTTTTTTTAAAAATAGCCCTGTATTCGCAACTTCAGCAACTGTCGTGTCCCATGACATACTTTCGAATATGCGTCCTAATTACGATTTGTCTGAGGAAAACGCATTTTGGTACATATGTGGATACGTTTTGATAAGATCTGTGGAATCGCTCAAATGTATTGAAATGATAAAGTACGCTTCTTCATAAGATACTCGATACTCTACATACATATACTACGAATACACAAAATGTAGAACAGATTATATAAATATATATATATTTATTGTGACAACCCTACATCAATGACGAATGCCTACACAAAAGCGTCATTTCGCGCGACTTCTAACGCGATGGCCCACTGTTTGTTTTTTACGCTGTGATATTTGTATGGAAGTATTGATTTGTCAGAATTTCATCGCCTTCATCATCATATCGGCCGATTCACTAGCTGTTGCCCGTGATAATTTTGAATCAATCGCAGCCTGGGTAGCGTTCCTTATACCACTTCAACGCATTAGTTGGGCTTCGTCGGTTAAGGAAGTATGCTTCAATTAAGTCTACTTTTTGCGTATTTGACAATGCCATGATAGGACAAATAAGATGATGCAATGACTGATATAAAAGTCCGACAGATGCAAGAACCATGTTCGAAATTCAAAATTGTTCTGAAATACGAAATGTTTTAGAATTGCTCATGAGAGCATGGAGTTCCTAAACTTCTTAATCGCTACAGTATTAATACTTCTTTAATGTGCAATTAGAATGTAATAAAATGTTTGTTGGAGGAACTTTGCTTTGTCCTTTTGTATGAGAATACATTTTATCTACTACTTCCGCTGCTCACATTTTTTTATCCGATACAATAAAATGATCCTTACATATGACTGCATCGATCGGCATCAAAAAAAATTACTAACTTGATTAATTTTAAGACGCTACTCACGCTTGACCAAAAAAAAAATTTAATGCCATAATGTTTTTCTTCGAAACGAGCTGATGTTTTAAAAGAATCTGTATCTCCTCTGGTTATGGGTGCTGCCGTACTGTCCCAGTTAAAAAAACACTGTATATACATATATAATATATGTATAAAATAATGTTTTAGGGAAATGTCAACCTTATTTCGAGGCGCATACAGTAAGTACATAAGTTATCTTCTGCTGCTGCCTGCCATCTGTTGTGGAATAGCTGAACTTTTCGTAAATCGAAGCTGGTATGTTCAAAATAGAAACGTCGTAAATACATTTTTTATTTATAGCAAAATTAACTCCATTATACAAGCATGAAGGAGTGTTTTTTGCAGTTTGTATAACTTAGGCTAATTTGGGATAGGAGATATGCGTTCTGGAATATTCTCCGCTACTCAGTTAGTGATGTAGTCTAATGCGATAGCAGTTTTATCGATCTCTGCCATTTATATTAAAATTCTCACAAAAATCAATAAACGTTCATCAAATGGTTTTACCCCTTA